>JADMNL010000030.1:8037500-9390625 GCA_016271365.2 Neoceratodus forsteri
TGCATCACAAGTTTAATGTGCAAAAACACTTCACTGCTGTGGTCACAGCTGTGCATGGAGACCACCAAGTAACAAGCCAATTTTTTGCACTGTCAAGCACTTTAAGAGTCTACCAGTAACCCACTTACATTTTGTATCATTTTAAAATGACTGGTTCAATGACAGATTAATGATGAGTGTTACTAAAGAGCACCAGCAACACAAACTGTGTTGTTGATTATTGTATATACAGTATCTGTTCTATAATACTGCATGGAAATGTGCTTTTGATTTCTGTACTCCCATGTTCTCCTTCCCCCAGGATGCTCCATGAGATAAGCAATTTTTTATTGTTCAGTGTGCCTTTCCTGGTGAAACCTTTCAATTAATAATAAATAAATAAAAACACAAAAATCTATATGTAAATAACATAAAAGTCCAGTGAGAATATATACAGTAGTATTAAAAAGTTAAGCAAATTGGCTAGCCATAAGTTATTAATACATGTTGTATTGGATGTCATTTGTTAAAGCATTTGTTCGGGCTCCTCATTCCTTCCAATTATCTAGCTCTATTCACATTCATATTGTTACCCATTGGTAACTCCATGATGGGTACCGCAACAATCACTGCACTCCCAGAGGATAGATGGATAAAAGGAGATAAGAAATGACATTAAAAAAGATTTTAACAAAATGCTGTAGTTTATACAGACCATTTTTATCCAATGTCCTCCAACTATACAGTTGACTGAGAATAAAAAAAAAAAAAATGCTCTCACTGGGGTTATTACTTGGGGGCCTCTTTGCACAGCTGTTTGATCACAGGCTGTAAGTTGTTTTTAAACATTAAACTTCTGATGCAGCAATTTTTGGCTCTCTTTTGTTTGTAGGAGCGAGGGGTACGTTCCTGCTCTGTCGGATTGCGTTGTTTCACCGTGGGCACCTCATGGTTGGGAGTGGCTCCTTGGCTTTGCTAATCCTGCATATTCACTGACTGAAAACCATTCCAACATGTGTGACTAGTCCTCCATAATTACATGGGATGCAGTACCTAGCCAAATTATATGGCGATACTGATGAGCCCGCTGCCTCCAAACAAAAAGAGTGTGGCGCAAAAAGCATACTTTATTTTCTTTCAAATGATGTAATTTTTTTATTGTTTTAAATTTTTTTCTATATAACACACCTCCCAGCATGCGTAATTATGCAATAAAACACTTCAGAAATGTGTAATTATGATTAATAATTGCACTTCTCACAGGTGTTCAAGGGCATTCCAGTTAAGAGATTATAGGCCCATAATTACACACTCTGGTATCTTATTGCAAACTTATTAATGGGCTGGGGGGCTAGCCTCATGAGTGACAGAATGGTGAAAGAAAAAGAGCTGTATGGTGGGGGAAATGGAATATATGAGTTCTGATACCCCATCACATGGAAATGTTCCAAACCTGGAAGAACATACTTTTGCACTGTTGGTGCAAATGGGAAGCAGCGTTCTTCTGGATTTGATGCTCTTTCACACCAAAAATAGATTTAAATCCTCTAATTTTGAAAATGTTGAGTAAATTCCTCTTGTCTGGAACACTGGTTTGCTGTCTCCAGGTTTGACATCAACACTGCCATTGTATGTCAGGTGGGGGAGGGGGAGAGTTTCGCCCTGCATGTCACTGCTCCCCTTGGGTCGCCGTATAGCAGTCATGGCAACGGTACATCCCTCACTCCTTTCCCAGGAGGTGTATCACTTCCTTCAAGTCTGAACCTAACCTTCCACCAGGCTTGAGAATACGAACCCAGGTATCCCATAAGGGAAGAAACTCCATCTAATTTGGTCAGAAATGTGCAGTGCTTTTTATAATTACACACATAAGTTGTTGGAAAAGACTTGCTGGCACAGGGTTTACAGAGCTAGCCACTGAAAATGCAAACTAGTGAGAAAAGGGAAAGGTGACTTGGCTGGGACCTGAGGCTGAGCCCCCTGAATATTATCCAAGTACTCTGCCAGCTAAACTGTCAGGCCAAATTACTAGCCTGAGCCTTTCATGGCCACTTTCTGTCTCAGAATACAAATCTTGAAGCTAGAAATATTTGGATGGAAAGAAATTTCTGGAACTGTATATGCTACTAATAAATATAATACTTACCTACATGACAGGCAGCAATCAATCCAAGTAGGAAATGTGCTATCCTCCTCTCTCCTCTTCCTATCCTTGCCGGGGTTCCTCAAGGGTCCATACTTGGCCCCATCCTCTTCTCCCTCTTTATAAATGACCTTCCCTCCATCTGCTCTGCCTCTCACATGCACATGTATGCAGATGATACCATCATCTTTACCTCGGGACTTTTCACCATTGTCATACAGTCCCCACTCCAACAGGATTTCAACAGAATACAGTACTGGTTCCAGACAAACCAACTAAAATTAAATACCAAGGAAACTGTTACTATGACCTTCGAATCTGGACAAACGCTGGCCATGCTCCAGTTTCCCCCCGCCTTCTCCACCCTGGATGGCTGCTCCCTTGCAGAGGTCCCCACTTTGAAATACCTAGGGGTTTGGCTAGACAACCACCTAGATTTCTCCACCCACAAAGAGGCCATCTGTACAAAACTTTGCCTAAAACTTATAATCCTCTACTGTCATAAAGATGGCCTCCCTCTCCCTACCCAACTGGAGCTGGTTACAAAAATGATTCTCCCTGTCATTGACTACTGCACACCTTCAGGGCACTGGGTTTAGTACACCATGTCATTAGGGCACCAAATCCACAATTTGCCACCCCTTCCCTGAGGTCTTCCCCCTCCCCCAGAGTTAGAATCCTTAGTTGGGGATGGGGGCATCCCCCCCACACACACACATAAAAAGTGATCAGTGAAATTGCGGATTAGCGCCCTAATGATGGGTGCACTACCGCTGGCACATTCCGAGGTTGGAACCATCATTGACTATGCTGATGTGGTCTATGGCACTGCCTCTGCCACATCCCTTTCAAGACTTGACACTCTCTTTAACTTCTTCTGCCTCTTTGCTACTTCTGCACCTCCCCTCACTCACCACTGCCTTCTCTATTCCTCTCTCTCTCTCTTCCCCCCCCTTAATCATTACCACACAGGAGGATGGGCCACTGTGTCTCCCTCATTGCCAAGTACTGGTTTGGGACCCTTCCTCCTTACCTCTCCTCCTACCTATCACCTGTGAACCCCTCTGCTTACTCCCTATGTTACAAGGACCCCTGATCATTCTCTTTTCCGCACCCCCACTTAGCAGCGTGTCAGTCTGCTTTCTCCTACTTCTTCCTTTCCTCTGGAATCAACTGTCCTCAGACATCTACCTATCCCTCTCACTCTGTTCCTTCAAAAGTCTCCTCAGAATTCTCCCCTCTATCCAGTGCTCACACCTCTCCTCTTCTCCACCACCATTTCACCCCCACACCCCTGCCCAACAAAATTCCCTCCCCCTTATGAATTTTACAGCAATTACTGCTACCACTACTAGCTTTACTTCAAATGATGTATTCGTTAGCCCCAATTGTATTTTTTCCTAATTTGTTGTCCCATAAGTATTTTCTTTTAGCTGATTTTAAATCTAATGTTGTGCAATTGCTCTCACTATGTATAACTGTATTTTCTTTTACCCCTGGGTCACACCCGTAAACAAGCCTCGGCTCAGTGTGCCTTTCCCGGTTACCAAATTTTAAATAAAAAATGAGCAGTGGTAGTGAGAGAGCAATAATACAGCCTAACCAGTGGTGTCATCATGCTGATTTTGGGGAGGCTAGAGCCCCCCAGTGTAAGTTAAAGCTCCCCCAATCAGTTTGCTAAACTAACTTAAAACAAGTCAAAATAAAAATTAAAAAAAAATAATAAAACAAGCCAGATGTTTGTTTTTTTTTTCCTTAAGTTGCGGTGCTTCACAGAGTCACCGCATGGAGTGCACTTTTGTTTTTCTCCATTGGACTTTGAGAGTGATCCTTGAGGGCTCACGAAGTCCAATGGAGAAAAAGGAAACTCGACAAGTCTGTGTCCTTGTTGGCATGCACGCATTGCCGCAGAGGGCTGCTGATTCGTCAGGACAGAGAGTGCCGCCAGTCAGATTGGGGAGGAGTCAGATCGGGAATACAGAAGACTCCTTGGGGAGAGACTGTGACAAGAGCTCACAGCATTGCAATGGGGCAGCCGGGTCTACAACTGCGTCTGGCAGCAGCAGGTTGGTGCTAGGACTCTCACTGACCGGCATCGTGAAGGAGCTTCAGCACTAACGGGGCACACAGGACAGGTTTGTAGCATTCAGATCAGCGAGAGGGGTCTGGGCTGTGTGTGCAGTAGGTGGGGGCATCTACCTTCTGTTCTAACCTGGGGAAGGGGACTGGGACTCAGGGAAGGGGATGACACTGCCACAGAGTGTTCACTAGTGCAAAATATGACTGGCCAGCTCAGCTGCCAGTCCACCAGCGAGGGAGAGATAGACAAGGGGAGGTTTTGCTTCTGCGTGGCAGTGGGGGTAGTTGCTGGAATTAATTTTAAATCACCATATCGTTAGAGGAGATGGTTACTTGAGGAAACATTTTAAAATATTGCATGATGGGGAGGGGCATTTCTGGTTCTGTGTTGTTACAGCATGGCACCACTATATTTTAATTCAAGCACAGATACTGCAGTTTTGTGATGGTTGTTAATATTTTCCACATCAGTTGGCTATTTTTAGATAAGGGCAAAATGGAATTTGTGTGACTCTTCCCAGTATGTTTCAAATTTCTGTGGTGGGGCCAGCATGCTGTGTCCACTGCCATGGCTGCAGAATCACCCAAAACATGGGGCTCTTTATATGGGCACTTTCACTCAATGGCACTGGGTGATGGAACAAAAAGTGAAAAGGTAGCTGGTCATCATCTTCATCTCCACCCCATTCATAGGTCATTTCTCTGCCTGCTCTGTAGACAATCCTGTGATCACCCCCCCCCCAGTGGGATACAATCTCCTGGCCAGAATTATTAATCACCCAGCTAGATCCAACCATGTGGCACTCACCTCTGCCGCCCTGCCAGCCAACAGCATACCTCACCTCTTGCTTGCATAGCTGAGCCAATCAGTGTACCCACATGGTACACACAGGCTGTGCAGCAAGAGATATGATGCAGCTGAGTAGAAGTCAGTCAGTTTGGGTTGCTGAGCAGATAGAGTTGTTATGCTTGGTTCAGTTGCTGATTATTTCAAGATCTGAACATTTTTGAAATATAATAAATAGAAAATACAACACTGACACTCACTGACAATCGAAGTCTCTCAATAGAGCTGAGAGATCAGATTTATTACTTTATTTTTTTACCTTCGTTCTTTTTCTGTTAATCTGAGAATCGGAGAAAGTTTGGAGGGGGGGGGGTGTTTTTTTGAAAAGCTCACAGACCCCTGGCTGTGAATGACAGCATTTTTATTTACTTTAACTGTCAGCAGTAATGTAGTGTATGTACCCTCTTTGCTCTTTGATTAAAAAAATATATAATAAAAAAACAAGGCTCTTCCAGTCTCCTGTTCCCAATGCTGGTGCTGACTGCTCAGAAAGAAATGACAGCACTTTGGTGGGCTATGTTGTTACGGCTGTCACACAAATAGCTTGAATTGAGAGGCTGTAGCTCAGAAAAAAATAACAGCACATTTTCTAAATAAATTGCCTGACCCACAGGGGTTTTTGCATTGTGGGTTTGACTGGCAAGCAAGCAAGGTTAAGTTAAGGTTACTACTATAAACCAGTTCAAACAGCCTGTGACACAGACAACTGCTGCCCGAGTATAACCTTTGTCTTGTTGTTTATGTACATGCCAGGGTGAATAAGGGCACGCAAAGAGGCAAGCAGGCTGTGAGCTAAGCAAAACCTAAATCTGATTAATGTTTTGGTTTGAAAGCCTTTTTTTCAGTATATGGCAGTTGGCATAGTGTAAGGTGTTCAGACCTGCTGTGTCTTAGGCTCAGTTCTTTTTTTTTTTCTGATAATAGAGCATTTTCCTATAGTGTGTGACTTACTGAGTGAGTCTGTATCATTTTAGCCCTGTTTATCAAGCTCTGCGTATCAGAGTATTTTTCCTAATTTCTTATAGTACTTGGCATACATACTTTCAGCCCTGTATGTTAGGCTCTATCTATTTAATAGCCAGTGCATTTTTCCTGTAGCAGACTCAGAACTTGGCATACTTTGAGCCCTGTGTTTTAGGCTCCATCTGTATTATAAAATGGCATTTTTCTTGTTGCAGACTCATTATTGAGGATAATGGTGTCTGACTTTTCTCTTATTTGCTCTGGGGTCCTGTAACCTTAACAGCAGATATGGAGGCAGAATAGTACAGTGGTTAAGGACACTGAGCTGCAAACCTGGAGACCTGGGTTTGAATCCCACAGCTCCCACTTGCATACTGTATGACCTTGAGCAAGTCACTTAACTTTCTTGTGCTCCCAGGTCGCACCTGGAAACAAGCTTCAGCTTGGTGTGCCTTTCCTGGTTAAACAATTTCCCTATACCCTAGATCTGCTGGGGTAATTGTGTCTGACTTGTCTCTCTTTCTCTCTGTGGTCCTGTAAGCTTCCCAGCAGATCTGACGGATAATGATGGCTGACTTGTGTCTTGTTAGCTCTGGGGTCCTTCCTGTTTCCTACCAGATCTACTGAGATAATGGTGTCTATTTTCATCTGGGGTCCAGTACTCCAGTAACCTTCTGACTTTCTTTGGGATCTTTAACCTTCTCACCAGATCTGCTGGGACAATAGTGTCTCTTTCCGGTGATGCAGTAACCACATTTTTCCACATGTACCATTAAATAGAGGGCATAATAACCAGGCTTTTCAAACATATCTTCTACCATTAAAATGCAGGAAAAGCCACCATTTGAAGGTAAAAATTTCAAAATGTTCGGCGGGGGGGGGGCATGCCCCCAGATCCCCCTAGCTTTGTTAGGATTTTGACTTGGGGCATTAGCCCCCCCAGCTTTATACCTCTGACGCCCCTGAGCCTAACTGTTACCTGAACCCAAGTCCTTGCATTAATTCAAATATTCTGCCTGGATATCAATATTTATTTTTGTGCCTTGTTAGAACATCTTTGTTCCAGATTTTATTAAAACCTTTTGTAGATTTTCAGTATTGAGGCCTCTGTAATGGACCTAGTGAAGCAACATGTTGCATTTGACTTTGTTATTAATGCCCTTCCCCCCCAGGTTTGGATTAATCCAGTCAAGTGCAGGCTACCCAGGGACTGTGATGAGGGTAGAAATTCCCCTGAAAACCTGCACTGCACCTGCACAGAACTGCCCAGCAGCACACCGGTTTCAGCAGCTGAGTCCCATGTGTTTTAAAAATAGAAGAAATATGATTTCATGTTTTTGGAACTACATTTCTTTAATCACTGGAAAGGCATGAGCAGCTGAACCAGAACTACAGACTTTCCCACACAATGAAACTGAGCAGGTTTCTGGAGTTCAATTCAGCCGTGCAACCAGGTTTCCTTTTGCCATTTTTCAACTTTTGTCCCGTCATGATAAAATACTGTAACCATGATCTCAGCATAAATTATTGACTTAGATACAGCGTATTATTTGAATTTACTCATTAGAAAAGCCAAACATAGATTTTTCTTTTTTAAACTTTGATAGATAAAACTATTGCAGTCACCAAGTCTCTGTCAACAGTGAGCTGTGCCACATCCAGTGTAATGAAGACCAGTAGCAGGTAGGTTTTTAAATAATTTTGCTTGTATTGTTAACTAACATGCCACGGTCTATGTCCAGTATGAAGACTGTATGCATAAGTCTAAAAAAAAAAAAAAAACCCTGAAGACAAAGTACCAAGCAGCAGTGATTGTTTTAATTAATGTGAAAGCTATAACCCACGAAAGGACATGGGTGTATCCAGCAGTAATGCGTGCCCTGGGTGGTTGTAAGGCAAGAGGCCAGCTATCCTCCTGGAATGTGCTTTAATGCCTGATATACCCATGCCCTGGAGTGTGTTATTGCACTTATAAAATTGATTTTTTTTTTTTTATGGAAAAAGGTTTTATTTTTTTATGTAGGCTGTTGCTAGGTAGATTAGTTATAAACTGCATACACTAGAGATTAATCAATTGTTAGGTGATGGTGTGTAGGCCAGTGAAGTTGCTAAGAGTTTGAAGCAAATTATAAAAAAAACATCAGTGTTAATTCAGCCTATCATAGTGGATGTTTACCCTGCATTTGTGAGAACCTTTTATAATGATACAGGGTTCTCTCATGCATGATTTATGATTGACAAGTCACTACAGACCTCTGACCTCTTTCCCTTGTCATGGTTTCTAAGGCAGATATAGATTCCACGTAATCTATACTCCTCCTTCTGCTTGAAGTACCATGGGTAAATTCTATTGAGGGCAAAATGCCTTTCACTTTTGCTGGTCATCCCCCTGGATTGCCATTCCAGAGGGAATTACAACTGCCCCTCCCAATCACCTGTTTAAATCACAGCTTCTAAGTTACCTATTAAGTGCATCCCACAGTAATTGTGCAGGCTAAGATACTAGCTACTGTCTTATCAGTTTGTATGTTTTATGTTAGCACTGCTTGTACTCACTATGTAAGCATTAAGCCATGACAAAGGATGGGTCTACTGTGGAATTAGTGCATGGTTGGGGGGAGTTGGGGCATGGGGTCATAAGCTGAGGTACTCCACTGACCCAACCATGCATTAATTCCACAGTAGAACCATCCTTTGTCATGGTTTAATGCACTTGTAACATGGGAAGTGCAAGCCAACCACTGTTTTTACTCAAGTAAGTGTGGTACACAAAGAGAAAGTCAGAATATGTGTTTTACTTTTTATACTGAGTAACCAGTGAGCAAAATAATGCCCATTTTCACTGGTGTCCAGTTACATTAATACAAACAACATAAATAACATACAAATACAATACACATAAATGTACATCTAATAAAGCAGTTAAAACATTTACAAACTGCTTCAGAGAACAAAAAACTTAAGAGCACTTTCGAAAGTGGAAATGTTGACACTAGTTGTAACTGATTTAGGCAATGCATTATAGAATTTTACAGCTTTGAATTGTATAGAATGTTGTGCCATAGCAGTATGGAAAAATGGGACCTGAAACCTAGATCTATCTTGCAACCTTGTTAAAATAATATTCTGTTTAGGAAGTAAGTAAACAATAGCCTTCGGTGAAAAACCCAAATGAACCCTGTGAAGAAAAATAGACAACCAAAACCTGAGTCTATCACTAAGGGAAAAACACCCCAAATATACTATATAGCAGGCAGTGACGCATCCTTTTTCCTTGTCTGGTAACAAAACGAATAATACTGTGATAAGCTGTATTTAATTTCTGAGGCATTCTATCTGTTGAAAAATAGTAAAGTCCATAATCAATTAATGAAAACAAAAACTCTATGCACCAGAATGAATTTTGCTTCATATGTTAAATGTCTGCTTAACCGATATAACATGTCCAATCTTTGATGAATTTTACTTATAAGTTTTGTAATATGTGGTTCAAAAGAAAAATGAGAATCAATGATTAAACCTAAATATTTAAATTCAGTAACATTTTTAATTTTAGTCCCATTATTATCACACAATGAAAATTCATCAGCAGTTCTTTTTCTGGGGTTTGTAAAGACCATCAGTTTTGTTTTACTTGAATTAAGGACTAATTTGTGTTCAGTAAACCAAGTATACAAACGGCTGAAGTCATCTTGTAAGTCTTGTTCTATCAGAGAAAGAACAGTCCCTGAACAAGTCAAAATTGCATCATCTGCATATAATATTAATTCTGTATTATTGCATACTTCAGATAAGGAATTAACAAACAATTAAAACAGGGTTCCAAGAATGGACCCCTGTGGAACACCACAACCCAATGAACCTGCTACAGATAAGGAACCCTTTATAAGTGTTTTCTGCACTCTACCAGACAAGTAATTATTTAACCAAAAAATAACATCATCAGAAAAGTTAACCTTAAGTAAACTCTTTCATAGCTCATGGTAGTCAGCTAAGTTGAATGCCTTGGTAAGATCAACAAAAGCCAAGGTCACATATTTGCCTTCCTCTAGGGCCCCATGTACCCGGCTTGTGAACCTTACCAAGGCAGTCTCAGTATTATGGCCATGTTGAAATCCATGCTGGGAAGAAGACCAAAGATCATATTGGTCAAGATGTTCTGTTATTTGTTCTGCAATGATATTTTCTAATATTTTTGAAATGTGGGCTAAGACTGTTATTGGACGGTAATTTATTTACATTTGTTAAAGCCCCAGATTTATGAATTGGCCTAACAACTCCACATTCCCACTTGGTAGGAAAAATATTACTACATAAAGAGAAATTAACTATTTTAGTTAACTGAATTACCAATAATGACTTTTTTCAAGATACAGTAATCTATATTGTTTATACCAATACTTGGTTTCGGATCCATCTTGTTAAAATATGAGTACCTCATTAGAAGATGGAGCATGGAAATAACATTTGGGAATTCCTAAGCACTGTATATTGGCCCTTTCCTCAGCAAGCACCTGTTTCAGATGATCTGTACTCCAAGGACAATTTACAGGCCTATACTTTTCAGATTTACAAAGCATGCGTTAAATAGGTTTGCAGCCTTTTCTGGGTCATTAACCAAGTGTCCCTCAATTTCTATTGAAATATTATCGGATTTATTTGATTTCCCCATTAGAGAATTTAAGGTAATCCAAATGGTTTTGGAGATAGCCTTTTCCGAGAGTAATTTCTTTTTAAAATAGTCAACTTTGGCTTTTCTTATTTCTGACTTACACTTATAACGTAGCCATTTGTAATCTAGTTGAAAAGCTGGTGTTTTGTACTTCTAAAATCTGGCCCATGATTTATTTCTAGCTTTCATTAATTTAATCAAATCTGGGGTAATCCATTGTTTACTTTCTGCTCTAACCATAGCTTCTCTGAATGATAAAAGTTTATCAGAAATATTAGTAAAGTGCAAGCAGAATTTCTCAAAAGCACAGTCAAAATCTTCAATATTGTCCAAAAAGGACCAGTCAATTAGATTAATTTCATCTGAGAAACTCTTCAGTTGTAGATCCTGTAGTCTACAGTACCCAACTACCTTGTGAGGTGATTTACAACCTTTCACTATCCACCCACAAAACACTGCACAACGGTCACTCAGACTATCTGAAAGAATGCTCAAAGAGACCACATGCCCAGGATAGTTAATTATGACCCAGTCAATAGTCGATTCATAACCCATTCAATAATTAAATTGAGTAGTATCGGCTATTAATTGAGACATACTAAGACCTGAAATTAAATTTCTTGCATCTATTGCTTGCACTGAAGACCAATTTAAATTAAAGTCTCTCACTACTAAGCTCTCTGGAGAACGGAAAGGACATATTGTGAAAGAAAGTATCAATGTTCAATTTAACATGTCCTGGAGGAACATAAACATCAATAATCAAAATCTTGTTACCACCTAGAACCAGATTTATTGACAGTGACTCATAATAAGGACTAGCTAGACTATCTTGATTCTCTGAACGTGACAAGTGATTACTAATATAAATTAAGCATCCACCTCCCCCTCTTTCCTTTTCTATCCTTCCTAAAAACTGAGTAACCATCAAGGTGTACTTCATCATTTGATACTTTATCAGAGAGCCAAATCTCTGTAACAGCCAACACATCAAAAGGGTTTTCAGTTAGTCAACATTTCAATTGGTCTTTTTTGGCCAAAAGGCTCTGAATATTTAAATGGGCAATTCTTAAGGTTGGCTGTGAATCCAAAGAAACACTATTTGGCACATTGTGGCCCAGAACAGGGTCAGAATTTGGATGAACTGTACCTGATAACAACAATATGAATAACTGGCATCTGTGCCTGGATTCACTAGTGCCAAACTTCTTAGCGAAGGAAACGTTCTTTTACAATGTAAGTTGCAATGGAACTAGTCTTAACCACCTCAAGATATGATTGTAAACCACATAGCCTTTTCGCCTCAGCTCTCTCCAACTCAGACCCAGAACCAGAAATGATGTTAGTAATGTGGTTAGGCTTCAGAGCTATGTAGAAGAGGCCACTTAGTGTACTGGTATGTACATTCTTAACCTCACAAGGTACACCTGATTGTGTAGCAGGGTGACAAATGTATTCATGTTCATATTTAACCACCTATTGCAAAACACAGAAAATTGTAAGTAAAAAACATTTTTAAAATACCTAGTAGGCAACCCAAAACAAAAAATTACAAAGCAGTCTCCCACTGTAGACTCCCGCCACTCCTGCAGAGAGCCGCACCGTGGAGAGCCGCTAAGGCTGCTGGATATATTTAAACTCTGGAGCCCTGCCTTCTGGTGCCATCAGCTTCCCCCCCCCCCCAAAAAACACCAGCTCCTGCCACTAGCCGGTAATGGGGAACAGGTACCGGAGCAAGTGTCTTTTGGGCTCTGTTGTCTTCACCCTGCAGGGCAACTGAAGGAGGCAGAGCAGCAGGAAGAAAGATCAGGTGCAGTCTGAACAGCCACTGAATGTAGCTCACCTTTTAAGCTCTGGAGCCCCGCCTTCTGGTGCCATCAGATCCCACACCCCCTGAAACACCGGCTCCTGCCACTAGCCGGTAACTGGGAACAGGTACTGGAGCAAGTATCTTTTGGGCTCTGTTGTCTTCACCTCGCAGGGCAACTGAAGGAGGCAGAGGAGGAGGAGGAAGAAAGTGCAGGTGCAGCCCGATTATTGTTTCACAGAAATGTTTATGGTGGTGAATTGTAAATGTTTTACGGGCTACATAGATGTGCAACTGTGCGCGTGCACATTGAACACTTCATATAGATTAACGTTCTGAGCGCAGTTTCAACAGAGTTTATAGCATTATGTTTTGCAGAATAAGAGACACAAAGGCAAAAAACATTTACCTCCATTGATAAAAACACTCTTGTGTAAACTCCTCGGCTTCGTTTTTTCTTCCCATTCAGTAGTGCACTATGGGTAAAGTAGAATATTTGCATATATCGGTAAGTCGCAAAACATTTACATGCACATTTGAAAACATGGTATAATAATAGAGGGAACTATGGAATTTCGTTAACTCCACTAAATATATAAGTAATGTGTAACAAAGTAAAATGTGAGACACGAGGTCTTGTAGATGTAAATGTTTAGCGACTTATAGAGGTATGCAAACCTTTGTACTTTACTCATAATGCACTACTGAATGGGAAGAAAAAATGAAGGTGATGAGTTAACCGAACACTTTATGAATGAAGGTGCATTTTCTTTTTGTCCTTGTAGAAAATATAATGATGCAAACTGCTTTAGACACTTGATTATTAAATTTAGGATGCCTAATTGCACTGTTCTGTCGGCCATGCCAGCTTCTTTGTCAATGTGCTGTACCTAAACATTGACAAACTGTGTTCTTCACAGATTTTTTGCTGTTGGGTACAGTGACTGCTCCAGTCCCTGAGGTCCAAAGGGCAGGTGGATAGGAAGGAATATGAGTGAAGAGCAAACAAGAGAGATGACAGGAAAGAACACACACAGCAGTTTTGCCGAGTTGCAGTACAGGGACTGAGTGTTCCTTGTGTGTGTCTGTGCCTCTCTCTCCCCCCCCCCCCATCTGACTCTCACAAAGCGCACTCCCAGTGACTCGGGAGCAGCCATGGATTACTTGAGAATTAATGCTCCATGGTCACCTGTTGCCGTTGCTCCAATTCATGTTCGTTATTATGGTCTCTTGTTTTATGCCATGTTACAAAACTTTTTACTTTTTTATGTACTTTCATTTACTCTTGAAAATCTATTACCCAGCTTGTTTATAACCATGTGTATATAATATACGTAGGGATTCCACTACTTAGATTTATTATTTTCCCAAGACTCTGACCCAAGTGAAAGATAAATGATGTTATTCACCTAGTGGGTAAATAACACTGTTTGTCTACATCACAATCAGCTTGACTGACAGCCCATTCTGCCAATCCCACAGTGAATCTGCCCTTAACTGTCACTCGGAACACAGACACTGTATACACAGAACATACAGTGGATTGTGTTCAAATAGGCCATTTATTTCCATTCATGAGGAGGCGGGACTTTCATAGCTCACTGGTGGCTTTGCCACTCGTGAGTTATGGTCCCGCCCCCTCACTCATGGAAATAAATGGCATATCTGAACACAGGCCATTGTATATCTTCTATATCTTATATTTTCACCCTTTCCTTTGCTTACATAGGCCCAGTCAATTCATGGAAAAAGTCCCTTGGACCAGTGTACTTAATCTGGTCAATAAATACAATCAATAAATAAAGTGAAATGTTCTATCAATTTGTGTGTGCGTGCATGTTGGTGCATGTGTATATTGCTGTGTACATTGCTGTCTGAGTGCATTACTGTGCATCTCCCCCAGCCTACTGCCATCCCACACACATGCATTTACACCATAGTACCAACTATTGGTAGCCTTAGTCCGCTCTTACTGTTTTACGCTGGGAACCACAAATCCAATAGTAATTAAATGTGGTATCACTTTTCACTAATAATACTTTGAGGATATTTCAGTCAGTTATGGTGACCTGCTCATGTATGAGGTCTGCCTTCTGATTCGCAGGGAGGGCAGATAAGATATGGTGCAGCAAACAGTGGTCAACATTACAGGTGCAGCAAAAGAAAACAATAGAACATTTAACATAGATACACTTAGGTTACAGAGTGTTTCAAGTTGTAAGTTACTTAGGTTACATAATGTTGCAAGAAGTATGTTACAAACATAGACATATTGGGTCCTCAGAGAGGACAGGTCCTAGAGAAGAACTGCTGGTTGTGTCCCTATAAGGACCTAGTGGGGGAGGAGAGGGTCTGGGGAGAGGGGGATGCTGTCCAGTGGACATTGTCATGCCAATGGGGCAAGACAGGTGGGAAATGCAGGTTACAACAGAGGGGAGGCCAAATAGTTTCTGAGAGACTGGTAAGAGGAACAGAGGCCACAGTGCTAACTGCCCACTGGGACATTCTCTCAGTATTTCAGCTGTTACTAACCAGATCATAGGCTAGAGCAGTTGTAGTGAGTTAGTAGGCATTAACTCGGTCCACCTGCTCACTACAACGTGAGCTGGGTAGAGGTAAGGAGAGGGCAGCGACAAGAAGGGTCCACTGAATACTTAGGATCCAGGATGACATGCACCCAAGGAGGAGTCGGTAATGGGGGGGTTTGCATTAGTAATGGGAGACTTCAGCTATCAGTGGGGGCTGTATTGACAGTGGGGATTGCATTATTCCAACAGTGATAGAGGATATGCAGTGGGAGATTACAGATGACGAGAAGGGACCTGCAACATTACCAGAGGATTTTCCCATAACTCCACGAGATTCCAGCTGACTTCTCAGAAAGAGTTCTTCGCTCCTGTGCCTCACACCTCTATTTACCTTCCCCAGTTCTCTTCAGATCATAAACCTCAGATTCACAGTTAGACTCACTAAAGTTCAAAGTTCTAGTTCTGGTTTAAAAATTCACTCCGTTTCTCTACTTATTGCAAATCTGACTATGTTGTGGTTACTAGTTCACAGCTGTTTTCCCACCTCCACGCTTTTCACCATGTCATCTTTATTACTCTGCACTACTAGTTCTACAATATATTCTCCACACTAGTCTCTTGTGCCTACCCTGACATGCTGTGTTATAAAGCTTTGACTTTGACAATTTAAGGAAATCGAGATCTTAAATTATTTTTCTCATTCTATGTTTGGATAATAAAATTCTCCCATTACTATTGTTCTGTCGCTTGCTGCTGCTTTCCTGCGCTCATGCCTTAAATAGCAGGCACAGTTCTGACACCCACAGCTGGTGTCTGCCGAAATAAAATGTGTGAAATGGGTATATTTACTGGTTAGGGTAAATTACAACCCGAAACCAGTAACTAAAATTGCCTCTTACAAACACTGTGTTATGCACGAGTGTATGCAATGGGGCATTGCCTCACTCTCACACTCTGCATAGAGTGTGAGACACAACAGCTGCAGTTGGGGGCTGAGGCAAAAATCATTTTTCATGTGTAGTCATCTCCCTGCTGCCACGCTCTTTGCCAGTAATTATATATAAATGGAAGAATGGCAGCTGTGAAAACACACACCATTGACGTAGGATACCTTATTGATTTTCTGTCTCGTGGATATTGTGGAACCATACACCTTGCGTGTATGGCAGAGAAACAAAACTGGTTACACTGTTGCCCATACATTATTCTCTGTATGATTACAGCAGCTGCACCCAACATAAATGTTATAGTTGTCTGGCAGCATCCTGTTGGTAATTAGTACCAGGTAGCCTGGTTAGTAGAGTGGGAAGAGTGTCCCTATCAATTTGAACTCATTTGCACAGCATACTTATTCATTTCCACTTAAGAAGCGGGGCTGGGTGTGGGAATCTGATGGACCTTCCAACCTTAAAGTACTGTTTTGCTATTAATCTCTTAAATATTTTGGGATTAGCAAGTCCCTAGTCCACTACTTGTTTAGTTTCTCCAACTGACTTCATTATTTATGTGTTTGTGACATCACACTCTGTTGTCGCAGGAAGTGCCAAGATGTCATAACAAGGTAGGACAATCCTGTTTAACTGTTTTTTGTACATTGGGGAGAAAGCAGCAAAATATGGGGAAGGCAGTTGAAAGGTGATTAAGTGTGTTCTGAAGAAAACTGCAATATCTGAATAGAGTAAGTTTATGAAACAATATACTGATGTGCATGCCTGCTTCTTACTCTTATTTGCGCACCTACTCTTGGTCTTGTGTTTCTTTTTTCCCTTTGTTATTCTTTGGTAAGTGGGTAAGGCCACTAGGACCAAGGCCTGTGTTCAGGGATGACCTGGGAGCACTGAGGGGGTTAAGTGACTTGTTTAGAGTCACACAGTATACAAGTGCAGGTTGCGGGAATCAGTTCCAGCTCTGATGGATGTACCAAGCTCATTATTCTAACCTCTTGGCTGCCTTCACTGAAAATATAATCTGTTCCTCCCCAGCCCTCCTGATATCATTACTTTTCCCTAGTTTCTATTCCTGTTTTGCTTATAAAAGATCCCCCCCCCAAAAAAAAAAAACCAGGTCCCTCATAAACAGCCTTTACAATTCTACACTGGTTTCCCAGAGATTGCAAACATTCCACCACATTTCCATAATCCTAATAATATCATATATATCCACCCCAGCTATGCTTTCCAGCTGTCCTGTTTTCTTGGTAAGCTCCGTGACTTTATACAAGCACATTTTCAACTTCTTCTTCTTAGTCCCTTCTGTCTTTCCTGTGCAACACTCCTACTTGGTTCTTTGGCCCATTACATCATACCTTCATTTCCGTTCACAATTCCTGCCTAGCTTCCATAATGTTTCCCAAGCTTTTATTTTCCTCTGCAATCTCAGCCTTCTTATTTTCACTTTTAATATTTCCCTAATCACTCTATTGGTATTACTTGCCAGTATTCATCCCCTTTTTTGTTTTACATGAATCCTGTCACTCCTAAATAGGTACTTTCTGCCCCACAAAGTCCTTCTCTAGCTGCTTAACCTGATCCCTGAACCCCTGTACTACACTCTTAGCCATGAGTTTGTCTGCCTAAGTGTACTCTTGCTCATGGCGGCTGCCTGTGTCACAGGCAGTACCTCCAAGGATACCACCCATTAGACCTGCACCTTTAACTTGCTCCCCAGCAACATAAAATTGGATTTCCAGACTTCTGTTTTACATTTTGCTACTGTATGTCTTTAGTGCATGTGTGCACTATAACCACTGCCCTCCCAGCAGTGCGACCAGTTTGGAGGTGTGATCCTCCAACCTTGCATCTTGGAGGTGACATCCCAGTCAAGTTTCACAATCATACCTGTATAGAACCTAATCTATAAACTTCACCTTGCAGTGCATTCCCGTAACGCCACAGTCTGTCTGCCCAGCAGAGGTGTGTGTGTAGAGTCCATAAACAAGGGGGTCAGTAACATTACAGATAGTCTTAAGTGTTAGGGGCATGTGGGATTATGCTTCCCACTGAAACGTTTTAAAAAGGCGTGGTAAATTGTGCATTTTCATGAGTTTTAGCACTCCAATAATGTTGCCAGCTCTCCTTTTAAAAAGCTTATTTTTCAGTTTTGAGCATTCAGTAAAGCCCCTTATCATTAAACCCTTGGATTTTCAGCTTTTTTTTAATGAAAAAAAGATAAACCATTCATCCTGCTCACACCAAAAATGTGCCACACAGAGCAAGCGCATCAGTCTGCACAGTTCTGCATTCCTTACTCAGTGCCAGGAAACTAACCTCCACAGCTTGCCAAGTGCTGCTAGAAGAGATGCTAACTGCGTTGTGATGCTGCCATTTAGAAATTCGATCCAGGATTGGCTCCACATTCATGTCAATGCTGTCTGGCTGCCAGCCAAATCTGCCTGGTCTGATCACAAGACTATCCTCTTGCACAAAATCATTTTTTAATTACATTAATATTTTACCAGTAAAGGTGGAATGGGCCACAAAGTTCAGTTTTCAGCCACGCCACCAGTGTCTACACCATGACCAAGATTCTAGGGAGCATGGCTACAGTTCATTATCCACACTCTGGCAGTTCCACTGGAAGTGGTGATTCATCATATGTCTTGAAGCTGAGCTCCTCCTACCACCAGAGTGGTATATCCCCCAACTCTACCTCGTGGTCATGACATCAGATCTTTCTTTCTGGTAGAAGAACAGGTCACCTTCTTCACATCTCTCTCTTAGAAGTTAGTGCTCCATAGGCAAACCTTCATTAGAAGTTTTTGAAAACTTTTGCACGATATTTAATTGGTCCCTTCGACTCCAAAGTGTCACTGAAGATGGAGCAGTGGAAGCCAAAGTTCAAGTTCTGTGTTCGGTGCTAGCAGAAGATGTCAGTCACTGTACCCGCATGACACGTGCCTATACATGCTGGGTGGACAGCATGATGTGGCTGGGTGTGGTCGTTGCATTTTTTTCCCCATCGTCTGTTTTTCCCCTCAGGTGACCACAGGCAGGACACTCCACCCTACTAGCAACCTTGGGACCATCCACCGCTCTCCCCTAGTACCCCCAATGGCGGGGTGGGAAAGGGGAAGGCCATCCCCCCCACCTGTCCTCTTCTTCCCCCCATCCAGGACACAATCCAGATTGGGGCAATTACAGGCAGTCCAGTGGAGGAGCAGGACACTGGTTGGTTGGCAGGGCTTCATGGAGCTTGTTGTCACCCTACCTTTTTCCACTTTTCTGTCCCTTTCCCATCGCAGCCATGAATGTGCACATGTAGAGGCGCATGCACACCACATAGCCATGCTCTTGCCTCCCTAACTCCAATGCTGCAAAGGCAGCCAAGGAGCTGGACAACATCCCCCACATCCCCGGGAAAAGACAGCTGTCATCGGACGGTTGATCCTCTCCCTCACCTGTCAACCCCTGGCAACCTAAGCTCACTCCCAAGCCCAGGTCACTGGTGTGGCACAAGGTATGGCATCCAGCACAACTCTCAGCACTTCTGGGCCAGCCTAGAGCTCTGCTTTTTGATGCACTCAGAATCTCTTGAAGACAGAAAGCATTGGCTTACCCTCAGACACCCTTCAGAATGGGATTCAATGGATCACTGTAAGGGCCCCAAGAAGGCTTCAGCAGCTACTGAATCTGCTTGGCAGATTTCTGCCCTTGAGGGAGGAAGCAGCAGCTGTGGCAGCAGCATCTCCTGTCTCGGCGCTAATCCCAGCTGGGGCCACTGTCAGATGGTAATTCACGGAAGGCTTCCACAAAATCTGCATGGCCATCCAGACCTTGGGAGAGAGCCCTGCCCTCTGTGGTAAGAAACACATGATGGCACCAGTCATGGGACCAGGAGAGACTGAGGTCCTCCTGTTCCCATGATTCCCCTGACTGCTCAGTTCTGGTTAAGACCCCTTCAGTTGAGGGGAAGGTCAAGAGTGCCTCAGTACCCCCATCAGGATTGTCAGCCATGGCTCCAGTTAAGCATGCAGTGGAAATCTTCCTCAGTGTTGACCAGGAGTCAGATGAGGTTGAGGCATCAATCTGACAGACCCCAGTGTTCCCGGTCCTTGCTCAGTAGGCTGTGGACCTGTCTGTGTCCCCTCAGGAGCGAGCTTCACTAGTGGTTGAGCCTTCCAAGCCTGTCCTCATTAATGGGGCCAGGCATGTGGTGTACTACAACTTGCCAGAAGGCTCACCTAGTCATCAATTGTCAAGTCGATAGTCAAGGTCCAGGTTGAGGTCTTGATTATGTCATTCCCGCTCTCAGTCCTGCTCAACTAGGAGGCGTTTCTGTTGATGCTTCTTGACCTCCTTATCTTTGTGTGAGGACAGGCACCATCTGAAGATGTGCTGGTGCCACAAGGGGCTTCTGTGGCAACAGTGGGCCATCTCTGGGCAGGGTAGGGCTCTATCCCTTGGAGGTCACCTGCCAGCTGCCAGTGGTGCCCTCACTGGTCCATACCTCACAGATGCTTCCAGCAACTGCTTCCCTACCCCTCTGGGTGGAGCTGCCACCACCGCAGACAAATGTGGGTACTCTAACCAAGGAGGCCTGTTTGGCGAGCAACTTACCAGGCTGGTTGTCAGTGGAGATCACCCAATCCAAGGATACTCTGGTGGTCTGTGGTGAGAAATGGTTAAGGGTTATTTTCAAGGAATCCTTGGATGATTCTAACCTTTCGTCCACAGCATCCTCTGGGACTCGTATCATTGACAGGGGCTCGGTTAAGGAACTGATCACTGACCATGACCAGTGTTTTTTGAAGCTCCCATCCAATTCATATTGGAGTCCATGTGTTTACCTTAACAGCCAGTCCAGAAATGGGCCCTGTACCCTTTCATGGACATTTTGGACAGGGATAAAGCCACAGGGGTTGCCTTTTCTATGGTTGAAGTCATAGTGGGACTAGCCCTGGAACATTGGCATCATTCAGCATCCTGCCTGCACCCTTTACCTGCATGGTTTCTGACTCTGCCTTCCACAAATTCAGAAGTCAGGGGCATGTGGACAAGCCTCTGGGCAAGGAGTCCAGAAAGACTTACCATGCCGCTACAATGGTCTACACTGTAGTGTCTTTGGGTCTCCACCAAGTGAACTATGCTGTTATGATGGCCAACTTTGGGCACTTCCTTATGGGAGTCCTTGATTAAATATTCCCTCCCCTCATTATGGACCAGCAGTTGGTGGTGCAGGTGATCAAAGGCTAAGGTAAATTATTGGCTAAACACCGGCTCCAGAGAGCCTTGTACATGGGCAATTCTTGCACCCATGCCATGGTAGCGGCTGTCTCCATGTGTCCCATGGCCTGGCTGCATCAGTCCACCTTTACAGCAGACACCCACCACAAGGTTGTCTATGACCCTTTCCTGAGCACCAACATCTTTGGCTCTGGGGTGGAGGGACATCTCACCTGCATAAAGTCCAACACCACCCTTGACTCTGTGGCATCATCCCAGCAGAACCCGAAACAAAAGCCTAAGAAAAAGGCTTTTACATAGCGGCCTTTTCAGCCACAGCCTCTTCAGTAGCAGCAGCCCAAGCAGGGGCAGTACCAGGCCTGGCACTAAAAACCTCAGTTCGGAGACCAGGACCCCAAAAGCGGTGGGGGCAGGGGTGATGGTGCCCCTCTGGCTGCTGTAGTCAGTGCCTCTACAAAAGCTGCCCAGTGACGGGTTAGGGGGGTGGGTGTCATCCCTCCACTCATCCTGACCCTGTCTGCGCTCCCAGTCAGATCAGTTAAGTCACTTCTTGCCATGTTGGTCCACTATTACAGTGGACAAGTGGGTGTTAGAAGTGGTAGCAGATGGCTACCTCTAGACTTGAAACTTTCCTGCCTTACTGATTCCATGCTCCTGTGGAGTCCAGGGTGTTTGTGAGGACATTGCTTAGCTCCTGGTCAGGGGAGCTATAGTCCATTTCCCGGATGATCTGGCCAGTCAGGGTTATGTTACCAGGTACTGCCTGGTTCCGAAATGGATTGGGGGGGCTGGTGCCCATACTGGAGCTGCATGATCTGAACCAGTTCATGCAGAAGCACAAGTTCCGGATGGTCACACTGAGTCAGATCATTCCATCTTGGAAGCAAGGCATGTGGCTGTGCTCCCTAGACCTCCAGGATGGGTTCTTCCACACCCCAGTCCATCTGTCCCATCGCTGGTACCTCCAGTTCCATGCCAAAGGGATCATATACCAGTTCCAGGTCATGCTCTTTGGTTTCTTCTTGGCACCCAGGGTCTTCAACAACTGCATGGCAGTGGTGGCAGCCTTCCTGCAGTGACAAGGTGTCGGGGTGTATCCCTACCTTGATGACTTGCTGCTAGCCAGGCCATCCAAAGAGACCATTAAGAGGTCCAGAGATCTTGCTCTCCAGACCTGCTGAGACTTGGGCCTGCTTGCCAACCCAAAGGAGTCTGATCTGGTACACTTGCAGGTGATCAAGTTAATCGAGGCAGAACTAGACTCCTGTCCCCCTGCAGATTGGGTACTGTATCGTACCTTCTTTGCTAATTAATTTCAGGTTGGGCACTTGAGTTCTGCCCGGGATTTCCTGTGGCTCCTGGGATATATGGCATCCTGCACCAGCATGGTCCATTGGGCCCACTGGCAGATGTACCACCTGCAGTGGGAGTTGGGCCATCTGTGGTCCCAGCGTCTACGCCATTTGGACCAGCCAGTCTGTTACCCAGCCGATATGGGATGCTATCCAGAAGTGGCTGATCCCAGAACGTCTGGTGGAAGGAATGCCATTTGACTGCCTAGAAAGGATCATCACACTAATGATGACCACATCTCTGGAGGGTGGGGAGTGCACCTGGGAGATCAGAGCCCAAGAGTTTGGTCATGCAGGGAGCCCTGTCACCACATAAACCTGCTTGAGCTCCATGCAGTGCAGCTAGCTCTGACAGAATTTGCTCCTTTGGTCAGGGGTCTGGTTGTCCAGGTCCAGGCAGTCAACACCACGACCATATTCTACCTGAACAGGCAGGGTGGAACCCACTCCCTTACCTTGTGTCAGGAGGCCCTCCACACCAGGACCCTTGTGAGCAGGCTGGGTACAGAGGTCCTGGCGATCCATGTCATAGGAGCTCACAATCAGCTGGCAGATGCTCTCAGCCAGGTAGTAGGGAAGTCGCATGAGTTGTCCCTGAATCAAGAGGTGGTAAAAAATCAGTTACTCACCAGTAACCATAGTTCTAGGAGCGGTATATAGTTTACATCCCCTTTCTGGCAGTTCTACTGGATTAGTGGATTTGCTGGATGTCTTGAAGCTAATCTTCTCCCACCATTTGGGCAGTATATCCCCCGACTCCACCCCATGATGTCAGATCTTGCAAAACTGGAAGCAGGAATTCATGTGCCACTTGCCAGGGGAGATTGGATGAGTTGTGCGGATGTGAACTACCATTCCTAGAACTACGGTGACAGGTGAGCAACCTATTTTCTAGGGACATGGATACAGTTCACTATCTACACGCTGCAGACTCCTAGCAGTTATCGGGGGGGATGGGCAAGGTGTGCTTCCATGGTTGCGAACAGAGACCGAAGAACTGAGGTCCCAAAACCAGCATCCCAGCAAGAATCAAGGTCGGTGCGGTAGTGGGAAATGAAGAAGTCTGCTGAATACCAGATAGCAGCCCTGCAGATTTCTTGTATAGTGACATTCCCAGAAGCAGCCACCAAGGCAGCGGTATGTCTGGTGGAATGTGCTCTAAGCCCTACAGGAGACTCCCTACCAGCCGACCTAAAGCAGAGGTCAGTGCAGGATGTGATCCACCGGACAGTCGTCCGCTTTGCTGTCTGCCGAGCGTGGCTTCAGTGTGACAAGCAGCTACTGAGCCTTTCCCTGAACTCCAGCCATGCACTTCTTATTATAAGAGAGCATCCTCTGCAGGTTGAGCAGCACAAGCTATTGACCACCCTTTTGCAAGGAGCTGAGCAGCGTCCTCCCAAAGGACAGACAGCATGCCCTGCGACACCTCAGACTCCCAAGGTGTGTAGAGGCGGTAGAGGTGGGATAGCCTTGAAGTCCAGAGGCAACTCTCTGCCCACTATGTCCAACATGCACTTGTCCATCATGATAGTGGACCAAAGTGGCAAGACATGATGTAGCCAAATTCCTCTGGGGATTGCAGACAGGCACATAATGGGTGGAGGGATAACACCCTCCAACCCATCACTGGGCAGCTTTTGTGGGGGCACTGGTAGCTGCAGCCATAGGGGCACCACCACCCCTGCACTCCCTTTTCTTAGGATCCTGCCCTTCAGACTTGGGCTTGGGGAGCCAGGCCTGGTACTGCCCCTTGCTGGGGGTGCTGCCAAGGAGGCTGTGGCTGAAAGGACTGGTACTGGAAAGTCTGTTTCTTAGGCTCCTTTTTCAAGTCCTTCTAGGATGGTGCCTCAGAATCCAGTGTGGCACTGGACTTCTCAATATGGGTGAGATGCTCTTCCATCCCAGGGCCAAATAGATTGGTGCCCAAGAAAAGGACATTGGCCAGCTTGTGCTGGTGCTGGATGTCTGTTGTGAAGATAGACAGATGCAGCCAGGCCCTACGATGCATGGAGATGACCGCCACCATGGCATGGGCACAAATCACCAGTGTCCAAGGCTGTCTGGAACTGGTGTTTAGCCAGCAGTTGACACTGGTCTTTGATGGCCATCACCATAGAGTGTTGCTCAGCCAGAAGGTGAGGCAGGATTGCATTCAACACTCTCATCAGGGAGTGACCGAAGTTGGCCATCATCATGGCATAACTAGCCTGATGGAGATCCAAGGATGCTGCAGTATACACCTTTTTAGCGACATGGTCAATCTTATGGGACTTATTGTGTGGAGGTCTGTCCACATCATCCTGGTTTTCCAACTTGCATAAAACCAAATCAGTCACCAACCCTTCAGTGGAGGGGTGGTCCAAGAACCCCAAAGGGAACCCTGTGGGGACAACATACTTGCAGATCATATGTGTAGAGGATGCTGAGTAGGATGCTAGATGCTGCCAACACTCCAAAGCCAGTCCCAAAGTGGCCTCAGCCATGGGAAAGGCAACCTCTGGGGATTCATCCTGATCCAGAATGTCAGTAAAGGGATACTTGACCATTTTCTGAACTGGTTCCAGTGGGACTGACATGGACTCCGATATACATCAGAGAAGCTCCCCAAAAGACACCAAGCCTTGCTCGGTGGAGAACTCCTCAAATGATCCTTAGTCAAAGATGAGTCCCAGAGGAGGCTCTCATCATCAGGAGATGTTGCTCTATGGCTAGAGTTGTCTGAGGATTCCGTGAAAATGGCCCTTGATCATTTCTCACCACAGATCACCCAGGTATCCTCTCACAGGGTGATCTTCACTGACAGTCAGTGGCTGGATGGGCCTCCTTGGTCAGAGCACTCATCTTCAGCTGTGGTGGAGGCCCTGAAGTGGCAGAGAAGCAGTTGCAGGGAGCACCTGCATAGTGTGGACCAGTGGGGGCACCACTGATAGCTGCCAGGTGACCGGGGGTCAAGAGAGTAGAGCCCTACTCTGCACTGTGCTGACACATTGTTGCCAGAGGAGCACCTTGTAGCACCAGCACAGCTTGCGATGGTGCCTCTCCTTGCCTGAGGACAAGGAGGTAGAGGAGCATTGACGACAACACCTCACGGACGAGTGGGACCAAGAACAAGAACACCTTGACTGAGACCTCAGCTGTCAGCTGGGTAATCAACGTCGAAGTGAGCCTTCCAGATGGCTGTGGTTTACTGCATGCTGGCCTACACTGACCAGCACAGGAGTGGAAGATTAGACATCCATTAGAGGCCGCTCCCATAGTAGGCAGGTTGGGGATGTAGACTGGTCCACCTCTTCCTGAGTGAGGACCTGGACCACCAGGGTCTGTGAGATCAACTCTTCAACCTCATCAGACAGCTGGTCGATATGTTTGAGGAAAATCTCCATGGCCTGGTCGACTGGAGTCAAAGTTGACAGGATGACAGAGTCCTCTGCCTGCCAGACCTACCCTCGACTGAAGGGTGCTCAGCCACCAGCGACTGGTCAGGGGATTTGAGGGATTGGGAGGACCTTGATCTCCCCTGGTCCCATGACAGGTTCCAACAGTGTTTGAGCTTAGAACCACAGTGAGCAGGGCTCCCCCAGCCAGGGACTGGAGGGCCAGACACATGTCCTGGAAGCTTCTGGTGAATGACCCTCTGATGCTGGTCACTGCTGGGAACAGCACCAAAACAGAGGTGAGCCAGTGCTTCTTGTCTTTGTGCAACTCAGGGAGCATGGACAAAGGCCGCACCCTTCCATGTTATGCTGTCCACCCAGGCAGTACAGGCATGTGTTGTGTGGGTTCGTGACAGACATCTTCTGCCGGCACCAGACACAAAATTTGAACCCTGGCTTCCATTGCACTATCAACAACTGAAGAGAGGCGTTGAAGGGACTGAGGAATAAAATCGCTAGTCAAAGACACTTCAAAAGCAAAGTTTGCCTGTGGCGCACTAAACCTAAGCGAGAGCTGTGAAGGAGGTGACCTGTTCTTCCAGCGGAAAGAAAGATCTGACATCATGGGGTGGAGTTGGGAGTTATACCGCCCAGTTGGTGGGGGGGAGCTGAGCTTAAATAGGTCTGACACATCAGCTATTTCAGTGGAACTGCCAATGTATGGAAAGTGAACTATATCCACACCCCTAGAACCATCTGTTCTCCCTGTGGGGCACACCTCTTTTGGATGTTTGCTTCCTGGGAGAATGCCAAACTGAGGTTGTTTTTATACCTGCACCCCACAGTCCAGGACATTGCTGCAGGATGCCTTTGCAAGGCTCTGGACCCCAGGCCTTGCGTATGCCTTCCCTCCCTCCCTTCTCCTTGATCCACAAGGTGGTGGTTAAGGCCTAGAAGGACAAGGCATGGATGATCCTGATAGCTCCAGACTGGCAAAGGCAGTTCTGGTATTCAAGTCTCCTCAGCCTCAGCAACAGACCTCCATGGTGGATCTGTCTCTGTCTGGATCTGTTGACCAGACAACAGTGTAAGGTCCTGCACCTGGACCTTCAGTCCCTGCACCTCTCAGCCTGGTTCCTGAGTAGCTAGAGTTTCAGGCCTTGGGTTTGTCAGAAGAGTTGCTCCACAATGTAGAGGCCTCTTGAAGAGACGGCTTGCAAATGCAACACATTAAATGGAAGAGAGTCTCAATTTGTGCCAAGGAAAGGAGCTTGATCCTTTTGCTTTCCCTGTGGTGAGCATTCTGGAATATATCTGGTCCCCCTCTCAGTTGGGACCTCTACTGACACTCTTATGGTGCACCTGGAAGTCATCTCTGCTTGCCAGGCTTGGGTTGGTAAGCCAATGGTGGCCTAGGAGAAGATGGTTGAGCACTTTTTCAAAGGCCTGGAACACCTGTCCCCTCCAGTGTGTGAACCATCAGACTTCCTGCTGGTGCAGACTGTACTCATAGGAAAGCCATTTGGGCCTGTGCACAGGTGTGAGATGTCTCACTTGTCATGGAAGACTGCCTTCTTGGTGGCCATCACATCATCCAGTAGGATCCATGAGTTCCAGGCACTATCAGTAGTCTTTTTACTAGGTCTTCCACAAAGACAGGGTCATCCTTTGCCCCCACCTGCAGTTCCTCCCAAAGGTAGTATCAGAGTTTCACCTTAACCAGGTGATTGACTTACTTTACCAAGTCTTTTTTTGAGATCGACCACAGGCTCCTTACTCTGGACCTGCAGCAGGTGCTCTCTTATTACAAGTATCGCATGTCTGGAGTTCAGGGTGAGGCTCACCAGCTGTTTGTAACATGCTGAAGCCATGCCTAGCAGACCGGTAGAAGAGTGGATGATTGGCAGGAAGATCACATCCTGCATCGATCTTAGCTATGGGCTAACTGGCAGGGAGCCTCCTATATGGCTTAGAACTCATTTCACCAGATATATGGCTGCCTCAGTGGCTGTTTCCAGGGGCACTGCTATCCAGGAAATCTGCAGGGCGGCTTCATGGAACTCTGCACACATATTCATTTCCCACTACAGTATCGACTATGAGTCTCTTTGGGGTGCTGTGCCCCCTCCTCCCAAAGAACTGCTAGGAGTCTGCCAGTGTGGATAATGAACTGTATCCATGCCCCTAGAAACATGGGTTACTCACCTGTAACCATAGTTCCAGGAGTGGTATAGAGTTCACATCCACACAACCCACCTGGCCTCCCCTGGCAGGTGGCACACAGATCCCTGCTTCCAACATGCAAAGATCTAATGTCATGGGGCAGAGTCGGGGAGGGGGGGGATACATCACCCAAGTGGTAGGATGAGCTTAGCTTCAAGACATCTAGCGAATCGGCACTTCCAGTGGAACTGCCAAAGTGTGGATGTGAACTGTATACCACTCTTAGAAATATGGTTTCCAGGTCAGTAACTTGTTTTTTAATGGTTGTGAAAGACTACAAACGGTTCCAAAGACACTGTTGGCATGCTGCCAACTTCATTCCCATCCACAATCCAGATGTGAGCTACTCTGTCAACTTTTAACTGTAGTCACTGTTACTATAGTGTTTGAAGCAGCCTGTTGCTCCATAATAGTGAACTAGGAACACTGGATAAGGAACTAGAATGGGGAGGTTCCCATGGCTAGGGTCAGCAACCCCCCCACACACACTTTCACTGCCTGCTGCTGCTACTACTACTCTTTTCCCCTCCCTCCTTCCCTGGTTGGTTGCAAGGTCATGCTGCTGATTTGACTCCATTCACTTTCTGGACCTCTTCAAGTTCTGTCTGGTTCACTGCCACTGCTTTTGCCAGTGGTAAATATAGACCTTATTCACCAGTGGATCAGGAACACGGCTTGAAACCCAAACAAATGTGCAGCCATCAGTGCCTCTTGTTTTGGCTGCCTGACACTGCTTTTGCTTGCACGCACCTGGAAAAGAGCATGACAGTGATGTGAAGGATTTGCTGAGAGCTGTAGCTTTCCCATTTCAATCCCTGTTTTATAGCTGCTGCCAGACTTCTGTAATTACTGTTTGTTTTGCTGCATGTTGTATCTGTTCTAGCTGTTTGCCATGTTTGCTGTTTGTACCTGAGCATTCTAAGCCTGTGGAGTCATATCCTTGATGGAGGTTTGAAGCACTGACAGTGGTGTCTTAGTAGTCTGCAGAACAGTTTTTTCTTAATTGTTTACTATACTGCACTAATTTTGTTTTCTTCTTATAACAGCACATTTGACAGTTACTGTGATATGACACCCAAGTCACGGTCCCCACCTCCAACTGTACATCGACAAGTCGAAAAGAGGAGAGAGCTGGTGAGGTCACAGACTCTGCCAAGAACATCAGGAACTCAGGCCAGGAAAGCAATCTTTGAAAAATTTGAACAGGACAGTGGAAAGTAAGACATTTTGAGTATCCTTAAAGATGCAGTACTTTTCTTTTTATGGAGGAGAACCATGGTTTCTTGCATCTGAAGGTGTTCTCTTCTATTCCCAGTCAAACTGGATCTAATTCAAGACATTTTCCTCTTAGAAAAATTATTCAAACCAATTTAACTAAATGTGTAAATTTTCTGAAAGTGACCCCATCGGTCCAGAAAACGTATGCTGCTGTAAAAGAAAATATTTTACCCTGTATCCCCATAACCCTTTCTTTCAGTATGCTTGCAGCATGGCAGCCCCATTGTTGTGCAGGTTGTCTTGCGGACATGAAGGTCACCACGCATCGTAGTGGTGGGTCAGAGCCTTTGGCAGATTGTTTCGAGAGGGCACAGTTTTGGCCCAACTCCCCCCCCTTCCCCTCACCCCACCCACCCTTGGTACCATTTCCTTTATACCAGGGGTGCTGACATCATTTCCTCAAGAGGGTAAGGTGCATACCACGGTCATATCCTTTCCAGCACACTGCACTGACAATATAAGTGTGTGTGTGTGTGTCTGTCTGTCTCTCTCTCTCTCTCTATATTCATTCAAAACAATAACAGAAAACAAAAGAGAACTTGCACAGGATAAACAGGAAGGTAGACAGACATGTGGGGAGTAGTGCAATGCACTGGCTGTGAGGCAGCAGTCTTCCAGGAGTCTTTCTGGAGGCTGAGATGCTGCCCTATTTGCAGGCAACTCTCTGCTCTGAGGGAGGAGGTTGCCTGTCTTCAGGTCACACTGGACAGTAGTAGGGGAACTTCCCCCACCCAGGGAGCACCTGGGCCACCACCACCACCACTGCCTCAGAGATTGCCAAGAAAGCACAGTGGTTGAACCACAGTGGGCTCAGGGAGCGTGAGGGTGGTGGATCAGAGGTACACCCAGTCAGTTGTACCACTCCACAATCCATACACCATTCTGGTGGAGCATAGTTGCCCTATGGATGCACCCGCAGAGGAGACTAAGGAGGTTGCATACAACTTTCGCAAGGGAGCCCTACAGGAAGGAGGCAGAGAACACCACAGAGAAAGGAAGCCGCTCCTGGTGGGGGACTCAATTATTAGGGGGATAGAACTGGGGGGGAGCAGGGAAAAGAAGTAAGGTGCCTGCCTGGTGCCACGGCTTGGAGGGACAGGAAGCGCATTCTCAGAATGATAACAGCTGCATGGGAGATGGAGATGGATGTCATTGTCCACCTAGGGATGAATGACTTGGCTCAACATGAGATTAGAGCAGTGCAGGAGGAGTTTGTGGATTTGGGGAAGGGCCTAAGGCAAGTAGCACACACAGTATCCTTCTCTGAGGTGCTGCCTGTCTATGGTATGGGTGAGGTGAGGGTACTCCGTACCATGCGATTCAATGAATGGTTGAAAAATGGTGCAGAGCACAGGGGTTTGGCTTCACTGGGGACTGGGGTTCCACATGGAGGGATACCAGCCTATACTGGCAGGATGGTCTGCATCTGTCCAGGAAGGGAGCAAGTCTTCTGGGCAATCGGTTTAAATGCTTCATTGGCAAGCTTTTAAACTAGTCAAGGGGGGAGGCACTGATAAGCAGCAGGGAATTCCCAGCCTTCCCCTACAAAACGGGGTACTAAATGAGGGTAAAGACCAAGGTAGAAAGGTCAGTAGGAAACAGGACAAGGGTAAATGGAGAAATCAAAGTCCATGAGGACAGGGATGGTGCTACAAGAGGTAGAGCCATCAACAAATGGAGAGTAATGAGTACCAATGCCTGTAGTCTGGGTAACAAGCTTCCTGAGCTAGTGGCCTTGATGGAAGAGGAACATCTGGATATCATGGCAGTCACAGAAACATGGTACACACAGAACCATGACTGGGATGTAAACATACCAGGATACACCATCACAGAAGGGACAGGGAAGGTAAAGTGGAGGAGTAGCTCTCTACATAAGTGAAGGAATCAAAGCAACAGAACCAAGGGGTAAACGGGGAGGAGAGGAAGCACTGTGAGTCAATTTGGAGACAGACAATGGCACCACAGTCCACACAGGGGTTGTATACAGCCCACCATCTCAAGGGAAGGAAATGGACAAGGAAATGATAGAAGGTATCCTTAGAATGGCAGAAAAAGGGGAGATATTGTTGATGGGGGATCTGAATATGTCAGATGTTAACTGGAATGCATTTGCAGCAGCCACTTCCAAGAGTGGGGTCATTCTAGATGCCCTACACGGGGCATGCCTTAGACAACTAGTATTGGAACCCACTCAAGAGGGAGCAATCTTAGACCTGGTACTCTCAAATGGAGGTGGAGAGAGGATCACAGATTTAGAAGTGGGTAGCCATCTGGGAAGTAGCAACCATCGAACAGTATGGTTCACAATAAACACAGTAGTAGAGTCAAGCCATACAAAAGCAAAGGTATTGAACTTTAGGAGGGCTGACTTTGCCAAAATGGGTGAGTGCCTAAGGAATGCACTAGCAAATGGGCAGGAATGGGGGGAGGTGGAAAAACAATGGGGAATAATCAAAATTGCCATCACAGAGGCAACAAGATTTTGTGTGAAGCAAATAAACAAAATGATGTAAGAAACTACTATGGTTCTCAAAGTAGGTGGCAGGGAAGGTTCAAGAGAAAAATAAAGCATTCAGGAAGTACAAGGAATCACAGAAGGAGCAGGACAGAGGACTATCAGTTAAAGTAAAAGGAAGCAGGGAAGGCAGTCAGAACAGCAAAGGACCAAACCGAGGAAAAGATAGCTAACTCAGTTAAGAAGGGGGATAAAACCTTTTATAGGTACATCAGGGAGCGAAGGAAGACCAAGGGAGGGATAGTGAGGCTTAATAAAGGGGAGGGGGGCAGAGGGTGACTGTGAAAAGGCAGAGGTACTAAACAAATATTTTTGCTCAGTATTCACAAATGAAGAGGGGGAGGTACCTAAACCAAACAATAGAAACACTCTGGATATGGGGGTTGATACCAGCCCATTCACAGGAGAAAGAGTTCTGAAAGAACTCTTAAAACTGAAGGTGGACAAATCAATGGGGCTTGATGGGATTCATACCAGAATTCTAAAAGAACTAAGGGGAGAACTAGTGACACCACTGACTACCCTCTTTAACAAATCATGGGAGGATGGGGTGGTACCTGAAGACTGGAGGAGGGCAGATGTTATTCCACTTCACAAAAGTGGGAGCAGGGCAGAAGCAGGAAACTACAGATCTGTTAGTTTAACCTCAGTGATGGGGAAAATGATGGAATCACTTCTGAAGGAAAGAACTGTTGAGTACCTAGAGGCCAGAGCAGCACAGGACCCAAGGAAGCATGGATTCACAGCGGGAAGATCATGTCAGACAAATCTAATAGATTTCTTTGACTGGGTGACCAAAGTAGAAGATCAGGGAGGGGCTGTGGACATGGCCTACGTAGACTTTAGCAAGGCATTTGACACAGTCCCACACAAAAGATTAGTATACAAGTTAGCCAGCCTTGGAGTGGGTCCCAAGATGGTAGCCTGGGTAAAGAATTGGCTGGAGAACAGGACACAGAGGGTAATAGTAAACAGAGTCCACTCTGAAGAAATGGGGGTTACCAGTGGGGTACCGCAGGGTTCAGTACTAAGACCAGTCCTCTTCAATGTCTTTATAAGTGACATTGCAGATGGACTGGAAGGAAAAGTATGACTCTTTGCAGATGACACAAAGATCGGGAACAGAGTTGACACACAAGGTAGGGTGGAAAGGATGAGAAGGGACTTGGCAAGGTTGGAGGAATTGTCAAATGTATGGCAGCTTAGATTCAGTACTAAGAAGTGCAAAGTAATGCACCTGAGAAACAAAAACCCAGGGGAAGAGTACACAATGGGGGTTGAGATACTAACAAAAATGGAAAGGGACCTGGGGGTAGTTATATCAGGTGATGACCTAAAGGTGGGCAAGCAATGTGAGAGGGCAGTAAGGAGGGCTGGAGGGATACTGGGATGCATAGGAAGAGACGGTATCAGCAGAAAACAGGAAGTTGTTATTCCTCTGTACAGACAGCTGGTGAGACCCCATCTGGAGTACTGCATGCAGTTCTGGAGGCCCAGTTTCCTCAAAGACATGGACAGGATGGAGGCAGTCCAGAGGATGGCAACTAAAATGGTGCAGGGTCTGTACCAGAAGACATATGAAGAGAGACTTAAGGAGCTTAATATGTATAGCCTCGAGGAAAGGAGGGAGAGGGGGGACATGATAGAAACTGTCAAGTACCTCAAAGGAATCAACAAAGTCCAAGAGGGTAGCATCTTTCAGAAAAAGAGGTGTGCAAGAACAAGGGGGCACAATTTAAAGATAGAGGGGGTATGGCTCAGAGGTAATGTGAGGAAGTATGTTTTCACGGAGAGGGTTGTAGATGCATGGAACGGCCTTCCTTAGGAGGTTGTGGAGTCAAAAATAGCAGTGGAATTCAAGAATGCATGGGACAGTCATAAGGAGATTCTAGGGGTTGGGGGTAGGAGGAAGTAGGCTGTTGGTTAACTAGGATCTGCAGCTTTTCTATTAGGTAGGGAAATGGGCAGACTGGGTGGGCCAAGCGATCCTTATCTGCTGTCGAATTCTGTTTCTATAACTCAGTGGGGGGGGGGTCATGTCTGCTCAGAGATAGAAGTTGAGCCCCACTTGTCTACAGTACACTACCGTGGTTTTGTTGAAAACTTCCCACAAGAAAGAACGTATAGCCATGACATACAGTATCTGCTGTCCGCCAGCCTTGGGGGTTAGTCCGAGAGTCTTAGCATTTTGTAGGCTTGTTTTAATATCCTAGACTTGTAAATATTTGGGTAGGGTAGTTGCTAATCTTGTAACTTTTCTGTTAGCTGTATGTTTAATTAAAAAATTCCTAGGTAAATTAATCAATATAAAATGTACGTAAATTAAGGGAGATGCTGAAGTGGAGTTGCAGCATTTAAATTTCTGCGTAACATGAAAATGATCTTTGGATCGTTTCATAAATAAAAAACCCTGCCCTACATGTGGGTGTTTCTGGCAGCTGTATGTTTTAATGAAAGTATTAGCTCTGGACCATCCTGCCTAGTGATGGGATGCTTAGGCAGGGGTGCCCCAGACACTAGAAAGAGGAGGAGACATCTTAAAGCCTAGTAGTTGGGAGACCTAGTCTGCAAAGAGAGGAGTGGGCCTGCCCTTAGGGTCATGCATGAGGCTTGAAGAGAGGGGATGTATGTCGGAGATCTCCTCATCACCAAGAAGATGCTCCTGTAGGAGCATCATGATTCTCTTACAGGGTTCTGATATAGGTCTTTGCAGGCCTGGCTCCACATCCTAGGAGGAAAGGGCACTCTAAGGCTGGTCAGACTGTGCAGAAGGGGGAAAGGAGACATTCCCTGGAGGCTGCAGGTTGCTGTTGTCTCTGTTTAAAAAGTGAGGTAAGAAGGGTTGTGTGTCTTCTCATTTCGGATACACAGAAACATAGAATTTGTCAGCAGAAAAAGGCAGCTTGGCCCACCCAGTCTGCCCAGATGTTCCCTACCTAATTCTGTGCAGACCCTACCTGGCCTCTGAGGACCTCCCTCCTCTCTGCCTGTTTCCCAATACATCCCTATGTCTATACCACACATGCTTGAAGCCCCACGCTGTTTTATCTCCACCACTTCTGCTAGCAGTTTGTTCCAGGCATCTGCCACCCTTTCAGTTAAGAAATATTTCCTCACATCTCTCTTAATTTCCCCCACTTCACTGCATGTACCCTGGTCTTGGTACACTCTTATTTGAAAGTCTCCCCTCCTGCACCTGTTCACCCACCTGTAAGGAACATGTAGGCTTATTATTATGTTTCTGATTAAAAAAGTATCGCCTGGATCCCTCACTCACCATAATCCCAGAGGGCCTTTAAAAACCCATCCCAAAAGAACTGCCCCCCAAAAAAAGCTGTGTACCACCTGTAGAGGTCAGAGGAAGCTCCTGTGAGGTGTATTGTGCTCTGCCAACAGTACCACCATTGTTGTTCTATGATTTTCCCCAGGGAAGTTTGTATGTCCATGGAACTGGGTACAGAAAATAAAGTGCAGTGGATCAGATGTCTAAATGTGCTGTGTGTAATCTGGAACTCTAGTTAAGGGGTTCCCCAACCTGCCATCCTGAGGGATATGTGCTAGGGTCAAAAGGATGCTTAGGCAGGGGTGCCTCATGTATGGGTCCACCTTTTCATGGTCATGGGGGGGCATTACCAACAGAGGGGTAGCATTAAGGAAACTGCATAGAGTCAACAGGTGTCGCCCAAGGGATAGGGATTGCTGGTCAGGGAAGTTAATTCAGGGCCAAAACAAAAAAAATGTGTCAGCTTGTCAACTGTGCTGAGGTACCATCAATTCTGAGAGGCATTTACCCTGGAGTGGACAGAGAATTTCTTTTTAGTAGCAGAAGTTTATTTTTTGGTGCCCCGCACATACACTTTTTCCAACAAAGGAACTCTACCTGGCCTCCAGTACCTGGGTGTCCAGGGTCCTACATTTAGTCCCTTCAACAGCTGGCTAACAAATCTGTTGTTCTGCCAACTTCTCCATTGTCTTCCCTATTCAGGTGAATAGCATAGTATGGGTCACACTCAGCCTGCCACTAGTGGTGACTGGAACGTACACAAAATAACCTGAACTTTGATCAGTCTGTTGTACCATAGCTATGTCCCTCAACTGGAGTACGTTGGAACCCTCCTAATTTTAAAGTTAACCTTTCATCCCAAAACCACTTTGGCCACCCTCTTTAATTATTTTTATTTCACCCTAAACTCCGTTCCCACATCCACCACTGTCCCATCTACTCCAGCCTCACCTTCCCATCTTTCCGTGGCAGACACTTCTCCCACTGTGCCTCCTTTCTCTCCAAAGCCCATTTAGAACACTCTGAGTGAGCATACTAGAGAGGAAGTTTGCAGGAAATCAAAGTATGAGATCTGTAAAAGGATGCTAGAAATGAGTTATAGCTCTGCCCTATCTTTACAAATTCTGGTTTAGCTCTCATCCCTGCAACCTCAACTTCTTCTTCAGCCCCTCTCTTCCTCCTACCCACTCCACCCTGCGGACTACCTCTCCTTATCAATCCCTCATTCCAGAACTTCTGTATGGCAAATGGCTTTCTCCTCTCATCTCACTCTTCCAGAACAAATTCACCCCTGCCCTCTGGTCCTCTCATTTCCCTTACTCTGGAACAAACCCCTGTCATCCCTCCAGTCCTCATCTCCCCCTCCTGTGGAACAAACTTTCCCCTGCCTCTGCTCCTCTCATCTCCCCCTCCTGTGGAACACACTCCCCTGCCTCTGCTCCTCTCATCTCCCCTCCTGTGGAACACACTCCCCCAGCCTCTGCTCTCTCTCTCTCTCCCCTCCTGTGGAACAAACTTTCCCCTGCCTCTGCTCCTCTCATCTCCCCCTCCCGTGGAACACTCCCCCTGCCTCTGCTCCTCTCATCTCCACCTCCTGTGGAACACACTCCCCATGCCTCTGCTCTCTCATCTCCCCTCCTGTGGAACAAACTTTCCCTGCCTCTGCTCCTCATCTCCCCTCCTGTAGAACCTTGCACTCCCCATGCCTCCACTTCCCTCATGTCCCTCTCCTCTGGAAAAACTACCACCTGGCTTCTCCCCTTTGTCTCCCTCACTTATGGAACAACCCACCACCATGCCCTCTGTTTCTCTCCCCAAACAGACTCCTCCTGCCTTGAATCCTCTTATCTCACACCCTCCTGGAACAGATCCCCCACATCCACTCTTCCTCTCATCTCCCCCACCTCTGGAACAAATGCTCCCCACCTCTGCCCTTCCTCCTCCCCCAATTCCTCTCTTTCCAGTAAAGCTCTCCTCTGCAAACTCTCCCCATAACCTGTTCTACAACCAGTCCGCCTTTCCCTACTCCATTAGTCACTTGTCCTTCCACCTGTCTTCTTTGACATTGGGTTATACTATGGTTCCAGAACTAAAGGACTAAAGAAGGCATATATCCCATTGAGATAGTCTCCCTGCTTAGTGGTAATACTTATTTAGGCTACCTTCTCTTAACAAAAATATCTACACTCTTCTTAAGTTAATATTTTGCCAGGTGACCTGCATTGGGGAAACAAGCATGGTTCCTTGTAGACCAGCCAGTGGAGGAAGGATTGAATGTCCCAGGCACTGCTCTCCTTCCTCGGGGTGGGGGGGGAGAGACACCGCTCCTGTTGTGGTATTGCACCTGGCAGTAGCAGCCAGGTGGTAGCACAACTGTGAGTACGAGAAAGGGAAGGGTCATCATCCATGCATGGCACAGCACACGTGCGCGCTTGCACAGGAGGAAACAGTCTCCTACTGGCACCCCCACTTCCAACAGCCTGTCGCATGACCACCGTAGCTGGCTGCTCACCATGCTGTGGCCTAGGTAAGTGGTGGAGAACGGGTAAGTTTCTGAGAAGGCTAGTGATTGGTCTGGGGAATGCCATTAGGCAGATTCAGGGTGAATAAAATCTTGATATAAAAAAAAAAAGATTTAAGAGGAAGAGAGTCAAAGATGAGGCTAAAACTATCGCAGAATTTTGGGAACCTCGGTGCAGTCCATATGGAGCAGAGTCTTACCAGTGTGTGTCATCCTAAAACTGCAGGTTAAACAAGGTAAATTCCACCCCCAGTGCCCTTCTTTGGGAACATTTTCTGCATTTGTCTGTTATACGGCACCACTTGCCATTTTTTGGTATTTATTTTTGATTTTGTATATATATTTATGGTTCACTTGAGTTATTTTGCTAGCCCAGTTCTCCTGGAGTACTGGCCTATTTTGCTCGCCATTAGTTAAAAAAATAGATTTCTGCTTCTGTGTCTCCTTTTTAAAAACTCAACTTTGATATCCACTAGCCTAATTACAATTTAGATTAAAAAAATGAAATAGTTTGACTGTGCAATATACAAAGACAGAAATAACTAAAACAGGAAACCTTCTGTTAGTGATGTTTTGCTGTTACAGGATACTGTAATATGGTTCCAGTGTAATTACAGACAGGTGAGAAGCACATCGACTTATTTTACCTGCCTCATTTCTGCAGTGTGCGCTCCCTTTTATAATGTGGTTTGCGAGGTGATGTGATTCAAAAGGGAGGCAAGAAAGGGCAACATTTTGCTCTGCATTTATTGGACTAACCTAGTTGGCACACACAACATTTTTATGACATAACAGATAATAGATATAATGTACTTAACTGATCAATACGGGGTGCAAATGTTTATTGTTGTGCTCCATCATCTGCCTTTTCTTTTAAAGAGGGAGAGGAGGAGAGTCGAAGACGAAGCTAAAACGATCACAGAGTTTTGGTGTCCCCAGTGCAACCAGTATAAAGCAGATTCTACTAGAGTGGTGTCGTTCCAAAACTATAGGATACAAGGTAAAGGCAACCAGGCAATCAGTTTATTGAAAAATCTCACATTTACAGTGTTTTTCACATTTGAGTTATCCCAAGTGCAAAAACATTACTCCATATGGTGTTAAGCAGCATCAACAAGCCAAGGAATGCAGTTTTGCAAACATCGCTGTTGTAATTGCTGTTGCTCTCAGGGATTTTCAGGTGTATATTTCGAGCTCTGACTTATCACATATGAATGTGCACTTATTGGAAATACGATTATTTTGAACTTGGTCCTTTTACATGTGACATCACGGACTTTCTTACCATGGTGTTCCCAGCAAGGGGCACACCGTTTATCCAGGAGACCAATTACTAATTTACTCCCATTGTGAAGGTCATGTATGAGAGGCACTGAAGCAAATCAGATTAACATAAAGAACTCATTACCTCAGAGAAAAAGATGAGTAAGTTAACCATTGTATAGTACCTGTTCATTTACTACTGGAATTCCACCTCCCAGTCACACTACTGCAGTTCCACTGAGTATTTGTGAAGTCCTTGGAAAGCTCACAGACTAGAATGCTAGACTCCTCTCCCTTTGTCTTGCACCCTTGCCCTTCCATGCTCCAGATCTGTCGATAAAGCTACAGGAAAAGTAGAGAGCTGCCCAGACAGCACAAAGCCTTAGGGCTAGTAGCCAACAGAGGTTGGGAATGCTGTGGAACTGTGGAAGGCATACCATTAGTAAAATTGTATTTAAAAGTGAGTAGTAGAGTCTTATAACTAGCTGGATAGTGACACCTAGGGGGCAGTGAACAGCTGATGCTGTGAGTGACCAAGCAGTGTCTGGTGCCCCCTCCCTAGGGCAGTCGCAAGTGAATACCTATCCAATCAGGAAGGTGGGCAGGACAAAGAGGAAAAATGCACAGAACTAAAAGTTTATCAGAGCACACATGTTGTGGCTAATGATTGTTGATGTGTGCATCTATTCAAGAAACCGAAGTCCGAACAGGTAATGTGTCTGCAACAGATACTTTGTCAAATCAGCACAGGCACCACAGGTTGAGATGAAGGAATATATCCAGAAATACTTTAATAGTCTTTCCCAACCACAAAATAACAAAACAGTAGCTTAAAAATGGAGCTGGTAGACAGCAGAGACTTGCTGTGAAGAAGGTGCTTACTTCTGGTCTGACACAGCTCCTGCACTTTACAACTAGCTTTAATATGAGTCATCTATTTATTTGTTTGTAAATTACTTTTTGTTTTGTTTTTGGTTTTTTTTGTGGCTGGCAAAGGTGTAGCAAAGTACTTCTGGATATGTCCTTTCTTCTCTACATGTGGGTCTTGCACTGATTTGACGGTGTCTCAGTTACAAATTTCACCCCTTAGGGGAAAAATGTACCTCATGTTGGCTTCATGACTGTCATGTCAAGGGCCTCCCATGTCCATTTAGCCCACAGACATGCCATATACCCACCCTTCATGCACCAACTGGAGCCTGTTTTCCCCCATGAGTATGCAGGTTCATCTATGTGGAACAGGAGAACCTACCACCGTTGTCTAACCAAGGGAGCAGAGGGGCATAGTCAGAGGGGATCTGGAATCTGAGAAGCACTGGAGGTGGTGGTGCAGACTCGGGACAAAATTAGATCAAGCATGGACCAGAGGAATTGCCAGTAATTAGAGGAGCTAGAAAGTAAATGAAAACAAAATATATAGTTGTCAACACAAACATGGCCTCCACCAGCCACAGTAATGTTTGCAACGTACCAGTCAGGGTGTGACAGATGCCCAAAAACCAGTGTGTCATCAACCACCCAGCCATGTAATAAAGAGGCCCCCTATATATGCAATATACTGTAGTTGGACCATTCCATGTCATTCAGCATGCAGAAGCAAACAGGGGGACCAAAATATTATACAGAAACGTGAATAATGTGCCCATAATTTTTTTTTATAAACTAGCTCCATTAACTGCATGGTAACTCTGCATCAGTCTGGCAAAAACAGGTTGAATGTTTTCCCCAGAGGCAGATTTTCCCTGGGACACCTCATAGTCCCCCACTCATTCATCTCATTGTTGATTCTTCACTTATCTGACTGCAGCACTCTGGCCCCCTTTCCATTGGGTTGTACCCTAGCCGCCACTGATGCCTCTCCTCTCCCTTGGCATTCATTTGGGCATTTTTCACCTTCTCTTGACTTGGTTCATCCCCTGTTAAGAACCAGGGTCCCTGCATATCAGAATGGGGGGTGGCCATCAGTGAAGCAACACCGTAACAGTACAAACCCCGACACACAAAGAAATAGAACTGTGTATACTTACCCAGAGAGGATTGCCCACCTTCCAATAAACTTTCAGTATCCCTTACCTACAATGGTCAGTGAGGTACATGGCTGGTAGACAGTGGAGACTGAGACTTGTGGATGACTAGTTAACCCAGAGATGGTACTAGTGGGGAGCCAGTAGTTGGGGGATGTGATGTGTGGGTAAATTTAGGTCAATAAGTGTGTTTCTTGCTGACTGAGTGGGCAAACTGAGGCAGGGGGCCTCTCAACCGGCCACAGTGGCGACCTGCGCTTGGCATTGAACTGGGGTCACTCAGAGGCTGGCCGGGAAAGGAGGATTGACCATCCCACTGCTGCCCTCCTCCTTTGGGGGGGGTAGTGTGTACCACCACTGTATCGCCACCTAGTGGAGGCAAGGTGGCAGAACACTGGTCACCTACTTAATTACCTGGATGCAGGTTGCTGAGGTGTAGTGCATCTGTATGCAGTACATAAGTACCAGAGCATGCACGCCGGGCCAGGGAAAACAGCTGGGGTGAGCGCAGTGATGGCCATCTACCCTGCAGGTTTTGTACCACCCAACAAGACACCCACCCCTGAAGGTTCAAGAGGTGGAAGTAAGTCCCAGGATAGGTGGGTGAGGGGGCTTGGGGTAACCACAGGATAGGTGCCGCCCAAGTACCAGGCGGAGAAATACAAGATGGAAAAAATCTGAAAAAAAGGAAATGTTTGTCTTGGAGTATCTAACCAAGTGGTGTTTACTCAGTTCGGGGGGAGGGACTGTCTTGGTGACTCCTCTTTACATATGCCTTTAACTGGTCTCAGTGCTTCATCCCAGGGGTGCGGCAGTCGCATTGCACTTGGGCCTGATATCCTTTTGGGTTCTGGCGGGAAGCCTTAGTAGTTCATCCATGCCTGCGTCAAAGATGCAAAGTCACATTCTAACACGTCAGATAAGCAAACAAAGTGCCTTTCTACCACCTGTCTGGATGAGTACACACATCACCCAGTTTCATTTATATGGTACCTAGTTCTGTATGATGACAATTTGTGCATGCCTGCCACCAAGGTGTGTACGCACGGCACCTACCTCCACGCGCAGCAGGTTTTGGTGGGTGTTCCTTGCTGTATGCAGTCGAATTTCAGAGTACATCCCATGCAGGCCTTTCCACCTGCTGTCAGTGTGGCCAAGGCCATCAAGGGGTCACTACTGTGCCTACATGAGCATTCAGATGATATGGCGGGGTCAAGGGGAGTCCATGGACACAGAGCAGTATTCAAGGGTCTTGCTATTTACCCGTTAGTGTTGCTCCCCATGCACCTACGTACACATCAGCCTATTCCCCTTTCACTAAGATATGGACTTGTGTGCTGTTGCTGCAGAGTATGTGCATGTGTGCGTTCTGTGGCTTATCCATGTATCTCGGGTAACCTGTATAGACTGGATTCTAAATCCTATACAATCTCTCAAACAATTTCCCCTTCCTTTCAGGAGGCAGTTAGCACAGTGGTTTAAGTGTCTGAGCTGCAAACCTGGAGAACTGGGTTGGAATCTCACAGCCCCCCACTTACACACTGTGTGACCATGAGCAAGTCACTTAACTTCCTTGTGCTCCTAGGTCACACCTGAAGACAAACTTTGGCTTAGTGTGCCTCTCCTGGCTGAACAATTTCCCTTCCCATCTCCCTGAATTTTTTTCATTGGTGCTTGAGCAGAAGGGTGAAGCTTCATCCTAGATATGTATTATTCACTGTTTATTAAAGATGGTATTTTAAAGAGATATGTAATTTAAGCTCTACTTCAGTAGCATTTGAAAATACTGTGATTAACAGGAGTCTTACTCGAGGTGATTTAGACTTCGGACACAGGCCAGGTACCTTTATGTGAAAACATAAGCTTCTGTTCTTTACTAAAGAACCAGTTGCCGCTGGGACTGGGAGCTCATATTAAAGAACATACTCTGGTTCCTAGGCCCTAGACCACAACAGGCTTTTGTGTTGGGGAGAAGTGCTCAGTTGAATGGTTACTGCATACCTTGGAATTGCCCCCTGCCAGTTCAGTTACAGGAGCAGCAGTTAGCAGCCTTCTCGATGAGCCAGGAGCCTCAGCCTCAAAGAGGGTTGACACTAAAAGTTTAGAGTTGGGACGGAGTAGAGAACGAGTATTATAGTGAGGGGGCTGATGCTGTGTACCTCCAAATTTAATAGGGTCATAATTCCACTTATTTTTTAACTATCTTACTGTGTCATTCCAAGGCCCTGTCCACACCTGAGTTCTTGTAACGTTACCGGCAGTCGGTAATGTTACAAGAAAGGCAAACACGGTTCATGTCCACACTGTGGCATGGTAGAATCGTGCTACAAACCGTGCTTGAAACCTGATCGGAGCAGGTTTTTGGCACGGTTTCAGACCAAAATGGTTGCCTTAAACCACGATAATAGTAGTGTGGATGCAAACCATGCTTTAACACGGTCTAAGTCCACCTCTGCCAACTTCTGCTGCTGCCCAAAAGGGGTATATTACTTACATCACCATCCTCACAATGTGCTTCCGAATCCACTGATATCATTTTTGTCCCGATCTGTTAACATGCCCATTCACATGTATCCCAACATGCATTGCAGTGTCCGGTATTGCCGCAAGCATGTCTGGAAACTGAAGCAGGCATGCATGGTGTTGAATCGCAGTGTGGACACACTGACAACCGTGCTCTAACGTGGAGCGCAAAACGTTTGTAAAAATGAGGAGCGGTATGGGCAGGGCCTCTGATGGCAACTTAAGGTTAATGGCCACTTCTCCCCCCTCGTGTTTTAAACCTGCTATTATAGATGGCCAGTACCCCCAAAATTTCCTATGCTTGGGTTTGGTGCTCTTGAGCCAACACTAAACAGACTTTGAACACTTTTTTGTAAAACAAACAAAACAATTTAGAAGCAGTACATGCTTCTTTTTCTGCAGGTGTTTGTTTCCAGTGGTAACACGTTTTGTACAAACAGCTCAGCATGAATACTGTAATTATTGGGAAGAGACCCAAGTTACCTTTACAATTTCTAATAACTTGAGTGCTCTTACACCTACTCTTTTCTAATGTGTGACCAGATCTCGTGATGGTTTCCTAGCAATTTTCCAGGTGCTTGCAGTAATGTTATTTATTATATGACATGAATGTTGGGCCTACAAACCCTGTAGGGGCTGCATTAATCATAACGCCATTCTTACGTCAAATTTCTTAGGCTATTGTCTGTCAGAGTTGAGTGTTTTTTGACCTTTCTGTAGCAACCACTGATTTATCATTTATTTATATATCTTCTAATGATGTACTGCAAGAAAGTATGGGTTTGATTACATGCTTCTGTGATGCAGTATGTCACAGACTGACCAGATGGGAGCAGGTTTGCACATTTGTTTTGTATTAAGCAATACAATATAAATTAAAATAGTATGTCCTTACTTGAGCAGTGCATTGTGGATAATTGTAGCTCTAGCATTATAACAGACTTGTGAGCTGAATGATTAAAAAAAAATCTTTAACTGAAAAGGATAGTTTTTCAAATGTCTGTCTGTCCTTTAACAGAATATAGACATTCAGAACTTCTCATCAAGCTGGAGTAATGGAATGGCATTCTGTGCTCTGGTCCACTCTTTCTTTCCAGAAGCTTTTGACTATGACTCTCTCAATCCAAGTAACCCGAAGCAGAACTTTGAGCTGGCATTCACCATGGCAGAGTAAGTACTATTGCTGTTTATGGCTATAGGTCACATTAGCAAGGTCATAAGAAAATGCAGAGAAAGGTCTGAGTGAAACGGTGTTAGAGGCAACTTCAAACGAGCTTAAGATGGTTGGCTCGGTGGCACAGAGGGCTGAGGCACTGGACACCTTACCTCTCACCACGCCAGTGACCCATATTCGGGAAGGAGCATGGGTTGCCAGGGGTTGGCTGGGGGGTGGGGGCTGGGAGAAGACAGAGCGTCGACAGGCTGCTCTCCTCTCCCACATCGGGGAGGTTGGCTCTCTCAGCCTTAGACCGCCACCACATGGAGGCGTGATGATGGTGCAGGCAGACAGGGAGCTAGGCACTAGGCCATGGGTGGGCAGAGAAGTTGGCCAGGCTAAGGCGTGCGTGCGCACCTCCACACGCATGCCTGGCCTTGTCTGGGGCTCCAGGGGTTAAGGGGGAGAAAAACTTGAAAACAAGCAAGTTTGTGGCTGGGTGGTGCCCCCTAGGCCATCTCCGGTGGTTCTGCCACAGTGATGTGGGGGAGGCCTCGAAAGACTGCGGAGTACAGTATGGATGACTGACACAAGCTGTTGACCCGCTGGCAAGAGAGAAAAAACACTTGTATGAAAAAAATAAAAAAGCTTAAGATGGGATTGTATTTAACTGACACTTTCAGAAATGGCAAGCAAGCATGCCAAATTCAAATCTTCTTCAAGGATATCTCCTCCGTTGAGCCACACCTTTTGAACTATAAGCCATGAGCATTAGGACCACTTGGAAACTTTTGCTAGCTGGGGACTGCCCACAATGACATGCAGCATTTACACGTATATAAACGTGGGCGAGCCCCATCACTTCTCATTTCTTTCTCCCACTGTCGATCATCCTTGTCATACTTGCTGACGGGAACACCGCCAACTTAGCCTTTGCCATCTGCTTCTTTTCAGTGTTCTGTCATCATCTCTGTATGTCTCCGAAGTTGAAAGAGTATTATAAGTGTAGAGATCAGATTTATAAACCGGAGACACACACATGGTTTGTATGCTGTTTGGACTTGTCTCACAGTGTGCGGACTTGTGAGATTTGCCAGTGCTTCAACCAGGTGACACCGTAAGAAAGCTCTAGAAAATGTCCTTTTATTAAAGACACTGAACACCATGGAGGAGGAAAAAGGTTCAAAATCAGCTTCTTCCCTCACTACTGGCCAAAAAGCGGCCATTGAAGTCTAAGGATAGGGACAAGGAACAGTTGCTGTTGTGGGCCGCCTCATCGTCAGGCCATTACCACAAACACAGAGAAAAGGACAAGTCTGCTTTCCCAGCAAGGTCCAGGTTGCTGTTGAGAAAAGGTATATCCTCGTCAACACCTGCTCCGGTGGCATCGACCCCCTAACTGTTTGAGACATCAAGGTTGGGGCTTGACTTATGCACTGCAGTACCTACTGTGGATGGTATGACACCACTGTCATTGGACCACGGCCCCTCAATTAAGGTAGTCACAGCCCCTTTGCAAGATGCCATCGACTCCCAGGTTGTGCTGGCATAGTCTTCTGAAATGATTTGATGCATTCTGCCAGAGCTGCCAATGCAGGCAGTTATTCTGCCGACAGGGCCTTCTGGTACTCAGTCCTGTCAATAGGTTCCAATAGCATGCCACCGATTCCTGCTTCTCGGCCGCTGCTGGTGTCACTGGTCCACTCTGCGGTTCCCATCATCGATCATGCTGATAATGAAGTGGAATATAGTCCGGACCTAATGAACCTAGAGGAGGATTTAGAGGAGGAATATGAAGAATAATTTTTAGAGGGTCCCCCTCACTGTAGTTCTACTCTCTCTCATCCCGCAGTGAGGACTCTGTGGTTTATACTCCAAGATCTCCTACTGAGAACCCATCTTTTCAAGCCATGATTCAGCAAATGCAGTCTGCCATGGGCTTTGCTATGGAAGAAGAAGAAGATTCCACAAAAAGGAATCTTGTGGAATTTTTTGGAGGTGCCCTGTTCCACCTCCATTGTCATTCCACCGATGTATCCTGCAGTAAAACTACTTTGGCTACATGGTACAGACTAAACTCTCTGCCTGCAGGTGCAAGAAAGGCTGGGAAGCAGTATATTGCACCATCTGCTAAGCCTTATTATGCATACCCACCAGAAACGGACTCTGTGGTCATCATGACTGCTTATGATTGGTCTAGAGCCCCTAGACATACAAGCACTTTGCCTCCTGGTAAGGAATCTAGGAGGCTGGATGTGATGGGAAAAAGTACTTATGCCTCAGCATCACCAGGCCTTAGGATTGCAAACTAGCAGACCCACATGATCAAATATCAGAACAGCCTGTGGAAGGCTGCTCCTACTGCTCGGGCGTTGCATGATGGCTCTGCCGTATCCGATGCTTCTGCCAGGGCTGCAGCTTCTGGCATTTGCATGAAGAGATAGTCTTGGCTTAGAGTTGCCAGCTTTGCCAATGATGTGCATAAACAGTTTTGAACGCTTGATGTTGAAGAGACCCTACAAGCTTCAAAAAGAAGGTCTATTAACTCCCTGTATCCCAATCCTGCTAGAGGTAGTGGTCCGGGCTCCTTTCTTCTGCCTACTGTACCAGGTAGTCATGCACACCATCAGCAAGGCCATGGCAGAGGAGGTGGCCCCCTTCTGGGTCCACTCCCTCCTGGTGCCCATGCAAAACACCCAAAGGAATTGGTTCTGGTGGCTCAGCCACCCCTAGTTCTGCCTGATTCTTTTACATCTCACCCACCCAGCTGTTCACCTCCAGAGGCAAGTGTAAAGGGGCAGGATCTCCCTGCACCTGAAACCATGGTGGGAGATCATTATGGACGAGTGGGTTCTAGAGATGATTACAACTGGGCATGCTCTGGAGTAGTTACAGATTCCTCCAGATCATCCTCTGCCTCCTTTCTTTTGAATGGTATCCCAGCAAGTAGAGGTGGGTAAGCCAGGAATTTTTCACCTAGAGTCTAGCCAAAGCTGAGCCAGGGGTCAGGCTTGACTCTACGAGCAAAAACATGAGCCAAGCTGAGGCTACTACAGGCTGTTTTCCACACAGAAGTTGAAAATTTCAGACACTAGACTAACTGCTCAGGCTGACAAAAAATGCTTACTTTGATCATATCTGGCTCTGCTTGACCATGGCTCTCAGCTACTTATTGAGGCCAAGCTAGTGTGGCTGGAGGCAGTATAGTCTAGCTAGAGGCAGTATAGCGCAGTAGGCTAAGGCTCTGAGCTGCAGATCTGGAGAGCTGGGTTTGAATCCCACAGCTGCCTAGGTGCATACTGTTTGATCCTGAGCAAGTCACTTAACTTCCTTGTGCTCCCAGGTCGCATCTGGAAACAAGCTTCACCTTAGAGTGCTACTCCTGGTTAAACAATGTCTCTCCCCCCTTCCCCCAGTCACTAAGCTCGAGCCAGGCTCGAGGCTGGTCTAGCTTGCCCATCTCTACCAGCAAGCTCTGAGTCCCTTCTGCAAAGGGGGCACTGACTCTGTACACTGACATGAAGGATGTATAACTTCATGTAAAGCTCAGGATATCCCACAGATAATGCCTTCACTTTATGCTGGAGGGAGAACGCTATCAGTTCAAAGAATTGCCCTTTGTCTTGTCTTCTGTGTCATGGATACTACATTGTTCACACCAAGGACTGCAGAAAGTCCTCTCCGCTTTTTGTTTCATTTGTCCTTGGAAAAGAGGGTGCTCCTGTGTCTAGATGATGCCTGCCCTGATGGCTGGCACATTAAATTGTTATGTTACAGGAAGTACGTTAAGGAACTTCTGCTGCTGTTTGTAGTCTCTGCACAATGGGTATGGCTACTTCCATTGCCTATTTCAAAAATGTGCCTGCTTCTGATATATATGATGCAGCCACATGGAGCACTGTTCACACTTTCACAAAACATCACAGTCTGGACATCATCTCTCACAGACGTGCTGGTTTTGGGCTTGCTATACTGCAAGACCTTCTGTCATGATCATATATCGGACTGTACCATCTTCCCAGGTTACTTTGTACTGCTTGGGAGTCGTTCTAAAGGTGTGGCCTAATGGAGGCAACTTCTTCTAAGAAGATAGAACAGTCATTTAAGAACTTACTGTAACAGTAAGTAGATCTTTGAGAGACTGTCCTCCATTACCCATGCCGTCCATCCCTCCTTTGCTTTCAGTGAGGGTCATCTCAGATACTGAGTCTAAAATCTACTCCATGCATCACGTTTCCTGCTCCATGCCTCTCTTTGTATGACTGGTGCTGGTCTCATCTCCTGGTTCCTCATGGTTGAAGGTCTTCTCGGGCTAATCTCTGGTGGAGAACTAAGGAGTGGTGGGCTACCCACACTTATGAACACGTAGACGCCATGTGTCATTGTGGGAGCCCCCAGCCAGCAAACGTTTCTGAGTGGTCCTAATGCTGAGACTTATAGTTCCAAAGTTGTGGCCGAATGGAGGAGATTCTCTCAAAGATCTACTGTTGTATGGTAAGTTCTTACACAACTGTCCTTTCTCTGACTGTTGTATACGGTGTGATACTGCATAAGACTTTGAATCTCAAGACAAAGGAGTTGGGTTTCAGTTTGACTTGCTGCAGATCACTGTCATAGTCCTCTGCAAAATATGTCATTCTCTCAGCACATCTTCGCTTTCAACAGTGTAAGCAGGGAGCTGGGTAACTACAAGCATGTAAGGCATTCAGTAGACTGGCATCCTGTGTCTTGGGGAAGCCCTTCACGTCATACATTTCATGAAGTGTACAAGTGGCCATGAGTCCTTATCGGCCTACTGTTTATTATATGGGGAAAATGGAAGCATGGTTCCATTGACATTAACCCTTTTTTTGGATATGCAGTGTACCTTGGCAGACAGTCTGTGAACTCAGTTGGGTGTGTATGACCATCAGTCAACAACAAAATCCTGATAAGTGGTCTCAGTATTCAGGCTGTGGATTGGAGTATACCAGGGGTGCAAACTGAGAAGCCAGACTCTAATGGACAACTTCCATGACAGTTTCCTTTCATAACATGAGGGAACCAACTGGGGATATCTCAGACCTGGTAGTCTCAAACCAGGAGCTCCTAGGAGATGTAACTGTTGAAACTCCCCTCACAGCAAGTGAGCACAATTCTGTATGGTTCAGAATCCCCCTTACAAGCAGGCACCAGAAATCCAAGATGGTGTTTCGGGACTTCAGAATGCCCAATTATGGGAAGATGGAGGAGATCCTTGAGACCAGTCTTCGAGGAGTCGGCCAGATAATAGGGTGGAGAAAACTGGGAGAATGTAAAAAGGGAGATTCTGGAGGTCACCAAGTGCCATCTGAGAAAGGTCTGAAAGAACAAGAAGTGAAAAAGGCCATTATGGCTCTCTGGGGAAGTGAGAAAGGCAGTAAAGAAGAAAGGTTTGTCTTTAGGAAATACAATGGGGAATAGTTGGAAAACACAAGGATGAAATGTCAGGAAAAGCTTAAGGCACCCAGTGCAACTGTGAGAAAGGCTAAGGTGAGACTGAGCTCAGGATAGCAGAGGGAAGGTTAAGGACAAGGCGTTCAGATATGTAAGTAAGAAAAAGAAGGCACAGAAAGGCAGACCAAAGGGTCAGATGGGTAATGGATGCCCTGGGAAAAGCGAATTAACTGAATGCATTCTTGTTTTTGCTTTTTACTGAGGAAATGGATGGCCAGTTGACTAAGGCCCAAGGTCTAGGGTGCAGGCTACAGGAGGGGCATATTTCCACAGATGGGGTACTCAAAGGATTTGGTACTTTGAAATCGGCAAATCCTCTGGCCCAGATGGGATGCAGGGTACAGAACAAAATGGGATAAGTACTGGCTTGCCACTCTGGCAGATGTCTTCAGCTGTTCGCTGGCAAGAGTAGTAGTCCTGGCAGACTGGAGGAGTAAGGATATGGTGCCACTCTAAATGGGAGGGGACAAGGGCGACCCTGGGAACTACAGGCAAATGAGCTTCTCTTCCATTGTGGGCAAACGCCTCGACCAGGGAAGTTCCTGGAGGCAGATGACCTACAGGACAGAAGGCAGCATGGCTTTTTTTAAAGGGAGTTCCTGTCAGACAAACCTCCTTGATTTCTTTAATGTAGTAATGCAGGTAGTGGACAAAGGTCAGGTTTTCAACACACGGTATCTGGATTTAGCAAGGCCTGTGACTGTACACCACATAAGAGGTTAATGAAAAGTTAAGTGAACTGGGTCTGGAGCTGGAGGCAAGACTGACAAGGTGGATAGGCAGCTGGCTGGAGGGGAATGACTCATTAAGTAGTGGTAAATGAATAGCACACAGTGGAGATGGGCATCACCAGTGGTGTACCCCAGGGATATATCCTTGTGACAGTTCTATTTGATTTGTTCATCTGTTGTATAGAAGGGATACAGGGCAAGACCAGCCTGTTTGCAGATGATACTAAGCTGTGTGGAACAGCTGACAGTGATGAGGGTGTCAGAGATGTGAAAAAGGACCATGGAAAGTTAGTACTGTAGTCGGGGGAGTGGCAGCTTAGGTTAAATGCTAAGAAATGCAAAGGCACGCATATTGGTATGAACAGCAATATGCACTTCTGGATAGGTGACATTTAATCTCTCCTAAGCAATTAGAAATGACAAGGAGTGTGATTATTCATAGAAAACTACACCCCAGCAGAGTTCAAGGCACGAAGCATTCTTGAGTGCCTCTGGTTTTCTCATGAGTGTGATTAACTCATTATAAAATGGGTGAAATATTTCCTTAACCTGTTTGGGCAAGTACCATTCCAATCATAGCCTGGAAAATGTTGCTACCAACTGTGTTTTTTATACCAACCTGTAATCTATTTGATCACAGCAATAATGTGCTCTGGAATGTATGTTATCTATTGGGATACTACCATGCCTCTTGTTTGTAGTTGAAGTCACTTAGCTATGCCTTGTGGCTCCCAGTGCACCCAAGATGTGGGGTTATCCCATGATAATACCTACCCTGTCATGTATTATAGTGTATAGTAGAGCATTGTTTTGTATAGAAATCCATCCTTTTCAAAATGCTGTTGTACCACAGTTCAAAGGTCATGGCATGTGATTGTACCTCTCTGTGGTAGAACAGCATTCGAGAACCTCTAGAGACTCCACAAGTCAGTTCATTGTGAAAGAGAAAAAAACACAGTGCACACCTTTCACATAATACTATACACTGTAAAAATACAGGATGAGCAACTTTATGCATAACCAGTATGTTCTGCCACCTAGGGGCTTTGATTCCCACTGACCTCTCACACTTCACTCTCAAGGGCTGAGAGAATCGGAAACCCTCTGTGGCAGAACACACTGGCTGTGCATGGTTACCCATAGGCAGATTTAGAGGGGGCTAAGGGTGCTATAGCTCCCCCATCATGGAACTCCTCTATTAGTAACACACTGTGCTGCATTCTTTATCAGTATGTACTAATGCCTCCATGAAAGCTACCTGAGCCACACGGGTCTCATCTGTCCTCCAGCAGAGCTGGCCTTAGCAAGGTGCAAACTGTGCCCATGCTTTTTTCTTGAGGGGGAAAAAAAATAATTTAAAACATTTAAAAATGCCTAAATGTTGTTAGAGATGAAAATGTTTACCAGCAAATGAAAGTAAAAGACAACTGGCTCTGTTACTGTTACAAAAGGTGGGGGCCGCTTTGCTGCAGTGGAAAAGATTAGGTTATGTAAGTGCTAATAATGTTAATGGCCATACTTTATACCTCCCAGGTTGACTGCTTTCACAAACAAAGGGCTATATTGACAAGAGAACTTGTTTGTAACTTGGACATGTAGGTGAAACAATGAATGATATGACAAAATGTTTCAAAAGTATGTGAGCACTCAAAATGGCTCAAAAACCTGACCAGTACAGAGCAAAATCAGATTTCCTGATAGGGACCCTGAAAACCTGATCACCATGTAAAAAAACTGACAGGTGGCAACCTTACTGATGCCCCATGATAATCCTCTCTATTCTGTCTCACTCACACCGATCAGATCAGATCACAGATCAGAGTATCTGAGGTGCGAGTGTCCAGGGATGATAGCCCTGTCCCTACAGAAATGAATATGGTTGTAGTGCCATACTTACTTAAGTTCTTGCTCCAGGCTCAATCAGATTCATTTCCAATGGTGAAGTCAAATAATTCAGTGCAGTCAATGGCACTAATTAAAAGATGCTGGTTAAACTAGTAGACCTGGGACTGCTTTAGTAATTCAGGACAAGAGGGTTAGTGAGGTGTAAACGTTGGATGTGGGGGGCCCACAGGGAATGGAGTAGTGGGGCCCGGCAGGGGACTGCACAGGGGCCCAGAATGGTTAAGTTCGGCCTTGTCCTCCAGTGTCCTGGTAGTGCAGTAAACAACCACCCCTACCCCCATTACATAGTTGATTCCCCCCATCAAAAAAAAAAAAGCTGGTCTCCAGCATGACTTTCTTGCTAACGCTCATCCTGCACCATGTGGACTGGTCCCAGCACTGTGGCAGCAGTTGGTCTTGGCTGGGAGCCTGAGCATTCATTCTCTACTTTGCAGGCTTGGTGCAGCTCCTTTGTTCATGCGCCGGGGGTCATGCATGGGGGGTACAGCTGCAGCAAAGTGGAGTAGACCTCAACAATACAGATCTCAACTAGGTCACCTGGTGCTCACTGCTCCTGATTTGCTGTTGCATCCAGTAGTGGATGTGGATAGCAAGGAGCGCCTTCTTTATATGTCTGGGCTGCTGAAACAAGAGTGAGCTGTAATTCGTTAACTCAGAAGATTAATGTTGGAGCAAGAGAGGAGCAAGTGTACTACTGAGGAAGAGACAGAGAGAATGGAGCCCACAAGTGGAGCAAAGCCCGAGGTTTCAGGGGGCAGCAGTCCAGTAACGCGCGGTCGGTATGACCTTGGTAAATCAGCACAATGAGTTGTAGTGAGGTTCAGGTCAATTTCTGGTAGCTGAAGCAAGCTGTAGCTGAGAGCTCTGCTCATTAGGAGTCATGGGGTCAGTGTGTGCTGTCTAGAGAGAGAGTTTGGCAGCCAGGTGACCGGAGACGGTACTCAACTAGGGGCACATAGACTTCAGCCTGCTGAAAACTGATGAAGTCTTCATTTAATCAGGTACTTCTTGCTTTAAAAACAAAAGACTTTCACAGTCACAAACTATGGTGGGTGGGGAGCAGCTGCTGGGATGGGACAGGACATTAGTGTTCCATCAAACTGGGTGTGTGATAAAATGTAGTACTAGTGTTATTAATTTCTAGTATGGGGAGCTTAAATTCATGACATTAAAATTGTTTAAGGTCACTGCTAATTTTGTCCTATATGGAAAATTGATTTTGGTGCAGATTTGCAGGAGAAGGAGTTGGGAGAGTAGTGCCCTCCTGTAGCATGCTAGGAATGGTACAAAACTAATGCTGGGGCAGGTCTGGTCTCAGCGACAGCATGAACCAGGAGAGGCAGAAACTGGTACATGAGACCTTTGAACCGAGGTAAAAACTTCAGCATGTACTGTATGTCTAATCTGTGTGGTCTTTTCAGTCGTGGTTGTACAGTGTGAATGAGCACAGAGGGACTTAATAGACATGTGGACTTTGAAGGTATTCTGCTGTATGTTATGTCAAGTGCAGGAGTTTCTGCATGCTTGGAGAGCAAAATTGGCAACATAAGTTATAAGACCTTGTTTGGCTCATTGACACAGGCAGTTACAAAACCAGAAAAAAGTGATAGAATCAAATATTTAGTTTATGTAGTTCTATGTGTTGAATTGGGGGGGGGGGGAGTTGCGATGTACCCAAGCAAGTGCTGTTGCTAATAAGAAAAAATGCATTTTTGTATTTGTTTAAAAACTGTTTTTCTGTCTGCTTACTGACTTCTTGGGCCTATCATAAAAATGATATGCCTCATACCATGGGGTTATCCCAGTAAAGGACATTAAAAAAAAAAAAAAAAAAACATTTTATTTAAAACTGTATTTTCTTTGGAATAAATTGTTCTATAGAATAAAACAAGTTTTGCAAAAATAGCAAGCAGACTTGAAATTATATTTTCAGAAACTAGATAGCAAAGTGACTTTGTTCCCATATTTCTATAGTTATTGTATTTATTTTTTTTTTACTGAGATAAGGTTGGGGGATATGTTAATCTGTACTGCAGGACAAACTGGGATGGGTTGGCTTTATGGTAATGTCATAATGTGTTTGAGTGAGAAACATTTGTGAACTTGTTTACTTGGATTGTCATTTAATTTGTCTGCAGTTTGTCTTTATCACTAAGTCTCTTTCAACTGTTCTCATTTTTATGTGTTTCGGATGTGCTGCTGCCCAGGTACAGTCTTTTGGTATTTTGTGCTTTTTGTGTGTGTGGGGGGGTATTTTGGCAACATGCTGTCATGTGGACTGTGGGGACTCTGGGGATGGTGCTAGGGTGCAACTAACAAAGCATGGGGAGGGAGGAAATGAGTAGAAATTGTATTAGAAATACTCTCCAAAATGCACCAGAATGCATCAAAATGTTTAAAAAAAAAAAAAAAAAAAAAAAAAAATGTCTGGGGGCCTAGGCGGCCCACCAGACCCCCAGCCTTTTATTTTTATTTTTCCTCTGACTTAAGCTCCCCTATCTATAGGATTCCTGGATCCACCCCTGTGGTTACCCATCCAGTATTCTCTATATTTGCCATCTGTATTTGCCTTATTGGAAAGGAAAAGAATTTGGTTTTATACGGCACCTTTCATATAAACAGTATCCCAAAACACTTTACAATCCAGGAGAGGGAGGGGAGAGAATGGTACTGTCTTTTCAGCCCACAGGGAGATTCATGGAGCACAGAGATAGATTAGAGAAAGGTTAAGCACATGGACATTAAGTGAGTTGCTCAAAGTTGCACTGTGCATGGTGGCTTTGATTCAAACCCATGTATGTAAGTTTATTAGTTCTGTAGTCTAACCATGAGGCACACTTGCATTCCTGCTAATATTAAAGTAGGGCATATGGAGTAGGTTTACTGCATAATATTTTAAATTCTAGTATTGGAATGCCTGTTTCCTACTTATTGTGATGTTTTGGCAGTAAATTTCAAAAATGATTTGAGCCCCCTCTACAATCCAAATTGGCCATTTAATAAATACCTTTCACATGTCAGTTTCAAATTATGGCTTGCATAATGTTTTATTTAATCAGCAGTAATGCATGCCCCCTCCAACTCACTACCACAGTTTCTTTGATTTGTATCTTGCAAAAATTAGGATGTAAAATAATATGGTTCCCAGAAACATCTCGTTGGTTAACAATTTCAGCTAAGCTGTGATACGTGTTCCCAAGCATATGCTGTGTGATTAATGGGCGTGAGCCACCAGATATTCAAAACTTTGCCCAGTGAGCAAAGTGATTGCACCCGTTTTGCCCAGGATTTGCGCCCCTACACAGTATTCAAAGGGGGCTTATACATGCACTAGCAGGGTTAGCGCACACAAAACAATATAATGTATGTGGTGGGCAAAGGAGGGGCAGGGACAGGAATACCGGTGCAGCGTGATATTCTGCGCATTTGCATTTCGCAAAGGGGTTAATGCAGGCTACTTTGCACAGTGCAAATACAGCCAATCAAAACCCCAGCTTTCTGTGAGCAATCCTAGTAGCTGCCAGAGCCACTAAAGCCAACAAGCAAGTTGGCAGTTGAGGGAGTACACCTGCCCCCTGGCATCTAGTGGCACCCCATCCACCGATTGCCACCTCCAGTACTGTAAAATCCTGTCCCTGGTTTCTAGTGGTCCCCCCCTGCCCTTCAATTGCCAGCCTCATAACATACAGTATTTTCCTTGGTGTCTAGTTGTCCCCCCCCACCCACAGATCACTGCCTTCATAGCTGTAAAGGCATTCCTCGGTGTCCAGTGGTCCACCCCACCTTCCAATCACCAGCTCCACAGATGGAATCATTCCCTGGCATCTAGTGGCCCCCTGCTTCATGGGCCCTGACAACCCCACCCTGCCAACACCCCCTTACCTTGCACGCCAATCCCATATGACAACTGGCACAGCTCTCCTCTCACCTCCTTGGCCCACCACTGTATGGATAGACAGGGAGTGTGCATCCTCTGTATTGTACAGGGAGCGTGCATCCTCTGTTTCATACAGGGAGTGCAGCCCATGCACTGTACAGGGAGCGTGCATCCTCTGTATTGTGCAGGGAGTGCAGCCCATGCACTGGACAGGGAGCGTGCATCCTCTGTATTGTGCAGGGAGTGCAGCCCATGCACTGGACAGGGAGCGTGCATCCTCTGTATTGTGCAGGGAGTGCAGCCCATGCACTGGACAGGGAGCGTGCATCCTCTGTATTGTGCAGGGAGTGCAGCCCATGCACTGGACAGGGAGCGTGCATCCTCTGTATTGTACAGGGAGTGCAGCCCATGCACTGTACAGGGAGCGTGCATCCTCTGTACTGTACAGGGAGTGCAGCCCATGCACTGTACAGAGAACTGATTGTTGTGTGAACATCTTTCCATGTTGTGCAACTAAAAGTAGGTATTTGGGTTTGTTAAGCATAGGGAGGGATCCTTTTTGAGGAAACATTATTACTATGGTGAGTAATTTTTGCTTCAAACCCCAGGAATCCCTCACTTATGTTTAACAACTGCAGACTCCATAGCAGTATCTTGGGAGACTGGGTACAGAACCTGTTTAGGGAAAATGTTCTGTAAGACAGCAGTGCCAAACTGGCATCCCTTCTGGACTGTATGTCCAGACAGTAGTGTTTTGTGAAAGTGTGTACTGTTTTCCAGGTTGCTGCTTTACAACTTTCCTGTAGGGAAACGCCTCTTGATGCTGCCACTGAGGCAGAGGTGCCCCTAGGGGAGTGATCTCTAAGGCCTGCAGGTGGCAGTTTGCCATTTTTGCCATAACAGAACTGTATGCAGGAAACTATCCAGTGAGAAATGGTTCTCTTGGATGCTGGTGTCTCCTTCCCCATTTCACCACAGGTGACAAGTAACTGAGTGCTGCTGGACCATATATCCTTTGTGTGGTTCAAGTATAGCTCAGAGCTCTCTTAATATCCAAATTGTGGAGTTTCTGTTTTCCTGAACTGGATTTTACTGTAAAGAATACTGGAAATGTAACTGATTCCAATGGAATTCAGACACCACTTTAGGAAGGAAGTTTGTTAGTTCTTAGGACTACCCTGCTTCTGTGAAATATGATAAACAGTACTAGCATACTAAAATGCCAGCAGAGTAGGCCTTATGGTCTTTCGTGTCTGCTCGATAGTCAGCACCCATACTGGGTGCCAATTTTGCTGCCCCCCCTTGGGTTTCTCTATCCCCTGCCCAAGATATTTCCCTGGTATTGGACTTCCTCAGCTTCACCCTCCCCCTATACCTGTCCCAGCCCCTCTTGAACCCCTCTACAGTATCTGCCTCCACCAGCTCCTTGGGCAGCGCATTCCAAGGTTCCACCACACTCTCAGTGAAGTAACACCTACCAGTCCCCCAGCTTCCACCCGTGTCCTCTGGTTGTTTCCCTTTCCTTTGAACACCCTGGCTAAGCATCCCTTATTAATCCCCCTTATGTACTTGAAGACATCTATCATGTCCCCCCGTCCCTCCTCTCCTCCAGAGTGTACATGTTGAGCTCCTCAAGCATCTCCCTGTAGGTCCTTCCCCCAAGCCCCAGATCATTTAGTTTGCCCTCCTCTGAACCCTTTCTAGGAGTGCAATGTCCCTTTGTAAGTACGGTCTCCAAAACTGCACACAGTAAAATAGTTGGGTTCTGTGCCGAGGGCTTGCAGCTCACTCACCATTCTGGCAGACGCCCGTGCCACCAAGAAAACTGCTTTCCAGGTGACGTACTTCACAGCAGCAGTTGCCATAGGCTAGTAATAAGCCTCCATCAGCTGGGTTTCAGGTATCAAGGCGGGGTAGGATCACTTACTGAGAGGTACAGGTGATTAAGGCCTTTAAAGAACCTTTGGAAAATGAACTGTGAGGCCACTGACCTGACTTTGCCACCTGAAGCGTAGGCTGATACTGCTGCCAAATGAACCTTCAGGGTTGAGGGCCTAAGGCCCAAGGACTGGAGGTGGACTAGGTAGTCCAAAATTATAGCTACACTTGCTCACAGTGGGTTGAGCTGTCTGGGAGGGTAAGTTGATCTTGTTATTTCCTCAAAACCTTAAAGAGCAGCAGACGCCTTTGGGAAAACTTTGGAAAACATAATATTTAGACACAGTTCAGCTTGTGTTTCATAGATCTTGTATAGACTTCTCCTCTCCATCATTTATCACTGAAGAAATGCCCACAAAAACAAGATATTTTTCACTTGGAGTTTATTTGCTTCTGTAGCTTACGCCCTACTTGAAATCATAATGCTTTGTTATGACATCACAGTCTGTTGCCATGGGAATAACTGATGTCACAAACTGAGAATGATGACATCAGGTTGGGAAAAAGCATTAGGAGCTGATCAACCTTCAAGGAACAGCTATGTTGCTTTCAAGCATATGATCTCAGTAATAAATAATGAGGATAACAAATACAGAGCCCATTAGCAATGTAAACTGCTTTGTGTCCACATATTATGCTTTTCAAAGTTCTTCTTGAGGCGTCAGTGGCTCTTTAAATACTTCAATAATTTTCTCTGAGAGATTTAGTTCAGAGAACTCTAGGTCTTCAAGAACCATGCTCTGACATGTAGAATTCTCAGATCTGGAAATGGTATCCTGCCCTGAGACGTCCGTAGATTGTATGTCAGGAGTAGGCTAGTAGAATGCCTGTTGGAGAGGGACAGTAGCAGGGAGTACCAAATCTGCCTGGCCCAATCTGGAGCTTTGAGAATCACTGTTGCTGTGCTCCCTTCTCCATTTTAATAGTATTCTCAGCAAAAGTGGGACAGGTGGGAAGGCATAAACTTCCCTGACCAGATGAGGACTGCATTATCCTCTGGCAGTGTACCCACCACTTGGGGTCTGCAACAAAACTGTGCAAGCTGATTGTTCTCCCAGGATGCAAACAGATCTGTTTCTGGTGCACCCTGCCTTCTGAACACTGTTGCCAGCACTTGCTGGTTCAGGGTCCAGCCATGATTTCTCTGGCTAACTCTGCTCAGGGAATCTGCCAACATATTGTCCTTCCCTGGCATGGGTACTGCACAGAGCTGAACATCCAGCGAGCATGCCAAGTTCCAGATCTTTTGCCACAGGTGAACAGTAAAGGAAGGGAACACCATCTGTGAGGTTGCACTTTTCATTCTACCATTCTAGTGCTCCTAGCAGGCACTTTGTGACAGGCACTAGTTTTAAAATCCCTCCTCTGGGACCAGTGGCTCCCTAGGTGGTATTGGATATCTCGCAGTTGAAACCTGGTACCACTGTTGTGAACAATGCCATGTGCCCCAGCAAAGACAGGAAATCCCTTGCAGGTCTGGGCTGACCTGTTTTGAAGGCTTTTGCAGTTGCAATCAGATTTGCTACCCTTGTCTGGAGAAGGAATGCCTTCCCTTGTAGGGTATCTACCTCTGCAGCTATAAAGTCCAAAACCTGAACAGAGTCTGTTTTTGACTTTTGTACACTTATGAGTAAGTCGAGATCCTCCAGGGTCGGAAGAGGGCAGAACTTGGCCTCCTGGTGTGATTTCCCTGAGATTAGCTGGTTGTCCACATGTGGAAAATCCACCACCTCCTCCTGCCTCCTTAAATGTGCTGCACCATGGCTAGGCACTCTGTGAACACACTTGATGCTGAAGATAGGCCAAAGGGAAGGGAAGGGAAGGGCAGTGAATTGGCAATGGAAATTCCCTATCCAGAATCTTGGATACTTTCTATGTCTGAGCCTGACTGATACGTGAAAATAGGCATCTTTCTGCTCCAGTCACCCAGCCAGTCTCCTTTTTGCAGTGATGGACTCTCTAAGCCCAGTGTTAGTCTCAATTTTTTTCTTTTTTTATGTGTTTGTTCAGATATCTAAAGTCTAGAATGGGCTGCCACTCCCCATTTTTCTTGTGGGTCAGAAAGTATCTTGAATAACGTCCCTTTCCCCATTGGGAGAGAGTGAGGTACCTTTTCCACTGCATTTGCTTGCAGTAACTTTTACCTACGTCTCCATCAAGATTCTTTCAGTTGGAGTGTGAGGGTGGAAGATTTTGTGGCTCTGCAGTCTTGGAAATTTTCTCAACTGCAGGGATAAACCCTGACTCACTATTTCCAGGACTTGCTAGTCTGTGGCTAGTTTTGTCTATCCCTGAAAAAAGTGAGTCAACCCCCCACCACCACCACTGGCAATGGATGGGCGACCTGTGCAGACTTATTTATTTTGGGTTTTGCTTGGGTTTTGGGAGGTAGCATTGCAGCTGCATACCTGGTGCCCCTGCTACCCCTACTTCTGAAGAAACCCTTGTGTGGAGGGTAGTCGTAGGTAATATAAGCATGGGGGAAGTATCCCCTACCTCCCCTTTCATAAGGCCTATTGGAGCTGGAGGGCTTTTCCTTCTCAGTGTTGCTTGTATAGGTGGTTTTGTATTTGTCCACCTTCTTTATGTAAGCCTCTGTCCTGTCACCAAAGAATTTCTCTCCCAGAGAAAATCCTTTGCTTTTGTTTGAGTATCCTAGGATAGGTTTGTGGTTCTAAGCTAGGCAAATCTTAAGTACACTGCATGTGCCATTACCCTGGAAGCAGTGTCTGTGTCTGCTGCCATGAAGCATTGGTACTGTGTGGCATTTATGGCTGTATTTGCTGAGTTAGCCAAATCCTTTGCAAAGTCACCAGTAGCCTTCACTCATTTGCCAATATAGAGTTCCAAAGGGCTTTTGGGTACTGCGCTGTGTAGGCCAAGCATGCTTCCTGCCTTGATAGCAGAAAAGCTGAAGCAAAGACTTCTTTTTCCAAGCTATCTAGCTTCCTGGAATCTTTCTCAGGAGGCTCAGAAGAAAGGACACCTTGACCTTGTCACAGTCTGGACCACTCCCTCATGATCAGGGTAAGAATGCAGGTATTCAGAATCCTGTCTGTCCACTTAGTACTTTTTCTCAATGTTCTTATGTTTGCCAGTAGCCAAGGTGGGTGCTGCATGATTTTACAGATGGCCATCCTTAGGGATTTGTGGAGGGCAATTGCAACATTTTTGTGGGACTTAAGCCCATCATAGCCATAAATTTCACCTCGTCCTCATCTTCCTCAGTTTCCTGTGAGGTGATGTTGAGGGTGTTTGCCATATGCCTTACAAATGTATAGTGTGAGGTATATCATCTGAGGGTCGAGGAGGGGAGTCAAACTCTTGTTCAGGAAAACCATATGGTTCTGTGTGCTCTCCTTCATCCTCATCCTTCTCATAGTACAATTCAGCCTCTTCCTCCAGGCACTGGGAATGGAACTGGAGCCTGGGAGGAAGGGGGAGGCAGGCATATTCATAAAATTCCCCATGGCCTGGAATGCCTGGAGGAATTTCCATGCCTTTTATTTGTGTCTACTTGTGACTTTCCTTTTTCAGGGGGATGGACAGCAACATGTTTTTCTTTCTTTTTTTTCCTTGGCAGGCACTGTTTCCAGTGTCTGCTCAGAGGCTGTTCAGTTTTTTTACTGGATTCAGGGTTCCCCCATTCAGACAACCTGATTTCTGAACCATCATTTGCAGCCTTCTTTTATCTGTCCCCCTTGACAAGGACTGCTGCTTACTTTGAAGGGCTGGACCCTCATCTGAGCCTTTAGGTGACATGGAGGCAGAAGGAGAAGCCATAATGTCTTCCCATTTTTCAGCCTTTTGTTTTTTTGCATTTTAGGGCAAAACTTAATACAATGCCCCCAACTGATAAAATCATGATCTGGACCCAGGCACCTCAAACACAACTCATGGCAGTCTGCCTTAGCCAGGAGTTGATAACAAATTTGACAGTTTTTAAAGCCCATGGGTCCTGTCTTCTTTTTGGACTTGTCAGTCATGCCAAACAATAACAACCCTGGGAAGATTTTCTGGTTCCCAAAAAACACAGTATTTGAGTAAAAGGGTAGAAAATACACAAATGTGGTTCAGTTGTGTAAAAAAAAAAAAAAAAAAAAAAAAAAAAAATTGTTGCAAGAAATGGAACACCAAATGGTGTTTAATCTGTAATTTGAAGCCAGTTATTATCTTTGTTCCTGAAAAAAGGAAACAAGAATAATATAAACCAAAGTACCACAACATGATACAGTTTAGGCTGGTAAACAGAGTTTTATAAATAAACAGAAGTGGTTCCCCTAAAGGCATGAACCACACCACAAAATGGAATTCTCTGGTTCCTGGAAACCGATGTGGAACAAGAGAAAAGTCATATTAACATACAAATACACCCTAACTAATGCAGAGTTATTCTATAAAATAAATAAGCAATAGTTTCTTTATAAAATAAATAAACCGTGATTGATCTGAAATGAAGACTTCGGGGTGACTGCTTTCTTCAGGTGGAGATATAAATCTGACGTTAGACTGCAGGGGTACGCGTGACCACACAGCAGGGTTTGAATTTCATTCTAAGTTCTTTAAGTAGCATAGAATTCTAAAGATCCAGAGCAGCTCATTCCAGGGGAAAGATTATAGTTGTTAAGCATAAGCGAGGGATTCCTGGGGTTTGAAACCTTCATTCTTTCAACTGTACATCCTTACTAAGCACTTGCTCTTCGTAAGGTTCACGGTCTTGCTCTCTCTCAAAAACAGAATACAGCAACGATGACATCACGAGCACTAATCAATCAGAGTCACGCTGCAAATACAGTCCTTTCACTCGGCTGCTAGAATAATTGCTTGTATTCTAACCAGTCCCCTGAGAACATTAGCTATAATATTTCATGCATTTTTGCACAGTGACATCACTCAACAGCAATCCATCAGGCAACCTTAGTTCATGGGTAAACTATGTACCAGTCTCCACAGTTATTCATTTTTTGTTACCTAAGGGGGAAATTAGTTTTATGATTGTAATAAACTACATAGAGCACAATGTGTTAAATGACTTCTAAAGGAAATGCTCCTTTATGTCACGCTTATAGGATATGCTTTTTTATTAGATTTACAGTTTAATTGGCTGTTGTAGCCTATGAAAAAGCTTTAAAAAGCAGGGGGAAGCTTAGAAATATGTTATTGCCTGTGACAAGGAAACATTCTGTTTATCAAAAACAAAGCAAAAACAGGGCCCTATGTGGACATGCAGGCAACCACTAAACCAAAAGATGTATATTAAAGGATGATCTTTCCTTTTTAATAGCCCCCCCAAAGGAAAAAAAAAATGGTCGGTTCCTGTTTGAAGATGGGCTAGCACAGTCATTCAGCAACTGGGGAGCTACTTTTCTTTTATACTCTGTTACTTTGTTGTTCTAACTTAACAGTGTTATAACAGATACATCTATAGGCAGACATAAAAAGTTCCTTCACCGAAAACCGTTTGTTACCGCTTTATAATTGGAAGACACTTCCCATGCTGGCCTTCCTGGTTCATGCCCAGAGTTTGGGGAGTCATGTAAGGTTAGCAGTAGGAGGGTCACTTGTTCTCCTCTGTGGTGGGATGGGATCAGTCCTCCACTACAGTGATTGCCTAAGGGAGCTTGAGGTTACAGGGTGTAGCTGGCATTTGCCTGGTTTTAGGGTGAACCCTGAGACAGTCCTCATATTGATCACACAACTGGGTAGACTGTTCCACCTATCCACCACCACCTACTCCATGAAGAAATACTTACTGACTTCCTTGAATCTCTCCTCCACCCCCGCCAGGTGTGAGGTTGTACTCTGGTGGTTGGGCTGTTTCTTAACTTAAAATAACTCTTCACAGCCCACCCTGATATAACCTTGCATGTATGTGTATGTTTCTATCATATGTTTGCCTCCTGTACTCCAGAGTATAGTACATGTTAAGACTGTTCAGGCTTTCCTAATTGGTCTTAACCCTGCTTCTCCTAGATCATTTTCATAGCTATCCACCAGATAGTCTCCATCCATTCTGTGTTCTTCATCAGATACAAGTTCCAAAATTGCACACAGTATTTATTCCTGGTGTGCTTTAACCAATGACCTGTACAGCGGCAATATCACCTCTTTGCTGAAACTAGTGAAAGTCACCTGCTACATCCTGTTAACTTTCCCATATACCTCACTGCATGGGAAAGAGGCTTTCAGACTGTTTGCTATCTGCCCTAGATCCCTTTCCTCCTTAGCATGCTCTGTCATGACCCCACTGATGCAATATTCCATCTGTGGATTTTTGCTTCTCGTGTTCATCATCTTACACATGCTTTGTCTTTGAATTTCAGTTGCCAAAATCTGGACCACTGCTCCGACTTTTCCATATCCCTTTTCATCGTACCAATCCACTCACCATTATCCATTTTCCAGCAGTTTAGTGTCCTGCAAACAGACTCTCTTTACCCTGTAGTCCCACCCCTATGTTGCTTATGTATTGTACACAGTAGCATCAGCCCCAGGAGAGACCCCTGTGGCACCCCACTTGTGACATCCTGACATCAATTAATTTGCCATTCAGGATCACTTTCAAAGTTCTGTCTGTCACGCACTGCTGCTTTAGAAAAATCTGTAATAAATAATAGATGCTTAATTTTTATGGCTACATGGATGGAGCTCCATAGACATTATGCCATCATCATCATCTCAGAAGAGCGCTGTGGAAGCACGTGACCAGGCTGCTGTCCGGTGTACTTCCACAGTGCTCTGGCACAGTTTCCAGTGGTTGTGTTTATGTGGCCCTTCCCCTCCGCCAGCCACATAAACACACACTTCGCGGGGTACTTCTTTTTCTTTCAGAACTGCGGAAGTGACAGGCACCGTGCACAAGATGGCTGGAGACTGCGCATGCGTGAGTATTGTGCATGTGCAGTTCTGAGATCGCCGCCATCTTGTGAACAGCATACTCCGGCGGCACTCATAAAAGCTCTGCACAGCCGTATCAGCTCTGACCAGTACTTGTTACAAAAGACTTACAAAACATGAATTGACAAACTTATGACCATGTCCTGGTCCTTCTGCAACTGGTCTGCAACAGATACATAATATACGACATACGAATGGAAACTTGTAAAGACTGATTAACTTGGCTGTGTCAGTATTGTCAGTGGTATTGTATCTACTACCTGAAAATCACAAACCGAATCTTATTTTGATGGAGAAAGAATATTTTCTTTCCCAAGCACACTTTTTAACCAGAGATCAAGAAACTATGCATTTTAGAAATGTAATTTGTATACCCTTCTCCTTTACCGTTTCTATTGCTTGGCATTTACAGCTGGGTAATTAAAATGAGATCGGTCTTATTGTTCAACACCACCCATTGATAACACTACCTAAAAATCAAATAAAAGAAATCTTACTTCAACTTCAGATCTTTAAGGATATATTCTCCACAGAACCACACTCTTTGGTCTTTGGATCAAAGCACTAGGACCCACTAGAGCAACCTATATTTTTGCCAGGGCACCGATAATGGTTTTGCAGCAACACACGCAGGACTCTGAGCACTGGAGCCAGTAACCATCCTTGATACCCTAATTGCCTCAGTTCTGTTTGCAAGGAGAGTGGAAACAGTACTGTGGTTGAAATAAGATAAAAAAGACAATGAATATTGATGGAGAAAGAAAACAACATAAACCATGAAAGGCCTAACAGGAGGGAAGAGCCCCCCGGGCAGGCATGTTGTACATAACTCAAACACACAGAGCCCTGAGCCAGGACTATCTTCAGAAGCCTAGGGCAAGGAAAATAATGAGGCAATGATTCTATTAACTACCCTCTCAGTGCTGTCATGTGGAATGTACTGCATCCAGAAAACAGCAACAGCGCAAGAGTGCCCTGGGCAGTCTGCATGCGCCAAGCAACAAGGCAGTCAACATGTACAGGTGTTTCCCTTTTTTCAATGTAGGGTGAATGGATACTTGGAGAACAGTAAATGTGTGCAGTCCACTCGGTCTGTAGCGAGATGCAAACCTCTGTTGTCATGGAGCTCACCAAAATGAGACTAACTAGAACAGCATGACTGCAATGTAATGGATTTAGTATCTAATGCCCATAGAAACATAGACTTTGACAGCAGATAAGGACCGCTAGGCCCACCCAGTCTGCCCATTACCCTACCTATCGGATAAGCTGCAGACCTTGTTTTACCAACAGCCTGCCTACCTCCTACCTCCCACTAGAATTGCCTTATGTCTGTTCCATGCATTGTTAAATTCACCCACTGTTTTTGACCCCCACCAGAAGTAAGGCATAGAATGTAATTTTGGTCTGTTGGTATTTCACCTTGAATACCAGGCAGAGACAATCTCAGCCATGTATGTGAAGAAAACAGAAAAAAACAGTATTTTGCCAGAAATGGCATGCTATATAGTTTATTTTTTTCCAAAATAAACATTTTCAAAAGTCTATCTGGGACTCAAGAGTGAAAACTTGAGGATCTAGCACTAAAATGGGGAAAAAATAAACATAAAAAACCGACTACTTGGGAAGCCCAGTCTGGATTGGAGATTGGATACAGAAGAAGAGGAGAGCTGGGTAACACAAAAATGGGGATGTACCCCATCCATAAAAAGTATAGAGAGAGACAGACAGAGACAGACAGAGACAGACCACACACAGAAGTTCACCTCTCCGTCTAAACTATTCCTCACCTTTTTAATTTTGTAATGGGCACGCAACTAACCAATAGACCAAAACAGTGGTATGAGAGATATTAACTTGTGGCCACAGAAAAATAAGTTGCCCTGAAAATTGGGTGCACTTTCAAAGAGGGTGAACCTCTGGAGCCAATAGTCCTGGCTCGGGATCCCCATAGAAGAGAGTGTGATGGTAGAGAGATGAGCGTGGCTCTGTGGAGAAAATATTCTTTGAGATCTGGAGTTATGGTAAGTAACTTTTCTAGTTTTCAAGACTCCGTCTTCTACGAAGAGCCCCCACTCTATGAATGAGTAGTAAGCTTTCCATTAAAGTGGAAGGAGCAGGCTCAGCCTTAGAAGCATGAAAACCTCAGTCCTCAGTGGGGGAAAACTGAGGATTGGGACTGCCCGGTTCATCGTTAACAACAGGTAGGGCGTATGCAAGTGACTGGTCGTGAGAGACCAGAGTAGCTGGCTTCGATAGCTGCCGCACCACTCATTGCAAGAAAAGAGAACTCTTCCAGAATGGGGCATTCAGGGCCTTGCGGCAGGCAACTGCAGGGTTTTAAATAAGCTGAAAAAAATGATTAGCAGTTTGACGCGTGAAAGTGCTAATCAGTTGTGAAAATGCACAGCACTTGGCACAGACTAGCAAAATAAAAAAATTTATATAGTTCTATTAATATTGTGTACTGTGTCATGGATTCACTCAAAAAATAGCAGTCTACTGCTAAGAATTTCTGAAAATGGTTAGCGTTACCCCACTTTGCTTAGCGTTTTGCTATGGTATAGCAGCTATTTAATACCCTGCACTTGACCCAGCTGGGACTGACGTAGCCTTGACAGCTGCATGAGACAGACAGCAGATGCTGCTGAGCAAGAAACCACCTCAGAGGCATTGTAAGATGCCCTCATCTAGTGCCAAGCTACCTCTACACCCTTAGAAACTATGCCAAGGTTGGTCCGCACTTCGGCACTTGCAGGCATTTCAGATAAGTACCCCCTACTAAGTAGCACATATAAGCTTCTTGATGCTGACCCTCCCACGGGGCTAGCTGGGCTACTAGCTCCAAAGCTGTCCAGCAGACCTCTCCACACCTCAGGCAAAAAACTCCTGGAAGTACCCAGTATCCGGTCCGCAGCTGGCAGCAAATCCTATGCCATTGCTGCCCCCGTACTGTGGAATAAGCTTCCTGGTCACCTACAGGAAGCTACCTCCCTAGTGAAATTCCGGAAAGGACTACATGAGCACCTACTAAATTCCAGTCTCTGCTCCTGTTCCAAAGACTAGCTTACTTACAATCAGTTCTGTGGATTCCTGCAACGGCTATTGCCCTAATCTATCATCCTTTTCTCTCAAGCCTGTGGTTGCATTCAGGTGCTATTGTTGAACTGTGTAACTTTGCTGTAAATAACATCTCCTTACTGTGAAAACTGTTTACTGTCTTTGTAATCCTGTATGATACTGTCCTGCAGTGTACTACTTGAATGTATATGTCTTGTTTTATGTAACTAATTCCAGGTCGCTCCCGAAAAAGGGACCTTCAGGGCTCAGCGGGGCCTACCCAGTTAACAAAATTTAATAAATAAATAAAATAACGAGGCACACAAATTTGACCACATGCATCACTAGTATGCTGCCATCTGGAACTGGTGTGATGCTGTGGGGCAGGGATGACTGGGTTGTAGAAAACGGCTCCCTCCCCAAAGCATCCATCTGCCCAGATTCTGGCAATGGGGGTATGGCCTAGTCGTAGATATGGGTCTTCTTCTCACTGGCATTAGCCCCACAGTGGGGTGACCGATCTCTCAGGGAGACCCAACTGGACCCAAGTACCTAGTCAGGAGGCCCCTTGGAACAATGTGTGTGGAGAAGGGTACCCCAAAACTACCACTGTAGCCTCCCTCAGTGCAGTATGTCAGGGAGGGATCATTACTGTGTCCTAACTGGGCAACATCAAGAACCAGTGGCACATTCTTAGGGGTTTCTGCCCACTTAATAGGGCCAGTTCATTACCTTCTACATTTCCTCATGAATAACTGGAAGAGTACATCTTCTGTGGCCGAGAGGTGGATGGTGGACTTGTTATCCTCTGAGCAGGATGTTGAGGGAAAGGAGGCAGCAATGGCACTGGGTTAATCTCCTTGAACCATCTCTGAACATTTTTCATCTACTCACAGATCTGTTGCTGGGACAATTGGCCCAGAGGCCTGAGAGTCTCAGCCACCCTACCAAAAAAGGAATGAAGTGCTTGAAGGTACAGCCGAAAGGGCTGTTGGTGGCCTGTTGATTCACCAAACCACTGCCTAGTCTCTGACTCTGTGACCCACTTGGAGTCCTCACCTAAAAGGAGGAGCAAGTGAAGCCTCCCAAACCAGGAGAACCAATCCCAGTGGTGTCTAGTAGATGGATGTCCATAGGGAAACCCCCCTGGCTGGATGATGATTGGCCATCCTCAGAGGGCCTTGCTGCAGGGACTGTTCCAGCTCTGGAGTTGATGCCCACACTGGTGAAGGCCACTGCACCAGCACTGGTCCCAGCACCATGGTGGTTACTCTTGCAACTGTCCAGAAGGGACTGAAGGTCTGCCAGTTGCCACCATCTGAGACTCTCATGATCCTGGTTCACTAGAAGAGGAAAACTCAGTACCTTGCCTAACTTCAGAGAGCCACTGGAGCATTTGTGAGGGCTGTTCTACACCAGCAAGCCTTTCCCAATCAGTGGGTCCTGCAAGGTGCCCAGTTTTGGATTCGGTGAACCCTGCCCACCCAGGACTGTCATGGACCATGCACCCACCCCACTGTCAACCAGATGGTGCTGGAAGTGTCAGGAGCCAAGTCTGAACTGAAGTGGGGTTCTGTTTTCTTTTAATTTGGAATGGCTTCATTCACCTGCATTTGGAGAGCTGCCAGAGCATCTGTGAGGGTCATTTCTGTACCAGCAAGCCTTCCCCAATCAGTGGGATCCTTCAAGATGACCAGTTTTGGATTCGGTAGACCCGCCCACCCAGGACTGTCATGGACCACACACCCACCCCACTGTCAACCAATCAGTTGTGAAGTAACACTATTTCAAGGCATTCTTGTCAAGCAGCCCCTCCGCGCACAAAGGACCGTACCCATTAAGGACATTTTCTGCCTTGAGCATGTTGGAGTCCGTTGGTGTCCGTCACTCTACTCTGCCAGCCAGTCTGCACCATTCCCCTCCGGTCCCCTTCTTAGTGTGCATAAGTTTGCTAAGAAAGGACTAATCACACTCTGTTTTATGATTATTGGCTCATGTTATGTCACTCATATCGATAGTCAGTATATCTTGTTTATTTTAATTGTGTATTATTAGTTGATGCCTTGTTTGAACTTGCTAGCCTACATATATATCGTTAATTGCCTTAACTGTACCTTATATTGATTCTGCTCACTTATATTCATTCTTCCACAGCCTGGTGGCCTCACTCTCCTTCCTTTCCACCTTGCTTTTGTTAATTTGTACAAACTCCCTGTTTAGGGTCCCCTTATCTCTTATCACTGTGTTACTCCAGCCTCACCCCCTCAACTATATTTTCTTGCCTACTCAATCCCTCCTTCTCTCCTCCCCTACTCCTGTTTCTCTCTACTTGTAATGTATTAGTGTATAATTATTAATGTATTACAGTTAAGATCATGCTGTGTATTGCAAGATACTGTATAAGAGGTAATGTATGTAACAGTCTAAAGAAAGTTAGGGCCACACAATTTGGGAATAGGTGTAACACCCTATTTAGGGTAGAAGCAGAAAAGGGTTTGAAATAAACAAGTAAGCAAAAACAAACACAGGCAGAGTAATATTTAGATATGATGGGAGTGGTGCAGTGCAGTGGTTATGGGGCGGCAGTTTTCAGGGAGACTTTCTGGAGACTGCGGTGCTGCTTCATCTTTGTGCACCTCTCTGGGCTGAAGAAGGAGGCTGCTAGACTCTGGACTGAGCTGGCTGGGATTCAGGGGGCCCTTCTCTCCCACCCAGGGACCACCAAGTCTGCCACTGCTGCCTCAAAGGATGCCAAGGAGGAGGAGAGACTGGACTACGGTGGGCTTGAGAAGGGTGAGGGTGGTGGGTCAGAGGCACATCCCCCATACAGTACCACTACATAATTCCTATGGCACTCTGGCAGACAGGGACTGTCCCATGGAGGCACCTGTAGTAGTGACCAGTGAGAATACAGGGGTTCTCCCTACTGGAACCCCCAGGGAGGGTGGCAGATAACCCAAGAGGAGGAGTAAGCAACTCCTGTTGGGGGACTCCATTGTAAGGGGTATAGATTTTAGGGTATGAAGGGAGAGGGAATAGATTTGGGGGTATGAAGGGAGAGGGAGGTTAAGTGCCTACCTGGTGCCATGGCTCGGAGGGATGGTAAGCGGATCCTGGGGATCGCTAGGGCAGTAGGACTGGAGGGACAGCTAGATGTCATTGTCCACCTAGGGACTAATGACCTGGCTAGGGAAAAGGTTAAGACAGTGCAGGAGGAGTTCAGGGAGTTGGGGAGGAGTCTTAAGCACGTAGCATGCTCAGTGACCTTTTCTGAGGTGCTGCCTGTCTCTGACAGGGGGGAGGATAAGGTACCCCATACCAGGAGCTCCAGCTGATGGTTGAAGGAGTGCTGCAGAAAGGAGGGATTTGGCTACATTTGGGACTGGGGTCTTACCTGGAGGGATGAAGGCCTATACAGGGAAGATGGACTGCATGCACCCAGGAGGGGAACCACAGTCCTTGGTGAGTGGTTTGAATGTTACATCAGCAAGCATTTAAACTTTCAGTGGGGGGTGGAAGGAGCAGGGAGATATAAACTGCCCCCCCAAGCTAAAGTAGTCACTATGGATTACCCTAAGGAAGGGAATTCCCATAGGGTACCTAATAACAAGAAATACAAAATGGTAGAAATGAAGAGGGACGGGAATGAGAGCAGAGGGGGTAAGGAGAGAAGGGTAAAGGGAATAGTGCAGGTTGATAAGCAGGGTGGCCGCAGAATTTTGGAAGGCCATGCATGCAAAAGCTCAAAGTCTGGGAAATAAAATCCCAGACCTAGTGGCCATTACAGCAGAAGCAGACTCTGACATAGTCGCCATTACCGAGTCATGGTGCAGTGAGAACCATGACTAGGACATAGCAATACCAGGCTATATTCTGTTCAGGAAGGACAGGGTAGGTAAGAAAGGGGGAGGTGTGGTAGTAAACAGAGTTCACTCTAAGGTAGGGAGGATGACCAGCAGGGTGCCACAAGGATCAGTACTGGGACCAGTCCTCTTTAATGTATTTATTAACAACACTGCAGAGGGACTAGAAGGGAAGGTATGCCTTTTTTGCAGACGACACCAAGATCTGCAATAGGGTAGACACTCCAGGAAGGGTGAAAAAAATGAAGCAGGGTCTAAGAAAGCTTGAGGAGTGGTCAAGTGTGTGGCAACTGAATTTCAATATGAAGAAGTAAGAAATTATGCAGTGGGGGTATAGAAACCCAGGGGTGGAGTATAAAATGGGGGAAGTGGTACTGGAGACCACCAAACAGGAAAGGGAACTGGGGGTATTCCTATTTGGTGACTTAAAGGTGGCCAAACAGTGTGACGAGGCAGTGGGGAGAGCAAGTGGTATGCTAAGATGCATAGGGAGGGGTATCACCAGCAGAAAGAGGGAGGTGGTGATACTGCTGTATAAAACACTAGTGAGACCACACCTAGAGTACTGTAGCTAGTTCTGAAGACCACATTTCAGGAAGGACATAGACAGAGTAGATGTGGTCCAGGGAACAGGGAGTAAAATGGCGTAGGGTCTGCATCAAAAGCCCTATGAGGAGAAGCTGAAGGACCTCAGTATGTACATCCTGGAGGAAAGAAGAGAGCGTGGCGATATGATAGAGACTTACAAATACATCATGGGTATAAAATAAGGTTCATGAAGGAAGTCTTTTACAGAGTAAAAGATGCTCAGGAACATGGGGCCATGCTATGAAGCTGGAGGGGGGTAGACTCTGGGGAGATGCAAGGAAGTACTTTGTCACAGAAAGAGTGGTGGACACCTAGAGCAGCCTCCCTGAGGAGATGGAAGGGGGAAAACTGTGTAATGGAATCCAAGAAGGCATGGGATAGGCATAAAGGGAACCTTAGTGACAGGGGAGGGATAAAGCTGGAGATAAAGTAGAGTCTACGGTGTTTCAGTAGGTAGGGTAAATGGGTGGACTGGGTGGGCCAAGCGGTCCTTATCTGTTGTTGAAACTCATGTTTCTATGAAGAGCATTAAGGGGACCACAGGGAACAGTCTGGTGACCTACCTTGAGACTGCCTGTGTCAAGGTCTGCCCTCAAAACTTGGGACAGGTTGCCCTGTCTTCAAAGCTGGAAGCTTCAACAGCTGGACATCAAAAGTGATGCAGGCATTGCTCACCTCCATATCACTGGTTGGGTTCAAGGCGGGAGAAACAAAATGTATGCCCACCAGTGTGGGAAAAAATTTTTCCTGCATAGACAATGGTGGAACAGTGGCCCCAAAGGTTTGTGACCTTTGCTTTTTAGAACCCAGCCTCAAACTTTTTGGAAAGAAATTCAAAGCACAATAAGGAACCGAAACAATAGAGGTTCAGTCTTGCAGGGCACTGCAAACTGCTGATACCGCTGTTAGCACCCTGCCAAAAAAACATTCATCACTTCTGGCCCTCAAACCAACGAGCTGGGCTCTAAGGAGAAGACTAATTTTGGGAAAATCTATTAGGACTTCTTTACCAGGTAACTAATAATGGATACTATGGTGAAGAACTAGAGTCTGCACATCAGTATGCCAAAAATGAAAATTATGTACCTACCGTAATTCTTGATCTTCTTGGACGATGTCTCCACCACTCATTCACACTAATGGGAGTACACTGGAGATGCTAGGACCGAGTGGGAGCCAAAAATCTTCAGGAGGACCAGCACCAAGGTAGGGCTGCATAGAAATGGTGCCGTGAGACCGGCTTGCACCATATAGGCTACCTCTGCATCCACCCTCCAACTGCTCAGTACCTCTTTTACCAAGGAGGTGCAGCATAAACTAACCTAGTGAAACTAACCTATGTAGAACATAGATAGTCCGAATGACCCGTATAAGAAGGGTCAACACAACAGAGTTTTCACAGCCCAGTCATCAAGGAAGTGAAGACCAAAAACAGATAAGTGAGCTTGGAGGATGGAGGGTGGGCATGTGAATGAGTGGTGGTGACTTTGTCCAAGAAGATCAAGAATTGCGGTAGGTACATCATTTTCATATCTTCCTGGACCTAAAGTCTCCACCACTCATTCACACTAATGGGAGCGTACCAAGCTAAAATAATCCCCTGAGAAGGGTGGCAGGAGAGAGGAGCTCACTTAGGACAGGAGTCCATTAAGGATTGTCCTGCCAAAGGATTGATGTTGTCTGGCATGGACATCCAAAGCGTAGTGCTTCACAAAAGTGTGTATGGAGCTCCAAGTAGCTGCATTGCAGATGTCTGCAATGGGCACATTCCGTATTTCTGTCAGAGATGCCGCAACTGCTCTGGTAGAATGGGTGTATACCCTGCCTTCCAGCTTAACCTGTACTATGGAATAGCAGTGGCGAAGACATAGCACCAGCCATGCTGAAATACACCTGATGGCAACAAGATGAGCCAGCTGGGCCATGCCGAATGAGACAGAGTTGCTTTGACTTGCGGATCTCTTTAGTTCTGTCTGTGTAGAATCTCAAAACCCTTTTAACATCCAGAGAATGTAAGGTATGCTTTCCCTTATTCTGGAAGTTTGCAAGGTAAGTCGGAAGAACCAAGGGCTGGTTCAGATGGAATTCCGAGACCACTCTGGGGAGAAACTTAGGGTGAGTTCTGAGATCCACCTTATCTTTGTGAAATATTGCATAAGGAGGGTCTGTGACCAGGGCATGCATTTCAGAGACACTGCGAGCGGAGGTGACGGCTACGAGGAAGGTGGCTTTCTGGGTCAGGAACTTCAGCTCACATGTTGCTTGAGACTTGAAAGGTTTACAGGTGAGCATGTCTAGCACAAGGTTAATATCCCAAGTGGCTACCAGTCTCCTGACTGGTGGCCTGGTGTGGAGTATCCCTTTAAGGAACCTCTTAACTAAGGGTAACTGAGGCAGAGACACAGAGTGTACAGGCTCGTGATTAGCTGAGATCACGCAAAGATGGACCGTTGCAGTTGAGTATTATAGTCCTGTATTTGACAGATCTAGAAGATACTCCAGGAGTTTGTCTGGTGGGCAAGAAAAGGGGTCCAGGGAAGACTTTGCACCCCAGATGGAGAAATGCTTCCACTTTGCTGTGTAAGTTTTCCTAGTAGCTGGTTTACGTGCTGCTAGGAGAATGTCTGAGACTGTTTCTGAGACATTAAATCTACCCACTTCTATCTCCTCAGGAGCCATGCGTGGTGATGAAGGGATCTTGGGTTGGGGGTGAATCACTGGGCCCTGGGTCAGCAGGTCTGTTTGAAGTGGAAGTTGTCTCAGTGGAATTTCCGATAATCTGTTGATCAATGGAAACCAAATCTGATGAGGCCAGAATGGGGCGATGAGGATCATTCTGCCCCTTGTGCCTCTAGCTTGAGCAGCACCCTCTGAACTAAGGGAAGAGGAGGAAATGCGTACAGAAAGTGACTTGTCCACCACAGTCTGAATGCATCCTGACAGAAAATGACAGGTTCTGGATTTCTGGAGCAGAATAGAAGCAGTTTTGTGTTGTGTGGGGACGCAGAAAGTTCCAGGTCCGGCGTGCCCCACTCTTCGAAGAGCGATTGCACGATGTTTACGTCGAGAGATCATTCATGAGGATCTACCTCCATTCTGCTGAGGCAATCCGCTAAATCATTCTGGACTCCAGGCAGACAGACTGCCTGGATCAGGACTTTGTGCACTAGGCACCATTCCCACACTCTCATCGCTTCCCTGCACAGGGGATAAGAGTGCACCCTGCCCTGCTTGTTGATGTAGTACATCACTGCTTTGTTGTCCGTCTGAAGGAGAATTATTTTGCAACACAGAATGTCCTTCAGGGCTCAGACTGTGTACAGTACAGCTTTAATTTCTAGGACATTTATGTGGAGTTGAGATTTGTCCTGACTCCACAGACCTTGTGTGTGGAGATCTTGACAGTGAGCTCCCCATCTGAGTAGAGAAGCATCTGTGGTAAATGGTGATCTGTGTCTCTAATGGGGCAAAGGGAAAGCCTTTCAGAAGGTTGTCCTCTTGAGTCTACCAGGCGGGTGATGGAAGTTCAGTCACCTTGGTGTGAAAGGACTGGGGATGTGTGGTCGGAGACCACTGAGTACTGAGCATCCACTGAGTGGTCCTCGTGAGGAGATGAGCCAAGGGCACCGTGAACACTGACGCCATGAGACCCAGCATCTGCTGCATCGAGAGAGCTCGAACTGAGTCATTCTCTTTGATGAAGCAAGCCATCTGGAGGATATCGTTCCTCCAGGAGGAAGGCCCTTGCATTGGAGGTATCCAGGAGGGCTCCTATGAAGAGGAGTTGCTGGGAAGGCTGTACCTGTGATTTTTCCAGCTTCAACAGAACTCCCATAGATGTGAGGAACTTGGAAGCTGTGGTCACTGCTTCCTGTGTCTCTTGTCTGGAGGAGCTTGCTAGGAGCCAGTCATCCAGATATGGGAAGACTTGAATTCCAAGTTTTCCTTAGGTGTGCTGCGAGAACTGCAAAGCACTTTGTAAAAACTCGTGGCACCGAGGAGAGCCCAAAGGGCAGTACCCTGAATTGATAGCGCTGGCCCAGGGTCACAAATTGAAGAAACTTGTGGTGGCTTGGGTGCACAGGAACATATTGTTAGGCATCCTGCATGTCCAGGGAGGCCAGCCAATCATTTCGATGAATCGGAGGTAGAAACATACTGAGTGATATCATCTTGAACTTTCCTTGAAGAGAAACTTGTTTAACTTTCTTAGGTCTAGAATATGGCGCATACTGCCTGTTTTCTTTGGAACCAGGAAGTAGTGGGAGTAGAAACCTGTGTTCCGCTGATCCTGCGGGACTATGTCTACTGCCCTGTTGTTCAGAAGGCCTTGAATCTCAGAAGCAAGGAGGTCTGACTGAGTAACCAACAGCCTGGGCTGTCATTTGGGTGGATGATCCGGAGGAGTATCTGAAAAATTCAGAGAATAACCCTTGCGAATTATCCTGAGAACCCATTTCTCTGAAGTAACAGACTTCCACTGATTGTACAATTGAGTCAGATGCCCCCCTACTGCCAAAGAAGAGTCCCCCTCGGACAGCTGAGGAGGGACCTGGGCCAGATTTTCAGAGGATGGCACTAGGCGCTTTCAGGTTCTGTGCCGTTTGCTGTGTTTTCTTTTGTGGCTGAGGGGCTTGTTTTTTTGTGTAAGCCCCCTCTGCCTTTGCCACAAAAGGACTGACTGTTATGAAACTGCTGGCGGTTCCCATGCTGTTGAGGGGCAGTAGGCGCCGGCGTGGCCATTTTGATAGCCATCCTGGTTTTCTGTGTGGCCACGAGTGCCTGCTGCACCTGTGGACCAAACAGATAAGCACCATCAAATGGTAAATTCATGACTCATTGCTGGGCATCATTTGTGAACCCCAAGGTTTGTAACCATGAATGGCGACAGGTGCATATCCCAGCTGCTGCTGCTCTAGAAGCAGTGTCCGAGGCATCCATAGCAGCCTTAAGTTGCTGATTATTGGACTCAGTATCTCTAGTTATAGTTTGGAGGAGCTCTGAGGTACCATCAGACTCTGGGAGAGTCTCCACAGTGGCTTTTAGTGAATGCCAGAGGGTATACTCGTATTGTGAGAAATAGCCCTGGTAGCTAACAATACACATGCCTAGGGTAGCGGCGGCGAAGACTCTCTTCCCCAGTGTGTCAGTCTTATGAGATTCTTTGTTTACTGGACAAGCCGTAGACTCCTAAGGAAGAACAGCCTTGTCATCTTCTGCCAGGACCACTGTGGCATCAGCGAAGGCTTGAAAGGCCAGAATCCATAGGAGAAGCATAATTCCTGTCTATGGACTTCACCATGGAAGGAGTAAGTGCCGGATTGTCCCACACCATTTGTGAGAGAGTCTCGAAAGAGGGCTGTATCAGAGGAGTCGATCCCACAGGGATATCCGGGACATGCAGATATTGAAGGTACAATAACTTCCCCGGATCCACCTCCAAAGTCTGACAGAAAGGGAGGAGTTCATATTCTTCAGTAGAAACTTAAAGGACAGGTCCTCAACCAGAAGCTCCACTGAAGTAGAGGGCTTACTTCCACTCTGAGAGAAGAATTCAAAGTCGTCTTCTAATCTCAGATCAGGATTGGGCTCAATATCATCTCCTACTAGCCCAGGAGGGATAGTACATTAAGGAAAGGGAGCAGAAGGAGGTGCTCCTAAAATCAGAGTGGAGAGTCCTGGTATCCAAGGCAGCACCGCCAAGACTGGAGTCGAAGGCGGCACTGCTGCTGGCGCCGTGCCAGCACCCAGACACCCAAACCCAACTCTTGGTGCACCCAAGGATGAGGATCTGAAAACATAAGTATGAAAAAATGGTACTTGTGCTGGCCCCTGAACTGCAGCCATGTGAGGGGGAAAGCACAAGGGTGTAGCGTCGATGGCACCAGAGAAGGTGCCGTGCGACTAGGAAGCCTCAACCATCCTGCCCGCGGATTTGAAGCCACTAGGTCTGAAGGCCCCAGGGCCGACTCCGCAGGCTCGGAAGGTCAGGACTACCACTGAACCCACTGCTCCATAAGAGCAGCCCAATGATGAAACTGCTCACTGGAGGACCCCTGCAGGGGGCAGGGAGGGACTATGGAGTTGAGGATGCCGGCTACTAGGAACAGAGGTGCAGACTGTCCTGACTGAGTGGCCTTCTGTCCCCTGTTACCGACGATCATCATGCAAACATACCAGAGGGTGACTTCGAGCAGTACTGTTTCTTCGACTGGTGGGACAAAGAACAGCTCAAGGCCTAGTGGTGCGGGGTTCCTGACGAGGATCGGGAACGGTTCCCACTTTTTTGTGCTTTCGGGAGGACCCCCCTTCCTCACAAGCACCGGCCTGCCCGTAGTCAGACCTATCCTCCATAGAGGGCGGCGGACCGGACCCAGCCCTGCTGGAATTTAGTTTTCACGTGAAGTCTCCCTACCATCACCGGCCCCATTCATGGTCAACTCCCATCCAAGATGGGCTGAAGAGGACTTCTGTGTTCTATCGATGAAAAACTTTTTTTTTTTTGTAAATAAGAAAATAAATAATACTACAAATCAAAATTGAACGACTAAAGCTGCTGTCATATAGATGTGAAGATTTGACTCACGGCGGACGAGCAACGTCGTAATTGAAGCGCACTCGATAGCAGGGGGAAAAAAAGAACTGAGGCAGTTCAAGGGTCAACGCAAAGGCAAACTATATAGCATGAGCCGGTCTCATGGTGCCATTTCCACATGGTCCTACCTCGGTGTGGGCCCTCCTGAAGATTTTTGGCTCCCGCTTGGTCCTAGCGCCTCCGGCATAGTCCCATTAGTGTGAATGGGTAGTGGAGATTTTAGGTCCAGGAAGGTCACTTTTTGTTCCATCTCTATGGAAATATTAGCATTGTGTGCTTTGACAGTTCTGGAATTAGCAGAAATCTTTCCAAACTGGGACTGTCTTGCCACCCTCTGAAATGTGAAAGTGGGGAGCCTTTAAGCTGTACCATCATTTTGGCAAATAAAGTACTGTTCATTTTGGAGAACTGAGTAACATTATGAGACCTGCACATATACAAGAGGTCTTCAGTTCAAAACTTACAAATAGCTGCTCCTTCCCTTTCACCAGAGACAATGAAAATAGATGGAGGCCCAGAAATCCGGCAGTTAGGGCACTGATAATCACTGGCTCCAGCATGCTATGATGCACATGCACCTGTGCCGACATCGTTACTGGCACACTGGCAAAAAGGTTTATTCTCATGGGGCCATGTTCATCAGGCTTCGCCAGTGAAACATACAGTGCAGACAGATAAATATGTGTCTTATTGCAGGTAAGAGGCAAGAAAAAGCAGCCCTGATAAGACTACTAAAAGTCTCAAAATGGATGGGTACGAACTCTGCTTCTGACAACAGAGCAGACTGGCAGTGATTTAAAATGTCATCATATTCCCCTTTCATTTGTTTTTTTGCCCAGAAATTGGTTGGAGACAGTTCACCAAGCCTGCATTATTAAAATTCTTGTTGCACATGTGTAAAGTGGTGTGCTACAGTGAGGATTTAGTAGAATGCATTGTCATGATGAGAAAACTGGGAACTGCAACCCAGCAGCATTAGTGAACACCCCCGAGAGGCTGCCTGCAAAGTAATCTTCAAGAACCATATTTAAGGATAAGTGGGGAATATACAATGGCTAGACTCAAAATATGAATTTTTTTCATCCTTTGTTAATGCAATGCCACTTTGTTGCCCCCCCCCCAAAAAAAAAACACCTGGCACACCCAGCCCCATCACCCACTGTCTCTGGGACTTACCTGGCTTAATCCACTACCTGACATGTGGTGCAGAGCCTATGGTGGGCCAGCAGGCATCATCCTGGCCAGTGGGTTTTCCCCCCTTTTTTCACCTTGTTCATTAAGGTTGGCACACATGCCATGGCACGGATGTGCAGCATGAAGATGCTGCATATATTCAGCCCCTGCACCCAGCCCTCTGAGAGGCAGCCGCACATCAGCATGTAGTGTCCCCCCCCCGGAGAACTACTGGACACTCTGTCCTCCTTCTTCCAGCTGTCCCCCGAGTGACCCTAATCTGTTTCCGAACCAGGGTCACCAGTGTGGCAACCAGTGCTAAAGCCCACCATGCTCACTGGGCCAACTGAAAATATGAAATTTTATTTTAAAGCATAAGGGGGCAAGGACCACAACTAATGCATGGCAGTGCCACAAGTGACTTATGAAAGTTCTGTCCCCTCACAAGGGATAATAAAACTGAGTATCTTACATCAGACCATTGTATATTCCATTTATACATCAGTTTACTTGTTACAGCTTCTGTCTGCATGAAGATGTAACTGTTTCTCTTTGATTGCAGCTGCTTGGGCCAGTTCTTCATGCAGCTATGGTGATATCAGCACCGTGAAAGCTGCTCTCCAATTGGTTAATTATTTCATTGTGATATACCCAACTTTGCTAGATATCAATATATCTTGCAAAGCGAGTCCAAAAATCTCAGTTGTAATCTGTGGCATTTCTCTACACCTGTTCTATAAATCTGTGTCATTTGATTGATTTGAGAGAAATTAAAAATCTGAGTTTATCTGGGATGAGTGTCAAGTACAGTATATAGTTTTTAGTAATTTTATTTCTGTGTTGCAGGAAACTTGCTCACTGTGACCGCCTGATTGAAGTGGATGACATGCTGGTGATGGGACGGAAGCCAGACCCTATGTGTGTTTTTACCTATGTCCAGTCCCTTTACAACCACTTGCGTCGCTTTGAGTGACCAAGCCTTTTCCGCAGACAGTTCGCTCAAAAGACTGACATTTCACTCAGAAGTATGGGGCCTCTTGAGGACATCTTATTGAAAACACTGCCACTTCTTTATTCAACGCATGCAGAGCTGATTAGCATGGATTGAACATTCTCAATACCTTGCAGAAAAAGGCAGACTCAGAAGTTCAGCATGGTGCTACCAGTAGTTTTAAAAACATTTTGCTATTTTTTTTTTTTTTTTTTAAACTTGTGAAAGAATTTAACTCTTAGTACTGAAGGCTGTTTCTGTAGCACTCAGACTTTTTATAGATTACACAGAACTCCGAGCTGGCAGCATCTTGTCTACACCGGCACCTTCTCCACTGATGAAATATACTTCAGGGAGGAGCACATTTGTGTTCGTACACACATCATCCCTTGAACAGTTAGAAGAATGTAGTCCTACATTTGAAGTGTGTGTTACTCTTTCTTGCTCTGTCCTTTCACTTTTACCCCCTGCAGGAATACTTGTGCATTTTAAAGAATACTTAAATATAAGATAGTTTTTTGCATTTTCCATGCATGTGGATCATACTACCCATTAGACAGACTACTAAACTGTCCAAGTACATATTTGTACAACTGTGGGATTATTCTGTGTTGTTTTTCCTCAGACACATAAGCTAAATCTTGTTGGTGCTCCAGATTATTTCTGGATGTTACTAGTTCCACGCTTTCTTGGACACCATACATAACTTAACAGACTGAGCTGCTGCAGCTTGTGTGGCTTTACTGCATCAACAGCTGTTACTTGCTTCCTTGCATGTGGCACCCAAGGTTCTTAGGCATACTTAAAGGGACACTGCCCACCTTATACATACATTTTTGGGCAGTACTCGGAAACATGCCTTGACTACCTGCAGCAGTCCGTCTTGCTGCATGTTAGAGATCACACCAATGTAGTCTCCATAAAACTTATTACTTTGTCAGATTTTACTCAAAAGCAAAACCCAGGTGGTCTGAACCTACTGACCGCACGCCGATCCCATAGCGTGGTCACATTTGTAAATGGCGTTGAAGCGATGGAAGGCTTGTTCAGGGACTATTTTTACCAGAGTTCCGCTAAATACATTTTCTAGTAGTAGAAAGAAAGCTGAAATCGGGAAAGTGTTTATTTCTTGGAAATGAGTGCTAAAACTTGGTTAAATCATGGTCTGAAACTCAAACCGTTATACTGGGCATGTGCATATGTGACTTTCAGACTAGAATTTAACCAAGTTTTAGCAGGTGTTTTCAAGAAATAAACACTTTATTGAGTTAAGTTTTCTTTCTACTACTAGAAATTGTATTTAACTGAACTTGGCAAATAGTCCCTTGAACGTTTACAAGCCAAAATGTGTCCGCGACTTTGAATCGGCACAGTCAGTAGATTCGGACAGCCTGGGTTTCCCTTTTGAGAAGACTCCATCAAAGTAATAACTTTTATGGAAACTGCATTGCTGCAATCTCTAACGTGCAGCAAGATGTATTGCTGCAGGAAGTCAAGACACGTTTCTGTGTACCACCCAAAAAACATAAGCAAAAGGTGGACAGTGTGTGTCCCTTTAAGAACTGCAATACTGCATAGATCATCTTGGAGCGTTTTCTTTTTGGTTTCTTTCTTCCTGTGGCATTCTTCCAGAAAAAGTTTCATAAACATGTGCGGGTAGGCAGAACTAGCTTATTAATTGAAATAATAAGGGCCAGAAACAGACTTTAAAGTCATTTTCTTATTTAAGGCTCTTGTATTAAATTACCCCTTGATTTTACATGATATATTAAATGCAGTTTCCGTTATGTGAGTAGGTACTGGACACAATACTGCCTTTTGATAATAGCTTTCCTGATAACATCTTTCTTATTCCAGGAAATAACAAGCAATTGAAACTGCTGGGTCATTCAGTATTTGGATACATGGATGCCAAAAAGGAAAACGGATGACATATTTAACAACATGTGTTGTTAAAGATTGTCCTGTGATACCTTTATAATGAGGTTTGTTGGATACATGCTTGATTTCAAAACACATACTCTTTTCTGTTTAACTTTTATACAATAGCGTATTTTTGATACCCACTTTTTGTACAAAACCAGGGAGCACAGATTAGTCCTATACATATACTGTATAATAAGGAAGACACTTTGCAGCCAGCCCAGTGTCCCAACAGCTTTACCTGGAGGGGTGGGATTGGAAACAGATCCAGTTCCCTAGGCTCTGGACCAGGTAGTGTACTGATGGTGGCGTGCTGGGGCTCCTGGAAAGGTATTCGTGAAATTCCACTCCGAAGCACTACATAACACCATTCCAGAGATTGTTAGTTTCAGTTGCTGGGAGCCTGTCCACCTAGCTTGGAGAACATGTTCTGAAATGGCAAGACTTGTGTATGTGCACACATGAGGAAGGGACCGATCCCTGAGATGATACCAGTGACACTGGACCCATGGCCAGGGCTCTTCAAGACCCAACTGTGACTCTCTTTACCAGCAGCCAAATCTGGGGACCCATGCTGAGTCACAGCACAGTGGTGCAAAGTGGCGGCCAGAAATGACTGCGGCCCACATGAGGACCCAAAGGTACAGGTCAGGTGGATGAAGGGAAGACTATGGTAGTAGCGCCATTGAGTCTGAGCTGCACAGATTTCTGTGATTATCGCAACGCAGCATGCTAGTCAGCACAGACCTCCTGCACACGCACTCATTTGCTGTCTTATCTAATTCACATTTAGTGCCAAGTGACACTAGTAGCGGATCTAGGTTATTACAATGTTGGGGTTAGGACTTAGAGATGGGACCTGGTATGCACATTTTTTCCAAGGGTTTTAAATCCTGTAACCTTTTTTAAACTGCATTTTTAATTACAAAAATTACAAATCATACGGTTTTGGCATGGTTTGGGATTGGCCACTAGGAAAGGGAAGGATGTCAGCAAGTATGTTAAGTATACAGTTGGGGGGAGGTCGTCCCCTTCACCCCCTGTAGATCCGCCACGAAGTGACACTAATGCCGAGGGGACTCCCCACCCTGCTGACAGCATGACTGCTTTGTGTATCCCCAAAAAATGTGGTGGCACACAGGGAGACCAGTTGTGTGCTACGTGTGACATCACATAGGAACTGTGTATCAGTCCGCTGGTCTCTAGCATAGGTAGCTAGAGGGATCCCACTGGGAACTGTATATGTGAAGGGTATTTATGGGTGAAACTTTTTTAAAATTCAGCAGGAAAAAAGAACAGGAAAACATTAGGTCTTACATTTTCAGGGTTACCGACTAAAGGTCTTAAACTTTTAAAATGTTTTTAAACTATTAGAAATCGCATGTACATTCAGGTGTTTGAATTTAAAACTTCGCTGTTACTTTAAAACAAGTATACTTCATCCCATCATGAAACTGCATGCCATTTCAGTGACAGGGAAGCCTTTTGTTGTTGCTTTACAGAAGAATTCTAGAAAAGTATTTATATATGTAGAGTTTTTTCCACCAGTACACATAAAATGTTGCATTTAGCAGCTGGCCTGGTGGTGCAGAGGACTGAAGTGCTGCTAAATGCCTTACCTCTCACCACGCCAGGGTGACCAGAGTTCAGGAACAAGCTTGGATTACTGAGAGGTTGGTGGTGGGGGTAGGCCAAGGAAGGATTGAGCAGCTGCCTGCCAGCTCTCCTCTCTGACTTGGGTGGTGGGCTTTCCCAGCTCTTGGTTACCACCAAGTGGAGGCCTAGTGGTAGAGCAGATGTCTGGGAGGTAGACCTAGGTCAGTGAATGGTGGTGGCAGCTACAGTTCCAAAACACATGGGTTCCTCCACTCACATCCTTTCTCCGAGTCATCACATACTCCGGCATTAGAGGGATGGAAATGGCGGAAAAATTGAGCAGACTGGGCTTGGTGAAGCCACACCTGGACATGCCCTTCCATTCTGACTGGAAGGCATTCTGGACTATGTGCTCTTGGGGGAGGACGCCCCCCCATGGCCCCACAGCTAGATGGATTCTGCAGGGGAACTAGCTCCCAGTCCAGAGGAAGGACAAGGACAATCCAAGGTGTCTGGGGACGTGACTGAGAAGTCCCTCTGTCTGGCTCCAGAAGATAAACCCTTTATATAAACAAAAATGTGTTTTACATTTTGGAATATCGTATCCACTGCCAATGAGGTTCTGAATCTTGGTTGGACTGTTGTAAGGTAATTAAATTCCAAAACATCTGCCTAAGGCCAAATTAAAAGGGAGAGGCCAGCTTTCATGCCCATTTGGTTTGGCACCTGTTATATTATTTCTGTAAATGAGGTACTTTTCTTGATCGTTTGCTTCATCTCTACTTAAAGAAAATACCACGTACATTATTTGAAACACAGGGACAGATTTCCAGAGATGTCAGATTACGATACCAGTTATAGCATCTAAATTGTCAGACTTTGCTTTGTGTGTAAGAAAACGCATCTCCAAATTTAGTACAGTTCCAAAAAGCTAGATACAGCATCATCTTGATATCCCTGCAGAGTTGGCATTTTTCTACAAATGACCAATGCTGGAAAAATTCTGTGGTTTATGATGAATTGACTAAATATGGATGTGCACCCCAGAAATCCCTTTGGAAAATTTGATCCATGGTGTACGGAGCTTCTTTTCAAGAAACAGGATTTGGAAACTCAGAAACATGGAATTTTTGGGCAGAAGAGAACTGCTTGGCCCACCCAGTCTGTGCGTATGGTCCCTGCCAAGTCTGTCTCTACAGACCCTAACTTGTCTCCTACAACCCTCTCTCCTCCCCGCCTATTTACTACTATTCCCCTGTGTCTATCTCACATATGCTTGAAGCCCCCTACTGTTTTAACCACCACTATTTCCACTGGTAGTCTGTTCCAGGTGTCCACCACCCTTTCAGTGTAGTAGTACTTCCTCACATCCCTCTTAACCCTCCCCCCAGCTTCACTGCATGCCCTCTGGTCCTGATGCTCTTTCTTATTTGAAAGAGACTCCCCTCCTGCACCGTTAACCTCTGCGAGGTACTTGTAGGTCACTATCATGTCCCTTCTCATTCTCCTCTCTTCCGGAGTGTACATGTTGAGATCACTCGGTCTCTTCTCATGGGGCTTTTGATGCAACCCCTGCATCATTTTGGTTGCCCTCTTCTGGACTGCCTCCACCCTGTCCATCTTCTCTGAGGTGCAGCCTCCAGAACTGGTCTCAGTACTCCAGGTGGGGTCTCACCAGCGAGCGATATGGTGACAACACCACCTCCCTACTCCTGCTGGAGATGCCGCTCCCCTATGCATCCCAGCAGCCCACTGGCCCTAACCACTGCTTTGTCACAAAGTGCATTCTTCCAAACCAACTGTCATTGTTTCCTTTTTTTATCTTATTTCTATTTGTACGCCCACTGCGGCGTAACCGTCGGGGGCATCCAGCCACCCGCTCTGCCTGCCCGGAGAGCAGCAGGCTCACTCGCATCATGGGGATCCGGTGCGGCAGCACATCGACCCACCAGAGGGCCTCCCCATGCCATTCTGAGCTGGGACGGGCCCAGACCCCCAGGGCGCAATTCCACAGTCCTCCGGGCAGGGCAGAGTGCAGTTATCAAGGTACACGGTCACGCCCAGCCATTTTCCTCCTTGAACCCCCTGGAGTGTAGACGTGCAATGACGTCTGAGACACAACATGCCAACGTCCGTTACACTCCACCACCGATTGCAACAACTCCTAGTAGTGCCCATGAACATCACCAGGGGGCGCTACAGAACGGTGGGAACCCTCAACTCTCCCCGAGATAGGAGAGCAAACCTCCAAACTCTCGGTCCTATCCCTCCCCTGACAACCTGGGCGCATTTCCGATGCCAGGTCGCCAGCGTGGTGCGAGGTGTGGCGTCCAGCGCCTCAACCCTCAGTGCCACCTGGCCGAACTCATTGTTTTCTGATGAAGGATTCTATGTAATCCGAAAGCTCAGGTACCTATTTTCTTTTGTAACATCTATGTTGGTTCAATAAAAGGTATCAAATCGTCTTTTTTTTTTTTTTCTGGATCTTCTGCCACTTTGAGGTCATCAGATATGATAACCCCCCAAATCCCTTTCCTGTTTAGTGACTGTCTGAATCCCCCCACCCATCCTGTACTCCTAGGTTCCTATGCACTAGGTGCATGATTTTGCATGTTTTGTCACTGAACCCCACCAGCCGTGCTCTTGACCACTCTAGGAGTTTCCTAAGATCCCCACACATTTTCTCCAGCCCCTCCTGAGTTTCCACCCTTATTATAGAGTTTGATGCCTTTCCAGAAAGGCATACCTTCTCTTCCAATTCTTCTGCAGTGTTGCTTATGAAGGCACTGAAGAGGACCAGTTCCATCGCTGTGCCCTTTGGCATCCCGCTGGTCCGTCTCCCATCATTAGAGTGAGCGCTGTTAGCCAGCACATGCTGTCTCCTACCCGTTAAACAGTTTCTAACGCAGTTCACCACTTTGGATCCCACGTCTGGGCTGTTCAATTTCTTTACCAGTCTTCTCTCTCAGTGTCACGGGCCTTGCTAAAGTCCAGATAGGCCGCATCCATTGCCCTCCCCAGATCTATTTCCCTGGTCACCTAGTCCAAGAAATCAATCGGACTCATCCGGCATGACCTCTCCCTGTGAATCTATGCTGCTTTTGGTCTTGTAGTAGTAGGTTTGATTTAAGATCTGCCAACCATTCCTTTAACAGGGTTTCCATTAATTTCCCCACCACTAGGTGAGATTGACTGTCTATAGTTACAAACCTCCACCCTGCTGCCGCTCTTGGGTAGAGAACCATCTCTGCTCTCCTCCAGTCCTCTGGGACCACACCTGTTTTAGAGAGCTGCTGATTAAGACCAACAGTGGGGCAGCTAATACCTTTCTGAGTTCCTGTAGTGCCCTTGGGTGTATCTTATCTGGTCCCATAGCCTTGTTCACTTTTTAAAGCTGCAAGTCCCTTCAGAACTCCTTCCGTTGAAAATGGACTTGTGTGCACCTCTCCCACAACTTTGTTCCTGCCGTTTCTTCCCCTTCCCCTGCTTTGTAAAGACTGAGAAGTACCCGTTTGGGATGTCTGCTTCTTCTTTGTCACCTTCTGCACAGTTCATCTCCCCCCCCCCGCTCTTTTTATTTTTACTATCTACCCCCTTGCCTTCCTCTTCTCACTTATCAATCAATCAATCAATCAATCAAAATCTTTATTTATTCAGGCGAACAACATTGAGCGTAGCTCATTTACAAGATGGACCTGAGTGGTCATACAAAGAAGGATACAAGTTTTGTACAAAGACATGAAAATAAAATAACATTAATACAATCAATTAGATGAGAGATATATACAAAATTTACAGATATACAAGGCACAGTAACAATAACTTAAAACCTGTAAAATGAAGAGGACATTCGATATAGGAGGCTAATATTCAAGATAGTAGGGCTTCTGTAGGCTTTTTTATACGAAGTGGATAACTGACAGGGTAGAAGAATGGAAACTAACATAGTGGATTACAGAAGGGAGGGTTGGGGGTTGGGTGGAAGACTAGGCCTTATGGAAGCAGTTGCACAGTTCTGGGAATAGGGTGGTGTATAATTTTTTGAAGGATGATAAGGGTAAGAGGGTATTCAGATTCATAGATTTTTGGAGTGAGTTCCAGATAAATGCTAGGGAATAGCTGATAGCAGCCCTCCCAAACCGGGTGCAGGTATTGGGAATCTTTAGCATAATGAGCTTATTGATCCTTAGGGTGTATGGCCTGGATGTGATTCGGGTGAAGCAGTCTGAGATGTAGGAGGGGAGTTTGTCTGATAAAGCTTTATAGATCCAGATTGCAGCATTCTTTTTTCTTCTGTGCTGTAGGGATGTCCAATTGACTGCATTGTAAAGACAGCAATGATGGGTGCTGGAGGGAAGGTCTGTAATAAATCTAATGGCTCTATGATACAGGGTGTCCAGTTTATTTAAGAGGGAGAGGGAGCAGTGGCCGTAGAGGAAATCAGCATAATCAATGAGGGATAGGAATGATGCCTGGATTAATCTTTGTTTGGAGTCTCTGGTAAGGTAGTGTTTTATTCTGTAAAATAGGCCAAGTCTTTGCCTCAACTTTCTTTTTAACTTATACGGATCCAAAAGGTATAGCTTCTCCACTGCAGAGACAGAGTGGTGCTGACTACCTTGTATCATCTGAAAATACCAAGAAAAAATAAAGGAAACTGTGCACCCCAACCCTGCACAGCATGTACGGCTACTTATTTATCGTACTAGAGATGACAACTAAGGACCGAAATGACTATTTCTTTTGCAGCAAGAACTTCATTCGTTTATTTTTCCATATAAAGAAGTGAGTGAAAAACATACATTTGGTCCATAGATATTAGAGGCATACATGACCAGGGGCTTAAAAACATCAAAGGTCAGGACATTTCGGGCAGAGAACAAGCAGCCCATGCAGACAAACAGTGGTGCCATGATACTTCTCACTTATGCACCTGTGAGAAAATCTTAGCCCCTTTAGCTACCCCCTTGGCTATTCTTTCCTCTGTCTACACCTTTGCACCTCTCACTGTCTTTCCTGCTTCCCTCTGTTTTACTTGGTGCACCTTCCTGTCTTCCTCCCCCCTCTGCGTTTCCTTATATCGCCTGAATGCCGCCGTTTTTTTCCTTCACCACCTTGGTCACTTCCCCAGAGAACCCAAAACGTTTTTTTTTTTCTTCTGCTTTTACTTAGTTCCTTCACACTGAGGCTGGTTATCTTAATTATGCCCTCCCTTATTTTTTCCCACTGTACCTCTACCCCTCCCTGGCAGTTGCCTCCCTATGAGGCAGCTTCTGAGGCAGCCTCCTGTTTCTTTAAAATCCACCCTCCTAAAATCCAAGACCTTTGTCCTTATCTGGTTTGCCTCCATTCCTGTCTTAATGTTAAATCACACTGTATGGTGATAACTGGCACCTAGGGGACTACCCATGGTGACGTCTGCAATGCCATTCTTGTTTGTAAGCACCAGGTCCAGCACTGCCCTGTCACTAGTGGGTTCTTTGACTAGTTGCTTGAGAAAAGCCCATGTAGGGCGTCAAGGATGGCCCAGCTGAGAGCTCCCTGCCGAAGCTGCAGTTGGAGACCGCTACTCCAGCTCTGGCAGACTACAGTCCCCAACTAGCTGCACCTCCCCCTTACTTGCCATCCTGACGATGGCTTCCCCAAGTGCCTGATCCATCTTCTTGCCCTGTGCTGCAGGTCTGTGTACCACCCATGTACAGAGAGTGGCCCCAGTACCTGTCTGAAGGTCAGTGTACCACCTCTGTATGGATAGCAGCCCCAGGGGCTGTCTCCAGGATGACCCCCAGCACCTCCAATCCTTCCTTTGCCTCTATAGGTGCCCCTGAACCTCTGTGGCCTTAACTCCCTCCCTTACATATAGTACAACCCCTCCTCCTCCTCCTCCTCCTCCCTGGCTTTCCTGAACAGAGAGTAGGCTGGTATGGCCATGCCCCAGTTGTGGCTGTCAGTGTAACACGACTCCGTTATGGCCACCAAATCCAGGCTAGCCTCTGCCAAGATGGCCTCCAGTCAGTGCTCCAGATAATGATGGCATTTAAGAGTAATATACTCACCAATTTTAACAGTTTAGTGTCAGTGGCTCAGTAGGTAGCACACTCGCCTCTGAGGCCGGGAGATCAGAGGGCTGTGGGTTCAGTTCCCACATCTGGCGCTTGGGTTAATATCCCAGTACTGACACTGTAGTGCAGCATGAGAGGGGTGCTGCACTTCTGAGGTGCCGTCTTTCGGATGAGACGTTAAACCGAGGTCCCATCTGCCTGGATTGGTGGTAGTTCAGGTGGATGTTAAAGATCCCATGGCACTTATCGAAAAGAGTAGGGGAATTTCCCCGGTGTCCTGGCCAAATTTCCCTCATTCACTAAAAATACCACCAACAGCTTAATCTGGTTCAAGGTCAGTTGGCATTCATCTGTATCCCCCTCCCCCGGGTCGTGCCTGAAAATAGGCAGGATTTGTCTAGTGCACCTACCTGGTCAACAAAAGCTAAAATGAAAATAAAAATAAAAATAAAATATCATTTTGATGAGTGAAAATTCTTTAAATCTTCTGAAGTATCTATGCAGTATTTCTAAGGGCTGAGATAAGTATCGGTACTCATCAAAAAAATTCTCAAGGGTATTTTTTAAACATTGGTGAGTAAAACAGGCTAGTACTCACCGTATCTGAAACACTGCCTCCAGGTCTGGCTTAGTTTGGGCAGCTCACTTACATTTGTACGACTGACTAATCGACAAGTGGACGATCTTGCATCAAGACACTGCACCATGTTTACAAGTGTCGTATTAACTGCTGAACTGCTTTCTCAACTGCATGGCACGGTTTTTGACAAAGCAGTGACCTACTTGTACAACAGAATTCCTTTGTATAGCTGATATATTAAACAGAAACAACCCTTCAATAACAAACTATCTCTGTTGCGTTATTGTCCGCTGCAGCTTTAGGTATGTTTGATTTTTCCTTTTACAGTTTACTGAAAATAGTATACCATTCCAAGAGTTGGACACCTAACAAGTTTTGCTGTACAGTGTTTTAATGTTGAAATATAACAGAACCTCTTTACATGAGCACATGTTCATTGGCCCAGTGGCGCAGAAGGCTGAGGCGCTGGACACCTTGCCTTGCATCACGCCGGCAACCTTGGTTGAAGCGTGACTCAGTGTCAGAGAGCCAGCACGGGGGGCAGCAGCCACTCTCATCTCCCAGGGAGGCTGCCGCCCATAGTTCCGTGCCATCGGGTGGAGGTCCCGATGCTCAGCGTGAGGCGGGAGGGTGCCGCAAGATGTGGCGCAGTGTATCGCGACTGTGGCTCAGGGAAGGGCAAAATGGGGAAAATCTGGGCATAAAAACCTATATAGAAAAAAAATTAGCACACGTTCAAGTAATAGGTCTAACAGATGGCAAATTATGTTTCAAAGTATTAGAAGCATTTGGTTATTTTAGTTGGCTTTCAACTCACGGATTCAAACTGAATAGAATGGTTAGCTTTGCTACATCCATAGGCAACTTCTTTAGCTGGACACAGGTTCAAAATAAATACGGTGCCCAAGCTCAGCGTCCCACTCCGGCTCAATGGGGGTGTCTTGATTGTGCACTAAACTTAACCATTACACTAATTTTAAACATCTGTCCACCTATAGAAGTTGCCTGGAGGTACAGTCAAGTCTAATAACCATCTTATTTAGTTTGAATCCACGTGATGAAAACACCTGCAATCACCCAACAGTCTATACCTGTGGGGAGGCGTGCTGTGGTGTTCCTCTTGTGCATAAAACTTGTAAAGGAACAGTGCAGCTCTGAAATGAAACCTCTCACCATCTGTGTACAGGCTGTCTGTAGTAACCGAATTACAAAAATAACTGCAAATGCCGCAATATGTAAAATCAAAATGCATTTCTCTTACATTTTAAGCATCTTTTGTGATACAGGTGAGATGCATGGTCCATCCTACTCCAGCTGCCAACTCCATGCACACACATCTATAATGGCTTCTAATAGCTGAAATGTGCATGGCTGGTTTTACCTTTTCCCGGGTGAATTAAAGTAAGGGTAGTGTCAGAAAGGGTGTGAGTTTCTGAACACGAAGATGCCTCTCTGGAATGAAAACAAGCTCTGGAAGTGCTGAAACGAGTAAGTTTGAAACCTGAGTCGATATCCTGAGCATGAGAACCCGTGATGATAGCTGATGCACATGCTTCTCATCTAGGCTCAGTTTTTCAAACTTATTTGTTTCAGCACTTCCAGTGCTTGTTTGAATTCCAGAGAAGCATCTCCGTGTTCAGAAGCTCACATCCTTTCTGACACTACCCTTACCTTAATTCACCTGGGGAAAAAGTAAAAGCAGCCATGTACGTTTCAGCTATTAGGAGCCATTATAGACTCGCGTTCACAGTGTCGGTGACTGGAGTTGGGTGGACAACTGGTCTCAGCTGTATCATGAAAAAATGCTTAAAATGTAAGAAAAATGCATTTTTTTTTTTTTTTTTTACATACTAGGGCATTTGCAGTTGTTAGTTGTGTAATTTGGTTACTGCAGACAGCTAACCACAGATGGTGAGATTTTTCACTTCAGAGCTGACAGGGTCACTTTAAAGAATTAGTAAGATTGTGCATTATATGGTTTATGGTTTCTCTGGGATGACTGTGCCCACTACTGGCCATTCTATAACATTACCAAACTGTACAAGCCTTCTCTGTACAAATAACCCAGTTATCACATCACATTTTGATTCAGTTTTAACACAGGAAGGGGAGCATCTAAGGTTGATTCTGAGACGGCTTGCACTCTGAGACGTCCCAAAAGCTGCTGCAGTGTGCCAAATGTGGTAGGCTGGAATTCTGCAACAGAGCTTGTGGGTTCTGCTTATTGTATATTTTGCTTTATCTCATATCCCACCCTATTCCTCACTCCCACCTAGGGCTTCTTGCATTCACAGAAACCTAGAAACACAGAAGTTGACGGCGGATCAGGACCGCAAGGCCCAGCCAGTCTCCCCATTTTTCTACCTTATGAATGTGCCGTAGGTCTTTACTCTGTCAATGGCCTATCTATTTATACTCCTCTTAATTGCTCCCCTATGCCTATCCCATGCCTGTCTGAAGCCCCGCACTGTATTCATATCCACCACTTCCTGAGGTAGGCTGTTCCATGCATCCACCACCCTTTCTGTGAAAAAGAACTTCCTCACATTACCCCTTAATCGGCCTCCCTCTAATCTCATGCTGTGTCCTCTTGTCCTGCTATTTTTCTTGCATTGAAACATGTTAGACTCTTTCACCTTGTTAATGCCCTTAAGGTGTTTGAATGTTTCAATCATATCACCTTCCTCCCTCCTTTGCTCTAGGGTATACATATTCAGACTGGATCAATCACTCCAGATTTTGCTCTGGCACTGGAGAGAGCAGGGAAAATCCCCCAGAACATCAACACGGTTGCCAGTTGTTGCAGCTTGTTTGAGCCTAGTTTCCAACCCCAAAACTGTAAAGGGCAAACTCAAAAAGGTTTTTTAAAATGGTGACCCTCCCCAAAGTCCCTTATTCACAAGACTAGTAATACATAATACTCCACGGTGTAAATCTGGGTGGAAGTAGAATTCGACTGAAACTCAGATGCAGCATCTAATTCGGGGTATCCTGGGTAAATACTGTAAATATACAATGGTAACGTGAAAAGAGGGTTCTCATTCGTGGAGGCCTTTACTAAGTAACATTACAGTATGGCCTTGATTTTTTTTTTTTCCAAACTGCTTAGGCTACAGAAATTCGTTTGGATAATCAGAAGTTTGTGTAACTGGGAGAAATAGTATGCTTGAATATAGTCCCTGTTAGATAAGTACCAGTCAACAGAGGTTTCTCTTTGGCTGAGACCTTTTCTAGTAATGACAGTATCCACCATATAGACAAGTATATAGTTGGGACTTACTGTATATGAAATTCAGCCAGTTCATAAAGCTTGTCGTGCACATTCTATAATCAGTGCACCTGACTGTCCCTCTCGCACTGACTGCCTCTGCTTCCCTTCTCCTGCTGTTACTTTCATTCACTCGCTGCACTCCAGTCGCACACACAACACGACGATCTCACGCAAAAACCATATACTGTAAAATAAATAAATAAATAAAATATGGGTGACCATACACAACTTGCCCAGTGTTTTCATCTCAGGACTGAGATAACAGCATGAACCTTTTCAGCATCACTCTTGACGTCCACGTGGAAACACAGGCTTATTTATAGCCACCCATACATTATTCCTTATGTTTAGAAGTCCTCATTCTATTCACTTTCCTAAATCACTGAAAACTACTAAAAATAGTTGTACGGCCTATGATAAAATAGCAATAAGTCACTCTTGGGACTTGCTTTGTTGGATATGTCCTTTACTCCTCAGGTGGCTGCAGGCACTCTGCTTTGCCTCCTACCTCACCATGCACCTGAAAAGTGACAATATCCACAGTGAGTTATGCTCAGCCTTATTGCAACACAAAAAATAAGCTGGGCTGAATGTGTCCACTCAAACACATGAGTTACTTTCAACTGAATGAACCTGTACGGATTACACACTACAACACCATAATGGTCCTTCACAGAAACTGGGAACAAGCTTTATATCTCACACATGCTATGGGTGAGAGATGCAGTCCCATAGAATACAGCCCGGAGATACAGCAGTCTGCAAATACGGCACGTGCTCCAGCACCACTGTGTGACATTTCCTGTGTCCACAGCACAACCAAACTACAAACAAAATACGCAACTTCATTTTTGGAACCCATCTGAGATTTTAATATCAGAGTTAAGTTAAAACGGACACAGGATTTCTAACATGCAGTATCTGTATTGTTGATCATTCATATTTAACATATTGTAAAAAAAAAAAAAAAAAAATTAAAAAGTTGAAAATGGCACACAACACTGTGGCTTTTCATGAGCTGAAAACAGAGGCACAAAAAAAGGCAACCAAGCACGAAAGCAGTGATCTCGTCATTGGGTAGACCAATCAAAACAGGTGCTAGTAACAGGAGACTCACCTGAGATACAGGGAAGAAGAAACTCAAAATGCAAAATATTTTACACATACTGATAATTTCATTTTCATACACACCAACATGTGTTACTTTCACCATTCTTCTGTTTTTGATACCTAGATACTGGACTTCTGCAGCGGGGAATTAACTTTGGCATTAACAGCAGTCTTGGTCACAGTTTGCTCACCTTGGCTGATTTATGAGAATCACTTTATTAAGGTTTTTGGAAACACTAGGCTTTTTTTTTTCCCAAAGGTGATAGTTTAGAAGTTTTTATGACCGTTATTATTCCAATGTCAAACATGCTTACATAAATGTGTCTCAAGAACGCTGCATTTAAGGGAAAATGGCAACTCTATTAGTGTTCCATTTTACAGACTAACCACTGCTCGTACAGACTCTTCAGTTGAGCTTTCCAATCCTCCTCCTGTTTAATCTGTTTTCCAGACTCTGTTGAGAACTTTCACAACTTCTTCATAAATAACAAACACGATCGCTACATCCAAACACACTCGGCCAAGGCGTGGGACGGTTCCTTTGTAGAAGCTGAATGGGCAAGGGGGAAGATAATTTTATTAGAAAAATCTTAGAGCGAGTAGCACCAAAAACAGCATACAGAAAATGTTAATTTTTTTCAATAATATCTGTTTAATGAAATTTAATTACATATAATATATGGATAAGCCTCAATAATAGTATACTGAGTCATACAAAAATTTCCCAGCAATACACTACTGCTTACTCAATAATACTATCCTGAGAAGTGATAATACTATCGGTTTTGTTGATAATACTACACTTCAAAGGTCATCCCCAACTGTAGTATTATCAATGAACTTCAGCAGCATGAGAGCAGCTACCAGCATGCGCTGAGCGCACCAGCTTTTCACTTAAACTGTTTTCTGACAGAAAGCCGACTCGCCGCTTCCAGTTTGTAGTTTTGTTTCCTACTTCCAGTTTGCTGTTTACTTGGTGCAGTTCCTTTTCCTGCAGCAACTGTTCCAGACCCACCAAGCAACACAAGGTAAGAAAAAAAAAAAAAAACTGCCTTGGATTCATATATTACAAAAAAAATAACAAACAAATAAGTCTGTTACAAGGCAGTAACACCATCTCAAGGTTTTGGGGACTTCGAGAACCTCTCGAGCTTCACTCTCGAGGTTCCAAATCCCCAAAACCTCTTGATAGTATTACTGCCTTGTAATACACACTTATCTAATATTTTATTTATCAATTATAATAAGACTAAACGTATTCAATACCAAAAAAATGCACAAAAAATATAAATAGAACAAGACAAAGCAATGAAAGTATAACCTATTCATACTCTAACTATATCCATATTAGTCTAACTATATCTTTGGTAAATAAAACTAATGTTTTAAACTTCATTTAGGATAGTGTTTCAAACAAGTAGCTGTCTGTTTCTTTTTATTTCTGTAATATTTCTCTTTTTCCTTTTGCATATGAGGGGTTTTCTACCTGACAGTATTTGTTGATGTGATGTGGCGAGAATACAACGTACACTGGAACATTTTGAACAACAGAAGTCCGTGACAGCACAGTGCTCTCGTGCATGGTTTACAGCTGCCAGTCATCTGTTGTGTGTGGGAGTGCTCTGCTGTTGTACATGGGCATCTTAGCCAATCAGAATCATACAGCAGACAATTGACACATCAGTATTCCACAAACAGACAGAACCTTGGTATTCTACAAATTCAGTAAGTTTGCATTTAAACATTATGTTTTAGCCTATGTGTTTCATTGTAGATAGTTTTAACGTGTCATGGTTCGATAACACAGGTTACTCACCTGTAACAATAGTTCTAGGAGTGGTATATGGTGTACAGCCACACTTTCTGGCAGTGTCCTTTCCCTTTAAGATGTGCTGGAAAGTCTTCAAGCTGGCTCCTCCCACCCACCCGGGTTGTAACTCCCTCAGCTCCGCCCCATGATGCCAGAGCTTGCCTGCTGGAAGCAGAATGTGTGTGCTGAAGCTGGGGAGGTGGGGTGGGTCCATGTGGATGAACATCATATAAAACTCCTAGAACCACTGTTGCAGGAGAGTAAAAACGGGTCACTCACCTGTAACAGTAGTTCTAGGAGTGGTATATGATGTCGCCAGAGCTTGCCTGCTGGAAACAGAGGTTGTGGGCTGAAGCTGGGGAGGTCGGGTGGGTCCGTGTGGATGAATATCATATACCACTCCTAGAACTACTGTTTCAGGTGAGTAACCTGTTTTTCTAGGGAGGTGGAATTGATGTTCTATCCACACTTTCTGGCAGACTCCTAGCAGTTCTCCGGGAGGAGGGAGGCAAGGCGCACACTCCCTACTTTGGGAACAGAGACTGGAGAACTGAGGTCCCAAAACCAGCATCCCGGTGTGACTCTAGGTCAGTGTGGTAATGGGAAATGAAGGTGTGTGCTGACTTCCAGGTAGCAGCCCTGCAGATTTCCTAGATAGGGACGTCTCCAGAAGCAGCCACCGATGCAGTGGTATGGCGAATGGAATGAGCCCTTAGGCCTCCGGGAGGCTCCCAACCCCCTAACCTATAGCACAGATCAATGCAGAATGTGATCCACCTGCCAATCATCCGCCTGGCTGCAGGTCTTCCAGGTGCACCTTCAGCGCAGGTGACAAACACCTGGTGAACCTCTTCCCGAACTCCAGCCATGTGTTCTTTGTAATAAGTGAGTGCTCGCCTCAGGTCCAAAGTATGGAGCCTGTGTTCGGTCTCCAAGGTGTGACTGGTGAAAAACACTGTTAGAGTCATCACCTGGTTCAGGTGAAACTCTGACACAACCTTCAGGAGGAACTTCGGGTTGGGGCACAGGACAACCTTGTCCCAGTGGAGGACCAGGTAAGGAGACTCCACCGAGAGTGCCTGGAGCTCACTAATCCTTCTGGCTGACGTGATAGCCACCAGCAAGGTGGTCTTCCACGACAGGTGAGATCTGTCGCTCCTGTGCATAGGTTCGAATGCTTGCCCATAACTTTGCCAAAAACAGCAACAAATCCCACGGTGGTGATGGTTCACGCACCAAAGGGGAAATGTGGCCAAGGCCCTTGAAGAAGCACCAGACCACCTTCTCCTGTGCCACCAACTGCTGACCAACCCATGCCCGGTAAGCAGAGATGGCTGCCAGGTGCATCTTAAGGGTAGTTGACCGAGGTCCCCCTTGGAAGAGAGACCAAAGGTAATCTAAAATGCTAGCCACCGGACAGGTCAAAGGGTCCAACTCTTTGCCCTGACACCAAATGGCGAATCTCTTCCATTTGAAGGCACAGCATTTTCTGGCCAATTTCTTGTGAGATGCCTCCACTACTGTGAGGACATCTTTGGAGAGACCCAAAGCCTGGGACTCTAGCAGCTCAGGAACCAGGCTGTCTGGTGCAGGGACTGAAAGTCTGGGTGGAGTATCTTCCCCTGACTGATGGAAAGCAGATCTGGGCATGCTGGAAGACTCCTCAGGAACCTGTTGCTGAGGCTGAGGAGATCGGGGTACCAAAACTGGCTGGGCCAGTCCGGACCCACCAAGATCACCTGTGCCTTGTCCCTCCTGACCTTAGTAGCACCTTGTGGATCCAAGGAAGTGGAGAAAGGCATAAAGAGGCCACAGAATTGCGGCTAGAAGGCATCCCCTGTAGCAGCCCTGCTGGGGGAAGCAGGCACAAAACGGCCTCAGCTTTGCTTTCTCCCTGGAGGCGAACAAGTCCACCTGAGGGGTGCCCCACTAGGAGACTAGACTATGAGCTACATCCGGGTGAAGGAACCACTCGTGAGATGCCTCAATCACCCGGCTGAGGGCATCCGCCAGCTGATTCTGAGGCTCCTGCCACATGGATGGCTAGGAGATCTGCCTCCAGGCTGTGCAAGAGGGTCCAGATGCGGACAGCTTCCTTGCATAGAGGCAAGGAGTGCATCCTTTTCTGTTTGTTGAGGTTGTACATGGTCATGGTATTGTCCATCTGGATCTGGACCACTTGACCCCGGACAAACTGAGAAAATGCAGTCAGGGCTAGCAGAACAGCTCGGAGCTCCATCAGGTTAATGTGGCATCGGGACCCGGGGTGGGGGTCCACAGCCTGTGGATACTGTGTTTCCCCAGGTGGGTACTCCAGCCCATCAGAGAGGCATCAGTCGTCGGGATGACCGCTGGCTCAGGGCGGACAAATGGGATCTCTTCCTGCAGATGTTCTGGGACGAGCCACCACTGGACGGTGTCCCACATCCTCTGGGTCACAGTCACCAGCTGGTCGAAGTGACCTTTGCACTTGGACCACTGGCTGGCCAGCTCCCACCGGAGGAAGCACATATGCTAACTGGCCCATTGGACCACGCTGGTGCAGGCCACCATGTAACCCAGAAGGTGCAGGAAGTCCCAGGCAGGGCGCAAGTGCCCAACCAGAAATGACTGGGCAAAGGAGGAGGAGAGAACCTCTGCCCTGTCCACTGGGAGCAGAGCTCTGGCTTGTCACGAGTCGTGCTCTGCCCCGATGAAACTGATCACCTGCAAGGGCATGAGTTCTGAATCAGCCTCATTGATCAGGAGGCCAAGGTTGATGCACGTCTGGAGGGTCAAGTCTCTGGCCCACTCCACCTCCATTCTGGAAGGAGCTGCTATCAGCCAGTCGTCCAGGTAGGGGCACACCTGGACCCCTCAGTGCCTCAGGTATGCTGCCACCACTGCTATGCATTTGGTGAAGACTCTGGGGGCCCAAGGACAGGCCGAAAAGCATAGCTTGGAACTCGTAAAGGACTCCCTCTGCTTGGAAGCAGAGGAACCTTTGATGGGGCGGATGGATCGGGACATGAAAGAACGCGTCCTGAGGATCCAGAGAGCAAAACACATGTTTTGCTCCAGAGATGGTATGATCTGAGACAGAGTTACCACCCTGAAGGTGCGGGACCTGAGGAATTTGTTCAGATCGTGCAGATCTAGAATGGGGTGCCAGCCCCCCATCCGCTTTGGCACCAGGAAATACCTGGAGACAAACCCTGGGTGTTCCGGAGGATCCACAACTCTGACCAAGACCTCCTTGCAGAGGAGCCAGGCTATGTCATCTCGAAGAGCTGACCGAGTGTCTGCAAATACCCAAGTCCTCACATGAGGCGCGGGTTCGGCTTGGAGGGTACTGCTCGAATTCCAGAGGCAGGCCCTGACCACTTCCAGAACCCGCCTGTCCGTGGTAACCTACCTGTCAGTGATCAGCGGACCAGGCGGAAAGGAAGTGGCAGAGCTGGACCCCCCACAGGAGGACCCAGGGGAGGTGTGATGGGTATGAGTTTGTCACTAAGCAGGCTTGGAAATCTGGCAGAGGGGCTGCCGGGTCCCTTCCCTCCGGCTTTCAGACCACTGAGGCCATGGACTTTTCCCGAGGTCGCCAGAACTAAGCCTGCTGGCCAGACTGATGCTGGGCTGGTTTGGCCGCAGGGGAGGAGGACCGCAAGAGCTTGCATGTCTACTGTTTAGAGCCCTTGTTGTCCTTCTGGGCGGATGTCACAGACTACAGGGTGGCACTGGACTTCTCAATGCATTGGAGGTGACCCTCCACACCAGTCCCAAACAGGTCGGTGCCCCAAAAGGGGACATCCACCAGCTTGCGCTGGGTATCTGCCATGAAGGTTCAGATCCCCAGCCAACCCCTATGGTGCATGGCAACCGCAGCTGCCACTGAGCAGGCACAAGAATCACCAACATACACAGCAGTCCGGAGTTGCTGTTTCGCCACTGCCCTATCCTGGTCTCAGACCTGTTTTGGCTGTAGTCTGAAGATCCGCAGGGCGGTGAGGGATCACCTCATCCAAGGAGCCCAACAGGGCATGGAAGAAGTGTGCCAACAGGACGGCCAAGCTCACCTGGCGGAGACAGAGCGATGAGGCAGCGTAGACCTTCTTGGTTGAATGATCCACTTTCTTGTATTCTTTGTCCGGCAGTCTAGCAACGTCCCCGATATTGCCTGAGCAGCGAAACATGGAATCAGCCACCAACCCCTCAGCTGAGGGATGCTTAGTGAACCCTGAAAGGGTACCGGTGGGCACTGCATACTTGCGGGCCATCCGGGCCGAGGGTGCAGGGCAAGAGGCAGGGCACTGCTAAAGCTCCAGGGCAGGACAAACAATGGCCTCTGCCACTGGGAAGGCCTCCGCTGGAGAATCCCCTTTACCCGGGATTTCTGTTAGGGGATACCGAGCCCACTTTTGAATGGGCTTCAGCTTCTTCCCCACAGATTCAGAAATGAGCCAAAGAATGCCCATGAACGAAGTAGGACCTTTGTCCATGGAAAGATCCCCAATCGACTCCATGTCCAGTGGACAGGAGTGCAAGGAGGAATCCTCTGACTCCGAGGAGTCAACATAAAGTGGGTGGCCACCAGTGTCGCCCTCGACCCGTCACGGACGGTCGGGAGTAAGAGTGACCAACAGCCAATGGGGAAGTCCTTTGGCAGGCCGAGACTCCTTGGTCAGAGCCCCTGCCAGCGGCTGCTTAGGGGGTGGCTCCACCATGATCGGTGGAGAAGCCTGCTTCAGCCTAGCCGACAGTGTCTGAACCGGTTCTGCTGGGGGAGGAACAGTGTCGACTGGTCCCACCGGGGGAATCTGCATTGGCCTTTCGGGCGACAGCCATGTAATGGCCGGGGTGGAAACCAGTGTTGCCTTTGGCCCGGATAGAAGTAGCTGTTGCCACATCAAGTCTTTGTAGCATTGATGCAATCTGTGCCGAAGCCTCTCCTCACCTGAGGAGGATGAAGACTAGTAGTGGCAGTGTTGCTTACCATGGTGTCGAGATCGAGACCACTGATGTTGGCGAGACCTGCTTGACTCCAAAGTCGAAGATGATCGAGACCTCTACCTCGCCCGTCAGTGGTGCCAACAGGGGGCCTCGGAGGGAGCTGGGGAATTCTGCTGCTCCTCCTGGTCTTGGTTGATGACCAGCGGTTCCAGCTCAGTATGTTGGGCTGACACATCAGTGGTCACCGGCAGGGCTGGAGTCCTGAAGAGAGACTTGTCAGCCTCTTTGGATGACAGCTGGTCGACAGGGTCGAGAAAAATCTCTGCCACACTGTCATCTGGCCTCTGTCAACTGGTCCGGGGTTACCATGAAACCTCTGACCGTAGTCGAAACCAGAGTTTTCTGCGAGTGGGAACGTTCCCGGAGCCTCAACGATGAGTCTTCTCTTTGTCCGTTTTGGACTCCTTGTAGCGGGAGCGAGAACTGTGTGACTCGGTAGGGCCCTCTCCTTTAGTCGAGAGGGACTTGCACAGCTCCTTGAAGGAGGCCGAATAGGTGGAGCCCAACTGGAGTACAACAAAGGCCCAGATCGAAGGCCTTGAGTTGTTCCAATTGTTCGGCGGACCCCGCAGCCGCAGAGACCACCCAATGGGCATCCTTCAATTTGACCGGCGGGTAACATTTTTCCGGTCGTCCAAACTTTACACGGGCAGTGCAGTTGTCGAGACTATTCAGGTTAAACGACCGACAAAAGTCACAGGTCTGCAGACCATGATCGTGGCCCAGACAGTAGACACACGCGGCATGAGGGTCTGTATGGGACATCTTCTGCCTGCATGGGCACCGGCGAAACCTGGGAACGGTCTTCTTTTCATCATGGTCGCAATCGAAGAACGAGGCGAAGACAGAACTCTGAGTTTTAAAGTAAGTTTTGGAAGTAAATCTGAATATTCGAACAACAGGGCCTCCTGAACGCAGGAGCAATAAGGAGGGAACCCGAACCTTCCAGCGGAAAGGCAAATCTGGCATCATGGGGATGAAGCCATGGGGGTTACCACCCGAGTGGCAGCTTGACGACATTCTGGACAGAATTAAAGGGAAAGGTAACTGCCAAAAAGTGTGGATGAACATCATATACCACTCCTAGGACTACTGTTACAGGTGAGTAACCTGTTTTTTCTAGGGATGTGGATATGATGTTCTATCCACACTTTCTGGCAGATTCCTAGAAGTTCTCTAAGAGGAGGGAGGCAAGGCGCACATCCCCTACTAAGGGAACAGAGATCGGAGAACTGAGGCCCCAAAACCAGCATCCCTTCCAATCTAGGTCAGTGTGGTAAAGGAAAATGAAGGTGTGTGCTGACCTCCAGGTCACAGCTCTGCAGATTTCCTGGATAGGGACATCCCTGGAAGCAGCCACCAACACATTGGTATGGCGGGTGGAATGAGCCCTTAGGCCTCCGGGAGGCTCCCTACCCCATAGCACAGATCAATGCAGGATGTGATCCACCTGCCAATCGTCCGCCTGGCTGCAGGTCTTCCGGATGCAGCTTCAACGTAGGTGACAAACAGCTGGTGAACCTCTCCCCGAACTACAGCCATACTCTCTTTGTCATAAGTGAAGGCTTGCCTAAGCTCCAAAGTATGCAGCCTGTGCTCGGCCTCCGAGGTGTGACTGGTGAAGTACACTGGGAAATTTAATCACCAGGTTAAGGTGAAACTCCGACACAACCTTCAGGAGGAACATCAGGTTGGGGCGCAGGACATCTTTGTCCCTGTGGAAGACCAGGTAACGAGACTCCACCGAAAGCGCCAGGAGCTCACTGATCCTTCTGGCTGATGTGATAGCCACCCACCAAGAAGGCGGTCTTCCACGACAGGTGTGACATCCCACACCTGTGCACTGGTTTGAATGGCTTGCACATGAGCTTTGCCAAAACCATCAAGTCCCACGGTGGTGGTGGTGGTGGTGGTTTATGCACTGGAGGAGAGGGGAGATGTGGTCAAGGCCCCTGAAGAAGCGCCTGATGACTTTCTCCTGCACCACCGACTGCTGACCGGCCCACGCCCGGTGAGCAGAGATGGCTGCCAGGTGCACCCTAAGGGTCATCGACCGAAGGCCCGACTGAGAGAGGGACCAAAGATAATCAAGGATGCTAGCCACTGGACAGGACAAAGGGTCCAACCCCTTGCCCTAACACCAAATGCAGAATCTCTTCCATTTGAAGGTGTAGCACTTCCTGGTTGACTCCTTCCGAGATGCCTGCACAACGGTGAAGACCTCTTCGTAGAGACTCAAGGCGTGAAACTCTAGCTACTCAGGAACCAAGCTGCCAGGTACAGGGATTGAATGTCCAGGTGGAGTACCTTCCCCTGATTGATGGAAAGCAGGACCTGGGCATAGGGGAAGATTCCTCGGGAGCCTGCTGCTGAGGCTAAGATCATCGGGTACCAGAACTGGTGTGGCCAATCTGCAGCCACCAGGATCACCTGTGCCTTGTCCCTCCTGGCCTTGAGGAGCACCTTGTGGATCAAGGGAATTGGAGGAAAGGCACAGAAGAGGCCTGGGGTCCAGGGCCTCAAGACAGCATCCCTCTGCAGCGGTCCCTGCTGAGGGGTGCGGACACAAAAAAGCCTTAGCTTTGCATTCTCCCTGGAGGCAAACAGGTCCACTTGAGGGGTGCCCCACTGGGAGCACTGACTGTGAACTGCCTCTGGCTGGAGAGACCACTCATTAAGACACCTCGTCCACCTGACTGAAGGCATCCACCAGCTGACTGGAGGCTCCTGTCACATGACTAGCTAAGAGATCCACCTCCGGGCAGTGCACGAGGGCCCAAACACAGAGTGCTTCCCTGCACAAGGGCAGGGACTGTATCCTGCCCTGCTTGTTGAGGTAGTACATGGTCGTGTTGTCCATCTGGACTTGGACCACTTGTCCCCGAATGTGCGGAGCAAATGCAGTCAGCATCAGTCGAACTGCTCGGAGCTCCAGCAGGTTGATGTGGCATCAGGATTCCTTGGGGGTCCAGAGCCTGTGGACTCTGTGTTCCCCCAGGTGAGCACCCCAGCCCATGAGAGAGGCACCGGTCATCAGGACGACCGTCTCCTCTGGGCGGACAAATGCAGATGAAGCTGAGACCAGTTACCACTGGATGGCGTCCCACATCCTCTGGGTCACCATTACGGGCTGGTTGAAGTGCCTCTTGCACAGAGACCACTGGCTGGACAGCTCCCACTACAGGGAGTGCACTTTCCAGCGGGCCCAATGGACCACACTGGTATAGGCAGCCATGTAGCCCTGCAGGCGCAGGAAGTCCTGTGCAGGGCACAACTGCCCAACCCGAAATGATTGGGCAAAGGAGGAGAAAGCCTCCATCCTGCCTGCTGGGAGATGGGCTCTGGCTCTGCAAGAGTTGAGCTCCGCCCCGACGAAGCTGCTCACCTGCAAGAGTACGAGTTCCGACTTGGTCTCATTGATCAAGAGGCCATATTTGACACGGGTCTGGAGGGCCAGGTCCCTGGACCGCTCCACCTCCTGCCTGGAGGAACCTGCTATAAGCCAGTCATCCAGGAAGGGATAAATCCAGACCCCACAGCGCCTCAGGTAAGCTGCCACTACTGCGATGCACTTGAAGACCCTGGGGGCCGAGGAGAGACCGAAGGGCATGCCTGGAACTTTTAGAGGGTTCCCTCAGCTCAAAAGTGGAGGAACCTTCAGTGAGACGGACGGATCGGGACGTGAAAGAATGCATCCTGAAGATCTAGGGAGCAAAACCACATGTGTTGCTCTAGAGATAGTATGATCTGAGAAAGTTACCATCCTGAAGGTGCGCGACCTGAGGAACTTGTCCACGTCTTACAGATCTAGAATGGGGGTGCCAGCCCCCCATCCACTTTGGCACCAGGAAGTACCTGGAGACAAACCCTGGGTGTTCCGGAGGATCCTCGACAGGAGCCACGACTTCCTTGCAGAGGAGCTGGGTTATGTTGTCTCTGAGAGCTGACAGCATGTATCTGGAAGCTAAGTCCTCCTGTGGGGCTCAAGCTCAACAAGGAGGGTACTGCTCGAACTCTAGAAGCAGACCCTGACTCACCACTTCTAGAACCCACCTGTCTGTGGCAACAGCAGACCAGGCAGAAAGGAAGTGGTGGAGTTGGGCCCCCAACGGGGGGACACAGGGGAGGCATGATGGAGGCACTCCTCATCCCATCACTGGGCAGGCTTGGAGGAGGAGGGCCTGGCTGAGGGGCAACTGCAACCTCTCCCTTCTAGCTTATGGAAATCCGAGGCCACTGACTTGGGCTGAGGTCGCCAAGCCTGAGCCTTCTGGCCAGCTGGTTGCTGGGCTGGCCTGGATGCAGGAGTGGAGGAGGACCGAAAGGGCTTCCATTTCTGATACTGCTTGGAGCCCTTGGGGTCCTTCTGGGCAGATGTCATGGAGTCCAAGGTGGTACTGGACTTCTCGATGTGTGTTAGGTGACCTTCGACCCTGGGCCCAAACAGGTCGGTGCCCAGGAAAGGGGGGACATCTGCCAACTTGTGCTGTGTGTCCGTCATGAAGGTAGAGATCCTCAGCCAAGCCTTGTTGCGCATGGCCACTAAGGCTGCCACGGATCGGGCACAGGAGGCTCCAATGCCCATGGCAGTCTGAAGCTGTTGCCTGGCCACAGCCTGTCCTTGGTCTCGGACCTGTTTGACCATGGTCTGAAGGTCCGCAGGCATATGAGGAAGCACCCCATCTAAGGTGCCCAGCAGGGCATGGGAGAAGTGGACAATGAGGAGGGCCAAGCGAGGAGGCAGCACAGACCTTTTTAGCAGCGTGGTCCAACTTCTTGGACTCCTTATCAGGCAGCTTGTCAACATTCCTGGTATTGCCAGAGCACCGAAACACAGTCAGCCACCAACCCATTGGCCGAGGGGTGCTCTCTGAATCCTGAAAGGGATCCAGTGGGTACCACATACTTGCTGGCCAGCCAGGCAGAAGGTGCAGGGCAGGAAGCAGGGCAATGCCGGAGCTCCAGGCCAGGGTCAAGAATGGCTTCTTCCATCGGGAAAGCCTCCATCGGAGAGTCTCCCCGATCAAGGATCTCGGTCAACTGGTAATAAGCCCGGTTCTGGATGGGCTCCATCTTCATACTCGTCAACTCAGAGATCCAACAGAGAAGGCCCATAAAAGAGGATGAACTTTAATCTGTCGAGAGATCCCCTACGGACTCCACGTCGACCGAATGGGAGTGCAGGGAGGAACCCTCAGACCCCGAAGAGTCATCAAAGAGTGCTCGACTGCTGGAGTCCCCACTGACCCTCTGCGGATGGTCAGGGATGATGGTGACTGACAGCTGATGGGGAAGCCCCTTGGCTGGGAAAGACTCCTTAGTGAGAACGCCAACCATCAGCTGTTTGGATGGCGGTTCCACCACAATCGGCGGAGAAGCCGGAGTCGGCCAAGACGGGACCGTCTAAATCTGTTCTGTTGGTGAAGTCAGTCTTTTGGGTGGCAGCCAAGTGATGGCTGGAGTAGAAACTGGGGTCAGTTTGGCACTAGTAAACACCAGCTGTTGCCACATCAAATGGTCGTAGCATTGACATAACTTGCGCTGAAGCCTCTCCTCACTTGAGGAGGACAAAGGCGAAGAATAAAGGTGGCGCTGCTTCCCGTGGTGCCGAGAGCAGGAGCACCGATGACTCTGGGACCAGCTCGACCCACAGGAAGAGGACCTCAACCTTTGCTGCCAGGGCTCAGAGGGAGTCGGCAATTGCCGCAGCTACTCCTGGTCACAGTCAGGCAGCAGGTCAAGCGGAGTGATCTGTCCCTCCAATGGTCTGCGTCAGGACCGGTGTCCTAGACAAGGAAGTATCTGCCTCTTTGGTCGACAACTGGTCGGTCACCTTGAGAAAAATCTCAGCTGGGGCTTCGACTAGCGTCTCAGCCGACAGGCCCGATGGGGTTACCATGGAGCCAGCAGCCAAGGCTGAGGATTCAACTGAATTCAAATCTGGAGAAGTGCAGGAATCTGAGGCCCTCAACTGAGTGCTCCTGATCCCATGATAGATGACGAGTCATTTTTTTTTTTTTCTTACTCTTTTTTTTAGATTTAGATTTGCTGGTGGGTCCCTGACCAAAGGTTGGCAGGGACTGGCACAATTCCTTGAAGGAGCCTGTAAATGTCAAGCCCAGCTGAAACGGCACGAAGGCAGAAGCCGAGGAGGAATAGGCCAATGGGCCACATCCTCTTCAAAGGCCACAAGCTGCTCAGTGGACCCCGCAGCCGTGGAGACCACCCACCGCACATCTTTGGATTTGACCAGCAGATTCCGTTGCGCTGGGCAGCCCAGTTTCAGGCGGGAAAGACGGTCCTCCAGGACAGTAGAATGAAACGAGCAGCAAAAAGTCGCAGGCCTGGTGATCGTGCCCCAGGCAGTAGACTCACATGGCGTGAGGGTCAGTCCTGGACATCTGCCCACAAGAGCACCGGTGGAATCCAGGAGCGGACTTATCATCCATCGCGATCGAAGTCAGAGTTGAAGACAAAACGTGTGAGAGTTGGTTTGGAAGTAATTCTGCAGAATTTAAGCGGTAAGTCCTACTCGACGTGAGAGCAGTAAAGGGGGAACCTGCTTCTTCCAGCAGGAAGGAAGAACTGACGTCATGGTGCACAGCCGAGGGAGTTATCACTCGAGTGGGTGGGAGGAGACTGCTTGAAGACATTCCTACCTGCACCTCCCTGTGTGCACCTGAGCTGTTAAATGTTATGGGATCAGCAAGTGCTTAGTTTTCTGCTTGGTTCAGCCACTAAGATATGACATGAACTAGCCCTTAGAAAGACAAATCCTATATTATAACTTACTGTGTAGGCAGATTTGCTTGCTCAGCTGTCAGCTTTGCACTTCTGTCTCAGTGGAAAGAACAAAGGACATGTTGTACCAAAACACAAGCGCTCACATTCTGCTACCAATCGGCACTGAGCAGTGATCTCTTGGAGTCATAGTTCTGCCCACCATCGATCTCCATGAAGCAGTACAGGTGGTGTCGGTAGCAGCAAACTACAAGTCCCAGAGAGTTTGTGGAAATGTTTTTCATAGCTGTCTCTGCTCAGGCCGATGGGCAAGAGGAAATGGAGTACAGGTGGGAATTCTGTCTCTTGGGGTACGAACATCAGCAGCTTCGGCCCTCAGTGGTGGGTTAGAGGAGATGGTAGATCCCAGACCACTCAGCCGTCCTTGATTTCCAGGGATGTCCTGATTTTGCCTCACAATTTTCCTCAGCCCTTCGTAATATCAAAGCTTCCATTCCTGACGTGGTTGCAAAGCGTTATACAATTTCAGACCGAGATGCATTACTGCTTAATCGTCCCAAAGATCTTGTCTCAAAACGTTCCCTCCCAGTCTCCCCAACACTGATGTTCGTCAAAGATGAAGATCTTGCAACAAAAAAAAATGCCATTACACTACAGTGCTCTTTCAGAAAATGCTTTCTAAAAGAGAACTATTGTAACAGGCTTCCTGCCATTCTTGGGGCGATATAGCTGCCCAGCTCATCGTCGGCTGCCTTTATGTAAATGAAAGGACTGAAGTCCTTTTAACTACACAAAATTTCTGGCCATCAGACTGTGACCACCATCATACTTAGCTTGCACGGTCATTGGTCTACCAGAGACGAGCCATATGCAACTTGACCTGCATTGGGCGTAACACGGACACACCTCTGAAACGCTGCTCACTGTAACAAAACATTTCTTGTGCAAGTGCAAGCAAACATTAAGAAGTAATGGTTGACTACTTTTAAAAGTTAATATTTAACTTCAGGCAGTGTACTATCCCTTTAAGATAAAGGTAGAGAAGGAAACAGATCTCTGGGAAGGGAGGTTTTAATTAACTGAGTGTTCTACATGGTTGCAAATGCTCCTCTTATTGCTGCCTCCCTCCTGCAAAGAACTGCTTCCAGGTCATGTTTGTTTTTCCAGCTGCTGAGATCCTCTGTCATTATGTCATCACCTCAATGTCCTCAGACTTCCATTCTTATTTATAAATGACTTAACCCTTAGGCTGCCACTAGAATTAGAATGCATAATAATTCTGGACTGATATATCAGTACGTGGCACAGCAAGGGTTAACTACATTCGTGGATTTGAAGTATGTGCTGCTGCTGTAGGAAGGCAGTGTGGTCTGGAGGTATCCAGTTGCATTCTAGGATACTGCCAAGCTATGTTTATAACTAAATGTCATAACCTTCCAAAGCCTTCCGACCAGATAGGTGACCACAATAAAAGTAGACATAGATCCTCATATAAATTCTGTTGGCTACATTTTATGTATCCCAAAATAAGCCATGACACAACCAGCCAAAGATGTAGGCCCTACTAACACACAGCTTATATTTCTCCTAGCTGTTTAGGTAAGGTAATTTATATGAAATTCTGAGTTAATATTACTTACGCCAGTGGGCCCTCCTTTTTTAGGATCTGGTAGGCACAGTCTGCTGTGTTTTTGTATTTGTGAGCTTCTAGACTCTGGAAGGAAATCAGCAATATTCAAGACTTGTGCAGTCTGGAGACCTACATTTACTTGTAATGCCATCTTGACGAGACAGCATGCAAGACTCAACAGCTTGCCGTTAACTTTTTAAAATAATGATTAAATATAAGTGGGTATCATCTGCACAATTACAGTAAAAACAGTAACTACCCTGTATAAAAACAGTAACTACCCTGTAATAAAACAGTAATTACAATGTAGTAAAACAGCAACTACCCTGTATAAAAACAATAACTACCCTGCAGTAAAACAGTAATAACCCTGTAGTAAAACAGCAACTACCCTGTATAAAAACAGTAACTACCCTGTAGTAGAAAATGTCCCATAGAAAAGTTGCAGTAAAGAAAGCCATGGGCTCCAAACTAAGGCAGCAGGATTACATCTGGCTTTTCAATTTGCTCCACCATTAGTTAAGAACGTAAACATATGCACTCTGGAAGCCAGCGCCAAAACCATCACTTCTTGGCTACCTGCACCAACAGGCTTTTAATTTTAAATTTCAAAGACAGCAGACATTTCAGTAGAACTGTTTTAATTGGTGGATCAAAAGGATTAGAGAGGCATGAAGAAATTAAAGGAAAACTTGCATGAATCTCTTGAACTGCTGATGATAACCTTTTGATGACCTTTTAAACTTTATTTGCATTATGAAGTCTCTGTTCCCAGAATAAAGCACAAAGCCGAACATATGAAACATGGCAATGTTCAGGCTTGTACCTGAGCAGAAAACTCCAAACAGATAAAAATTAAGAGACTTGTCTTATGTTATAAAATAGATTGGGAAAAATCTTGAACTCTGATTGGTGGAATCTGATCACATGAACGTGGTAAATCCTATAATGATCCCATAGTCTAAGATTTAGTATTATTTTTGAATTCTGTTCAGAAAGGCTAGTTTCCTCCTCACTATTAAACTTGTTAACACTGGGGTGCATTTTTTTTCCTATACAGGTGTATTCTTCTGAGTTGCCCTGGCTGCACCCCTCTGACCGACACCCCCAGACGTGTCACCTAGCTTCTCTGGGGCTTACCTTCCTCTGTTGTCCTCTCCTACAGGACTGTGGGGAGTGCCCGTTCATTGATAAGGGGCCTGGCAAGGGTCTGTTGTCATCCTGCAACCAGAGATTTGTTCCTCCAATTTGCTCAGAGTCCACAGGACGTGCAGCGCGGGTGTGATATCATGCTCTGCCTCCGCAGAGACACCCCTGGCACCCTGATCATGGGATCCTTTCCTTGCATGTATGGTTCGCTTGCAGTGCCACCCAGACACCTCCAGGTGGCAGTCAAGCAGTGAGCCATAGCGGCCCCCCTCTCCAGGGTAGGAGAGCAGTTCAAGGGATCCTTAATCTTTCCTCCTCAGCGAGCTCCCGAGTGACCCGCGTCTCTTTCTGAACCCAGGGTTCCAGCATGGGAAAAGGTAAGGCACCCAGCACCTCAGCTGTCCATAGTACTGGCCTGGCCCAGGGATTCATTTTTTAATCGCAGTGAAACACGCCAGGGTGTCAGTCATTGTAAGAATGACTCTCTTTTTGGCCAGTTTAAAGCTCGAGGTGCACCACCCAAGGTGTGGGTAAATCTAAAGCAAACAACGTGTTGTTGTTCCTTACTGCTGAACTACGACTTGAATGGAGATAATGGCTTTGTGGATTACTGTTGTGCTCTGAGCTTTTCCATGACTTCTGCCACTAAAGAGGCCCAAATGTTACAAAACAGGTGTCTATTTAACACAAAAGTTGCATTACTGACAGCCTAGTACTTAACTAACACTGCTTTACAGGTAGTAGAAAACTGGACCGCTCTCTCCATTAGGGTACATTTTCTGAGCAAGATTCATTACCTGCATTCTGGTTTTGATTACATCAAGTGGAGTGTTCCCAAAAACGCTGGCAGCCCCTGCCGTAGCTCCAAAGAGCCCTGTGACAAATGGATTCACCTCTTTGTGTGGGTCATTACCTGTCAAAACATATATTTGTAAATCATGAACAAACATTACTTGCCAGACAAGATACCAGAAGACAGAAATTTAATATGTGATGCAATATCTCTGTATCACCAGTAGCAGTTAGTATTACCTCCAGTATGTCTAGTACAAACACTGGGCATTTACAAAGCAAGTAGCTTGCATGCTGGATGAGGGGTAAATGACTCCACGGGGGGTGGGGGAATTGAGAGCACTTCCAGGAATGGATGCAGTTACAACTTTTGCCAAAAATTAATATAATAATTTAGTTACATGTTACAGATCAACTGCTTAGAAGCCCTGAGAGGCGGAGATCCCCCCAACTCTAAAAAAACAAGAAGTGTGTATTACATAAGTAATAACCCACAACAGGGTATGGGAGTTATGTGGATTTAATGCATGGCTGGGTGCGCTGTGAGGCACTTATAACACGGGTCAAGTGCAAAACAAGGAGAAAACAACATAAAGGGGTTTTCTTCCTGTTTTTAAAAAAAAAAAAAAAAAAAAAAAAAAAAGACTGTATCCTGCCACCTCGTGAAACAGTCCCCAACAAATAATCCAGCTCTGAGTGCTGCCATGCACATACAAATGTCAGCAATCTACTACTGACATGATTTCTAACATCTGCTGCTCATGACACCATTTCTTACACTGCCACTGGTGCATTACTGCCCCCCCCCCCAATGAGAGACAGATGACAGACTTTACAAGCAGCTGTTCTCCAGGACCTCCTGTGACTACTTCTCTTGCCCCATGTGTCTGGCAAATGGCACGGGACAGATCTTACATGTGCCGCTCAGGATTGCCCTCCCCACCCCTCAGTACCTCCTCGTCCCAATCTCCCATTCCACTGATGCAGGACAAGGTCGGGAACTGAGACATGTAACTGGCCGAAGCGCCTCTCACACAATCTCATCTAGGCGAATCGCATCTGAGACGCTATCTCTCACACAACTGACACAACACTGCCCTGTGGCCTCAGCCGGAGTCACTTGCTTGCCGCATGCTCTCTCTCCCGATCTGTGCTTGAAGCCCACACGTCGGGTGTGGAAGTGGGACAGGGGTATGCCAACACAATCCCGGACTGAAGAGATGAGGATTACACTCCTGTGCCTCTCTCTCTCACTGTCCGACACTGTCAGCAGGACTCACACGTTGTATAACTGGCAGACTTTCCATGCATGGACATGGGCGATCTCTCCTCCCTGCCACTTTCAGCAGCTGTCACACGGAGGGAGGGCCCTCACCACCATGATACAGGCAGAGCGACAGGCACACAGTGACAGAGAGGGGACACAGAGTTCTGTCTTCCTCTGTGCCGTCTGTCGGGTGCTTGGGGAAGGGGGGTGCGCAAAGCGGGCACAGAAACACAGTAGTGCACGCGCTCCCTCTCTTGCCACACAAAAGCCGAAAAATAACAGCTGCCTCTCAGTTTTGCCTCCTCCACAACACAGTGAATCCGACGCTTTTTACTAAGTCGCTTCCACAGAACCGCAGCATTAAAAGTGAATTTAATCACAGCCCACAGAGCGACTGGACCAATCAGGGTTGGACGTTTCTACTAACCCATGTTATAGTAGCAATAACCCCATGACAGGGTATGGGGTTATGGAGATTTAGTGCTGGGTTGGTGTGTTAGAAGCATTAGAGTCATTAAGTCGCTTCATGGAACCGTGTATTAAAAGGGAATTTAATATATGACTACGAGAGCGATTGACCAATAGTGTTGGACGTTTCTACCAACCCATGTTATAGTGCAGTATAATAGTATAATTGGATTTTCAATTGCAGAAGGTCCAAGCAAAGCTCTACTGATATAAAGGATTGTGAAGAAGTGGTGACTAGCACAGCGCAACATACGAATGTAGAAAATCCTAATAGGAAAAATGAAAAAACATTGTGTTTGTTTCCAGCCATCCAGGTAGCTGCAACTTTTAATGTTATGAGAAACAGCCTCAGCCTTGAATGGGGATAACTACCGGTATATTTTATGGACTTTGGTATTATGTAGCGGAAAACCACCAGTGGCAGAACCCTCAGGGAACCAGAGACTGACTGATCTGCCTTTTCTTTCTATACATGCTAATTCTGCTACTGTATGTATAAACGAGTGCTTCACTGGCTGCCATTTCAATGGTGCACCACCTTTAAGGTTGCTTTGTTAACTTACAAGGCCCTACATGGATGGCTGGATAGTGTGGGTTAGAACCCTTTATGGACAATAGATCCTGGGTTTGTTAGGGGTTTATGGGCATCCTCAATGAATTTGTGGTCTTTTTCTGCCATCATCATTGTCTAGGTTTCTATGGATTTGGTCCTGACTACCTTAAAAGGCCTCTTGGCTTTAGATTCCAGGCCTCCCCCCTCCGCTCAACCGAGGCCTATCTGTTAGCCATTCCTAAAACTAGACTAAGAAAATCTGGGGATAGGGCTTCACCTGTAGCAGCACCGTTTATCTGGAACTGATCCCTCAGTGTGGAGGCATTTAAAAAGGAACTAAAATACTATCTCTCAGAACAGGTGTTCTGTAATAGTAGTCTGTTTTATGTCATGGCGTTGTTTAAAACTACTGCTTTCTATTTATTGGTATACAGAAACATAGACAATGACGAAAGAAGATGACCACTGGTCCATCCAGTATGCCCATTAACCCAAGATCTATTGTCCATACAAGGTCCTAACTCACACTGTCCACCACCGTTCTCCCCGCCCTACCACTACCACCCTGAGCAACCACTAAGCCCTTCACTCTGTCATCCAGCCGTGTTTGAAACCACTGATAGTTTTGGCGCCCAACACATCAGCTGGCAGATGGTTCCACAGCTCCACCACCCTTTCTGTAAAATAAAACTTTCTCACTTCCCTCTTGAACCTCCCCGTCAGCTTCCACTCCTGCCCCTATGTTCTTGATCCATGCTTATACTAAACAGTTCTTTACAGCTTACCTTGTTCATTCCTTTCAGGAACCTGAAGGTCTCTGGAGAGTCTATCATATCCCCCCCCCCCCCGCCTCCAGTGAATACATGTTCAGTGCCTTGAGCCAATCCTTGTAAGATCTGCCCTGCTGCCCTACATCATTCTGGTCACCCTATGTTGCACTGTCTCCAGCCTGTCCTTATCTTTCCTTAGGTGGGGACCCCAGAACTGGGCACAGTATTCCAGGTGGGGCCTCACCAGTGATCTATAGAGAGGTAGTGATGCCGCCTTCCTTCAGCGGTCAATATGTATAAATATTTCTGCTGAGTTTTTAATATATGTCTTTAATTCTGTTGTCTGTATTGTGAAGCACCCTGAGCCTAAGGGATAAGATGGTACAGAAATACATTTGCCTTTCATTGCCTGTAACTTCAAACAGAAGGTTAGTGTATAAAGCATGGCTTTCAGCACAGTATTGAAACATATTTAGTATTCTACCTCTCACAGTTGACTTTTTTCAGAACTTCAAACTGAAACACTACCTTCTCAATAAAGACATAGGACCCCATTCTTTACTCAGACCACTGAGCAGTTGTGGATCTGGGGGGGGGGGCAGAGGGCCCCCCTCCATTTAGCACTTAACTTACTTACTGACATCCTTCCCTTTCCTAGTGGGCAATTCCCAAACAAAAAATGAAAATTACGTACCTACCGTAATTATGATCTTTCTGAGTATCTTCACCATTCATCACTGTTGGGTACTTGGCCGGAGGTCAGGACCCCGCGGGAGCTTTTTTTTTATTAGGTAGGTGGAGCCGACGCACCATCGGCGCCGCCCTCGAGGCCGACGCACTGTGTGGCGCTCGTGGATTGGCCATTAGGCTGCGTCGACTCTGCCTGCCTGCCAGTTCTGAGTCACCAGAGAGGTAAGAGGAAGGGAGTGGAGGGTGGGACAAGGAAGTCCAATGGACAGAAAAAGGAAAAGATATATGAACCAAAAGGAGAAATAACGACTGAGAGGACAGAAAGGGAGAAAGTCGAAACTAAAGGGATTGGAAGGGGCCCCAATCTCTGGAAAAGGAAGAGGGAGGTAGGGTGGGTAAAGAATTTGGGGGGGGGGGGGTTAAACATCCCAGACTCTGGTCCATCTCCAGATTACATAGGAACTGCAAGGAGTGGCCAAAGGCTTTCTGCCAGAATTCAAGGCACAGAATGGCTGGCAAACACTCCAGATAAGCAGAGTCGGCTATTCTGGAAGAAGGACAGGGTACAGAGAATTAACACCCTCACAAGGAATGATTATTGGTGATATATAAACGAGGAGAAATGGGTTGGATGGGAACAGGGAGGAGGAGGAGAGAAAGGAGGGCAACTATTAACTCCACCCCGGGGTGAGCCAAAGCACTGGAGAAGGAGTGCCCCCGCTGTCCACTCTCCTGGAACATTATCCCCTGTGTGCCTTTTACCCCACCCCAAGAAAGGAGAGGGGAAGGATGGGCACAGAGTGGAGGGGACCCAGAGACTGAGGCCCCAGGGGATGGAGGGTGGATCGTGATGAATGGTGAAGATGCACAGAAAGATCATAATTACGGTAGGTACACACTTTCATATCTTATCTGTGCCAATCTTCACCATTATCACTGGGGTGAGTACCGAGCCTCCCAAGGGGTTTTTACACCCTAAGGGACAAAGTCCTCAGCTCTCAGTGGGTGACACAGTAAGAGGGAGAACCTTCAGGGCCTGGAGAGGCCCAAGAGTAGGGAGAGTGATACTGGGTTCCCTCCGGAGGCGGAAGGAAGCTGCCCTGATAAGCGCTGTCTCGCTCTATGGGAGAAGAGAGAGAGGTTCTCTGGTGAGTGGAGTTAATCACCCTACATCGGGCCAAGGGTGACAACCAGGAAAGATGCAGCCATGCCGTCCGCCTAGTGCAGATCGCTGTCCCTATGACCCTGGTAGCTACCTCAATGGCATCATAGGATGCCCTCACTTGGTGCTTTGCTAGCTCCAGGTCACACGCAGAGTGTGCAATGGCTTGTCTGGTTTGCTCTGTATCAGGCAATGAGGCTAGGAGCTGACCTAGCCTGGACCACAAGAACCTGTCGTAGGCTGCATAGTGGGCCTGATGTGCAGAAGTGGATAGCAATAACCGTGCCGAGTAGAAAGTCCTCCTACCCCAGAAGTCAAAATCCGAGGAGTCTTGATCTGGGGGCCGGTCACAGTGAAGGGCGCGAAGCCCATCAGGAGTATCCAACTGCATCAATCTGGACTGCGGATGAGGCATGGAACCTGGAGACTCCGGGGGTGCTCAATACCTCTGGCTGAGATCCCTTGGGGCAGGAACTCCGGACAAGGGCCTCTGCCAGGAACGCAACGACCCCTCCAGAAAGGGAGCAGGTCAGGGCGGCACCACAAGGGTGGCCTCGCCAAAAACGCCTAGAAAGGCGTGCGCTGAGTGCTCAGGATTGCTAATAGTGGCAGATGTGAGGTGCAAGTCCTCCAACATCCTCACGAGGAAGCGTTGATACTCAGTGAGATCAGCAGCTGGAGAGATGTGGACAGAAGGTTCCTCTCCCCCAGAAGAGGGGGATGAGGAGCTGGAAGGCACCGGCTGTTTAGGGGGTGGCTGCCCGGGGGGAGGTTGAAAAACCTGACTGTCCATCGTCCTAACGTAAGCCGGGAACTGAGCAGCTACTGCTCTGAACTGCTCCCAGAAGAGAGGCCCACTAGGACCAAGGATGCCTGGGAGTGCAAGAGAATGTGGCAGAGGAATGGGGACAGAGCCGAGAAGAGATGTCGGCTGACCTCCGCCTGGGCTAAGGAGCGGACTGGGAGCACCCGCAGAAGAAGGTGCCCCGGAAAACCCCAGAGCCAACAGCTGAACAACCATTTCAGTACTGCCTTGGCTGCGCCTGGAAGAATCCCCCGTGAGGCGACCGGGGCCGTATAGGTCCAGAAGGATGGTCCCCTACCTCAAAAGAATGGGCTCTCTCAAAGAGACCGAGGAGGAAGAGCGGAGATCTGCACTCACGGCTTCTCCCAGAGCCCAGTGGACCCCCGAAAAAGGCCGCCATGCCGACCCCACGCCCCTCGACCCCTCGAAGTCCAAAAGAGCCCTCTTCCTCGAGAGGGCCAGCCTAGGTAGCTGACAGCTCTGGGCAGCACCCGAAGGAGCTATCCAGGGCACAGCACCCTCCCTTCCCATAGGTGGTCTGATCAGCCCCAAAGTTGGCCGATCTAGGCACACCACAGGTGGGGGTACCACTGCTGAGGGGTCAGTGAACCCACCAAGACCAGGCTGCAGAGCAATGGTGGCCTGCACCACTGCCCGCTGGTCAGCACCCCTGACCCCAGTCTCGGTAGCCACCGACCCCACCTCAGAAGGGGGCTGACTCCGGCTTGTTGAGGAGACTACTGCGTCAATCCGGACTACTGGGCTGCTCACCTCAACAGCCAACCCCAAAGGGTCAGACTGTCCTTCTGACTCAGAGCTCGACTCCACCTCCGAGGAGGTAGAGGCCGAGGCCCTGTGCCAAACTGTAGGGGGGCGCCCACTGCCATCTCTGGAAAAAGGGTCCAGAACCAAAGTCGCGTTCCCAGCCGGTACCAGTACCCCTACAGTACCACGAACGGAATCCACAGGAGGCACGCCCCAGCCCAACAGGAGCTCCAGAGTCTGGACCAGCCACAGCGCTATCCGGCCCCATGTGGCGCTGAGGACGAAGACTGCGCTGACGACGGCCCCGATGGCACCATCGGCACCGAGGACGGCGCTGCCCGGCTCCACGGCGCCGCAAACGGCACTGACTGAACCATCGGCACCGAGGATGGCACCGCCCGGCTCCAAGAATGCCACCGAGGGCAGAGGCGGCGCCAACGGTGGATTTCAACGGCCCGACAGTGCCGAGCCCCGAGAACATGGTGCCGTGCTCAACCTTGGCGCACGAGACATGGACAAAAAGACGGCGCTGTAGCAGTTCCCACTGCACCGCCATTGGTGTTGGCACTGCGAACGGCGCCGACCGGCGTCAAGGACAGCACCAACCCAGGCCTTGCGAACCGCGGATCTGACACCAGGGGAGCCTTCATCCCCGAAGGGCGACTGCCATGGTGGCGCCTCCCGCCCGCCCCCCAAAAGGAGCGGGACGGGAATCCTGTGCTGCGGAAGGAGCCTCAGCAACAGCTAGGCTACTAGTAGTCGAGGCTCCCTCCTCCTCGGTCTGTGTAGAACTGGAAGGGGACCCGGAGGAAAGGCCTAGACAGCGTGGCTTGGCCCGACGAGTGCGCGCCTGACCCCTGAAAGTCGGTGGAGCTCGCCCCACTTTCCACGCGCGTTGTTCGATGACCCAGCGGTTCATGGAGAAACAGGCGTCGCACAAATCCATGTCGTGAAGCGGGCCAAGACATGAAAGACACCGGTTGTGCTGGTCGGTGACAGAATACTTACGGCCGCATGGGCACTGTCGCATGGGGGGGCCGACCCGTCCTAGAAGTTTTCTTGCCCTCCAACCGAGACATGACCTACGGGGGAAAAAAACACCAAAAACAGACTCGACGTCGCAGAAATATAAAGAAATGGAAAGATCTTACCGGACGACGTCGAGTATTTCAAAGCAGAACCGGCAGGAACCGACGGACTTCGGCACCGAAGGAAATATAGAGATGGCGTCGAAGGTTTTTCAGAGTTGACCTATGCCTCTAGCGCAGCAGCTCCGCACAAGGTGCGACCTCTATAGCGGGAGACGAAGAGCAGGCAGGCGGAGTCGACGCAGCCTAATAGCCAACCCGCGAGCGCCACGCAGTGCGTCGGCCTCGAGGGCGGCGCCGATGGTGTGTCGGCTCCACCTACCTAATAATAATAAAAAAAAAAAAAGCTCCCACGGGGTCCTGACCTCCAGCCAAGTACCCAACAGTGATGAATGCTGAAGACTGACACAGATAAGATCTGCATAATTCGTATTTCGTCATTAAAAATATAATAAAAAGATAACAAAAGATTACATAAAGGATTTAAAACTTGTTCAAAATATTTGCATTCCAAGTCCCATCCACTGCAACCACCACCCCCCACCCCCCCAAAAAAATCCTAGATTTGCTACTGCCTGTGAGGCAACACAGTGTCAGTTAGTCATCATTGAGCCCAGCACGCTTCACATGTATGGCCTGATGATGATAAACTTTCTTTTCAACTGCCTAAATGTCATTCGCTCATCCATGCTATGGCAGTTCTGTGTGCCATGTCCTCCCTCTCTCCTTTAGAAACTTTATTGTACCATTAATCCATCCCTGCCCTAAAATGAGTAAACGCCCCTACAGCTCTTGTAGCAGCCAGGGGCGTTTGTCATTACTGCTGTATGTTAAATGTCGGGCGTGACTGAAAAAGGGCTGTGCCCAGTTCGCCTTGTGGTTAAAAATAAAAATATAAAAAAAAAAATAAAATTCCTGCCTTACTTACCAAACAGCCCTATCCTAACTAATATCCTTCAGAACCTTCTCATTTTCTATATTCTTCACACGTCTAATGTACCAGTAATTTCTCCTTACCCTTCTTTGTCCCATTAAACTACTCTATACGCTTGGGGGACATGGGGCATACATCTATAGTTATGTGAATACTTCATAGCTTGTATGCACCTGATCAACTTGCACAAAATGTTACATTTATCAGTGTATCTTCAACCCTGAAATGTATCAACTTTGCTACAGTTAGTTATCCCAGCGCCACCCCCCCCTTCCACGCTTCACCATAATGGGGCCAGTTTGTTCTGCACAGATTCCCTAAATAATACCTTTTAACTACATTTTTTTTTTTTATATCCTACATTCAAATACATAGACACTGACAGCAGAAAAAAAGGCTCTTGGCTCATCCAGTCTGCCTACACTATCTAGTCAGCTTTGTCCTAGTAGCAATCCTCCTCCCCTTTTTTTTTTTACTGCCCCTCCCCCACTAAACTCAGCTGTCCGTTTCATCTCTGCTTGTATGTGCCAGTTGGCTTGGTCTATACAACTTACGAACATACGAAGAAGCCAGAACAACGCCATTTGGTCTATCAAGTCTGCTCGTGTTGCATGGTCCACAGCTTGAGCTAATGTCCCTGCCCCCTCACCCCACTTCTCCCATCCTCCCTACCCATGACCCTTACCCTCCCCCTATACCTGTCCCAGCCTCTCTTAAAGCTGCCCGCTGTCTTCGAGATTACCTCTTCTGGCACTGCATTCCAAGTGTCCACCACCCTCTCTATGAAGAAGTGCTTCCTGACCTCCCTCCTAAACCTCCCACCCTCCAACGTAAGACGGGCCCCCTCGTGTTATGGTTGCCACTCAGCTTAAGGAGACTCTCCTTATCAACCTTATTTATCCCTTTCAAGTACCTGAAGGTCCCAATCATATCCTCTCTCTCTCTCTCTCTCTCTCTCTCTCTCTCCTGTCTTCCAGGGACTACATGTTCAGTGCCTTCAACCTTTCCTCGTATGCCTTACCCTGCTAACCAGCTGTCATCTTTGTAGCCCTCCTCTGTACCTTCCTCAGCAGGTAATGTCCTTTTTGAAGTGTGGGCACCAGTACTGAACTCCATACTCTAGATACGGCCTTACCAGTGACCTGTACAAGGGCAGTATAACCTCCTCTCTCCTACTACTGATCCCTTTAGATATGCATCCCGGCATCTTGTTTGCCTTTGCTGCTGCTTTCTTGCACTGCGTGGAGTGCTTCAGGTCACTAGTGATCATCACTCCCAGGTCCTTCTCCTCCTCTGATGCAGATACTTGGACTCCAGCCAGGTAGTATTCTGTCTTGGGATTCTTGGCTCCAATATGCATAGCTTTGCATTTCTTGGCATTGAAGTCAAGCTGCCAGATCCTGGACCACCTCCCCAGCTTTTCCAGATCTTCCTGTAGGTCCTGTATCTCTTCAGCTGTGTCCACTCTCCCACAGAGCTTGGTGTCATCTGCGAATAGGCACATTTTGCACTTACTGTCATCTCCAATGTCACTGAAGACACTGAACACCAGCCCTAGTACCAAGCCCTGCGGGACCCCACTGGTTACCTGTCTTGTGCCAGATAACTCTTCCCCCCACAGCCACCCTCTGGGTTCTGTCCTTCAGCCAGTTTTCCACCCATCTGGCCATCTTTTCCCCAACCCCAAGATCCACCAACTTATACACAGACACTGTCGGCAGATAAGGGCCTATGGCCCACCCAGTCTGCCCATTTGAGCTTGCAAGTTCACTTTGTTTTCCTAGAATTCTGTTGCCTCTTACCCCTGACCTCCAGAATTCCCTTATGTCTATCCCATGCATTCTTAAATACCATGATTGTTTCAGCCCCCACTACTTCCTGTGGCAGGATGTTCCACTTGTCCACCACCCGTTCTGTGAAGAAATTCTTCCTCACGTTTCCTCTGAATCACCCTCCCTCCAACTTCATCCTATAACCTCTAGTGCTGGAACATCTTTTTCGCTGAAAAATAGTGTATTCCTGCACTCTTTTCCTCCCTGTTAAGATACCTGCATGTCTCTATCATATCTCCTCTCTCCCTTTTCTCCTCCAGGGAGTACATATTCAAGTCCTTCAATCTGTCCTCATAGGACTTGTGATGCAATCCATGTACCATCTTTGTTGCCCTCCTCTGAACCTTCTCTACCCTATGTCCTTTCGTAGGTAAGGTCTCCAGAACTGTACACTGTACTCCAGGTGGGGCCTCACTAGTGTCTTGTATAGTGGAATTATGACCTCCCTTTTCCTGCTGGTAATGCCCCTGCCTATGCATCCCAGCATCCTATTTGCTTTACCTGATGCCTTGTCACACTGTTTCCCTACCTTGAGGGTCATCAGGATGATAACCCCAAGATCCCTTTCCTGCTTGGTGCATGCTATATCCTCACCCCCAACTGATATATTGTGCCAGGGTTTTTGTGCCCCATATGCATTATCTTGCACTTCTTTGCATTGAATTTCAACTGCCAAACCCCTGACCATTCTTCAAGTTTCTGCAGGTCCCTCCTCATTCTGTCTACACCCTCTGGTGTATCCACTCTGTTCAACCTTTTGTGAGGCACAGAGTCAAAGGCCTTACTGAAATCAAGATAGAGGATGTCTACCGCTTGGCCCCTGTCTACTGTCTTAGTGACAGTCAAAGAAGTCAATCAGATTTGTTTGACATGATTCCCCCGCCCCCCAATATGAACCCATGCTGTCTCACATCCTGGAGACCATGCTCCTCTAGAAATTCTGCTAACTTTTCCTTTAGTATGGTCTCCATGAGCCTGTCTACAATGCAGGGCAGACTGACTGGTCTGTAATTCCCTGGGGCATCCTTGGGACCGCAATTTGTGGAGCGGCACTATATGTGCTGTTCTCCAGTCCTGCGGTACCACACCTGACTCTAGTGAACTATTAAACAGGTCTGTCAGTGGCCCTGCCAGCTCCTCAGCCAGTTCCTTTAGTACCCCTGGATGTACTCTGTCTGGGCCTAATGATTTGTCCACCTTCAATGCCAGTGGCCCCTCCCTCATTCTGTCCTCCTCTATCACTACATCTGTGTTCCCCTTCCCCCCGCTCCTCTTTTTCCTCCTGAAGACACTGGTCCGTTCTTCTCCCTAATGAAGATGGAACAGAAGTATTTATTTAGTATCGCTGCTTCCCCTTCCCCCATTATCCTCCACCCACTCCACCCCTTTCTTAAGCATAACAATCCCTTCTTTCTTGTCCCTTTTCTCACTTACATAGCAAAAGAAAGCCTTCTTCCCCCTTCTTAATTCCTTCAGCTATCTGCAGCTCCTTCTGTGCCTTTGCTCGCCGGACTTCCTTACTTGCCTCACTAGCCAACCTTAGGTAATTTTCCCTGTCCACCTCTCTCTTGGTCTTCCTGAATTTTCTATAGGCCAGCCTCTTTTCCCTTACTGCCTGGGCAACCCCAGAACTGAACCAGCTGGGCGCTTTGGCCCTTGTTTTCTTACCCGAGCCTAACGTACTCATCTTTGGCAACCAGTATTCCTTCCTTAATGATGGACCACCTTTGGGCCACCCCCATATCTGCTCTGATGCCCACCAGATGGCTCCTTAGCACTTCGCCCATTTTCCTGATGTCCGCCCTCCTCAAAATCCAAGATTCTGGTCTTAGTTGGGATGCTTTCCCTGCCCATATCCAACTGGAACCACACTGTGCAATGGTCACTTCCTCCCAGTGGCTCCCTGACTACTATTTCCTGTACATGCTCCTCGTTTGTGAGCACCAGATCAAGAACTGCCTCAGCTCTTGTTGGTTCAGTGATGACCTGAGTCAGGAACCCACTCTGCAGTCCTTCCAGGATCACCTGACTCCTAGCATATGCAGGGGTCAACCTTAACATTCATTTACTAGCCCAGGTACTAGTGCAGAATCTCTGTTACTTGCCCGGTTGGGCTAGTGCAATTCCTCCTATGGAAAGCTGCAGTTCTGTTCTCAACCTGGGTAGCAAATAAATACATAAATATGACTGTTATTTAATTTAAAGCCAGGTCCTTTTCATGGAGATTTAACTATGTGCTGCCTTAGCATTAGTGAAATGAAAAAAAATTGACGTCTGTGTGTAGTGCATTTACGAACTGTTTCATTTTTACTAACTACCGCTTTTATTTTTTGTTGGTAAAGATCCTTTCTCCTTTTCCTTTCCTTGTTTAACTCAGTACTCATGGCAGGCAGATGTGTGACTGTGTCCAGGAGCAGCACAGTTCTATGTTTGCCACCTGTCCAGTTGTAGACCGGATAATCCAGTTTTCCAGGTCCTTATCTGGTCATCCAGCTTTGATTACATGTAGTCCAGTTTTTGGGCCATTGTGAGTGCTCAGATAGTATTAAAACTGACTGTATCAAATCATTCACTGCTGCATGCATGCCCAGGTTACAAAAGTAGTTCTGATGTCACTGGTCACAGACCTTTGTTTGTAAAACCAGTCTGTCTAGGAGGTGTAAAGTATGGTTATTACAACCATTAGCGGTAAATGAACTTAATCTTTTCAACGCCAAATTTTAAGTATGGCCATTTACTGCCATGCTAGGAAACAGGTTTTACAGCTTCATATGCTGTAATGGGTTCCTTTTTGTTTTTCCAATATTCTCACACGTTTTAGACCCACTTTTTCAAATTAGTTTTCACATTTTACTGCCTTTGTCACTATGTTGATTATTTATCTCCTAAGTCCTCAGCAGCTGCTGTTCTTAATTTTTATACTACCAACCTGAACATTCCGTGGTATTAGCTACACCTGTAAAGGCCATTGGAATAAATAGCCTGAAATGGTGTGCCTGAAATTGTGGAATGTGATGTCTTAGACATTTGAAAAGAAACAGCAGTAGCCGATAAGGTAAAGGGAACACAATGTAGTATTGAGGATACCACAAGTACTGATAGTTCAATTATGAAAAGGGTAGTCAAAGCATATCAGAATACATGGCTATCATGGAAAGGAAAACTGGAGAGTATGTAACAGAGAGAGCAACAGGTTGTGAATGGGCTTTGTACATCCATCAGATCTGGGTTTTAATTCCCACAGCCTCCACTTGCATACTGCGAGACCCTAAGCAAGTCACTTAACCTCCCTGTGTTCCTGGGCCACCCCTGTAAATGGGTCTTGTGCCCAAAGGGAGTTACCTGGTTGCCAAAGAATAAAAATAAATAAATAACAGTACGGGTTGATGCTGTTGAATTTATCCTTACCTTTTTTTGGGGTGACCATTTTTTAATAGAACTGGGACGATCAAGCATTTGTGGGATCTGTGGCCAGGGTGGAAAAAGGGAAGAAAAAGACACACACACACACACTTTTCATGACACAACTTTTATTAACCACAAATCTGAAAATGTGGAAATATATCAAAGAAGTCAGTAACCCAGCTGACATTAATAGAAAGCATGTTGTCGAAGACGAACAAATAAAAGATTATGAGTACGAAAAGACAAAGTGAAGCCGTCGGTTCCAGCAATGCTAGAACAATATGACTGGTTGGGGTATGATGGTGCAAGAGATCTGATGATCTGCCATTTGTGTATCAAACATGAAATACAGTTGGGTAAGGTGGGCAATAAGAACAGGTAACTCACCTGTAATAGTAGTTCTAGGAGTGGTAAATGTTGTTCATCCACACTCTCTGGCATGTCCCTTTCCCCTTTAAAACTCGCCGGAAAGTCTTCAAGTTGGCTCCTCCCACCACCCGGGTAGTAAATACCTCAGCTCTGCCCCATGACGCCAGATCTTAGCCCGCTGGAAGCAAGGTGGTGCGCCTAAAGCCGGGGAGGTTGGGTGTGTGTGTGTGGATGAACATATACCACTCCTAGAACTACTGTTACAGGTGAGTAACCTGTTCTTCTAGGAGCGTGGATATGTTGTTCTTCCACACTCTCTGGCAGACTCCAAGCAGTTCTCCGGGAGAAGGGAGGCAAGGCACACACCCCCTATTTAGGAAACGGAGATTGGAGAACCGAGGCCCCAATACCAGCATCCCGGCATGACTCAAGGTCGATGTGGTAGTGTGTAATGAAGGTGTTTGCTGACTTCCAGGAAGCAGCCCGGCAGATTTCCTGGATAGGGATGTCCCTGGAAGCAGCCACCAATGCAGTGGTATGGAGGGTAGAATGAGCTCTTATCCCTCTGGGAGGCTCCTTGCCCGCCAACTCATAGCACAGACCTATGCATGATGTAATCCATCTTGCAATGGTTCATTTAGCTACAGGTCTGCCAGAAGCGGCTTCAGCGTAGGTGACAAACAGCTGGTGAACCTCTCCCCGAATATCTGCCGTCCTCTCCTTATAATAGGAGAGAGCACGTCTCGGGTCCAGAGTATGGAGCCTGTACTCGGCGTCAGAGGTGTAGTTGGGGTAGTATACCGGCAGAGTCAACACCTGGTTAAAGTGAAACTCTGACACCACCTGCGGAAGGAATTTCGGGTGGGGGCGCAGGACAACTTTGTCCCTGTGGAAGACCAGATAAGGAGAGTCCACCAAAAGCACCTGGAGCTCCCCTATCCTTCTGGCTAACATGACAGCCACCAGGACGGCTGTCTTCCATGACAAGTGTGAGAGCTCACACTTGTGCATGGGTTCAAATGGCTTGCCCATAAGCCTTGCCAAAACCAGCAACAGATCCCACGGAGGTAGAGGTTCAGGCATCGGAGGGGATATATGATCCAGGCCTTTGAAAAAGCACCCGACCACTGTCTCCTGTGCCAATGTCGGCTGACCAGCCCATGCCCGGTAAGCAGAAATGGCTGCAAGGTGCACCCTAAGGGTCGATGACCACAGACCTCCTTTGGAGAGAGAGAGAGAGACCAAAGGTAGTCAAGAATGTTAGCCACAGAGCAGGATAAGGGGTCCAGACTCTTACCCTGACACCAAATGGAAAACCTTTTCCATTTGAAGGCATAACACTTCCTGGTTGATTTCCTTATGAGATGCCTCCACCACGGTGTAGACATCCTTGGAAAGACCCAAAGCCTGGAACTCTAGCCACTCAGGTACCAGGCTGTGAGGTGCAGGGTGTCGCAAACCTACTCAGCAGGTCAGGCTCTCTACTCCCAAAGTGCGAACCTCTGAGCGCAGTCTTGTGAACAGTGTAACAGACAAGGTAACCCTCGTCTGTTTTTTTGAGTTCGGATCAACCTTTGGTCTCAAATTCTAGAGGGATTCAAACTGTTAACCTCTTGTTAGCATACCCAATGCACAGGCTCAGATATATCTGTCTTCGGGGGGCCAGATATCTTTGCCTACGGGCATCTAACCAGGTGTACAGAGATGAACCCTTTAAAACTTTAATAAAGACCTCAGATTTAAAATGCTTCTCTTTCCAGTTGGTACCACCATTCAAAAATTCAAATACAGACCAAGTAAGTTTTAAAAAGAATTTTACTAAAATAGTTAAAAATATGTAAAGCGCAAAATACATAACTCTTACATCAAAAGACATACAAATCTTTTAAAAGAAACAAGGTTTAAACAGTGCAAATTCCTACTTCAGTACTAAAGGCCAGATATTGAAAATCTTGCCCCCGGGGCTAAATTAGCACTGCCCAGCGGGCAAACTTAGCCCAGAGCACAAACCAAGCCATATTCAAAAGAAATAGCCCAGGGCAAACAGCTTCTGAATATAGCATGGGAATGAGGCTGGGAATGCAGGGCAAACTTAGCCTTGGAATAAGACAGCTCTGAATATGGCAACCAGGAAGTGCAAACCGCAACAGCAACACAGTGCACAGCGATGTGAAGGTAGGTAGAGGTGAACTATGTGGCTAATGTGTGTGCCAGCAAATGCGTGGACCCAGTACAGCTGCAGGTAGCAGCATATGTGAAAGTGCAGTATGCAAAACTGTAAAATATTCCCCGAACTGTTTGCGCATCGCTAACACGTTTGCGCGGGTTTAGCACAGGGCTAAACCATTAACCTGGTGCAAACACGTTTGCCCGGCGCGGTAAACTTTGTCATATTCAAAAGTGACATGCAAATGAGCCTACTTAGGTAATCTCTGGGCAAACACCCAAATTAGCATCTCATTATGCCCTGATCTGCATTTAGTTTGCACCGGGCTAACAGTTTAGCCTTGCGCTAAACCTGCACAAACGTGTTAGCACTGCGCAAACAGTTTGGGGAATATTATACAGTTTTGAACACTGTACTTTCACATGCACTGCTGCCTGCAGCTGTACTGGGACAACATGGCATAGGCACAGATGGTGATGGTGCTGCATGCAACTGTCACACTGTAGATCATGCTACAGTGCACAGCAGACACTAGAGTAGCAAGGGGGCCAGTAGTGTGTGGACACAGCAATGCCTATGATGTGTAGGACAGTGATGATGACTGCACTATACACAGTGAGAGGCCCAACCTGCAGGTGTTTCCTGACAGTGGACATTACTGTTATGCTGTTGTGTGACCCATAGATGATGCACCTCTGGCATGGGATGCTCACAGTGTCATATACATGTCCGGCTTTGTGTGCTGTGGCAGTTGTACAGTTGTGCGGTATGTGGACGGGGGGGGGGCATATATTATCAGAAAGGCACACTGGTGTTGGGGTATTCCCAATACTGGCCCATGTGCACTGCATGATGTGTCCCAGCCTTTTGGCCACACCTGGTCTGTGGCACAGCCTGGCCACCCCTACACTCTCCCCTCAACATCCTTCATGCCCACAGTGCTGCATGTGTGTGTTGGCATCTGTTGGTGTCCACAGGAGAGTGGTCTGCAGGTGTGTGCTGTATGGCCACACTGTCCACTGGTGGCAGGGTCACCACTTACTGCCTGGCATGGCTGGGACTGGTGGCAGATGATGGCATGTTTCCTCTGTGTCTGGCTTTGTCTATGTGTCATATTTATTTGTTAGGGTCGCGCAAAGCTGATTGCCCAGGGTTAAGACAAGCTTTTCCTGGGCGGTAATGTGCACCACGCTAAGTGTCATGCTAAGTCGCGCAAAACCACTTAGCGTGGCACTAGTCACGGAATATAGCATTGCGCCTGTATTCATGTCAATTTGCCCCTTGCATACATTATGATTTTGCCCGGCGCTAATGCAGTTTGCCCGTGCTATTTGGCCTTTTGAATATAGCAGACCCACGCTAATCCCGCGCTAAACCTGCCCAAACGTTTTTTGCCCGGCGCAAAGTTTTGAATATCTGTCCCTTAGTCTCTAAATACTTGCTTAAGTGCTCACCGATCTTGCTTGGTCAGAGTCTAGGTAAAAATGTGTGTCTGTAAAACAGAATTATTCCTTAAACAACAGTATTGGCCAACCCATTTTTGGTGCGGTCAGCTAGCTCCTCCTCTGTCAGATTATATTTAAAAATATATCTAATAAAAAAACAGTCTTGTTAAAGTATCAATTTTGCAATCTTCAGCATGACTCATGTTTCAAATGGCATTTCTTTTGATCCATGCTGCATCCTCCTCACACAGGCTTCATGTGAGTATTTATAACCTTGCACCCCTGTGTAATAACCTGGGTTTTCTCTTCAACGTCCTAAACCTTTTTTTATGATTTTCCCTCTTAACAAAGTTAACTTAAACAACTCTGTAATTAGCTCCTGGTCTGCCATGTAACACAATGCGGTGGCTAGGTTGTTGACTGGAAGCCCGAGGTCCAACCATATAACACCTGTGCTGCATGAGTTGCACTGGCTGCCTGTACAGTGGCGGATCACCTTTAAGGTCATTGTAATGACCTATAAAGCCCTACACTGTTTGGGACCCCACTACTTGAAAGAACTCCTGACTTCTTACTGTCCCTCCCGCTCCCTCCAATCTTCTGGCGAGGGATTGCTAGTGATTCCCAGGGTAACCTTAAAAACACCTGGTGGAAGAATGTTTGCTTTCATGGCTCCTACCCTGTGGAACTCTCTACCTTGCCAGATACGTAATAGCCTGACTGTGGAGGGGTTTAAAACAGTTCTTAAGACTTTCCTATTTAATCAAGCATTTTCAGAGATGTAATTTCTGTTACGAATAAAACGCTATTTGTTGCTGTAGTTTTAATGCTGTATGTGGAATTTTGTAAAGGCACCCTGAGCTTGGGAAGGGCGCCTTATAAAAATAAAATTGTTACTTACTTACTTACACTCAGTTTTTAGATGCAATGTATGTGATACACATGCTGTCAGCATTTCTCTTAGCTTGCATCTGTCAGCTGAAAACTTGGGGGGTTGAGGTCACTCCTAGAGCATTAGATTTTCCAGTACAGATAATCATTAATACATTTTATATTAAAAAAATATTATATGGCACTCAGAACTGGCTGTCTACGTCACACAGGGATTGAAGGTCCAGATGGTACACCGTCCCCTGGTTCAATGATATCAGGTCCGGATGTGTACAAAGCCGCTCCGGGGCCCTGCAGTTGAGGCTGAGGAGATCTGGATACCAGAACTGGCGGGGCCAGTCTGGGGCTACCAGGATCACCTTTGCCTTGTCCCTCCTCACCTTGAGTAACACCTTGTGGATCAAGGGAAATGGAGGGCAGCCATAGAGGAGGCCTGGGGTCCATGGCCTCAAGAAGGTATCCCCCTGCAGCGAACCCTGCTGAGGGGGGCGGGCAGGGTACAGACTCAGCTTGGTGTTTTCCCTGAAGGCAAGCAAGTCCACCAACGGTTTGCCCCAACGGGAGAACAGATTGTTAGCTACCTCTGGATGAAGAGACCACTAGTGGGATGTCTGGCCAAAGTGGCTGAGTGCATCTGCCAGTTGGTTCGAGACTCCTGCCACATGGATGGCTAGGAGATCCGCCTCCAATCGGCCGACGAGGGTCCAGATTCAGAGCGCCTCCTTGCACAGAAGATGGGAGTGTGTGCCGCCCTGTTTGTTGAGGTAGTACATGGTTGTGGTATTGTCCGTCTGGACTTGAACCACTTGACCCCAGAGCTGAGGAGCAAAAGCTGACAGTGCCAATCTGACTGCTCTGAGCTCCAACAGGTTGATGTGGCATCGGGACTCCTCGGGGGTCCAGAACCCGTGGGCCCTGCTGTCCCCCATGTGGGCTCCCCAGCCCATGAGAGAGGCATTGGTCGTCAGGATGCCCGTCGGCTCAGGGCGGACAAACGGGATCCCTTCCTGCAACCGATCTGGGGCAGTCCACCATTGGAGAGCGTCCCACATCTTCTGGGTTACAGTGATCAGCTGGTCGAAGTGACCATGACTCTGAGTCCACTGGGTGGCCAGCTCCCATTGGAGGGGGCACATTTGCCACCTGGACCAACGGACTACTGAGGTGCACGCCGCCATGAAGACCAGAAGACGCAGAAAATCCCCAGCAGGGCGCAAGTGCCCAACCAGAAATGATAGGGGCAAAGGAGGAGAGAACATCTGCCCTGTCCTCCGGGAGCCGAGCTCTGCCCCGATGAAGCCCATCACCTGAGAGGGCACAAGTTCTGACTTGGCCTCATTGATCAGGAGGCCGAGTTGGGAGCAGGTTTGGAGGGCCAGATCCCTGGACCTCTCCACCTCCTGAAGGGAGGAACCTGCCAAGAGCCAGTCATCAAGATAAGGGTATATCCGAACTCCTCAATGCCAAAGATGGGCTGCCACCACTGCAATGCACTTAGTGAAGACCAGAGGGGCCGATGACAGGCCGAACGGCATGGCTCGGAACTCGTACAGGGTCCCTTCGACTCTGAAGCAGAGGAACTGCTGATGGGACAGACGGATTGGGACGTGAAAAAACGTGTCCTGTAGATCCAGTGAACAGAACCACGTTTCGCTCCAGGGATGGTATAATCTGGTTCAGAATTACCATCCGGAAGGTGCGAAACCCGAGATACTGATTCAGGTCGTGGAGATCTAGGATAAGGTGCCAACCCCCCATCCGCTTGGGCACCAGGAAGTACCTGGACATGAAGCCTGGGTCTATAGGAGGATCTGGCGCTGGCGCTACTGCCTTCTTGCAAAGGAGCTGAGCAATGTCATCCCGAAGGGCCGACTGAGGGGAAGCTGAGATCCTTTCCTCCCGAGGGGTGCGGGCTCAGCTGAGAGGGTACTGCTCGAATTCCAGAGGCAGTCCCTGGCCGACCACTTCCAGAACCCACCTGTCTGAAGTGATACCGGACCAGGTGGAAAGAAAGTGGCAGAGTCGGCCACCCACGGGAGGACCCAGAGCTGGCATGATGGGTGTAAGGGCGGCAACCCCCAACCCATCACTGAACAGGCTTAGAGGCTCCTGGACCAGCACCTCAGCCTCCTTTACGGGGCTGTTGGGGACCCTGCTTGGGCCTGGGGCGCCAAGCTTGAGCCTGCTGCTGGCCTCCTTGAAAGGAGAGCTGTCTAACCGCAGGAGAAGAGTGGCGAAAAGGCTTCTTCTTGCGCTTCTGCTGGTTCTTGCCCAAAAAACCCTTCACAGAGGTAGCACTGGACTGCTCTATGCGCTGGAAATGACCAGCCACTCCCGGACCGAAGAGGTCGGTGCCTAGGAAGGGCACATCAGCTAACTTGTGCTGAGTATCCACCGGAAAGGAGGATAACCTCAGCCAGGCCCTGCGGCGAGTGGTCACTGCAGCTGCTAAGGAGCGGACACAGGAATCTCCAATGTCTAGGGCCGTCTGGAGCTGCTGTTTGGCAACAGCATGGCCCTGGTCATGGACTTGCTTCACAGTGGTCTGCATGTCCACTAGGAAATGAGGGAGGACTTCATCTAATGACCCTAAGAGGGCATGAGAGAAGTGTGCCATCATGACCGCCAAGCTGGCCTGACGAAGGCCTAAGGAGGAGGCCGTATAGACCTTCCGGGCAGAATGGTTCATATTCTTGGACTCCTTGTCTAAAGGGCAGTTAGTGTCGGCTGAGCTACCAGTGCGCCTGAACACAGAGGCAGTCACAAGGTTTTCGGCCAAGGGATGCTCTGTGAACCCCGCCAGGGACCCCATGGGTACCGTGTACTTGCGGGCCATGCGGGCAGATGGAGCTGGACAGAAGGCAGGACGCTGCCAAAGCTCAAGGGCTGGGCCAACAATGGCTTCAGCCACTGGAAAGGCCTCCGTCGTGGTATCCTCCCTTTTGAGGATATCCATAAGGGGGTATTCTGCCTTCTTTTGGATAGGCACCAAGGGCATTCCAGTAGATTCGGAAATCAGACGGAGGATGCCCTGAAAGGAGGAAGGACCTTCCTCCAAACCTGCCACTGATGACTCGTCATCCCCCGGATGCGAGTGCAAACCAGTGGCATCCGAGTCCGAAGAGTTGGGATATAATGGTCTCCTGCTTATGTCTCCCTCGATGCGCCAAGGGCGATCGGGGACAACAGTGATGGACAGATGACAGGGCCGTCCGATGTCTGTCCGGTTCTCTTTCAAGGGAACATCTCCCTGAGGCTGCTTAGGCGGTGGCTCTACCAAAATCGGTGGGGAGACCGAAATAGGCCTAGCCAGAATACACAGGGGGACCGAAGCCTTCGGTTCTGGAGGGGTCGGCATTGGCCTGCGAGGCGGAAGCCAAGTAACGGCCGGTGTTGTTGGCGGAGACGGCTTTTGACCGGTCAAAATCAGCTGTTGCCACGAGATCCTCATAACGTCGACGGAGTTTCCGTCGAAGTCTCTCCTCATTTGAGGAGGATGAGGATCGATGGCGATACCTCTTTTTGGAGTGTTTGTGACCTTTCTTCAGTTTTGCAACCGAAGGGGTCCTAGTCCCAGATCGAGACCGACTGGGTCGGCTAGGTCGATCGGGGGACACCAGAGTCTGGGAGAACCGAGGCTCCGGAACGGTTTCCTCGTTGAGGTTACCCGAAGGTACAGTCTCCTCGTCGGGAAAGGAAAGGAAAGGACCGGGGTCCTTTCTAAGGAATCGTCGACAGGCATCGGCGATAAGGGCTCGATGGGATCGAGCGTAATTTCGGCCGGTTCGGCAGTTTCCTCTGTTTCAGTGCCTTGGCCTGATGGAAGATCCGTGAAGTCAGCGGCTGAGGAAGCGATCTTGACCGAAGTCGAGACTGCATGTTCCTGGGACTTGGACCTTTCCCAGTCCCAGGAGCATCTTCTTCTGGAGGAAGAAGACTTGGGGTCCTTGTCCCTCTTCCAAGGGCGGGAGGAGTGCGAGCCCAAGGGCGCCTCACCCCTGGTGGGGAGAGACTGGCACAACTCCAGAAAGGAGCCCGTAAAAGTCGAGCCGAGGTTGAGGGGAACGAAGAAGCTTCGACCGACTGAAGCTTGAGCAGCTTCCTCCTCAAAGGCCTTCATCTGTTCCAACTGCTCGGCGGATCCCGTGGCCATGGAAACCACCCACCTTGCCTCTTTGGATTTCACCGGCAGATTCCTTTTCTCCAGTCTCCCCAGCTGAAGGCGAGCCTTGCGGTCATCCAGAACGTTGGGATGGAAGGCCAAACAAATTGTACACGACGAGGTGTCATGTCCAATGCTGAGGCAATACATGCATGCTAGGTGAGGATCAGTACACAACATTTTCTGGCCGCAGGTACACCAGCGAAATCTGGGGGACGATTTGTCCTCCATATCCGAATCAGAATTGCGAACTCTAACAAGTTTGAGAGCAAGTTGCGTTAAAACCGACGTTTTGAAGTCGGGGCCTACAAATTACAGTAGCACGAGAGACCTGTATCTTCCAGCAGAAAGAAAGATCTGGCGTAATGGGGCGGAGCTGAGGTATTTACCACCCGAGTGGGTGGGAGGAGCCAGCTTGAAGACTTTTCGGCGAGTTTTAAAAGGGAAAGGGACACGCCAGAGAGCGTGGATGAACAACATATCCACGCTCCTAGAACAATAATTTTAATTTCGGTACAGATAACTTCCGGCGTGAGATTGTCTCGTCCCATAATATCAGTGAGCTCATGCTAGGGCAAAGGAAAAGGAGGATGCCAGCACTGCTACTCCAGGGTCAAGTAACACAGAGGGAATGCTGAAGAACATGAAAGAAGCAATGTTTAACTGTCTGGATAAACTGTTTCGCACATACCATGCAATTGCTAAGAAAGAACGTCCTTTCACAGACTTTGTGTGGATGTGCAGCCTTGATGATATGAAAGGGCTAGATAGCAGTTCATCATATCAGAAGGACAAATATGCCTGCAACTTTATCAACTAAGTAGACGAGGTTGAACACATGGTGCTACGAGAAAAAATTATGGGAACAAAGTTCATTTCAGTCATCAGTGACAGAACCACTGACTCTTCAGTCACAGAAGCTGAGACAGTGTATATGCGGTTCATAGTTAAAGGCACAGTGCAAAATCAGTTGCTAGGTGTCCAGACTGTTGGCAGGACAAATGCAATTTTATTTGCCTTTTTTTTAACAAATCACTGTTAACCATACTGACTGCAGGCTACTGCAAACTTCTGCAGGCTAGTGCAATCTCTGGTTCACTAGCCTGGCTGGCTAGTGCAAAAAAAAAAAAAGTTAAGGTTGACCCTTGCACATGTCGTGGATGGTATGCTCCAGTCCACCTTGGGTAGACTGAAGTCCTCTTCTTCTTCTGGTGGATGAGTTCACTTATACACAGATACACAGAAATGTGACGGCAGAAAAAGGCCACATGGTCTATCGAGTCTGCCCAATACCCCTCCCCATTTTATAACTCAACCTTAATGCTCAAGCCCTTATGTCTGTCCCATGCCCTCTTGAATCCCTCCACCATTTCGGCTCCCACTACCTCTTCCGGTAGCTTGTTCCAGGCCTCCACCACCCTTTCTGTGAAAAACTGCCCCCTGACGTTACCTCTGTATTTCCCTCCTTCCAGTGTGAGGCCATTTCCTCTTGTATTCGCTCCACTCTTCATTTTGAACAAGCTTCCACCCTCCACCCTATTTATTCCCTTCAAATACTTATACGTCTCAATCATGTCCCGTCTCTCCCTCCTAGTCTCCAGAGGGTACAGATTTGGCTCTCTCCATCTTTGCTCATAAGGTACCTTACGCATCCCCTGCACCATTTTGGTTGCCCTTCTCTGGACCCTCTCCATCATTACTTGTTCACTGCCCTTTCTGTGAAGAAGTGCTTCTGTACATCCTTTCTGAATTCCCCCCCCCCCGCCAGCTTTAGTGAATCCTCTCTTGTAGCTGTGTTTGAATGCAAGAAGAATAGTTCCTTTGTGTCTACTCTATCCCATGCAGGTACTTGTACATCTCACTTGTCACTCCTTTCCTCCAGGGTGTACATGCTTAAGTCCTGCAGCCTCTAGTCTTATGCCAAATCCTTATCGGCATGCAGCATCTTAGTTGCCCTGCAGTTGCAGTATACTGCCTTCACCTTGCTGTGGTCCTTCCTCGGGTGTGGCCTCCAGTATCATGCATGCCATTTCAGGTGCGGCCACACCAGTGACCTGTACAGAAGAAGAAGAATCACTTCCCACCTTCTACTGCTTATCCCCTTGCATTTCAGCATTCTGTCTGATTTGCTCATGTAGGCATTTTTAGGGATATCATCACCCCTAAATCATTTTTTACACAGTGCTGTCCAGCACCATGCCTCCCATTTTGTACTGCATCCTTGGGTTCCCTTTCCCAATGTGAATGACTTTTGATTTTAGCATTAAAGTTCAGCTGCATAATTATGGATCAGCTCTCCAACCTGCTCAGAATCTCCCTTAGTTCCCCTCTCCCTTCCTCCATGTCTACCGTTGCACAGATCTTTGTGTCGTCTGCAAAGAGGAAGATCTTACCCTTGATACTTTCACCTATGTTACAAATTAAAATATTGAAGAGGACCAATCCTAGTACCAACCTCCTGAGGTACGCTGCTGATCACTTACCTTGCCTCTGAAAGCTCCCCAGTGACCACTGTTACACCTCTTATCTAGCTCTGCACCCAATTCACCATTTTTTCCTCTACCCCACAGTCCCTGCCTCTGCTGAAGTTGAGTTATACTATGTCAGTTGCTTGCCCCTTGTCTACTATGGTGGGAACCCAGTTGAAAAAACTGACCAGGTTCGTTTGGCAAGACCTATCTCTTGTGAACTTGATCACTGGAGACCACAGTAGTCCTAGAGGACTGGAGAAGAGCAGATGTAGTCCCACTTCAGAAAAGCAGTAGCAAGGAAGAGGCGGGCAATTATAGGCCTGTTAACCTGACATCGGTGGGCAATTATAGGCCTGTTAACCTGACATCGGTGGTGGGTAAGTTAATGGAAACACTATTAAAGGAAAGGATTGTGGAATATCTTGGATCCAGCAGATTACAGGACCCAATGCAGCATGGTTTCACAGAGGGAAGGCCATGCCAAACAAATCTGATAAATTTGACTGGGTGACCAAGGAGCTAGATCAGGGAGGAGTGGTGGACATGGCCTACCTGGATTTCAGCAAGGCTTTCAACACCATTCCACACACAGTTGGGAAACTTGGGGGTGGATAATAAGGTGGCCTGGATAAGAAACTAGTTAGTGGATAGGACACAGAGAATAGTGGTAAATGGAGTGTGCTCCAAAGTAGGGAGGGTGACCTGTGGGGAACTTTACGGATCAGTGTTGGGACATGACCTCATCAATGTCTTTATAAGTGACATAGTGGAGGAACTGGAAGGGAAGGTCTGCCTCTTTGTGGATGACACTATGATCCGTAACAGAGTGGACACTCTGGGGGAAGGGGGGATGGAAAGCATATGCAGGGACCTAAAAAGACTGGAAGAGTAGTCGAGGGTATGGTAGCTGGGTTTTAAAGCATAAAAGTGCAAAATAATGTACCTAGGCCACAGCAACTCAGGAGTGGAGTACAAAATGGGTGGAGTGATACTGACAAAGACCCGTCCCCTGGGTCATGCCTGAAAATAGGCAGAATTTGAATAGTGCACTTAGCCGGTCAACAAAAACTAAATAAACGCAGGAACGAGAACCTACAGGTAATCATACTAGATGACCTAAAGGTGACCAGGCAGTGTGACAAGGCAGTTGAAAAGGTTAATGGGATGCTGGAGTGCATAGGAAGGGGTATTGCTGCAGGAAAAAGAAAGGTGGCTCTGCCCCTTATACATCGCTGTTAAGGCCCCACCTTGGCTACTGTGGACAGTTCTGGAGACCATATCGCAAGAAGGTAATAGACAGAGTGGAGGTGGTCCAGGGGAGTGCTGCCAAAATGGTGCAGGTTTTGCAACAAAAATGTTGGGAGGGAAGGCTAAAGGAGCTAAATATGTACACCGGGGGGGGGTTGAAATAAGCTAGAAACCATTTAATACCTCATGGTGGTTAATAAGGTACAGGAGGGGAGTGTCTTTCAGAGAAAAAGGTGCTCTATACCAAGGGGGCATGCTAAGAAGCTGGAAAGGGTAAATTCAGGAGGGATGTGAGGAAGCACTTTTTCACAGGGTGGTGGTATCTGGAATAGTCTTTCAGTGGAGGTAGTGGGGTCGAAAAAAGTGGCTGAGTTAAAAAATGCCTGACACAGACACAAGGGAATCGTGGGGGTAAGGTAGGGGGAAGAAGAGATTGTGCCATGGATAAGTAGGGTCTGCAACAAAAGGTGAAGAAAAAAAAATACAAATGGGCAGCCTAGGTGGGGCCTGTGTCCCTCATCTGTATCTATGAACCGAAGCTGGCTAGGGTCCTGCAGCCTGTTTCGTTCTAAGAAGTACACCAGGTCCTCACTCAGTAGTGACTCCATGATCTTCTCCACTGTACACATCCAGCTGACTGGCCTATAGTTCCTGGCTCATCCTTCTTCCCACTCTTGTGTAGTGGAACCACATCTGCTGTCCTCCAGTCCCTAAGGACCACCCCGTGGTTGGTGAGGTATTGAAAATGTCTGTTAGTGGCCCTGCTATAACCCCTGCCTACCTCCCTTCGCATCTTCAGGTGTAAGCCATCAGGTCCCATACATTTATCCACTTTCAACCCTTCTAGCTGTTCCGGCACCCTTTTCTCCATTATCTGGAGCTTTGCCCCAGCATCTTTGCTCCCTGCTGTCTTAACCCCACAGTCTGGCAGTGGCCTATCCTTCTCCTTAGTAAATATTGAACAAAAATAATTGTTCAGTATCTCTGCCTTCCACTCATGCCCATCCTCACACCCCTCATTGCTCCTAAATCTCATTATACTCCCTCTGACCATGCATTTCTCCCCGATGCACCAGAACGCCTTATCTACAATATACTCATTTTGTATGCTGTTACTACAATAGTTTAGCCTTTGCCGCCACCTGGTGGCTGGCTGTGATTACTGCCCATCTTGACTTTACATGGGAAAAATCAAGGGAGAAATATTGCAGCATAAATACTGTGTAGCAGGCTGAATTCACATTTGGTACATTTTGCACGGTTCAACCTGCAGCACATATTCACGACTGGTAGAATCAGCGCACTGAGCTTACCGGTAAATAATACGGTTCTATTGGCAGTCACTGCTCGTGTACCCTTATAATGTTCGTAACAGTTCATCAGCAGGCCAGGAAAGGAGATCTCTGAAGAAGGATTCCAAGAAGGGCCCCATTTCCTCAGTATTTGTCCTTTTTCTGGTTGTCCATGTATACGAACATTGTCCTGCCAAGTGTGGAGCTCAAAATCATGCAGCGTTTCTGTAAGTTCTCGCTCCCAGCTGCAAAGGAAGTGCAGCGCAGTAGCATATTGTTCAAGGGTTGCTGAGGTGTCATTGAAGCCTTCCTCTAGATCGGCTGTTCTTTCTGTCACTTCAGCAAATCCCTTTGTTGTTTCACCAATGGTCCACTCCAGTCTCTCTGTTGACTGATGACCCCAATTTTCAAAGCTCATGAAAGAGCTATTGGGATGTGGTGGTGAAATTTTCCTCCTCCTCATCATCGCTGGAAGGGCTGGCCTGCTCACAGGTAATAATGGATGCTTATCTACTCAGCCACCAAGCATCCCTGACACCATGAGCCATCTGCGATGCAGTCCAGCTATGTCTTTTCCTTTGGTTTTTAGCGGCATCTGTGCTACACTTCATGTCCCATCGAAAATCGGCACATTTGGGTTACAGAGGTTGGGCAGAATTACGAATTTATATAACCGAGAAAGGAGAGCTGTACTGACCTACACTTGCACGGGAGGAGGGTGGAACCAGAAGTCCCCTTGTAATTATATTTTGGTTTTAGGTATTATATATACAGCAAAGTAGAAGCGATGCCGTACACGGTGCACATAACATGCAGTACATGAAGTTCGTTTCATCTGAGGAAAACAAAAACAGCAAATCAATAAACTCAATGACTTTGATTTGTATGTCCTAATAATTTTTGTGTTCCAATTATTTTTGATTTTTCTTAATAGCAAAAATATAGTATGTATGTGAGAAAAAGGACCACCACCCATCTAGTCATAACATGAGGCAGGCTCTTCCAACACCAGAGGGGAGAGTCCAGAACCACTGAAAAGAATATAACACTTTTTTTTTGTGGGGGGGGGGGTGGATATAGCGGACCACGACTGCATAGATGTCCATAAAATACAGCAGGATTCTTATTTTTGGATTAAGCATAATGATCGGTAGGAGCTACCCTTAATGCTACATCATCTAGCGTTTGATGCTTCCTTTTATGTTGCCAGCCAGCCCAACTCTAATGTTGTATCGTTAAGAAACTTGTAGTGTCTCCCTGCACAGCCTCATCTCAGAAACTGATCAGGTCCTTTTCTGTATTGCTCTGTACTGTCAACGGGGAGTTAATAGATAAGGGTAATGAACATCCCTAGTGGGATTATTAGTAGTAGTACTAGATTTTATTATAGCATATGGTTAAGGCTTATTAGACATAGAAATCGGTGGCTATGCTCACCTTGTTGTGCACAATCCATAATCAAGAAATATCTGCCTCCATAGCTGTCTGTCACCACAAAAACCCGTGGCATGAACAAAAGAAAAAAAAAATGGCGGTCCTTCAGATTTAGTCAGGCAATCCTTGTTTTGTTAATAGTGCCAGACGAACAGACAAAAGCACTGCCCTCCTGAAAAGCAGCACAATTACATTTGTCCCGCTCGTGCGCTCTTTCTTTTGAACATCACTGAGGACTCCATAGCCGTCTCTCTAACCAGCAAAACCTACGGTACGAATAAAAGAGAAAAAAAAGGCGGCCCTTCAAAGTCAGTCAGTCAGGAAATCTCTGTTCTGCGAATATTGAAATTTTTTTTTTTTTTTTTTAAACAAATGCTGCCACAGATTTCTCAAGGGTCAGGACTGGAAGGGGACTACACGACACCACACCGACGGACTTGGCTTGGCAGCACACACACTGAGCTGTCGCCAACAACAGGGAGCGCTGTACTAAACACAAGGTATGAAACCTTGGTAAACTTAAACTGTCACAAAACTTAACTTTTTTTTTAAATCTCTGAGAAGCCATATACTATAATAAATGAAATATGGGTGGTGATGCACAACTCGCCCTGTGTGTCCATCTCAGGGTTGAGATATCAGTATGGATCTCTTGCGCTTCGCTCTCGAGGTCCATATGCTGGTATCTCAACCCCTCGATGGAAAAACAGGCTTGTTATGTATGACTGCCCATACTTTATTCCTTATATTATTATTAGTTTTTTTTGCTCCTCCGAAACCCTCGGCCGACTAGATTTTATTTATATATAGCGCCGTTCCCCATAGGTCCAGGGTGCCATTACAATAAAACTACAGTTTTACAGACTGTGCAGATTTGTTCCAAATGAAAAATAGAACTTTTTTTTTTTTTTTACACACTGAAACCTATGTGTATTTAGAGAACATCTATTACAAGTTTATCAGAAAGTGTGGTTTCAGAGAAACTGTTAATGAAGAATATGGGGGTAACAGAACAGGCTGAACAGAGTTTTATGCCAAGTGGAGTGTAGGAAGATGCAGGTAACAAGTACTGACAGAGGTCAAGCTATGGTATATCTGGAGTTAAACATGCATGAAACGTGAGGTGGGGACGGCTTGTTTTGGAGTTTTGTCCCCAACATTATTATAGTTATTTGAATTCTGGATACAGAAGTCTTCAACCTAACACACTTTTGCAGTGTGTGTGTGTGTGTGTGTGTGTGTTACCGATTGTCAAAGCTGTTATAATTACAAAGGATGTGGCAGTCTCGCTGCATAAGCCCTTTTTTTTATCTAATTTGTAAACTGTACCCTATGGGACATTCACTCATTTCTCTTGTTTAACTCCCCACTCATTTTCACAGTACTCATATGTCTATCCCATATGTGCTTCAGTTCATTTACAGTGTTAGAACACACTACTTCCTGAAGAAGCCTGGTCCAACTGTCCACCACTTTTTCAGTGAAATAATACTTCCTGACATCTTTCCGGAACATTCTTGAACATTCCTCCCACCTGCTTCATACTGGGTCAAGCACAGGTGATACGTCACCTGGAGTATTGCATACAGTTTTGGAAGTCATATCTCTGGAAGGACACACTGGAAACAATCCAATGGAGGGCAAGTAAAATGGTGAGGGGTCTGCATCAAAAGCCATATGAGGAGAGAGACTAAAGTAAGTCAATAAGTATGCCCTGGAGGGGAGAGGAGGATATGTTAGAGACCTTTAAATACCTCACAGGGGTAAAAAGGTACAGGAGTAAACTGTTTTTCAGAAAAGTGTTCCAGAACAAGGGGACATGCTGTGAAGCTAGAGGGGCATACGTTCAGGAAAGATGGGAGGAAGTACTTCTTTACAGGAGTGCTGCCTTCCTGTAACAGCCTACCGGCCAAGGTGGTGGAGTTGAAAACAGTGGTGGGGTTCAAGGAAGCATGGGGTAGGCATAAGGGAATCTTAGTGGAATGGAATGGGAGAAAGAAGAAAGAGACAGAGATCAAATAGGGTCTGCAGTGATACTGGAGGTAGGGAAAATGGGCGGACTGGGTAGACCAAGCGCTTCTTACCTGCTGCCAAATTCTGTTTCTGTGTCTCCTTTAATTTTAAGTAACTCCTTGCATTCCACTTTGTTTATTCCATTTAAAAACTTCAATGTCTCTATCATGTCACCCCTCTACAATGTGTACAAAATTCAGGTCAATGATCTTTCCTTGTACAACTTACCCGACTACCCTTGTATCATTTTTGTTGCTCTCCTCTGCATTGCCTCAGCCATACCCCTATCTTTTTCAAATGTGTATCCCAGAATTGTACACAATATTCCAAGTGGGGCCTCCCCATAAATTTGTATATTAGGTAATGCTGCCTCCTTTCTCCTCCTACTGATTCACATACCTATACAACCCAGCATTGTATTTGCCTTCCTCACTCTTCTTACATTGTGACGACTATATTAAGCTCTCATTTATTAACACTCCTAAGTCTCTTTCCTCATCCATTTCATCTATTTTTTTGCCATCCATTACGTAGGCTACTCTTGGATTTTCTGTTCCAATATGCATGAATGTCAGTTGCCAAACCCTAGACCATTCCTCAAGCATTTCTCGATCCTTGCGAAGTAATATTATATCATCATGATCTACTCTGCCACAGATCTTTGTATCATCTGCAAAGAGGCTCATCTGTGAACGTATTCTCTAACCTACTGTAGATAAAAGTATTAAAAAGAACTGGGCCCAAAACGGATTCCTGGGGATCCCCACAAGTGACATCCCTCATGTCTGAGACTTCTCCGTTAAGACAAACTCTTTAAGTTCTTCTGCATAACCAGTTTCGAATCCATCGGATAATTTTTTTTTTTTTTTCAACCCCCCCCCCCGAAAGGCATTTTGTTTTTTAAATAATATCTCATGAGGTACTGAGTCAAAGGCCTTGCTAAACTCCAAACACAGTACATCCACTGCCTTGCCTCTATCAACCAACTTGGTTACAAAATTTAAAAAGTCTATTAGGTTTGTCTGACATGACCTTCTCCTTGTGAAACCCTGTTGTTTCTCATCCTGTAGCCCAACTGACTCCAACTAATCTTTCTTTTATAATTTATTCTAGCATATTTAGGTACTGTGTGGACAAAAGTGACTGAGAAGCTGGTCATCTCAGAATACTCAAGTGCCCATGGTTCTATACTGATTGACAATTTTTGGCTGTACCACTACCTCAGTAGTGGTGTTAATTACCTATATGTATTAACTCCCCATTGACCACGTTGGAGCTCACAGAACAGGAAATTACGGTATATATGAAGGAATTTCTCCTTTATGCCACATTCAGATTTCAGCAGCTCATAATGTGACCAGAGTACATTGCAACAGAAGTCTAGCTTACTGGGTAGTTTTCTAGTATAATTTAATACAATTTTAATGTTATATTACAATATAGTAACATATTTTAGTTATCTGTTATTCACTCTGCAAGAGACACTACTGCATTGAAACAGTGCGCCTCATCTGCTCTTACCTTTATACCAGTTCCGTAATGTTGTCATCACAAAGAACCGGATGGCCTGATTGGAGCCTTGTTTGAGAACAGTTGCAGTTAGTCCCTGGTATGTGCCACGCAGGCCTGAAAAACAAGTTAATAAATCACAAACGTTTCCAGTTAAAAAAAAAAAGAACAAAACACATCTATGGTATGTATACTCTAACGTTTCTTGTCATTGTCATAATAATACTATGACTGGGGAAGGCATTTTTACCTGTATGCCAGAGTCTGTAATCCCCCAAAGATAATTTTGGCCATAATACCTAATCATAGTGATCACCACTGAAAATTTCAACTGTGAGAATTTAAACTGCCATCTATATCTCGACATTAGGTGCTGGCAAACAGTATATCCTTCATTTACTAACTCATGCTCAGTCAGGGAACTGCATTACTGCACAAAATGTCTTTTTTTTTTTTTATATATATATATATTTTTTTTTTTATTTATTAAATCCATGGGTAACACACCTTGCTCCTGTATGATCTCTCGAACTCCATGGACAAATCCTCGGTATTTAGGATTGGAGGAGCACTGGTCATGAATAAACTTTACCTAAACGTAACAGTAAAGTTAAGGAAGAATGAAGCGATGTAGAAAACGTTGAGATAAAAAAAATGTTGTAAACTCGTACCCATTAACTGCTACGGGCAATAACAAGTATATACATCTCAGACGTGGTACCATATACTAAAACACAGATATCCATACCAGTTTACATTTGTTTTAGGCAGTTTATTTTTAAAGAATCTCACAAATCTGATTACCGAACAGGTAAAAAAAATCGGGCGAGCAAGCAAGCAAATCTTGGCTCAGTGTTAGCTGAAACAAAATGGAAAATGCCTGAAAAAATCAAGTGCTGGCTTCTTACATCAAATCACTGGAACTACATTTTAAAAAAATTAGAGTAACAAAATGACCATCCCTATATCTGAGAATTGCCAGGCTTGGGATTGCGATGGTGTGGTGACAGCTTGCTGTGCTGCCATGGGGATCTGTGTTCCAACCCTCACAGACAAGCAGTGGTACAGTAGATTCATGATCTGTGTTCCAACCCCAGACATCCCAACCCTCACAGACGAGCAGCGGCACAGTAGATTCATGAAGCTGCTACGCGTGCTCTTGTACGACAACTCCATGAAGTGTACGAGGTGTGGTACTGCAACAACGGCATCCATGTTGGGATGGGAGAGAAAGAATAAACTAAACATTTTGCACACTAGCCTGCCTCAGTTGTTTACAGCAATGCCAGCTTATTCAAACTTGCAGTCTACCGTACAGTATAGCCTAGATCTGCTGATTACATGAGTGCTGAAAAGCCTCCACTCTGGTCAATTAGTAACATGTAGAGTGAGATTAAGAGAGCACAGCTCACACTTTGGTACTTTTTATGCAGCAAGGAACTATTTTTTGTAATCTCTTTATCATTTAAAATGAGAAAATTCCATCCTTATCTAGTCATTTCATAAGTACAGTAACACACTCTAGGGTTTGTGGGCCAGGCTCTTCTAATCCACTAAACATGCATCTGAAACTGCTTGGCTTTGCCTTGCCTTGTGCTTGACATACACCCATTTTGTGGGTCATTAGAGCACACTCCCGTCATGTGCTATTGCTTCCTTATATGCAGACAAGGGTGTCGGAACATTGCACAATGTGGGGGCTAAAGTCTGAAAAGGCACCTACAGCATATGATGGCAAGCAGAGTTTTGAAAGGGTAAATAATGCTTGAATGGTTTAAAAGGCACAAGTGTAAAATAGTGAGGGGGATCACACCTTCCCCCTTAGCCCTATGGTTCTGACACCTATGGCAGGCTGTATTTTGCTCAGTGTGAGGTATCAGATCCGATAAAGAAACAATAATTCAAAAAAATGCTTTTTCCTGGAAATAGTTTGGTGGTGTTCACTAATTACGTATAGAATAATACATGGGGTGGTGTGTGTAACGAGCATTTTACACACACCTGATGTGTTGGACACTACATAAACCTCGAGGAGAAGTCTGAGTGGTTCATCTAAGATCCAATATGACCAGTGTATGTAACATTCAAGTATACACACCATCCCATGTATTACTTATATAATTGTTGTAAGCATTTTGCCGCAGCAATTATATTAAATACACATGTATTGCTGTTCAGCCACAGTCTTGCATGGCTCACAGAACAGCACGAGTTTAGCAACAACTTTAAGTGACAGAAATATTTTACAACTGCCTGACACTGCTAGGAACATTAGAGTACATAAAACTGATTTTTTTTTTCTGATTTGAAGGAGTATTGAATTTACTTTTACAGTTGCACGAACCCGAGTTTCTACGGCAACAGGATTACCTGCCAGAAGATCGCGATGTCTGGCAAGAGACAGAGCATGACACTTGTAAGGGACCTGGAGGAGGCAAGAGCAATTCTGACTTGACCTTTCTTGTTCCCCTTTTTTTTTTTTTTCTTCTACATTTGCCTGCCGGTTCAGTTATGATATGGAGAGGCACACATCCATGAGGAGAGCTAGATGGGAGCGGGGAGTGTGTAGTGGGGTTCCTACAATGCTGCTGAGCAAATACTGTGCGTGAGGGCAACTGCGGCTCGTGCATTTCTAATAGTGAAAGACAGCGTGTGTTTGCCGTTATAACCAGCTTTCACTATGGGAAAAAATATGATCCAGTAATTATAGCTGAATACTGTAATCTTTTAACTACAGCAGTGAATGTTGGTGGAGCACCGAAGTTACTCCCCTCCACCACTCTTCATGCCATGCTCATGGAGGCAAGAACTAGACAGGCAGAGGAACCTCAGTTTAAAATGTCATGTCATACTACACTGCAAAACAGTCTGTGTCGATATGATCCCAAGTTCCCACTGTGGGTTTTCAACATGTGCCCATGCCTAGAGGTGAGAGTGCTACAGGCCGAGCAGTACTGACCATGGCACTGGATCACTGACTCTCCAAACAATTCCACTAATTACTGCTACACTGACTAAGCATGACAGAGTGCGAGATGCAGGGACATTAAAGAAATTCAAGATCTGTTTTAAATGCATTTTAAAGGAAAAAAAAAACAGTAATCTTAACTAGTGAATAGTAAGCGCAAGTCCCTAGTAAAGGGCTTATAAAATACAGTAACTCCTGAAAAGGGCTAAAATGAGTACACCCCCATGTAAAGGCTGAAGAAAACTAACCAGTATAAGGGACTACTTCTGAAATAAAGAAGTAAAGTACTGCTATCAACTGAAGAAACTGTTAATTAAAGCACTCTGCAAGGGTTAGAAATCCTCAAAAGGCCCTTGAAAATGGGTAGCTAGAACATGTGTGTTTACATACCCTAAAAACGGTTTGGGAAAACTTGATGGCCAAATGTGTTCTTAACATGGGTGTAAAAACGCATATGCCAAGTAAGCCACAGTTTACAAGTTGACTGGAGAGGTGGAGGTGGCATCCTGGGCCCTGATCATTGACTGGTTACTCCTACTGATATCCACCCCTTACTGGTGTTATAATATGAATATTGTTCTGTGTTTGAATTAAGTAAAATGTTAAATGCATAAACCTATGTGCTGCTGTATTTTGAGCTCTTAGTATGCAGTTCCTGAAGTGCAATATAACGTGTACAAAGGGTCTGGGTAACAAATATAAGTATGTCTACGATATGGAGAGTGGCAACAAAGAGTTCTGGGTTACAAATTGTATTTTCCTATTACTCAGCTCGTTCTTAAGGCTCTTTAAGGAAATGAAAACAAGGCAAGCTATTTAAATACTGTAAGTGGAGCACAAACCTGCAGAAAAGAGTGGAGCTACCTAAGAAGATCAGTGGTAAAAAAGGTGGTGCTGGAAAGATCAGTAGTGTAAATGAGCACGGGAGGGGATGACCCACAACAGCCCAGTTCAGGAAATAAGATTAAAAGTCTGACTTGATTCATGTGAAAATATACCTCTAGAATCTACCCCCACCCCCACTGAAATACACCAAAAGTATTGTTCACCAGGGATCTCCTTCCATTTCCACCACTGGAAAAATTACGACATACTTGGCTTTTGTTTGAAACACCATAGGACAGGCAATCCCGTCGGCACAGAGGTGGGGTTAATGCCGATGATCCGGGTTGAGGAATGAACCTGGGACATCAGGGGCTGGCCAGGGGAAGGAGGATTAAACATTCCATAGAGTGCTTTCCTTCTCCAGAGAGGAAGGGAAGCATTTCCAGCTGCAATACCGCAACCTGAGTGACCCCAGGAGGGGGTGCAGACAGATGACTTGAGGGAAGGAGGATGCAGCGTAGCTCGGGAGTGCAGCCCCACAAATGCAAGAACATGTGCATGCGTACCACGGTGCTCTTGTCAGCTGAGTTCTTGGGGCTCAGAGAAACAGAAGTGGAAAATGCCAGAGTGAGGAAGCATACTTGCAACCCACCTTTCTGACTAGCCTCTGGCCTCCGCACTTGCAAACCGATGGGGCCCTCTTGTCAGGCCCAATGGAATCCACCATGGGGTTGAATGTCTTGTGTACCCCAAGAGGACAAGTATATGTCTGAGAAGATGCCGGATGAGGCTGGGTGGTCACCAGGCAGAGGACAGCAGATCTGGTGAGCAAGGGATAAAAGAGGGGAAGATGCATATAAATGGTTTCATCTGGTCTGGTCCCATGCCAGCTTGGCAGATGCATACATCATGTGATCTGCTGTAGCTGTAATGCGCTAGTGTGCACAATAATGTTTTATTTTTATTGTGCTCCTGGCATTGAGGAGAAGAAAAACTGCCTATGGCAGAAACCTCTAGGAACTTAAGACTTGGTGAATCCTTAAGTTCCTCCCAGGCAGACAACTGTACATTATTACTTATTTAGTTAATAACCATAGAAACATAAAATCTGACGGCAGATAAGGACCGCTTGGCCCACCTAGTCTGCCCATTTCCCTACCTGATGGATAAGCTGCAGATTCTGGTTAATCAACAACTTACTTCCTCCTAACCCCCACTAGAATTGCCTTATATCTGTCCCATGCATTCTTGAATTCTCTCACTGTTCCTGACTCCACAACCTCCTCAGGAAGGCTGTTCCATGCATCCACAACCCTCTCTGTGAAAAAATACTTTAACATTACCTCTGAGCCATCCCCCCCTCTATCTTCAAATTGTGCCCCCTTGTTCTTGCACATCTCTTTTTCTGAAAGATGCTACCCTCTTGTACTTTAATTCCTTAAGATGCTTGAAAGTTTCTATCATCTCCACCCTCTTCCTCCTTTCCTCAAGGGTATACATATTAAACTGTTTTAGTCTCTCCTCATATGTCTTCTGGTGCAGACCCTGACCCATTTTGGTTGCTCTCCTCTGAACAGCCTCCACTCTGTCTATGTCTTTGCGGAGATGGGGGTCTCCAGAACTGCATGCAGTACTCCAGATGGGGTCTCACCAACTGTCTGTACAGAGGGATAACAACTTCCTGTTTTTTACTGGTGATGCCTCTCCCTATGCATCCCAGTATCCCCCAGCCCTCCTTACTGCCTTCTCACATTGCTTGCCCACCTTTAGGTCATCTGATATAATTACTCCTACGTCTCATTTGATTTTTGTTGTTATTATCTCACCTCCCATTGTGTACTCTTCCCCTGGGTTTTTGTTTCCCAGGTGCATTACCTTACTCTTCTTTGCATTGAATCTAAGCTGCCATATATTTGACCATTCCTCCAACCTTGCCAAGTCCCTTCTCATCCTTTCCACTCCATCTTGTTTATCAACCCTGTTGCAGATCTTTGTGTCGTCTGCAAAGAGACATACTTTTCCTTTCAGGTGCTCTCCAATGCCACTTATAAAGACATTAAAGAGGACTGGTCCCATTACCGAACCCTGCGGTACCCCACTAGTAACCCTCCTTTCTTCACTGTGGACTCCGTTTACTATTACCCTATGCGTCCTGTTGTCCAGCCAGTGTTTTATCCAGGCTACCACCTTGAGACCCACTCCAAGGCAGGCAAACTTGTATATTAATCTTTTATGTGAGACTGTGTCAAACGCCTTGCTAAAATCTAGGTAGGCCATATCCACAGCCCCTCCCTGGTCTACTACTTTGGTCACCCAGTCAAAGAAATCTATTAGGTTCGTCTGACATGACCTTCCTGCTGTGAAACCATGCTGCCTTGGGCCCTGTGCCCCACTGTAACCATTATAGTATATGGTTAGTGCTTGTTATGTATAAAAGCTGGCCCCTTCAAAAGTGCTGCTATGCATGTTCTAAGCCGTGTACCTTCTAAAAACATTGTACACATTCCAGAGCAGTCAGCTGTGTCTTAGCTTGTGTTTCCTGCTACACTGTTAGCACAGTTGTGCTTCACTCAAACTAAAATTAAAAGTCATAACCCATATACTATAACGAATAAAATATGGGCAACCATACACATCTTGCCTTGTGTTTCCAGCTCGGGGTTGAGATAACATCGTGGAACTCTCAAGCTTCACTCTCGTGATCCATACACTGTTCTATCAATCCCTCAATGGAAACACGGGCTCATTGTGTATAGTCAACCATACGTTGTTCCTTACATTGTGAACAAAGTGTTGATATGCACTGCTCAGCTTGGTCCTAATTTTTATGGCGAAGCAGGCAAACAAGAAATATTCTATAAATCTTCAACTTGATTCATACCTCACTAAAACCTCAACCCTACAAGACGTACAGAAGAGGCTGGATATTTACTTGCCTCCTCTACTGAATGAGCACATAAACAGAACAGGAAAATGAGTGGATACACTTCAAGAGGGTGAGTAACCTCAAAGGCTTGTGTGGCTTTACTTATTTTTGGCAAGTGGGGAAAACAAATCAAGTGAAAAGCCTTGTTTTAGCAGCCCAGAAGCACAAGTGGTAGCACTACCGCTTGCGGAGCTGATGATCTGGATTTGGGAAAGAGCCTGGAGCATCAGTGGGTTAACCGGGAGAGGATGAGCATCCGATGGACTGCTCTCCTTCTCCAGGGCAGCTGGGGTGAGGCTGTCGGCAACAGACTGACACCCAGCAGTGGCCGAGAGTTGGTGCGTCTGACATCTCCTGTGTAAGCGGGATCTGGGGCTCAGCGAATGTTGGTGTAGCCATGAACGAGAGCATGTGTGATGCACCTCGGGCATCAATGTCCGTCTGAATGGGAGGGGAAAACTAAGGTGAAAAAAAACCTGCATCTGGCTGCAGAATGACACTGGGGAAACCAAGAAGGCCTACTTCTTGAAACAACGCCACAGCCTCAGACTCGGTCAGGACCCCAAGGATAATATGGCCCTTCCCTTCGGGGGACCCTGCCATGAGGGTAAGTCACAGTGCTCCCAGACCGGGCAGCTGGGGTGAGGGAGTGCCAGGGTGTGGGTGCTTGTGGAAGCTTGGGCTGATACAAGAGGTACATCCCCGCCAAGCCAGACAGACATAAAAAAAGTGAAAAAAAAAAAAGAAAACCTTGTCTTAAACTGTGTCCTGTTATTTTTCCTACCTTGATTGTCTCCATAGGACAAACAACAACAACTGCCTCTGCAACGCCAGCTCCAAGGCCACAGAGTAAACTCTTAGTGCTGTTCAGATTCCCATTGGAGTCCTTCATCTGATTACTAAGGAACTCGAACATCCCAAATCTGCAGACAAAAGGAGTTGCAGAATGCTTAGCCATATGTGCAGGTCATCCTGTGTTCTGACACCGGCTCTGTTCAGCCCAGTTTTGAAGCTGGCCTGCTGTGTATTTGTGTGCATGTATTCTGAGGCACAGAGAGGAGCGCTGTCAAGAGGACTGGGTAGAATTACTTAATGGAAACAGAGTGCGCACCAGGTCGTGGTGCTCACAAGTAAAAACAGTACTGTAGCAAAAATAAAAAATTACTCACCTTAGTAATGTTGTTTCTTCTAATGGAGTCTTGCTATATTATGACATATGCAGTGAGTCCCACCCTTCGAACTGCTCCAGAGGTGAAAGAATTAACTTTCCATGCCAGGCATGGAACTTTGAATGTGAGCTCGGTTGAAAACTCTGTCTGTTGTTCTTCAAACTCAAACTGTCAGATCTTTTCGAGCAAAACTCACTAAGGCTCTGTGTGGAAGCCGTAAACCTACACTAGCCAACTGGCTACTAAATATAAGAACACATTTCTCTTGGTCCCAAAACAAAGACTCAAGTCAGGTGATCAAAAAAAAAAAAAAAAATTAAAAACATAACACCCAAACACCCCAAAAAGGAGGGGTGAAAAATAAAAGTGGGCATCTACTAAGTGCCAACACTGCACTGCCACCACATCCCAAAAGTAGAGTTCTGAGAAATGCAGGTGGGGAGGTCATAATATAGCAAGACTCCATAGAAGAAACAACATTACTAAGGTGAGTAATTTTTCTTCAAACAACATGAAGTCTTGCTATATTATATGTTTATACATAAACTACACAGCAGTACCTCCATGGAGGGGACAGAACCCACTTAGGAAATAGGCTCTGAAGCACAGCTGTGCCAAACCGAGCATCACCCTAGCCTAGATGTCCAGGGAGTAATGCTTGGTAAAAGTGTGAACTGTTTTCCAGGTAGCTGCTTGACATATCTCTAGGATAGGGATGTCCTTGGCAGCAGCCAGAGACGCAGCTGTACCTCTGGTAGAGTGAGCCCTCAGGCCTGAGGGAGGAACCTTATCCAGTTTTTCATAGCAAAATTGGATACAAGAGACAATCCACCTGGCAATGGATCTTTTAGTGGCAGGTTTCCCTTTACCAACCTCACCATAAGTGAGGAACAGTTGGAGGGAGTCAAACCTGTGACCCTTGGTACATTCTATGTAGTAACTAAGGGCTCTTTTGACATCTAAACTGTGCAGTCTCCTCTCGCCAGAGGAGGAATGTTCAGTGAAGTACACAGGGAGAGACACAGATTGATTAAGGTGGAAGTCTGAAACCACCTTAGGCAAGAACTTTCTGTTAGTCCTGAGGACCACCTTATCTCTATGAAAGGAGATAAAAATCGGGCTCCACTGACAATGCTTGTAATTCACTTGTGTGCCTGGCATAAGTGATGGCTACCAAAAACACAGTTTTCCAAGTCAAGTACTTAAGCTCTGCTGAAGACAAGGGCTCAAAAGGGGGTTGCATAAGCTGGGCAATGCAAATATTAAGATACTAGGCAGGGGCAGGGTCCCTGAATGGAGGGCTGGTGTGAAGCAATCCCTTGAAAAACTTGGAGAATACAGGATGAGCTGAAAGAGAAGAGGGTTTACCTGCTGATAAGAAAGCAGACACGGCTGCCAGGTGCACTTTTAGGGTAGCTGGTCTCAGCCCCAAAGTATTCAAATGCACCATATAATCCAGGACTGTGGGTAAGTCAGCAGTTTCTGGGGAAATATGCCTGCCAGAGCACCATATGGAAAATCTCCTCCATTTGGAATTATAAGTAGCCCTGGTGGAAGGCTTCCTAGAAGCCTTCAAGATATCAATACCTTGGGAGAGGTGTAGGTCAACAAACTCTAACTCTTCAAGAGCCAGGCCTTGAGATTGAGAGATTTGAGGTTCGGTACCAAACTCTCCTGGGCACAGGTTAACAGGTTGTGATTCCTGGGAAGACACAGGAAGGTGGACTGCTAAGGACATAAGGAGTGGTACCAGGGCTGTCTGGCCCAATCTGGAGCAATCAGGATCATCTTGCAGGGTTGAGATCTGATTTTGACTAGCACCTTGAACAGAAGAGGGAAGGGGAGAAAAGCATAAAGAAACTTCCCTTCCCAACTGAGAAGGAAGGCATCCAGAGGGACTGAGCCCAACACTGGGGGCCTACAGCAAAAAAGGGGAAGTTGGTGATTGTCTGGGGCTGCAAACAGATCTATCTGCGGGGTGCCCCATCTGGCAAATACTACCTCCAGTACTAGGGGATCCAGTGACCATTCGTGATGGCCCTGGGAAATCCTGCTGAAAGCATCTGCCAGGACATTGTCCTTGCCTGGGAGGTGAACTGCCGTAAGGGAGGTGTTCAGGGAATAAGCCAGAGACCACAACGTCATTGCTTCGGTGCACAAGGCCGTAGACCGAGTGCCTCCTTGCTTGTTCATGTACCACATTGTAGTGGTGTTGTCTGTTCTGACCTGTACGACTTTGTTCTGAACAGGTGGGGAAAAAACTTGAAGTGCTAGAAAAACTGCTCTGAGTTCCAACAGACTGATGTGGAGCAGAGATTCCCGTGGGGACCACAATCTCTGGGTAGTGAGATCGCCCATGTGAGCTCCCCACCCAAGAGGGATGCATCTGTAGTAAGGATTAAGGAGTGAGACTGAGGGGTGAAGGGGACCCCCTGTCTCAGATTGCTCTGGTCCTGCCACCACTGAAGGGCTTGGATCAGGGTTCGAGTCACTGGGATCAATTTGGTTAGAGGGTCTCTCCTTGGAGACTAAAAGGCTCTCAAATGGAACTGGACGTCCCTCATCTGAAATTTTGCTCCCTGCACTACTGCTGTAGAAGCAGCCATGTGCCCCAGGAGCTGCAGAAAATGCCTTGCTGGTCGAGAGACCTGCAGGGTGAAAAAGGAGGCCAGAGAGACCAGGGTCCTTGCTCTTTCCAGAGGAAGGAAGGCTCTGGCCTCTTTTGTGTTCAGTTCTGCACCTATGAAGGTGAGAAGCTGGACAGGCTCTAGAACTGAGTTTGGAAGATTGAGAAGGAAACCTAGAGATGTGAGCAGTTGCTGAGTTACCTGAAGATGTAGTTTGACCTGGTCTGGAGACTGGCCTACTATGAGCCAATCGTCCAGGTAAGGAAAGATGGCAATTTTTTGCCTTCTTAAGTGGGCAACTGCTACTGCCAGGCATTTTGTGAATACCTCGGGGCAGAGGTGAGGCCGAAGGGCATTGCTCTGAACTGGTAATGGCCTGAGGGCAGTTCGAATCTGAGGTACTTTCGATGGGAGCTTCTGATAAGAACATGGAAGTAGGCATCCTTGAGGTCCAGGGATGCTAGCCAGTCCCCTGGCCTTAGAGAGGGTAAAATAATTCCCAGAGTCACCATTTTGAATTTTGGTTTTAAAAGGTGCTTGTTTAGGTATCTGAGATCCAGGATGGGCCGCCATTCTCCTGTCTTTTTTGGGGTAAGGAAGTACCTGGAGTACAACCCTTTGCCCTGGTGTAGGGTGGAACCCTTTCCACAGCTCTGAGAGCCAGGAGGGTAGAAACTTCTGTTTCTAGGGCAAGTGCCTCTGATGGATTTGCAGGTGGAAAGGACCTGGCTCTCATCTTTGGAAATTTTTTGAAGCTGAGAACCAGTCCCTGGCTTACTACTTCCAGGACCCACTTGTCTGATGTTAAAGACTTCCAGTCCTGGACAAAGTAAGCCAGCCTGCCCCCTACAGGTAGTGGAGAATCGGCCCTGGCCACCCCATCAGGGTGCCTGCTTGGCAGGGGCTTTGGGCTGGAGGATGGAAGTAGGCTTGCTTGTACCCCGTCTGCCTCTCCCTCTAAAGAACCCCCTCTGGGCATAAGCAGAAGAGGAGGCCTGGACTTGGTAAAAAGGCCTATGAAAAGGCCTGCCCCTGCCCCTGCCCCTGGGATGCTGCCTTTGAGGAGTGGCCTGCCTTTCCTTGGCCTGTGCACTCCTATAGGTGGTCCTATATTCATCCATTTTCTTCATGTAATTCTCTGTCTGCTCCCCAAATAGAGAATTGCCCACAACAGGAAAATCCATGGCCTTAGACTGGGTATCCTGTGACAGGGTAGTACATCTGAGCCAAGCCATTCTGCGAAGTGCCACAGATGTAGCCATGACCCTTGATGACACATCATTAGAGTCTACTGCAGCATGAAATTGCACCTTGGATGCCTCAATACCATCCGTAGCCACCTGTTCCAGCTCCCTGGCAAGCTGGTCAGGGACCTGTTTTGCCAGGGCCAGCACAGTATCCCATCTGGATTTCTGGTACCTAGCAGCATAAGCCATATAATTTGCCTGTCTGAGTCCCAAAGATGCTGCCATGTACTGTTTCTTTGCCATGGCATCAATCCTCCTGGAGTCCTTTTCAGGGGAGTGCGAAGCTAGAGGAATATTTGCCTTGTCACAGGCTGCAGCCTGCACTACCCCCACATGGCTGCATTGCTGTGTGAGGAACTCCATATCAGAGCCTGATAATGTATACCTCTTGTCTATCCTTTTGTCCACAGGAGGTATAGTGTGAAGAGTTTTTAGAATTTTTACTGTCTGTTTCCGAAAAGATTTATGCAAAGGAATAGACAGTCTCCTAGACTCTGGAATATCCATCATTTCTACATAATCAGGATCCTCTTGGTCATCAACAGCTTCCTCAACAGGGAGCTGGAGAGTTTCAGCAACTTTCTTATAGAACATAAAATGAGAAGGGGACTCAGATAGTCTGGGAGGAGAAACCCCTGACGGTCTGTCTGGAGAGATGTCCGGTTCAATGGGCACATCCAGACTTTCAAAACCACATTCACTCTCCTCATACTCCTCTTCCCCCTCCTCTGGTTCATAAAAATCCTCAAAATCATAATCTTGAACCGGTGGAACCGGCCGACCCGAGCGCTTCCCTGATGGTGTCAGTTCGGTCGGAACCGGGAAAGTGACTGGACAATTTGAATTGCTTTAGCTATTTCCTCAGCGTTGGAGAAAGAACTTTTGGCTCCACACTAGCTGACTTTCTAGTCCTTTAATTGGAACTGGCTCCTCAGAGCTGGCTCTTGCGTTGCCGGAGGAGTATCGCCTGGTCGGAGGGCATCCCTCCGGTCCGGTTGGAACCAGACTGGCTGGCCTTCCGGGTCAGCGGACTTTTGGCCTCCCTTTCCTGAGCCTACCAACTCTTTTCCATGGTGGCAGCAGGAAAATTCTTACAAATCTGGCAGTCTGCATTGAGGTGGTCAAACCCCAGACATAACACAGGTGGTGTGTGGGTCAGCCTTAGTAAAGGCTTCCCACAAACACTACAGTGCTGAAACCCAGTGGGCCCGGTTTTTCTTTTGGGTTTCTCAGACATAGTGCCAGCCTAACCAAACTTGCCCGTTTATGGCAATCCGCCAAGCAAGACTCTCTTATCGGTTCCCAACCGTGTCACGGGTCGTGGAAAAAAACGTAATTAAATCCTTTTTTTTTAGAACCGATAAGAACCGGGAACCGCACTCTAAATAAGGACTAGTAAAGTTTGAGAATAACCTGATTGGTTCAAACCGAACCGAAAAAGCATTTACAAGTTCCACACAGAATAAAATAAATGTAAGCCTATCTATTACTTACAATACCACAGACAGAGCTTGAACCGACCGGTTGCGGTTTAATTTCGTTCAAAAAACTGATAAAATAATACTTTAACTGACAAAACGAACCGAGCAGAAGGAGAAATCTCCGGAGCGACTGTTCAGTGAGACGGAGTAAAGAATCTGACAGTTTGAGTTTGAAGAACAACAGACAGAGTTTTCAACCGAGCTCGCGCTCAAAGTTCCATGCCTGGCATGGAAAGTTAACTCTTTCACCTCCGGAGCAGTTCGAAGGTTGGGACTCACTGCATATGTCATAATATAGCAAGACTTCAAGTTGTTTGAAACTTGGGCACTCGCCACCACATATTCTGCTGACGCTATGAGGTATAATAAAATGATTTTATTTACATGATAAAAGGCAGTTACAGCGCTCGCCTGACGCATTTCTCGTCCCACCAGGACCCTTCCTCACGGTGCCGGCAGAATATGTGGTGGTGAGTGGCCATGTTTTTTGCTACAGTAGAATTACTTAAGCAGTAACAACTGAGCAGCCAGCCACTTGCTAGGGATTAATGAAAGGATGGAGGGATCACACCCGCCAGTTGTAAATCCCAGGAAGTGATCAGCTGTTTGGTTGTTAGTGCGAATAAAACCTAACTGCAATAACAAGCTTGCTTTTCTAGTTTTTTTTTTTTTTTTACTTTTGCCATTTTTTCATAGCCAAGCATTGTGAAGGGAGCAGTGCAGTGGGAGAATGCCTTACGTTTTACGCACTGCTTGCCATGAAATATGTGGTTGGCAGCTGGACTGGCCATTTCTTACAGATTAATAACTGATCCAGTAGCCAATCATTAGACTCATGAATATTTAATTACACTTACAATTCATGGCATCTAAATCTGGGGTATGGCCAGCCAGGTGGCTTGGCAGCAGTGTTGTGTGCTGCCACACAACAAATCTAGGATGTGGGGTCCTTTAACGGGCAAGGAATGCCAGTGCTGAAGCACTCCCTGCTGCTCAGTCACAGACTGGCATTTCCATCAGTTGTAAAGACAAGTGACTGCATGGACTGGCCTATCAGCACAGCAGCAAAGGTGCCACCCCGATGCTGGTGATTCGGTTCTGGGAACAAGCTGAGGTGCTGGAGGGCCAGAAGGGGGTATGGCACTGTGTCCCATAGGGTGTTTTCCATGGCGGGGGGGGGGTGCTTCCCACTGCATGAGTGCCCTCTGGAGAGTGCCCAGGAGGCACAAGCTAGCTGAGGATAGCAAGAGAAAGGGAGATGCAGTGGCTTCATGGCATGCATGCCTGTTGCGTAAAGTGCACTGCATGTTCACAGCTAGGTGTCTCAGGAGGATGGGAGTAAACAGGAAAAAGCCCACCCTGGCAGGATGAAATCATCGTGTTCGGGCTGTGCTACCAACCCAGCATAAGCAAGCTCCCTGCCCGCCTCCACCAAATTCAGACAAGACGAGAGGGGGGGCAACTGACTGCTCCCCCCCCCACACACACACACACAGGGCAGGCAAGGCAATGTTATTTCTACAGTGTCTTATTCCAGGGGCTCAAGGCACTTTCATAAAAATCTTAAAACAACAGCATAAAAGTGCACAGCTCAGAAACCTTAAACTATAAAAAGGTACTAGTGACAGATATTAGTCATCAGGTCCACACGCTAATTCAAAAAGATGGCCTTTTAGCCCCGGTTTAAATGCCTCCACCACGGGGGAATTCCTTAGACAGTATGGCATGGAGTTCCAGATAGAGGGTGCTGCCACGGAGAAAGCCCTGTCCCCAAACTGCTTCAGGCAGGATCTCAGAACAGCTAACAATAACTGCACAGGGAAGCGGCGAGAGTGGCTGGGAACATACCAAGCCAAGAGATTTTTTGGATAGCCAGGGTCTGAGCCACGCAGGACTTTGTACATTAACAAAATGATCCTGAAAGGGATGCGGCACCTAACTGGAAGCCAGTGCAGAAGCCGCAGCATTGGAGTGATATGATCTTTACAGGGCACACCCCTGCCACCATCCTGGCTCTGGCATTCTGCACCAGCTGCAGATGATGCACCAAACCTCCACATAGCCCTGTAGTATAGAGCATTAACAACAAGAAACAAGACTCAGCACTCAAAACATGGCGTGAAAAACTGGCATATTTAATCAAGCAAATGCCACAAAAAGCCTCAAAGGCTAAAAAGTATACAGCAAGGCAAACTCCCGACCGGTTTCGTGCTAACTGCACGTCATGAGACCCCAGGTATAGCCAATGATTTTCCATTTTCTAAAAGGGCCAATTCCATCTGGCAAAATCTTTCAAATCTGTTTTTCTGCTCATACACCCCCCCCCCATATTGAGGGCAAATCAACATGTTTTTTATTACAAAAAAATCTGGCTTAAAATTATAGTGTTTGCCCAAAAAAGCTGGTGGAAAGTGGGGGTTTTCATGAAAAAATTGACTCCCATGTGCTGGCTTAAAAATGACAAATTCTGTTTTTACTGGTGTTTTCAGCTGAAAATGGAAAATCACTGGTCCTAGGGAGGGGTGATCGATAGACCACCAGGACAAGAGGAAGACAAAAATAGGGAACTCAGAGAAGAGTTGGCAAGGGGACTGAAGAAGGGGGAAGTGGTGGTGGGTGATTTGAATCTGCCGGATTATCAACTGGGACATAGTGTTTGTGCATCTAGGAATTGGAATAATCTCCCAAAAGTTACAAGTGGAATGCCAAGTCATGTCTCCTTTAAAGCAGGTTTAAAACAATTTCACCGTTAACACATGCACTGTTCTTCTTATGACTAATTGTTTATCTTTTTAAAGTGTGTATTATGTCTTTGTATTTAATATTTGTAATTTTGTTATGTTTGTAACTCTTTGGCTATGTCCCGGGTCGTACATGAAAAAGGGCCTCAGCTCATACACTTCCCTGGAAAACAAAAGTTTAAATAAAAAATAAAATAAAATTCCAGCAACCAGGTGCACCAGAAGTTGGGTCCTGCAGGATACATTGCAAGACTACCTGCTGGATACATTGCAGGACTACCTGCTGGTGCAGCTGGCTAAGGAACCCACTAGCCAGGTGGCCATTCTTCATTTGGTGCTCACGGTCAGGGAGGCAAAGACAGACATGGAGCTGCAAACTGTAGAGGGGGTCAAGAATGGGGAAAACAATTCCTCAGATATATAAAGGAATAAAGGAAGCAGGGAGAGGATATTGTTGGGCTACAGAGGGGTGGACGGTACTAGAGGCAAATGAACAAAAGGCAGCCATCCTTAATGATTACTTCTGCTCTGCCTTCACAAGGGAAGACAGGGGCTCCCTGCCTGGGACTGGCATCACGGCAGCTGTCTGCAGCATTTCTAAAATGAGGATGCCAGTATTTACTAGAAAAAGGGTCCAGAAGGGGCTTGAAACTGTAAACATGAAGTCCCAGGGCCAGATGGGATGCACCCAAAGGTGTTCAAGGAACTGGCTGTGAAACTGGCTGAACCCCTAGCAGGGCAATTCAATAGCTCACGTCATACAGAGGCAGTTCTGAAAGACTGAAGGGTAGCAGACATAGTCCTGCTACACAAGAAGGGGTACAAGGAGCAACTGAGGAATTACAGACCTGTAAGCCTTACCTCTGCAGCGGGTAAACGGATGTAGTTGCTGATCACAGAGGAACTCGTGGATTACCTAGAGAGCAACGGTCTACAGGACAGTCAACAGCATGGGATTGTGGCAGTGAGCTCTTGCCGACCAACTCGTAGTTTTGTCTGACAGGGTTATCAAAAGCAGTAGGTAAGTGGATTTACACTACTTCGATTTCAGCAAGGCTTTCGAGTCAGTGCCACACAGAAGACTGCTGAAAGATCTGTGCACAGCTAGGGACATAGGTAAATGGGAAACTGGCTGAAGGAGAGACAGTAGAGGGTGGAGGTAAACTGGGTCAAATCAGAAGAGAGGGAGTTCACAAGTGGCTGGGTGCTGCAGGGATCGATCCTGGGCCCTGTCCTCTTCAATCTGTTCATCAGCAACACTGGAGAGGGCATCTGGGGCAATCAGCGTCTCTTTGCAGATGACACAAAGCTATGTGGAATGGTAGATAGTGACAAAAAGATCAGGGATATACAGTGAGCTCTACAAAGGCAAGAGAGGTGGTCTAAGGTTCGGCAGTTGAAATTCAACTCCTTACAGCCCTTGGTGGTTCTAAGGATACCGTATATAACATTATTACAATGTCTCATTAAACATTCAGACATTCCCCCCGCTTTGGTTGTCCACTACATGGTGAATGGGGTTATATAGTATGGGCATGTTATTGTACACTTTTGTTTTACATAGGATTACACTGTTAGTAGTTTTTCACAGTGGGAGCTCAGTGGTACAGCAGCACTACATAGTAACGAACTATTAAAAGGTTAGAAATAATGGAAACTCTTAAGTGGGGATGTCTGATTGTTTAATGATACATAATGTTATATACTGTTACATATTGTATCTTTAGGACCACTACGGCCTTGAGGAAGTTGCCCCAGGCCATGAAATGGTGGCCTTTGCTTTCAAGAGGTGGCTTCACATAATTATCCAAATAAACACACTATTTGAACTACTTTAGCAGTTTGGATCTCTGTCATCCTTGTTTCCCTGTGGCATTCTGAGTGAAGACTCCTCCATATCACCATACTTTTTTGGTAGTCATTTTATCAGGCCAAGAGCATCTAGGACCCCCCCCCCCACACACACACACACACACTCGCACGCAACCTAGTTGAAATTCAATGCCACAAAATGCAAGGTTATGCACTTGGGGGGAAAAAAGCAGGACAGAGCACCAAATGGGAGGGGTTAAACTGATCACTACGGCAGAGGACAGAAAGCTGGGAGTCATCATTAGTGAATCCCTCAAACAACAAAGCCAGTGTAAAAAGATCTATAGTGAGGCTAATCTGCTGGGATATATTGGAAGGGGTACTGACAGCACAGAAAAGGAGGTACTACTACCTTTATATAGGTCACCGGTGAGGCTGCATCTGGAATACTGTACTCTGTTTTGGAGTCCTCATTTAAGGAAGAACAGGGACAGACTGGAGACAGCGCAATGCAGGGTGCCTAATGATTCAGGGCCAACAGCACAGATCTTATGAAGATTGTCTGAAGGCAATGAACGTGTACTTACTGGAGAGCAGACAAGACTGGAGATATGATACAGACCTTTAAGTTGCTAGAGGGAATAAACACAGGGAACTTTAGCAGGAGTACAGAGTCAAGAACCAGAGGTCACGTGTGGAAACTAGCGTGGGGGGGGAGGCTTAAAAAGGATATGAGGAAGTTCTATATTACAGAAAGGGTGGCGGAGCTGTGAACAGTCTGCCAGCAGAGACGGTGAGCGCCAGGACTGTAAATGGTTTCGAGCATGGCTGGGATAGAGTGGTGCTTGCTTTAGTCGGTGGCAGTAGGGGAGGGAGCAGTGGGGTGGATGGGGAGGGATAAAACCTCCTATGTACAATAGGTCCCAGGGCAGATAGGGAACGCCGGGCAGATTAGATGGACCTTTGATCTTTTTCTGCCATCACTGTCTGTGTGTCTATCCTGCTATTTCATCCTTTTGCACCTTCAGTTGTATACCATCTGGTCCTTCTGATTCCTTTACCTTCAACTCACTTCAACAGATACATATTACATCACACGTAAGTTTCTAAAACTTCCAGCTCCTTTAACACATACATTAGTATATCATTTAAATTGTGATTGTCGGCATTGTATTGTCAACAATGTTATTTGTTATTGTTAGTAAATCAAAAGCAACCAAATTACAGGATCACCTTGTGAACAGTACCTTAATGGCACTAATGGTGTATGAACCATCTTCCTGTTTAAAAATAAAGCTTTTTACTACTACTACTACTACTAACTACATAAAATAACAACACTACATAACAATGGAAAGTAGCTCTCTACATACAGTACACAGACATCATACCTGACTGCAGATTTTGGAACAGAGCCATAAAGCAAGGAGCTTAGCCCACGATACAGACCCCGAATTCCATGGTCCTGGACAGTCAGCTTTACACAGTCACCTGCAATACAGCAATTAGAATGAGTTGTAAACATGGCATTCGGTGGGCACTGGAAGGTTGTCATTTAGAATTCCTTTATTGCTCCACACACAACAAACAGTGTGAGCCGAATGCCAATTTCTGGGGCTGGTGTTCTATTTTGAATATGGGTTTAAAGCAAACATTACTGTACTGTATGGAAAAGCACAGTAAAGCTGTATTTGATCTCAAGCAGGATATAAGATTTTGGAGGAAAATACCAAAATTAAAATATTCGAATTTCATGATGGTACTGTGCGTTCTCGTTTAGAGATTAACATCTAGGAAAGGAGGGAGCGGGGGGACATGACAGAAACTTTCAAGTACCTCAACAGAATCAACAAAGTCCAAGAATGTAGCATCTTTCAGAAAAAGAGATGTGCAAGAATAAGGGGCCACAATTTGAAGACAGAAAGGGAACAGCTCAGGGGCGGTGTGAGGAAGTATTTTTTCACAGAGAGGGTGGTGAACGCATGGAACAGCCTTCCTGAGGGGGTCGTAAGGTCAAAACAGTATGGGAATTCAAGAATGCATGGGACAGACATAAGGCAATTCTAGAGGATGGTAGGAGGAAGTAGGCTGTTGGTTAACTAGGATTTGCAGCTTATCCAATAGGTAGGGAAATGGGCAGACTAGGTGGGCCAGGCGGTGCTTATCTGCCATCAAAGTCTATGTTTCTATGTTAACATCGACATTTAACCTGGTATGTCTTGAAGTCCAGCTGATCATCACACCACGTACATTAAAGAAGTTACACTGCAGATCAGTCATTGAACCATTCCTAAACCATAAACTGCCAGGAACCTCTGACCCCTTTTAGGACTCAAACCGGGAACTGATCCATCTTATGACACCCAGTTAAATTCTGTGTTCAGTTTTTTAAAATGTGGTTTACACAGAGCTGGCACTGTTTATGTGCCAGTGCCATAAGGACATAAATATAACTGATTAGCATGCTGTGTCAGTGTGATATCTTATAAAAATGAAGCCATTTTAAAGTAGCTGTGGGCCCGATTCCAAGACGGGCTACGCCGGCGTAAGGCGAGATACACCAAACTCCATGGCCTTTGGAATTCCAAGAGGCGACTTGCACCATGGTGGATGCAGGCTGCGCGACAACTGCAGATTATGCCACCCGCTATGCCGCAGCCCACAACACCTGGCACAAGTGCAGGTTATGACAGCAACTTCGCCCAGTTCAAGGAGGGTGCTGTCGTAACCTGCAAGTGCCATTCCAGAAGTGGCACTGGCAGGTCTGAAGTCCAACAGCCCGGAGCTGCTCTAAGTGTCAGCCGACTGTGCTATCCGTCGGCTGTCTGCCCATGGCGCCGCAACCCCGGCGAAGATGTGTTCCCCATGCCCCCACAGGCATACCCCAGCCCCCCCAAATGTCAGGGACCCATGTGGGTCTGTTTCTGGTCGCCCCGGATGCCTGTGCCTTCTGTTCTGCCCCCCCATACCCCCTGGTGTGTGCTGAGATGGTCCGAGGGGGCTTTGGGGGGGGGCTGCCCATCACCGGCCGCGATTTGCGACATGCGGTTCTATACGCCAGGCGTGTGGCAGTAGCCTATGCCTGGCGTATCCCACATGTCGCAAGTGCTGGGACCATGCCACTCCTGGAATGCAGCGTAGGGTCCCTGGCAGAGCAGCGAATGGGGTAACTCACAACTGCGTGCAAGTTACGATATTCGTCTTGGAATTGGCCCCAGTATTTGTTTATCACTGACTAACAAATACTATAATAGTCACCATATAGTTTTATTTGGTAACAGTGTTTTTTTTCTGGCAAAATCATCAATATACTCGTTTTTTGTTTACTTTCATTCCCAAATAAAGATACAGGATTTCAAAGTTTCTAAAAACTTCCAGCCCCTGTGCCATGCAAAAATAAAATAACGTGGTACAGTGCTGTGCTGATTAGTATCAAAAACATGTGGTAACACCATTCTGACACAGCCACAACATGAGTCTAGTATGTATATTCAACAGGTGGCCTAAATAGAAAAGATTTAAAAAAAACTGAGTGGCAGCCATCTTTAATGACTTGAGTCATTAATTACAAAATTAGCTATAAAAGATGATTTAAAAATCTCTGAGAAAATTAAAAGTACACTGAGGATGAATCTAAGGATGTCAAAAATGCATTTTTGAGGCCGACCCAGTGGAGGAGCAGTTGCGCTTCCGCCCTCCTCGCCAGCAAGAGGATTAGAAACGGACATGGGTTGCTCGATGGACCAGCAGAGTGAGGTAGAATTGAGCACCCAATGGCAGCTCTCCTTACTCGTGGAGGGCGGACACCAGTTCCCACTGCTGGGACTGCCACCTGACAAGGGCTGGGCGGCAGTGTAGCGGAAGTGCACACTAGCGGGTGGTAGGGCAGTAACATAACATGCTGGCGCACGTGTCCTGACACTCCAGCTCAGGGAAGATAAAATCAGAAGGACAACGGTACCAGGCTGGTCCTAGCCATCACTCCCCTCCTGCAGGCTCTCGCATGACTGACAGCTGACCACCCACCCACAGGGTTCAGTGTAAGTGGTGGATAATCCGTAAGTCTGTGAGAAGGTCGGTGACAGGACTGGGGGTTGCCATCAGGCAGACCTGGAAGGCAATAAGAAAAAATTACTCACCTTAGTAATGTTGTTTCTTCTAATGGAGTCTTGCTATATTATGACAATTGCAGTTTGTCCCAGCCTTAGAACTGCTCCGGAGGTGAAAGAGTTAACTTCCATGCCAGGCATGGAATCCTGAGCACGAGCTTGGTTGTAAAAACTCTGTCTGGTGATATTCAAACCGAAACTGTCAGATCTTTACGAGCAAAAACTCACTAAGGTTCTGTGTGGAAGCTGTAAACCTACACTAGCCAACTGGCTACTCAAATATTAACACATTTTTCTGGTCCCAAAACCAAGACTCAAGTCAGGGGACCCAGAAAATAAAATGAAACACTAACACCCAAACACCCCAAAAAGGAGGGGTGAAAAACACAAGGTGGGCATCATTAGGTGCCAACACTGGCCTGCCCACCCACATCCCAAGAGCAGAGGTTCTCAGAGGGGCAGGCAGGGGGAAGGTCATAATATACCAAGACTCCATTAGAAGAAACAACATTACTAAGGTGAGTAATTTTTTCTTCAAACAACATGAAGTCTTGCTATATTATGACAATTGCAGACTACACAGCAGTACCTCCATGGAGGAGGGACAGAACCTACTTAGGAAATAGACTCTGAAGCACAGCTGTGCCAAACCGAGCATCCCTCCTAGCCTGGATGTCCAGGGAGTAATGCTTGGTGAAGTGTGTACTGTTTTCCAGGTAGCTGCTTGACATATCTCTAAGATAGGGATGTCCCTGGCTGCAGCTAGGGACACAGCTGTACCTCTAGTAGAGTGAGCCCTCAGGCCTGAAGGGGGAACCTTACCCAGTTTTTGATAGCAAAATTGGATACAAGAGACAATCCACCTGGCAATGGATCTTTTAGTGGCAGGTTTCCCTTTCCCAACCTCACCATAAGTGAGGAACAGTTGGAGGGAGTCAAACCTGTGACCCTTGGTACGCTCTATGTAGTAACTAAGGGCTCTCTTTACATCTAAACTGTGCAACCTCCTCTCGCCAGAGGAGGGATGGTCAGTGAAGTACACTGGAAGAGATACAGATTGATTAAGGTGGAAATCTGAAACCACCTTAGGCAAGAACTTCCTGTTAGTCCTGAGGACTACCTTATCTCTGTGAAAGGAGATAAAATCAGGCTCCACTGACAAAGCTTGTAATTCACTTATGCGCCTGGCAGAAGTGATGGCTACTAGAAACACAGTTTTCCAAGTCAAGTACTTAAGCTCTGCTGAAGACAAAGGTTCAAAGGGGGGTTGCATCAGCTGAGCAATGCAAACATTAAGATCCCAGGCAGGAGCAGGGTCCCTGAATCGAGGGTTGGTGTGAAGCAATCCCTTGAAAAACTTGGAGAATACAAGGTGAGCAGAAAGAGAAGAGGTCTTTCCTGCTGAAATAAAAGCAGAGACAGCTGCCAAATGCACTTTCAGGGTAGCTGGTCTCAGCCCCAAAGTATTTAGATGGACCATATAGTCCAAGACTGTGGGCAAATCAGCAGATTCTGGGGAAATAAGCCTCCCAGAGCACCATATGGAAAACCTTTTCCATTTAGAATTATAAGTAGCCCTGGTGGAAGGCTTCCTAGAAGCTTTCAAGATTTAAAGTACACCTTGAGAAAGGTGTAGGTCAAGCAACTCTAACTCCTCAAGAGCCAGGCCTTGAGGTTGAGGGATTTGAGATTCGATACCAAACTCTCCCTGGGCACAGGTTAACAAATTGTGATTCTGGGGAGACGAGGGGAAGATGGACTGCTAAGGACAGAAGGAGAGGGATACCAGGGCTGTCTGGCCCAATCTGGAGCAATCAGAATCATCTTGCAAGGTTGAGATCTGATTTTGACTAGCACCTTGAACAAGAGAGGGAAGGGGGGAAGGCATAGAGGAACTTCCCTTCCCAATCGAGAAGGAAGGCATCCAGAGGGACTGAGCCCAACACTGGGGGCCTGCAACAAAAAAGCGGAAGTTGGTGGTTGTCTGGGGCTGCAAAAAGATCTATCTGAGGGGTGCCCCACCTGGCAAATACTAACCCTAGTACTAGGGGATCCAGTGACCATTCGTGATGGCCCTGGGAAATCCTGCTGAGAGCATCTGCCAGGACATTGTCCTTGCCTGGGAGGTGAACTGCTATGAGGGAGGTGTTCAGAGAATAAGCCAGAGACCACAACTTCATTGCCTCGGTGCACAAGGCCGAGGACCGAGTGCCCTCTTGCTTGCTGATGTACCACATTGTAGTGGTGTTGTCTGTTCTGACCTGTACCACTTTGTTCTGAACAGATGCAGAAAAAACCTGAAGTGCTAGAAAAACAGCTCTGAGTTCCAACAGATTGATGTGGAGCAGAGATTCCTGAGGGGATCACAATCCCTGGGTGGTGAGGTCGCCCATGTGAGCTCCCCATCCCAAGAGGGACGCATCTGTAGTAAGGGTCAAGGAGTGAGATTGAGGGATGAAAGGAACCCCCTGTCTCAGATTGCTCTGATCCTGCCACCACTACAGGGCCTGGACCAGGGTTCGAGTTACTGGGATCAATTTGGTTAGGGGATCTCTCCTTTGAGACCAGAAGGCTCTCAAATGGAACTGAATGTCCCTCATCTGAAATCTGGCTCCTTGCACTACAGCTGTGGAAGCAGCCATGTGCCCTAGGAGCTGTAGAAAGTGCCTTGCTGGCCGAGAGACCTGCAGAGTGAAGGAGGAGGCCAGAGCCACCAGGGTCTTACCCTTTCTAGAGGAAGGAAAGCTCTGGCCTGCTTTGTGTCCAGTTCTGCGCAATGAAGGTGAGTAGCTGAACAGGCTCTAGAACTGACTTTGGGAGATTGAGAAGAAAACCTAGAGATGTAAGCAGCTGCTGGGTAACCTGAAGGTGTAATTTGACTTGGTCTGGAGACTGACCCACTATGAGCCAGTCGTCCAGGTAAGGAAAGATGGCAATCTTTTGCCTTCTTAAGTGAGCAACTGCTACTGCCAGGCATTTTATGAATACCCTTGGGGCAGAGGTAAGGCCGAAGGGCATTGCTCTGAACTGGTAATGGCCTGAGGGCAGTTCGAATCTGAGGTACTTTCGGTGGGAGCTTCTGATGAGAACATGGAAGTAGGCATCCTTGAGGTCCAGGGACGCTAGCCAGTCCCCTGGCCTTAGGGAGGGTAAAATAATTCCCAGAGTCACCATTTTGAATTTTGGTTTTAAAAGGTGCTTGTTTAGGTATCTTAGATCCAGGATGGGCCGCCATTCTCCTGTCTTTTGGGGTGTAAGGAAGTACCTGGAGTATAGTCCTTTGCCCTGGTGTAGGGGAGGGACCCTTTCCACAGCTCTGAGAGCCAGGAGGGTTGAGACTTCTGTTTCCAAAGCAAGAGCCTCTAATGGATTTGCAGGTGGAAAGATCTGGTTCTCATCTTTGGAAATTTTTTGAAGCTGAGAACCAGTTCCTGGCTTACTACTTCCAGTACCCACTTGTCTGATGTTAAACACTCCCAGTCCTGGACGAAGTAAGCCAGCCTGCCCCCTACAGGTAATGGAGAATCGGCCCTGGGCATCCCATCAGGGTGCCTGTTTGGCAGGGGCTTTAGGGTGAGGGGTGGGAGCAGGCCTGCTCGTACCCCGTCTGCCTCTCCCTCTGAAGAACCCCCTCTGGGTATAAGATGAAGAGGAGGCCTGGGCTTGGTAAAAAGGCCTGTGAAAAGGCCTGCCCCTGCCCCTGGAAGGCTGCCTCTGAGGAGTGGCTTGCCTCTCCTTGGCCTGTGCACTCCTATAAGTGGTCCTATACTCATCCATTTTCTTCATGTAATTCTCTGTCTGCTCCCCAAACAGAGAATTACCCACAACTGGAAAATCCATGGCCTTAGCCTGGGTATCCTATGACAGGCTAGTACACCTGAGCCAAGCCATTCTACGAAGTGCCACAGATGTAGCCATGACTCTTGAAGATACATCATTAGAGTCCACTGCAGCATGGAATTGCACCTTGGATGCCTCAATACCATCAGCAGCCACCTGTTCCAGCTCCTTGGCAAGCTGGCCAGGGACCTGTTTCGCTAAAGCCTTAACAGTATCCCATCTGGATTTCTGGTATCTTGCAACATAGACCATATAATTTGCCTGTCTGAGTCCCAAGAATGCTGCCATGTATTGTTTCTTTCCACGGCATCAATCCTCCTGGAGTCCTTATCGGGCGGTGTGAAGCCAAAGGAATATTTGCCTTATCACAGGCTGCAGCCTGCACTACCCCAACATGGCTGCATTGTTGTGAAAGGAACTCCGTATCAGGGCCTGACAATGTGTACCTCCTGTCCATCTTTTATCCACAGGAGGTAAAGAATTAGGAGCTTTAAATTTTTGTCTGTTTCTAAAGGATTTATGTAAAGGAATAGACAATCTCCTGGACTCTGGATATCCATCATTTCCACATAGTCAGGCTCCTCCTGTTCATCCACAGCTTCTTCCAAAGGGAGCTGGAGGGTTTCAACAACTTTTATAAAACAGAAAATGAGAAGGGGACTCAAAAGCCTAGGGGAGACACTCCTGAAGGTCTGTCTGGGAGATGTCGGTTCACAGGCACATCAGACTTTCAAAATCACATTCACACTCTTCATAATCCTCCTCCCCTCCTCCGGTTCATAAAATTCCTCTATATCATATTCTTGAACCGTGAAACCGACCGAACAAACGTTTACCTGAAAGTGGCGGTTCAGGCGGGTTTCCAGGAAAGCGACTGGACAATTTGGATCGCTTTGGCTATCTCGTGCAGTTTGGAGGAAATTTTGGCTCCACACCTGCTGATTTTCTAGTCCTCTTTGCTGGAACTGGCTCCTCCGAGTCAGCTCTTCGTTTGCCCGAGGAAGTCTCGCCCTGGTCAGAGGGCACTCCCTCCAGTTCGGTTGGCACCGAACCAGGCTGGCCATCCGGGTCAGCGGACTTTTTGGCCTCTCGTTCCCTGAGCCTACCAACTCTCTTATCCAGGGTAGCTGCAGGGAAATTCTTGCAAATCTGGCAGTCTGCATTGAGGTGGTCAAACCCCAGACAATAAACACATGTGGTGTGTGGGTCAGCCTTGGCAAAGGCTTCCCCACAGAAACTACAGTGCTGAAACCCAGTGGGCCCGGTTTTTCTTTTGGGTTTCTCAGACATAATGCCAGCCTAACCAAAAACTTGCCCTTTTCCGGCAAATCGCCAAGCAAGACACCCTTATCGGTTCCCAACCGTGTCACGGGTCGTGGAAAAAACCATAATGAAATCCGTTTTGTTTAGAACCGATAAGAACTGGGAACCGCACTCTAAATGTAATTTAACAAGTTTTAACAACAACCTGATCGGTTCAAACCGAACCGATAACAATGTTTGCAAGTTCCACACAGAGAATGAAAACCTATCTATTACTTACAATACCACAGACAGAGCTTGAACCGACCGGTTTGCGGTTAAAATAAATATAATTGCGGTTTAAAATAAACCGAGAATAACACTTTTTAACCGAGAAATGAACCGAGCAGAACGAGGAATCTCCGGAGCGACTGTTCAGTGAGGCGGAGTAAAGAATCTGACAGTTTCGGTTTGAATATCACCAGACAGTTTTTACAACCGAGCTCGCGCTCAGGATTCCATGCCTGGCATGGAAGTTAACTCTTTCACCTCCGGAGCAGTTCTAAGACTGGGACAAACTGCAATTGTCATAATATAGCAAGACTTCATGTTGTTTGAAACACAGAAATTAAAAAAAAATTGATAAAAAAAACTATAATGACAATTTCTGCAGACTAACAAATTCTGCCGCTTTAAACAAGACTGCAGTTTTGAGCTCCAGTGAGTTTGGTCCCCTTATTTTGGTTAAAAAGGGTCATAATCATCCTGTCTGCAATTGATTCTCCACCTTTTCTCATGTTCCTCCTCCAGCCAGGAGCGTGGTCAAGCACCTGCATTCTCAGGTGATACCAATGTGCTCCAGAATCCAGCGGTAGGGGTGCCTGAATGCGGAACAGCCTGCGCCCTCCACTCCTAGGACCTAAGCATCTCACAACCTCAAAGGGCTGCCGATTCCAGTGGGAGACTATTTAAAGTTTTTAATTTTCTACATTAACAGCAATAGGACATGAAGATTTCTCCTATGATATAAAGAGCAATCTAAACATTATCTGGAGCTAAATGTGGAATTTCACATCCCATATCAGGGTTTTAAATAAGCTGAAAAAATTGATTAGCAGTTTTATATGTGAAAGCGCTAATCAGTTGTGAAAATGCATAGCATCTGGCACAGATTGATTAGCAAAATTAAAACTTAAAATGTATTTTTATTCATGTAGTGTCCCGTTCCATACGCTCACTCAGAAAATATGATTAGCAGTCTACTATTTCTGGAAATGGTTAGCATTACCGCCTGTTCTGAGCAGCGTTTTGCGCTGCTATACCAGTTATTTAGTACCCTGCATAGGCAGGGTCTCTGTCTCTCTACAGCACTACAGTCCCAAGTTCTGTGGCAGACAGCTTGTGCAGCAGAATGGACTACTTTCTTTTTTTTTTTTTTTTTACCAATTATTTTACCAGGTGAGACACACTAAGCTGAAAGCTTGTTTGCAGGTGCAACCTGGGAGCACGAGGAAGTTAAGTGACTTGCTCAGGGTCACACAGTATGCAAGTGGGGGCTGTGGGATTCAAACCCAGGTCTCCAGATTTGCAGCTCAGAGCCTTAAACCACTGCGCCATACTGCCTCCTATACTTTCTATGGCTCGCGTTTGTCCAGTAATTGGCTAAGATGTCACATGGTGTCATCAATTACACCAGATATTAGGGAAGGGGAGAGTTTCCAGACAAAGCTGGTGTGGAAGCGAGGCTAAAATCACAGAAAACTAGTACCTCATGAACATAAATGAGCAAACAGTGACCAGCGTGCTTCAGGGATAGCAGGGCAGAGCTTACAAGAATCGGCTCAAGGCGCTAAACGTGCACTTGCCGGAGGCCAGGCAAGAGAGGGAAGAGATGACAGCGACCTTCAAGTTCCTGAAAGGAATGAGCAAGGTAAACTGCGAGGAACTATTTAGCGTAAGTAGCAGATCAAGAACACGGGGGCACGAGTGGAAAGTGATGTGGGGGGGATCAGAAAGGAAATGAGAAAGTTTTATTTTAGTGAAAGGGTGGTGGAAACTTGGAACAATTTGCCAGCTGATGTGGTAGCCAAAACGATCAATGGTTTCAAACACGGCTGGGACAGAGTGAAGAGCTTAGTGACAGTAGTAGTAAAAATCTTTATTTTTATACAGGGATAAGATGCCGCCGTCACAACACCATTAGGACCAAGGGGTCCTATTTACAAGTTAAAATGCACAAAAATAGATATAGAAAAAAATTAAACACATGACATTTACTTATGAGTAAATAAATACACATGGTACCAGGGCTGGACAAATCCCATAGCCCGACATCCTGGGCTACCAGGAAAACATCAAGGACAGCAGCTTACTCTGTGCCAGTTGCCCCCGGGCTAGCACCGTTTTTCATTGCCAGAATGCAGTACAGTCCTCCACCAGTAGGCTGCTCCTCACTCCAGGCAGTTCGTTTGGCTACCCCTGTCCCATCTCCCTAGCGCTTCCGAGTCCCAGTGGTCATCTGACCGGCTGACTGAGCGACACTCATGTGATCGCGGTTGTGGAGCGGGTAAGAGCGTGATCACCTATTTCATTGGAGCGAGCGGCGTCTGTGAGGGATCGGAGGAGAAGGCAGTCCTCGAGTGGCAGACCTGCAGAGTCGATGCAGAAACGAGCTTCAAGGTAGGGGAAGTCTACTGGCCATGGTGGTGATTTCCTGGGCATAGGATGAGACAGAGACGTCTTGCGCTCAGTCCCTCATTTACTGTCTGGTTTTCACAACGAAGGGACGTCTCTTCAGTTGTGCCATTGCAGCTGTCCTGTTGAGTGCAGGACCGGGAGACAGCTGCATTTAAAACTATTACTGCTGCAGTTTGCTCATCAACTGCCTAAGCCTTGCCGAGGGAGGGTTGTTGCAGCTGCAACACTTGAATTTGAAGGAGGGAGACAGATGGGAGGGTGAGGGTGAAGAGAGAAAAGGGCGGGATCCGTGTGGTAACTGTCTGCACAAGACCAAAGGCAGCAGAGTGGAGGATCCCAGCTGCAGTACATCAAGGGCTGAACATCCATATTTTCCCAAACTAGAACGCTAAAACGGTGCATTCTTGGCAATCAGACAAATTTGGGGAAAAAACTGACTGACCGTACATGTGCACTACTAACTACATGCATAGTACAGTCAGTGACTCAGTGAGTGTACTAGTCTGTGTGTAGGCAGGCAGCAGGTTGGCTGGGGGCTTTTATTTTTGTAATCCTGATTCCTAATAAAGTCCTGCCTAACTAAAAACTAAGTTCCAACTTCCTAACAGAAAGGGGCAGCAGAACTGAGCAACAAAACAAAACCTGCACTGCCTAACAATAACTAATGACTGGACGACTTGCCTTGGACAAGTTTATTATATATAAAATACCACAGCTGCAAAGGAGTAAGCAAGAGGGACTTTGCTCACTATTACAGACTAGAAACATTACCGAAAAGTGGACCCTGCTCCCTTCCCTGACTGACCCACCTGACCACTGAGAAAATCAGAAAAAGTAATTCAATTGATTAAAAAAGTTAAAAAATATATATATATAAGAAAAAGCTATACAAAAATATTCTAAAGAAAATTAAATAGGAGCATTAGGAGGAGCTGACTAACTCTGTGTGGGCTGTGTTGTGTAGAGAGGTGTCGTGTGCCATCTTAAAAAGGTTAGAGGTCAGACAGGAACTTGGGACAACTGAGGACTTATTAGAAATAAACTAAAAACTGACAAAAACAGTTTTCGTGCTACAGAAAAATAAATAAGCAGCCTTTTGGTGGAGGTGTGGGTGGCTGAGACCTTAACCTGCCCTGAGAGGGCAGAGGAACTTGGGGAACAGCTGCGGACCTACTAAAAATAAACTAAAGGGTGAAAAACATCTTTTGTGCTATGGAAAAAAATAAACCCATTGGTGGAGGTATGTGTGCGGCTGTGAGACCTTAACCTGCCCTAAGAGGATAGAGGAACTTGGGGAACAACTGCAGACTTAGTAGAACTAAAGGGAAAAGTATTGTTGTGCTACGCAGCTACGGAAATAAAACCTCTTTTTTGGTAGTGGTAGGGGTGGGGGTGTGTGTGTGTGTGTGTGTGTGTGTGTGTGACCTAACCTGCCGAGAGAGAGTACAGGAACTTGGAGAAGTGAACAACTGCAGACTCTCTCGGAGCTAGTAGCTTGCTTCTGCTCCCTCCCCCCTACTCCCATCTGCTCTGTCCTGCCCGGGTCCTCTTGTAGTGCTGGAAGGTGCAAGCACTAAGCACAGTAGCTTAAGGTAAAAAATGACACAACACACACAAAGATAAGATAACATTTTTATTAAGTACAGTATTTCAATATTTTCATAACTGCATAGAATTAAAACAAAATGCAAAGAAATAAGCCAAAACAAACTATTTTATTTTCCACAATAAATTCATTTACGTTTTCTGTATTTTTATACTTTCTACTAAAAATGCACCATTTTATACCAGGACTACCAACTCAAGCACTGGGACAACTACTTTTTGACAAGCCACTTGTCCGTGGACAAGTACATAATTTTAAAATTTGTCAAGCCCTGCATAGCACTTGTATCAAAATCATTGCTAGGCCTATCTAAAAATACGGTATTGACCACTGCACATACAGCGAACAGCCAATTCTCATTTCAGTGCCGTAACAAACATTTCCAAGGTTTTAGCAGAACGTTCGACTGATTTACTCGTGTTGTTCCATAGTGATGCAGCCATGCAAGGAAAGGTCATCTCACCAAATTTGTCTGACGATCTCGGTACTTTATATTCTCTAGAAATGCTGTTTCTTAAGCAGTATTTATGTTCAGCTTTCTCTAACTTTTCAGTAGGTAAAGTGGTTTAAATTCATGTATTGTTTTAAAGAGTTGGTTAACCCAAATTAGTTTCCTTATGTTTTCCAGTGATAACCATCCTAGGCCTTCACGTAGTTTACAGTGATGTGTAATGTGCGGGGAAGGGCACAGTGGTTGCTCAGGGTGGTACTGGTAGAGCGGGAAGGAAGGGGGTGGATAGTGTGGGTTAGAACCCTATATGGACAAGAGGTCCTGGGTTGGTTAGTGGTTATGGGTAGACTGGATGGACCAATGGTCTTTTTCTGCTATCACTGTCTATGTTGCTACGTAAAAATTGTGAATTCTGCAACAACACTGGACTATTGAGACAGGCTGCAAGTTCTGCACTTGTAGAACATCAGAATTATATGGGTCTAGCCTTTTTTTGTCTTAAATCATAAAAAATAAGTGCATATTAAATCTATGGAACAGTGGAGTATTAGATCAGTGCACACAGATGTTGTAGCAACTACAGTCCAAGTAAAAGGACTGTGGTAGTGGATTAATTATATACTGTTCGATTACTAAAATAATTTAAAATGCAAATACTATTTCGTAAAAGTCAAGATGAAATTTTCCATCGAGTTACTATAACTAAATTTTGGCTATGATTTATAACATGTCAGTCCTCCTCTGTACTTTGGAGTAAGACGAGCGGTACCATGGCCTGACCACTGAAGTACAGGCTTTGGAACCAGAGCCATTTCCTTGTGTGAACAAGTCACTTAACATCGCTGTGCTTCATTCCTGTCAGCTATTTATTTATTTTTTATTTATTGAAAGAGATTTACCAGGAAATACATAATGAGCCATAAAGCTTGTTTCCAGATGTGTCCTGGGGGAATGGGGATGGGAATAAATACACCGCATAAGCAAAGTGCAGTAATCTGATAAGCAAAAAGCACAGCTATGTACAATATATACAGTAATGTAAATGACAAATTGCTAAACAAGAAAGATAGACCAGAAAGGAGGGGAGAAAAAAGGACAGGTAGGGAGTGGGGAGGAGGGAGAGGATGAAAGAGAGTGTGAACAGACTGGAGGTAGTAGAGAAGGGGAGAGGGGGAGACAGGGAGGAAAAGGGTTGAAGGGAGGAAGGTAGTAGAGGGGGAGAGTAAGAGTGCAGAGGCTGAAACATTTAGTAGTAATAGTATAGTAGCTTGGAGACTGGCAGCAGATGGGGAAAGAGAAAGGGGGGCAAGACATTAGACTAAGGGCAATTGCAGGTTGGAGATGTACGGCCTTGGAGTAACAAGGAAAGAGAGCGTTTGCAGGAGGCAGAGCAAATTTTAAGGAGAAAAGAGTTCCAGATTTTAGGAAAGTGGTTAAGAGAAGGCATTCTGTCCCACAAGGGATTTACAAGAAAGGAGCATCAGAGAGTGATAGCTTGAGTTACAGAGAGAGTAACAGGAAGGAGGCATGGGGAGAGAAAAGAACTGAGATAAGGGGTGAAGGAAGACAGAATTTAGAGATGAAGGCGGCACAGTGGGTTAGGCAGTGATCTACCAAGGAGGGGAGGGAGGGAGAGATGAGTACAGAGAACAGTGATGAGTATGGGAAGGACAGGACAAGGCAAACCGGCAGAAGGAGTGGAAGAGGAGATCCAATCTGGCCAAAGTGGACTTGGGTGCAGCACCGTAAACTATGTCACCATAATCAAAGCTGGGAAGTATCACCTTTGAAATGATTTCCCAGCGAGTAGGTAAAGGGATACCGCTTTTGTTCCTATAAAGGGCAACAAGCATGGGATGGAGTTTTTTATGAATAGTGTCTACGTGCTGAAAGAAGCCAAGGTGCCTGTCAAGCCAGACGCCAAGGTATTTAAAGGAGGGTACATCAACAATTGTACCCCCATCAAGGGTACAGAAGGTGGGGAGGGAGGATAGCCTAGAAAGCCTCTGTCTGGTGCAGAAGCACATGGAGACAGTTTTTTTTAGCATTTAGTGTTAACTGATTTGAGCGGAACCAGTTCTGGATAGCGTCAAAATCAAGTTGAAGCCTGAATAACTCAGAGGAAGAAGACCCAGATGCAAACAGTACCATGTCATCTGCATACATTATGGATGAAAGCAGAAGAACAGGCTGAGGGAAGGTCACTGAGCAATATGGAGAAAAGCAGCGGGCCAAGGACCGAGCCTTAGGGTACTCCAGTATGGATAGGGAGGGGGCGGACACAGAATCTCCAACTCTCACAGACTGAAACCTACCTGTCATATAGGAGCTATAAAAAATGGTAAAAGCAGGACCCCACAATAAACAAGATATTGCATCTCCACTGGGCAAGCCTTGGTAAATAAACAGTAAAAAAAAAAAAAAAAGTGCATGTATTAAATGTTTGCTAATACACATAATTATGTTGCTTGGACGCATGTGCAAGAAACCTAGTGCCATCATCGGAGATTTCGGAGGTGTGTCACCTCCTCCTCCAATTCAGTCAGTGTGTTGGCAGGCGCAGCCCCTGTAAGCCAATGCATTCTGGAGCTGTCTATGACAAGCTCCAAAATGCAGTGGCATACAGTTGAAAGGGGAGCTACGCTTGAGTGAGCAGCGATAAGATATCAGCTGCTCACGGACATCCCAGCCTGACACCCTTGCAGGCGTCGCGCCCGCTCCCGCCACGCACTGTATAGCCGATGGTGGTGCCCAATCCCCGTCGGCTGAGCTCGTCCCCAGTAGTAAGTGCCACTGGGAGCCCACCCCAGCGTGGTAAGCGATCCTAGGCCGTGAGGGTGCCCAATCCCCGTCGGCTGAATGCCCCCAACCGTCCTTGTGCACGCTGGGAGCCCACCCTAGCGTGGCAACGCTCCAGCGTCTGCTTTTTTTTTTTTTCCCGCAAAGAAAACGGTCCCATCGAGTCTCCCTGGCCCCTCCCACAACCCGCACCCATCCACTGCGCCCCTGCCTCCCCACACCCCCATACTACTCTCCGACCTCGGCGCGACGTATCTTCGGTGGACTGGGAACACGTCTGCACTCTTCAAAGCCGACCGCGAACTGAGGAAATGCCGTAAGTTGTATAATGGGCTAGATAGGGGGTTTCAACTTTGTTGCATATCTCAGGCATTTTTGGGAATTTTGTACCAAATTTTCAACATGGGGTTTTGGGACCCTTCTCATGAATGATGTCACCGTCATGGCGTTATTCGGTTCGGAGGGTGATTTCGCAGTCACTGCGCAAAAATCATCTTCGCCCGAATAACGCCATGACAGTGACATCACTCATGAGAAGGGGTCCCAAAACCCCATGTTGAAAATTTGGTGCCAAAATTCCAAAATGACTGTTTTACGAAGCGCGCGCTATAGTTCCTACGCAGGCTCTGAAAGTTCGCGAATTTCATATATTTTCATTTAGATTTTCAACATTGCCATTTTGCCACACCTTCTTATGAACAGTATAGCTGTCATTTTTCACATCTCACCCAAAACGTGTTTCCGCCCATGTAGCGCACAATGGCGCAGTCGGTGTGCGAAATCAATGTACGGGATAAATTAAGAAAATCACAGTGACACTGTTCATGAGCAAAGGTCTTAAATGGCTATGTTGAAAATTTGGTGAAAAATTCCAAAAATGACTGTTTTATCTGCGCATGCGCTGTACAGTCTTACGCACGCCAGAAGTTCGGGCGAATTTTCAATATTTTCACTCCAGATTTTCAACATTGCCATTTTACCACACCTTCTTATGAGTAGTACAGCTGTCATTTTCACATCTCACCCAAAGCGTGTTTGTCATATGGCACAATGGCTGCAGTCGGTGCGAAATCAATGTGGACAAATTAAGAAAATCACAGTGACACTGTTCATGAGCAGAGGTCTTAAAATGGCTATGTTGAAAATTTGGTGAAAATTCCTTCAGATGTTCTGCAATATTACTAATGAAGACATTGAACAGAACTGGCCCCAGGACCGATCCCTGCAGCACCCCACTGGTCACCCCCTCTCCCTAGACTGCATACCATTTACCACCACTCTCTGCCTCCTGTCTGTTAGCCAGTTTCTAACCCAGTTTACCACCCTTTTCCCCCATGCCCAGCCTACCCAGCTAGTTTATCAGCCTCCTATATAGGATGGTGTCAAAGGCTTTGCTGAAATCAAGGTAAGCGTTGTCCACTGCGCCACCCTGATTCACTTCCTTTGTCATCCAGTCAAATAAATCAACCAGATTTATCCGACATGATGTCCCCACTGTGAATCCATGTTGTCTATGGTCCTGGGTTCCGATGGCATCTAGATGCCCCACTATCCTTTCTTTAAGCAATGTCTCCATGATCTTCCCACTACTGAGGTGACGCTGAATGGCCTATTGTTCCCTCCTCCTCCCTGCTGCCGGACTTGTGTAGAGGGACCACATGTGCCTCCTCCAATTCACTCATGTTGAATGACTCAGTGAACATGGCTGCCAGAGGTACTGCTATCTCCTTCGCAGTTCTGTTAATATCCTTGGGCGTATGCCATCTGGTTCCATCGCTTTGTCACCTTCAATTTAGTGAGCTCCTGCAGAACTCTTTTGCTTTTGAATGGACTATTGTCCACCTCTTCACCCCTTAGCAGCTGCTGCTGCTGTGGCCTTGCCCCTCCACTCTTCTGTGAATACTGAATGGAAAGACACAGTGGATGTCTTGGGAGGAAGGCATGAAACTGTCACTTCCAAATACCTAAACAGCACATACAAGCAAGCAACATTCGGCATTGACAAATGCTTGTTTTTTTATTTGTCAAGCAGTTATGATCAGTGGAAACACTTTAATAACAAGTACATTTTTTCATGTTCTGGCCCTGACTAGATATAGAGAATACTGGCTGGGCAACTGTGCGCAACCAGCCTGTGCTGCCACCGAGAGGTTCAGATTCCAACTGACCTCCAAAGCGAAGCTCGAGAGGTCAATAAGAATCTGAACCCCGAGGTGGCAGCAGAGGCCGGATGCACATAGTTTTGCCCAACCAGTATTTTTTATAATGTATGAAGCAAAAAAAGTAGCATTTTTAATAAATTGCTAGACAACAGTAGAAGTCCAGCTGTTTTTGTGCTCTTCAATTAATTTTTGCCGTTCACTGCAGTCCTTTGAAAACACTGCGGCAGCCATCTTGTCGATTCCGTTAATACTGGAGTGTGATGGCAACATGCCTGTTTTTAGGTGCAGTGAATGACCAGGTGGATTCCTGGTCCTTTTTAGCTCATGGGTTACAACCTCGTTCCATGACCTTTGCACTGTGGAACAACAACAGTGTTCTGCTAAGGACAGAAACCCATGCAGAACAAGTTTCCTCTATACACTATAAAAATGTTAGACACCTGTAGCAAGATGGAAATACAACCTTAATGCATACTATTGTGATTATAGTTATATCAGAATATTAAACCTATAGTAAACATTCCTCATTGCATCACTACTGGAGTTGGACAGTATGCCACCTTACTGTCCACGGATACTGTGGTACACGAGCATTCAGGGCCACACAGGTACCTTCATTATTAGAAACTTGTGGTCATGATCTACTCTGGGATTTATTTAAACTGTAATCACAAAAAAAAAAAAAAAAATTAGCAGTCCAAACCAGTTCTTTATGATTTTTAACTCCCAACCTATCACCACAATTCATCAAGCCTTTAAAAATACAAAACAGCTATACAATTTCGTTTTGCATAATACAAAAGTGGCAGCTTTCAATTTTGTTTGCTTTATCAAATGGATATTTTCTTACCAATTCCCCTGTACCGTGGGGGATTTGCTTTTTCATCCAACTGAAGCTGGGTCTTCACGTACTCTGTTGGAAATGTGATACATATTTCAATACCACCAGCGATTCCACCTGTAAAAACAAAAGGAATGTCTGCGCATGAGAACCACACTAAGGCAAAATATGAAGTACGGTATTACTGTGTATGTAGTTAACTTCTGACTCAGCCCATGATCATGTAGTTACCCAGGAACCAACACAGGGGATGAGTCTTCAGAAACCCATCGTTGGTGCAAGTTGAACCATGACAAAACTCTGCCGCAACCATGCACTGTGCCAGACTTGGGATTTTTAACACAAATAAAGCTCTTTCAGATGGTCCATGTGTTTTTGTCCATCGAACAATTACACCACTTTTCGGTCACTTGTGGGATTATATTCCACATATAATATATAGGTTTTTAAAGGCCTTTCAAAATCTGGCCCTGGAGTGCAGGGTATTGACACAAAATAGTCCAGAAAACAACCTGGGTACTGTAAGTAGTCGAAATGTTGCTGGGACAAAATCTGTGTGCAACAGGTTCCCAGTGCCCCACCATACATTTTTTCTACACCCAAAGTCATCTTGCCTTCAGCAGAGGGTGGAGCCTCCTCTGTGACAATGCTGTTCAGCACCTGTTTATTTAATTATTTTAGTTATTTGAAAATTAGTAACCAGGAAAGGCTCACTTAGCAAAAGCTCGTTTCCAGGTGCAACGTAGGGGAAGAGAACAGGAAATGCAATAAAACATTCACAATACCGATGTTCGGTACAAGTGCAATCAGCAAAGTACAGTGAGAGGCTATGATGTGCAAACAGAGGGACGAGAGCAGGTCAAGTGATGGCGGTGCAGATGTAGAAAAGCAGGGAGCGTGATACAGGCGGAAGTATAACCTAGGAGGGGGCCCAATATCAGGGATGACAGAGGAGGGCCAGGGAGAGGGCTGCCAGGAGCAGCTGTGGAGGGGAGGAGTTTTAGCTGGTGCCTAAGGGAGCTAGGGAAGGGGAAGAGACAGAGGGAGGAGGGAAGCAGGTTCCAGAGGGAGGGAAGTTTGTAGGAGAAGGCTGGCTGCTCAGCAGAGGCACGATGGTGGGGAAAGGAGAAGGTGTGAGGATCCCTAGAGTGGAAGGAGTATAAGGCGGAGGGAACAGGAGACAGGACTGAGGACAGGTAAGATGGAAGGGGGCACAAACCAGTATTGGGAGATGAAGGAGGTGCAGTGGGACTGGCTGTGAAGGTAAGGGAATGATGGATAGGGAGGAGTAGAGTGAGCAGTGGTGAGTTCAAGGGGGGAGTTGGTAGCAAAGTGATAAAAGACGTTACAGAGGGTGTCCAATCTGGCAAGGGAAGATGAGTGGGCGGTGCCGTAGACCAAATCCACATAGTCGAAGGCCAGCAGCACCATTTTAGCATCAAGCTCCTGATGGACCTGTGGAGATGAGCAGTCTTTGCTGCTGTACAAGGCACCGAGACTGGGCGGAGCTTGGCATGGATGGCATTAAAGTGGGCAGAGAAGGCAAGCTTCCTATCTAGCCACACACCGAGGTACCTGAAGGATGGAACTGCTTTCGGGGGGGGGGGTGCTATCCAAGGTGGAGAAGACGGGAGGGGGAGGGGGAGCCTGGCCAATTTCTAGCTGGTGCTGAAGGTCATGGACACTTTTTTTTGTGGGAGTTAACCTGGAGTTGGTTGGAGTGGAACCTGTGCAGGGCACTGGGGAAGTCTTGCTGGAACAAGGCTTCCGCCGCTGCAGTCAAGGGGTCGAAGGTGAAGATGGCTGTGTCATTTGCATACACATGAAGACACAAGCTGGAACAAGCAAAGGGGAGGTCGTTCAGGAAGATGGAGAACAGGATGGGGCATAGAATGGAGCCCTATGGGACCCCAGCCTGGATGGGCAGTGGAGGAGACAGGACGCCTCCTACCTGTACTGACTGTTGCCAGCCCGTGAGACCACTGTCACGTTTGCCCCAGTCCTGCATGAAGAGGTGGAAATCAGGAAGGGACAGGCTAGAGTCAGAAGGACTGGAGGACAGCCAGAATTCACAGATGAAGAGGATGTCAGGAGAGGACTGTATAACCCAGACATTAGGGAGGTGAAGTTTAGGGAGAAGGTTCCTGGCATTGAAATGAAAAATGTTAAGGCCTTTGGGAATTGAGGAGGTGGAGAGAGGTGGGGAGGAACCAGCATTAGTTTCCACATTGCCAGACAGGTGGAGGGAAGAAGGATCAGGAGGATGGAGTGGGACTTTAATCCCTTGGAACAGGGAGGAGAGCGGGGGTGGGACAGTAGGGCTCAGTGGAGAAACTCCAGATTCATTAAGGGAGAGGAGAGGGTTGGGGAGGGGGACAGACAGCTGTGGGGGAGTGGGCAGAGTGGTGGGAGGGGTGGAAAGAGTGGGAAAAGTAGGAGGGGGGAGGAGAAGGCAGATGAGGGCAAGGTGCCAAGCGGCCAGAGATGAGATGTAAGATGAAATATAAATGAAACAACCCTGACCATAGTGGGCCAATAGTGTGTGTCCACTAACCTGCTGGACTGCGACAGCTGCAGGGGTCAGGCCATGGCAAGAAACTGAAATATGCCTGAAATGAAGGCGGTAACATTCTACATCAGGAACTCGCACTAAATACAGTACAATAGTAAACTCTGTTAGTCAAACACAAAAAGCTCTGCACATCCACCATGTGACCTTACCATGTCTCTCTAGTACTTTCCTGACAAGTGTCACACTGTTGGAATCTGTTTCAAGTCCAAATTCCAAAAGGAGCCCTGTGATAACAGGCTTGAGATTTCTAGAAGACAGATTGGTGGGGACACTGACAGACACAGCAGCTGCAGGAACCAGGGATTCCTTGGCCAGTATGATGCAGTCAGAATCAGGCTGGCTCTGTCCCGCAGCACTTCCTCGTTTACCTTGTGAAGAACTGTTATCAGAGGGAGGACATGAGGCTTCACTTCACCCAGCATAAGCTGAAGGTGACCACTCAAAAAGCACTGGGCTCTAGATTGCTTATATTGTACTGAGACCCTTGTTTGCAAATGCAAATGGATCTCAATCTGGAAGAGGTCACAAGCTTGCTAACTGGCTTAAAAAATTCTGGGTACAAGGAAAATGTTTGTGGCAGAATCTAATTCCTGCTCAGTCTGCCCATAGATTTAATTAGTACATGCAGTATTTTCCAGTCCACTGGAGAACCTGGGATACTGCAGTGGACAGGCTCTTGCCATTGGTGCCCACTGTCTGTATAGCACACAGTACTACTACTACAACTACCACCAGGGCTTGCGTAACCCCCTCCTGAAGTCCACAAATGGAACTTGTGAGGAATCTGAATCACAAAAATAAAGGCGGTGCTTTAGCACTGACCCTGTATACTGAAAGTTTGCACCTGTATCATCAGCAGAAAAAGTGCAGGATAATGTAGTACAAAGACACTCCAGCAAATGTCTGACCCCAAGATTTTTGGGGCTGGCCCGGCCCCACCATATTTAAAGCAGAGTTCGACAAACCCCCACTAGTGCTAATGCAAGCCCTGCTACTACTACTGCTACCTTGATTCTGCTCACGACCGTACACCACACAAGTAATACAGTACCAACCGCACCACTCTGGACTTTTCCACTACAATAGCTAAACCCCAAAAGAAGCCAGCCATGTGGCACCTTAAAAAAACTCAGATTTTTCAAACTATCGATTGTATAAACAAACCAATAAACCCAAACTTGTTTTCAATGGCACTATCTCCTTCTTGATCAAGCAAGCTGTATATTTTTTTTCACAGAGCTTGAATTTCTCATTCCACAGGTAACACCATGCTTCTTTATTTGCCAAATCAGGGCAGGGATCCAAGGAAAGGTGTACCTATTTGCAGATGATACAAAAATCTGCAATACAGTGGACAGTGATGAGGTGTCAGATGGAAGCTCTGAAAAAAACTTAAGAAATAATGGTCAAGGGTCTGGCAACTAAAACGCAATGCAAAAAGGTGCAAAGCGCTGCAGATAGGGGTCAGGAACCAGAAAAAGTAATACAGGATGGGAGAAAAAGGCCAGAGGAGGGGGATCTCGGGGTCTCAACAGCAAACAACTTAAAGCAGTCTGCTCAGTGCAGCAGAGCAGTCAGGAAGGCAATATGATGCTGGGATGAAGGCGAATCCGCAGCAGAAGGAAGGAGGTGAGGACAAGCACTCCTGCTGTAACGGAATTTGCTTTATTCAATACAAAACACTGTGCAGAATACAAAACAGTAATAATAAGGTGCTATGTAAGAACCACCTAACTAACGAGTCCCAGCACTTCAAGATAAAAAAACCAACCCTTCCTCACAGGCCAGTTTGTATTCTGCACAGTATTTTGTATTGAATAACACAATCTGAATGCTTGCCTCATGTCCTCGAATTCTTCTGCACACATAACTATGTTATGAGTAAACATCAAAACAATTCAACGTTTCTTCAGAAGTATGTCGCTTTTGTGAATTTTTACCCCAGATTTTCAACATAGTCTTTTTATGACCCCTCCTTCTGATAATGACAGGTGTCATTTATAAAATACTGGCCGAAATGTCATTTTGAGCCACAAGTATGAAAACACGTTTTAGTCAAGATCTGAAAAACCAACACTTATGTTCATGAGGCGGCTTGAAAAACATGGCTATGTTGAAAATCTGGTGTCAAAACACTGAAAAGTATCAAAGTTATGAGCGAGCGATGAAACATTTCAATGTACTGTCATAACTTTATTGGTTGTTCATTATTCTAACCTTAAATTTTCAACAGTCTTATGACCCCCACCTCATGAACCCAATAGATGAAAATTTTCAAATCCTGCCTGAAAGGTGATTTTTATTGAGCGACTGCAAAACCATTCCGCTGGACGGATTTGAAAAATTCCACCTACCTTGTTCATGAGGCGGGGTCCCAAAACGGTCATGTTGAAAATTTGGTGTAAAAGATTAAAAAATAACCAGGTTATGAGTACAAGTTCAAAATGCATCGGAGCACATTGACTGCAGCTTACCTGATCTCCTCAGTTCTCTATCTGGAGTTGAAGAGTGAAAACATGTCTCCAGTCCACAGAGGATTATGGCATTGGACCCCCAGCAGGTAAATATGGGGTAGGGAGGGTGTGCGGTGGGAGGTGCTTGGGGACAAGGGCAGATGGGGAGGGTAATGGCAGCAGCAATATTTTTTACAGGGTGAAAAAAAAAAAAAACATTGAGGGCTGATTTTCTTTATTTCAGGTATCAACACTGGGGAGTGTCGTGTTCATATTTACGGGCACAGGAAGTAATGGGGGACACAAAGAGGGAGGATATTTTTAAGCAAATGGGAGGTAAGAGGATAGTTGGCAAGAGTGGCATTGTTTAATTGGGGCAAATGGATGTTAAGCAGGGGTTATGTGCATTTAGTTGCTATTGTGGAGGGGGGGGGGAAACAAGGTGCAGGCTAATCAGGACGCTGATCAGCTGCTTGCTGGGTGGTGTCATGCAGATGAAAGCAAAGCGGCACCCTGTGGCAGAGGCAGTTTTTTTTTGTTTTTTTTTGGCGCACTTCAGGAAGTTTCTGCCCAGCAAGCCCAGAAGAGTGTCCTGAGCAACCTGGCTGATGACTGGTCTGGGTCTGACACTGTGAAGCCCACTGCAGACTGCCATGTACTGACAGGCAGTGGCACACCTCTACACCAGCCCAGCAATATGTTCGCTTTGCGCAATCCTGAGCATAAAAAAGGGCTTCAGATACAAGAAATACCAGCTGACCACTCTTAAACGTTTCTGTTAATTTAAGGCAGTGTACTAACTCTATACAGGCCAAGATTGCTTCTCATATGCAGAATTTGACACAACAGTAAAAAAATGACTCCGTCAGCCGTCACCTACAAACAAGCAAAAACAAATGATCGGTCACAGGAGCTCACAATGCTGATCGGCGACAAATCCTGGTTCTCTGACATTTCCGCCTGTTCGTAATGTAATTTATAGTATCATACAAGAAACAAAGACTGAAGAAAACAAATAATTAAAAACTGGAAACAAAGAAAATACCAAATGCGGAATGAAAACATTGTCCTCGGGTCCAGATGTCTCATGCACAGCGACTTCAAAAAGAAATGATTTAAAACCATGCAACACACACTCCGTGTCCACCCTTACCGGCTAGGATTGCTTTGCCCGGGTGGGTCAGCTTGGCACGCCCGGCGCCCGGTGCCGCGGCACACAGGACTCTGCCAGAGGACACGAGCCCGAGGGCGGGCTGCCCGCGGGCGCCACACGGGCCACCACCGGCCGAGGCACTGTGGCTAAGGGTCGTACCCGAGCTAGGGGCTCCGGGTCTCACACGGCACGGCCCCTCGGTCACGCAAAACGGCTGTAATATGGACGACATAATTCCGAAACGTCAGAACACAACAACATAGACATTAATTTCAGAATTAAAACCCCGCTACACTAACATTAGCCCAGAGGATTTTTTTACTTCAAATAACCGCATTTATTAATATTTATAACTGCCGATCACCATATCCTACTCCGGCATCCCGCTGACTGGCGAACACCGCTCACACGGTATTAATATTTATGAGACTGCTAAATAAACAGGAGCAGAGCTCGCGGATTGGTGTAGATTCATGAGCCTGCTGATGAGACAGGAGTAGAGCTCGCGGATTGGTGTAGATTCATGAGCCTGCTGAATAAATATGAGCAGAGCTCGCGGATTGGTGTAGATTCATGAGCCTGTTGCATAGAGAGGAGCAGAGCTCGCGGATTGGTGTGGCTTCATGTGCCTGCTGAATAAATATGAGCAGAGCTCGCGGATTGGTGTGAAACGCCGACCAGGCGATGGGTGGAGCGCAGTGTGTATTTTTAATTTATTATTTTCATGGTGTTTCTAATTCTGTTCGTGAATTAATTATTGTGCAGCGCTGTATAGTAGCAGTTTGTCCCACAGTCTGCTATAAAAAGTTCAGGGACGCACATTTTTGCTGTAGAAAATTACAATAAAAAAAAAACTTGAATGTTCGTGTCGGGCAGGTGGCGTGCTGCACCGGCTGCATCGGGTGGCGTGGATAACGGAGGATGGCTGACGCTGATTGGCTGAGGAGAGAGCGCGCTGTATGGTGAGGAGCAGAGTCGGGGGTGTAGAGAATGGGTGGAGAATGCTCCTATCATTCTGTACAGGGCCTTGGGGTGTTTCACGCTCATCAGCATCATCCACTCCATCCCACGCAAGAAAAAAGAGATTGACTCTACGAGTCGAGCAACAGAGAGAAGACACATACTCCATCCTTCTCTGTACTTTGATTTTCCTGCCCGTTTCTTTCTCTGAGTCCTCGTCGAACTTTTTCTCTTTGCATGTTTCTTGTTTTCTTACGTGCCCCATTACATATGCAGTCCCACAAATGCTGCTGTAGCAATATTGGGGACCAGGGTTCTGCTTTAAGGTATGGCTAAACAGGACGGAGTGTTGCAGAAGGGCAGGGGCTTGCTAGAAACAAAAGAATAGTGGCACCCTCAAGCCTATATGCTTTAAGTGAGACACTGCTTTAGATACTATAAAAAGAATATTATATAGTGTAAGTGGGCAATAAGAGCAGGTAGCTGACCCTTAGTCATGCCCCCCCGCCACCCACTACAGAGCAGGATAATGACCCAAACCTCACATCATTCTGTGGTACACAAATACTACCAGGTAGGCACACTAGACAGCCAAGTGCCTATTTTCAGGTGCGACCTGGGAGGATTAGAAGGTACATACAAGAACATCAGGCATAACAGGTTAATAGGTAGATAACAGCATAATACATACAGATTAATAGGTAGGTAACTAGGGTTACCACCTGTCCTGATTTTCGCAGGACAGTCCTGATTTTGGCAGCTGTGTCCTGCAAAAAAACATGAAAAGTACTAAATATCCTGATTTTATAGTAAGAAAAAATATTTTCTAACTTTCCACTAAATGTTGCAGAAAACTACAATACCTTAACTAAAATACTTTAAAATAATAAGAAATAATAGAAGCAAATAAGAAGCCACAATATTTAGCCTTCCTTAATTCTGATTATATAGAGAAAACAAGTTTGTTGCATTGGTCGGGGTTACCTACTGTCCTGCAAAAAATCATGTTTCAGTAATAAATGTCCCACTTTGGGCTTCTTAAAAGGTAGTAACCCTATAGATAACAGGATAATACAGGCATTTTCCAAAAAGCAAACAATATAGGGTAAGCCATACCCGCGGGGGGTTAACGATAGATGGTTGACAGTAGGATTACAAAATTGCAAGACAGAGACCTGGGGAAAAGTGGGATAGATTAGACTGGGTACCCCCTCAAGAACAGGTGGGCAGGGAATAGACCCAGTGCATATTGACAACATATTGGCTCGCCCCCTAACAGTCGAACTGGGAAAAAAGTGCCTCAGCAGGGTGTCTGTAAGGCACAGAGACAGGCGGAGGCCAATTTTAGGAGGCCCCATAGGGAAGCTTTGAAGCAGGGTTGGGAGGGAGAGGAGCAAGTTAAAGCAGGAAGGTAGTTCCACAATCTCAGCACGTAGATGGTGAAGGCCCGATCACCTGCAAGGGTGCGGGTTTTAGGAACCAGGCGGTCCTGTGAATCACTGTGTCTTTAGTGGTAGGCCGGGGTTCCATGTTTGAGGGTTAGGGAAAGTGCAGAACGGGTGGCCATTCTGACGATGTTGTCAGTGAAGTTGCTGAGGACAAAGGCGCAGTGGTTTCCGGGGGGAGCCACTCCAGCCGCATGTAAAGATCACAGCGATGCACGAGATGAGGAGCAGAGAGCGCAAAGCAGCATATATTGTCGTATGCAGTGTCCCATTTTGTGAGACTTGATTTTGGGACGGGGCAAAGGATATGAGCCCACAACAGAGCATAGGTAGGAGGACCCCCCTGGCTAGGGTGAGCCATGCGGCTGGCGTGAGGCAGCTTTTTGCTCTGTAGGCAAGTCTGAGCTTGCTGTTTGTTGCCTTACATATATTCCAAATATGCAGGGTGAGGTCCAGTTGCGGGTCAAGGGTTACACCCAGATACTTGACAGTATCCACGGCCTGCAGGAGGAAGCCATCTGCTCCATAGATATTTAAGGGAGCAGGGCAGGATTTTGTCTTGGCCAAGGAGCCAAAGAGCATAGCCTGGGTCTGTTTTAGGTTGATAGTCAGTTTATGGCCCTCTAGCCAGGTTTGAATAAGCTTAAAGTCAGAGTTTAGCCTGGAGTTAATGGTAGTGATGTCCTGGGAGCTGGCCAGGACGACGAGGTCATCCGCGTGTAGGGTGGTGTGCCCATGGGCTATCATGGAGGACAGTTCATTAATGAAAAGGGAAAACAGAATGGGTCCAAGGACGGATCCTTGGGGGACCCCACAGTTAACTGAAGAGGGGTCAGAGAAGACATGGTTGAAGTTAGTGTATTGTTGCCTGCCAGAGAGGTAGTTGGAGAACCAGGCATGGGGGGGGAGAATTCAAGAGACCGAAGAGTGGAGCAGAGGAGGGAGTGGTCACCCGGTCAAAGGCCTTTGAGAGATCCACGAAGATGGCTTTGGTCAGTTTGCCTTGATCAGCAGCGGTCCTGATCTCGGAGGTAACCATGACAAGGGCAGTAGAAGTGCTGTGCCCTTTCTGAAGCCATGTTGTGCAGGGGAGAGAAGTTCATAACTCTGAAGGTAGTGGGAGAGCTGTGAGTCAACCACCTTTTCAAGAAGCTTGCAGATTGCAGACAGAATAGCAATGGGGCGGTAGTTCTTGTTATCTTTAGGGTCGCCTTGTTTGAAGACAGGGACGACCTTGGCCCCTTTCCATGTGTCAGGGATGATCCCCGAGATTAGAGAAGTGTTAAAGATATGAGTGACGGGCCAGGCTAGGAGGGATGCCCCCAGGCTGAATACTTGGGGTTCAAGGCTGTCGTGCCCAACCCCGATGTGAGGGGAGAGACCTGCAAGGAGCTTCTGGGTCTCCATAGTGGAGACCCGTTTTAGGTAGATGGGGGGTCGGTGGGAGTGCCCACTCAGGGAGGGACCATGAGACTTGGGGACAGGGGACTGGGAGGGGGGGAGCAGGCAGGTCTGAGATCAGGGAGTTAAATGCATTGGCGATAGTAAGGGGGTTGTTGCAGCTGACCCCGCCAATATGCATCTCGGTGACCTGTACTCTTAGACCCTCCAACCATGTTTTTGATGTTTTGCCAGAAATTTGTTACAGAACAGTAAACAGGAGAGCCAAATGGTGGATTAGAATTTAATGGAGTGAAAAGCACCTCACAGGCATGGTATCTTCACAATATACACCTAAGAAACATGAGTTCAGCTCAGTTTCAAACACATTAGTCACAGGAAAGTTGCTTTTTAGATGGGGAGGATCTGCAGTGGGGGAATCATACAAAGTCCCACACACAACTTCCCCTCTACCCCAACAGTATTTTGGAGAAAGCAGTAGCAAAGTCTAGCAGAATGAGAGCTGTCTGGACTACTATAGTAGTGACCTCCAGTACCCGCAGTTAGGTGTGGTACCTAATGTCCAGCATGGGTAAACCAGACTACCCACTTTGGTGCTTCTTCCTGCCTTGCTGTAGCTGTCTGGCCCTCTGCTGCACCATGGTATCTATACCCTTGATTGCCTGGTCACCTCGCCACCCTGGGTCACATTGTTGCTCTGCAGCTTCTAGTTGTCTGGTCGCTCTGGCACTCCCAGTCATTAGGCTGCTCCTCTGCCCTGGCTGCACACTCCACAAGGGCAGACTCCCCGCCGGTCTGGCCGCACAAATACAAAGGACCAACATGCCAATGCCCTGACTTGTTCCCTGGATGGACGGTAGCTTAAAGGGAACACCACCTCCTTTCTGTAAACCCTGACTCGACTTCTTGCTGCAGTGAGGTGCACAGAGAGAGCAGGCGTGGGAAGAGCATCCTTTTAAATGCTCGCCCACCATGCTAAATTAAAGGACTTGGTTGGACCCTGCTGGCAGTGTGCCAGCCATTCAGCTGGGAGCCACCAGGGGAAGTCCATAAAGGGCCACCACAGGCCCCCTGTACTAGATGCTAGATAAAAGGGCCATGGGGAAGGCAGCAGGGGGTTCTGAGATAGCGACTCTCCCCCACTTATATTTGGTAACTGTTCATTTTCATTATCTATGGATATACATACTGTCAAAAACACCATTGCACCATAGTTGTGACATCAGAACTATGGTACAACAAATTTTTGAAGTCATTGTATTATAGTTCTGAAATTATAACTGTGGCACAATGAAAATCAACTAAGTCATTCATGGTACAGCACATCCAAGCCCCAAAAGTGATGTTTCCTCAGCGTCATTCAACACAAATACATGGCAATTTTGGCAATATTTTTGAACCATACATTACAGTATATAAAGTATGATATGGGAAGCCAAACACAAACGGTATGTGTTTCCATCTTGGTGAAGAGATGATAGCACGGACTTCTTGAGTTTTTTTATTGAGGTCTATATGCTGTCATCTCAACCCCTTGATGGAAACACAGCCTTGTTGTGTATGGTTGCACATACACCAACTTATAAATATGTATTACAGTATGTCAGAAACGCTTGTTCAACCACGATCATTATAACCCTTTTTCAAAGCTTTCTAGAGCAGGGGACATATGCAGATTCAATGATAGTGCATTTCAGGGGACAAGGGCAGTCTTCTGTTTTAGGTCTAGGCCTTGAGACCACGAGTACCACTCTCCCAGAAAAATGCACAGTACAATTTGCATTAAATTGTCACACCAATTAGGTTTTTTTAACTTTACTCAATGAGTTGTAGAAGTGTTGCTGGACCCAGCACAAAGCCTTGCAAAACCTGTTGCCTGAGAGTTGTAACTCAGTTTTGCATTGCATTGTTATAGAGCAGCAACAGCTGCAGTTCCATTGAGTTGCAGAAACATTTTATAAAACATGGTTTTGAGCTGGTTAAATGTTGAAAAACAACACACTTACCTGGTTACCAAAGACTAAAATAAATAAAAATAAAAACTTTGAGTTGCCAATCCATTAGCAATTATAAAAACAATGTAAAGCCAGGTCATTTACTTTACCGTTTAATGTGTATTGTACTGTAAGGATCATGGCGGGACTTAAGAGCACAGAAATTTGTAAAAGGAAAAGGATATCCAGTCCAGTCAGGTGGTTTTTATTTCAGATCTTCACCATAAATTGGCCCTTCCACCATACAGGTAGACAGTGCAACTCTCTGAGCTTAGGTGTTATATGCTGTGACATACACATGTCCATAATTTGTGATGTTATGGACCATCTGTAGGTGGGGGAGTACCTGCTGGGATGTCCACATAGAGCACGTTGCAATAGTCATGGCATCATGAGATGAATGCAGGAAGGTGTGTTTAATATGTTTCATAAAATCGGATCACGATACCATGGTCTGTGAGTGGCCAGAAAGCTTCATATGTCTATGCCCCAATCCCCCACATACAAACATTTGTGTAAACAAACGTTTTTATTAAATGGGACATGAAAATCCTGAGACCTAATTGGTCAAAACATGTCACATGACCATTGATTATTTTCTGACAACTGCACATGTCACCTGAACTACTTATTTTAAAAAAATATACATATAATAGTGCATTTCATAAGTGACACACTTCTCAGGAGGCTAGATTCTGAGTAAAGTTGGTTAGACTTTGGGAGACCTCTCCTCCTACCCAGGGGCCAGTGAGTCTACCATCATTGCTTCAGAGGATGCCAAGGAGGAGGGCCAGCTAGACTGTGGTGGGCTCATCAGAGGGGTAGATCTGAGACCAGGAAGGAGGGGAAAGAGGAGGGTGTGGTGCTTACCTGGTGCCTTGGCTTGGAGGGATGGAAAGTGATCGGTGCTTACCTGGCATCTTGGCTTGGAGGGATGGGAAGTGATCGGTGCTTACCTGGTGCCTTGGCTTGGAGGGATGGAAAGTGATCGGTGCTTACCTGGTGCCTTGGCTTGGAGGGATGGAAAATGATCGGTGCTTTCCTGGTGCCTTGCTTTGGAGGGATGGAAAGTGATCGGTGCTTACCTGGTGCCTTGGCTTGGAGGGATGGAAAGCGGATCCTAAGGATCACTAGGGTGGTGGGGCAGGAGGGGGAGCTGGATGTCATCCACTTTGGAACAAATGACCTGGCTAGGGATGAGGCTGGGATGTGCAGGGGGATTTTAGGGAGCTGGGGAGGGGTCTTGGGTAGCGTGCTCAGTGGCTTTGGCCGAGGTGCTGCCTGTCTGTGGCAGGGGGGAGGATAGGGATCTCTGCACCAGGAACTTCAGCTCATGGTTGAAGGAATGGTGTAGAGAGGAGGGGTTCGGCTACCTTGAGATCTTCGGACCAACATGGAGGGATGAAGGCCTGTACAGGGGTGGTAGCCTGCATTCATCTGCTAAGGGAATGATTTAAATGTTTCATTGATGAAAATTTAAGCTAGCTGAGGAGAGTAGTGGAAGAAATCAGGGAGGCATAAACTGCCCCTCCCCACAGACTGAAGGAGAGAGAAGAGATAAGAGGGGAGAGGACTCAAGGGGAGAGAAATAAAACCCCAAGGTTGCAAAATAAAGAAAAAAGCAGCAGAGCTGAAATGAAAGGGAATGGGAATACAAACTGTAAAAAGAGACAGGCAAACGAGGCAGGACAAAAAAGAAACAATCAGGTAGCAGGCAGAATGGCAACCACATGTGGAAGGCCATGTGTGCAAACACAAGAAGTTCAGGACATAAACCTCCAGATCTAGAGGCCATTATGGCAGAGGCAGACCTGAATAACATGGCCTATATGGAGTTGTGCACAGGAAACCATGACTACAACATGGCCATACCAGGCTTTGCTCTGATTAGGAAAGATAGGGAGAAAGGGAGGAGGATTGGTGCCTTGTGTAAGGGAGGGGTATCAAAGTGATGGAGACATGGAGTCCGGGGGGAATGGAGGGGATGGAGGTACTGTGGGTCACCCTGGAGATCGAAAACTGAGCCGCTATTTGCACTGGCATGATCTACAGATCTCCTACATGGGGGAGAATTTAGATGAGGCACTGGTAGAAGCCACTGGCACAATGGCAGAAAAAGGGGAGGTGCTCCTGGTCGGGGACATCTGTCTGCCAGATGCAGATTGGAGCCTTCCAGCTGCAGCTTCAGTTAGAAGCAGAGACATTCTGGACTCCCTCCAGGGGGCTTTTCTTAGGCAACTACAGAGCCCATTCATGATGGGGTAATACTGGATCTTGTGCTCTCTAACAGGAACAGTATTGCAGACATCATGATGGGAGGCCACCTGGGGACCAGTGATCACCGCACAGTGTGGTTCAACATAAGGACGGCAGTGGAAGCAAACCACACATGGATGAGCTCCAGGACTTCAGGAGGGCATGTTTACAAAACAAAAAACTGGGCGAATGCCTCAGAGATGACATAGTGGGTGGGGGAAGGGGTGACCTGGTGGGGTGGAGGAACAATTGGCTAAGTTAAGGGAGGCATAGTGAAGATAGCAAAACTCTGTCTAAGGGAAGTGAGCAAAAACAAGAGGAAAAAGAGACCATTATGGTTCTGGAAGGAAGTGCCTTAAAAAGTAAAGGCTAAGAGGATAGCTTTCAGCAGGTGGAAAGAGACATAGAGTGACAAGGACAAGGAGCTGTATCAGGAGAAGCAGAGGGAGACAGGAAAAGCAGTGAGGAACACAAAGGCACAAACTGAAGAAAGAATAGCCCCAGGGTTAATGAAAGTGGACAAGGCATTTTTTAGGTACCTAAGTGAAAGAAGACCCCTAGGGAAGGGATTGTGAGGTTAAGAAAGGCAGGTGGAGACTGTGCAGAGGAGGAGGATCAGGAAAAAGCAGAGGAAGGGGAAGGTCCACATAAAGCAGCAGGAGCACTGGATAGGGGGAGACAGACACAAGGCCCTTTACAGAGGAGAGAGTCCTGAAGGGACTCACAGATCTGAAAGTGAGCAAAGCTATGGGTCCAGATGGAGTAACCCATGGGTACTGAGGGAGCTCAGGGAGGTACTGCCTGCCTTCACCTATGACAGTCCCTTTTTAACAACTGCCTGGAAACAGGAGTGGTTCCAGAGGACTGGAGAAAGGCACATGTAGTCCTGCTTCACGAAAGCAGTAGTAGGGAGGAGGCTGGCGACCATAGGCCAGTCAGCCTGACATTGGTGGGGGGAAGCTAACGGAGTCACTGCGAAATGAAAGGATTGTGGAGTATCTTCTTCACTCCAGTGGGTTATAAGACCTGATGCAACATGAATTCGGGGGGGGGGGGGCTCATGTCAGACAAATCTGATCGACTTTGCTGACTGGGTGACCAGAGGAATAGATCAGAGTGAGGTGGTGGATGTGGCGTAATTAGATTTCAGTAAGGCTTTCAACACCGTTTGACATAGGAGGCTCATAAGGAAGTTGGGCAGCTTAGGGGTGGGTTCCAAGGTGGCAAAGTGGGTAACACATTGGTTAAGGGACAGGTGACAGAGTGTGGTGGTAAACAGAGTTCACTCCGGGAAGGAGGGTGACCAGCAGGGTAGCTCAGGGCTTAGTACTGGGACAAGTCCTCTTTAATGTCTTTTTAAGTGACATTACAGATGAGCTGGAAGGGAAGGCTTGCCTCTTTGCAGATAACACCAAAATCTGCAATAGGGTGGACACTCCAGAGGGATGAAAAGAATGTGCAGCGACCTGAAAACTTTCAAGGAGCGGTCAGGGGCATGGCAGCTGGGTTTCAATGTGAAAAAGTGCAAAATCGTGCACCTAGGGCATAGAACCCAAAGATGGAGTACAGTATGGGAGCAAAGGTACTGACAGTCACCAAACAGGAGAGGGACATGGGAGTAGTCATATATGATCTCAAAGTGCTGAGGCAGTGTGACAAGGCAGTAAGTAGGGCTAGTGGGGGTACATGGGGAGAGGTATCACTAGCAGAAGGAGGGAGGTGAGGTTGCAACTACGTAGACCGCTGGTGAGATCCCACCTGGGGTACTGTGTCCAGTTCTGGAGAACACATCTGATGAAGGACATAGACATAGTGGAGCCAGTCCAGAGGAGGACAACTAAAATCGTGCAGGTCTGCATCAGAAGCCCTACAAAGAGAGACGGAAGGACCTCAATATGTACACTCTGGAAGAGAGAAGAGTGAGGGGGGGATATGACAGAGACCTATAAATACCTCATGAGGGTAAATAAATAAGGTACAGGAGAGGAGTATTTTTCAGAGGACAAGATGCAAAAGACAAGGGACATGCAATGAAGCTGGAAGGGGGTAAATTCAAGAGGGATGTGAGGAAATACTTCTTCACTGAAAAAGTGGTTGATGCCTGAAACGATCTTCCAGTGGAGGTGGTGGGGGCAAAAACAGTGGTGGGCTTCAAGCATGAATTGGTTAGGCACAAGAGAATCTAAGTGGGAAACAAGGGGGGCCAGAGATCAAATAGAGTCTGTGGTGACAGTCTAGGCAGAGAAAAAATGGGCAGACTGGGGGGTCAAGCGGTCCTTATCTGCCATAATATTCTATGTTTCCATGGCTGTGGCACTCAGCTGTACCTCATGTCTAGCAACCATCCAGGGCATACATTATATATGGGATAAAGTATGGGTCTCGATGTGTAACGAGAATTTACACACACCTGAGAGGTTTATGCATAGCATCAAACCCCGAGGGTGTGTGTAGATTCGAGTTACGAGACCACTGCTTCATTTTATATAATTGTTGGGCTTCTCTTTTTCGCCTCAGCAATTATGTAAAATAAAAAAAGATTGCTGTGCCGGTGCAGTCAGATTACCTCAGCGCGTGAGGTCCGCTTTAACTTTATTTAAAATATTTTTAAGGTGGTCAATCCAGTAGCTGTGTAGAACATTTCAACTAATTGTAAAAATTACTTACTGCCGAGTGTCCGTGGCAGTTTCTCTCTACTGTGGGTTTGCGGTTTCCTGTTTGGGAAGGATACAGCAAGCAAGGAGTTCGAGCATGTGCAGTGTGGGGAAAACCGTGCGCGTTTGCCATTATAAACGCTCCTTTATAATGGTAAATTACGCCATGGTTTCCCTATGGGAAAACGGGAAGACCATTAATTATATAGAGAATAAAGCCTGTGCAGGTGTGTGTTATGAGGATTTTTCACACATCCGAGGTGTGTGATAATCCATAAACCACAAGAGTGATGCTCAAGGGGTTTATGAGATTATCTCACACTCCGGGTGTGTGAAAAATCCTCATAAAACCAACTTTGCACAGGCATTATTTTTTATAGTAACTGGTGTAAAGTTTCAGCAGAGAGAAAAACTGTAAGCAGTATTTGTGCGAGTATGCGTGTCCCTGAGTGGCTGCTGTACTCACACAAATACAGTGAAATGAGAGCACGAGGAGGAAAATAACCTGCTAGTGAGTCATTAAGGAATTCAGCAACTTATTACAGCGTTTTATCAGGACTGGAAATCAGTCATTATTGGGGGGTCACCAGTTATTATTTACATATAACCACACACCCTGTCGTGTTATCAGTTAAACATCTTAGCAATGTAAACAATAATAATCTTATAGTATATGGAAGACCGTTGTTATGGATCAGATGTAATCAAAAGATAATCCTGTTGTACCATCGATGTGACGTCATATTGCTGTTGTACCATCATAAGTACGTCACATTGATGGTACAACAACATCGAACGTCTTCACACATGCATCTTTACCAAAGCAGTGCACTTCGGGAAATGGCTGCTGCAGTGAGAGGTGGACCCAAAAGAGAGCATCGACAACAAAAGCATGAAAAGTAAGGGCATCAGTTTCTCCTGACACTCATTAAGCAGTAGGCGTGTGTACATATTTTTTTTTTAAGAAAATTGAGTTTGTGAGATTAGGGAACCGGGGGCGTAGTGTGGCTTTTTCTTGTTTGTTTTTTTTTGGGGGGGGGGCAAAGTATGAAATGGAGTCAGGTGCCTCAAGAAATGGTCCGGTAGTGATTTACTGTTGCCCATACACTATAAAAGACAATCGATGGACAACAGTAAATAACAACAGCTGAGTTCATTTCTCTAGGTTTCATGATAACTGTAAACCTCTTAAAGAGGACAGGAAATAAAAAAACGTATTAGTGAAAGGCAAATGTTTCACATGATTATGTACATTTACATAATTGTGTTCCCCTGTACAGATTTTTATTTTTTTAATCTTGTTACTTATTTTGCTGTTTTTTACAATATGATGGTTGCAGTGTGTGGCTTAGGTTATGTACCCGTTACTGAGGCTGAAAAGTGAGTGAGCCCTGTGTTCTTTGGTGACGTTACTGTTTGAGGTGTTGTTGCCATCTACTGTCCTCGCGCCAGAAGCTAATCTGTCTAATGTGGGAGCTGGCATAAAGATAGAATTGCTGTGATGTACTGGATGTTTTTTATTAGTTTACGTTTTTTTATTGACTGCTGTAGACTAATTATTGTGGTACTATTTTTCCAAGGTTACAGATCTCAACTTAAGTGTATTACAAGAACATGTGATAGATTAGTTACTGTATGAAGTCGTGTCACAGCTCATACGATCAAATACCAATAGTAGCAGCCGTAGAGTTTGTAAAACAATTTTCTTTGTTATTTAATAAATATCATTGCTAAAGTTTTATGCAGCTCTAATTGCTACAAGGGTGCCATTAGTGTAGAATGCTACAGCTTTAATATGTGGATTCCCTGAGGGTAAAAAAGAAAATTGTGTGAGGGGTGGGGGGATCAGAGAGGTTGGCCACCCAGAATCCTTAACACAAATTCTGGCATTGTTGCCCTCAAGTTGAAGGGGGTGATTGGAAATGGGTACTGGTGTCAAAACATCATGTCACAAATACAAAGCCTTCTGTCATTTACAGCCATTCTACAAGACAGCACAGGAGTTGCAATTCGTGCAGCCACGTCTGTACTGAATAAAACATCAAAGGTAACATTTTAGGCTTCTGGAAGCTGATTATTAAGTCAGAGGGCAACATTTGTTTATTTTTCTTTATTTATTTTTTGCATAGTGAGTACTCGCGCAGACCTCATGTTCTTGGGCTGCTAGGCATAATTAAACTCAGACAGGACAACGACTGCTGTTTGGAGCACTCGAGGAATGAAGTAATGTGGGTTAAATCAGAGTGTATGACCATAGTACCATAAGCTTGACACCACAACACCCCCCCCCCATCAAAATCGTAACCCATTGCGTAAATTTACTCATGGTTTGCATTGATACCCGAACATGCCCAACCACTCCACCATTGATTCCGAGGGCAGCACTAAAAGGAAATCGACAACCAATTCCTGGCTGCAATTTAACTCACAGAGTCACATTGTCGTAGGGTAAATGAGATTAGGTGATGAAATACCCATTCTTATAAGAGCCCTACTATTGTGACGAAACAAACAAGACACACACAATGCCGATTAATGGGGAGACAGGAACAGACACGCAGCATCATAGCGCCGTTCCCCATCTTTTTGACTAGTTAATTGCATTCGAAACAAATACTGACTCGTACACTGATTGGCTTGTAGTAAAATGTAGATGATCAGACAGCGTTTATTTTGGGGGGGAGGTCAAGCAAGCAGCTGATACCGCTTTACATAACCTGTGGATCAATAAATAGTTTCTAAAAACATTTGTAACAATGCATGCCTGCTGTACATTAGAACACAGACAAATACCATACAGATAGCTCAAATAGAGACGTCAATTCGAACATGGTCTCTCTCCAGCAGCTCTCGCGCCATACAAGAATTCTAACTCCACAAGTTGCATCCGTTTCAATAATAAGCAGCAAATCACAAGAAGAAAATAATGACAAGAGTCAGATTCATTTAGAAAAAAAAGTGTTTATTACAACATAGACAGTCATGTCCCCTGTAAGCTTTGCTCTCAAGGTTTACTAGGTTGTCATGACAACCTCTCGAAATGAACACAGCGTTGTTGTTCACTGTTGCCCATCCATTATCCTCTATAAGAGTTCTGTAGAACTCTGTGGTTGCATTCTAAAGACGTAAACAAAATAACCATATCATAGCAACATGGACAAATCCCAATCCACTTTTAAAACTAATTTTTAAAAGTGTTCTGCTTTTTTCTTAAATTTTCAGAAAAAGATAGTTTTATAAGCACTATAAGCTCCTATAGGATTGACATTATGGGAAATCGATGGACTCCTGGGTGGTTAAAGGCACTTGGCAGTGCTTTGTACCACACAACACACCCAAGGAGTACATCAGTTTCCCACAGTGCCCACCCTGGTGTGGCTTATTGCTTATATAGTACTTCCCTGGTTAACTTTAAATGTATAATTTCGTAAACAGGGCATCTTTTGCAAATCAAAATTGCAAAACATAGGGCTGTTGGTTAAAATCCTACCTATGTTATCCTGTGCTCCATTTTGTAGTAAAATCCTGTTTAATATAATTTCATAAGGTTTTAAAAATGTAAACAAACAGGTTTGTATTCAAAAACTGCACTCTGAAATCAGCTTAGAATGGCAATGATGTCCTTGCACAATGACGTTGTAGGAGCGACAGTACTCAGGGGCAATCATTGAATGTGTATGGGGACCTGTTAAATATACTTATCACTCTTAGACTGCCTTTGTTAGCAAACTCCTTTACTGTGCATGTATGACAGCCTTTTCACACGTGCACAGTAAAGGATTTTGCTGATAAATGCACTCTAGAGGTGATAAGTAAACATTAAGCCAGGACGAAGGTGGCATCTAATGCTGGATTAATGTGTGGTTGGGAGGGCGAACAACCGCCCAACCATGATGTCGCATTAGATGCCACGCGCGAGTGTGGCTTGCGCTGTAACATGGGCGCTGCAACGACAGAGTTGCCAGGAGCCTGTTTTGTGTGCGTTCAACAACATAACACATGGAGTCGGTGTTCTGAATGAACATTTTTACTGCACTTTCAAATCTTGTAACAAACTAGCAGTAAGATGCTGATGCGGTGAATACATTCAGTGGGTGTAATTAAAGCAAATAGTGCGGCTCACATGCCAGGCCAGTAAATGTGCCGATGTGCATGGGTATTTCTGTCATGCCAGGCACTGGAGGTCTCCGGTGGGCTGCTGACTCGCCGCGGTGTGCGATCGCTCACAAATTTGCATGCAGCCCGGGTCACTTCCCCTTGCCTCTCGCAGACTCGTCCGACGTTGGCTGTAACCGTGCGCCTCCTGCCTGCATACTGTGTGTGTGTCGGACTGCCCTGTCTATCCCCACTGTACACGCCTGCTTCTTCTCCCCCTCCCCATTTCCGTGTGCGTCTAGCTCGTCTCACTGTCGCTCTGCCATGCTTGCCTCTCTAAAACTCGCTCCCCTGCTGTGCCCAGTGCTGCTAACCTAGCTGTCTGGCTCACACTGGTAGTGCGATTTTCAACACGGCATCTATTGTGGATTAATACCCGCTCCGAATTCGCCCCCGTGATGCCATTTCACCAATTGCGGGTCCCCATTCCACCATTCATATTATTGCCATATTACAAGTACATTTAACAGGTCCCCTTACACATTCAGTGATCACTCTAGAGTGCTGTCGCTCTGATACTGTCATCGTGCAATGACGTTGAGGCCATTTTAAGCTGATTTCGGACCATGGCTTTTGAGTGCACGACCTGGTTTGTTTACGTTGTTAAAACCTGACAAAATGATATTAAAATGGGTTTTCTTACAAAACTGAGCACAGCATAACATAGGTAAGGCTTTTTAACCTACAGCTCTATGTTTTTGCAATTTGACCATTTTAATTTGCTCAATAGCCTGTTTAGTTGTCTTTTAAAGAGCTAGTCTAAAACTAATATTAGTTTTATAAACAATCAACCATTACCTTTAATATCTGACATACTTTTTCTTTTCCTTTTGGTTAATTAGAAGATTGCTTACCTGATATTAGTAGATGCACTGTGTGGGACAGCACTCTACCTGGTAGCCGAAATGTCTATCTGTGTTCCTTCTGTTACATCATCAGCATTGTGACCTCACTGACTGTGACATCACTGCTGCTTAGGAACAGTCAGTTAGTAGCTGCCAGGCCCGTCACTTGTGATGTCATTGGCAGTGAGATCACAGTGCTGATGATGGGTTGGAGGACTAGAGACAGATATGTCAGCTGACAGGCTGAGAGCTAGTCCACACATCCAACACAATATTATCACAGAAAACTTTCCAATGAGCAAAAGAAAAATACTTCAGAACTAAAGAGTCAGTCTGCTTTCGTTCCACTAGCTGTTTAAGATCAGCAGCAGCTAAAGATTTCAGCAAAGGGGTACGTGGGGTACCAGAAAGCTAAAACTGGTAAGTTCAGATATGTTTTGGACAGCATAAGCTGCTGCTTAAAAATCTTTTGTAAATTAATTCATTTATTGTTGATCAGAAAAGGAAGGCTAGACAGTTCTGCCTATTTTCAGTCCCTTCCGAGGGGGGGGGGTACCCACCTCCATTATCACACCACCTACCTCCCTTGCTGTTTATATCCCAACCTCCTTTCACACCTTCCCCCCACTCCAGTACCCTTCCCCTTAGTTTTCTCCCCACGCCTGTTCCCCCTCACTTGCCTCCTACTGCGCCCCAGCTTGCACCCCCATGCTGCTGGCATCACTGCAGGAACTCCCCCATCACTCACCCTCACACAAACGACAACGCCGTCCTTAGGCTGCTCCCCCACCCACTCCCCATCTGTATGGCCAGTACTCCCAGGGACCTGATGACCCTAAATTGACAGACTAAAGCACTTCCTTTGAAACTGTTTCCTTTGTTTGAACTGTATCCTGAATGCTCCGTCACTGAAATGCTTTGTACCCTTGAAACCAAGTTCCTCCTATATTATTTGTAACCTGACTGAAACAAACTGTTCCTACAATGTATTCTAACTCATATCGTTCAAATGTATGCAACAATATCCTTTGTCTAACTTTTTTGTAATCTCTGCAACCTGTATGTTTGCCTAACTGTTTTGTGTATGGCCTATAACCTTTGTAAATGAGTCCCAGGACTCAAAGGTATTAATCCTAAACATCAATAAATAAATAAATTGATAAAATACTGATGGAAACCAACCAAAATTGAACCAGATTAAGTTATTGGTGGTATTTTTTGTGAAGTGGGGGAAATTTGGCCAGGACATCAGGGAAATACTAACATGCCAGCAGAATAGGCCTAACGTTCTCTTGAGTCTGCTCGATTTTCAGCACCCGCACTGAGGGCCAGTTTTGGTGTCCCCCCCCCCCGGGTTATACTGTCCCCAGTCCCAGATGTTCCACCTGTATTGGGCCTGGTCAGATTTACCCTCCCACGTACCTGTCCCATCCCCTCCCCTCTTAAACCCGTCCACAGTCTCCGCCTCTACCTGCTCCCTGGGCAGTGCATTCCATGGCTCCACCACCCTTTCAGTGAAATAACATCTCCTTCTCTCCCCTCTGAGCCTGCCCCCTTCCAGTTTACACCCATGACCTCTTGTTGCCCCACACTCCTTCCTTTGGAGCACCCTGACTGGGCCTCCTTTATTGATCCCTTTCATGTACTTAAAGACTTCTGTCATGTCCCCCCGTCCCTCCTCTCCTCCAGGGTGTATATGTCGAGCTTCTTGAGCCTCTCCTCATAGGTCCTCTCCCCCAGGCCCCAGATCATTTTGGTTGCCCTTCTTTAGACCCTCTCTAGGAGTGTAATGTCCCTCTTTAAATGTGGTCTCCAAAACTATACACAATACTCAAGGTGTGGCCTAACCAAGCAGTTGTACAGTGGAAGGATCACTTCCACCTTTCTGGAGGTAATCCTCCTGGCGATGCATCCCAGCATCCTATTTGCCCTTTCCACTGCCCTCCTACAGGTCTCTGAGTTGTTCATTTTGACATCTACCACTTCCCCCAGGTCCCTGTCACCCTCCGTGACTTGAATCATGTCTCCTCCCAGGATATACCCCTGGCCTGGATTTCTGACTCCCAGGTGCAGAACCTTGCACTTCCCCACATTGGATTTTAGTTTCCATTCTCCTGACCACCTTTCCAGAGCCTCCAGGTCCTCCTGCAAGGTCACCCTCCCCTCTTCCTCATCCACCACTGCACCCAGCTTTGAGTCATCTGCAAAGAGACTCATCTCACTCCTTATCCCCCTCCTGATGTGTGAGATATAGGCGTTGAACAGGAGTGGCCCCAGCACTGACCCTTGGGGAACCCCATTAGTAACCCACCTTGGGGATGAGGCTAACCCTCCAACCACCACCTTCTGAGTGTGCTCAAAGAGCCAATTTCCTATCCATCTTAACAACTGTCTCCCTACCCCCATTTCCTTCAGCTTAGCCAGCAGGCCATTGTGGGGTACCGAATCAAATGCCTTGCTAAAGTTCAGAAAGACAACGTCCACTGGCCTACCCTGGTCCAGGGCCCTCATCACCCAGTCATAGAACTCAACAAGGTTTGTCTAGCATGATCTTCCTGTGACAAAGCCATGCTGCCTATCGTCCAAGTACCCAGGTTGCTCCAGTAAGCCCCCTAGCCTTTCCTTGACAATACCCTCCATCACCTTGCCAACCACCGATGTCAGGCTAACGGGCCTGTAATTTCCCGCCTCCTCTCTTGATCCCCCTTGTGGATCAGCATAACATGGGCCACCCTCCAGTCTTGGGGCACCCACCCAGTCCTCAGAGAGATGTTGAAAAGCTCTGCTACTTCTTTCAAGAAGTGCCATAGGATCTTTAATGTCCACGTGAACACCAGAACAGGCAGATGGGATCTGGGTTTAATGTCTCATCCAAAAGACAGCACCTCAGGAGTACAGCAACCCCTCATGCTGCACTACACTGTCAATAATGGTTTTACCCCAAGTCCCAGGTACGAGTCAAGAACCCACAAGTTTCCAATCTTCTGGCATCAAAGGCGAGTGTGCAATCTGCTGAGCCCCTGACACCACTTTCCCATTAATTGCCCCCCTCATTTTTTGAGCTTCCTGCTCCCCTCACTCCTCCCCCTTTCTAACTCCTTGCTGGCCCCCTCGCTACTCTTTCCATCATCCCCCACCTTTCTGTCTACTCCCAGGGCTGAGCTGATTGGCCAGTTCTAGGGACATGGATATGTTGTTCATCCACACTTATTGGCAGGTTCCTTGCCACTTTAAATCTTGCCGGAAGGTTTTCAAGCTGGCTCCTCCCACCCACCCGAGGGTGGTAAAACTCTCGGCTCCGCCCCATGACGCCAGATCTTCCTTACCGCTTGGAAGCTCAGGTTCCCTCCTTAACACTCTGCATGATAGACTGGATCCTAATTCTTTGGTTCGTCCGAAACTCGTTTTAAAATTTTCAAGACTTCGGTCTTCCTTTTCCCTCGGGCTGCGATGGACAAATTGACTCCCGGTTTTCGGCGGTGCCCTTGTGGGCAGAAGATGTCTAGGACGGATCCGCACTCCACGTGTGTCTACTGCCTCAGCCTAGAACATGACCCGCAGGCCTGCGAGTCATGCTGTTCGTTCTCGGCCAGCGTCTTGGAGGACCGTGCTGCCTGGTTGAAGCTTGGGCACCCGAGAAGCGCTATCCACCGGTAAAGTCGAAAGAGGCCCGTTGGGCGGTTACCGTGGCGGCTGGCTCGGCTGAGCAGCTCGAGCAGATGATCGCCCTCGAGGAGGAGGCGGCCCAGGCCGCATCTTCCTCCTCCTCGGTCGTGGCATTTATCCCGCTCTCTTTGGGTACCTTGTATTCTGCTTCATTCAAGGAGCTTTGCCAGTCCCTTTCCACGAAGGGAGAGGGGCCATCGGGACATTCCTCTCGGTCCAAAAAGAAGGATTCTAAGGGTAAGTCCCATCATCGGCGTTTGTGGGAGCGGGAGAGCTCCCCTTCCCCGGACAGCCGACTGTCGACTTCGGTCGAGGTTGCGGCTAAGGCCACTGGCTTCACGGCATCCCCGTCAGGTCAGCTGGCCGAGACACCCGTCGATGCGGTCGAGATTTTTCTTGACCCGTCGGATGGGTTGTCGACTGGTGAAGCCGACAACCTTTCTTCGCCGGTTCCCCTGGTAGAGTCTGAGGATCTGCCTGCGCCCCCGGTGCAGCAGTCCCTGGTTAAGGTGTCCGAGCCGAGGGAAGAGCAGGTGTCCCCCGCTCCTTCCTAGGCCCGTCCTCAGAAACACCGAGGATCTCGGTCTTGGTCTCGGACTTCTTCTCGGTCCAGCCGATCCTGCCGACATCGGCGGTCTCGGTCTTGGCACTGAGGTAAGTGGTGACGCCGCTCATCCTCGTCTTCCTCCTCAGAAGAGGAGAGGCTTCGGTGCAAATTGCGTCGACGCAACGAGGACCTGATGTGGCAGCAGTTACTTTTGTCCGGGAGCAAGTCGACACCGACGCCTTCCCCGGCCATCAAGTGGCTGTCACCCAAACAGCCAAAACAACCTCTCGCTGCAGTCGAGATGCCCAATCCTGGGCCGGTTGTTCGGTCGAAACCTGCTGCCCCACCGATTGTGGTGGAACCTCCGCCTCCACAACTGAAATTGGGGGCACCGACCTCTCGGTCAGGTCAAGGCCTGCCCCACAGGTTGTCGGTCACCCTCACTCCCAACCGTCCTCAGCAGGTGGAGTGTGGCTCAGGCCCTAGGCAGCTCTTCGCAGACTCCTCGGAGTCCGACGATGACTCCTCCCTGTTCTCCAGGCCGGTTGACCTGGAGTCCTCCGGGGGCCAGTCATTGGATGAAAGCCCATCGTCCTTTATGGATCTGCTTCGGCTCATCTCAGAGTCCACCGGGATGCAGCTCGAGCCCATATCCAAACGGGCCAGGTATCCCCTGGTGGAGATACTGGACCGAGGGGATTCACCCATGGAGGCCTTTCCGGTGGCTGAGGCCATTGTAGGCCCAGCCTTGGAGCTTTGGCAGCGGCCTGCTTCCTGTTCTGCGCCCTCGGCCAGGATGGCCAGGAAGTATGCGGTCCCTACCGGCTGTTTGCCCAGGTTTTTGGAGCACCCCTCTGCTGAGGGGTTGGTCACCGACAGCGTTTTCCGGCGTTCCGGGAACACTAGGGACGTGGACAAGCCCCCCGACAAGGAGTCCAAAAAGCTGGACTACGCCGGGCGCAAGGTGTATGCTGCGTCCTCCCTTGGCCTCTGCCAGGCCAGCTCGGCCGTGCTGATAGCACACTTCTCCCACACCCTCATGGGCTCCCTGGATGAGGTGATCCCTCATCTCCCGGCTGACCTGCAGACCACGGTCAGGCAGGTTCAGGACCAGGGTAGGGCGGTGGCGAAGCAGCAGCTCCAAACAGCTCTGGACATAGGGGACTCCTGTGCCAGATCGTTTGCAGCCACGGTGGCCATGCGCCACAGAGCATGGCTGAGGATATCCACCTTCACGGCGGATACCCAGCACAAGTTGGCGGACGTCCCCTTCTTGGGGACCGACCTCTTCAGCCCTGGAATGGAAGGTCACCTCCAGTGGATCGAGAAGTCCAATGCCACTCTGGACCCGGTCACCTCTGCCCAGAAGGACAAAGGCCGCCGACAGCAGCAGCACAAGCCCTTTCGTCCTTCTGCGCCTGTGGCACATCCGGCCCAACAGTACCAGCATCAGGGCCAGCAGGCTCGCGCATGGCATCCCAAACCCAAGCCCATGGCTTCCTCTAGTAGGAAGCAGGGAGGTAAAGGCCCAGGAGGTCCCTCGGCCGGTCCCTCCTCCAGGCCTGCCCAGTGGCCGGGTTTAGGGGTGTGCCCCAGCCTCTTCACTCCCCGTGTTCCCCGTGGAAGCGACTCCGCCACTTCCTTTCCGCCTGGTCCACTGTCACCACGGACCGCTGGGTGTTGGAGGTGGTAGGAAAGGGTCTGCCTCTGGAGTTCAAGCAGGCTCCACCCTTCCGAGCCATCGCCCCTTGAGAGCCCACAGGGTCCGCAGCCTTGCGTGGCCCTGACCGATATTGCCTGCTCCTCGAAAAAGAAGTGATCAGGAAGGTGGTGGATCCTACTCCAGACCCGGGGTTTGTGTCCGGGTACTTCCTGGTCCCAAAATGGACGGGGGGTTTGCGCCCCATTCTCAATCTGCACAACCTGAATAGGTTCCTAAGGTCTCGGACCTTCAGGATGGTCACTCTGGCTCAGATAATCCCATCTTTGGAACGAGGCATGTGGTTCTGTTCCCTGGACCTCCAGGACACATTCTTTCACGTCCCAATCTGTCCATCTCACCAGAGATTCCTCCGCTTCAGAGCAGAGGGATCCCTTTTCGAGTCCCGGACCATGCCCTTCAGCCTCTCCCTAGCTCCCAGGGTCTTCACCAAATGCATGGCAGTGGTGACAGCGTTCCTGCGGCGCTGAAGGGTCCGGGTGTACCCCTACCTGGACAACTGGCTGATTGCAGCCCCCTCCAGAGCAGAGGTGAAGCGGTCCAGAGATCTGGCCCTCCAGGTTTGCTCTCAGATTGGCCTCCTCATCAATGAGGCCAAGTCGGAACTCGTGCCAAAGCAGGTGATACATTTCATCGGGGCAGAGCTCGACTTTCTTCGAGCCAGAGCACGGCTCCCGGCGGGCAGGGCCGAGGTTCTTTCCTCCTTTGCCCATTCATTTCAGGTTGGGTAATCGTGCCCTGCCCAGGACATCCTACACCTCCTGGGCCTCATGGCGGTCTGCACCAGTGCGGTCCATTGGGCCCGCTGGTACATGCGTCCCCTTCAATGGGGACTGACCAGCCAGTGGTCACAGCACTTCGATCCGTTGGATCAGCTAGTGACAGTGACCCAGGGGATGTGGAATGCTCTCCAGTGGTGGACCGTTCCGGCACATTTGCAGGAGGGCATCCCGTTTGTCCGCCCTGAGTCGACAGTCTCTCTATCGACCGATGCCTCTCTGATGGGTTGGGGTGCCCATCTGGGGGAGCACAGAGCGCACGGCCTCTGGTCCCCTCGGGAGTCCCGATGCCACATCAACCTGCTGGAGCTGCGAGCGGTTCGTCTAGCCCTCACCACCTTCGCTCCATTTCTACGGGGTCAAGTGGTTCAGGTCCAGACGGACAATACCACGACCAGGTACTACCTAAACCGCCAGGGCGGGATGCGCTCCATGCCTTTGTGCAGGGAAGCTCTCCGCATTTGGTCTCTCGTGCGCAGCCTTGATGTGGATCTCCTCACCATTCACGTGGCAGGAGCCTCCAACACCCTGGCCGATGCCCTAAGCCAGATAGGGGCTGCATCTCACGAGTGGTCTCTCCTGCCGGAGGTAGTACAAGATCTCTTCTCCCACTGGGTCACGCCTCAGGTGGACCTGTTTGCCTCCAGGGAGAATGCGAAGCTGAGACTGTTTCATGCCCGCCCCCCTCAGCAGGGCTCGCTGCAGTGGGATGCCTTCTCGAGGCCATGGACCCCGGGCCTCTTCTACGCCTTTCCCCCATTTCCCTTGATCCACAAGGTGCTTCTCAAGGTGAGCAGGGACAAGGCGCAGGTGATTCTGGTAGCCCCAGACTGGCCCCGCCAGTTCTGGTATCCAGATCTCCTCAGTCTCAGCTCCAGGCTCCCAAGGTGGCTTCCACCCCTACCGGACCTGATCTCAGTCAAGTCAGGGGAAGGTATTCCATCCGGACCTTCAATCCCTGCACCTGACGGCCTGGTTCCTGAGTGGCTAGAGTTCCAAGCCTTTGTTCTTTCCGACGAGGTCCTCAACGTCGTTGAGGTGTCCCGTAAGGAGTCGACCAGAAAATGCTATGCCTTCAGATGGAAGAGATTCTACATTTGGGGTCAGGGCAAGGGCCTGGACCCTTCCTCCTGTTCCTTGGCAAGCATACTGGACTACCTGTGGTCCCTTTCTCAGCTAGGGCTTCGGTTGACGACCCTTAAGGTGCACCTGGCAGCCATCTCTGCTTGCCGGGCGCGGGCCGGGAAGCAGTCGGTCGTGCAGGAGAAGGTGGTCGGGCACTTTTTCAAATGCCTTGATCACATATCCCCTCCGATGCGAGAACCTCCACCTCCGTGGGATCTACTGCTTTTATTGGCTAAGCTCATGGGCAAGCCATTTGGACCGATGCACAGGTGTGATATCTCTCACCTGTCGTGGAAGACCACCTTCTTGGTGGCTATCACGTCAGCCAGAAGGATGGGAGAGCTCCAGGCGCTTTCCATAGAGTCTCCTTATCTGGTCTTCCACAGGGACAAGGTTGTCCTGCGCCCCCACCCGAAATTCCTTCCGAAGGTGGTGTCGGAGTTTCACCTTAACCAGGTGTTGACTCTGCCAGTGTTCTACCTCAATCACACCTCGGAGGCCAAATATAGGCTCCATACTTTGGACCCTAGGAGAGCGCTCGCTTATTACAAGGAGCGGCGACGTTGAAGTTCGGAGAGGTTCGCCAGCTGTTTGTCACCCTCGCTGAAGCCACCTGGCAGACCTGCAGGCAAGCAGGCGATAGACAGGTGGGTCACCTCCTGCATAGATCTCTGCTATAGGTTGGTGGGCATGGAGCCTCCCAGAGGGATAAGAGCTCATTCTACTCGCCATACCGCTGCATCGGTGGCTGCTTCCAGGGATGTCCCTATCCAGGAAATCTGAAGGGCTGCTACCTGGAAGTCAGCACACACCTTCATCACCCACTACCACATCGACCTTGAGTCACGCCGGGATGCTGGTTTTGGGGCCTCGGTTCTCCAGTCTCTATTCCCTAAGTAGGGGTGTTCGCCTTGCCTCCCTTCTCCCGGAGAACTGCTAGGAGTCTGCCAATAAGTATGGATGAACAACATATCCATGTCCCTAGAAATACAGGTTACTCACCTGTAACAGGAGTTATAGGAATGGTATATGTTGTTCATCCTGACTACCGACCTCCCGGCCGGCGCTCAACCTGGCTTCCAGCGGGCTAGATCTGGCATCATGGGGCAGAGCCGAGAGTTTTTACCACCCGAGTGGGTGGGAGGAGCCAGCTTGAAGACCTTCCGGCAAGATTTAAAGCGGCAAGGAACCTGCCAATAAGTGTGGATGAACAACATATACCATTCCTAGAACTCCTGTTACAGGTGAGTAACCTGTATTTTCTGCTGTTTGATGGTATACTTAATTGACTTTGATGTGATGTTACTACACCCTATGTAAGCTGCATTTCACACTTTATTTGTACAGTTTTAAATATAATTGTTTTCTATTCTACATACTCATTATGTATTTTTCGTGTAATTATTGTATATTTTCTTTGTTTTGTTGTGGTTACTGTATCTGCCTAGTTTGTTTTACTTGTCTGCTTCACCAGGCTTTTGCAGGTTATTCAGATCCTGTAACCAGTTATGGCTTTTTGCCATTTTACTCATATTTGGGGGGTGTATTGTTTGACTTGTTTTGCCCCATTTCCTCTAACCTCATCCCCCGGGTTACACCTAGATATGAGCCTGGGCTCAGCGTGCCTCTCTCCCTGTCACCAATTTACAAATAAAAAAAATGAACAATTGTCCTCAGCTGTGATATCATCACAAAAAATGTCAGTCATCCGCCGCCCTTTGTAATGTCACAGTTCTGCAGCTAGCCTGTCGAAGTACCTGTATCACCTAGTAGCTCCCAAAGTTGGCTGCTGTGCAAGTCTGCGTGAAGCACCAGTAGGGCAGTTATACCTGAGACGTTTCAGGCAGAGACTGAAAGACAGAGCCATGTAAGGCTTTAAAATTAGAGAGTGATTGGTCTCAAGGTCTATGCCTGCTGTACTGTAGCTTTATATATAATGTGCTGAGATGGCATTTATAAAGTGACCATGGCGTTGTATGGCCAGGACGAAATGTCACAGTGGCCCCAAAATGTCACCCATATATCTGATTGTGGCTGCTAAATTAATTTATTTATTAAAAATTTGTTAACTGGGACAGGCACTCTGAGCTGAGGCTTGTTTACCGGTGCGATACGGGAAAGGGAAATGTGGGGAAAACAACTTATAAAGCAGATGAGGCTTACATTCCAGCATCCAGAAATTGACAGCTACCTCTCCCCGCCTTGCCCCCTTCTACCTGCCTACCCCTTTGCCCCCTCTCCCTCCCCCAGGCATTTCCTGACTTTATCCTCCCCTCCCTCCCCTTTAGAGCTCTTACCCTCACCCTCTACCCTCCGACAGTGGCCTTCCTGCCTGCATACCCCCTTCCCTCTCACCTGCAGTGCTTATTTCTAAGATTGCCCTTGGCTGGTATGTCACGCTACCTAACATTTGGCACGTTTTTAATTACTGGAATTTCCTAAGCCTCAGTCTCTTACTTCTTTTTATTGTGTAACTATGTATTGTTATGTTGACCTTTGTATGTATGTATACCCCTCATTCCTTCCGACGTGGAACCTTTGTAAATGAGCAGTTCCTGCTCAAAGGTATTTGTAATCCTAGATTTCAGTAAAATAAAAATAAAAAAAAGTACAAAAATCCCAAATAAGGGTTCAGTGAAATAAATGGAGGCGGCAGTAGCTGAGAGAAGCACAGTATACACCAGCATTTATGCTGCGCAGTGAAAAAGGGGGTACTGTTAAGTGCATGGGCCCTTTTAATTGTCCCTATTTGGCAATGCTGCAGCTATAAAGAAAGAATAGCATTATAATTTCTCAAAGGAAAAAAGATAAATGTAATTCCAAATGTTTTCTGATTTCTAAAAAATGTAAGGATTAATCTGCAGCTCACAAAATAGTATTCAGGCAAGCTGTAAACCGTCAGCCTCCTTCTGTGTGCCTAACTGTGTTAGAGATATAGTTATGTTATCCAGAGTAAAGTTACAGCTTAGGATGATAACTGAGGAGTTCACACCAAGCAAAACACATACATACTTTACAGCCACGTCTGCTCCTTTTGTTCATTCAAGTCTTCTGTCTTGAGATAGGCCACACCCCTGTTGCCAGAGGAGCTGTTGTTACCATGGGGACAGCTTTGTTTATATTCCTGTATGTTCAGGCAGTGTTGGACTCACTGTGCCTCTTCAGAGTGGTCAATGAGAGCTTGAAGAAACCCAGACAACACCATCCGTTTCAATTCATTGTAAGGTAAGAAGCTGAAAGCTCTTCATACAAGTATGAACTATTTTGACACTTGTTTTCTGGTTCTGACCTGTAGTTTCCTGCCTCGCATTTAAAGTGGAGGTGTTTGTGAATGCTGAAACAATATATAACCAGGAGACTTGTGAGATTATATAAAAGAATTAAAGAACTGTTGCCACACTGTCAACCCCCCACACCGTAAATATATATTTCTTACCCCCAAAAAAGGAATTTGAAAGCACAGTAAACATTTCTCCTAACCACTAGGGCCAGTGCAGGGTAGCTAGGTAGGGTGGGTAGTTAGGTAGGGTGGGTAGACTGCATGGGCCAACAGGCCTTTTTCTGCCATCGTTGTCTGTGTGTTTGTAGTGTCCAGCCAGCTGCAGTGCCAAGCATTTTGCCAAAAAAAAAAAAACTGGAAACTTAAAAAAAAAAAAAAAAAAAAAAATTCCCCTCTGCATTGAATTGCATATTCTACAGTTCTTTAAAAACTAAATATTGCCATGCAGATTATAGAAAAAGAGAGAAGTGACCAACTATTTTGGTGATCTACTGTAAAAGAAAATCCAGTTTGTCATGTGAACATTGCTAGGTTATTTTGTAAACACATTTCTTCATTTGAAAACAACGTTTTTAAGCAGAACAAAACAAATTCATATTCTGTTTAATGGTTGTTCAAATGCCCAATGTACTTTGTACTCTCTTTACATGTTTTTGTTTATTTCTTGTAGCTGGCTTTTATTGTTCATGTATATGCACCTGTTGTTGTCACTTTATTTGTTACTGCTGTTTCACTCCCTGCTGTATCCCTTTCCTTGGGTGGCTGAATGAATGCCTATCCCCGTCACCACATTTTAAATGAATAAATATTTCTATTCTTATTAATAAAGGGGCCTAAAAGGGCCCCTATAAATTTCATGTTTGTTTCCAGAAGACTATAAAGCTTGATTGGTATGGGTTGATTAGAGCACTGAATTACTAACAGACTATGTACCCCAGTAGGAGAGTTCTTTTTTGTTTCAGGCAAATTACCATGCTTGACTGATTCTTCAGCAGTATTGTGTAAAAAAAACAAAAAAAAACAAAGCCAAACCGAATCCCAGATGCTGTCACCCTAACTGTCAAAGAGAACTGTGAACTCAAAGGTGGGCATTTCTACATGTAAACCCCCCTGTTACCTTGGGTTACTAGAATCCCAATAAGACCTAGTGGTAGGCAGGGAAGGCAGCTTGTGAAACTCCAGTTAAATGGATTTCATGCTGTCTCACTCTGTTCTCAGTCTCAGCCGAGACTGAGGGATGACATCACCATAGAACTATCGCAGCTGCATAAGCCACACTGGAATCTGCAGAAGGGAGTTAGATTAGAATGTTCGGAGTTTTGAACAGTCAGTGTTCAGTCTGTAGTTGGAGATTGTTGTGAGAGGAGCACAGCAGTTCTGTGCACAGACTCGTGGAGCCTCAGCTCTGAAACAGAGCTACATTTAGGGAAAGGTGTGTGTTTCTGCCTAAAGAGGGACACAGTAAGCTGTTCTTTAAAGTGGTGGAGACCGCTGATATGAGTCTCTCTGCCCCATCCCTTAGGGGATGGGGTGGAAGGTTTGCCTGCTATTCCAGGGGCAACCCCCTAGCTACTGTTAGAGAAGAAGCTGCCTTATTTTTCCCAAGTGTGTGGGGTACAAGAAGATTTCAAGATTCGCCTGTGGGGCACCTGCAACCGAAGGGTGAGTTCTGCTCTTTCTGAAGGGCCCATGTTTCATCCTGAACTGTGTCAAAATGGGGATTGGACTGCTGAAGTAGTGGGAGGCCTAGAATAATAGGCTTAGCCAAAAGTAAAAGTATGTTCAAGTCCAGCACAAGGGGAAAGTCAAGACATGTAGAGGAGATGTGATACACGTCTACTCAGTAATCTACATTGCCAAGCTTTCAAAAGAATTGTTTAGTGTCCAGAGAAATGGCCGAGTATGGATTGTGGGAGCTGGAGGTGGGAGACCCCCCCCCCATCTTTAGTAACCAGGTCCACCTCTACGGATTTGCTCTGTGGATTTATACTTTGCCTCATGCACTTGGCCAGTGATGAGGGAAGTACCCAGACGTGGGATTGGAAGGAAAATTTCCCTTAGGGAGTCGAAGACTCTAAGGTGGTTTGGGGAGCCACCAACAGAAAACTGGTTCACTGCCATATGGACCCGTGATCAAGTGGCCGGGCGGGCAGGCGCTGTGGGAAACCCCAAGTAGTGTACAAGTCGGGCTGTGTACCCAAAGCTGCGTGCAAGTCCCGGCTGTGTGCCTGGTGGGTTCAGAGCCTGAGGGTTGGAATAGTGAAGAAGTGTTCTGTGTCTCTAATCTGCATTACCAGGAATGTAGCCCCGTGGGGGTCAGTCTATGCTTTGTTTGTTCAGTTTGAATGTGAATAAAAGCCACACTTTAGAATCCCATTCCTGGTTTTGGACATTACAGTTATTGCTTCCTGTTTTCGGATTTACTTGGGTGCCCCTGGGCAGAGTAGCTAAACCTAGGCCCCCTGTGCCGAGTAACCTAGTCCTCCCCGAACCCAGTCCCCACCAGGTACTGCTGTCAGCTTCAACAGCATGCCACCTGTCGTTTTGCCAAAAGGCAGGGGTGAGGGCCTTATTTACATGATTACATATAACTGTAATTTGTGTGGCTCCTGGGTAGGTGAGTGCTTTTGGGATCTCCAGGTTTCCACTTCTCCAGGTAGCACAGCTGTAAATGCAGAACAGTATTCTGAGCAAGCCTTGGTTCAAATCCCAGCTAGGGCACTTATTCCTTTCTCACTTCTAAATTTCATTTTCAGATGATGAAATAAAACTTTGAGCACTGCTTTCTATAGTCTGTTTAGACAATTTCATGAAGCAGTGTTCAAAATGTGATATTGTGACATACATAGTTTTAAAGGGAAACTCCAGCAAGCCTAGAAAGTACCGCAGTCACTGCACAAACACCTGATTAGGGCTTTTAGCATTAAAGCAATGTTTTAATTACCTGCTGGGCTTTGAGGTTTACTTCCTAAAATTCGTGCATTCATAATCTCTCCAGAGCCGTCCGCGGCCACCTCGAACATCCAGGTGGCTTCTGCCACATGGGTTATACTAAACGATGGCTACCAATTCTGCCATTGGTTGGTAGCCCTATGAACATAACCCGTGCTGCCAAAGTTGCCCAGCTGTGTGAGATGGCCGCGGGTTGCTCTGGCGAGGTTATGGATGCGCGTATTTTACGAAGTAAACCTCGCAGCCCAGCAGATGAATAAAACATTGCTTTAATGCTAAAGGCTCTAATCAGGCATTTGTGCAGCAGCTACTGCACTTTGTAGGCTTCCTGGAGTTTCTCTTTAATTCCCAAGTCCCTTCTTTTTACTTTACCTTCAAATGGAACCAGAAAGATTATCCATGGTGGTGTACTGTTGGAATAATAAATCTACACTAAAGGGAGTGACGTGCAGGAAAGACTATATGTCATACACTGTTCTCATGGTACTGTACAGTGAACCTGGATCAGAGCTGGCAGTAAACTAACCCTGGGGCAGTGCTTGGGGAACAGTCCAGTAGAAGTGCTGGACACTGGGATTCCAGTCAGAAGCCTGTGTCGCATCACAGTCAGATCCCCTGCTCCACACAAGCAGTGGATTACAGAATATACTGTAGCAGTCCATGGCCAGGACTGACACATCCCCATAGTTTGCTGTCTTTATATTTATTTTTAGATAAGCTTTATGCTTAAGAGTGCCTGCTGCTCCCTCACAGGCAGTTCTACATCTGAACTAGAAGGCTTTCCAAAAGCGTTAGAATGACTGGGATATAAAAGCAGGAGTAGGGAGGCAGCATAGCCTAGAGGTTAGAGCACCAAGCTGTGAACTTGGAGACTCAGCAAGCCTGGGTTTGAAACCCACAACTGCCAGTTACATACTATGTGACGCTGAGCAAGTCACTTGCCTGTGCTCCCAGATTGCACCTGGAAATAAGGTTCACCTCTGCGTGCCTTTCCAAGCCAGAAATGTTAGAGACAATTTTGTACCCACACCTTTTTATACCATTTTAGATTGCTCTTTTTTACTGCCTTTTAAGATGCCCCTATTATCCATTTGGAGTCTGCTTTAGTATTTATTTAGACTGGAAATAAAGGAGAGCTCTGTTAAATATGGCCATCCCCAGGTATTCATCAATATTCTCAGCTGTATTTAAAGATCCATTATTTATTAAGGGAATCTTAGAAGCAAGAGGGGGTGTACACCGGAGTCCAAGTAGGGTCTCCAGTGGCACTACAGGTAGGGAATTTAGGGTAGATTGGATGGGCCAAGTGGTCCTTATCTGCCAACAACTTTTATGTTTCTGTGTTCTATAACTACATGTTCTGGTGACTAAGATGAGCAGCTTGAAACAGACGCTGCTTTATGAACTTATGGGGCACTGAGGAAATTAGGGCTCCCTCCAGACCACAAAACCAAAACTCTAACATGTAAACATAACAGGAAATTATTTGACACACCAAAATAATCAGCAAGAATTGCTACAAATTTTTCTCCCTTCCTACCTATGCTAGCTGGTCTTGCCAACTTGCTTGTGCTGCTTCTGCCACCACCTGTGGCCACCAAGTCACCATCCTCGTGAACATCATCCGTTCTAGATCTCCCTGTCACCTGTAATGCCCAGGAGCCTACCCTCTCTGGCAGGGCATTACAGGTTGGAGGAAGATAACCTGAGAAGTCAAGTCTGTATTGTCAGTAGCAGAAAAGGGAGGCACCTGAGATACTGGGACCAATGGCATGGGACCGATGGTGGTGGTGGTGGTGGGGGGGGGGTTGGCCATCATTAGTAGACAGGCAGAAATAATTTTCTCCTGGTAAGATCTCTCCCCACTTCTTTGTGATGATAAACATTGCAGCTGTGCTCACCCTGGCCTGTGAGGGGCAGGTTGGGGGGGATAGCCAATATCATGTGGTCCTCAGCTGTACTACCCTGGGGCTTGTTCCCACTGCTTCTGCAGCAAGCCCAGAGCCCCAGTGTCCCAGAGTGAGAGAGTCTTGATTAGGTTCCACCCCAGTTCTCTCCATGCGACAGTGTAGCACACTACCAGCCAGTGTCACCCGGCTGGCGGAAAAACATCTTTTTTTAACATATGCTACTGCTTTAAAATAAAACTGGGCCAATAAATAAAAGAAACGTACTTAACAGTCTATATTAAATGCAGGGATGATCACAGATATAAACCCTCAGCGGGACTTGCATAGTGCTACCCATGATTCTTTGCACTTTGGGAGATAGGAAACAGTTGTTTTTTTTTTAATCTTGAGATGCTCTCCTAATAGTCTAATAAGTTTTGATCATTTTTTATTTAGTTAATAATCAGTCTTTTTTTTAATTTATTTAGTATTTATAGATTTTTAGCCTTGTCGGGGGCGGGGGGTGCAGACGCAAGTTAACTGAAATTGAATCAGGTTAAGCTGTTGGTGGTATTTTACTGAATGAGGCAACTCTGGCCAGAACACTGGTGAAATTCCCCAATGCTTTTCAAGAAGTACCATGGGATCTTTAATGAACATCTGAACAACCACCAGAAAAGGCATATGGGACCTCGGTTTAACATCTCATCCAAAGGATGGCACACCCTGAGAGTATAGCATCCCCTTGGTACTGCACTCAGATGCCAGTGTGTATGGTGTGAGCCCAGTCCCGGTGCAGGGCTAAAACTCCTGGCCTTCTGCACCAGAGGCAGGTATGCTGCCAACTGAGCCACGCTGAGCCTGTGTAACTACCTTGAACCCGTTTCTCCTTAGGAGTTGCTGCTCTCTCATTTCATACTGCCTGCACACTGTGTGACATCAGTTACACCACTCCGGGAAGTTCAGCTGAGTAGCAAGGAGCGGTGTAACTGATGTCTTGGAAATTTAAAAAGAAAGGACAGTAGCTGCTGTGGGGGGAAAATAGTCAAAGCATGTCAGAATACATGGATGAAGAGGAAAGGAAAAGAGGTATACATTTAAAAGTGTAAAAATGATTTGCTATGTGTGCATGTGGTTGTAAGTGAAATGCAAAAAGTGACAGAGATAAACTGACATTATTTCGATGCCCGTGTGGCCGCTGGTCTTATTGAAAAATAACCCACATGCCAAAGAGATTAATAACTGGCAAAGTGCCAACCAACAGGAGTGTTAACTATTTTGATGTACTGGCGTCACCATTGTCCTGTAAGGTCCAGCTTTTGAATGTGAGCAGAATACAGTTTTTTCATCACTTATAGAAATGTGACACTCACAGGTGCGTAAATTGTACAGCCTTATGGGTAATCCTGTACATACAGTTTAGTGCTTGCTGTAAGTGAATGATTGGATATTCAGGTTCTGGTCCTTCTGGCAATATGATAAACTTGTTAAAAAAACTGAATGCCTTTCTTTATGTGCAGGGAGCGAAATGGCCAGACTGATCCAGGCCCCGCCGAAGTTCTTGCCCCAGGAATGGAGTCTTGCTAATCAGACCCGCTATGCTGCTGCTGAGGCGCAGAGAATAAACTCAGAGAGACTCGTAGCAGAGAGTCAGAGACTAGTGGATGAAACTGAGAAATCTGCCCAAAAGTCTCAAAAAGATGTCAACAAAAAACTCGGTAATCACAGGGTTTAAAGAACTTATGACACCACAAGACAACTTTTAAAAAGTACAATATATAAACACAATTTAGCTTAGATTTAAACAATATGAATGTTTATAGCTGCTTAACAATTTAACAGCAGACAGCCTATACATGAGCTCTTCCCTGGAAAGTTTAGATAGATCTGAACCTAAACTATGTGCTGCGCCGACCTCGCACTAACAGCACTCCAAATAAAATCTCATGCCACCAGCACTCCAAATGTAAAATGTTTTTAATGCCACCAGAAAGACATGATTATGATGTCAAAAGCAGAGAGCTATGATGACACTTCCAGACAAACGGTGAGAGCAGATGAAGATCAGGTGACAGAGATCCTTTTTTCATGCAAATGTTCTTTTCTGTTTCACTCGTAAAATTAAGTAAACTGGGTCCCAAGGACTTCCCGGTTGTTAGTGCTGCCCATGCTCTGCCCCCGCACTCACTAACGTGATGACAAGATGTTAGGGAGAGTGCAGGGGCACGCTCAATTATAGTCAATGATCGGCAGCTTTCCGATTGGTTTTTAATATTATAATGGCCACTTGGTAATGAAGCGTGGGCGCGATTAGAGCTAACAAGGCCGTACCTTGTTAGTCAACGGTGCCCATATTCGTACCAGGTGTCGATATAATATTAAAAAATGATCAGAAAGCTGCCGATCATTGACTATAATGGAGCGTGCCCCCATGCTTTCCCTAGCATCTCGTCATCACATTAGTGAGCACAGGGTGGCACTTACAACCAGGAAGTCTTTGGGACCCAGATTACTTATTTTTATGAAAGAAACAGTTTTTTACCTACTAGATTATTTCGTGCCATCTTCACACTACCAGTATGCCATGGAGGTAAGGCACCTATGTATCAGGTGCAGGGGCTGTAAAATTTATCTTGGTGGATCTCTTTAAAAAATAAAGTGTTTAGCTCTAATTGTTCCAAAGTTAGCCTATTAAAAAAAAAAGAAGTTCTTTGAAAATGGGTAATGTTGGAACTAGTTGGGCTAGGAAGTTAATTTAGTTTTTAAATGAAAGCTTGGCGTGAGGTTGACATTACTGTCATTTTGCTACAGTTTTTATGCAGTGATGCTCATCAGATAATGAAATCAGGTGTTTTAAATGAAGTTGGACAATGTTTGATGTAATATTATCCACTGCATCGGAAGATACTCATGGTACTCCATCATGCAGAACCACAAACTTTTATTTTTAATTATGACATACCTTTTAATTGTTCTATGCAGTACTATCTGTCTGTCTGTCTATCTAGCTATACATAATGTAGTATAAAACATGAACCAATCCATCGTAGTATAAAAGAACAGAAATTATCAGTATGCTGTTGATATCATTATACAATGAACAAACAGGCAATGACATCTAATCACATGTTGTGCCTTTATTTGTTAGCCTCATCACATACAGTATCTAGACAAACAAAAACAAGCACATGTCAGGGGCCCGATATTCAAAAATGGGCACGCAGGGCTCAACGTTTTGTGCTGCGCGTGCCCATTGCCTATGACCTAAGGATGTTATATTCACTCAGATAGTGCACCAGTGCTATCCAGCTGAATAGAGAGGCCTGTCAGCACAGTGCTAAGCCGAGTAGTGCTGCCCTGACATGGAACCCGATAGTGCAGGGAACAGCGCCACCAGACCTAATAACGCCGGTAGCTTGCAATGTGATATTCAGACGTCCCCATGAAATAGAACCTATTGGGCATGCAAGGTACTAAGGGGCCATTTGCATGCCCATTATGGGCACAGTTGCATGGGAGGTGGCGGCAAGTTTGCACCCCTATGACCAGCTTCGCCCTACCCTGATTGCCTGGTCCGATAAAACCAAGTAATCTCTGGTGCATAGTGGTCCTCTCTGCCCTCCAATCACCAGACCAGATGGACAAAAATAATTCCCTGGTGTCTAGTGGTCCCCCCACCTTCTGATCGCCATCCCAGTATATGAAAAGGTAATCCCTGGTGCTAGTGGTACCTCCCACCCTCCAATTGCTGTTGCCGTGGCAAGAAAGAAACCCCCTGGCATCTAGTGACCCCCCCACCACTGGTACCATGCTACACCCTGCCCACTGATGCTAGTGCCACAGCTTCGATACAACAACCGGCACAGCCCTCGTCTCACCTCCTTAGCTGCCTGCCATATGGAAAGACAGGGAGTGCATGTTCTCTGTACTGTACAGGGTGTGCACGGCCTGGGTACTGTACAAAAAGCATACAGACAGATGGGGACTGTGCGTCCTTTGTACTGTACAGGGTGTGTGTCCTCTGTACTGTACAGGGTGTGCACAGCCTGTGTACTGTACAAGAATCACGTGCTCCTTGTACTGATACAGGCTGAATGTACCCTGTACAGTAGAGAGGACATGCACCCTGTACAGTGCAGAGGACATACACTCCCTGTCTTTGCATACAGCAGCTGGCCAAGGAAGTGAGTGGAGGGCTGTGCCGGTCACTGTTATGGAGCCACAGCACTGGCGTCAACTGGTGGGGGGTGGCACGCCAGTTTGCATGGTGCCAGTGATGTGGAGTGGCCACTAGACACCAGGGAGTTCTTCCTTGCCGTGAGAACAGTGAATGGAGCGTAGGGCTACCACTGGCACCAGAGATTACCTTTTCATATACGGGGATGGTAATTGAAGGGTTGCGGTGCCACTAGGCACCAGGGATTACCTTTCCATATAGGGAGATGGTGATCGGAGGGCGGGGGACCACTAGACACCAGGGAATTCTTCCTTGCCATGGGAACAGTGATTGGAGGGTGGGCGGTACCACTAGCGTCAGGGAGTACCTTTTCATATATGAGGATGGTGATTGGAGAGTTGGGGTAGCCACTAGGCACCAGGGATTACCTTTTCATATAGGGGGATGGTGATCGGAGGGTGGGGAACCACTGGGCACCAGGGAAAATTGTAGTTTAAATGAGGATGCGATCAGTGGATGGGGACCACAGGGACATTTTTTTTACTTTGCTGGGGACAGTGATTGGTAGATGGAAGTGTCACTAGATGCCAGGATGCGGGTGTGCTCCCCCAACTGGTAATGTGGTTGTTGGCTACAGTGGCTCCAGCGGTTGCTAGGGTTGCCTGGAGTAAGTTGGGGTTTAGTACGTGGTAATAGCACTGCACAAAGTGGCCTGCGCTGTTCCTTTTGCACAATGCTACCACACTGAATATTGCATTGTATGGGTATTCATGTCCCCATCCCTTCTTTTGTGCATCGATCCTTGCGTACGCTATCCCATTTTGCATGTGCTTCTGCCCCCTCTGAATACTGTGAATCGGCACAGATTCTAGACCAACGACGTGCAATCTGTTTGCCCACCAGACACACTTTTGAATATCGGGCTCTAGAAGACAAGTCAAAGCATTTGTATATTTTCTGTGAGGCAAAAAAAAAAAAAAAAAAAACAGAATAAAAAAATTATACCGTATAGCACAAGCAACTTGTAGAATAACTGTAAACCCTGAAAAATAAAAAGACTAGCTTGGTTAAACAAATTTTTTTTTTTTTTCAAAACTGACCTAAAATAGCAGTTGAAAAATGCAGATTAATGTGTGAAAATTGTTATTTTCCTCCAGAATAACCGGTATAATAGTTTAGACATACAGTCCATTGTTAGACACCAGCTGCTGGTTCACTCATCGGGCTCTCATTGGTGTTGCAGAGCAGAGGATTGCTGATATAAAATACTGGAAGCAAGAACTGAACCGTAAACTGGAAGAAACTAGTGACGAGACAGATGTGTTGCTGACCTACAAGGTGAGGTTAGAGAAGGCCATTGACAGCTGTGAAGAGCCTTTACGCATTGCTCAGCAGTGTCTTGTCAACAGGTGGGGAACATCATTTGTTGTATTTTATACAGTGGTGGACAGATGGATTCTTTAGCCTTGCTGCAGTGCAAGTGGAGACTGTAGTACTGATTGTCCTCGGAAAAGCTTCACTTCTTCCTCTCTATACTCACTGTGCTGTTCTGCTCTTTATTAATTAATTCTGTTAATTGGTAGACCTAGCTGGCCTGGTGGTGCTGAGGGCTGAGGCGCTGGATGCCACACCTCGCGTCACGCCGGCGACTTGGGTTCGGGAATAGACTTGGGCTGCTGGGGGTTGGCAGAGAGGATAAGGGATTGAGCATCCAGAGGACTGCTCTCTCTTCCCAGGGTGGGATCCAGGGCTATGCACCATTTCTTAGTGGCCCCCGATGGAGATCGGGGGCATAGCAAGGAACCTATGGTGCAGCGCCATGGGGTGAAGTGTTGGCACACAGTGCCAGGATGCCATTCTACGACCACGCTCCAGGGGGGAATCTAAGTAGAAAAACTCTGGTAGTCTGGTGAAAGGGGCTCTGGAGACCTGCCTACCTACCGCTGCTGGACCTGCCTCGGTGGGATCTCCTGCGGCTGTCCCTCTAATCACAGAAAGGCACAAAGGGTGGACAGGCCTTCCCCAAGGGGGTGATCCAGGGAGCTGGATGAGCCATGGGGGCTGGGGGGAGACCACTCTAGGAGGTTTCAGGCTGGAAGTAGCGGCAGTAGTCGCGTGGGCACCCTGGAGAGATGCCCTGGACCTCCAAAGAATAAATAAAGTGCACAAAAAAAAAACCAAAAAATGGTAGACACACTGAGACAAAGCTGTCCCTTTTTCAGGGGTGACCTGTAATTAAATACAGATGTACAATCAGGTAGAGATAATAAATGGGCAAATACATAATTAAAACAAGTCAGATGAAAAAACAGGACTGCGATATGATAGCAAACGTTCAATAAGTGACAAGGAGTTAATAACAACAAACAAGGATTACACAACAATGCAGGCAACAGGAACAGCGGATATCACTGGATGAGGCAGTAGAAACAAAAAGAGTGATGGTCACTTGTTGCAGACACATAGGCTCCGTTCGATTAGTAAATCTAGTTTGAGCCCTCTCTTAAAACCCCAAGTGTTGGAAAGTTCAGTAGGGTAGTTGGCAGGGAATTCCAAATGGTTGGGACTCAAAAAGCAAAGGACTTCTTTCCCAGACAGGTTCTGATTTTAGGTGTTTCCAATAGGAGATTGTTGGTGTGCCATAAGACCCTACTCTGGGTACTGAATTTTAGAGTGTCTCGCAGGCTCGGGGATGGGGGCGGGACCTCTTATAAGTTTGTAGGCCAGACCAAGCAGTGGATATTCAAGCTGACCCTCGAGTGACGGCCAGTGCAATAAGCAAAGTACATTACAGTGATGTTCTCTGGATGGGGCACCTGTGGCGCAGTGTCCAATTTTGTTGTAAAGAATTTTTGAGTTTATTGTGTTTAGAACACCTTAGAGACTGTAAGACAGGTGCACCAGATTGCAAGATGGGGAGTGGCATGCTGGGGGCAATTTTGAGCCTTGACTCTTTTGAAATAAAGTTGCCAAGTCGGTAAAGCAGATCAATTTTCTTATTGAGGGTGAGTGATATATAGTCCATATGTGCTCTATAGGAAAGTTCCTGATCCAGGTGGATCCCTAGGTACTTGATGGACTCAACTACTTCAAAGGACGTTCCTGAAGAGGTAGTGAGAGTAAGTAGGTGCTGCCTAGCTAGGCCCAAGTTCCTAGGCACAAAAAGCATGGCTTTTTTTTTTTTTTTTTTTTGGCATTAGGGACCAGTTTACTGGCCTTGAACCAGTTTTCTGACTTAAGGAGGTCAGACTGAACCTTAATATTAGGCAGCCGGGGTCCCTGACACTCTTATAATGCACTGCATCATCAGTATATAGTATTATACTCGCATCCCCACAGTGGTGCTTCCCAGTTTGTAGGTTTCACATGTAATTGCGTGTTTCAGGAAGTGAGGCACAAGGTGAAGTTAAATGCCTTACACACCCAAGAGTGCCTTTATCCCACAATTAAACACACTCTGGAGTGCCTTATTATGATTTCAAAATGGTTTCCCTGATTTTTAATCTTAGAACTATGTTATGAGTTTCATAAAGATGAGCATTTTTGACCTGTGCTGGCATAATGCGTGGTCATGTGATCAGATTCTAGCAATCACAGCACAGGGTTTTCCTAACCCATTTCATAATTATGAATACTGTAGTCCAGCCATTTGTGGTCATGAATGTCGGATAGCATGATTTGTCTAACCCGGTTTTAGAACTGGGCTAACATGCTGAAATGGGGACCAGACTGTGCTCTACTATCTTGACACATTTCACTTAGTTATAAAACAGCTCAGCTATATTATTTAGTGTTGGAGAAGCCTATGACAAAGTTATTGTGGGAGACAAGAGTGGTTAGAGGGGATCATTCATAGATAGTGTTCTTGACAGTGTGAAAGTACACCAAAAGTTCTTTAAAAAAGGTATTCGGGTGCCCACTTGAGGCAGCAGTCTACAGATATCAACTGCTAAGTCTGAACTATACAGATTCAAGGTATCAGCAATTTCATGGAAACCTGAGGCAACACGTAATGTCACAGTGGAGAATTTTGTATTGTTAGGTTTTTCTGTCTTTGATGATGGCATGCCATTGATGGACCTTCTGTGGCTGTTGGACAGCATGGGGGAAGACCAAGAATACCCTGGAGTACTGTGTGCAGTTCTGTGCTCCCCAATACAAATAGGACATTGAGGTAGTTAAGATCCGTGTAGTGCAGAGTCACCAAAGTGGCCAGAGATATGGAGGCCAAGAGTGATGAGGAAAGACTGGAGGCTCATAACATGTTCATCACCTTGAAGAAAAGGAGGTTGTGTGTGTGTGGGGGGGGGCATGATCTCAATATTCCATATTCTGAAGGGTATCAGCAAGGTTGAACAAATAGAGACGTTTCATCTTTCTCATCTGTCTCTAGCAGGATATATGGATATGCCCTGAAGATCAAAGGTAGTAAATTTATGGTTAACATTAGGAAGTACATGTTCTCTAAAAGAGTGGTAAACCTATGGAACAGCCAACCACTGGAGACAGTGGACCTGAAGACAGCATAAGCCTTCAGGGTAAGCCTGGACAAAGTCTGTTTACCAAGGGAATCACAGGGCACCCTGGGTAGTAAGGTAGGTGGGACATCCCTATAAATTAAAACATGTTTGGATAACTTACATGATGATCCCTGCTTATGAAGCAGGGTGGGGTGTGCATGATGGACCTAGAGTCATTTCTGACCTTAAGTTACTATGTTACTGTGTATGTAATAGAGACAGATGGCTAGACAGATAGTGGCCCCCGGGAAGTTTTGGGCTCTAGACCTTGCTGGGTCAAACTGCATGCAGATTTCAAGAGCTTGGGCAAGTCATGGATGATTGCTGGTTGAAGATGGAGGTGCCAGGGCGGAGTTTTTGCCCAAAGGGGCAAGAAATAGGATAGCTGCTGAGTGGAAAATATCTACATACACACAATATAATACACTGGTGTGTTAGTTAGTGTCAGTACTGTACGTTAGGGCTGAGTTAGGCTTTGTGTCAGAACCCCTTTTTCGACAGCTTACAATCTGGCCATCCTAGGACCTAGGGTTTTGAAAATTGAAGACTCAAACAAGGGCCACTGCCCAATATTGGGGTGCATGTGTAAATTGTTTTAACTTGAACTTAGAAAAACACTGCACTCACCACCTGCATGCTTCCATACTTCTGAATGTACCAGACAATTTAGCCCAAAGCTAGATTACAGGAATTGAGACAGCAACTAATTATAAAAGAAAAAAACGTTTATTCAAGATGCAAAAAAGTGCTGGTATGCTCAAACAAGGAGGTGTTCTCAGAAATTGTGCACCTGATGTTTCACAGCTGCCGTTGGCACTTTTTCAAGGGTTCCCACTTATACCCTTACAATACAATCATGGTAAGTGTAATGATTTTTCTACGCAGTGCAAAAGCATGTAAGCAGAAGTCCTAAATGAGTACTTTGCTTCAGTTTTTACCAGGGGGGATGGATGGGCTATGTCTTGCGAGGGGAGCGGGGGCAAACCGGAGGAAGGGGTGGGACTGGTGGAGACCAAGGGCCCTGATGAGTCTGGGGAAAGGGAGTGGTCACTGCAGACAGGTGGGGGGCCAGCAATGCAGGGTGAAAAGGGGGAGAACGTGAAGGCTGAAATCCTGGTAGAGAGTAAGGGAAGCCCACAGGTCCCTTCAGATGGAGAAAGCACCTGGGCCAGATGAAAGACATCCCATGGATGCTGAGGGAACTGGCGGATGTCCTGGCGGTCCCTCTAGCGGAGCTTTTCAGCATCTCTCTGAGGACTGGGTGGGTGCCCCAAGACTGCAGGGTGGCCCATGTCATGCCAGTCCACAAGGGGAGATCAAGAGAGGAGGCAGGAAATTACAGGCCTGTTAGCCTGACATCGGTGGTCGGCAAGGTGATGGAGGGTATTGTCAAGGAAAGGCTAGAGGAGTTACTGGAGCAAACTCAGTACTTGGACGATAGGCAGCATGGCTTTGCCATGGGAAGATCATGCCAGACAAACCTTGTTGAGTTCTATAACTGGGTGACGAGGGCCCTGGACCAGGGTAGGACAGTGGACGTCCTCTTTCTGGACTTTAGCAAGGCGTTTGATTCAGTACCCCACAGTGGCCTGCTGGCTAAGCTGAAGTAAATGGGGGTAGAGAGACAGTTGTTAAGATGGATAGGAAATTGGCTCTCTGAGCATACTCAAGAGGTGGTGGTTGGAGGGTTAACCTCATCCCCAAGGTGGGTTACTAGTCGGGTTCCCCAGGGGTCAGTGCTGGGGCCACTCCTGTTCAATGCCTATTTCTCAGACATCAGGAGGGGGATCAGGAGTGAGAGGAGTCTCTTTGCAGATGACTCAAAGCTGGGTGCGGTGGTGGATGGGGAGGAGGGGGGAGGGTGGCCTTGCAGGAGGACCTGGAGGCTCTGGAAAGGTGGTCAGGAAAATGGAAACTAAAATTCAATGTGGGGAAGTGCAAGGTTCTGCACCTGGGAGTCAGAAATCCAGGCCAGGGGTATACCCTGGGAGGAGACATGATTCAAGTCACAGAGGGTGAGAGGGACCTAGGGTAGTGGTAGATGTCAAAATGAACAATTCAGAGACCTGTAGGAGGGCAGCAGCAAGGGCAAATAGGATGCTGGGCTGACATGCCAGGGGTATTATCTCCAGAAAGGTGGAAGTGATCCTTCCACTGTACAACTGCTTGGTTAGGTCACACCTCAAGTATTGTGTGCAGTTTTGGAGACCACATTTAAAGAGGGACATTACACTCCTAGAGAGGGTCCAAAGGAGGGCAACCAAAATGATCTGGAGCCTGGGGGAGATGACCTATGAGGAGAGGCTCAAGGAGCTTGACATGTACACCGGGGGGGGGGCAACATGATAGCAGTCTTTAAGTACATGAAAGGGATCAATAAAGCAGGTCCAGTCGGGGTGCTCCAAAGGAAGGAGGGTGGGGCAATGAGAGGTCTCTGGTGTAAGCTGGAAGGGGGCAGGCTCAGAGGGTAGAGGAGGAGATGTTATTTCACTGAAAGGTTGGTGGAGCCATGGAATGCACTGCCCAGGGAGCTGGTAGGGTGGAGACTGTGGACGGGTTTAAGAGGGGATGGGACAGGTACAGGGGGAGGGTAAATATGACCAGGCCCAATACAGGTGGAACATCTGGGACTGGGGACAGTATAACCCAAGGGGGGAGGGACACCAAAATCGGCCCTCAGTGCGGTGCTGAAAATCGAACAAACTCGAGAGACTGTTAGGCCTATTCTGCTGGCATTTTAGTATGTTAGTATGTAAAAAAGAATTAGCATTTATATAGTGTTTTTCATAAATAGTGTATTCCAAAGTGATTTACAAGCAGTAATATCCTGGCAGTGAAGTGACTGTAGATGTATAGTGACAGCCATTTCACACATAAACGTCCACATATGGCCCTGGCCAGTTGCAAGGGACAGCTTTATGGGAAGGGGAATGTTGGACAGGACACTGGGAAGAAGCTCATATTCTTGCAAAAAGTGCCTTGGGTTCTTTTACTTCTGCCTGGGCACCCACCAGGACAACACCAGAGATGGGCAGAAGGGATCTCAGTTTAACATCTTATCCGAAGGATGGTATATCCTAGAAGTACAGCATCCCCCTTGTACTGCACGTGGATGCTAGCATTTTTGGTATGAGCCAATCCCAGTGTTGGACTACAGCCCATGATCTTCTGGCCCCGAGGCAGATATGCTACCAACTGAAACTACACTGGCAGCTGCTCTTGATTGGCTAAGTAGTTGATGACCTATGTACATGGAAATAAACATTTATTTTTATTGACAACATCAAAATAAATGTTTATTTTCTAACCCCAGGAATCCCTCACTGATGCTTTACACAAGCATCATCCTCTGACCAGATTGTGGTGCCCCGGAGGTAGAACTTGATGCTAATGATGGAACGTAGAATACAAGTTCAAACTCTGCAGTGTGATCACGTACCTCCTGGATTCTATCATCAGATTTGTTTCTCCACTAAAGAAAGCACTTGCCCCAAAGTCTAGCTCCGATATTCTGGTCTCCAGAAGCATTTAACTGTTTTAAAATCATAATGTTGGCCTAAACTTGCTTAGTTTTGATAATTTGGTGTCCATTTAGGGTTTTGAGTTCTGTATTTTGTTTAATTTTGATTATTAGTGGTTCTCCGGTTCCCAGGAATGGGAAAAGGCCACAGTATAGTGCAGTTCCTGTCTTTGGAGAATCGTGATATTTCTTTTAAAAACTTTCTAATTGGCTAAAATTAATCACTTCTAACCTTAGGAATCCCTCACTTAATGGTTACACTCTAAGCATCAATTTTCATAGAGACAGATGCCCATAGACAGGACTCTGTTCTGATTATCAGAATTCAGAATTTAGAATAGTGGTTTGAAAAAACTCTATAACCACCTTCCGCCCTGGCAGCTGTCAGATTTGTTTTTCTTCCTAGAGAGAAAGGTCACCCCGAGTCGAGCTCTACTAAAACTGGGTCTTCAGCCATTTATTTATTTATTTTAAATAATAGTTTTAAAAAGTGAATAAATATTTGTTTCTGTTATACTATGCACTAGTTGGGGTATTTTAACACTGGTCCTTCCGGCTCCTGCTTTGATTCATGGAACCAGAGAGCACATAGTGGCTGCCATTTTCCATTTTTACTATTTTTGGATAACGTTCTCACTTACGTGCCTCCTTTTTGTAAGTGGGCCGGTGTTTTTGAGCCCGCGACGCAGACACAGAAGCGCTTTCTCTTTCTTACTCTAATGCGGTTTTGACAATGCAACAGCCGCGGTTTCCACCATTAGGGATCTGAACCAAAATTCTTTAAGTTACCACTACCTGGTTTGCAAACTGCTTTTATTTATTCAAGGCTAAGCAGTTTCTGTGAAATGACTTGTGGCTCCTGGTAAAGGGAATCGTGTGTTCAGTGAATTTTTCGTCAGAACCACATCTGTTTTCTCAGGTTCTGGGAATATATTTTTTTTTTTTTTGTGCTATTTGTGAACCAAATAGTGCTTTAATAGGTCTTCACTGTTTGGCATGAATTGATAGACCTGAAAAAAAAAGAAAACAGGACCAATCAAGCTTTAAAAATTGTGCCAAGTGTTTTCAGCTCCTGGCAAGGGCAGCTGCAACAAACTCTGTTTATGGTGCCTGAGTCCAGATCACAATTTTATCTGCTTTGAGCTCTGTAAGTAGTTTTGCCATAAAACTCATAAGGAAAGGGCGGAAAAACAGAGAGGAGAGTTTATGGCTTCTCTGTGTGCCTCTGTGTCACCAAAACACAGTAAAGGCTCAAAAGCATGCATCCGAGGGTTTGCCTCCCCATATACAACAGCAACCCTTGTCAAAGGGGACAGAGAAAAGATAAAGCTGCTCGGCCATCAGATAAGCACGGTAAATATATCTGGGTGTCCGAAAGGGGGAACCCTGAGTCCAGCAGTGGCAAAACTACAGATAAAAGAGTCTTAGAGCAGGCACTGGAAACAGTGTCTGCCAAGAAAAAACAAGAAAAGAATGTCCTTGCCACTCCTCCTGAGAAAGAAAGGAGCAAACATTGGGCCCTAAACAAATGCCCTCAGTGGAGGACAGGCAAAAAATGAAGCAGTTCTTCCAGGCCTTCCATGTCATAGGAAATGTTATGAACATACCTTGTCCCCTACCCAGGGCTCAGGCTCTAGCCTACCTGCCTGCAGAGGAGGAGGAGGAGGAGGAGGAATATACTATGAAGAGAAGGAGAAAGGTGAACCTATTGAACCAGATGCTTCATCTAGGCAGGAGTTTGGCTCCCTTCCAAGGCCTACAGAAAATTCATCATATTCCTCTTTCATTAGGCAGATGGTGAGCACCCCAAGGATTAAAGGAGGATGAAGAATAAGTAGAATTTATGGGCATGATGAGGTTAGCTCATACGAGGAGGCTGTTGGTCCCTATACACAAATCAGTACAAAAATCCACTTCAAAAATCATGTCTGCACCTACTTCAGCTGTAGGCATAGATAAAAAGATTGAGAAAAAGTGCCAGATGGATAGACAGGGAATGGAATATCTGTATGCTCACCCTGATTATCAAGGTGTAGACCAAGCAGCCACCTGTGAGAGGACTAAGGTCTTTTTCTCTCCATCGCCTCCTGGATGCTACGGCCAAAAAGGTTTATACAGTAGCTTCCCTGTTGATTACACAGGCAGCTTACTCGGCACATACATCCCAGTACCAGAAAGCACTATGGAATACAGTGCTCAGGGCTGATAAGGCTGAAGGTGAATTAACACAGGATCTGCTGCCACAGCAAAGTCAGCCCTGGATGCCACTAAATACCAGTTCCACATGGCTGTGGACACTAATAATTCTGAAAAAAGGGTCTTAGCCCATGCAGTGTCATTGAGAAGATTCTTCTGACCAAGGGCAACCATCTTTTCCCAGGACACTCAGACCAAGGTGGAATGGATTTCCAATTCGAAGGAAATTCACTTTCTGGTGACAAAACACAGGCATACATGAAAAAAGTGGATGAGTACAAAACCACTTACAAAAACAACACTAATAAAGAAAAGGCCTCCACTTCCTACAGGCCTTATAGCAGGGGAAGGCAGGGCTAGGGTCTACTATGCCAGACCCTACGCCCCCTATGAGTAGCATTCCTAAAGAGGGACCACAGGGGCAGAGGCAGAAGGGGCTTCAGGTGTGCTGCTGCAGCACCAGTCCCCAAGCCTCAGCTGAAACAAAACCCCTGACAGTTCTGCCCAGGTTGCCCAACCATTGTCAGTGGGGTGGGGGTGAGGGGGGTACTGGCCCACTACTTCCACAAATGGGTAAACATTATTACAGACAAGTGGGTCCTGGAGGTAGTGGACCAGGGATTGTCCTTGCAGGGCAAGAAATTTCAAAAACTGCAGAAACAAATGTTTTCCAGCCCATTCTCCCATAAAAAGAGTTCTGTTGGAACTAGAATTAAACATCAGTGACATCAGTGTCAGTGGCTCAGTAGGTAGCACACTCACCTCTGAGGCTGGGAGATCAGAGGGGCTGTGGGTTCAGTTCCCACATCTGGCACTTGGGTTAATATCCCAGTACTGACACTGTAATGCAGCATGAGAGGGGTGCTGCACTTCTGAGGTGCCGTCTTTCGGATGAGACGTTAAACCGAGGTCCCATCTGCCTGGATTGGTGGTAGTTCAGGTGGATGTTAAAGATCCCATGGCACTTATCGAAAAAAGAGTAGGGGAATTTCCCTGGTATCCTGGCCAAATTTCCCTCGTTCACTGAAAAATACCACCAACAGCTTAATCTGGTTCAAGGTCAGTTGGCATTCATCTGTATCTCCCTCCCCCGGGTCGTGCCTGAAAATAGGCAGGATTTGTCTAGTGCACTTACCCGGTCAACAAAAGCTAAAATAAATAAACAATCTGCTGCAAGTAAAAGCAGTGGAAAATGCTCCTGCCTCACAGTGGGGCAAGGACCTGTTTACAAGGTACTTCCTGACTCACAAGAAAAATGGGGGAATGGCACCCATTTTAGACCTAAGAGATATCCAAACAAGCTTGCCCATCTTCAGCACAGACTCCTAAACCTTGCTTGCCACTCAGGAGCAGAGTCCAAGCAGGGCTGTGCATTCAGGACTGTGGGTGGGTCTATCTAAGCCCGTGATTTCCAAATCTTCCTGCTCCATAGTACATGAGCCACCACTTCACTGCAACACTTGCAGCTTATGGGTCTGATCTTCTGGGGGTGAGAGAGGGCTCCTGCTTGTTCCAGCTTGCCCTTCTCTACACTGATCGCCATCTTCAGTGGCCCCACAGACTCCTAAACCTCAGCTGCCACTCAGGAGTAGAGTGCAATCAGAGCTCTGAATTTGGGACTGTGGACAGATCTTATTCCTCTCTTAGGGGGCCAATCACTAGTGGTCCTCTGAGCTTGTGGTTTGGAGTCAGCCATTCGGCCGGCCACACTGCTCCTCCAGACTGCCACTTTAACCCTTGGTACTAACCTCAGTCATACAGTACATACTGTAACCCCAGCTACTAACCTCACTCATACAGTACGTACTGTAACCCTTGCTACTAACCTCACTCATACAGTACGTACTGTAACCCTTGCTGTTAACCTCAGTCATACAGTATGTACTGTAACCCTTGCTACTAACCTCACTCATACAGTATGTACTGTAACCCTAGCTACTAACCTCTGTCATACAGTACATACTGTAACCCTTGCTACTAACCTCACTCATACAGTACATACTGCAACCCTTGCTGCTAACCTCACTCATACAGTACGTACTGTAACCCTAGCTACTAACCTCTCCTTGCAGTCGTACTGTAACCCTAGTTATTCATTCAGTCATGCAATGCGTGCTATGCAACCTGCTACTAACCTCACTCCCATACAGTACGTGCTGCAACCCTTGCTGCTAACCTCACTCATACAGTACGTACTGTAACCCTAGTTACTAACCTCAGTCATACAGTACGTACTGTAACCCTAGCTACTAACCTCACTCATACAGTATGTACTGTAACCCTTGCTACTAACCTCACTCATACAGTATGTACTGTAACCCTTGCTACTAACCTCACTCATACAGTATGTACTGTAACCCTAGCTATTAACCTCACTCATACAGTACATACTGTAACCCTTGCTACTAACCTCAGTCATACAGTACGTACTGTAACCCTAGCTACTAACCTCACTCATACAGTACATACTGTAACCCTTGCTACTAACCTCACTCATACAGTACGTAATGTAACCCTTGCTACTAACCTCACTCATACAGTACAGACTGCCATTCCACTGTGCATTTTGAATTGTCTGCTCTCACTGTGCCAGCATTTATCTGATTCTAGTTTTTGTTTATAGTTTAATATCTATTACAGTGCTACTCCCTTAATGGGTACACCAAATGTCCTGCACTGTGGTTATCATTTAGCTGAGCCATTTCTCAACTGAATGTAATTGGGCTATGTGAGTTCCAAGCCCTTTTGGTTCTGTTTGCTTACTCATATACACTTAGGTAATCCCCTCTGTCTTAAAATACCTCAATTATTATAACTTCTAGATATACTGTACCCTACCTGGGTTAACCATTTTTTTGCATACCAGTTTCTTTGTTTTCTCATAACTGTGCTGTTACTCTGTAATGTGACTGGGTTCTTTCATACTAGATACTTTACTGGGATTACATTGGCTTATTCACACATAGTTTATTTAGGCCCCAGGTTTCCCCTGCTCTGCTCATTCCTACCTTTTTGTTTTGCTTGTTCCCACAGATACTGCTTAGAGGTGTTGCAGTGTTTACAGCATTAACCAGCCTATACAGTTTTAAAATGTGACAGAGGCATAGCCATATACATTCACCAGAGCCTCCCTTGCACACTGGATATCAGCGAGGCTGTACCTTCCTCCCTCGAATTTCTCCTTGTCAGAATTTCATTCTCCTCATCTGTCCCCATTTTCACTGTGGTATCCTATGCCTCACCCGCCTCTCTGTCTGACTCTCTCCAACATCACCTCACATTCCTCCACTGGTGAGCTCATTCTCCTTGGGGACTTCAACATAAATTGGTTCTCCCCTTCCTCCAGATCAACCATCAGGATGTCTGAGTCCCTAAATTTTTCCCAGGTTATTTCAAACCCCACATGACTCAATACCCATTCCTCCAGGCACTGCCTGTTGGACTGGGTTTTGTCCTCCTACCCTTACCTGCTTTATTGCAGCAGGTATTCTGCCAGATTCCTTCAGTGACACCTGCATGACATGTTGCACCAGGAGAATCCGGTGTCCCCCTTCAGCCTCAAAATAAATTTGGTCCAGTTGCTTCCAGTCGCTGAACATCAATGTTCTCCTGAGTAACCTGGCTGCAACAGACTGGTCTGCCATTCCCCACGCCTCCGACATTGATGTGCCCTCTCCCTTTTTCTTTCCAATTTCTCCTCAGTCTGGCAACTGCGACACACACCCTTAGGAAATGTAGGGTCAAATCTTCCCATCTCTCCTGGATTTTCACCAGAATTATTGCTCAGTGTAAGTCCCATGATCTTGCCTGGGTCCACTATAAATGATCCCACTCCCTTTCTGATCTTGTGCACTACAGGACCTTGAGAAACAAGTGAACTAAGGCTGTTTGGGCTGCGAAATCCCATTTCAAAGCCAGCCTCCAGAACGACTTAAACTCCCCAGCCAAATTCCGGAAGGTAATCCATTTCCTTTTTAACCCCTCTGCCCAGTCTGCTCCCCCATACTTATGGTCAGTGGTCCACCTGTGTCTGACCCTTTCTCTGCTGCTGCTAACTTCAAGGAGTTCTTCATCACATGTGCCCTCCCTCTCCCACTCCAGGCTCCCCTCCTTTTCCCCTCCTCTCTATCCCAATCTACAACAGGTTTCCAGTTTCCCCCATCACTATCCAGGAAACTCTGTTTGCCCTTTCCACCCTCAGGCAGTCAAAGTCCAGCCCTGTCAGGCTTTATCCCAAACATCTCTGCCTTTTAGTTCCTTAGTTCCTGCCATTGCAGCTCCATTTACTCACCTGCTCAACCTCTTATTTTCCCTCTGTTCCATTCCTCAATCCTGGAAGATTGCCATGGTCCCTCCACTTCACAAAGGGGGTGACCCCTCATCCCCTGGCAACTTCAGTCCTATCTCACTCCTTCCCTCCCTTGCAAAGCTGCAGGAGAGGTTAGTCTACTCTAGACTTCTAGACTTCCTCATCTCTTCCAGTTTCTTCCCCTCCTTCCAGTCTGGCTTCTCTAAGCACCACTCCGCTGTCTCCTCCCCACTGCGTGTCACTGACTTAATTTTCTTAGGGATGGATCGAGGGAACATCATGGCCACCATTTTAATTGATCTGGCCAAAGCCTTCAACTCAGTGTCCCGCCCGCTCCTCCAGGACCAGCTGATCTCTGCTGGCCTTTCAGCTCCTGCCATTGAGTGGTTCTGTTCCTACCTAACTGGCCGTCAAAAGTTGGTACATGTTGGAGGCATTTTATCACCACCCCTTCCCAACCAGGCTGGGGTCTCATGGGGCTCCATCCTAGGTCCCAGCCTGTTCTGCATTTTTCTTAATGACCTCCCTTCCACCTGTGCCAACTTGCATATACATACGTATGCAAATGACACAGTCTTCTTCACCTCCAGTCCCTCTACCATGTCTGTGAAAGACCCGCTCCAGCAGGATGTTCCAGTCTTGTACTTTTGATGTAATATACACTGTACTTTGCCTGCACTTTATTTCTGTACCATGAGATGTACTGTACAATTGTCTCGCTGCTTCTCCTGTTACCCCTTCCCAGGAGTCACACCAGGAAATGAGTCTCAGCTCAGTGTGCCTCTCCCAGTCACCAGTTTTCAAATAAATACATATCAAAAAAGAAAGGTTCTAGATGGTAACGCTAGGCGCAGTAATACCATCCTTACAGGCAGGGGACTGGCTGGGCTTACTGAATCTGAAAGATGCCCGTTTTCACATCCAGTCAGATACACCCGCAGAATATACCTCAAGTTCAGTCTAAGAAACTGCCAGTATCAGTTTGTGGTTCTCAGCTTCAGCCTCACCTCAGCGTCAAGAGTCTTCATCAAATGTTTGGCCATAGTGGCAGCACATCTGAGAAGAAAAGGTGTGGTGGTTTTTCCCTACCTGGATGACTGGCTAGTCACAGGGAAGACAGGCCAAGAGGTAATGTCCTAGTTGGAACCTGTTGAAGTACTGGACTTCGTAGGTGCAGAATTGGATACCCTGCAAGGGAAAACCTTCCTCCCTCGGGGAAGGGTAGCAAATTTGATTGCCACAGCAACATCCTTCACACTGGGCCAGCCAAGGCCTACAAGGGATTTTCTACAGCAACTGGGCCACATGGCTGCATCAACAGCAGTGGTAGACCACTAGTCTCAAAGATGGGACTCTCTTCAAACTACTGTCACTCACAAAAGCATTGATACAGGCACTAGAGTGATGGAAGGATGAAAGCAACCTCAGAGAGGGCATTCCCTTCCTCCAGCAATCCCCAACAAGTGTCTTCATAACAGATGCTTCACTCCTAGGGCAATGCAATCCTTCTACTCCCAGCTTCAAGGACAGTCTGTCCAGATGTGAGCAGACTACACTTCAGTAACGTATTAGATAAAAAACAGGGAGGTACAAGGTCCTCAAGAGTATGCACAAACGCAGTGAGGATCTGGGATCTGGCTTTATTCCCTAGATGCAAATAGCTGGGCAGTACACCTGCCAGGCAAGGGTCAATGTCCTGACAGACTATCTAAGCAAAATCAGCCAGGGAAACCATGAATGGACCCTAAACCAGCAGGTTCTGGCCATGGTGTTCAGAAGATGGGGCGACCCAGAAATAGCTCTGTTTGCTCTCTTGGGAGAACAATCAGATCCCCAGGTTTTTGTTGCAGGCCACCAGCAAAGAGCACAGTCCCAGAGGAAGCCTTAACCCTGGACTGGACAGGGAGATTCCTGTATGCCTTCCCACCATTCCCACTCACACAGAGAGTTCTCCAAAAGCTCAGGAGAGACCCGCCAACAATGATCCTAATAGCCAGAGAGTGGACCAGGCAGGCCTGGTACTCAGTGCTCCTGGCCGTGTCCAGCAAGAGTCCAATCAGCTTGCCACTGATATATGACCTACTTTCCCTATCTCAGGGCAGGATAACATGTCCAGACGCCAGGCCGTTATGCCTGAGACCATAGTTCTTGAAGAACTAGAGTTTTCTGGGCTGAATCTATCAGAGGAGGTTCTGAGGGTGCTTAAAGTTTCCAGGAAACCAGCAATCAGAAGAGCATACTCCTATAAGTGGATGAAATTCTCATATCAGTGTGCCCCCAGGAAGATAATCCCAATGCAGACAGGGTTGTCTACAGTACTGGACTGTTCAGGCCTGAGGCCATTAACAGTAAAGGTAAATCTAGCAGCAGTGGCAGCCTGCACATCAGCAGCCAGGGACAAGTCTCTGGCCTCTCAACCTATTTTTAAAAGGTTCTTTAAAGGCCTCGGCCACCTATATCAACCTGTGAGGGACCCAGTCTCTCTCCATGGAATCTGAACATCTGCCTTGCTCAGCTGATGAAGGCTCCCTTTGAGGCTATGGTTGTCACTGATTTAAAGTGTGTCACATGGCTGGCTTCATGGCACTGAGTATTTATTTATTTATTTAAGAGATTTACCAGGCAGGCATACTGAGCGGGGGACCGCTCGTTTCCAGATGCGACCTGGGGAGTTATGGAAAAATACAACCAGGACAAGTACATACAGGAATAATTACGTAGGTGTAAAGTAGTTACAAAACTGTGCTCATATTAGGTTCAACAGGTATTACAAGGTTTAGTCATAGGAACAGAGTATAAACAGGCAGAGAACGTGCAGGTACATGGTCTTGTGATGAGTGTTTATAAAGGCAGGGACATTTAGATGCACCAGTATTTACCAAGTTTTGAAGTACAGGTACGGTGTATAGGCAAGGCATGGAACTTGTGGGTACACTAGGTAGTGTGCTATCAGGTGAAGGAGGTGAGGCAAGTCAGATGCTTGGAAGAAGAATTACCATGTCTGAGTGATGGGAGGTTGCTCAGCATGATGGCGGCCTAAGTTTTCCACCACCCAGGATGACGGGCAGAGTCGGTGAGGAGGGTTATGAGCATCCACGTGGTCACTCTCCTCCTTGGGAGGGAGCAGCCCACACCACTCCTTGGGTGGTTCCTGATGGTTCCCTAAGTGAGCGCATTTGCAGCATGGGTGTCCATGCACGCCATGCACATCCTTCCCAGGCTGCTACGTGGGAGGGGTGGGCTGGGGTAAAATGGAAATTGCCTACTCGACTGACCATATGATGGTCGCCTGGTTCCCCTCCTGCCATGCAGCCCTGACAGCCAGCCTTCTGGGCCGATCTGTTGTTGTGCGCACTGTGTGATATTGGAACCCTTCTCCCCTCTCATGGGCTCTGGGAGGGGGCCCCCTCCATGAAGGGATTCGTCAAGTCAACCGGGCACAACACAAAGGGGACAGCGACAGTTGTGGAGGAGGAGAAGACTTGGTTGGCAGGGGGTGACCATTGATGTTCCAAAGGAGTGGCTGATCGGGAGGGCAAGGCGGGGGAGGAGCAAAAAAAATTTGTCACATGAAAAAACATTTTCCTGGTTGTTGTGACATCTGCTAGGAAAGTAAACAAGTTGCAAGTCCTCTGCATCGAGCCAAACTATATCATCTTCCACATGGATAAGGTAGTGTTTAGGACAAATAGGAAACTCTGCTTCTGTGGGATCCACTAGGGGCATCGTATTGTTGGACATTTGCAAAGCAGCTACCTGGAAAACTGCACACCTTCACAAAGCACTACTGTCTGGACCTACAGTCCAGAAGGGATACCAGCATTGGAACTGCTGTCTTGCAGAACCTTTTTCCTAAGTAGGTTCTGGACCCAGCCTCCCAAAGTACTGCTGAAAAGTCTGCTTATATAAAGTACCAATGATGGATTCATGAGGTTAGAAGAAAAAAATCACCATAGTAATGTTGTCTCTTCTCATGGGTCCCTTACTGTGATTTACACTCCCTGACCCTGCCTCCCCTTCCAGAACCTAAAACAGTTTCACACAAAGATCAGTTCTTTTCATTAAGGCTGTTCGAGCATTAATACTGCAGTTCCTTGACAATTATAGAATGTATGGCCAATTAAATATTTTTAAATATATTTCCTCATGATGTCTGTCTTAAATTTGTTTGGTGCTTTTCAAAATTTTGTTTCCACTTTTAGAAATTTTTGGTAGCCACTTATCTTGTTTTAGTGGTCACCGCTCCCTAGCTTTGGAAACAAATCTGACATTAGGAAGCCAGGGAGCACATGACCACACTGCAGAGTTTGATCTTCTATTTTAAGTTCCATCACTGGCATAAAGTTCTATCACCAGGGCATTACACTCTGGCACAAGGATGCTGCTTGTGTAAATCATAGTGAGGGATCCCTGAAAAGAAATGACATTAGTAAGGTAAGTCATTTTTTTCTTCATGCATGTCTGCTTGTAGTTGACTGCCCACCTATACCTGGTCTTGGTATAGCACTGGGGCATGTAGATCACTAAGTGGAGCTATTAATAGCTCTGTCTATAGAGAATTCCTATGCACACTCCCTCCGCTGCTCACCGGCTCTGATGTCAGACTCAGGACTGCCGCAGGAGGTTGTGGAAATGCTGCTAGGGGCACTTGTGTCAAAATGCTGGCAGCAGGGATAGCAGAATCACTAAGATAAAATCAACATAACTAAATAGTCAGTTTAAAAAAATTTGCAGAATTTGTGAAAATTCTAATCGGGCCCTGCCTCACACTGAGGTGTGGCCACTTTACAGGTGGATGTTTCCCTTTAAAGTCCTAAACATGAAAAACATTTAAATGTGCTACCAAAAAAAAAAAAAAAAAAACTTTTAAGGCAACAGACCTCCCTAAAAATGTATTTTCAAACAGTTTGGGTTTGCTTACCACAAAGGAGAAATTCTTGTAGCCATGAGTGTTCCTTAGTGCTTTGATAAATATATACTACTGATCAGTTTCAAAATCAGGTGACATCAGTTTAGCAGAGATTTCCTGTGAAATGTACAGTGGGTTTTTGCTTAACTAGTGACGCTGAGATCAGGAACTGTTCAGTGATTATAAAAAGGAATATCAAGTGTGAAAAAAAACCCAGCATGAATGAGGAACCCATAACATTTAAAAAAAATATTATTTCTATGCAAACAAATAAAAACATACAGTAGGGAGATAAATGAGGCAATGCACATGTCCAAATTACCAATTACATTAAAAAAGGTAAATAAAGGTTTATGTTTCCTTTAAATTATTAAAGATTAAATGTAATGCCACACTTAGGAAGCACATTTGTATGAAGCACTGTATGAATAGGGCCATCATAGCTGATGCTGTTTTTCTTCCAGAGAGAAGAGAGTTGGAGTTGACTTGGTTCATGATGAGGTAGAACGAGAGCTGATAAAAGAGGTTGAAGTTATCCAAGGTGTCTCTGCTTTGCTTCAGCGCACACTGGAACAGACCATTGAGCAAATCAGGTAAAGAAAGTCTGTACGGAACATACCAAGTCAGAGGGGGATGTACAGAAACAAGCTATTGAGCAATTCAAGCACTAGACAGTAGGTTGCAGAAGAGACTAATGAAAAAGACAGGATGCAATAAAAACACAAGATAAAATCAGAGGAGTACCAGTACTGAAGTAACCCATTTAGAAAATGAGATACTGTACTATATGTGTAAACATGCTGAGTTAAGCAGGTCTTTGTGTAGAATGCAGATTATTTTTTCCTGGCACACTTAGGTAAGTTCCTGGCCTGAGTCTGATCTCCCTATTTGCAATGAGAGAATTCCAATTCAGACAACTATATAAATTACGAGAACCAGAATGATGATGCATGATATATTCAGTAGCATAGAGTACTGCTAGTGTCCACTATGTTAGCTCAGTATACAAGCACCCGATTGGAGTGCCAGGAGCCCTGCGACCAGGAAGGGAAGCAGGAAGAGCGAGTCTGTAGTCCGTCTGCTGTCTAAAGGACTACAACTCAAACATTTGTGATTTTATTTATTCTTAGGCACGTTTTCCATCTGGTACTAGTTGTGAGCCACAAAAAGTGTTTTTTAACAGCATTTAGGTTTGATTAAAACAAATATCTTGAATTTAGGCCTCGAATGTGCAGGCTGACCTTTTGGACACTTCCGGGTCAGTCTGCGGAATAAAACGAGCCCTGCTATGAGCAGGGCGAGTATGTGCGTGAAGACGCATGCAAAGACACACATGTCTAGTGCGTGTTTTGTGTGTTTTAGCAGGTTGGAGTGGCAGTAACAAAAATTAGCCTTTAATAAAACTAAGAGCAAACCAAAATAAAGAATCACCCAGGGCCTGAAATATTTAAAGACTTCACAAAGACAGCAACCATATTAAGGTATGACAGACTATATTGTCACCACAAAGGGTGAAAATGGTATTAAATGTTTATCTTGCAATATGTATGCAATAATCGTCGAGCCATTAACAATAGATGAATCCTTTAAATGCAACACATGCTTAAATGATGAGGAATTGCAATGCAAAATAGCTGCTTTTGTAACTAGGCTAAGCCTATTAGAATCTAGTCAAAAAGGCATGGCAAATAGATTGTAAGCAAAACCTTTATTCGATTAGCAGCCAGCTTTAGAAACCAGGAAAGAGTGGTTTACAAATGCAGATACTGAGTTATCAAACAGCGTTATCCCCAACACATCGACAGTCAATCCAAATGAAGTTATCACTCTAACAGACAAAAATAGTACAGCTCAAAACAACAAAAAAAAACATAGGGAAATAGATCAAAATATTAGCTCAGAAGAAGAGTGGTTTCTAGTTCAAAGCGCAAAAGCACCTAAAAAAGGCCACGAAACAGGTAGTTTTGAACTTCCACTAGTAAATCAATTTGAGATTCTCAGTGTTTTCCACGATCAGGAAACAAACGACACCAGCCCAGCTGATGAGCACCCCCCTCTGATTACATTTGAACCTAACCCTTATGAGAACAAAACTAGACCAGCCTCTCCCAGTCCCAGCATTCTCATTCCCTCATCTCTTCCACTATCCAGCATAGAGCAAACTGAAGAAACATGTAGCATTTTAGGAAACAAAAATCTTTCTTTTACTGAAACCTTGAGTAACTCTGACATAACCCCCCTCATAATAGGACAGTCAAACAGTCAGAAACATACATGTAGTCTAAGGAGTTCAGGCTCCCCTCGATCAAATGAGATTGATTTAATGGACTTTGAAACAGAAACAAGAAATAAATCTATATATGTTCTAGGCGATTCTATAGTAAAACACTTAGAATAATATGCAATCCCGATAAAGAATTCAGAACTCTATCGTCCTTTGATGGAGCAAGAATACGTGACGTTACCTTAATGCTGGATAACATTGTAGCAAAGTCCACTGACCCGTTGGTTATTATTCACGTGGGGCAAATAATATCATGAGAGACCCTATTGCTAAAATAAAACAGGATATCGTCGCCATGGTTAATAAACCCAAGGATCTAAACTGTGAAATTGCTTTTTCAGAGATTTTACCGATTCCTAAGACCTCAAACACAAATCAGAATAAAATCAAAATATTAAATAACTGGTTAAGAAGCTGGTGTTTAAAACAAGAAATTGGATGCATAACTCACTGGGACGATTTTTGCAATAAACTAGAGCTTTTTTCTTGGGATGGAGTCCACTTAAGCAGAAAAGGGAACCTCTGTTAGGTAAACAGATTACCTCATACATTCATAAAACTTTAAACTGAAGCCTCTGGGGAGATGCCTGTTCTACAGGACTCTCTGAACGATGTAAACACACAAACAAATAGGGAATATGTGTTAAACTCAAACCGTAGTACAGATATACCTGGTAAGCAAAAAATAAGCAAAGTGGCTGAAAATAACATAAACCATCCACAAAGTAGAGAAAACTTAAATATAATGCTTGTAAATACTCGCAACCTCTCAAATAAGATTGATGAGCTAAAGAATTTTTTGGGGGTGACCAATATAGACATATGTGGGGTAACAGAATCATGGTTTAAAAACAACGACTGGTGTACTCAGATACCTAGATATACAAAAATAGAAACAAAAATCACAGACAATTCAGAGGAGGAGGAGTTGTATTATATGTCAACAATATCTTTAAATGTTATCCAGTAGACTTAGGAACTTCACAGGATGACGATATTGAACTAATTTGGACCAAAATTAAGCTTACCAAAAATGGAGATATAACTACTGGCCTAGGGTACAGATCGTCACACTTAAATCAAGCTGAAAACAACTTATTTATGAACAAAATTGAATCCATGGGGGTTGGTAAAGACTGCATTCTTATGAGAGGTTTTAATCTCCCAAATATAAACTGGGATTCAGGTAAAGGTTGTTCATCTCTTGACTCCAGATTTATAAATCTAATGACCATAAACAATATGGAACTATTAGTTAAAACACCAACCAGGGACAAAAAACACTGTAGATTAAATTTTAACTAACATTGAAGATGATGTCACTAAAGTAGAGGTTACACACCCACTATCAAACAGTGACCATAATATGGTTCTTATAACAATCAAAGTTAAATATAAGGCAGTAAATCAAGGCTGCACTTTAATAAAAAATTTCAATAAAGCAAACTATTCAGCTATAAATGAATACCTCAAAGACTGGGACTGGGACAAAGATCTTGCAAATTGCAATCTAAACAACATATGGCTATAGATCCAAAATAAACTACAGTATTACATTAATCTACGGGTTCCTACCAGGCAAAAGTATATCGAAGACAAAAGAACCCCCCTTTGGTGGAACGAAAATATAAAAAGAAACAAACAAAAAAACAAAAACTATATGAAAAATACAAAAGGAATCCCACTGTCTCAAATTGGTCATTATACAAAAACACTGTAAACAAAAACAAAAACATGATCAGAAACTCAAAAAGACAATTATAACAGAATTTGGCTAAATCAGTCAAAGATAAAAAATCCTTTTATAACTATATCGGCTGCATGAAAAAAAATAGCCCAACCATAGGACCTCTAAATACTAGAAACGGTATTATCACTGATGAAGTAGAAATGGCCACCAACTTAAATGACTATTTCACTAGTGTTTTTAGGCCCAAATCTCCAACAGTGCCATTAAATATAAAATCTTCAAGCTGTTTGGCACAGATTGATGCAACAGAAGTCATGGATGCGATTAATTTAACAAAACCAATGGCTCGGCTGGGCCAGACGGCATACCTCCAATTTTCATAAAAAATACTGCAAGTAATTTGGTTGGACCCTTAACTGTACTATTTAATACTTCACTAAATGCTGGTTCCACTATTCCTATATGGATCAAGGTTACATTAACCCCCCCACATAAAAGTGGCAACAAGAACCTATCCCAAAATTACAGACCTATACGCTTAACAGCAGTGTTCTGTAAATTAATGGAAAGACTTCTAAAGAATAGAATAACTAAACATTTATCAGATCACAGGCATGTAGACATTGCCCAACATGGGTTTGTCAAGGGTAGATCATGTCAGACCAACCTTTTAAATTTCCTTGAACCTGTCAGTGAAGCCTTAGACAAGGGTATATCAGTGGATGTAATTTTTCTGGATTTTTCAAAGGCGTTCGATTCAATGTCACATTATACTTTTATTAAACAACTAGAAGTCCTGGAAATACACCCGTCAATTATAAACTGGATTACGCCTGGCTATCAGACCGATCTCAGCAAGTTTCATTAAAGGGACACCTATCTCCTTGGGGTCCGGTTACCAGCAGGGTTACCCAGGGTTCAGTCCTGGGGCCAGTCCTTTTTAATATATCAATATCTTCTATGGCTCCTCTGAACAACAAATGCTGGTTGGCTAAATTTGCTGATGATTGTAAATTGGGAGGCATTATAACAAATCCAAATTGTGCCTTAGAATTACAAAAGAATTTAACACATTTGGAAAATTGGTCAATTAAAAACAAACTATTATTTAAAGAGACAAAATACAAAGTGATGCATCTAGGGAAAAATAACCCTGGTTACAATTACACTATGAACAATATACTTCTGCAAACCACAGAAAATGAAAAAGACCTTGATGTTACTATTTCCAGTGACCCCACCTTCGAAATGCATTACAAATAATGCTGTTAAAAAGGGAGACAAAATCCTGGGCTGTATCCTCAGAAACATCAGAAGCAGAGATGAAAATGTGATTGTTCCTCTTTATGCAAGCCTTGTTAGACCTCACCTGGAATACTGTTCTAGAGTTGTATCCCCTCAACTGGCTAGAGGGAAAAAATTAATAGAAAAGGTACAACGCAAAGCCACTAAAAAAATTAATTCAGCAAAAGGACTTTATTATAACTCAAGACTAGAAATTCTGGGACTCTACTCAGTGGAGTAAAGAAGAATGAGAGGAGATCTGTGCCTAACATACAAAGCTTTTGGAGATTTAGAGAGAAGGAAAAAAGGTCCAGCTCTCCATACGACACACAGGGGAAACACCAGACCTCACCCAGAAACTAACACCGAAATCTGGCCAATGGAAAATCTTGTACACAAATGCTCGCAGTCTGGGAAACAAGTTCCCAGACCTGCAGGCATTACTGACAGAGGCTAAACTGGACATAATCGCAATTAGCGATACGTGGTTTACCAGTAGCCACACTTGGGAGATTTCAGTACCTGGCTATGTACTGTTCAGAAGAGACTGAGGTACAAAAAGGAGGGTGGACTGGCCCTGTATGTCAATGAAAATATCAAAGCTACAGAAATTCAGAATACACATAAGGAGCCAGAAGAACTGTGGGTCACCCTGGAAACAGGAAATGGGACAGCCATAAGAACTGGGGTTGTCTACAGGCCCCCAGACCAGGGGGAGGACACAGACACATTACTGTTAGAAGATATACAAAACATAACAGCTAAAGGGGAGGTTCTGATAATGGAAGACTTCAACATGCCAGATACAGATTGGTCCATACCAGCAGGAACATCTGCCAGAACTAGACACATGGTGGATTCCCTGCAGGAGGAAGGCCTCAAACAACTGGTACAACAACACAAGCTCTAGTATTGACTAACAGGGAAAGGATCACAGATCTCCAGGTAGAAGGTCACCTGGGGGCCAGTGACCATCACATAGTATGGCTCAGTTTGGCCACTACAACTAAATCATCCCATTCCAAGGCAAAAATATGGGATTTCAGAGGAGCTGACTTTGATAAAATGGCCAACAGTTAAGCTAGCCCTGGAAAAAAGAAATACAGGTGAGGGGGTACAGGCAAAGTGGGCAAGCATTAAGGTTGCAATACTTGAAGCAACATCCCATTGTGTTTGAGAGAAAAGGAAGTGCAAAAGAAGAAAGAAACCACTTTATTTCTCAAAAACAGTAGCAGAAAAGGTCAGCACCAAAAGGCTGGCCTTCAGGAAATATAAGGGAACACAGCAGAATGAAGATAGGGAGGTATACCAAACTTCCCTAAAGGAAGCAGGGAAGGCAGTAAGGCAGGCAAAGGCCCAAACCGAGGAAACACTAGCACAGACAGTAAAAGAAGGTGACAAGACTTTCTATAAATACATTAATGAAAGGAGAAAGTTCAGAGGGGGTATTGCTAAGATCAAAGGAGATAAGGGGGCGTGTGAGGAGGAGGAGGACCATGTAAAAGCATCTATCCTAAGTAGACACTTCTGCTCAGTATTTACTGAAGAGAAGGTAGGGCAGAGCCCACAGCTCAGCACCATGGACACGGGGGGGGGGGGGAGGTGAGCACTAGTCCCTTCACAAAAGAATGGGTCCTACAACAGCTTGATAAGCTCAGAGTGGACAAGGCAATGGGACCTGATGGCATACATCCCAGGGTACTAAAGGAGCTAAGGTTGGAACTAGCAGAGCCATTATCAGAACTGTTTAGTGAGTCTCTGAGCACAGGAGAGGTCCCAGAAGACTGGAGAAGGGCTCATGTAATCCTGCTCCACAAGAGTGGTAGCAGGGAAGAGGCAGGGAACTACAGACCAGTCAGTCTTACCTCAGTAGTGGGCAAGATTATAGAGGCACTCCTTAAGGAAAGGATAGTGCAACACCTGGAATCCATAGACGCACAGGATCCAAGACAGCATGAGTTTACAAAAAGAAGGTCCTGTCAAACTAATCTCATAGATTTCTTTGACTGGGTAACCAGAGTGGTGGAACAAGGGGGAGCAGTTGATGTCGCCTACTTTGACTTCAGCAAAGCTTTCGATACTGTTCCACATAGAAGATTGATTAATAAGCTGGGTAGGCTCGGGGTGGGTCAGAAGTTGGTCAACTGGTGGCAAACTGGTTGACGGGCAGAAAACAGAGAGCGGTGGTAAACGGTATACAGTCAGAAGAGATGCAAGTCACAAGTGAGGTACCTCAGGGATCAGTACTGAGGCCAGTCCTCTTCAATATCTTCATCAGTGACGTTGCAGATGGACTGGAGGATAAGGTTTGTCTGTTTGCAGATGACTCCAAGATCTGCAACAGAGTAGATGATCCGGATGGGGTGGGCAGAATGAGAAGAGATCTGGATAAACTAGCAAAATGGTTGGAAGAGTGGCAACTGGGGTTTAATGCAAAGAAGTGCAAGATCATGCACATAGGGAAGAGAAACCCTGAAGCTACTGTACCTATAGGCTGAGGGGATGTGCTGGCAGTCACAAGGGAAGAAAGTGACTTGTGCATTATCATCACCAATGACCTGAAATCATCCAAGCAGACCACTAAAGCAGTAGGTAAGGCTAGGGGGATGTTAGGGTGTATTAGTAGGGGTATCACAAGTCGTAAGAGGGAGGTAATAATCCCTCTTTACAAGACACTGGTTAGGCCCCATCTGGAGTACTGCGTGCAGTACTGGAGGCCACACCTTCACAAGGACATTAACCAAACTGAGGCAGTCCAGAGAAGGGCAACCAAAATGGTGCAGGGACTGCATCAGAAAACATATGAAGACAGATTAATGGAGCTCAACATGTATATCCTAGAACAAAGGAGGGAGAGAGGTGATATGATCAAAACATTCAAACTCCTTAAGGGCATTATCGAGGTGAAAGAGTCTTAACATGTTTCAATATAAAAAAAATAGCAGGACAAGAGGACACAGAATGAGATTAGAGGGAGGCCGATTAAGGGGTAATGTGACGAAGTTCTTTTTCACAGAAAGGGTAGTGGATGCATAGAATGGCATACCTCAGGAAGTGGTGGATATGAATACAGTGCAGGGCTTCAAACAGGCATGGGATAGGCATAAGGAAGCAATACAGATGAGTATGAATAGATAGGCCATTGACAGAGCAAAGGCCGATGGCACATTTATAAGGTAGAAAAAATGGGTAGACTGGATGGGCCTTGCGGTCCTTATCTGCTGTCAACTTCTATGTTTTTATGTTTCTATGATCTAATATTAGAAACTATGGGCCTAACCAGAATCTCTTCCAAAGTAAATACAAGATAACAAAGCAGGAAATTAATAGGCTGTCAAAACAATACAAGAAAGATAAATCAATGGTATACTCAACGAATCATCAATACATGGAATAAATATGCTTCTTAAAAATATTGTGGAGAGCAAAACAATTAACATCTTCAAAACAAATTTGGATTCATACATGGGTAATGCTAAATTTAGTTTCCAGCAATACTAATTGGTGGCAAGTTCATCAAGAGCAACGCTGCCCACCGAACTCGTAAACCATGTATGAACCTTTGTCTGGTCTCTTGTGCTTTCTATGGAGAGATTGAAATGTCATGGAGGCAGGGACAGCAAGGCTGTGTTTTCATCGAGGGGTTGAGATGACAGCATATGAACCTCAAGAGCGAAGCTTGAGAGGTTCAGGCTGTCATCTCAATCCTCAAGATGGAAACACATGCCGAGTTGCATGGTTGCCCATATTTTACTTTATATAGTGTATGTTTTTTTTACACCAGAGTGACAGACCACCACCGAAGTGAAAACAAAAAAATCTTGCCATTTCTTTGTTCTATTATATGATCAAAATCAAATTTACAGACTTCTGAAAGATAAAAGGTACAACTTTGGGCACTGGGTCGTTAGTAAGTAGCTAGGTGTGGAATAAATGACAAATTTAAAATTGTATGATCTTTGAACTGTGCAGAACAACTGTACAGAATGCGCACAACAACACTTTGGAATGCGCACAATGGTTTAGAATGTGCACTACATAGAGAATAGTGCATGGGGAACCATGCACAACCAGCCTATTGTACCACACAGGGGCTCTGATTACCTCAGACCTCAAGAACAAAGCTTGAGAGGTCCGTGGTAATCAGAACCCCGAGGTGGTACAGTAGGCTGGTTGCGTATGAGGTTGCCCATGTGCTATTTTTTGTAGTGTATAGTCCCCATTTTCGATTATGGTTTTAATTTTTAAAATACAAAAACAAGTTTGTTGCTCCATACTGCTGTTCAAGTTAGGGCATGCTTGCTAGATAGTGTGCGTGGTTGCTAGGGAACAGACGTGACGTTGTTTAATGAGCAGCCTTCTATTGGCTGTCATTCCGGTGTGGGAGGGATTTTCAAAAAAAAAATAACATGGCGGTTGTAGTTCTCACTAAGCGACAGGGAGTTGGTTTGGGGATCGCTCGCTCGTTGTTTTTGTTAAAACTAAAAATATGTGGCTGATCCTGCATTTTCACAATATCTGGTTGATCCTGCGTCTTTTGAGGCTGTGAAGCGACTGCTTCTGCTGCCGCTGCTGGGAGTGTGGAGCCTGCTGTTTCCACTGGGTAAAGGTAGAAGACTGAGGGCGTGGAACCTCTAGAGGTTTTCAAAATGTTGTTCTGCTGCAGTAGGGTACAATCACATTCCATGACCTTTTGAACTGCAGCAGAACAACATTTTTAGAACCCCCAGTTTCCGTGCACAATAAGGGTCCACTATACACTATAATACAATTTATTTCTCTATAGTCTTCCATAGAGATCGTATCTTAAAATGCTTAACAGGGTAACTACAAACAAAAAAGAAAAATAAAAGGAGAAGAGACATGAAAGACATCAAGCATGGGAGTTCTTCCTTGAGTTACATAATGCTGGCACCCATGCATACAAATCAGTGTGACTGCCATGCTGTGAGGGACCCAGTTTCTCCATGGAACCTGAACCTCTGCCTTGCTCAGCTGATGGAGGCTCCCTTTCAGGCTATGGCTACTGCTGATTTAAAATATGTCACATGAAAAAACATTTTCCTGGTTGCTGTGACATCTGCTAGGAGGGTAAGTGAGTTGCAGGTTCTCTCTCTTGCAAGTTGAGTGCTTTTTATGTTTGCTTGCATGCATGTGCAAGAAACATAGTGCCACCATATGAGTTTTCGTAGATGTGCCTCCCCCTTTTCCAATGCCCTGCTCCCTTTTTCAGGCACCGCTGCACTGCGCCAATGAATGTCCGAGCTGTCTATGACAGCCGTTCAGATGCAGTGGCGGACAGTTCTAAGGAAAAACAGCCACAATCAGGCGGTAATCGTGCCTATATCGCTAGCAGCACTGCATCTGGAATCCGTCATAGATGTCTGGCCGCCCCCGCCTCCCCCGACGAACACTTCCATAGCACGCTGGGAGCCCACCCCAGCATGCTCATGTGCTCCCTCCACTCCTGCACACTGTATGACCGGCAGGGTTGCCAATCCCCCGTCGGCTCCACAGCCCCCTCTCCAAACAGACTTCCAGGTGCCACGCTGGGAGCCCACCCCAGCATGGCAAAAGTCTGTATGGCCGACGGGGTGCCTAATCCCCCATCAGCTCCACTGTACCCCCCCAAAGAAAACAGACTTGTAGGTGCCACACTGGGAGCCCACCCAGCATTGCAAAGGTTGGTATAGAGCTAACGGGGTGCCCAATTCCCCATCTGCTCCACTGTCCTCTCTAAAATAAATCTTAGCTGTCACGCTGGGAGCCCACCCCAAGCTGGCAAAAAGTCCCTTGTAGTTTAAAAACACCTGTAAAAAAGGGTCCCTCGTTGGACTGTCTCGCCTCCCCAACCGCACCAACTCTCTGCGCACTCCACCTTCTCACCCCCGACCCCATACTTGCCTCCGGAGGCTGGCGTGACAATCTTCAGTGGACCAGGAACACGTCTGCACTCTTCAAAGCCAACCATGAACTAAAGAAATGCCGGTAAGCTGTATAATGGCATAAATGTTTTTGTTTTCAACTTTAGCGCATATCTCGGCCATTTTTGGGAATTTTTTCACCAAATTTTCAACATGGGGTTTTTGGGGCCCCACCTCATGAACTCAGTCACTGTCATTGTGTTATTAGGTTCCAAAAGGTGATTTTGCGGTCACTGTGTGGAACCACCTTTCGGGACTGAATAACGAAACAACAGTGTCACAGTTCATGAGGTAGGCCCCCAACCCTTATGTTGAAAATTTGGTGAAAAAATTCCCAAAAATGACTGTTTTACGAGTGTGCGTTGCGCAGTTCCTACGCACGCTCGTAACTTCGCAGATTTTTTATGTTTTCACTCCAGATTTTCAACATAGAAACAGAATTTGATGGCAGATAAGGACCACTTGACCCACCTAGTCTGCCCATTTCCCTACCTAACGGAAAAGCTGCAGGTCCTAGTTAACCAACAGCCTACTTCCTCCTACCCCCCACTAGAACTGCCTTATGTCTGTCCCATGCATTCTTGAATTCCCCCACTGTTTTTGACTCTACAACCTCCTCAGGAAGGCTGTTCCATGTATCCACAACCCTCTCTGTGAAGAAATACTTCCTCACATTACCTCTGAGCCGTCCCCCCTTTATCTTCAAATTGTGTACCCTTGTTTTTGCACATCTCTTTTTCTGAAAGATACTACCCTCTTGAACTTTGTTGATTCCCTTGAGGTATCTGAAAGTTTCTATCATGTCCCCCCCTCCCTCCTTTCCTCGAGGCTATACATCTTTAGTTCCTTTAGTCTTTCTTCATATGTCTTTTGATGCAGACCCTGCACCATTTTGGTTGCCCTCCTCTGGACAACCTCCACACTGTCATTTTACACCCCCTTATGAACAGTACAGCTGTCATTTTTCACATCTCACCCAAAATGTGTTTCCGCGCATGTAGCGCACAATGGCATCGTCAGTGTGCAAAATCAATGTTCGAAACATATTAAGAAAATCACAGTGACATTGTTCATGAGCAGAGGTCTTAAAATGGCTATGTTGAAAATTTGGTGACAAAAGTCCATAAAATGACTGTGTTACGAGCGTGCATTGCGCAGTTTCCACGCACCCTCATAAGTTCACGAATTTGTAATATTTTTAGTCCAGATTTTCAACATTGGCATTTGTCCACACCTCCTTATGAACAGTTCAGCTGTCATTTTTCACACCCTGGCCAAAATGTGTTTTTGCACTTCTGGCGCAGAAATGCGTGGTCACCGTGGGAAATCAGTGTTCGGGACAGATTAAGAAAATCACAGTGACACTGTTCATGAGAGGAGGTCCCAAAATGTCTGTGTTGACAATCTGCTGTCAAAAATCCCCAAACTAATTACATTACAGGTGTGCGTTGTGCAGTTTCTATGCTCGCTCGTGACTTCACCATTTTTTTTATATTTTCACTTCAGATTTTCAACATTGCCATTTTTTACATCTCATCATGAACAGTACAGCTGTCATTTTCACATCCTGTTCAAAATGTGTTTCGCCTGTGGTGCCAAATATGGCATAATCGTTGTGTAAAATCAGCTTTCCATGCGTAAAACTGATGTGGCCACTGTTCATGAGGTGGGGTCACAAAAACCCATGTTGAAAATTTGGAGTGAAAATACCAACGAACGTCTGGGGCATTAGGGTTTCCGGCCATAACGCTCTACCCTGTAGAGACTGAGAGGCATCAGGGGTGTGACTTGGGATTGTCGCCTGTAATGCTCATGCCATTCCACCCCCACCCACACCCTGCAACCAGTGACAGGCATCGAGGTGTGCCTTGGACTCTTCGGCCTCAAAGTTCACCCTATTGTCCTATACTGTACCCATCTCACTGTATCTCCTTATGGAATGTAGTGAACATAAGGCCCAAAGACTCCAAGGCATACCGTGACACTTGTCGGTGTCTGCAGAGTAGGGTGTGGTGAAAATGGCATGGTCGTTACGCCTGACGACCCAAAGGCACACCCCAATGCCTGTCAGTCTCTGCAGGGTGGCGGTGGGGTTGGCTTCAGTTCAATACTTCACTGCCATTCTTATTATGCATCTCTCTAACTCCTACACTACCAATGCCAATGCCAGCAAGCAAACATTCGGCATTGACACATGCTAGTTAATATCTTGTGATTGTAAATGTAATTATCTGTGCAGCACCAGGTTGTGCATAGGAGAAAGGGTAATGTGCTCCAAGATGGCCCAGTTTCCAGTTGCCTTGGTGGCGCAGCTGGTAGCGCAACTGGAATGGTATTCAGGGCAGCCTGGGTTCAAGTCCCAGCTGAGTCACTTACTTCTTCCTCCCTTCTGTTTGTATGTGTTCCAAAAATATGCACACGGCACTCTTGTGAATGTAAATATAAATCTTCTTCGAGGCAGTCTCTTGCAGCAGGTCATAACACATGGGATATCAGCCGCAGACATCATTTCCTCTGGATGATTTTCTCTGCAGTCAACCCTGGGACCTCCCCTTAACACTACCATGTGATGTCTGCATGGCAGGTAAAAAAGGGGAAGGTTCCAGCTTCTCCTCAGTTCTTTTCAACCGCGACTTGCATGCAACAAGTACTCCTTCAGAGCTCTGCTTACCAGTCATTGACAAAGAGTTCTACTGACCAAATGTTCATTACAACGGGTTCATCTAAATGATGTCTTCAGGTCCCTTATATCCAAAAGTGTTCCTGTGGACACTGATCAAAACTCCACAGCTTTGGTGTTGGGTGCCTTGGCCCTGTACAAGGCACCCAGGTTTGAACCTCTAAAAACGGAGTGACACGGAACCTCCTCGGGGACTCACCACTCTAATGGTGACCCTCCTTGTCGATGACCATGGATCCGAGTGAGAACGCCGCTAGCAGGGACTACAAAAGCATTCTGACCATGCCCTCATCGTGTAAGAGGAATTCCCCGAGATCTACAACAGGTAAGTAACCTGAGAAGGTAGCCGCTATTCATGTCGTCTACTACACCGTTGATGAGTGCTGGCTCCTCTCTTTCCTCCGTCGACGGCTCCTCCATCGATGGTAGGTTCTGGGGTTTTACTCTTGCCATCCTCTGAAGGAGGGTGGCTTCTAGCCCATCGACAATCCTACTGTCATCGACGGTGCAATCACAGGGTTTTACCCATACCATCGTCCGTCGATGATGGCTTCTGGACTGTCGACGTTTCTCTCGTGGACGACTGGCCGGTTTGCTTAGGTCTGTTGTCTTCTCCACCAGTGACAACTACTGGCCTATCTTCTTTCAACGTCGATGGCTCCTCCGTTGATTGTGAATGAAAGGGTTTTTACCCTTGCCATCGTCATGTCGACGGTGGCGTCTAGCCCGTTCATGATCCTGACTGTCGATGAGGAGTTCATGGGTTTTTACCCATGCCATCATCTGTTGTCTATGGCTTCTGGCCCGTCAACGATCCTCTCGTCGATGACTAGCCAGTTTGCTCAGGTCTGTCATCTTCTGTACCGTCAACAACTGATGGCTTTCTCTTTCCACCGTTGATGGCTTCTCCATCAATGGTGAGTGCAATGGTTTTACCCAGGCCATCATCCATCGATGATGACTTTTGGCCTGTCAACGATCCTAATCTATCGACAGTGAATTCAAGGGTTTTCCCCTTGCCATCATCCGTTAATGATGGCTTCTGGCCCATCGATGATCCTCTCATCGACGACCGGCCGGGTCTTGTTTTTTTTTTTTTTTTCGACTCTGTTTATCTCCCCGAGAAACGGAACTCTCTCAGGCAGTCCACACACCTGCTGCTTCTACCGCCCACTGTGACCGTCTGCCCCCTCAAAGGCATTAGTGTTCCCAGCGGGCCCCCGATCCATACCCGCGGGGAGATCAAGGGGTGAAGGCAGAGGCCCAGTGTTGGGCGTGTGGCGGTCGAGGCACCAGGATGCCGTCGCCTATCCGGCCCTCAGGGTTTTTTTCCTTGCTGCGGTCTCCCCTCCCATGCATGGGCACGCCCTGACACTCTGGCACACGGCAACCCTGCCAGTGTCAGCCATGCCAGTATGTGCCTGCCTGGCTCGCTACAGTACCTCTGGTCTCCACCTGGGGTCTCTGGTTTGCTGGGCTATCCTGTCCCCTGTAAGCCAGGGAGGAGAGCTCCACGCAGGAGCTTGGTACTCAACCCTTCCTCTACCGATCCCCGGCGCCTGAGTCTGTTCTCAAACCCGGGTCGCCGGTGCAGCGCGAGGTGTGGCATCCAGCGCCTTAACCCTCAGCGCCACTGGGCCAGCCATGACTGACCGGGTCTTGATCTGTGGCCATCCTCATCGGTCTAGGCCTCCTACTCCTGAAAAGCAGGAAATAACCAACGTTATACTCTGGCTGCCCCCCTAGAAGGCCTGCCGTCTGCAGGGAGGCATTTCTTTGATCATGGGAACAACCTCCTAGGGGGACCTGTGGTCACTTCAGATCTCTGGATCCTCCAGTTGATCCAATCGGGTCATGCATTTGCTCTCATGGAGTACCCCCTTGATAGCTGCTGGGGATCTCTGTTATCTCCTAGAGCAAGCTTTGGCATCATATGCTGAAATATATCCTTTACTCATAGAACAGGCCATCGAACAAGCATTCTACAGAGGGGCATGGGATTGTATTCCCGTTTCCTTCTGGTTCCCTAATGGATGAACTTGCGACATATTTGGATTTCAGTGGTTTGCACCTCTGTCAGATTCCAAAAGTTCTGGCTAGTGTCTCTCCGACACTTCTATCATTGCTGGGCATGGGACTCTGTTTCCTGGCTATGATGGCTGCATACCTCCACATCCTAATGCACCCTGCTCACAGACGATTTCTCCGTGTTTTGTTTCAGGGTCATCATTACCAGCTCAGGACCTTCCTGTTTGGCCTTTCCTCGGCCTGAGGATATCTAAACTATGCCTAGCGGCAATTGCAGAAGTCCCCTATGGGGAAGACCTCTTTGTCTTTCCCTACCTGAGCAACTTGCTACTGAAAGTGTCTTCCTGACGAAGGCTGGTATCCATGCTTTCTCGAACCCTGCAGTTAGCTGTAAACTATCCAAAGTCCAAAACTGGGCACCATGCAATGCCACCGGTATATTGGGGTGTACTGGCCACCTCCTTCAGGATGGCATAATTGCCCACCTGATTAAATTGGTGCACAGACTAGAATCCAACAGACTGGTCTTGGTGAGAGCCTACCTGTGCCTCCTGGGACATTTGGTGGCCACAATTCTGAGGTCTCCAATGCCAGGCTGCATGTGAGGGTCCTTCAGTAGTCACTGACAGTCCAGTGGGACAAGTGGGAGGATGATTTCAATGCCCCAGTCCTCATGTCTTCCTCGGCTCTTAGAGCACTACAACGATGGAAGTCCATGGACACTTTCATGTGAGGCATGCTGTTTCATTCTCCTGTCCCATGTCTCATTCTGACGACAGATGTCTCCTTGACAGGGTGGGATGAGCATCTCCTGTGCATCCAGTCCCAAGGATCCTGGATGCCTGTGAAGGCCGCCTACACATCACTGTCTTAGAGATGAGGGCAGTCCTCTATGCCATACAGGTATTCAAGGCTCTCCTGCCCCCCAGTTGCCTTCAGGTGCAATTAAACAATTTTGAGGTGATTCACTACGTAAATAAGTAAGGTGGTACCGATTTCTCCCCTCTCTGCAGAGAATAGATGTGGGTGTGGTCCGGGGCGTTCCAGAGGAATATCCATCTTCTGGCAGTCCATGTCCCCAGGGTATCGAACACCCTGGCAGATGCCCTGAGCAGATCCACTGCCCTAGCTCACGAGTGGGAAATTTTACCACACATCCTGAATGACATCTTCCACCAATGGGACCGACCGGAGTGGGACCTAATTGCCTTTCCGCAAAACTGGCTCTTTGATGCGCTCTCAAGCGAGGTCCTGGAACTGTGTGGTGTGACACGTTATCTCTTTCCTGGAACTCGAATTGTCTGAGACATGGCATCTGTGATATTCATAGCACCGTTCTGGATAAAATGGATTTGGTTCCCTCTGCTTTTGCAGCTCTCGAAACCAGATCCACTACCTCTGCCAAATTGCTGGGCTCTGTTTTTCCCGGCGCAAGGCTCCCTACTACACCTGGACCTTTGTGCCTGGCTCCTGAGGACGTAGTCCTCTCGCACTTCAGGGTGTCCCTGATGGTGGAAGAAGTGCTCCGGGCTGCTCAGAAGCTGTCTACACAGTCTTCCTACACTATGTCAAGGAAGCACTTCTCTATTTAGACATCTACGCAGGACTTGGTTCCTTATGAGTGTTCCCCTCAGAGCATCTTAGATTATCTGCTCTCCTTGTCACAGGGTGGACTGACATATTCCTCTGGGAATGCCCACCTTTCGGCGTGTTCTGCATTTCATTTACCTATGGGCAACGAACAATTGTTCCAGTTACCTTAAAACTAACCTTTTTAATTGGAATTCTGCACCTCCATCCCCCCATCCGGGACACAGTCCCTGTGTGGGATTTGACTGTTGTGCTTGAAAAAATTGACCTTGAGTCCTTTTGAGCCTGCAGTTCACAGCAAGCTCCATTATCCTTCTTGGAAAACTATATTCTAGTTGCCATTACATTAGATAGACGTATTTCAGAGTTTCGGGTACTAATGTGCAAAACTCCCTACCTGACACTTTCATAATGATACGGTGTTTTCACACACCAACCCATCATTTTTACTACAGGATGTTTCTGAATTTACTGTAAATCAGACCATTCAAGTACCAGTGTACTTTGCAGAACCTACGACTCTATTGGAAGCTCTGCTCCATACACTCGATGTGTATAGAACATTGAGGATTTACTTTCACCGCACTTCACAGTTGTGAAAAAACTGAGCAACTGTTAGTTTCTTTCACCCTGGAAACCAGGGCGTTAGTGTTTCATGGCAGTGCTTGTTCACATGGTTGGCTGACTACATTCTGTTTATCTATGCAAACTACGGAAAACCTTTCCCAGGAGTTGTAGTACCCCATTCTTCCAGGGGCATGGCTGCCTCTACGGCATGTTTCCATGGCGTTTCTGCCTTGGATATGTGCGAAACTGTCATGTGGTCTACTCTACATACCTTCAAGCTTTACAGTCTAGACATCGCTTATAAGAAGCAGACCGTTCTTTGGATGGGCCATCCTACAAGGCCTCCTGTCCTAAGTCCTAATGATTCGCTCCTCCTCCCACTGGGTATAGTAACTGCTTGGGGATCTTCCCATGTGTTAAGACCTATTGCAAGAGAGTGCCTCAAAGAAGATAGTACGGTTGTGTAAGAACTTACCGTAACAGCAGACCTTTGAGAGTATCTCTTGCAGCAGGTCATGAAGCCCCGCCCGCCTTCCCCCTTACTGTCACTTCAGAAGGGTGCCTTGCTCCTGTCTTTCTATGACTCCACGAGCTACTGCCTTATTCCCTCCTTGGTTCCCATTGGAGACCTAAGAAATGGTTTCTCATTTGCTCGCTAGGATGGAAAAGAACTGAGGAGTAGTTGGGCTCTCCTCCTTTTATACCTGCCATGCAGACACCATGTGGTAGTGTTAGAGGGAGGTCCCAGGGTCGGCTGCTGAGAAGTCATCTGGGATGAAATGACGCCTGCGGCTGATATGCCATGTGTTATGACCCATTGCAAGAGATACTCTTGAAGATCTACTGTTACGGTAAGTTCTTACGCGACCGTACTTTTATCTGTGCAGCACCAGGTTGTGCGCTGGAGAAAGAGTAATGTGCTCCAGGATGGCTCAGGTTCCAGTTGCTTTGGTGGTGCAGTTGGTAGCGGAACCAGAACTGTATTCTGTGTGGCCTAGGTTCAACTCCCAGCTGAGGCACTTCCTTCTTTCTCCCTTCTGTTTATATGAAGTCTATAGCTTCCAATAGTTTTGTTTAAGTTTTTTTTAAAGGTCTTAACCACCTTCACCTTCACCTTCCAGTTAAGCAACCTTGCCCCTCATGGGATCTGAACTTGGTGCGCTCTCTCTCAGCTCATGCAGGAACCTTACTAATCTTTGGTTTCATGTGGTTTAATTTTCTCAAATTGAGGGTTAGCTTCTTGGGTGCTAGAAGGACCAGCAAGCTTCATAGGGTTACCAACTTTAGATGAGGTAAAAACCGGATCCAAAACCACACCCCAAACTCCGCCTCTGGCTCCACACCTTTTTTATGACTGGCGAATATATCACTCCACCTCCAAAGCCATTTGTAATGTTGGAATAGACATTACTAGTCATGGGAAATTATTTTTTATGCTGCTATTTATTTGATTTATTGATTCAGTTACTTATTTTTATTCTTTGGTAACCAGGTTACCTCCCATAGGCCACAAGCCCATTTTACAGGAGTGACCCAGGAGCACAGGAAGGTTTAAGTGACTTGCTCAGGGTCACACAGTATTTAAGTGGAGGCTGTGGGAATCAAACTCAGGTCTGATGGATGTGCCAAGCTCAGCCACAGCTTATTGCTCAGCCCTCTGTTAAACACCCTCCCATTTTCCTTTCCATGTCAGCCATGTATTCTGATTCTTTGACCAATTTTTGATAACTTAATTATCAGTGCTTGTGGTACCCTTAATATTGCACTGTGTTCCCCTTTACCTCAGCAGCTACTGCTGTTTCTTTTCATATTTCTAAGACATTCCACAATTTCAGATACACCATTCCATGCTGTTTTTCTGAATGACCTGTCAAAGTGTAGCTAATATTATGGAATAACTGCTGTGCTTTCTTCGCAACCTCTGAGGTAGTGGTGGTGGCTCTGGTGCTCCCTGGATGGGGGAGGTTCCCTTCCTACCATCCAGTGTGGCCTGGGGGAAGGTTCCCTTACTACTGTCCAGTGTGGCCTGAAGAAGGAAGACCAAGGGAGGGTTAGTGAGGCTTAATAAAGGGGAGGAAGGGTGGGCAGAGGGTGACTGTGAAAAGGCAGAGATACTAAACAAATATTTTTGCTCACTATTTACAAAGGAAGTGGGGGGGGGTACCTAAAACAAACAGTAGAAACACTCTGGATACAGAAGTTGATACCAGCCCATTTACAGAAGAAAGGGTTCTGAAAGAACTCTTAAAACTGAAGGTGGACAAAGCAATGGGGCCTGATGGGATTCATCACAGAATTCTAAAAGAACTAAGGGTAGAACTAGTGACACCACTGACTACCCTCTTTAACAAATCATGGGAGGATGGAGTGGTACCCGAGAACTGGAGGAGGGCAGATATGATTCCCCTTCACAAAAGTGGGAGCAAGGCAGAAGCAGAAAACTACAGACCTGTTAGTTTAACCTCAGTGGTAGGGAAAATGATGGAATCACTTCTGAAGGAAAGAATTGTTGAGTATCTAGAGGCCAGAGGGGCACAGGACCCAAGGCAGCATGGATTCACAGCGGGAAGGTCATGCCAGACAAATCTGATAGAGTTCTTTGACTGGGTGACCAAAGTAGTAGATCAGGGAGGGGCTGTGGACATGGCCTACCTAGACTTTAGCAAGGCATTTGACACAGTCCCACACAAAAGATTAATATACAAGTTAGCCAGCCTGGGAGTGGGTCCCAAGATGACAGCCTGTCTAAAGAATTGGCTGGAGAATAGGACACAGAGAGTAATAGTAAATGGAGTCCACTCTGAAGAAAGGGGGGTTACTAGTGGAGTACCGCAGGGTTCAGTATTAGGACCGGTCCTCTTCAATGTCTTTATAAGCGACATTGCAGAGGGACTGGAAGGAAAGGTATGTCTCTTTGCAGATGACACAAAGATCTGCAACAGAGTTGATGCACAAGGTGGGGTGGAAAGGATGAGAAGGGACTTGGCAAGGTTAGAGGAATGGTCAAATGTATGGCAGCTTAGATTCAATGCTGCGAAGTGCAAGGTAATGCACCTGGGAAACAAAAACCCAGGGGAAGAGTACACAATGGGGGGTGAGATACTAACAACAACAAAAATGGAAAGGGACCTGGGGGTAGTCCTATGAGATGACCTAAAGGTGAGCAAGCAATGTGAGAGGGCAGCAAGGAGGGCTGGGGGGATACTGGGATGCATAGGGAGAGGCATCACCAGTAGAAAACAGGAAGTTATTATCCATCTGTACAGACAGTTGGTGAGACCCCATCTGGAGTACTGCGTGCAGTTCTGGAGACCCAATCTCCAGCAAAGACATAGACAGGATGGAAGCTGTCCAGAGGAGGGCTGACTAAAATGGTGCAGGGTCTGCACCGGAAGACATATGAAGAGAGACTTAAGGAGCTAAATATGTATAGCCTCGAGGAAAGGAGGGAGAGGAGGGACATGATAGAAACTTTCAAGTACCTCAAGGGAATCAGCAAAGTCCAAGAGGGTAGCATCTTTCAAATAAAGAGGTGTGCAAGAACAAGGGGGCACAATCTGAAGATAGAAGGCGGCTTCAAAGGTAATTTAAGGAAGTATTTTTTCACAGAGAGGGTTGTGGATGCATGGAACGGCCTTCCGGAGGAGGTTGTGGAGTCAAAAACAGTGGTGGAATTCAAGCATGTATGGGACAGTCATAAGGCAATTCTAGGGGTTGGGGGTAGAAAGAAGTAGGCTGCTGGTTAACTAGGATCTGCAGCTTATCCAGTAGGCAGGGAAATGGGCAGACTGGGTGGGCCAAGCGGTCCTTATCTGCCGTCAAAATCTATGTTTCTATGTAATTAGAGCAAATGTAGTGATAAAAGCAATAAAAGTTAGATTATTAAGTTAACAAAAATGGGTTTAAAACTTACCATAATATAGAACAAACAAAAAGAAACACACGAGAGCACATAAAGGTGTAAAAACTGTTTCCTGTCATAGCAGTAAAAGACCATACTTAAAATTCAGAATGGAAAAGAATAGGTTAATTTACTGCTAATGATCTTAATGGCCATGCTTTACACCTCTCACAGTCTGGTTTTACAAACAAAGGCAGGTCTGAATGACTGTGACAGCAGAACTTCTTTGTAACCTGGACATGCAATGCAGCCAAAACAGTGACTGATTTGATACATTAGTTTTGAGAGTATATGAGCACTCAAAATGGCCCAAAAACCGGACTGCGTGTAACCAAAACCAGATGACTGGATAAGGACCCTAAAAACCGGATTATCCGGTAAAACACCAGATAGGTGGCAACCCTAGAGCTTCAGCCTTTTTCCATTCAGCCAGACTTCATACTATTCGTTACGAAAAGGTTGCCCTCAAGACCCAGCTGAAATTCCTCCTTAAAGAGGTGACAGAATTCCATATAAATCAGGCTGTCACTCTATTCATTTCCAAGGCCCCATGTGAATTCAGGAGAGTCACAGCCCCACTCCATAGATTGTACTTAAAAAGGGATTTCAGTTAGAGGCCATTGGGGTAGCAATACTCAGTTATTTGTCACATATGGTGAAGTGACTAGGGAGTCACCCAGCAGCTGAAAAGAAAAAATTACTCACCTTAGTAATGTTGTTTCTTCTCTTGCTATATTATGACAGTAGCAGTTTGATCCAGCTCTAGAACTGCTTTGGAGGTGAAATGGTTAATACCATTCCAAAATAGAACTTTGAGCACAAGCTCCAAGAAGCAGCTCTATCTGTGTAATTTCAAACCTGAACTGTCAGATCTTTACGAGCAAAAACTCACTAAGGTCTGTGTGGAAGCTGTAACCTACACTAGCCAAATGGCTACCTAAATACTAACAACCATTGCTGGTCCCAACACCCAAGACTCAAGTCAGGGACCAGAACTACTCATACAATTCTAACAACATGAGAATAAAACAACAGTATAATAAAACACCCCAAACCCCCAAAAGGGGAGAAGCGCTAAAGGGCACAAAATAGTGCCCACACTAAGTTACCCACACCCACCCAAGTAGAAGTTCTGAGAGGGGCAGGCTGGGGAGGTCATAATATAGCAAGACTCCATTAGAAGAAACAACATTACTAAGGTGAGTAATTTTTCTTCAAACAACATGAAGTCTTGCTATATTATGACAGTAACAGACTACACAGCAGTACCTCCATGGAGGAGGGCAGAACCTACTTAGGAATAGGCTCTGAAGAACAGCTGTGCCAAACCGAGCATCTCTCCTGGCCTGGACATCCAGGGAGTAATGCTTTGTGAAAGTGTGTACCGCTTTCCAAGTAGCAGCCTGGCATATTCTAATATAGGGATGTCTCTGGCGCAGCTAGAGACGCAGCTGTACCCCTGGTAGAGTGAGCCCTCAAGCCAGAGGGGATCTCTGCCCAGTTTCTGATAACAAATTGGATACAAGAGACAATCCACCTGGCAATTGATCTCTTAGTGGCAGGTTTGCCTTTCCCAACTTCACCATAGGTAAGGAAAAGTTGGAGGGATTCGAACCTGTGACCTTTGGTGCCTCTATATAGTAACTAAGAGCTCTCTTAACATCCAGGCTGTGCAACCTCCTCTCACCAGAAGAGGAGTGATCAGTGAAAATACTGGAACGGAGATAGATTGTTAAGATGAAAATCTGAAACCACCTTAGGTAAAAACTTCCTATTAGTCCTAAGGACTACCTTATCCCTGTGGAAAGAAATAAAGTCAGTTTCTACTGACAAGGCTTGCAACTCACTTATGCATCTAGCAGAAGTGATAGCCACCAGAAAAACAGTTTTCCAAGTTAGATACTTAAGCTCTGCAGAAAACAGAGGTTCAAAAGGGGGTTGCATTAACTGGGCAATACAAACATTAAGGTCCCAGGCAGGGGCCGGTTCCCGAAAGGGTGGATTAGTATGGAGTAATCCCTTAAAAAACTTGGAAAACACAGGGTGAGTGGAAAGAGGGGATGACTTTCCTGCTGAAACAAAAGCAGATACAGCTGCCAAATGGACTCTCAGGGTAGCTGGTCTGAGACCCAAGGAATTAAGATGGACCATGTAATCTAATACAATGGGCAAATCAGCAGATTCTGGGGAAATATTTTTCCCAGCACACCAAATGGAAAACCTTTTCCATTTAGAACTATAAGTAGCCCTAGTGGAAGGCTTTCTGGAAGCCTTTAGGATTTCAAGAACACCCTGAGAGAGGTGTAAATCAGCAAACTCTAACTCCTCAAGAGCCAGGCCTTGAGGTTGAGGGATTTGAGGTCCGGATACCAAACCCTTCCCTGGGCACAAGTTAATAGGTTGTGATTCCTGGGGAGGCAAAGGGGAAGATGGATTGTCAGTGACAGAAGGAGTGGGTACCAGGGCTGCCTGGCCCAATCCGGGGCAATCAGAATCACCCTGCAAGGCTGAGATCTGATTTTGACTAATACTTTGAATAGGAGAGGGAAGGAAAGCATAAAGAAACTTCCCCGCCCAATCCAGGAGGAGGGCATCCAGGGGGACTGAGCCCAACACTGGAGGCCTGCAACAGAACAGAGGAAGTTGGTGATTGTCTGGGGCTGCAAAAAGATCTATCTGAGGGGTGCCCCATCTGGCAAAGACTATCCCCAGCACTTGAGGATCCAGGGACCATTTGTGATGGCCCTGGGAAATCCTGCTGAGAGCATCTGCTAGGACATTGTCCTTCCCTGGAAGATGAACTGCTATGAGGGAAGTGTTCAGGGAATAGGCCAGAGACCACAACTTCATTGCCTCGGTGCACAAGGTCAAGACCGAGTGCCCCTGTTTGTTGATGTACCACATTGTTGTGGTGTTGTCTGTTCTGACTTGTATCACCTTGTTGTGGACAGATGCAGAAAATGCTTGAAGAGCTAAAAGACAGCTCTGAGTTCCAGCAAATTGATGTGGAGCAGAGATTCCTGGGGACCACACTCCCTGAGTGGAAAGGTCGCCCATGTGGGCTCCCCAACCCAGAAGGGAAGCATCTGTAGTGAGAGTCAAATTGTGAGCAGGGAGAATGAAGGGACCCCCAATCTTAAATTGCTCTGATCCTGCCACCACTGGAGGGCCTGGATCAAGGTTGAGTCACTGGGACCAACTTGGAAGGGGGTCTCTCTCTGAGACCAATAGGTTCTCAAGTGAAACTGAATGTCTCTCATCTGAAATCTTGCTCCCTGCACAACAGCTGTGGATGCAGCCATGTGCCCAGGAGCTGCAGAAAGTGTCTTGCTGGTCGAGACCTGCAGAGTGAAGGAGGAGGCCAGAGCCACTAAATTCGCCACCTTTCTAAGGGAAGAAAAGCTCTGGCTAGCTTTGTGTCCAACTCTGCCCCTATAAAGGTGAGTACCTGGACTGGTTCCAGAACCGACTTTGGCAGATTTAGCAGAAAGCCCAGGGAGGTGAAGCTGCTGGGTGACTTGCAGGTGAGATTTTACCTGTTCTGGGGACTGGCCTACAATGAGCCAATCGTCTAGATAGGGAAAACAGCAATCCTTTGCCTCCTTAAGTGAGCCACTGCCACTGCCAGACACTTTGTGAATACCCTTGGGCAGAGGTGAGGCCAAGGGCATTGCTCTAAACTGGTAATGACCGGAGGGTAGTTCAATCTGAGGTACTTCGATGGGAGCTTCTGATTAGGACGTGGAAATAGGCATCCTTGAGGTCCAGTGAGGCTAACCAGTCCCCTGGCCTTAGGGAGGGTAAAATCATTGCCAGAGTTACCATTTTGAACTTTGGTTTCAAAAGATGCTTGTTCAGATATCTGAGGTCTAATATGGGCCATTCTCCTGTCTTTTTGGGGTAAGGAAGTATCTGAATACAGACCCCTGCCCTGGTGCAGGAGGAACCCTTTCCACTGCTCTGAGAGCCAACAGGGTTGAGACCTCTGCTTCTAGAGCAAGGGTCTCTGAAGCACTTGCAGGTAGAAAAAATCTGGTTCTCAACTTGGGAAACTTTTTGAAGCTGAGAACCAGACCCTGGCTTACTACTTCCAGAACCCACTTGTCTGAGGTTAAAGAAGCCCAGTTCTGACTGAAGTAAGCCAGCCTGCCCCCTACCGGTAAAGGAGAATCTGCCCTGGGCACCCCATCAGGGTGCCTGCTTAGCAGGTGCTTTAGGCTGAGGGGTGGGAGCAGGCCTGCCCACCCCTCGTCTGCCTCTGCCTTTGAAGAAGCCCCTCTGAGCATAGGCAGAGGAGGCCTGAGTCTGATAAAGGGCCTGTGAAAGGCTCACCCCTACCCTGGGGTATGCCTCTGGGGAGTGGCTTGCCGCTCCTTAGCTTGGCACTTTTTGTAAGTAGTCCTATATTCATCCATCTTTTTCATGTAATTCTCTGTCTGCTCTCAAACAGAGAATTTCCCACCACAGGAAAATCCATAGCCTTAGTCTGGGTATCCTGTGACAGGCTAGTACACCTGAGCCAGGCCAACCTACTAAAAGCTACAGATGGGCCATGACCTAGAGGAAACATCATAACATCCACAGCAGCATGAAACTGTACCTTAGAAGCCTCAATGCCATCAGCAGCCACCTGTTCTAGTTCGCTAGCCAGCTGGCCATGGGCTTGCTTGGCTAATTCCATAACAGTATCCCATCTAGATTTCTGATACCTAGCTACATAAGCCATATAATTTGCTTGCCTGAGTCCCAGAGAGGCTGCCATATACTGTTTTTTGCCATGGCATCAATCTTCCTGGAATCCTTGTCAGGAGGATGTGAAGCCAGGGAATATTAGCTTTATCACAGGCTGCAGCCTGAACTACTCCCAACATGACTGCATTGCTGAGAAAGGAATTCTGTATCAGGACCTGACAATGTATACCTTCTGTCCATCTTTTTATCTACAGGAGGCACAGAATTAGGAGCTTTTAAAATTGTTATTGTTTGCTTCCTAAAAGACTTATGCAAAGAAATAGACAATCTCCTAGACTCTGGAATATCCATCATTTCTACAAAATCAGGCTTCTCTTGCTCATCCACAGCTTCTTCCAAGGGAAGCTGGAGGGTTTCAGCAACTTTTTTGTAAAACATGAAATGAGATGGGGACTCAGATAGCATAGGGGGAGATTCTAAAGGTCTGTCTGGGGAAATGTTCGGTTCAATGGGCACACCCAGACCTTCCCAGCCACATTCATACTGTTCATAATCATCCTCCCCCTCCTCTGGTTCATAAAACTCCTCAACATCATATTCCTGAACCACTGGAACCGGACGAACCGACCTTTTGCCAGATAGTGGCGGTTCGAACGGAACCTGAGACAGTGACTGGACAATTTGTATGGCTTTTGCTATCTCTGCAGCAGTTGGAGAAGGGATTTGGGGCTCCAAACCTGCTGACTTTCTTGTTTTCTTTACTGGAACTGGTTCCTCAGAACCAGCTTTTCTTTTGCCCAAGGAAGTCTCGCCCTGGTCAGAGGGCACTCCCTCCAGTTCGGTTGGCACCGAACCGGGCTGGCCATCCGGGTCAGCGGACTTTTTGGCCTCTCGTTCCCTGAGCCTGCCCAATCTCTTTTCCAGGGTGGCTGCAGGGAAATTCTTACATATCTGGCAGTCTGACTGGAGGTGGTCAAACCCCAGACAATAGACACATGTGGTGTGTGGGTCAGCCTTGGCAAAGGCTTCCCCACAGACATCACAGTGTTGAGACCCAGTGGGCCCGGTTTTTCTTTTGGGTTTCTCAGACATAATGCCAGCCTAACCAGAAAACTTGCCCTTTAAACGGCAGTGCCAGGCAACACACCCTTATCGGTTCCCAGCCGTGTCACGGGTATTGGAAAAAACGTAATAAAATCCGTTTTTTTTAGAACCGATAAGAACCGGGAACCGCACTCTAAAATGTTAAACTTTAAAATTAATAAGTTTTAAACCCAGCTGATCGGTTCAAAACCGAACCGATAAACTTACAAGTTCCACACAGACAAAACCTTTTAATTACTTACGATTACCACAGACAGAGCTTGAACCGAACGGTTTTGCGGTTAAAATAAAACTATTCTCGGTTGAATCGGACCGAGAAAACACTGTTTAAACCGAGAAATGAACCGAGCAGAAGGAGAAATCTCCGGAGCGACTGTTCACTGAGACGGAGTAAAGAATCTGACAGTTCAGGTTTGAAATTACACAGATAGAGCTGCTTCTTAGAGCTCGTACTCAAAGTTCTATTTTGGAATGGTATTAACCATTTCACCTCCGGAGCAGTTCTAGAGCTGGATCAAACTGCTACTGTCATAATATAGCAAGACTTCATGTTGTTTGAAAAATATTTTCCCTGGTTGGTTTTTTGTGTTTCACACTGTTACAGTACATCTGGCAAAGAGCACCCCACTTGGCTTAGGACTCAGTCTACTAGAAGTACAGCTACTGCCATAGGACCAGTACACAGTGGGCTTGTTAGAATGTTTTAAGTTCTTTAAAACATTTTGGCAAGCCCAAACATGGTTCCCGTCTGCACTGAACATGGTTTGAAATTGTGTTCAAAAACCATGGTTAAACCCTTCAAGGGACCTAGTCTTAAAACAGCTTTTAAACACAGTTTCAAACCCAGCATGGTTTACCTAATAGTGTGGATGGAAGATTGATCCATGTTTCTCCTAAAGCAGCGTTGAACCATGCTGGAGGCCATTTTCGTGCTGGGCTACTTAAACCATTACAGGGCTATAGTGTGGATGTAGTGTGACCATGTTTAAATACGGTTCTAAAGAAATACTAACAAGTGCCGATGGACTTCTGTGGAGCGTTTAAAAGTGTTTCTAAAACAGACTGCCAGTGTGTACAGGGCCTTGTGGTTGCTGGGAACATCCCAGTGATGGAAGTCTGTAAGGCTAAAACCTGGTTTTCGACCCATATATTCATACCCCATTACTGTATTGATGTACCTTCAGAAGGGATGCCACAGTAGGTTTGGGGCCTCTGTTCTTCAGAACCTATTCCCCAAGTATTACTAGTTCCCATCTCCTTTTGGTACTGCTAGGAGTCTGCTTAAAGTGGTAAGTAGATGTAAACATTGATATTGCATTCTGGGAATTCTCATACTTTGTACATAGTTGGAATCTGCACTTTATTTTCCTAATCTGTTATGGGACTATTTTCCTCTGTATTATGTAATTTAGTGATGGCTTTTGCAATGTATTCTGTCTCTCCCCTTCCTTCCAGTTGTAATGCTGTTAAGCCTTTTTAATGATGTGTAACCAACAATGCCTTCTAGCTGCTTCTGTTTTTCTCCACTGTCCATGTACTTGATGTTCCCCCACACTCTGTTCAACGGGGGTCCTTTGTAAATGAGCTTTTAGCTCAAAGGTTGTAATTCTGAGTTTATAATAAATAAATAAATATTGCTAGAAGAAAAAGTTGAACCCAGAGAATCCCTCATCTGACTACCACTGCCCTCTATGCCTCCCCTCCTAGGATAGGTAGAGGTCCTTTTGACATATGTAGGAATATTTATGTTGCATAAATAAGTACAGTTCGTATAATTTATTGCAGTGCTTTAATCTAAAGACTCCTGAAATTATGGTTAGACCACTATTCAAATAAAAATGTGTACTGAATTCTGTTTCATTTGATGCATCTCTCTAAACCTTCTAAATTCTGAAATGTCATCTTTTTTAATATTTAGATTGAACCGTTCAGCAAAATATTATCTGGAAAAGGACCTAAAGGACAAGTTTGCTGCTCTGAAGCTGGATGATTACTGCAGCTCTTTATCAAACAACACTCCAGATATTGGCTATGCACCCAATTCTGTCAAGATTGAGGGAAAGTATGCAAGTTTTTTCTGTGTATTTAGTGTGGTGTTTGTCACGTGCAGCAACCAAGGCCACTTAAGTTGTGGCTGCTAGCATTCTTTGTTGCAGAGGTGTTTGTGTGTCTATTTAAAATGTGTAGGACCTGGCAATTTCTTTCCTGAGCAAAAAATGGGAATAGGCAGGTAGGAACCTCATTTGCTGTGTACCGCGAAAAAATAAATGGGTTGTATCAGGGGTCATGGGGAGAAAACGAGACTAGGTCACCAATAAGTTCAGCCTCTGTAATTCTGGCAAAATGATGCCACTGGCGGATGCTGTTTGAGGCAAGCAGGTTTTGGGCTTCAGAAACACTGGTCTAAGGGAGTTCCTTACTGAAATAATGCATACCATGCTGCTTTTTGGGGTGCAGGTTATCTTCCTACGCTTTTCATTTTGTGGAGTCCTACCCCCTTGTAACCTCACTTATGATTTACATTTTATGCATCAAGCAACATGGAGACAGGTGCCCCAGAAAGGGATCCTCATCCTTGTTTTGGAATTTGGTTGAAACTCTGTATCCACAGCCCACTCTAACAGTTATCTTCAGATTTGTTTCTCTGCCTGAAGAGAGCAGTCGTACCACATTTAGCTCTGTTATCTCTGGTCTCCAGACATCTTTCTGAATTTTTTCAGTGTTTTAAAAGTGTATTGCATTTTTTATTTATACTCGGTTAGGGTTTTTTTTTACTGATTTTGTCAGTGTATCTAGTTCCTTATAAATTCTCAGGAACTGGAGAACACCCTGGGGTATTTGTAAACTTGTTCAAAGTCAATCTTAGCTAAACCCACAGTTGTTTAAAGTTTTAATCTACTGATTTAGTTTTTTACCCTTTTCTGTAACTCTGGACCAGATTGCCTTCATTTTCTGGTCCCAGCTGTGCCCTTTAATTTAAATTGATTGGTTACTGTGTCAGAAACTGCGATTTGAACTTTACCCCATTTGTATTACTAGTAGAGCCATTTTGTACGGCTAGAAACTCTAGATAGGAGCATTTTTTTCACTTAGGAATTTATTTTGTTTGTTTTTTTAACTTCAGGTCCTCACAAACTAGCATTTTGAGGGACCTGAGGAATTACTTATAGGACCAAAGCTCCTAGCAAGGGCAGACTGCCATGAGTCCTATTAAATTCCTGGGTCCAAAACAACTTACTGCTGTAATCTGATCTATGAGTTTGCTTTAAAACCTTGAAACGGGCTAAAAAAATGTAATACAAATTATGAAGAGTCTGTCTCTATGTTACCCAAAAAAGAAGGCTGTGAGGGAGTTTCCACTGATGGTGGAAAGCACGCATCAGAAGGGTCCATCTCCTCCTGTATAGCAGCCATCCCTGTAAAAGGGGACAGAGGAAAAAAAAAAGGATAAAGCTGCAAAGCCATCTGAGAAGCACAGTAATGATGGATCAGATACCAAGGTGCCCGAAAGGGGGAACCTTGGATCCAGTAGTGGCAAAAATAAATATAAAAAGAGCCTCAAAGCAGGTGCTGGAAACAGTGCATGCAAAAAAAAGGTATAAAGAAAAAAATCTAACTGCTACTCCTCCAAAAGGAGAAAAAGGAGCAGACAGGTGACTCAGATAAAATGCCTTCATCTGAGGACATATCAAAACATAGAACATAGAAACATAGAAGTTGACGGCAGATAAGGACCGCAAGGCCCATCCAGTCTGCCCATTTCTTTTTCTACCTTATAAATGTGCCATCGGCCTTTGCTCTGTCAGTGACCTATCTATTCGTAGTCATTTGTATTGCTCCCTTATGCCTATCCCATGCCTGTTTGAAGCCCTGCACTGTATTCATAGCCACCACTTCTTGTGGTAAGCTATTCCATGCATCTACCACCTTTCTGTGAAAAGAATTTCCTCACATTCCCCTTAATCGGCCTCCCTCTAATCTCATGCTGTGTCCTCTTGTCCTGCAATTTTTCTTATATTTAAACATGTTAGACTCTTTCACCTTGTTTATGCCCTTAAGGTGTTTAAATGTCTCGATCATATCACCTCTCTCCCTCCTTTGCTCAAGGGTATACATATTGAGCTCCGTTAATCTGTCCTCATATGTCTTCTGATGCAGTCCCTGCACCATTTGGTTGCCCTTCTCTGGACTGCCTCAATTTGGTTAATGTCCTTGTGAAGGTGTGGCCTCCAATACTGCACGAGTACTCCAGATGGGGCCTAACCAATGTCTTGTACAGAGGGATTATTACCTCCCTCTTACGACTTGTGATACCCCTACTAATACACCTAACACCCCCTAGCCTTACCTACTGCTTTAGAGGTCTGCTTGGATGATTTTAGGTCATCAGTGATGATGATGCCCAAGTCTCTTTCTTCCTTTGTGACTGCTAGCAACTCCTCCCAGCCTATAAGTGGCTTCAGGGTTTCTCTTCCCTATGTGCATGATTTTGCACTTCTTTGCATTAAATCCCAGTTGCCACTCTTCTGACCATTTTGCTAGTTTATCCAGATCTCTTCTCATTCTGCCCACCCCATCTGGATCATCTACTCTGTTGCAGATCTTGGTGTCATCTGCAAACAGACAAGCCTTACCCTCTAGTCCATCTCTGAGGTCACTAATGAAGATGTTGAATAGGACTGGCCCCAGGACTGATCCCTGAGGTACCCACTTGTGACTTGCATCTCTTCTGACTGTATACCATTTACCACCACTCTCTGTTTTCTGCCAGTCAACCAGTTTGCCACCCAGTTGACCAACTTCTGACCCACCCGAGCCTACCTAGCTTATTTATCAATCTTCTATGTGGAACAGTGTCAAAAGCTTTGCTGGAAGTCAAGGTAGGCGACATCAACTGCTCCCCTTGGTCCACCACTCTGGTTACCCAGTCAAAGAAATCCATGAGATTAGTTTGACAGGACCTTCCTTTGTAAACCCATGCTGTCTTGGATCCTGTGCCCTATGGATTCCAGGTGTTGCACTATCCTTTCCTTAAGGAGTGCCTCCATAATCTTGCCCACTACTGAGGTAAGACTGACTGGTCTGTAGTTCCCCGCCTCCTCCCTGCTACCACTCTTGTGGAGGCGGGATCACATGAGCCCTTCTCCAGTCTTCTGGGACCTCTCCTGTGCTCAGAGACTCACTAAACAATTCTGCTAATGGCTCTGCTAGTTCCTCCTTTAGCTCCTTAAGTACCCTGGGATGTATGCCATCAGGTCCCATTGCCTTATCCACCCTGAGCTAGCAAGCTCTTGTAGGACCCTTTCTTTTTGTGAAGGGAGTAGTGCTCACCTCCCTCCCCCTGTGTCCATGATGCTGAGCTGTGGGCCCTGCCCTACCTTCTCTTCAGTAAATACTGAGCAAAAGTATCTATTTAGGATAGATGCCTTTACAGGTCCTCCTCCTACATGCTCCCTTTTCTCCATTAAGCTTAGCAATACCCCTCTGGACTTTCTCCTTTCACTAATGTATCTATAGAAAGTCTTGTCACCTTCTTTTACTGTTCGTGCTAGTGTTTTCCTCAGTTTGGGACTTGCCTGCCTTACTGCCTTACCTGCTTCCCTTAGGGCAGTTTGGTATGCCTCCTATCTTCATCCCGCTGTGTTCCCTTATATTTTCTGAAGGCCAGCCTTTTGGCTCTGACCTTTTCTGCTACTGTATTTGAGAACCAAAGTGGTTTCCTTTTTCTTTTGCACTTCCTTTTCTGTCTAACACAATGGGATGTTGCTTCAAGTATTGTATCCTTAATGCTTGCCCACTTTGCCTGTACCTCCTCACCTGTGTTTCTTTTTGTGGCTATTTTCCCAGGCCATGGGAAATTTCAATAATATACCTACCACTTCCCCTCCCCAGGCTCAGGCTCTAACCTATCTGCTTGTGGACAAGGAGGAAGAAATATACTATGTACAAGAGGAGGAAGGTAACCCCATTGCATTAAAGGGTGCACCGGAGCAAGATTTTGAATCTTCTCTAATGCATAAAGAGGACTACTGGTTTGCTCAGTTGTCAGGAAAATGAGAGATACCCTCAACATCCCCATCAGGAAACTGAAGAGGATGAAGAGGAAGCTGACTTCATGGATATGTTGGGAGTAGCACCTGCAAGAAAGCTCCTGGTTCCCATACATACATTTCTTCAAGAGTCCACTTCAAAATCATGTCTGCATCTAGCTCGGCTGCAGCTATAGACAGAAAATTGGAAAATGTATCAGGTGGACAGGCTGGGGGTAGAATACCTGTATACTCACAACAGTCACGGCACTCACCAACACCCATAAATAATGAACCTTAGGCAGAGATTTGCTCAAAATATTTTCAGCCTTTAATGAAGCAGCAGCAGAGAAAGCCCACAATTAGATGAAACATGAAAGGAGTTTGGCTGTGTCTGTGTTGTTGTATCATAGCTGCTGCTTCAGTAAAAGGCTGAAAATATTTGCTCAAATCTCTGCCTAAATAGTATTAGGTGTGAAAGTCTCATGACTGTTTGCAGTTTGGTTCTTGCTAGTCACAGAGCAGCCCGTACCCTTGTATCACAGAGCACCCCGTACCCTTGTGTCACAGAGCACCCCATACCCTTGTGTGGCTCTATCTGTGCTGGACCTGTATACTCGCCTTTATCACCAAGGTGTAGTCCAAGCTGATGTCTGTGAGAGGATAAAGATTTCCTTCTCTGCACAGCCCCTGAAAAGGTCTACAAAATCGGATGCTTTGGCCAGATCAGCTACCTTGTTTATCAGGCAGGCAGTTTATTCAGCTCATGTTGCTCAGGAAAAGAAAGCACTGTGGACCACAGTCCTGGCTGTGTCAGAAAAAGCAGATAGTGAGCCAGGACAGGGGGAAACAGCAAACCTCCACCTGCACTGCTTGTCCAAAGGTGCAGTCTTACTGAAGAAAACCAGCAAACAAAGTTCAGACCACACACAAGAGTGTCAATTCAAAGATATTTAATTCAGAATCTTTACCTGCAAAAAGTGTATCAGTGCATAAAATATCAGACTTACTGCAAACAAAGCCCCATGCGCATTTGGAGTGCCCTCACTCCTTAGTCAGGAGGGCGGCACAAGGCTTCATTAGCAAAATCAACCCTGGATGCAACTAAATACCATTTCTATACATCAGTGGACACTAATGACACTGCAGCGAGAGTCCTGGTTCATGCTATGTCCTTAAGAACATTCTCCTGGCTCAGGACAGACCCTTTCCCTAGGATATTCTAACCAAAGCATGGATTTCCCTTTTGAAGGAAACTCACATTTTGGTGCAAACAGAGGCATATATGAAGAAAGTGAATGAATACAAAACCACTTACAAGAATAAGTCAGATAAAAACAAAATCCCTGACAATACTGCCAGATCACCCAACCGTTGCTAGTGGGGGAATGCTGGTACATTGGTTAAATATTACCACAGAAAAGTGGATTCTGGAGGTAGTTGGACACGGGTTGTCTCTGTGGTTCAAAACATTCCAAATCTGCAAAAGCACAGAAATTTCCAGGTCGCTTTCCAACATAGAGAGACACCTGCTGGATCTGGAAGTAAAAAATGTTACTGCTAAATCAGTGAGAAAGTGTGGCAAGGGACTTTACTCAGGGTACTTCCTAACCCACAAGAAAATGGGAAGTGGTGCCCCATTTTAGATCTCAGATATCTGAACTGACTTATAAAGAAAAGACAAAATCTTCCTGGACTAAGTCTCCATCACTCATTCACACTAGTGGGATAGCATCAGAGGCGCTAGGACCAAGCGGGAGCCTAAAATTTTCTGAATGGTTGGCGCCAAGACAGGACCACGCATGCGCGGCGCCGTGAGACTAGCTAGCACCTATGTAGGCTATCTCGGCGTCGACCCTCCAACCGCCTCAGTTCCTTTTCTCCCGCCGTCGAGTGCGCTTGGATGTCGATGTCGCTCGTCTGCCGGAGTCTAAGTTTTCATCTATACGACAGCAGCGTTTAACGTTTAATTTAATATTTTAAGTAGTAATTTCTTATTTTACGATCAAGAAGAAGATTATAAAGAAGAAGAAAAAGAGATTCTTTCCTGCCATCAACGGAGTTGTCCTTAAACGGTAGCGGTGACGGTTGGAGGACTTCGTTTGAAAGTTTTTATGGCAGAGGGGCTGTGTCCGGTCCGCCGCCCTTAATTAATGGGGGAGGGTCCGACTACAGACAGTCCTGTGCTTGGGGGGAGGACAGTCCTCCGAAGCACAAATCTAGTGGTTCTGGGGATCCGGCTCTGCTTAACCTCAAGCTCCTCTTCCTCCTTAGGGGAAAAAGAATCGGTGCCGCTCAAGGTTGCCCGTTGGTACATCTGCATGAGGATTGTTCGTCGGAAGGGGTGATGGGCCTGAACCGACTTTGGTGGGTTCCTCTTGGCCCCGCTCCTAACGGCTGCATTCTCGACTCTGAGCTCCATCTCTGTCCTTGTTGGAGCTCCGGTGGGCAGTTTCACCTCTGGGCCGCTCCTGTGGAGCAGGGGGTTTGACTTTCCAGTTTTTCCTGGCTCTGTTCCTGATTTCGGGACCTCCGGGCCTCGGAGCTGTTGGACCGGAGCCATGTCCATTGGATCATGAATGGCGAGGTGCCGTCTTGGTGCCTTTGCCATCGTGTCGACCCCTCGTGCCTACCCCCCTCTCTCTTTTCAATGCAGGGGCTGTCACGGGCACACCCTTTTTCCTTCTCCCCTTCTCAGGATTTCCATTGGCATTTTCCTTCGGCGCTGTGGCTCGGTGCCTTGGTCGGCGCCATGCCTCGGAGCTGTGGCTCGGTGCCTTGGTCAGCGCCGAGCCTCGGTGCCTTGATCGGCGCTGTGCCTCGGTGCCTTGGTTGGTGCCATGCCTTAGTCGGCGCCATGGGTCAGCACCTTCACTCTCTGCAGTGCCGTGGGTGCTCTTGTTGCTGCTGTTGGTTGTCGGTGCCGTCAGTGGTGCCGTGGGTGGTGCCGGGCACCCGTGGGCGGTGCCAGGCACCCACAGGTGTCGTGGGTGGTGCCGGATTGGTACCAAGGGTGCCATGGCTTGCACCAGGAGCGCCTGTGGGTGGCACCGTGATCGCCCATGGGTGCCATGGGTGCCACAGGTGCCAATGGTGCCATGAGTACCGTGGGTGCCACGGATGGCACCACAGGCACCCATGGGTGCTACTGGTACCCGTGGGTGTCACTGGTTCCCTTGGGTGCCATTCTTGCCATGGGTGCCATGGTACCATGGGTATCAGGGGCGCTCTCGGGTGTCACTGCTACATGGGTGTGGGGGGTGCGTGCGGGTACTGCCGCGCCTGCCTTTGGGTATCGCCCAGGTTGGCATAAGCACTGCTTGGTGCCCTCCTGTGCCACGAGTGATGCTGGTGCTAGTGGGTGCTGTATAACAGAATTAGTGACGCATTTTTCCTTTTCGGACTTCCTTTCCACAGAACTTGTGGCGAGATGTTTATCACGGAATGAACTCCTGTTCTGCGGCTTACTTTTCTCCACACATCTTAGTGAGTGGCGGTCTATGTGGGATCTTGTGTCATCCTGCGGTTTTCTGCTGATGGAACGCTGCTGTACTGCTCTGCCAGCGAATCTCATTCTGCTCAGCACTTTCTTGGCTCCCTACGTGGTACCAAGCTCCTCAACATCCTTCCTGATGTCGGAGTCTCTAGTGGCTCTGACCTAGACCTCTTTTGGAGGTTCTTCTACGGTAGAAGTGCATCTAGATGGGTCTTTCCCTGTCCTTCTGGTCAGTAATACAACGGACAACTCATTTTATGTACTGAAGGGCACATCCTCTCTATCATCAGAGTCCGTGATGGAAAATATTTTCAGTAGTTTCTCAGTAATGGGGTCCACTATAGTATTTCACACTGTGTCCATGGACCATACACTTCTGCATCTAGACAAATCGTCAAGACAATTACACTCTGTGGAACATTCTAATTTAATGGTTGGGAGCCGCTCTGGCTCTTCCGCTTATTTGATAGGGGTATATAGCCCCCTTGTGATATTGCCCCTTCTGTGGCTTGTTCGGCACAGGTGGTTAACATCTCTTCAGTTGTGATTATTAGTCCGGTCATGATTTCAGTATGGATGCTCAGACTCCTTCTGCACTCAGATGGAGAACTTCTTCATCATTTTGTATCAAGACAATCCTTACAAAATAGCAGCCTGAAAGCCTTGTTAGGTTCGGACTAATAAAAAAAAAAAAAAAAATTTTTTGTAACAGCACAGGGCCTAGCCGAAATTACCCGATACCCCCCCTTTTTTTTTTTTTCCATCTCGTCAGGCTCCGCCTCAGCCCCTGAGGCGCTCGTCTCCAGAGTATGATAAAGAGTACCTGACTTCTTCTTCCCCTAGGGGGAGTCCGATCCGGCTGCGGTATAGGTCATCTCTTTCTCTAAGAGAGATTTCTGTCATTCAGAGAAATTTCCTAGACCTAGGCGACTGCCCAGTCTGTTAATTCCCCTTTCTCTTTATCAGGCTTTCTTCTCTTGAGCAGAGACTTGCAGCAGCAGAAGCGACTCTCCACCGAGTCGGAACTCAGGTTCCTACTTCCTTGCTTGCTTAACTTAACAGGCGATTTTCTCCTTCTTGACGGAAGGTCAAGTAGGTCTTTTTTCTGAGGTAGCCTCTCAAATATTCACACCTTCGGTTCCTGCGCACTGGTCCATGCCAGTCGCTCACGAAGCTATCCTCTTCAAGTGCGTGATGGAGTTATGATGTTTGTTTTTCAGCAAACAAACTAGAATCCTTTCCTACTCCCTTCAGGGAGGCCAGAGTGGGTAGTGCCTCACTACATTGAGTCACTGCCTCTTTCAGTCACTTCAACAAATGGGTTAGCCCTAACTTGGTTCTGTTGTGTCCCTCCTCAACGCACATCTGCCTCTATTTGCCTTAAAAATCCAGCCCCTGTTTTTTTCTGTCGGAATGTTTTTTCCACAGTGGACACGTCCTCCTGTACACTTTTTCCTTTCTTCCCTGAGTTCAGAGACTGCTACTACAGTTGTACACATAGTGGCAGGATGATTCCTTTGGAATATGCAGTGGGTAGGATCTGGTTCTACTAGACCACCATGAGAGGCTTCTAAGTCGTGCTTGGCCTTCCATCAGGAAAGTTCCTCTGACTAAGTGGAGACCATTCTCCTTGATGGGCTAACCCCACCAGGACCCCCTTGCTCACCAAGTAAGGGGTTCAAGTGCTCCTGGACCTGTTGTTTACAGGTCAGCCATACTTGATAGTGGGGGTTTCCATCTGCACTTTTTGGTCTACCCTGAACCAGTAGACTTTACCTCCGACTCTTTCAGTTCCGGAGGTCCCTTTACATTACATTAGTACATGTCTTTGACGCTATTAATTTTGGTCATAGACCAAATTGTGAGGCCAGGTTCTTGCCGCTCTCCTCGGGTGGTTGCGGCTTCCTGGCAGACTTTCACTTTTGTGTCCGTTGCAGTCGTCTGCAAAGTGATGAGTTACAACTCGAGCGCTTATCTTGTAGGCACTGTGTTCTAGTTGCTCTTTACAAGACAGCTCTTTTTATTAGCAGGACAGTCCTTGGCTGTCTTTTCTGAGTGAATCCCATCTCCTACCACCCTACTCAGGGTTGTTGGTTTTAGCATGGTACTCTCCCACTAGTGTGAATGAGTGATGGAGACTTAGTCCAGGAAGATATAGAAATTACATACTTACCATAATTATTGATCTTCTTGGACAGTCTCCATCACTCATTCACATGCCCACCCACCATCCCCTAGGTTCACTCATTTTTCTTTCCTGGTCTTCATGGTCCTATGGTTCAGACTGTGAGGACATTATTCTTTGACCTTTCTTGCGAAGGCCATCTGGACCCTCTCAGGCCCAGAAACTCAGGATGAGTTATTCTCATCAGTTACGCTGCACCTCCTTGGTCAAAAAGGTACTGAGGCAGTGGGAGGGTCGACGCTGAGATAGCCTACATAGGCACGAGCTAGTCTCGTGGTGCCGCGCACGCGTGGTCCTGTTTTGGCGCCAAGCCTTCAGAAAATTTTAGGCTCCCGCTTGGTCCTAGCGCCCTGTACAGACAGTTGGTGAGACCCCATCTGGAGTACTGCGTCCAGTTCTGGAGACCCCATCTCCGCAAGAACATAGACAGGATGGAGGCAGTCCAGAGAAGGGCAGCTAAAATGGTGCAGGGTCTGCAAGAGAAGCCATATGAGGAGAGACTAAAGGAACTTAATATGTATACCCTTGAGGAAAGGAGGAGAGGGGACATGATTGAAACTTTTAAGTACCTCAGTGGAATCAACAAAGTCCAAGAGGGTAGCATCTTTCAGAAAAGAGATGTGCAAGAACAAGGGGACACAATTTGAAGACAGAGGGGGGATGGCTCAGGGGCAATGTGAGGAAGTATTTTTTCACAGAGAGGGTGGTGGATGCATGGAACAGCCTTCCTGAGGAGGTTGTGGGGTCTAAAACTGTGAGGGAATTCAAGAAGGCATGGGACAGACATAAGGCAATTCTTGTGGGGAGTAGGAAGAAATAGGCTGTTGGTTAACTAGGATCTGCAGCTTATCCTGTAGGTAGGAAAATGGGCAGACTAGGTGGGCCAAGCGGTCTTTATCTGCAGTTAGAGTCTATGTTCCTATGAGATAAGGTTGGACAAATGCCAGTAAGAGGCCCAAGAGCATTTTCCAGGTGGTACTGATACCTCTGTGGCATAAACAAGGGGCATCCCATTGTTAGACATTTGCAAAACAGCTACCTGGAAACAAGTGCACACCTTCACAAAGTACTATTGGCTAGACATACAGTCCAGGAGAGATGCTGACTTGGAAACTGATGTCTTGCAGAAGCTAGGTTCTGGACCCAGCTTCCCAAGTTATTGCTGTAGAGTCTACATAAAGTGTAAATCATAAATGTGGAATTCCTGGGGTTAGAAGGAAAAAAAATAGTCATGTGGTAATGTTGTTTCTTCTAAGGGGATCCCTCACTATGATTTAGACTTCCTAACCCAACCTCCTCTTCCAGAACCTGAAAACAGGTTCACACAAGAATCAGTTCTTTTAATAAGGTACTTGAGCATTACTATTGCAGTTACTGTACAACTGTAAAGTTTGGTTTCCTTAAATATTGCAATGTCTTTAATATTTTACATGTCTGCTTCAATATGATTGATGTTTTCAAAAGTGGTTTGATAAAAAATTGTTTGATAGCCTTTTAGCTGATTTTAGTAGCCGTAGCCCCACTCTGTCTATAGAAACAAATCTGAAGGTAACTGTCAGAATGGACTGTGGATGCAGAGTTTGAACCAAATTCCACAATTAGAGTAAGGTTCCATGTCAGGGGCACCTGCCTCTACAGCGCTAGACGCATAAAGTGTAAATGATAGTGAGGGATCCCTTAGAAGAAACAACATTACTATAGTTATTAATTTTTTTTCTTCTCGGCAGTGCTTGCTGCATGTTGCTGTGGGTCAGGCAGCCTACTTTACTGCATGGAGGGTCTGAAGTCCCCATCTGCCTATTCATCATGCCCTGAGTCCCATGATCTCCCATAGTCTCTGGTGTTATGTCTTGCACAGGGAGACTTCCTCCTTCCCTCCCTCCTGCATTAGTCCTCCACATCTGTACATTACTACTGTTGGAAAGACCGGTGTATAGCTTCACACTGAAAGAAAGCAGTCTGAGTTTTGAGGATCTAGGGGTCACTGGTAACACTAGTGCTGATACAGATTAAAGCATTTTTATCTGTTTGATAGTACTGTACCTGTTAAATTCTCTACAAGAGTTCATATAGCCATATAATTCAAAGCCCTGGGGAAATAGTGATAGTATATGGTTTAAGCAGATTTTACTGTATTCTTGGGACTACAGTATTTGTTTTTCATGGAATATTAGCAGTTGAATTACAGTATGTGTCCATGTTTTTGATTCACTGACTAGAGAAAAACAATCTGTTTATTTTCTCTGTGTGTGTAGAGCCCTAGTTTCTTCAGCTTTTCTTCATAACATAGTAGTCCCTTCCCCCTTGGTTTCCATCATCCTAAAAGTAGTACTAATAATATCGTTATTTGATCGACTTTAGTCTTGAGGTAGTCACTCTCAAAAGGTATAAAAAACCAGAGATTCACTCTCCCACAATACATGTATTAAAGCATTTCCGTCTTTAAAATCAGTTTCAGAAGGTTTCACAATCTCAAATTAAGAACACCAATTTTCAACAATGACTGAAAAAGTTTTTTATGTATTTATTTAACAAAGTGGAAAGACTTTTTACAGAGGTTCCTTGTCAAGTTACAAGAATAACAAATTACAATGGTTTCAGTAAGCAGTACAACATGAGGAAAGTAATTACATCAACAAAAGAACAATATGGCAAGATAAATAGTGTGTCAGGTGCAGCCAGTGGCCTTGTCTGAAGAGGGGTGAAAGTGATTACAAGGAGAGAGGACAGGGGGTGAATTAGGGGGTGGAAGAAGCAAAATAAGAGCAAGGAGGGAGCAGCCACAATGAAGCTTATGTAGAAAAAGATCCACGGGAGGTGGGGGGTAAAGGGAGAGAACAAGGTGAGGAAACTGAGAGGAGGGAGGTGGAAGTGGGAGTTGAGGGGTAAAGAAAGAGGGGATGAGGTAGGATGAAAAGAGGGCAGGGATGGGGACGGGAAAGGGATGAAGGAAAGAAGTGATGTAGTCAAATACAAGAGAACTACCAGCAAAGGCAGTTTAAATTTACCTCTAATTGGTTATATACCCAGCTATGCATTGAAGGTTTTCTTTATCTTTGAGATTAAATTAAGAGCATTTGCACACTATTAAGTCAGAAAAGGATCTGTTCCACCTAATGATAATGCAAGTTGCCTTGATGGGTCAATATTTGTTAGCTGGCAAAAAATATCATCATATAGTTTTATTAGCAAAAATTTATTTCAGACATCCTTAGATTTATCGTCAGTGTATTTTTAATTTTCTCAGGTATTTTTAAATCTGATTTTATGGCTAATTTTGTAATTGATGACTCACATCATTAAAGATGGCCACCACTCGCATTTTAAAATCTCTTCAGCTAAGGTTACCTGCTGAATGTTTATACGAGATTAATATCGTGGATATATTAGGATGGTGCTACCAGTGTTTCTGATGGTAAATAGCACAACACTGTACCAAAATATTTAATTTTTTAATGGCGGGCATGGCAAGGAGCTGGAACTTTTAAAAACTTCAAAATCCTGTGTCTTCATTAAGGAATGAAATAAAATGAAAAGAAAAATTAATATACTGATGCTTTGACCAGAAAAACATTATTACTGAAAAAATGATATGGTGACTAACACCGTGCTCATTTGAAGAACTAGTGGAACCAAAATTGGCAGAAAGAAAATGATATAAATTTTAAGAAGTAGTCAGCTGTAACTTTTTACAGTATTTCTGAAGTATTTTTTTTTCCCTTTGCTATTAGAAAGTTTTCTATGTGATAACATTGTGCTGGATGTGAGGAATAGCTCTCAGCCTGGAAGCTGCCATATCTACCTCTATTCTCCCCACTACATCATCAGCATTGTGATCTCACTGACAGTGACATCACAGGTGACTGAACTCACAGTTACTGGGTGGCTGTTCCTAAGCAGTAGTGATGTCACAGTCAGTGAGGTCACAATGCTGATGACGTAATGACAGTAACAGAGGTAGGTATGTCAGCTATCGGGCAGAGTGCTGTGCAACACATCATCCCTAGTAACAACATGTAAACAATCTTCTAATTAACCATATGGAAAAGAAAAAGTACCTCATATATAAAAGGTAATGGCTGACTGCTTTTAAAAACTAATATTAGTTTTAAGCAGTATACTAGCTCTTTAAAGGAGGGTCTCCTGATTTTGTAAAAAAAAAAGGGATAAGCCATCTCTTCCCAAGTTCCTTATATGTGGGATAGAAAAGCACTAGATGAGTGATATCTTCTGGCACACCCCGTCTGCACCCACATAATGTTGCCTCATAATTTTCAGAATTGCCAGTATATCTTGCTCTTAAAACCATTGAATTAAAACATTGGCATCTAAATCTGTCAAAAATGTTCTGAACATCTTAGTAAATATGTGGCACTTTCAGCAGGATAATTGGGACATACAAACATGGAAATGAGATGATAGGGAGCATAAACTGTCCTTCAAGATCGTCCACCAGAATTTCAGTGGTTAACACATGTATATCTAATATTCATGAATATATCCAGACCTCTTTTAAAGCTATGCAGTGTAGTTGCCATAACGACTTCCACTGGCAATCCATTCCACATATCCACAACCCTTTGTGTATAGTTTTTTTCCTGCCTATCAGTCTTGAATAAGTCCTCTTGTAGTTGCAGTTTGTTACCTCATGTTTTTTCCCCCAATTTATATCTTTATTGCACTACTCTTATGTCTGCTACAGTAGATGTGCAGTCAGTCCCTCTCCTTCGGACGGCAGCCAGCTGTGGTGGTGGGTGAAGGGGCTGTGCCAGTCACTGTCAACAGGAGGGGGCCAACAGCTGTGGTATGAGGGGCACTGGGGGGAGGGAGGAGGGGCATAAGTAGGCAGGATGGAGAGGGGGGCTCAGAGGAGTGATCAGGGGGAGGCCACTGGACCACCAGGGTTTCCAGGTCTGTCACTGGGACTGCCAGGGATGCTACTTATGCCATAGGAGTTGGGGATGGGGAGCCACTTCCCGCACTGTAAAGTGCCTCTGCACAGTCCTGTGCCGTGGCAGGGGGTGGGTATGTTAATGGACCTGTAATAGGATTCAAATGGATCATTAGCCCCTGGCATGCCCTTTATGCTTTGAAAATGGCTTACGGGGCAAAGGTGCTATCCTGTTTGGGACATGCTAGCTCCCTTTGTCCATATGAGACACTGTCCTGGATGGGGCTGCGATCGTGCCATGCTATGTTCCTGTGCGCTGCGCTTCTGCCACTCCCATTTTCAGACAGGAAGAGCGCACCAGACAGTTTATGCTGCCTGTCTGACAGTGTTCCCAGGGCCACCAGCATGCTAAGAGATGCGCAGCACTACAGACTGCATGCTGCTAGTGGCCACCTCTGAAAATGGGGCCCTATGAGACTAAAATGACATCATGCTGTTTCCCACAAAAAGCTGTGGTTCTGAGAACTCCGAGCAGAGACAGCAGTGACAAAAATGTAGTTTTGTGCCACACGTCAACTTTTGTTTTTTGTGAATGAAGAATATTTTATTATAAGTAAGTAAAATTATAGGGGAACTGTCAACAGGATTTCTTAATGTCTGAAAGCCCACAAAAAGCTAATTTGATTGAGTCATTGTGTTGATCTGTGAATCTTTGCAGTCCAGAGTTATTCATATGTAAATCACCCTGTAATTAAGGGCTGGTGGCAGCCATATGTTTTGGGCTTCGGACAGGAAATGATGTCACCATGGGTCTAGGTCCCCCTTTAACTGTATTTAATCCAACAGGTTAAATAGGAAATGAACTGTTTTATTAAGTGTGTTTTAAGGTATTATTACAACACTTTCTACATCTATAATAATTGTTTTGTATGTGCATTGAAACTAGCGAGTTATTACCTTTACATTTCAAACTGTTTGTAAAAATAATCCATCTTCAAAATTGCTTTGATCTCTATGTTATGCTAGCAGTGCCAGCTGATCATCAAAAACTACACATCTCAAGCCTGGCTCGGTGGTGCCAACAGGTATTGGGGCCCCATATCAGGATTTTTAAACCCTGGCTGTGTTCATGTCAGTACAGAGTTCTGGGACTGCCACAGCACCAACTTCTGTCTTTTTCCATTCTCTGTCTTGCAACCTTTTCTCTTACAATTTCAGGTGTGAACTCAGGTCTACAAGATGCAGACGTGGCTACGTACCTACTGGCCTGGCATCATGGGGCCGGCCTTCAGATGTGTAGCTTTTGATTATCAGCTGGCAGTACAGCTGTGAGCAAGCTTTGTTCATCTATCAGAATGGGTTTTGAACATGTGTTAAGATTCTCAAAATATTATACTCTTTCTATCCTGATTTGACTTGAAAAGAAAAAAATAGGACATACTTATTTGTTAATTGCAAAAACACATGGATTGACAACATTGTTAAAACATGCATAACCTGAAATGCATTATTAAAATGTAGAATAATATATGGGTGGGTGTGTGTAACCAGAATTTTACACAAATCCGAAGTGTGGGATACAACATAAACCCAGAGGGGTTTATAAAAGCATTGCACACCAAGTGTGCCTGGTTTTTACACACACACACACACACTGCCTGTCTCTCCCTTTTTTTTTTTTTTACAGTTGTAATGACATTCTGGAAAGTCGTGGTCCGTCGGCATTGCTGCATAATGTAAGACGCGCTCAAAGGGTATGAGTGGCAGGATCAACCAGATTGATTTTTTTTAATTTTCAAGGTAGAATCAACTAGCTAGATATTTAAAAATATTTAAAAGCTTACTTGTCCTAAGGTACCGGTGCTCAGTAATGGAGCCACCATGTTGAGCAAGATGTTCAGCCCGCCCACAGTGAAACTATGTACATGCCAGTTAGCTTTCTGTGGTGATGCTTGATTGACAAGTGTTGATTACAACCTCCTGGTTGTAACCACAAATATCAACAGAGAGGTTGTAACTGGAGATAAATGTGTCTTTATCTGTATGTAAAAAATGATCACCATTAATTAAAGAGTATTTTACTTTTTTTGATGAAGTTAAAATTATAACAGTTTCTTACTGAAATACTTTGGATGGAATGGGATTTTCTACTGTAACAATGCCAGAATTCTATTGGATTATTAGGAGGCAGTATAGCACAGTGGTTAAGGGCACTGAGCTACAAATCTGTACTGACATGAACACAGCCGGGGTTTAGAAACCCTGATATGGGGCCCCAATACCTGTTGGCACCACAGAGCCAGTCTTGAGCTGTGTAGTTTTGATGATCAGCTGGTACTACCAGTATAACCTAGAGATTAAAGCAATTCTGAAGATGGATTATTTTTACTGACAGTTTGAAATGTAAGGTGATAACTCACTAGTTTCAATGCACATACAAAACAATTATTACACATGTAGAAAGTGTTGTAATAACACCTTAAAACACACTTAATAAAACAGTCGATTTCCTATTTAACCTGTTGGATTAACTACAGTCATAGGAGAACCTAGACCCTCAGTGACATCATTTCCTGTCAGGAGCCCAAAACATATGGCTGCCACCAGCCCTTAATTACAGGGTGGTTTACATAGAGAATAAAGTATGGGTTGGGGTGTGTAATGAGATTTTACACACACCCAAGTTGTGGATGCTACATAAACTAGGGTGAAGCCCGGGGGTTTGTGGCACATCCCTGGCGAGTGTGTGTGAAATCGAGGATTTGATACACGTCCGCCCATATTTTATTTTATATAATTGCTGGTTTTCCCTTTTCGCCTCAGCAATTATATAAATTAAAAAGCTTCCGGTGCATCTGCCGTGTGGCTTCTCAGGTGCCGATTTGAATCGGCGTATTTAAAACATTTTGTTCTAGGGACATGGATATGTTGTTCATCCACACTCATTGGCAGGTATCCTTGCCGCTTTAAATCTTGCCGGAAGGTCTTCAAGCTTGCTCCTCCCACCCACCCGGGTGGTATAACTCTCGGCTCCGCCCCATGACGCCAGATCTTCCTTACCGCTTGGAAGCTCAGGTTCCCTCCTTAACGCTCTGCGTTTGAGACTGGTTCCTATTTCTCCGTTTGCGGATTTAAAAATAAATTTTGCGAAAAAGACTTCAGTCTTCTATCCCTCTCGGCTGCGATGGACAAATCGACTCCCGGATTTCGGAGATGCCCATGCGGGCAGAAGATGTCTCGGACGGATCCACACTCCACGTGTGTCTACTGCTTAGGCCTTGAGCACGACCCGCAGGCTTGCGACCTGTGCTCATCTTTCTCGGCCTACGTCCTCGAAGACCGTGCTGCCCGATTGCAACTGGGCCGTCCCGAGAAGCGTTTCCCTCCGGTGAAGTCCAAGGAGGCCCGGTTGGCGGTGTCCGCGGCGGCGGGCTCGGCGGATCAGCTCGAGCGGATGGTAAGCCCGAAGGGAGGCGCGGGCACGTATCTTCCTCGGCCGCGGCATTTATCCCGCTCTCTCTGGGCTCTTCTTACACGGCTTCTTTTAAGGAGCTTTGTCTGTCCCTCTCCACTAAAGGAGAAGGGCCTACGTTGGCGGGACCTTATTCTCGGTCCAAAAAGAGGGACAAGGGTAAGTCCCTCCGTCGACGCTCTTGGGAGCGGGAAAGGTCCCTCTCCCCGGGCCGTCGACCGTCGGCTTCGGTCGACCGCTCGGCTTCGGCCACTGGCCTCACGGTGTCCCCGTCAGGTCAGTTGACCGAGACTCCCACCGATGAAGTCGAGATTTTTCTCGACCCATTGGACGGGCTGTCGCCTTTAGCAGCCGAGATTCCCCTCTCCCCGGTTCCCCCGGGAGGAGTTGAGGATCCCGTGGGCTCGCCTGTGCCTCCGGTTCCGGAGCCCTCGGATGCACCATCCGAGCCGAAGGGAGTGCCGGTTCCGGCCGACACCTCCCCGCACCGACCTCGAAATTCCGGGACTCCGGTCTCGGTCTCGGACCTCTTGCGGTCCAGCCGATCCCACCGTCATAAGCGGTCTCGGTCTTAACACCGCTGATAGCGGGCGTCGCCGCACCGGCCTGTCCTCCTCCTCGGATGAGGGAGGCTTGGCGTAAGTGCGTCGGCAGTGCGAGACCTTATGTTGTAACAGCTCCTCCTGGCCGGAGTAAGCCGACCCGTCGCCTTCCCGGCCATTAAGTAACTGTCACCGGGCGACGACACAACCCCTCGACTTATCCGAGGCCTATACCAGGCGGTTGTTGGCCAAAACCAGCTGCTCCACCGATTCCGGTGGAACCTCCGCCTCCACAGCCACCAATTGGGGCTCCGACCAAGATTCTCGGTCGGCTAAAGGTCTACCCATTGGCTGTCAGTTACCCTCACTCCCGACCGACCTCGGCAGGTGAAGGGTGGCTCAGGCCAGAGGCAGCTCTTGAGGACTCTTCCGAGTCGAAGATGATTCCTCCTTTTTCTCAAGCGACTGGACTTGGAGTCTTCAGGAAGGTCCAGTCAGTGGGCGATAGCCCGTCGTCCTTCCTAGGACTACTTGGCTCATCTCGGAGTCCACGGGATGGAGCTCGAACCCGTTCCAAGCAGGCCCGGGTATCCCCTCACGGAGATTCTGGACCGAGGGATTCTCCGGCGCAGGGCCTTTCCGGTGGCGAGGCCATAGTGGAGTCCGGCTCTGGAGCTTTGGCAGCGCCCTGCTTCCTGCCCTCGCCTTGGCCAGGATGGCCAGGAAGTATCACGGTCCCCACGGTTCCTTGTCCGGTTTTGGAACACCCTCTGCTGAGGGTTGGTTACCGACAGCGTTTCCGGTAGCGCCCGGCTGCGCGCCAGGGATGTGGACAAACCTCCTGACAAGGAGTCCAAGAAGTGGACTATGTCGGGCGAAAAGTCCGCTCGTCCTTCTCAGCCTTCGTCAGGCCAGTTCGGCCGTCCTCATGGCACATTTTCTCATGCCCTGTTGGGCTCCTGGATGAGGTCATCCCTCATCTTCCGCCGATCTGCAGACTACGGTTAAGCAGGTGCGGGACCAGGAGCAGGGCAGTGGCCAAACAGCAGCTCCAGACTGCTTTGGATATAGGGGACTCATGTGCCAGATCGGTGGCGGCCGCAGTGGCTATGCGTCGGCGGGCTTGGCTGAGGATATCCATCTTTACTTCGGATACCCAGCACAAGTTGGCGGATGTTCCCTTTTTGGGGACTGACCTCTTCGGCCCTGGGGTGGAAGGTCACCTGCAGAGGATCGAGAAGTCCAATGCTACCTTGGACTCGGTCTCTTCCGCTCAGAAGGACAAAGGCCGCAAACCACAGCCTAAGCCCTTTCGTCCTTCTGTGCCCCGGGCGCGCCCGGCCCAGCAACGTCAGGGCCAGCAGGCTCGGCCTTGGCATCCCAAACCCAAGCCGCCGGCTTCCTCTAACAGGAGGCAGGGAGGAAAAGGCCCAGGAGGTCCCTCGGCGGTCCCTCCTCCAAGCCTGCCCAGTGACGGGCTGAGGGTGTCGCCCCATTCCGTCACCTTATCCTGGGTCCCCGTGGAGGCAGCTCCAGCACTTCCGTTCCGCCTGGTCCGCTGTTTCCCACGGACAGGTGGGTCTTGGAGAGTGGTGGGAGAGGCGTGCCTCTGGAATTGACCAGGCACCACCCTTCAGAGCCCGTCGCCCCTGGGAAACGGGATCCCCAGCCTCACTCGGCTCGTCGAGGCCGACGCCAGCTCTCCTCCTCCAGAAGGAGGTGATAAGAGAGGTGGTGGACCCTCCTTCAGACCAGGGTTTGTGTCCAAGTACTTCCTGGTTCCGAGACGGACGGGGGCTGGCGCCCCATTCTCGACCTACGGCCTAAACAAGTTCCTAGGTCTCGAACCTTCAGGATGGTCACTCTGGCTCAGATAATACCATCCTTGGAGCAGCGTGTGGTTCTGCTCTCTGGACTTGCAGGACGCGTTTTCACGTCCCTATCCGTCCGTCTCACCAGAGATTCCTCCGCTTCTGAGCGGAAGGATCCCTCTTGAGTTCAAGCCATGCCCTTGGCTTGTCTCCAGCTCCCAGGGTCTTCACCAAATGCATGGCAGTGGTGACAGCATTCCCTGCCGGCGAGGGTCGGGTGTACCCTTACCTGGACGACTGGCTGATAGCAGCTCCCTCAGGAAGGAGGCAAGTGGTCCAGAGATCTGGCCCTCAAGTCTGCTCTCAACTGGGCCTCCTTATCAACGAGGCCAAGTCGGAACTCGAGCGAGCAGGTGATTCTATTCATCGCGCAGCTCGACTCTCTTCGAGCCAGGCGCGGCTCCGCGGACAGGGCCGAGGTTCTTTCCTCCTTTGCCCGATCATTTCTGGTTGGGCAATTCGCCCTGCCGGGACTTCCTCGCCTCCTGGGTCTCATGGCGGCCTGCACCAGCGTGGTCCGTTGGGCCCGCTGGAACATCGTCCCTTCAGTGGGGACTGGCCAGCCAGTGGTCTGGCGCTGCGATCCTTTGGACCAGCTTGTGTCGGTGACACAGGGGATGTGGGCAGCTCTCCAGTGGTGGACCGTTCCAGATCATTTGCAGGAGGGCATCCCGTTCGTCCGCCCTGAGCCGACGGTCTCTCTATCGACCGATGCCTCTCTGATGGGTTGGGGTGCCCATCTGGGGGATCACCGGGCTCATGGCCTCTGGTCCCCGCGGGAGTCCCGATGCCACATCAACCTGCTGGAGCTCCGAGCGGTCCGCCTAGCTCTCACCGCCTTTGCTCCGTTCCTCCGGGGTCAAGTGGTCCGAGTCAGAGCGGACAATACCACGACCATGTACTATCTAAACCGCCAGAGGCGGGGCGCTCCATGCTTCTATGCAAGGAAGCTCTCCGCATTGGTCACTCGTGCACAGCCTGGGGCGGATCTCCTAGCCATTCACGTGGCAGGAGCCTCCAACACCTGGCGATGCCCTGAGCCGGATAGGGGCTGCATCCCACAGTGGTCTCTCCTGCGGAGGTAGTACAGCATCTGTTCTCCCATTGGGGCACACCTCAGGTGGACCTGTTTGCCTCCAGGGAGAACGCGAAGCTGAGTCTGTTCCATGCCGCCCCCTCAGCAGGGCTCGCTGCAGGGGGATGCCTTCTCGAGGCAGTGGACCCCGGGCCTCTTTTACGCCTTTCCCCCATTTCCCTTGATCCACAAGGTGCTTCTCAAGGCGAGGAGGGACAAGGCGCAGGTGATTCTGATAGCCCCAGACTGGCCTCGCCAGTTCTGGTACCCAGATCTCCTCAGTCTCAGCTCCAGGACTCAGCGGCAGCTTCCAGCTCGCCCGGACCTGCTCTCAGTCAATCAGGGAAGGTGTTCCATCCGGACCTTCAATCCCTGCACCTGACGGCCTGGTTCCTGCGCTAGAGTTCCAGGCCTTGGTCTTTCCAACGAGGTCCTCAATGTAGTTGAGGCGTCCCGTAGAGTCGACCAGAAAATGCAATGCCTTCAAATGGAAAAGGTTTTCCATTTGGTGTCAGAACAAGAGCTTGGACCCTTCCTGCTGTTCCTTGGCAAGCATCTTGGACTATTTATGGTCCCTTTCTAGTCAAGGGCTTAGGTCGGTGACCCTAAAGGGTGCACCTGGCAGCCATCTCTGCTTACAGGCGCGGGCGGGAAAGCAGTCGGTGGCGCAGAGAGAAGGTGGTCTGGCGCTTTTCAAAGGCCTTGATCACATTCCCCTCAGTCTTGGGAACCCCCACCTCCGTGGGATCTACTGCTGGTACTGGCAAAGCTCATGGGCAAGCCATTCGAACCTATCTTGAGGTGTGCTCTCTCTCACCTGTCGTGGAAGACCGCCTTCTTGGTGGCTATCACGTCAGCCAGAAGGATGGGAGAGCTCCAGGCGCTTTCCATCGAGTCTCCTTACCTGGTCTTCCACAGGGACAAGGTTGTCCTCGCCCCACCGAAATTCCTTCCGAAGGTGGTGTGGAGTTTCACCTTAACCAGGTGTTGACTCTGCGGTGTTCTACCCCAATCACACCTCGGAGGCGAATATAGGCTCCATACTCTAGACCCTAGAAGGCGCTCGCTTATTATAAGGGCACACGGCTGAAATCGAGGAGGTTCGCCAGCTGTTTGTCACCTACGCTGAAGCCGCATCTGGCAGACCTGCAGCCAAGCGGACGATAAGCAGGTGGGTAACCTCCTGCATAGATCTCTGCTATGAGTTGGCGGGCATGGAGCCTCCCAGAGGATAAGAGCTCATTCTACCCGCCATACTGCTGCGATGGCTGCTTCCAGGGCGTCCCTATCCAGGAAATCTGCAGGGCTGCTACCTGGAAGTCAGCAAACACCTTCATTACCCATTACCACATCGACCTTGAGTCACGCCGGGATGCTGGTTTTGGGGCCTCGGTTCTCAGTCTCTCTTTCCCAAGTAAGTATTGGGGTGTGCGTCTTGCCTCCCTCCTCCCGGAGAACTGCTAGGAGTCTGCCAATGAGTGTGGATGAACAACATATCCATGTCCTAGAAATACAGGTTACTCACCTGTAACAGGAGTTCTAGGAATGGTATATGTTGTTCATCCCCATTTCCACCAACCTCCCGGCGACGCACAACCTGAGCTTCCAGCGGGCCAGATCTGGCGTCATGGGCGGAGCCGAGAGTTATACCACCGGGTGGGTGGGAGGAGCAAGCTTGAAGACCTTCCGGCAAGATTTAAAGCGGCAAGGATACCTGCCAATGAGTGTGGATGAACAACATATACCATTCCTAGAACTCCTGTTACAGGTGAGTAACCTGTATTTTTGTCCTGGTTTGTGAGGTTTTCACTTGTGGGGGAAAAAGAACTTACCGCCGAGTTCTTCTGGCGGTGACGGTGCTGTTTCGGGAGAGATGGAAGCGGTCAGAGGTCTTGAGTGGTGGCGCTGCTGCGTGAGGATGCGCACAGCAAGGGAAACTGTGCGCTTGTTTGCCGTTATAAACACTCCTTTATAATGGCAAATTACGCCACGGTTTCCCTATGGGAAAAAGGGTAAGCTGGTTATTATATATGAATAACTCTCGACTGCAGAGACTCACTGATAAACACACTGGCTCAATTATTTTTTTTTTTATATATAAGTCTCAGATTACATATACCTTTGAGCTAAGAGCTCTTTTACAAAGGTTCCATGTCAGTAGAAAGGACAACAGATTAAACAGTACAGTAAAGTACGGCACAATAAAGTGTAAATAGGAGGTACAAAACTCATAATGGACACAAAATCATAATGGGCATTCAACGTAAAACAACAGAGACACATTATGGTAATCAGTTTCAGGCACAGGAAAATGCATACAATACATTTGATATTGGCCAGCAGACTTTGTCAAGACAAACAGGGCACAGGGTGTAGGAATTAAATTAGCATTTTATGGGCTTTAAGGCATTAAGAAACTCTGTTCAAGACTGCTCCCCTTTAAGTGAATTTAGGTTTTAATGATGTATTTGAGCACGACAGTAGGTGGCTAACACAAGCCATTTCAATGCAAATATTGTGGTTTTTTTTTTTTTTTTTCATTTGGAACGTTAACTCATCAACATTTTATTTTTTTTCTGACTGAAGTTCTGTGAGTCCTGAAGACTGGGAGGAGTTCTCTAACATAAACATTTTGAAGGCAGACAAACAGAAGAATAACTCCATGACATTAAGGGCTCTAATTGACAGCATCCTCTCTCAGACTGCAGATGACATGAGCAAACAGTGTGAGGTGGTGAACATTGCTCTGCAGAACAGACTGAAGGAGACCAAGACTGCAAAGAGCAAACTGGAGGACCATCTTGGCAAGGTAACGCTGTAACTGCTCCGATCTATATTATAGTAGGTGGAGGTAACGCTATAACTGCTCAGATCTATATTATAGTAGTTGGTGGTAACACTGTAACGGCTCCAATCTATATTAAAGTAGGTGGCAGTAACACTATAACTGCTCCAATCTATATTATCGTAGGTGGCGGTAACACTGTAACTGCTCCGATCTATATTATAGTAGGTGGCGGTAACACTATAACGACCTATGTTATAGTAGGTGGCGGTAACACTATAACTGCTCCGAGCTATGTTATAGTAGGTGGCGGTAACACTATAACTGCTCCGATTTATATTATAGTAGGTGGCGGTAACACTATAACTGCTCCAATCTATATTATAGTAGGTGGCGGTAACACTATAACTGCTCCGATCTATATTATAGTAGGTGGTGGTAACACTGTAACTGCTCCAATCTATATTAAAGTAGGTGACAGTAACACTATAACTGCTCTGATCTATATTATAATAGGTGGCGGTAACACTATAACTGCTCCGATCTATATTATAGTAGTTAGCGGTAACACTATAACTGCTCCTATCTATATTAAAGTAGGTGGCAGTAACACTATAACTGCTCCGATCTATATTATAATAGATGGCGGTAACACTATAACTGCTCCTATCTATATTAAAGTAGGTGGCAGTAACACTATAACTGCTCTGATCTATATTATAGTAGGTGGCAGTAACACTATAACTGCTCTGATCTATATTAAAGTAGGTGGCGGTAACACTATAACTGCTCTGATCTATATTATAGTAGGTGGCAGTAACACTATAACTGCTCCGATCTACATTAAAGTAGGTGGCGGTAACACTATAACTGCTCTGATCTATATTATAGTAGGTGGCGGTAACACTATAACTGCTCCGATCTACATTATAGTAGGTGATGGTAACCCTAAAACTGCTCCGATCTATATTATAGTAGATGGCGGTAACGCTGTAACTGCACCGATCTATATTATAGTAGGTGGCGGTAACGCTGTAACTGCACTGATCTATATTATAGTAGGTGGCGGCGGTAACACTGTAACTGCTCTGATCTATATTATAGTAGGTGGCCGTAACACTATAACTGCTCCGATCTATATTATAGTAGGTGGCGGTGACACTATAACTGCTCCAGTCTATATTATAGTAGGTGGTGGTGACACTGTAACTGCACCGATCTATATTATAGTAGGTGGCAGTAACACTGTAACTGCTCCAAACTATATTATAGTGGGTGGTGGTAACACTGTAACTGCTCCGATCTATATTATAGTAGGTGGCGGTAACGCTGTAACTGCTCCGATCTATATTATAGTAGGTGGCGGTAACACTGTAACTGCTCCGATCTATATTATAGTAGATGGCGGTAACACTGTAACTGCTTCAATCTATATTATAGTAGGTGGCGGTTAACTGCTCCAATCTATATTATAGTAGGTGGCGGTAACACTGTAACTGCTCCAATCTATATTATAGTAGGTGGCGGTAACACAAAGAACTTGGGTCATAGCTTTGCAAGAGCTTCTCTCTGGCCAGGAAATGGACTAGAATATAACATAAAGGGTGCTACTATAACTTTTGTTAAAAACAGGAAACAAATGCTGGCTCCATGTTTCCGAGGGATAGGGAACGCACTTCATATGGGGCCCTGGATTTTCACCCCAAGGACAGGCCGACAGTAATGGAGGCTGAGAAGGGAGGGCGAATAAGCATCCATAAGTATACACTCCTACGAGAGGTTGCATGCTGAATTACTTTATTGAGGACTCCTGTTGGTGATGCAGTAGAGGTGCCTGTGACGGCATTGGTGACCGCCAAGATTATGGGTGACTGGATATCTGTTTTCAGACTCAGATACCTCTGATCCAGATCCTAAAATTAAGATTTAGGATTTTTGTGCTGAATGTCGTAAATCCCAGATTGCAGTATTGCTGGTATGTTTATGTTAAAATTTATAATGTTACTATTTAGATTCTGAAATCCAAATACTGTATGTGCACTTCTAAACTGTGGTATTGCTGATAGGATGTATATGTTAGGATTTAGTATTTTAGAATTCAGATTCAGAAATCTGAGTCCGAATCCAGTGGATTATGGCAACTGGATCCAATTAGGATTCAGATTAGGACAATTTTATCTGTGTGTTCACAAATACATTCCATTGTACTCCCAAAGAAAAGCTGCCCCAAAAGAGTGAGTAAATCATTTAAGGTTTTTTCACATCCTTACTCACATTTGTTCTTCAGTCCATGATTTTAAAAGGGGTTTTTGGGTTCATAAATAAGATGGGATATGGACAATGTAAGTCTGATCACCAATGACAAGATGATCTTCTCGGGAGTTTTGGATATGTAACAATTTTCTAATGTTCCATGCCTACCAACTAGAACAAATCTATCGTGGATATAAGATTTTTTTTTATCACAAAACATTACAACTTTGAGACACTAGCAAAGATAATCTATTATAGTTTTACTTCTTACTATGAGAATTAGAACACCCCAGCAAAACTTGTGCAGCATCTGTTTAAGGAATATGGTGCCCCAGAACTTGAAATATTTTGCAAAGATGCTCTTTCTCATTGCGCTTGTCTCCAGCTTCCCAGCATTCCGATAGATCTCTAGTTCTCACCCCAGGAATCCATCACTCTAAGTTACACTCGAAGCATTTTCCCCTAGGAGAGAGATCCCCCAGAGACAGAACCCTATCCTAATGAGCAGAACTGAGAATTCAGAATAGAGGTTTGAAAAAACTCTGCAGTCACCTTCCACTCTGGCAGCAGCCAGATTTGTTTCTCCGCCTGGAAACAGTGGTCAGCCTATGTCTACTGGGTCTCCAGTCATTTATTTTAAAATAAATAGTTTAAAATGTATAATTATGTATTATTATTACTCTGCATTAGTTAGGGTATTTTAATTTTAAACACTGGTCCTTCTGGAACCTGTTTTGATTCCCGGGAACCGGAGACCACACTAGCCACCGTTTTTCTGTTTCTAGCTATTTTTGCTAATTTCATCTCTTGCTTCCTTTTAGTGAGTGATCCTGTATTTTGAAACTGCGCTATACAGAAACAGAAGCCCTTTCGCTTTCCATTATTGCCTGTGCCCTTCCACCCTAATTAATCGCTTCCTGTACAGGAAGCCGCAGATTGACCTTTAGCACAGTTTTTCAGATGTAAGAGATGTTTTTATTACTGGGCTCTTACTTTTCTCATTTTCTTTACTGTTTTTGGAAATCACTTTCATTGTTTACTTGGATCTCTCTAAACTGACATGTCAGGGAGACCTAGGAGATCCACAGGCTAAAAAACTACTAAAACTTGTTTCCAACTCTTAGCAAAGTCAGACTGCCACAAGATCAGTGTAAACTGCCTGGGATCAAACTACAGCTTTATTTATTGTGAGTCCTGCATTGTTTATATTGTGAATCCTGTATTGTTTTTTGCCCCAAACCTTAAATAAAAGGGCAAATAAATTATAAGGCATTATGGCTTCTTAGTCTGCCGCCTTTTTTTTTTTTTTTCCAACTCCTTTTCCTTGCCTTCCCTGCTCTCTCGGACTGCCTCTCTCGCCATGACCGCTGTACCGACCACTGTGTTCCCCACCATCTTCAAGTTAATTATGACCCCCCAGAGGCTCGGGAGGGGACTACGACCCCCAGGGAGGTAGAGGGGGCAGTGGTGAGGAACCAGCGTTGGTCGTGTGGCAGCGTTGGCACTGGAGGAGCCGTCACCTATCCGGCGGGAGGGGTGTTTTCTTCCCCTAGTTACGCCCCAGATGTGGGATATGCAATGCTGTTCAGCCCGTGACGTGGGTGCTCCCACTCACATCCAGAAGACAACCGCCCACATCTTCCCCATTTTCCAAGCCCCTGTGCGTCGCAGTGCTGATGGTCTCCACCGGGGGCTGCTGCTGCACTGGGCTACCCCTGGATCCCTCCCCAAGAGAGGAGAGCAGTCCTCTGGATGCTCAATCCTCTCTTTCCCCTGCCGAGCCCCATCGCTCCGGGCTCGTTCCCGAACCCGGGTCGCGGCGTGGCGCGAGGTGTGGCGTCCAGTGCCTCAACCCTCAGCACCACCGGGCCGGCCCTCAGTCTGCCTCCTTGTCACCAAAAATAATAAAAAAGGCTCCGAGGGCGTTTCCAGTGATGGTGGGAAGCACAAATCAGAAGATTCCATCTGTTTATGTTTAACCGCAGCATCAAAAGAAATGTAAAGGGTGATGAGAAAATGGATAAAGCTGCTCCGCCATGTGAAAGGCACGGTAACGATAGATCAGATATCGGGGTGTCCGAAAAGGGGAGCACTGAATCTGTTGGTGGCAAAAATACAAAAAGGGCCTCTTATCAGATACTGGAAATGGTGCCTGCTAAAAAAGAAATTAACAGAAAGAAATGTCACTATTAATCCTCCTGAATGGAGAAAGGAGCAGGTGGATGACAAAGGAAAAAATGCCCTCATCTGCGGACATACCAAAGATGTGTCAGTTGTTCCATGCTGTGTTGGCTATGGGAAATTGTAATAATATAAACACTCCCCACGCTCAGGCTCCAGCTTATCTGCCAGTGGAGGAGGAGGAGGAAGAAGAGCACTAGGAGGAAGGTGATCCCATGATCCCATGGAATCAGAGGGCACTCCTGAGCAAGCTTGTGGCTCTTCTGCAGGGCATAATGAGCGTATACTTCATTTTCTTCATTTGTCAGACATATGTTTGATACCCTGAACATCCACACTCAGGAAATGGAGAAGGATGAAGAGGATGATGAATTTATGGACATGATGGTTATGGCTCCCTCGAGGAAGTCCCCATACATAAGTGTGGACTTTAGCTTGAAAAACAGAAAAAAAAAACAAGACTTTAGCTTGAAAAACAGAAAAAAAAATACAGTATTTTGTTATAACTGCATGGTGGGGGTATACCTTCCCCCTCCCCTTGACTCCTCCTAGGACTCTCACACTAGGTGTCACACCTGTTTATCTCCTTCACTACATGTAAACACTGCCCTTTGCCCTAGTTGAATGCTCTTGACGCTGTACTATCACCATTGGTACTATGAATGACATTGTATCCTTACTGTATACTAGCTACCTACTATTCGAGTATTGTATGTAAACTGTTTGTTATTGCTGTCATTGTCACTGTTTGATGTGGAACCTTTGTAAAAGAGCTCTGAGCTCAAAGGTATGATCCGAATCCCTAAATAAATAAATAAAATACTGGGCTTTGTTCTGCGTTGTGCTGCCTGCGCATGTACAGACTGCTGCCCTAGCTAGCCTTTCTACATTTTCCCGCTGCATACTAACTACGCCCTTCTACCTTTTCTAGCAGGTCACCCCCCCACAGAACGCTGCCAACGCGCGCAGGTGCAGAATCAGGAGCGTCCCAGGACCTCTGCAGCTACTTCCCCAGGTAAACAGGCCTCCCACGCCGTGGCTCTGGGCATATTTTATGGCCGTTTTGTGATGGATTCCTGGCTACCTAGCTCCACAGCCCACTGATTGTTTCCGTGGACTCGGCTGTGGGTGCTAGCCTGCCCACCCCCACCCAAGGCGGCCCTTGTTTATATTGGCTCCGGATGCCCACGTCACTTCCTGTGTCGCCCACACCCAAGTCCCCACTTTCCCATTTGCAGATTATACTGGGTGACTACCACGTGGCGCTTGACCTCTCTCTTCCTTCCCAGCTCTCCATCGTTCCTCCCTATACTACCACTGTGTTCATCCACTGGGCTCCAAATCCGCTTCTGCGTCTCACTGCTATCACCTCCCACTCCTAGTATGTCTATCTTCCCTGATCCAGCTTGTTCTCCTCCCTCTCCTCCTTATTATCTTCCTTGCCTCTCCTAGGACTACCTTCTGCCCACTACTCAGCCATACCTGTGTCCCTAGTTGCCCCCCTGCCCCCCCATCCTCCTTCACACACCCTGCACCCTCCATTCAGCTCCACCATCCTCTTGGCCTCCCCTCCCACCCCCTGCCGACTCTTGTATCATATCACGCTAGCATTCCCTGTCTGTGGTTCCCTGCCCACCCCTTGTACTGCCTCCCCTTACCCCTCACTCCTATCCGGGCGAAATTTCTCTCCCGCCACCTCCTTCTTAGGGCTGCCTCCTCCTTCTGCTCCTATCTGGCAATATCCATCCCAATCCTGGGCCTGTCCCCAATGGCTTCCCTTGAAATCGACTGGACGCTTATCGATTAATATCTGCAGCCTCAAAAATCTGGACTCCCCACAATGCTGGGTGACTGTTCATAATCCTGATGTGATTACGTTAGTTGAAACCTGGCTGTCTGGCTCCACCTCTGATGCCCAGGTCTCTCTCCCAGGCTACTGCCTCCACTGGCTGGACCGAATCGGTAGGAGGGGTGGTGGTTGTGCCATCTGTGTTAAAGACCCGCTCCTTGGTCTAGCCCTTCCTCCCCCATCCTTGATTACAATGCCCAGGCCCTAACTCTAAAGTTGTCACCTGACCCCTCCAGGGCTCCGATCTTCCTGACTACTGCTTACATACCACCAAAAAATCAAGCTCAGGCACTGGGCCCCCTAATTGACTACATTACCTCCCTACCTAACCCCTCTGACCAAATCCTGGTAGGTGATCTGAATATCAATTGGCTATCTCCCAAGGTGTCCACCTCCCGTGAGGCGTTCTCTGCCATTGATCTGACACAACTAGTCTCACAACCTACCAGATTAAATCCTAGTACAGGCACTGGCACTCTTCTGGATGTGGTTCTTACCAACAGGCCCAGCCGCGTCCACAACGTTCAAATCCTCCCAGATTGCCTTAATGACCACTCCCCAGTTCTTTTCTTCTGGGCAACCTCCCTGCCCAAGCCCCCTGTTCACACCACCCACCGTTGTCGGCTTACACCTGGTGGGCTAAAAGACTTAAAACACTATCTAGCTGGCACTGATTGGTCCCTGCTACTAAACACCCCTGATATTGACAAGGCACTTGCCTTCTTTGTCCACACCTTTAACCTTGCCTGTGACGCTTACGCACCCCTAACCCCTCTTAGATCTAAAGTAAGGCACACCCCCTGGATTACCCCTGCCTTACGCACGCTTCTCAAACAGCGGGACAACTTGTGGCACATTGCTGCTCGAAACTGGCAGCCAGCTGACAGTTGGCCTACGCAGCTGCCGGAATAAGTGTACTTGGGCTGTCCATAAGCAAAAGGCAGATTATTACCATGCTTCTCTTACCTCCTCCTGGGGTAACCCTAGGTCCTTCTGGGACAATATCAAGCAGCTAAATGGTGGAGACGCCGCCCCCATCGCTTCTCAACATTGATGGGACTACCTCCACTGACCCTGCCCTCATTGCAACGCACCTCAACAACTCCTTCTCTGGCCTTAGTGCAGTGCTCCCGTGCAACTTCTTCGATCCCTCTCCCTCCATGTTTGCCCCTCCCATCTCCCGCCTCTTCCACCTTCGCACCGTCACCACCCATGAGGTTAGGCCCTACTTACTAAAAGCCCTGAAGTGCAACTCTATTGGCAATGACTCCCTTGATCCCTGTCTCCTACGCCAGGTCCTGGATCAGGTCATCTCGCCCATTACTTGCCTCTTTAATAAGTCCCTCTGCCTGGGCACTTCCCCACTCTCTGGAGGATCGCCACTGTTACCCCTATTCACAAAGGTGGTGATAGGACGCTCCCAGGCAACTACCGGCCTATCTCCATCCTCTCCCCCCTCTCTAAAGCCTTGGAGAAAATTGTTGCCAGCCAAATCTCACATTACCTCACGAAATATGATGTCCTCTGTCCTGAACAGCATGGATTCAGAGTTGGTCATAGTACCAATACTGCTCTCCTGGAGTTTGCTAACTTCCTTCATAACTCACTTGATGCTGGCTCCCTCGCTGGTGCGGTATTTATAGACCTATCAAAAGCCTTTGATACCGTCTCACACCCTCTACTGTTAGCTACCCTTGCCAGTGTGGGGCTTTGCCTCTGGTCCAGTCTCCTGGTCGCCAGCTACTTGACCAACCGCTCCCAGACGTGTGGATTGGTGGCACTTTTCCTGTACCTGCCCAATCGCTCAGGAGTTCCCAGGCCCACACTCGGGCCCTTCTTCTCTCTTTCTCAATTCCCTGCCCAATGCATGCGCAGGAAATATCCTACTCTATGCAGATGACGCAGTACTCTTTGCCTCTGACAGTAACCCTGTCTCACTCCAAAACTCCCTTCAGCGTGCCTACACCTCAGCTGAAAACTGGTTCTCTGACCACCGTCTTGTCATCAACCTTAAGAAAACTAAATCTATGCTTTTTACACACCCTCAAAATAAGTCCAGCAACTTTCCTCTCTCTGTCCACTCCGCCCTGAATCACCCCTTAGAACTTGTGCACTCTTATAAATACTTTGGCATAATCTTCGACTCTGCTCTCTCCTTTCATAACCACATCTCTGCCCTGACCTCTGCCTCCAATGCACGGTTGGGTATCCTCTACCGGCACAAAAAATGTCTCCCAGCAAACTCCCTCCGCTTGGCTGTCACCTCTTCGGTGCTCTCACTAGTTGACTATGGCCTTCCTGTATATGGCGCGGCAGACCAGACAGCCCTCCACAAGGTACGCCTAATGCTTAACAAAGCATGTAGACTTATTACCAGTGCCCATAGACTCACCCATACCTGTCATCTTTACTCCATGTCCACCCTACTCAACCTTGATGAGCGCCTCTTGTTCCTAACCTGCCAAGTTACCTATAAAGCCCTCCATGGTCTATCCCCGCCAGGCCTTGCTAACTCTATTCACCGATCCAACCCCACGGTGCACACTCGCGCCTCCAGCAAAGCTGCTCTGGTCATTCCAAGGGCACGGACCACCCAGGGCCAAAGGGCTTCCTATAGAGCCCCTCCTGGTACAATTCCCCCTGCTGGCATCACTGATTCCCCCTCACTCGCTAGCTTCAAATACAGCCTAAAAAATCACTTGCTCACTTCACACTCCTGCCACTGCCCCTGGCCCCCCCATCCCCACCTCCGTGATAAAAAAAAAAAAAGGGTGTTATAACACTCATCACCTGTAACGTGACTGTGCCTATTGTTAAACTGTGTTGCTGATTGTCTCGCATTGCCTGCAACGTGCCTGTGCCTTATTGCTGTACTGTATTTCTGATTGTCTCATGTATGTATGTTTTGTCTTCCTTATGACGAGGTACCTTTGTAAATGAGCCTCTGGCTCAAAGGTTTTAAACTGACGTTAAAATAAATAAATAAATAAATAAATAATAAATAAAAAATAAATAAGTCCCTTAAGAAGACCATATTAAAAGTCATGTCTGCACCTACCTCAGCTGCAGCCATCAAGAAAAAGATTGATAGAAACTACCAGGTGGACAGACGGGGAAGGGGGGGTAGAATACCTGTATGCTCACCCTGATTACAAAGGTGTAGTCCAGGTTGCTGCTTGCACAAGAGCAAAAGTCACAATTTTTGCACAGGCTCCAGAAAAGGGCTCCAAAAAAGTGGATGCTATGGCCAGGAAAGTTTATACGACAGCTTTCTGCTCATCAAGCAGGCAGCTTATTTAGCACATATTGCACAGTACTGGAAAGCACTGCGGAACACAGTTGTGGCACTTGCTAATGGAACAGACAGTGATCCGGCACATGACTTGGTTGCCACTGCAAGATCAGCCCTGGATGCTACTAAATACCATTCCCACACTACTGCAGACACTAATGACATGGTCGCTAGAGTTCTGTCTTATGCAATGTCTTTAGGAAGATTCTCCTGGTTAAGAACTACCATCTTTTCCCAGGATACCCAAACCATAGCCATGGATTTCTCCTCTGAGGGGAAATTCACTTTTTGGTGAAAAAAACAGAGGTATAATATGCTGTATGAAAACAGTGGATGAATGCAAGACCATTAAAAGGGCAAAAATGAAAAGGAAAAGGCTTCTACTTCCTATAGGCTCCATGGAGGGGAAGGCAGAGGTTACTTCCCTAGTGTTTACCCCATATATACCCCCTGTGAGTATTAGCCACAAAGAGGCTACTGCATGGGCAGGGGCAGACTGGGCACAAAGCGTACTTCTGCTGCAGCACCAACACCCACGCCCCAGCCAAAGCAAAATCCCTGACAGTTCCACCCAGGTCGCCCTTCCATTATCAGTGTGGGGGGGTGACTCTGTACCTTAAGGAATGGGTAAATACTATCTCAGACAAATGGGTTCTAGAGGTAGTGAGGCAGAGACTGTCTCTGCAGTTCATAACATTCCCAGGACTGCAGAAACACAAACATTTTCCAGCGTGCTGTCCCATAGAAACTGTTCCGCTGGAACTGGAAGTAAAAAAATGACTGACAGCAAAAGCTGTAGAAAAGGACCCTGCCTTTCAGTGGGCAAGGGTCAATACTTAAGAAATGTCCACTGCCACAAGAAAAATGGGTAGTAGCAACTCATTTTGGATCTGAGATTTCTAAACAAGCATATAAAGAAAGAGAAATTCAAGATGGTTACACTGAGAACACTGATACCATCTGTGCAATCAGGACACTGTCTGGGATCACGGGATCTGAAATATGCCTATTTTCATATCACAGTCAGGCCATCACACAGATAATACCTCGGGTTCAAGCTAGGGAACTGCCCCTGGAATTGCCAATACCAGTTCACAGCTCTTCCCTTTGGCCTCATCTCAGCACTAAGGGTATTTGCAAGGTGCTTGGCAGTGGTGGCATCACACCTGAGAAGGAAAGGTGTGATAGTTCTTCCCTACCTGGACAACTGGCTAGTTTCAGGGAAAACAGAGCAGGAGTCAAGGTACTTTCTGCAGGCCATAAAATACACCCTGGAGTGTCTCGGATTCCTCATAAACCTGCAGAAATCCCAACTGGAACCTGTTTCCAGTACCGGACTTCATAGCAGTAGAGCTAAACACCTTACAGGGGAAAGCTTTTGTCGTTCAGGCCAGAGTTGTAGATCTCTGATAGCAACAGTAGAGTCCTTCACAACAGGTCAGCCAAGACCTGCAAGGAACTTCCTGCAATTTCTAGGACACATGGCTGCATCCACAGCTATGGACAACTGGTCTCAAGGTGGGTTCTACTCTAAAAGCTAGTGCCAGTGACAAAAGCACTGGTAAAATCAGTAGAGTGGTGGAAGGAAGACAGCAACCTCAGAGAAGGCATTCCCTTCCTTCAGCAATCACCAACAAGTATTCTTACTACAGATGCCTCACTCCTGGGGTGGCGCTCCTACCTACATAATCTCACAGTGAGTGGCACATGGAGGAAGCCCACTGGAATCACTGGAACACATTAACCCCCTGGAGCTCAGGGCAGTGCTACTATCAATGCAGTCTTTCTCTTCCCAGCTACAAGGTCAGTCTGTCCAAATCAGAACAGACAACGCTACAACAATGTATTACATAAACAAGCAGGGAGGGACAAGATCCTCAAAACTGCATACAGAAGCAATGAGGATCTGGGACCCGGCATACACCTTAGAAGCAAACATTCATGCGGTGCACTTGCCAGGCAAAGACAATGTCCTGGCAGATTCCTTAAGCAGAATCAGTCAAGGAAACTATGATTGCACCCTGAACAGACAAGTTCTTACCACAGTGTTCAGGTGGGACACTCCCAAAATAGATCTGTTCGCTTCTTGGGAAAACAGTCGGCTCCCATAGTTTTGTTGTAGACCACCAGCCAGAGGGACAGTCCGAGAGGATGCCCTGGTCTTAGACTGGACAGTGAAGTTCCTGTATGCCTTCCCACCATTTCCACTCATCCAGAAAGTCCTCCTGAGTTTGGAGGGAATCTGCAACAATGATTCTAATAGCTCTACACTGGACCAGACGGAGACTGTATTCAATTCTGCAGGCCCTGTCCAGCAAACCTCCGATTAACCTGCCACTGAGTCACAATCTGCTAATCCTATCTCATGGCAGGATAGCATTCTCAAACCTCAAAACATTACGCCTGTAAGCATGGTTCTATAGAAGCTAGAATACTCTGGTTTAAACCTCTCAGAGGAAGTCCTGAAAGTGCTTGGAGTTTCGAGGAAAGCAGCAATCATGAAACCACGTTCCTCTAAATGGAACAGATTTTCTTACTGGTTTACCCCCAGAAAAATAATCCCAATAGCGACAAGGTTGCCTATAGTCTTGGAATGCTTGGCACGCCTACAGTCCTTGGGTCTAAGTCCATCAACACTGAAGATGCACTTAACAGCAGTGTCAGCCTACATATCAGCAGGCAAGGGCAAGTCACTGGCTTCTCAACTCATTTTCAGAAGTTTTTTTAAAGACCTCAGTCACTTGTACCCACAGGTAAGGGACCCAGTCCTACCATGGGATCTCAATATCTGCCTTGCCCAGCTCATGGAGGCTCTACTTGAGTCCGTGGATACTGCTGACCTAAGGTATGTCACATGGAAAACCATACTCCTGATTGCCATGACCTCTCCTAGGAGAGTGAGTGAGCTGCAAGCCCTCTGCACAGAGTTAAATTACATAATCTTCCACAGGGATAAGATAGTCCTTAGAACCAGTATAAATTCCTACCTAAGGTGGTGTCTGAATTTCATCTGAATTGTTCAGTAACACTTCCTGTGCTTTACCAATAACATTCGAATTCAGGCGAGCAACAGATTTACAGCGTTGACCTGAAATGACGTCTAGGCATCTATATGGACTAGGCAAAAGATATCAGGTCCAAAAATACTCAGCTTTTTGTTACCTATGGTGAGACTGGCAAAGCTAAACCAGCATCCAAAAGGTCTGTTTCTCATTTGATAGTCTCTTGCATTCAGCTCTATGAAAAACAGGGAAAATCCACCCAGAGGCTTAAGGGCACACTCCACAAGGGGCACTTCTGCCTCTGTGTCATCCACAAGGAGCATCCTCTCATTAGACATTTGCAAAGCAGCTGCCTAGAAAACAGTACACATCTTCACCAAGCACTACTGTTGGGACATACAGTCCAAACGCGATGCCAGCTTTGGAACTTAGAACCTTTTCCCCAAGTAGTCTTGGGACCCAGCCTCCCAAGGTACTGCTATATAGTCTGCATAGAGTGAAACTGTATGTGAGGGATTCCTAGGGTTAGAAGAAAAAATTACTTACCGTAGTAATGTTCTTTCTCAGGGATCCCTCAATGTGGTTTCACTTTCCCACCCTGCATCCCCTTCCAGAACCTGAAAACAGGTTCTCACAATAGTCAGTTCATTTCACTTGGGTTGCTTCAGCATTACTATTGCAGTTTTCTGTGCAATTGTGAGTTGTGTTTTTTTCTCTTTATAGTTCCAGTTTTTACATTTACGTGTCTGCTTTATGTTAATTTATTTAAAAAAAAATGTAAAATTTGAATAAAACTTTTGGTAGCCTTTAGCTAGATTCATTAGCCACCATTACACTCTGGCTATAAAAACAAATCGGACAACTGCTGGGGTGCAATGTAGCTGCAGAGTCTTAATTCTAAGTTCTGTTCTTAGAAGAGGGTCTGTCTCCAGGACATCTGTCTCTGTGAAGACTGATGCAGAGAGTGAAAGCATAGTGAGGGATCTCTGAGAAGAAACAACAGTACTACAGTGAGTATTTTTTTCTTCTTGTAGTTACTGCATTAGCAGGCAGGGTTAGTGAGTTGCAGGCATGATGCACTGATCCCTCATACCTGATTTTTCACAGAGAAAAGTGGATTTAAAAGGAAAAATGTGCAGTTCTCCCTAAGGTGGTATCATTGTTCCATCTGAATCAGCCTTTTTTCTGCCAGTGTCTTTTCTAAGGCCACATGCCAATAAAGGGGGATAGAAACTCCATATATTAAATGTTAGAAGAGCCCTAAGTTTCTAAACTCTAGAACAGAAGACATCTTAAAGGACATCAAACAGTTGCTTGTCACTTATAGTGAGGTGGTACAAGGACAGAAGGTATCTAACCAGTCCAATTCAAGGTTATCCACAAAACATTTGAGATTGGACATGGAAGGTACCTTCAGATATCATTAAAGTACACTCAGCTAGGAGCACAGCAGCATCAGTAGTAGCAAGAAGAAGTACACCACTGGCAGACATTTGTAAAGTTGCTACATGGTCCACAGTATGTGCATTCTCATCCCATTATTGTCTGAACACACAAATAAGAACTGATACGACATTTGGGATTTCTGTTCTTCAGAACCTATTCCCAGAGTAATCGTAAAACCCTCCATCCCAGGGTACTGCTTGAAGTGTCCACTAGGTTTTCCTGGGCTGTTCTAATTCTTGTAATTAGAAGGAAATGTTGCTCATCATAGTAACAGATGTTCTTCTAAAGCACTACAACAGCCAGTGAAACTACCTTTCTAACCCCAGGAACCCCTCACTTGTGTTTAACAGCTGCATCAGGTCCACTGCTGTGATTGCCCCAGAGATTTATAATTGTATGCAATGATGGAATGTTTACACGGAACTGGAATGCAAATCCAACCCTGGCCACTGCTCCCCCTATCAAACAACATCAGATTTGTTTCTCCGCTTTAAGAGAGTAGCTCCACTCTTCTGGCCTTCCAGAATGGTTTCATTGTTTTAAAATGATAGTTTAAGTTAATTTAGTTACTTTTTGATATACCCTGCATTAGTTAGGTTGTTTTTACTTATTTTGTTGTATTTAGCAATTCCCTCAGAAACATAAAAACATAGAATCTGCCAGCAGATAAGGACTGCTTGGCCCACTGAGGCTGCCCGTTTTGCCAACCTACAGTATCACCACGGATCCTACTTATTTCTGGTCCATTCTTCCCCTTCTTTTCCCTCAAGATTTCCTTATGCCTAGAACCTCACCACTGTTTTCACTGCCACCACCTCCGCTGGAAAGGCTGTCCCAGGGATCCATCACTCCTTCTGTGAAGAAGTATTGCCTCACATCTCTCCTGAATCTACCCCCTCCAGCTTCATAGCATGTCTCCTTGTTCTGGAACACCTTTTCTTCTGAAACATACTTCCTTCTTGTACCTTATTTACCCCTATGATGTATTAAAGGTCTCCATCATATCCCTACCTCTCCCTTCATCTTCCAGGCTGCATATGTTGAGGTATTTTAGTCTCACTTCATAGGGCTTCTCATGTACACCCTGCATCATTTGAGTTGCCCTCCTCTGGACTTCCTCCACTCTGTCTTTGTCCTTTCGTAGATGTGGTCACCAGAACTCGACACAGTACTCTAAGTGGGGTTTTACCAGTGATCTACACAGAGGCAACAGCACCTCTCTCTTTCTGCTGGTGGTTTCCCTCCCTATGCACCCCAGCATTCCACTACCCTCCTACTTGTCTTGTTGCACTGCCTGGCCACCTTTAGGTCATCGGGTATGATTACTCCCAAGTCTCTTTCTTGTTTGGTATTCATCAGTACCACCCTGTCCATTTTGTACTCCACCCCTGGGTTTCTGTGGGATTTCACATTGAAACCTAGATGCCATATCCTCGATCACTCTGAATTTTCTCAGGTCACTGCTTGTCCTTTCTACCCCCCCCCCGAGTGTCCACCTTATTGCAGATCTTGGTGTCATCTACAAAGAGGCAGACCCTCCCTTCCAGCTCCTCTGCAATGCCATTTATTAAGGCATTAAAGAGGACCAGTCCCAGCACTGATCCCTGAGGCACCCCACTGGTCAACCCTCCTTTCCTCGGGGTGAACTCCATTTACCACCACCCTCTTCCAGCTATCCCCTAACCAATTTCTTACCCAGTTTACCACCTTTGGACCCACTCCTAAGCTACCCAGCTTGCTAACTAGTCTCCTGTATGGAATGGTGTTGAAAGCCTTCCTGAAATCTGGGTAGGCCACATCCACTGCTCCATCCTAATCTAGTTCCTTGGTCACCCAGTTAAATTAATCTATCAGATTCGTTTGACATGACCTTCCATTTGTGAATCCCTGCTGCCTTGGGTCTGTTAAGCCATTAGATACAAAATATTCTACAAGTCTTTCCTTCAGCAGTGATTTTACTAACTTTCTGGCCACTGATGTCAGGCTGACTGGCCTATAATTGCCAGCATCTTCCCTGCTACCACTTTTGTGAAGTGGGACTACATCTGCTCTCCTTCAGTCCTCTGGAGCCACTCCTGTTTCTAATTACCTGTTATATAGGAATGTCAGAGGTGCATCTAGTACTTCCCTTAGCTCCCTCAATACCCTTGGATGCACCCCTCTGGCCCCATTGCTTTGTCCACATTCAGATTTATCATTCCCTTCGGGACTCTCTCCTCCAAAAATGGACTAGTGTCCACCTCCCTTTCTCAGTGCTTCTGTTACTTTTTTGTGCCCCCCTCACCTTCTCCTCCTCTGTTAACATTGAATAAAAGTATTTGTTCAGGATGTCTGCCTTTTTTCTGGCCCCCTTCTGTGCAATCCCCTCTTCCCTTTTTAACCTTCCATTCTTACTCCTGGTCTTTCTATTTTTGCTTACATGCCTAAAAAATGTCTTGTCCCCTTTTGTTACTGCCTATGCTATTCTCGCTTCAGTTTGTGCCTTTGCGCTGCTTACTGCTCTCCCTGTTTCCCTGATACACCTCCCTATCCTACTTCCTCTGCATCTCCTTATACCTCCTGACTGCTACCCTTTTATTTTTTGCCTTTTCCACCACCTCTTTTGAGAATGACAGCAGTCTCTTTTTTTCCTCAGGTTCCTGCTTCTGTTCCAGGAACTGAAGAAAATCACTCTCAACAATGCAGTTCTCGCTTTCAGGGAACCACATTTAAAAACATAAAAAGTTTGTAAAAAAAAAATGCTCAGTTTGTCTTATTATAATTTTTATTTAGTGGTTATCCATATTAATTACTCTGGTTCCTATTGTGAAGGAACCAGACTGCTTTCCTTTTTAAATGACCAATTTCATCAAAACAGTTGCTTCCTTAACTAAATAAATACTCTGTTTTGACTCGATTGTATTGTGCTTCAAAAATTTAGGAACCAAACTGATAATATTTTATTTTTAAGAACTGATTTAACTTTTGGGAGTTTCAGTGTTGAGGCATGACTGATACTCCACACGAAAAAACATACAGGGCTAGCAGGCTTCAAAAATGGCTCAAAATGTTTTAAGCGCCTTGTAAAGGCAGACTGCCACGGGCTCTGTTTAAAGTGCCTGGGTTCCAGACCACAACTTTTATAATTGTGATCTCTGTAATAAATTTTGCCCTAAAACTCAAAAGAAAAGACCTAACAAAAAAAAAAAATAATGGATTCTCAGTCTGTCTCTATGTCACCTCAGCACAGTAAAGGCTCAGAGGTTGTCCCCAATGATGGTGGAAAGCACACATCAGAAAGTTCATCTCCTCAGAAACCACAACAGTCCCTACAAAGGAGACAGAAAATAAACAGCTGCTCAGACATCTGACAGGTATAGCAGAGCTGGTTCAGAGACCAGGGTGTCGGAAAGGTGGAACCCTGGTTCCGGTGATGGTAAACACAAACATGAACACTAAAAATACCACCAACAGCTTAATCTGGGTCAAGGTCAGTTGACATTCATCTGTATCCCCCTCCTCCTGGGTCGTGCCTGAAAATAGGCAAGAATTTGTTTAGTGCACTTACCCGGTCAACAAAAACTAAATAAATAAAAGAGCCACAGAGCAAACACTGGAAACGGTGTCTGCCAGGCAAAAACAAAAAGAAAAACATGTCTGTGCCATTTCTCCTGAAGAAGGAAGGAAGCAGGCAGCTGACCACAGTACAGTGCCCTCAGCAGAGGACATGACAACGGCATGGCAATTTTTCCAAGTCTTCTAGGCTATGGGAAGTTTTATGAATACGCCTGCCCTCTCCCAGGTACTTGTTTCATACCAGGTGCCTGTGGAGGTAGAAGCCCACTAGTATGAGGAGATGGAAGAAGGTGAAACTCTGGAACCAGACAGTTGCCCTATAACAAGAATGTGGGTCTTCTCCCAGACCTGTAGAGGACTATACCCTGTTTTGTAAGGCGTGTGGTAAACGTCCTCAGCACACCCTCGCAAGATACAGAGGAGGACGAAAATGAGGCAGAGTTCATAGACATTGTGGGGCTGGCTCCCATCGGGAGAGTGCTACTCCCCATTCATAAATCGCTTCAAAAGGTGACCTCTAAAATCCTGTCAGTGCCCACTTTGGCTGCTGGCATTGAAATTCAGGTTGAAAAGAAGTACTAGGAGGACAACTAGGGGGTAGAATATATGTATTCCCATCCTAGTCATGAAGGGGTGGTCCCAGGCTGCTGGCTGTGAAAGGGCCAAAGTACATTTCTCAGCACAGCCACCTGAAAAAGATTCCAGAAAATAGGACTCATTTGCTAAAACAGAGTGCACTACAGCATGCCTGCCTACGTAGCATACACTGCTCAATATCAGAAAGCACCATGGAATGCTGTTCTGGCCATGAGTGAGAAAACAGATGGTAAAGTGTCACAAGACCTGGCAAGCAGTGCCAGACCAGCCCTGGATGCCACAAAGTACCAGTTTCACATGGCCTTGGACACACATAATTTAGCTTCAGGGGTCCTGTCACATGCTGTGTCCCTGAGAAGGTTCACCTGCCCTAGGGTCACTAACCTCTCACAGGATACTTGGACAAAATCAGTGGATTTTCCATTTAAGGGAACATCCTTGTTTGGTGACAAAACAGAGGCTTACATGAAAAACTGGACGAATATAAAACCATTTATAAGAATAATACAGAGAAAGTAAAGGTCTACGCCTCCTATAAGCCACATGGAAATGAAGGCAGGGGTAGGGCCTAATATCCAAGACCCTATACCCTCCTCTGAGTACCCATCTCAGTGGGGATACTATAGAGATGGGCAAAAGGGGTACCAGGCATGCAGCTACAGCACCAGCCCCTAAGCCTCTGCCCAAACAAAACCCCTGATGAATTTGCTCAGGTCACCAAACCATTGCTGGGGGGGGGGGGATTGGCTCACTATGCCCAGGAATGGTCTAAGACTACCACAGACAAGTGGGTTCAGGAAGTAGTGAGTCCAGGCCCATCCCTGCAGTTTGAGAAATGTCCCAAACTGCATAAACCATCTGTATTTCAACCCCATTTCACAACAGAGAAAATACTGCTGGAGCTAGAGGTGGAAAAAGTGCCTGTCAATCAATGAGGGAAGGCCTTTTTCCAGATACTTCCCAACCCACCAGTAAAATGGGGAATATTGAAATACCTGAACAAGTATATCAGGAAATAAAAATTCAAGATGGTAGCTCTAAGGGCGGTCATACCACCCCTTCAGCTAGGGACTGGCTAGGGTCACTGGACCTGAAAGATGCAGACTTCCACATTCCAGTAAGACCCTCCCACAGAAAGTACCTAAGATTCAGGCTACAGAGCTGCTAATACCAGTTCACAGCACTCCCTTTTGGCTTTACCTCAACACCAAGGGTGTTCACAGAAATACCAAGCTGCAGTGGCAGCACATCAAAGAAGGCTGGGCGTGGTGTTTTTTCCCTACCTTGATGACTGACTATTCTCAGGAAAACAGAAAAAGGAAACAAAGTGTTCAGTACAGCTGGTAATTACCACCTTAGAAAGCTTAGGTTTCCTAATAAATCTGCAAAAATCCCAAACAAAGCAAACATAGGTTTTGGACTTCATAGGTGCAGAATTGGATACCGTGCAGGGACAAACACTTCTTCCTCTGGCAAGGGTAACAAACCCTATTACAACTGAAGATTCCTTCAGAAAGGGCCAACCGAGGCCTGCAAGGGATTTCTTGCAGCTCACAGGACACATGACATCCTCCACAGCAGGGGTTCCAGAAGCCAGGTTTCAGATGAGAGACATGCAGTACTCACTAAGGGACCACCAGTCTCAAAGGTGGGATTCTGTGTCAAAACTAGTGCCAGTGGCAAAAACATTCCTACAGGCACTAGAGTGGTGGAAGGAGGAAAACAACCTAAGAGAAGGCATTCCCTTCCTCCAGCTTTCCCCACAAGCATAATCACAACAGATGCCTCCCTCCTGGGGTGGGGAGCCCACTTGGAGGACTTCACAGTAAGCAGCACCTAGAGTCCAGAGGAGATCAGGGAACACAAATGTGTTAGAGCTCAGGGCAGTGTTCCTGGCCATGCAGGTTTTTCCCTGTCAAAAAGGTCAGTCTGTGCAAATCAGAATAGGCAGTACCACTACAGTGTATTACATAAACAAGGAATGGACCAGATCATCAAAACTGTGCACAGAAGCTGTAAATATCTAGAACCTAGTCTGTTCTGTGGAAGTCACCCTGTCAGCAGTGCACCTGCAAGGAAATGACAATGTAGTGGCAGACTCACTAAGCAGAATCAGCCAGGGAAACCATGTATGGACACTGAACCATACAGTGCTGGCATCAGGGTTCATAAGGTGGAGTACACCAGAAATAGACCTGTTCACCTCCTGGGAGAACTATCAGCTCCCTCAATTTTGATGCAGGACCCCAGCATTGGGCACAGTTCCAGAGGACACCATAACACTGGAGTGAACAGGGAAATTCCTATATGCCTTCTAACCTTTCCAGCTCATACAAAAAGTGCTCATAAAGCTGAGACGGGGACCTGCAACAATTATACTACTGGCTCCAGACTGGGCCAGACAGGCATGGTACTCCGTGCTTCTGTCCTTATCCAGCAGGAATCCAGTTAACCTGCCACTGAGACACAATATGCTTACACTCGCTCAGGACAGAGTAACATTCCCAGACCTAAGGACACTACACCTAAAGGCATGGTTCTTGAAGAGCTAGAATTCTCAGACCTAAACTTGTCAGAGGAGGTAATGAAGGTCTTGAAAATCTCCAGAAAACCATCAACAAGGAAAACTTTTTCTTCAGAATAGAACAAATGTCATACTGGTGTGTCACCAGAAAGGTAAATCCCCTACAGACAGGATTGCCTATAGTCATGGACTGCCTGGTTCACTTAGAATCTTTGGACCTCAAGCCCTCCACCCTGAAAGTGCACCTGGCAGCAGTTTCGGCTTACACATCAGCTGGCAAGCTCAAATCTCTGGCCTCACAACCAATTTTTTTAAAGGTTCTTTAAGGGCCTAAACCAACTCTACCCCCCTGTAAGGCGTTCAAGCTATACCAGGGAACAAAGAAGGAAGAAGACTAGGTGTCGTACAAGGAGAAAATGAAAGAAGCCAGCAAAAAAAATAAGGCAGGCAAAAGCTCAGACGGAAGCAAGTATAGCAGAGAGGGCAAAGAGAGGAGACAAATCATTCTTTAGATACTTCTGGGAGAGAAGGAAGGCAAAAGGGGTATAGTCAAGATTACAGCTCAAGAAGGGAGAACAACAGAAGATGACCCAGAAAAAGCATAAATCCTGAACAAGTACTTCTGCTCGGTATTTACTGAGGAGGACCCAGGCGATGGCCTAGAAATGACAAAATGCAAGACCTCTGGACAGGGGGTTGATACTAGCCCCTTCACAGAGACCGAAGTACTGGAGGCACTAAATAAACTGTAGGTTGACAAGGCCATGGGGCCAGACAAAATGCACCCCAGGATATTATAAGAACTGAGATTAGAGTTGGCTGCCCCACTGGCTAAACTATTCACCAAATCCCTAAAGAGTGGGGAGGCACCCGAAGATTGGAAAAGGGCAATCGTGGACCTGCTCCACAAATCAGGCAGCAGGGAGGACTCTGAAAATTACAGGCCGGTAAGCCTCACATCCATAGTGGGGAAGTTAATGGAGACACTTCTCAAACAGAGGATCATGGTATTCCTGGAGGCTAGCGGCCATCAGGACCCCAAGCAGCACGGTTTCACAGCAGGTAGGTCATGCCAGACAAACCTGACCGAGTTTTTTGACTGTGTTACAAAGGTTCTAGATGATGGCATGGTGATAGATGTGGTCTACTTAGACTTCAGCAAGGTCTTCAACTCGGTTCCACACAGAAGGCTGGTAAAGAAGCTAGACCACACAGGAGTTGGACCAGAAGTAGTTAGATGGGTAAAAAACTGGTTACAGGGCAGAACCCAGAAAGTGCAAATAAATGGAGCACTGTCATAAGAAGTAGGGTAACCAGCGGTGTGCCCTAGGGTTCAGTACTGGGGCCCCTGCTCTTCAGTATTTTCATATCTGACATAGCTAACGGACTACAGGGAAAGGTGTGTCTGTTTGCAGACAACACCAAATTATGCAACAGAGCCGACACCCAGCAGGGAGTGGACAAGATGGAAGCTGACCTCAAGAAACTGTAAGAATGGTCTGGAGCGTGGCAGTTGAGATTCTGTGCCAAAAAGGGCAAAGTCATGCACACAGGAAAAAGAAATCCAAATAAGGCATATTACCTTGAAGGGGAAAGACTAGCTGCCTCCACCAAGAGCGCGATTTGGGAATCATTATCTCATACAACTTGAAGATAAGTAAACAGTGCGAGAAGACAGCATTAAAGGCCAGCAATATGCTGGAATGCATTGGGAGGGGAATTACAAGCAGGAAGAGGGAAGTGATCCTGCCGCTGTACAGATCACTGGTTAGGCCTCACCTGGAGTACAGTATCTAGTTCTGGAGGCCCCACCTCAAAAAGGACATCGACTGAGTGGAGACGGTGCAGAGAAGGGCAACAAAAATGATTCAGGGACTACACGAGATGTTCTACAGGGATAAACTGAAAGAATTGAACATGCATTCCCTGGAACAGAGAAGAGAGAGGGGTGACATGAGCGAAACATTCAAGTACATAAAAGTTATAAACCAGGTGCAGATAGATGATCTCTTCCAAAATAAGGGCAGCAGAACCAGGGGACATGATCTAAGGCTGCAAGGAGGGCAGTTCTCCACCAACACCAGGAAGTTTTTCTTCACAGAATGCCTGGAACAACCTGCCTGTAGAGGTAGTAGGGGCAAGCACAGTGGTATGTTTCAAGAATGCTTGGGACAGATACGAGGGAGCCCTCAAACCCAAGGGCAGTTAGAAGGCTAGGCTAAAAGGCAATGGGCAGACTAGATGGACCTGGTGGTCTCTTCCATCGTCAATTTCTGTTTCTATGTAAGGTACCCTGTCCCTCCCTGGGATTTGAACATGTCTTGGACAGTTGATGGAGGCTCCCTTCAAGTCAGTGGGTACTGCTCACCTAAAGTATGTCACTTGGAAAACAGTTTTCCTGATTGCCATGACTTCTGCCAGGAGGGTAAGTGAACTGCAAGTTCTCTGTACAGATCCAGACTACATAATACTGCATAGAGATGAGGAAATCCTCAGGACTAATAGAAAGTTTTTACCCAAGGTGGTGTCAGAGTTTCACTTGAACCACTCAGTGACTCTTCCAGTCCTTTTTCCTGAGCATTCCAGTGTAGGGGAACAGAACTACACTTCCTGGATGTAGAAAAAGGTCTGAACTACTACGTGGGCCACATAACGGATATAAGGTCAGGCCACAATCAGCTTTTCATCACCTATGGTGAGGCAGGTGAAGGCAAGCTGGAAACCAGGAGAACTATATCTAGATGAATAGTTTTTTGCATACAGTTCTGCTATGGAAAAGCTGGTAACATCCCACCCAGAGGCCTAAGGGCACATTCCACAATTAGTAGTAGAGAGGGAGGCAGTATAGCACAGTGGTTTAAGGCTCTGAGCTGCAAATCTGGTGACATCCAGCAGACCAGACCTGGGTTTGAATCCCACAGCCCCCACTTGTATACTGTGTCACCCTGAGCAAGTCACTTAACTTCCCTGTGCTCCCAGGTTGCTCCTGTAAAAAAAGCTTTCAGCTTAGTGTGCTACTCCTGGTTAAACAACTAAAAAAAAAAAAAAAAAAAGGTAGCATTTATTTATAGCTGGTGCCCTTCCCCAGAGACTCAGGGCACCATTGCAAACATAGAATGGTAGGATCACAAAAAAAAAAAAAATTCATATACCGTGATAAATACCCCATAAATAATCCAACCCAATAACATAAAACCCTTTTTAGCTTAATAATCACAGACTGGGATGATGACAGGACAGGGAAAATCAGTCACCAAATGCCTGTAGAAACAGATGGGTTTGTAGGCCCTGAGAGAGTTCCACAGGACACCAGGCCCATGACTTCAAAAGCCCATTCTGCCGAGGTTTCTAACCTTGCCCAGGGAACTATCAGGAGGCCCACCTCAGCGGAGTAGAGAGGATGCAAGGGTAGGTAAGAAGTCAAGAGATCTATCAGTCAGGTAACCTGGGCCCAGCCTGTGCTGGGCGTAATAACTGCGTGAGCCCACTTTAAAGGAGATACACCACTTAACTGGCAGCCAGTGCAGATCACGCAGCACTGGGGAGACATGACACGACCTCAGAAGGCCAGTCAGCAACCTAACAGCCACATTCTGCACCAGCTACAAGCACCACAGTGCACCTCCATTGACCCTCAGGTACAGAATATTGCAGTAATCAAGCCTTGAAGTCACAAATGCATGCACCAGTGTAGCCAGATCACCAGGGTGGATAAGGGATTGAATCCGACTGATGTTTTGCAGATGGTAAAAGCCATTCTGAACTACTGCTGACACCTGAGCCTCATATGTCAGCCCCTCATCCAGAATGACTCCCAGATTTATCACCTTCGTGGCAGCCAAAAGCTCGGAGGGGCTGAGCTGAAGCCCTGTCTCCCTCTCAGTTGCTGCCACTCCCCCCTACATCCTGGCTCCACCACCAGTACTTCAGTTCCATCCGAGTTAAGTCTCAACCAGTTCAATAACATCCTTCTTGGATCTTGGCCAGGCACCTATTTAGCACATCAACGGCCCCTGGTGTCCGGTGGAAATGACATATAGAGCTGAGTATCATCTGCGTAGCAATGAACCCCAAGGCCATATTGTCTAATGATCTTGCTCAGGGCTAGAATGTACACCACAAATAGCATGGGCAAAAGGACTAATCCCAGAGGTACACCAAAGGACAGGACCACTGAGAGTGAGGAGAACCTTCCCTCCACAGTCGTCTGAGTTCTGCCACTGAGAGAGGACTCAGACCAGCAGATAACTTTACTAGTGAGTCTCACATACTCCCTAAGCTGGTCCAATAACAACCCATAGTCCACAATGCCAAATGCTGAAGAAAGATCAAGGAGAACGAGAATCATTCTCCCCATCTCTCACCGTAAGCATGTCATGATGCATCATGACTCATGCTGTTTCTGTACTGTGCCTAGACCTAAACCCAGACTGGGGAGGCTCATAGATGTCAAAGGTAGTGAGGTGTGGCTCAGGCTGAAGTGCAGCTGCCTTCTCAGTAACCTTGCCTATAAAGGGCAGGCCAGAGACAGGTTGGTAATTTGCTACTACATCCAGGTCTAAACTTTTCCAGAGGGGGTTTCACCAGCATGCTTTTCAGAGACATCGAGAACACACCCTCTGACAAGGAACACCAGATAATCCCAGTGAACACTGGACCCAGCTGTCCCACACATCTCACAAGCAGATGTGTCAAGACTAGGTCCAGATCACAAAAAGTCGGATGCAGCTCCAAAATAACCCCACTTGCCTCTTCCACCATCACTGGCTGAAACTCTCCCCAAGACCACTGTCTGCATCTTAGATGCACAGGCTCAACACGGCTGGGCTGTGATGGCCCACCTGGCATGATCTCAGCCCCCATAGAGGACACCCTTTCCAAGAAGAACCAAGCAAACTCCTCACATTTTACAAATGAAACACCTTTCAGGGGCTGCAGATGGGCTGGATGAAGAAGCCTGTCCACAGTACAAAAGAGCTGAGCTGGTCAGTTCCTCCCAGCAGCAATCTTCCTAGACAGGAACACTGCCATTTTATGGGTGATTGCTTTTTGATACTCAGCATAGTGATACATCAATGCACCACAGCCTCTGTGGCAGCATCAAGAGGTATCCCATTGCAAGACATCTGTAAAGCAGCTACCTGGAAAACAGTACACACCTTTACAAAGCACTATTATCTAGACATCCAGTCTAGAAGGGATGCCACATTTGGCACTGCTGTGTTGTAGAACCTTTCTCACAGATAAGTTCTGTACCCACCCTCCCAAGGTACTGCTATGCAGTCTGCAGTTGTTAAACATAAGTGAGGGATTCCTGGGGTTAGAAGAAAAGAAAAATACCCACAGTAGTAATATTGTTTCTTCCAAGGGATCCCTCACTATGTTTAACAATCCCTAGTCCCTTCCTCCCCTTACAACATCTGGAAAAAGGTTCAAACAAGAATCAATTATAGTGTATGGTAGAATGTTGTTCCAACCCGATTTTTATCTCAGCTGAAATGCTGTTGTACCACAGTTCAAAGGTCATGGAATGCTATTCAACCCTTCTGTGGTACAATAGCATTCCAACTGAGCTGAGAAGTGCACAAGCCACGCTAATAGAAATTGCAGGATCAACCACATTAACTGAAGCAGCCGTGGCATGAACAAACACTTGTATAATGCCACAGATGTAAGATCAAGCAGATATGATAAAAAATATGCATTATCAACCAGATATATACACCTGTATATAAAAAAATTAAATGCAGGATCAACCAGATATTTGAAATAACCTATGAAAAAAGACTTGGTTTCTCCATGTCCTCTCGTTAACTGAGAAATGCACCACCATTTTGTTTCTAAAAAATCTCTCCAAAACCTGATTGTGAACCAATGGGAGTGCACAATACAAACGCTGGGGCGTCTGGTCCCTAACAACCACGCAACTTGCCCTAGCAACTAGCTGTAACTCTCAGAATAAGACACAGACAGCAAAGATGACTTCTTTCAAAAAATCAAAATAAAAACTGCTCAAACTATATAAAAATAGATTTCAGGATACCATATACTATACAAAACAGTGGATGGGCAACTGTACAACTCTATGGAGAACCAGTGTGTTCTGCCACCTCAGGGTTCTGATTCCCACAGACCTCTTACGCTTTGCTCTCGAGGTTACAGGGAATCAGAGCCTCTCTGTGGCAGAACACACTGGTTCTGCATAGTTACCCATCCCCTATTCTCTAAGTTGCCTGAGCATTCTTGTAACAGATGTTCTTCACAATAACTAGTTCTGGTCTGTTTTCATACTGATTTCAATTGTTTGAATGCCTGTCATAATTCATTTGGTGTTTTTCAAAATTAATTTCAAATATAGAAAATGTTGGTAGCTATTTAGCTAGTTTCAGTGGTCACATCTCTAGCTCTAGAAACAACTCTGTCATTGTTTGCTAGGGGGAGCTGTGACCACACAACGGCTTTGAATTGCATTCCAGTTCCATGCAAATATTCCATCATTTGCATACAGTTCTAAATGTCTGGGGCACTTGGATTAGTGGACTTGAGGCAGTTGTTAAATACAGTGAGAAATCCCTTGAAAGAAACAATATTACTACAGGGAGTAGTTTTTTTTTCTTCCCCAACTCCCCTTTTTAGGATAAGGCAGTTTGATTCTTCAGAATCAGTTATTGCTAATTGTAGCTTGAGTTGTTGCGTGTTCTGTATTAGTAAATCAAATTTTTTTATTTAGAATTTTGGTTTCTATAATTGGCAGATCTTTCTCAAATTAGGTCTCAAATGCCCTGGCCTCTTCAGCTCAAAGATCTACTGCTGGAATTCTGGGAGGCTTGAGACCAGCACAGTGATGGAGGGAGCATCTTTGAAAAGTATTCTAAATTTTGGGGCTCCATATTTCATGTGGGAGATGCTGCGCAAGTCTTTCTGGCTTTTTCTAATCCTTTAGAAGAAAAGCTATTACTATGGTGAGCAAATTTTCCTCCTCCTACTACTCCCATCTTATTCCACTACAGATGTGTTAAAGGTTGTTAAACTCTTTTAGTGACATATATTTCCTACATGCATTCCTTCATCTTCTTAGGGGCCTTTATTTCATCACTTATGCTCTGGGCTGGAGTGTCTTTGCCTGGCAGGAGCTCCCAGTTTGCTAGAGTGCTAGCACTCTCTGGCAGTATTGGATGCACTACCTTAGTAATAGGGTTGCTCGACACTGGCCAATTCTGATCTGATCGAACTGTTTAGGAATTTCTGATTTTGAATCCAGTTCCTATCTGATTCTGAAAAGTACCCCCAAATTGGATTTGGAATCAGATTAGAAATCCTAATTACTAAATTGTAAATTCTTATGTAAAAAACGTGTTTTAGCTTTGAATTGTAGAATTAGGATTTTCAGACAGCAATTCTGAAAATCCTAATTCTGAGAACTGGGTCAGAATTTGACAGATAAAATTACATGACTTGGCATCTGAGCAACCCATCTTGGAAATGTACCCAGTCCTTACCCGATCAGGACACAAGAGCCCAAGGCTAGTCTTCAGCCTGGCTTTCCCATAATGACAGTGCCAGTGGCTAGCTGGGAATGAGCTTTTACGCTTCTGGGTTTAACTTAAATCCTGTTTTTCTAAGGTGATGGAAGAAGTCAGTTCCCAGGAGAAAAATATTGACCACTTAAAGAAAGCCATCAGTGACAAGGAAGGACCATTGAAAGTGGCTGAGACGCGCCTGGAGACACGGACACATAGGCCCAGTGTGGAACTGTGTCGAGATCCCGCACAGTACAGATTGATCAGAGAGGTCCAGGAGATCACCACAAATGTTGAGAGGTAACCAGGGTGGGGATGGAAATGTGTGGCTATGCTGGGCTTTATGTGTCAAATGTGTAATCTCATTTTTCTAGCAAGCACTATGCACATCTGTAGTATTTCGGCGCTGTTGTGCTGCCCAGGGAATAGAATTTTAGAATGTTAAACTTCAAAGTCTGCAGTGTGGTCACACTTACCTGACTTTCCAACCTACAGATTTATTTATCTGCTGAAGAGATCAGTCACCCCGGGGTCCTGTCTCCAATGGCTAGGTTTTCTACATTTTCACTACCATTGTTTTTTTGTAAAGTTCAAGTTTATTCAATATTTTGCATTAGTTTAGCTTAGTTTTTCATATTTTTAGCATTTTTCTCTGGTTCCATTGTGGCTCCCGAAACCAGAAGAGCTGTGGTTTTCACTGTTTCTCAGTCTGACTCTGGTTATAAAATAAACAGAAATAAAGAACTTTCTTTCATTTTTCGGAGTCATTTATACACAGACATACTTGTACTCTACCAGAATACCTCAGAATAAACTGGAATGATATCTATAATTTTATTAAAATGTTACTATCTTTTTCTTAAAAAAATGTACTCTAAAATTAAAAACAGGTCAGTGTATTAAAACTGTAAAGGTCATATTTAAAACACTAGCTCCCAAAAATGACTTGAAAAGCAATAAAAAAATATTAAAGAGCACCTTTTGTACCCTTTTACAACCCCCATAACCCCCAATGAGTCTTACTTCTGCTGAAATTAAATGCTGCAAAACATGGAATTTTATATGCCATGGTAATTGAGAGGGAAGGGATCGTCTTTAGGCTCATGCTGCTGCTAAGAGCCAGATCCCTTCCACGTCCTGATACCAAGATCCACCCCCGTGCTCACCTGTTATGTGATGTAATAGCCTGGAGAGTGTAGAGCATGCTCAACAGACTGCTATAGGCTCATATTTTAACAACTGTTTTTTATAAGGTGCTCCTTCGCTATAATGAACCAAACTGGAGCCACGTTGTCTGTTCATTATAGTGCTCGGTTCATTATTGCGAGGGATGCCAAGCAGTAACATTGCACTGTGCTGTAAGTACCAGTAATCCTGTGTTGTGTAGTATGAAAGCCTGTCATCTGCTACCTGTTGCTTCAATAAAATCCAGAAAACAAAATGCAATGTAATTGGCAGCTATCCTGCAAAAAAAAATAAAATAAAAAAAAAATCGATCTTTGTCAGCGTGGACCAGCAAAGTTAAAGTGCCTCTAAGTAATCATCAGCGGTTCTAAGGGAGAAGTAAAGCAGTAATTTCTCTAACTTACCAGGCTTAACTAAAAAAAATAAAGTAGAAATTATCTGATTAGAATAGTTTTTTGTAGGTCCAGCTCAGCTGCAAAAAAAACCACACAAAAGAAACACCACAGTTTGCATTGGGTGCTGGAAAGGTGAAAGTGCAGCACGTGTGCTATCGGCAGTTCTAAGGGGGGAGGTGAAGTATTTCAAACTGTAAAAGTAATTACAATTATAAGTGCTGTAACTTCTAAAAAAGCAATCAACACAGTTAAATTACTTAGAGACACTTTTCCAAGAGTGGCTGAACTGCAGATTGTAAGATCCCGGGAGCAGTCTGAATAGTTAGTTGAACTGATAGTGATTTCTCCCGGGAGTCATAAACTGCATTTGTAATAGCAGAGTTTTTGCTATAACGGGGTTCGTTATAGTGAGGGAGCATTGTATCTTAGAATACCGACTTGAACAAACCAAGACCATCACTCAACTTACAAGGGCCTTGCTAAATTTAAATTTCATTTTTTAAACAAAGGTTTTTATCCTGATATTTATTTTTATTTATTTATTTAGCTTTTGTTGACCGGGTAAGTGCACTAGACAAATCCTGCCTATTTTCAGGCACGACCCGGGGGAGGGGGATACAGATGAATGCCAACTGACCTTGAACCAGATTAAGCTGTTGGTGGTATTTTTTTAGTGAATGAGGGAAATTTGGCCAGGACACCGGGGAAATTCCCCTACTCTTTTCGATAAGTGCCATGGGATCTTTAACATCCACCTGAACTACCACCAATCCAGGCAGATGGGACCTCGGTTTAACGTCTCATCCAAAAGATGGCACCTCAGAAATGCAGCACCCCTCTCATGCTGCATTACAGTGTCAGTACTAAGATATTAACCCAAGTGCCAGATGTGGGAACTGAACCCACAGCCCTCTGATCTCCCGGCCTCAGAGGAGAGTGTGCTACCTACTGAGCCACTGACACTGCTTGTGATGTGTTTATATGTACAGTTACATTTTGCTTATGGTTGTGAGTTTCTTCTCAAGTCCTTTATGTGCCAGAACTGCTCTGCTTCATTTCACAGTTCTTTCACCCAAAGAACTCAAGAACACATTCCTATACCCGTAAGATACACAATAACTGTAGATATAAGTATACATATGAAAGTAGTCTGTTTCCATGTCTGGGATGCATCACATTGTGTGATGGTCAGAACACCATGCAGTCCCCAGTGGGCCTCTTTCTCTCTGTCAGTCCTTTGCCACTGAGGCCATCTAGACCACATTCACTGTCGTCAAGGTCCCCTGTTTAACAACAGTACACATCCCAGTGCTGTGATGACTCCTTTTCCACCACCTACTACCCATAGAAACATAGACTTTGACGGCAGATAAGGACCACTTGGCCCACCTAGTCTGCCCATTTCCCTACCTATTGGATAAGCTGCAGGTCCTAGTTAACCAACAGCCTACTTTCTCCTACCCCCCACCAGAACTGCCCATTAGACTTCCTATAGGGAGAGCTCTGCTCTGGGTAGAATACACTCCACTCTCTCAGACTTTTACTATGCACCCCTTTATCCAGATACCCTTCCCTAAGAGATGCAGTCACAAACAGTTACTCCACTCTTATACAAAACTATTTTACTACTAAACACTGGTTATTCAAATGCAACAGTAATATATACAGTGAAGCCCGCCAGGATGAAGTGCAGTGTCACAGGTTTCCTGCATGATAAAGGGATTAACTCCCATTGAAATTGCATTGTTTGCTGCAGTAACTCTACTGCAGAATTCTGCAGAGTTGGGCTTCATCCCGGTGGGCCTCACTGTAGGTATTTATACTACACATAGTTAAATGACAGTACACGTACAAGATTATGAAAAAAAAGCTTTCACATTTTTGCAGGTAAAAGCTTCTGTCTTCTCTACCAGTTGCAAGGTCCTGTTACCTCACTTTCCACACTAGGCTTTGTTTTAATAAGTCTCTCTCTCTCTCTCTCTCTCTCTCTCTCTCTCTCTCTTTCTGCACAGACACACAGTCTGGCCTTCTCTCTTGGATCCAGTCCCATATGTACCCCCACAGAAAAGGGAGAGAAAAATGACTGTGTTAAAGCACTGCCTAAAAATCGCTTCAGGCCTAGGATTGTGGTTGCCGCCTACCTTGACCTTCATGTCTCAGGGCCCCAACTCCATCTTAAAGGTTATTTAGCATCTCAAAGAATGTTGCCAGATGCTCTCCCGACAGTTTGTCTCCAAGCCTTTGCCTGCTAATAAACCCCATTCCTCTTTAAAGGTGACTGACAAAGGTTCTCAGTACGGCGCTGTCCCTGTATCACATACCTTTCCACTCTTGGTCCTCACAGACTGATTTGAAATTGTTGTTTGCAGTGTGTCATTTGTATTTTAATTTGCAGGTTTTCTGCTAGCGCTGCAGAGTAGTTCCTGAGAGAAGCCCTATCGAGTGCTGCTAAGCATCATGGAGAAAATCCTCCTGATGAAGCATTACTGATCCCACTTATTGTTGTACTGTATACATGTTAGGAGAGGGCATTTGTTTATGCGCATTGGCGTGTTCATGTTTCAAGTGCATACGGACAGGTAGGTTTGTGATGCAGACTACCTGCACATATACTTTAAACATGAACCTTTTACGCCAGCGCTTATATAAGCTTAAATAAATGCCTCATTCCTGCTGTAGCGGGATCAATGTTACTAAAATGGAAGCGCCGATTGGGCTTCTTTAGGAGCTCCTCCGCTGCTGCTCGCAGAAACTCTGCAAAATTAAAATACAAATGACACACTGTAAAATAAATTTCAAAACTCAGCCCTATGAGGACCGCAGCGGGAAAGGTACGTGATATTACAAGGACAGCCCTGTACTGAGAATCTTTGCTGGTCACCTTTAAGGAAGCCACTACAGTGAAAGTCCACACCACTTAAGAAACCCTGCTGGGCTGCTGACAATCTCCCGTATAGGCCAGATACAGCAGAGCCAGCCACGATGCAGTGCAATAATCGGCAGTAAGTGATATGTCACAAAGTACTACATGACAAAAGGGCTTAATTTCCATTGAATTACATGCTTCCCTGCAGCATACTGCAGCATTTTATGATATACTGCAGCATTACTGTGTTGCACCTTGGCTAGTGTTAGTGTGTATGTCACATTGATCGAGGCTCCCTGCCCCCCCACTGCTATAGAAATTACCAGCATTTGAGAAAATATTTAGACTATCAGTGACAAGCTGGTCATAACACTTTGCATACATCTAAGCTCAACCTCATCCCCCAAGTGAGAGTTCATCTGATTAGTTTGTTCAGGTTCGGTTGAAGTTTATTATAGTCATCCCTTAGGTACATCTCTTTTTAATGGGCTGGCAGTATAGCCTAGAGGTTAGAGGAACAAGGTGTGAACAAGCTTGATACATCCAGCAGACCAGACCTGAGTTTGATTCTCACAACCTCCACTTACATACTACTGTGTGACTCTGAGCAAGTCACTTAACCCCCCAGTGCTCCCAGGTCACCCCTCAAAACAGGCACTTGTGCCTAGTGGGCCTTACCCGGTTACCAAAGACTAAAAAAAATAAAAAAATAATAATAACTTTATTTATAAAGCACCTTTCAAAACCAAGGCGCTGTACATAAATAATATAATAAAACAAACAACAATCTTAATAAAATTCAAGTTAAAACATCAATCCATAAAATCAACACAACAGCAAGGCATATCAGTTTTCAATTTTCTGGAAATGCTTGCTGAAATAAATAAGTTTTCAAGGCTGATTTAAAACTTTTGATGGTCTGGCACTCTCTCACCTGACAAGGTAGAGAGTTCTACAGGGTAGGGGATACATAAGAAAAAGACTGAGCCCCAGATGTCTTCAAATGCACCCTGAAAATCTCTAGCAATCCCTCATCGGTGGAGCGAAGCAGGTGGGAGGGGCAGTAGGAGCGAAGTAGATCTTTCAGGTAGTGGGGTCCCTGGTCATGTAGGGCTTTATAGGTCAGTAAACCGACCTTGAAGGTGATCCGCCACAGTACAGGCAGCCACTACAGTCTGTGGAGCACCGGTGTAATGTGACTGGTCCTAGAGGTGCCAGTCACAAGCCTAGCTGCCACATTCCGCACCAGCTGCAAGTGGCAGATATCAACCCCCGGAAGCCCTAAGTACAGGGCATTGCAATAGTCAAGGTGGGTAGTCACAAAGGTGTGGACCAAGGTCAAGAGATCGTTGGGAGGAACCAGGTGCTTCACCCAGGCGATATTCCTCAGGTGAAAAAATGAGGTCTTGACAATGGCTGACACCTGAGATTTTAGGGTCAGTTTATTGTCAAAAATAACGCCCAGGTTATGCACCTGATGTGAAGTTGCCAGTGGAATATTCCCAAGCCTTAGTCCGGGACCCTGTCCACTCAGTGTGCCCACCACCTGATGATTTTTCTATTTTTTTCATAGAATTTGATGGTCAGGAGTCTGTCATTTTCCAGGTCAGATATGAATACCTGAAAAAGTACTAGCACCAGCACAGAGCACTACAAGACCCCACAGCTGTGTTCAGTATTTTCCCCTTTATTCTGACCACCTGCTTCCTAATCAGTTAGCCAGCTTTTAATCCAGTTGGTAACCTGTTTTGGAAACCCCAGTTGGACCAATTTAAATATTATGGAATTGTGAGGGACTAAGTCAAAGGCCCTTGAAAACTCTAGGTAAATTATGTCAACTGTTTTATTTTGATCTAAACTTAAACAGATCTTTTCATAAAATGTGATCGTGTGTTGCACATGCTGTGCCCCTTAACGAGCTAACAGCTAAAAATAGCAGACAGGAAAGTGTTACAAATTTTAAGAAGTAGACAGTTGTAACTTTATTTCTGAAGTACTTTTCTTTTTCCTTTTGCTCATTACAACATCTCACATACGTACATACGAACATATGAAGAAGCCAGCAGAAGAAGGCCATTTGGTCTATCAAGTCTGCTCATATTGCAGGGTCCACAGCTTCAGCTAATGTCCCCGCCCTCCTTCCCCACTCCTCCCATCCTCCCTACCCATGATCCTTAACTTCCCCCATTACCTATCCCAGCTTCTGTTAAAGCTACCCACTGTCTTCAACGTGATGACCTGTTCCGGCAGTGCATTCCAAGTGTCCACCACCCTCTCTATGAAGAAGTGTTTCCTGACCTCCCTCCTAAACCTCCCACCCTCCAGCTTAAGACTGTGCCCCCTTGTGTTATGGTTGCCACTCAGCTTAAAGAGATTCTCCTTATCAACCTTATTTATCCCTTTCAAGTAACTGAAAGTCCCATTCATGTCCCCTCTCTCTTTCCTGTCTTCCAGGGAGTACATGTTCAGTGCCCTCACAACCTCTCCTCGTATGCCTTACCCTGCTGACCTGCTATCTTCTTTGTAGCCCTCCTCTGGACCTTCTCCAGTAGGCTAATGTCCTTTTTGAGGTGTGGGCACCAGTAATGAACTCCATACTCTAGATGCGGCATTACCAGTGACCTGTACAAGGGCAGTAGAACCTTCTCTGTCCTACTACTGATCCCCCTAGCTATGCATCCCAGCATCTTGTTTGCCTTTGCTGCTGCTTTCTTGCACTGCATGGAGTGCTTCAGGTCACTAGTGATCATCACTCCCAGGTCCTTCTCCTCCTCTGATTCAGATACCTAGACACCACCAAGGTAGTACTCTGTCCTGGGATTCTTGGCTCCAATATGCATAACATATAGAATAAAGTATGGGTCTGGGTGTGTAACGATAATTTACACACACCCGAGGGGTTTCCAAGAGCGAAGCTCGAGGGGTTTATGCATAGCATCAAACCCCGAGGGTGTGTGTAAATTCGAGTTTTCACTCACCCAGACCCATATTTTATTTTTTTTAACTGTTGGGTTTCTCTTTTTCCCCTCAGCATTTATATAAAATAAAAAAGGCTGCAGTGCCGCCACAGTCCGATCACGTCATGGCGCGCAGTCAGCTTTCACTTTTATTTTAAACATTTTTCTGAATATTGTAAGGGTGGTCGAGCCAGTAAAAATGAGGTACATCAAAATTTATTTGAAATTTTACTTACTGCCGAGCATCCGTGGCAGTTTCTTTCCATGTTGGGTTTTCGGTTGGGAAGGAGGCGGCGATCGAGAATTGAGGAGCGCCAAGGAGGCGATGCGCAAAGTAGGGAAATGAAAAGATGTTTTGCCAATAAATGCTCCTTTTATAACGCAAATTACGCACGGTTTCCTATGGGAAAAAGAGGAAGCCATTAATTATTTTGCATTTCTTGGCATTGAAGCCAAGCTGCCAGATCCTGGACCACTTCCCCAACTTTTCCAGATCTTCCTGTAGGTCCTGTATCCTTTTAGCTGTGTCCACTCTCCCACAGAGCTTGGTGCCATCTGCAAATAGGCACATTTTGCACTTACTGTTATCTCCAGTGTCACTGAAGACACTGAACAACATCAGCCTCAGCACCAAGCCCTGCGGAACCCCACTGGTTACCTCTCTGGTGCCAGATACCTCCCCCCACGACCACCTTCTGGGTTCTGTCCCTTAGCCAGTTTTCCACCCATCTGGCCATCTTTTCCCCAACTCCAAGATCCACCAACTTCCTGATCAACCTTTTGTGGAGCACAGAGTCAAAGGCCTTGCTGAAATCAAGATAGAGGATGTCTACCGCTTAGCCCCTGTCTACTGTCTTAGTGACAGAGTCAAAGAAGTCAATCAGATTTGTTCGACACGTTCTCCTCCCCCCCCCCCATGAACCCTCATCCTGGAGACCATTCTCCTCTAGATATTCCACCAACCTTTCCTTTAGTATGGTCTCCATGAGCTTGCCCACAATGGAGGTCAGACTGATTGGTCTGTAATTCCCTGGATCATCCTTGGGACCGCTTTTGTGGAGGGGCACTACATGTGCTGTTCTCCAGTCCTGCGGTACCACACGTGACTCTAGTAAACTATTAAATAGGTCTGTCAGTGGCCCTGCCAGCTCCTCAGCCAGTTCCTTTAGTACCCTTGGATGTACTCTGTCTGGGCCTGGTGATTTGTCCACCTTCAATGCCAGCAGCCCCATCCTCATTCTATCCTCCTCTATCACTACATCTGTGTTCTCCTCCCCCCCCACTCCTCTTTTCCCTTCTGAAGGCACTGATCCATCCTTCTCCCTGGTGAAGATGGAACAGAAGTATTCATTTAGTATCTCTGCTTTTCCCCCATTATCCACCAACCACTCCACCCTTTCTTAAGTCTAACATTCCCTTTCTTCTTGTCCCTTTTCTCACTTACATAGTGAAAGAAAGCCTTCTCCCCCTTCTTAATTCCTTTAGCTGTCTGCAGCTCCTTCTGTGCCTTTGCTCGCCGGACTTCCTCACTTGCCTCACTAGCCAACCTTAGGTAATTTTGCCTATCCACCTCTCTCTTGGTCTTCCTGAATTTTCTATAGGCCAACCTCTTTCCCTTACAGCCTGAGCAACCCCAGAACTGAACCAGCTGGGCACTTTGGCCCTTGTGTTCTTCCCCCTGAGCCTAACACACTCATCAGTGGCAACCAGTATTCCTTCCTTAATAATGGACCACCTTTGGTCCACCCCCATATCTGCTCTGATGCCCGCCAGCTGACTTCTTAGCACCTCACCCATTTTCCTGAAGTGCACCCTCCTGAAATCCAAGATTTTGGTCTTAGTTGTAATGCTTTCCCTGCCCATATCCAACTGGAACCTAACTGTGCAATGGCCACTTCCACCCAGTGGCTCCCTGACCATTATTTCCTGTATGTGCTCCCCATGTGATATGTGGTAGTAGTATGCTGGATGTGTGGAATATCACTCTGCCTGGCAGCTGCCATATCTAGTTATATTCCCTCCACTATCTTATCAGAACTTTGACCTCATTGACTGTGACATCATAGGTGACTGACCGGGCAGCTACTGAGTGGTTCTTCCTGAACAGTTATAATGGCACAGTTAATAAGGTCACAGTAATAATGATGTAATGGGAGGAGCAGAGCTAGATATGTCAGCTGGGTGGCAGAGTACTGTTTCACATATCACTCCTACTAACATCAGGTAAAAAATCTTCCAACTCTGTCTGTCTGTCTGTCTGTCTGTCTGTCTGTGTGTCTGTCTGTCTGTCTATCTATCTATCTACCTATCTATCTATCTGTCAATCTATCTATCTGTCTATCATCTATCTGTCTGCCTATTTATCCCTGCAACCCAGAATTTTCAGATAATCTTATTGCACCATTGATCACAGATCTATTACAGGAGGCAGTGTAACTTAAGAGGTTAGTGTGCAGAACTGTGAACCTGGAGACCCTGGTTTGAATCCCACCACTTTCACTTACTCATTGTGACCCTGAGCAAGTCCCATAATCTCCTTCTACTTAAATTACTCTTTCTCTCTCTCTGTTTTTCCTCTACCTCCCTCCATCTCATGTAAGGACTTTGTACTTAATGATGCAGCTGTTCATGGCTTTGGGATCCAGTGTGCATGAAGGGTACTGTTTAAAAATATATATTTATAAAATACTTGTGTGGTGATAAATAGCAAGTTAAAAATGACATCTATATATAGATATATATTTACATTGCAGGTTGAAAGAAACACTGTCAAAAGCAGAAGCTGAATTAAGAGGCCTGGTTAGGAACCAACTCTCTTTGGAAGAGGAGATTGAGGTGAAAGCAAACACCGTCTATATTGATGAGGTGCTCTGCATGCAAATGAGGGAAGCCATCGCAATTAACAACTTCTAAATGAGCTGCCTCAGACTGTATCCTAAGTACTGTAATTAAACTGCTGAAGGGCCCAACCAGCCATTTGCCAGAAATGACTTTCGAGAATTAGCTACATGTATAAGATGTGAATTTCCCAGGATCTTTCTGTAAATGAGTTCTCTCCAAGCTTATGCTGGCAATCCTGGTAAATCTTTTAAATAAATTAAAAAAAATGTAAAAGAACATAATCATGTGCAGTGTACTTAAAAATGTTGAATGCTGTGTATCTTGTTCATTGTATTGTTTTATCAGGCTCAAGATGTATAAAAAATAATAAACAGACATGCAAACCTCCACTGTTTTCTTTTTAATTAGTAACCCTTTAAATTTTATAAAAATGGTTCAAAGATATGTGCTTTAATTTCTGAAGGACCATAAATAATATGTCTTTGAAGAATACCTTTTAGGGTATTTTAACCGCAAGATACATAAGTTAAAATGTTTTAAAGTATCAAGTGCCTACCATTCTAAAGTTGGTAGCATTAGTATTGAGAAGTATGCAGTAATGTAAGGTATAATACTGCATCAGTGTACACATACAGTAAAGGTTGAACTGAATATTTTTGTATTGCTGTGTCAATTACTGAAACTGTGTATTGCAGTCCTCCTTTAAGTGAGTAAGCAGTTGTGTAAAGTTTTAGAAAATGCACACATAAAACATGTTTAGTTTTGTTTTATTTCATATCTGTACTTATTGAGGATTATTTTCAAAAGGATCCATCTGAGATCCACCTGTCACTATTTTCAAATGGCAGATCCATCTGAACTACTAAATAATCTACCATAGTGCAGTGGAAGTCTCCAAGGTTAATTCAGTACTCCAATCTGATTTCAACCCATTCTCCTTCTGGTTTGTCTACAGCCACCAGATCCTTAATACAACAAAACTAAGTTGTATGGTGTGTGGATCCCAGGACATACCAACTCGCTCAGCTGAAACCCTTGTAATCATAGCGTCAGATGGCAATGCTGTTGAGCAAGTCAACATATTTAAATATCTGGAAATCTAGGCACACCAGTCGCATCTTAACAACCTTAGGGCCCAAGCTCAACTTTGTCTGTAGGCCTAAATGCTGTCTCAAGGCTCACTAGTGAGGAAGCAGGTGGTCTCCCTCTTCCAGTTCCCTTCCACTGAATATGGAGACATCATATACTGCTGTGAAAACAAAGCCATTCTGCTCCCCCTGCATTATTTGTACAACTTGTGCAAGTTCATTCTCTCCTGTGGATGGTGTATCCATCACTGTCTACTGTATGACCAGCTTAACTGGCCCAGTCCCTCAAGCAGGGGTGACTACCACTGACTTTCCTTTGTTGTACAGCTGAACTTGAATAATTATCTTATTATATACATTATTATTATCTTCTTGCCCAGCTCACAGTCACACAGTCAAGCAGTGCCAATTCACTCCATTCAGCAGCAACACTTACGTTGTCAATTCTAAGGATGAAGTGTGAATTTTGTCAAAAGGCCTTTGTATTTTCAGCACCAGACACCTGGAATGAAGTCCATCTTTAGCTGAGGAATGCTTCTAGCTTACAAGTGTTCACGTCCAGTTTTTCCAGGCACCTTAGAACATCCTTTATTTGTTTTGGTCCAGTACCTCCCTCTCCTCGATCATGATCATGTTTTATAACAATGCTCCTGCTCCTTGTTTACTGCAGCCCCTTTGTTTACTTACTTTGATTACTTGTTTAGATGTACTTACCATTTCATCTTGCTTTTTTGCCTGGCCTATTTTAGCCTGCATGTAATTCTTATAACTATAAGAATTAGAACAGCCCAGTAAAACTTGTGTAACAATATCTCTGCAAGGTGTATATAAATTCTCAGAACTTAAAATCTTTTCAAAGATACTCACTCTTACTGTACAGGCGTGGACCTTCCAGCATTCCAACAGTAGATCTTTAGCTTCCAGTAAAGAGAGCAGTCATCCCGGACAGAACTCCCAGCTAAATTTGATAAGTCCTAAAGATTTATTTGTTTTACAGACTTTAAAGTTTAGTTGGTGTGTGTGTGTGTGTATGTGTGTGTGTGTGTGTGTGTGTGTGTATATATATATCTATAATGGTGATTTGCATATACATCCCATGATGCTTTGCATTATGGAGGTATGTGTGATTTTGTATTTCTTTGAAACTTGGCTTCCTGGCCAATGCCCTTTAGGGTAACCCTTGCCTCAGTGCTTACACATTAAGGTTATTTGTCTCTCTCTCTCTCTATGTATATATATATATATATATATATATATATATATTTGTCTTTGTTTCTGTGTTTTACTGCAAAAGTTTTTTTTTTTTCAATTTTTACATATTTCCCGATGGTTCCAGGAACTGGGGATCAGGCTGCAAAAGCTACTCTTCTCACAGTGACTGTGGTGGGGTTTGCAGTTTAGATTTACAGCCTTGTGGTTCCATTTTAGTGGCTCTGCTTTATATATAAAATATTTTAAAGTGCTTCTGTTTACTTTTGTGGGCACTTTAGGCTGTTAGTTTGGCTAGCAATGACTGTGGTTGAGTGTTAATTGTTGGTTGGCTCACGACTGTAGTCAATGATAACGTTTCTTCTTCTTCCCTTTTTGTTACATCACTTACAAACTATTTTCCACTCACAACAGCTGTGGTCAAATACATTTAAATTGGCCATCTCACAACTACTATAGTCAGTGTAAAATCAGGGACTCTCAATGACTGAGGTTGGAAACTTTACTCTGGTGCCATTTCTGGTCTCAAGTCTGAGTTAGAGCTAAAACAAGAACCTTAAAGTGTTCTGTGACTACAGGTTTTAAAAAGTGCCGAAAGTATGACCACTGTTTTTCTAAGGCAGATATGCATTCAGAGTACTTCAGGTGTTTAGGCATAGATCCCAACTGGCTGAACTGTGATCTGCACAAAGTGTTTTTGTATAAGACACAGAAAAAGAAGCACGCTAATAGGTAACTGCTACTAGCTCCAGCTTTTCTGTCTAGTTCCAAGCAATGTTCCCCTATTAAAAAGGTTGAGAATATAATTGTAACAATGTCAGCTAAAACAGCTTCCCCTAAGGATCAGTCTAAAGTAGAGACTACAAGGAAGCCCACAAAAGAGAATAAATCTTTGGCTGTGGAATGCTCAGATAAAAAGGATGACAGCCTTGATCTCACTTTTTTTATCTGCAGTTTTAGCTTAACTGTGTCAAAGGGGAAAGCTGACTTCTGCTGACCTGGGGTTGATTCTCAGTCTCACTGGCTAGTGTACCATTGATGCAGAGGCCACTTTGAATTTGAAGATAGAGGGGGGACGGCTCAGAGGTAATGTGAGGAAGTATTTCTTCACAGAGAGGGTTGTGGATGCATGGAACAGCCTTCCTGAGGAGTTTGTAGAGTCAAAAACAGTGGGGGAATTCAAGAATGCATGGGACAGACATAAGGCAATTTTAGTGGGGGGTAGGAGGAAGTAGGCTGTTGGTTAACTAGGATCTGCAGCTTATTCGTTAGGTAGGGAAATGGGCAGACTAGGTGGGCCAAGTGGTCCTTATCTGCCATCAGATTCTATGTTTCTATGCATCAACTAACACTTTGGGACCCTATTGAACCATGCTCAGTAGGGGGTGGCAACCTTTTCAAGAGTGCCCACAAAGACTGATTTAGGCAGTTGGGAAATGGGGTGGGGAGTGCCATGCAAAAGGCCCTCAGGGCCATTTTCAGACAGATGGTACCCCTTGCAGGCCTCGATACATGGGGCCTTGCCCCACATGTTAACTGCCTGCTAAAAGCAGATGGTTACATTAGCACAGCTCTGCACTCGGGCGACCTAACGCCCAACAGCCCTGAAAGTTGGACCACATTGGTGGGGAGACCACTGAAGCAACAGGTAAGGAGTTAGGGAGGAGGAAACCACTGAACCGCTAGGGTAGATAATTCCTGAGAAAGCGGGGGGGGGGGATCTACTGGATCATCAGGGAGAATGAAGCATGACCATTGAAAGTGTGGATGTGGTTACAAAATGGGGATGAGAACCATTGGACAACCAGGGAACTTTTTTCTTGGTGTGGGGGAAGTAAACAAGAAAGGACAGACCCATCCGGGAGGTTAATTTCACCAGTGCTGCCATCATGGTGCAGCATGAAGCGTATGAAATGTCACACTATAACATGTTCACAGATGCGCACCAGGGTGGTAGTAAGTGCAGACCCTGTTTACACCAGCTAACATCTGAGCCACCAGTTTGCTTTGTGTCTGTCTCTCAGGGGAGAAGATCACATGACATGTACCTGTATTAATGTTTAACACCACTACAGTTCGTGGTCATAGACTAGCAGTAGTTAGAATGGACTACATACACAACATTCAATAGAGACATTCAAGTTTGAACCACTGCACCAAGTGGAAATATATAAAATAATGTTTAAGGGAGGATATGTAACAAGGTGGTCATACACACCTGAAGTTTGTGATACCATCCAAACCGCAAGAGTAAAGCTTTAGTGGTTTAACTAGGCATCATATACTGAGGGTGTATAAAACAAAAAAGTTACTACTTTGTCCCATGTCTTGTTTGTTACAATTACTGGTACCAATGATTTTTAAACAAATTAGCACCAAGGATTCTTACCCAGAGCTTCTAACAACAGGAGTCCACCCAACAATGTAGTAAATGGCCTCGGTAAAGGTGAGGAACCTTCTGATGCATGCTTTCTTCTTAGGCTTATCTGTCATGCCAATTCACTGAAAAGCCTTAATTTAGATCAAATTTGGTGACTTTGTTAGTTGCATTTAAAACCACTATGAAAATAAATAAAAATAAGCATTTCAAATAGTTTTGAACAGTCAGTTACAGTTCCCTTACTGTAGGCAGGAACCACGTTGAAGCTCCATTTCCCATGGTTTCTAGAACCAATCAGGATTTAAGCAAAAATATTAAAATACTATGCTAACTAATGCAGAGTATTGACAAACTAGCTTAAATTAGGGATAAAATACTTTTTAATTTTATAAAATAATAAACTTAGCCACAAGGACTGCAACAGGACTGTGGGCATCTGCGGTCTTCAGCAGAGAAAACACATTTGGCCAGTAGAGGAAGCATGCCCAAAGAGCAGAGTATGAACTGAATTCTAACTCTAGGTTCTAGTCTTTGGGGCAGCATCTACAACAGGAGATGATGGCAAGTTGCATAACTCATTATTGGACCCCTTAAAAGAAACATCATTCTAGGATTGTGGATATGTTGTCCATCCACACTATTTGGCATGTCCTTTCCTTTAAGGATCGCCGGAAGGTCTTCAAGCTGGCTCCTCCCACCCACCCGGGTGGTATATCCCTTGGCTCCACCCCATGACACGAGATCTTCCTTTCTGCTGGAAGATTCAGGTTGCCTCCTTCATGATCCCAGATTTTGTAGGCCCTGGCTTCAAAACCTTCGGTTATTCCGAAAATTCGTCTAGTTCGCATTAGTGATCGCGACTGCTTATCTTCGATTATGGAAGGCAAGTCTTCCCCCAGATTTCACCGGTGTAAGTGCGGCTAGAAAATGTGCACCGATCCCCACACCGCATGCGTCTATTGTTTGGGTGTCGATCACTTGACACCTCGAAGTCGCATTTTTGGTCTTGCATTTCACCCTAATGTTCTTGACAACCGTCTCGCATGCCTGAAGTTGGGGAGGCCGGAAAAACTGAACCCTCCAGTGAAATCAAAGGAGGCTTGGTGGGCGGTTTCTGCGGCTGCAGGATCCACCGAACAATTGGAATGCATGCAAGCCTTCGAGGAGGAAGTGGCTCATGCCACGGAATCTTCTTCTCGGAGCTTCTTCGTTCCGCTCAACCTGGGCTTCACCTTCTCAGGTTTCTTCTGAGAGTTGTGCCAGTCTCGCCTGACTAAGGGAGAGGGTCCTGCAGGCACACACTCCTCTCGGTCCTGTAAGTGGAAAAAGGACCCGGGATCGTCTTCATCTCGTCGAAGACGTTCTTGGGATCGGGAGAGATCTTGGTCCCAGGACTTGGTCCCAGGTCTCGACTTTGGTCAAAATTGCCTCTTCAGCCTCTGGCTTCTCAGCTTTGCTGTCTGGCCAGTTGACCAAAGTGTCGAACAACGAGGTTGAAATAATCATCTACCCGATTGGCCCATTGTCGCCGACTCTGGTCGACGATTCTCTCAATCCTTTCTTTCCCTGAAGAGGAGACCCAGCCCACTGGGAATCCCATCGAGGAAGTGGTCCCCGACCCTGGGAAATCACCGGTCCTGCCGGTATCTCCCGAGTGACCAAATCGGCCCATCTGATCTCGATCGAGGTCCAGGACCCCCTCAACCAACAGGCCGAGGAAAAGCCATAAGCGCTCAAAAAAGAGGCAACACCATTGATGGTCCTCATCCTCCTCGGGTGAGGAGAGGCTCTGGCTGAGAAGCTCCGTCGACACTACGAGGACCTCATGTGGTAACAGCTGATTTTGACTGAGCTGGCCGACCCCAGCTACCCCAGGCATTACTTGGCTTTTCGCCTCAGCCGACTCCTTCAGAGCCAATTAAGTCGGCCCCATCCGTGGAGCCGCCAAAACCTTCGGATCGGCCTAAACTGGTCTCTCCACCAATCGTGGTGGAACCACCGCCCAAGCAGCCTGTGGGAAGGGCTCCTTCTATTGAAGATAGACCAGACACCAGGCTTCCCTGGCGTCTTTCGGTCACTGTCACCCTGGACCGCCCTCAGCGAGTCGAAGGTGACCTGGTCGGTTGACCGCTGTATCTGGATTCCTCGAATTCAGATGAAACCGGCCTACATTCTCATCCTGAGGATGACGAATCAGCTGGTGGGATAGAGACGGAGAAAGGTCCTTCGTCCTTTCAGGGCATTCTTTGCATCATCTCTGAGTCTACAGGGATGCCCCTGGAACCTATCCAGAAAAAGGTGGAGTACCCCTCACGGACATGCTCAAGAGAGGAGATACCCCAACAGAGGTCTTTCCTGTGGCTGAGGCCATAGTTGGCCCAGCCTTAGAACTTTGGCAGTGCCCTGCCTCCTGTCCAGCTCCGTCTGCATGCATGGGGTCCCTTGCAGGGTTCACAGAGCACCCTTCGGCCGAGAGCCTGGTGACCGCCTCTGTGTTCAGGTGTACTGGCAGTTCTGCCGACACTGACCGACCTTCCAATAAGGAATCCAAAACTTGGATCACTCAGCTCGAAAGGTCTATGCGGCCTCATCTTTAGGCCTCCGTCAGGCAAGTTCGGCTGTCATCATGGCACGCTTCTCCTATGCCCTCTTGGGGTCTTTGGATGAAGTCCTCCCACACCTCCCCATGGACATGCAGACCATAGTCAAGCAAGTCCGGGACCAGAGCCAGGCTGTTGCCAAACAGCAGCTACAGATGGCCCTGGGCATTGGGAACTCTTGTGCCCGCTTGTTGGCAGCCACAGTTGCCTCTCACCGCAGGGCTTGGCTGAGACTGTTCTCTTTCCCTGCAGATACTCAGCACAGACTAGCTGATGTGCCTTTCCTGGGCACCAATCTTTTCAGCCCAGGTGTGGCTGGTCACCTTCAGCGTATTGAGCAATCCAATGCCACCTTGGATGCCACTTCTGCTAAAGGTTCTTCCAGTAAGAAGCTGCAGAAGAAGCCTTTTTGGCATTCTTTCCCTGTGGCCGAGCAACTCTGCTTTCAAGGAGGGCAGCAGCAAGCCCGGGCCCTCCCAGGTCCGTAAAGGAGGCAGAGGTTCAGGTCCTGGATCCTCCTCCTCCAAGCCTGCTCAGTGACAGGATGGGGGCTGCCACCCCCTCTCCCATCAAGCCAGCTCTGGGTCCTCCTATAGGGGGCCGGCTCCGCCATTTCCTTTCTGCCTGGTCCGCTATCACCACAGACAGGTGGAGGGTCTTGGAGGTGGTCGGTCAGGGACTGTCTCTGGAATTCGAGCAGTACCCTCCAAGCCGAGCCCATGCCCACATGAGGAAAGAGTATCTGTCCATACTCAGTCGGCTCTCTGAGATGACATCGCTCAGCTCCTCCTCAAGGAGGCAGTCGCTCTAGTGGCGGATTCTCCAGCAGACTCAGGCTTTGTTTCCAGGTACTGCCTGGTGCCCAAGCGGATGGGGGGCTGTCACCCCATTCTAGATCTGCATGACCTGAATCAGTGTCTCAGGTCATGCACCTTTCTGATGGTCACTCTGTCCCAGATCATACCGTTCCTGGAGTGAAACATGTGGTTCTATTCACTGGATCTGCAGGACACGTTCTTTCATGTCCCAATCCGTCCATCTCATTGGCGGTTCCTCCACTTCAGAACCGAAGGGACCCTATATGAGTTCTGAGTCATGCCATTCGGCCTGTCATCGGCCCCATGGGTCTTCACCAAATGCATCACAGTGGTGGCAGCCCATCTCAGGCATCGGGGGGTCAGAATTTATCCCTACCTCAATGACTGGCTCTTAGCAGGTCCCACCCAGCAGGAGGTGGAAAGGTCCAGGGACCTAATCCCCCAGACCTGCTCCCAACTCGGCCTCCTGATCAACGAGGCAAAGTCAGAGCTCGTGCCTTCCCAGGTGATGTGCTTCATCGGGGCAGAGCTCGACTCTTGTCAAGCCAGAGCTCGGCTCCCAGCGGACAGGGCAGAGGTTCTCTCCTCCTTTGCCCAATCATTTCTGGTTGGGCAATTGAGCCCTGCCCGGGACTTTCTGTGCGTTCTGGGTTACATGGTGGCATGCACCTCCGTGGTCCGTAGGGCCTGGTGGCACATGCACCCCCTCCAATGGGAGCTGGCTGCCCAGTGTACTCAGTGCCACAGTAATTTCAACCAGCGGATCACTGTAACCCAGAAGATGTGGAACATTCTCCAATGGTGGACCGTCCCAGAACTGTTGCAGGAAGGGATCCCATTTGTCTGCCCCGAGCCGATGGCCATCCTCACGACCGATGCCTCTCCCATGGGCTGGGGAGCCCACATGGGGGACAAAAGGGCCCACGGGTTCTGGACCCCTGAGGAGTCCCGATACCACATCAACCTGTTGGAGCTCAGAGCAGTCAGACTGGAACTGTCAGCTTTTGCTCCTCAGCTCTGGGGTCAAGTGGTTCAAGTCCAGATGGACAATACCACGACCATGTACTACCTCAACAAGCAGGGCGGCACGCATTCCTGTCTGCTTTGCAGGGAGGCGCTCCACATCTGGACCTTCGTCAGTCATCTGGAGGCAGATCTCCTAGCCATTCATGTGGCAGGAGCCTCAAACCATCTGGCAGATGCTCTTGGACGCTTAGGTGAGACATCCCACGAGTGGTCTCTCCATCCAGAGGTAGCTTACAGCCTGTTCTTCCACTGGGTCAAACCGATGGTGGACCTGTTTGCCTCCAAGGACAACACCAAGCTGAGGCTGTATCATGCCCACCACCCTCAGCAGGGCTCACTGCAGGGGGATGCCTTCTCGAGACCGTGGACCTCAGGCCTCTTCTATGCCTTCTCTCCATTTTCCTTGATCCACAAGGTGCTCCTCAAGGTAAAGAGGGACAAGGCGAAGGTGATTCTGGTAGCCCCAGACTGGCCGTGCCAGTTCTGGTATCCAGATCTCCTCAGCCTCAGCTGCAGGCCCCCGGAGCGTCTTCCAGCATGCCCGGACCTGATCTCTCTCTATCAGGGAAAGGCATACCATCCGGACCTTCAATCCCTGCACCTCACAGCCTGGTTCCTGAGCGGCTAGAGTTCCAGGCTTTGGGTCTTTCCGAGGATGTCCTCACCGTGGTGGAGGCATCCAGAAAGGAATTGACCAGGAAATGTTGTGCCTTCAAATGAAAAAGATTTTCCATTTGGTGTCAGGGCAAGGGCCTGGACCCTCTGTCCGGCCCAGTGGCTAACATTCTTGACTACCTTTGGTCTCTCTCCAAATGGGGTCTTCGGTCATCGACCCTTAGGGTGCACCTGGCAGCCATCTCTGCTTACCAGGCACGGGCCGGTCAGCCGACGTTGGCACAGGAGATAGTGGTCAGGCACTTTTTCAAAGGCCTGGATCACATATCCCCTCCGGCGCTTGACCCTTCACCTCCATGGGATCCACTGCTGGTACTGGCAAAACTCATGGGCAAGCCATTCAAACCAATGCACAAGTGTGCATTGTCACACTTGTCATGGAAGACGGTCTTCCTGGTGGCTATCACGTCTGCCAGAAGGACAGGAGAGCTCCAGTCGCTTTCAGTGGACTTACACCTCAGAGGCCAAATGCAGGCTCCATACCCTGGACCTGAGATGAGCCCTCTCCTATTATAAGGAGAGGACAGCGGAAATCCGGGGAGAGGTTCACCAGCTGTTTGTCACCTACGCTGAAGCCACTTCTGGCAGACCTGCAGCAAAACGGACTATTGCAAGGTGGATTACATCTTGCATAAGTCTGTGCTACGAGCTGGCGGGCATGGAGCCTTACAGAGGGATAACAGCTCATTCTACCTGCCATACCACTGCATCGGTGGCTGCTTCCAGGGACATTCCTATCCAGGAAATCTATTGGGCTGCCACCTGGAAGTCAGCAAACACCTTCATTACCCATTACCACATCGACCTTGAGTCACGCCAGGATGCTGGTTTTGGGGCTTCAGTTCTCCAATCTCTTTTCCCCAAGTGAGTATCGGGGGGGGGGTGCGCTGCCTCCCTCCTCCCGGAAAAACTGCTAGGAGTCTGCCAAATAGTGTGGATGAACAACATATCCACGATCCTAGAAAACAGGTTACTCACCTGTAACAGTAGTTCTAGGAGTGGTATATGTTGTTCATCCACACAGACCCACCTGACTCCTGGCTGCGATGCACAAACCTGGCTTCCAGTGGGCTAAGATCTGGTGTCATGGGCGAGCCTAGGGATATACCACCCGGGTGGGTGGGAGGAGCCAGCTTGAAGACCTTCCAGTGATCCTTAAAGGGAAAGGGACATGCCAAATAGTGTGGATGAACAACATATACCACTCCTAGAACTACTGTTACAGGTGAGTAACCTGTTTTTACTACAATTAGTAATGTTTTCTTAGTAGCCATTGCCTCTGGAACTTGTTGGTGTTTTATAGGGGCATGGGATCATAACTTTGCATACAAAAACAACGCAGCAATGTACCGCACTGTCAATACAGTGGGTACATTGCTAGAGTTGAGCCATATCGCCGAAACTAAATGTTGCGTAAAACAGTGGAAAGTCTTTACTTTTTATGGGGGCTCTGCCCCCTCACCCCTATTACAGGGGGCTGGGCTCCCGAACCCCCTCATTTAAAAAATCAACTCCGAGGGGGGCGTTCAACACAGGGATGGGGAGAAACACGGGCAGGAGGGAAAAAACATATCGTGCAAAGTGTGAAAAGATAAAAAAAAAACTAAAAGTTCTATTCGTCTGGGACTGGGATTCAAAACCTGGTCCATAGATGCACTGCTTCCGTTGCTGCTTGTGGCTTATGCTGCTGAGCAACGGCAGCTGCTCGGCAGACCCTCCTTCCAGCAGAGGTCTTATCCTCTGCATGACTAGTTACCCAGGCAAGAGCGTCAGGGTGCAAAACTGCGCTTACAACATTTCATCCTTTCACGGTTTTGCACCCTGTCGCTATATCCACACGCGCTGTCTGCGATTCATGGTTTTGACTACACCATTTTGTATATGGCGTATTGACCCGCTACCTTTATAGGGATAAGGTTTTCAACTGGATTTATGATCTGTCCTGCATCTTATGTACAGTAATCAGTTCTTGCCCCTAATCCAATCTCTGCATATAGTTTCATGCTTTATGGTTGGTTGCATTGCTGTATAGTAGCTTACATGTGCTGATTAATGTTTGTACCTGCAATTCACCGTTGTCTTATTACTGATTTTGTTGTACATTGTTGTTTGCTTATTTCTACTCTGTACCTCTTGTTCCCTTTTCCCTGGGTCACACCTGTAAAGGAGTCTTGGTTCAGTGTGCCTGTCCTTGTTACCAATTTTCAAATAAATAAATGCAATTGTATTTATTTATTGAATTTTGTTTTTACAATAGCTTGTAACACCTAGTCCAACTCTTGCATCGTCTCCACCTGTGGAACGGCACTCCAGAACTTAGAATTTTTTTCATTAAAACACGGAGCAGGGGGATCCACTCTGGAACACAGCACCAGCATCCAGTTGGATGCCCGCCTATGTTTCTGGATCTTCCCCCAGTGCAGCAGTGGGAACGTGGACTGGTGCCCTGTGGAGGCATGCAGTAGTGCATAAAATGTACCATGCACCTGTCCGCAGGTGTGTTGCTACATGGGCCGGGTATGCGCAAATTGCGTATCCCCTGCCCCACATTGATATTTCCTGAACCTCAAGAAAATGAGGAGTGGCAACTAATTTTAGACCTCAGGTTTCTGCTCAAGCATTTGAAAAAGAAAAATTCAAGATGGTGACACTAAGAACAGTGATACCATCTTTGCAGAAAGGTCATTGGCTAGGATCCCTGGATCTGAAAGGCACCTATTTTCATATCCCAGTCAGACAGTCTCACAGAAAATGCCTCAGATTCAAGATGGGGAACTGCCAATACCAGTTCACAGCTCTCTCATTTGGTCTCACCTCAGCTCCAAGGGTTTTCATAAAGTGCCTCGCCATGGTGGCAGCACATCTGGGAAAACAAAACATGGTAGTTTTCCCCTATCTGGACAGCTAGCTAGTCTCAGAAAAAACAGGACAAGAGGCAAGGTGCTCAGTTCAGTTGGTAAAAAAACACCTTGGAGAACCTGGGATTCTTGATACATAGAATCAAGAATTTCAGATACAAACTTTGGGTCATAGGAATGTTTTGAGCCTAATAGAATCACCTACCACCCTGAGGGAGGGGTATATTGGACACCCAAAAACATGTTGAATTGTCGGGTGTTTTTCTTTGGCTCAGAATTCTTAATAAATGTCTATGATTTTTATACTTATTGTAAGTGGTGAGTGCTCACTATTTCCTATGGACATTGTGACATTTATCCTTTTCCCACATTGCTTCCTGCCCCGGCATAAAAAAAGACTGCAATGCAGTGTACCTTGTTTTACACCATGGCCCCCTCTCTTCCTCTTTCAGCAACCCCCAAACTGAACCAGAGGATCTCACAACAGCAAATGTTCAGTCAAGCAGGCGTAGCTCTGCACACACAACAGCCAACATCATCGTGCACCTCACCACACTCTCACCCCCACCCACAAGACAATGAACAGAGTCAGAGACAGAGAAATACACCCTCAGCCCCCATCCTGTGATCAGCTAGAGACCTACACTTCTGGATGTTGTCAAGTGAGCTAGGGGCACATCTAGGATTTCTTTAGGGAGCGGGCAAGACAAATATAGGGAGCTTGGGAAATAGCAAACATTATGACATTTTTATTTATATATACCAGCAGAAAAGTATTAATTTTAACATGCTCTGCTCCAACAATAACAATTTTTTTTTAAAGATTGTCCTTTCATGATCCCAGGGGAACAGTACCCAGGCATGAAGCTATACCACATCTGTTTCTATTTAGGAGGATCTATGGTCCCCAGGAATGCCTGTTTTAACCTTTCAAATTATATATTTTATTAAGGTTTATTTTTGTAGCATACAGTACATTACTCCAAAGCATTGTTTTAGGACAATAGGACATGCTGGGCTGGATAAGGGTGGGACTGCATGGATGGCATTGACTGGCATGGTCCATTATGCAGAGCTGTGGACCTCTACACCTACCAGTAATGGCAGCTACAGTATCGGCCTATGGATGGTCACTTCAGAGTCTGGTCTGCAGTGATGTCCAGGGTAAGAATAGAGTTGGATTGGGAGGGGTGAGGAAGCAGTTATGGCAAGACTGGGATAGAACCCTCCACCAGCAGGGCCAGCCCTGTATACCTCTTAGCATTTTATCACTAAATTTTTGGATACAAACACTCAAAATTTAGGGAAATGAGGGGCACTGGTCTTAATAATGTGGGACAAACCACCAGACAAAGGCAGGTTCAGAAACTTGGAAGCTAGTGACTTAACAGCACTCAACCCTTGATCACAGCCTGGACACTTGCAGAAAGTCCTAACAACGGAGGGATAACTCGCATCGAATCTTGTGTGGGATCTCCCTCCTGTACTGCCAGATAACTGCAGATTTTAATGTGCTGTTAATCACACCAGGCCATCTGGAACACCGAGGGAGATTGGTATGAGGACTAGAGACTGGCAAAGTAGGGACTCTTTTAACTTCATTGACAGCAGTGAAAAACCTGCACTAGTCAAGATGGATAAGTAGAAGGTCACTGCACTAGTCCTGGTCCATTTGCACTAGGCCCTGGGCTAGTAAAACTATGTTAAAATTGCCCCCTGTTCTAAAGTTTAATCTCTGGGCAACACCTCAGGGCTTAGATGCTGCTGTTTCTATGATTCACCATACACCCATTAGGAAAAACATCAATACTATGAATTCATTTTTTCTTCTATCCCACCTAAGTATTTATTTTATAAAAAGGAAAAAAATACTAGATTCAAAAAAATCTCTCTGCAGGGAAGCATAACTGACAGTGATGTTAGCGTAGATAGAAAGAACGTATACTGTATGTGTTGTTTTGGCTAAGGTACTTGCACAATATATTCTTACAGTACAAGAGAAGGAAACTAGTAAGTAATATACCAAACATGTTTTCTCTCTATGTTTCACTTTAGTTCATCCTACTGCTGCTATCATCAGTCATATACTAGGCTTCTTTTAAATTAAAAAAGCAGCTTTTTAGATGCAGTTGTGTTCTGTATTTGTTCACAAGACAATACTGGTTACATCATGGGGTACGTGATGACAAAGTAACTCATCTCCTTATCTATCAGATCCTTGTACTTCCTGTAAACATCCCGAAGCAGCTTGTCCTCGTCACTTGTTTCGTACTTGTGTGTGTAAATCCTCGTCTGCGTAAACAGAAACTAAATAGTATAGTATCCAGAGATAAATTAGGAATTACAGATTAAATAAACGTAAGTAGTTAAGATACTTAAAGTACTAGTTGCAAACTGTAGTAAGAAAGAAATAATGTGACCTACTGGGAATTGAACCCAGGCCTCAGAATACCATTCTTTGCTCTAACCGCTGAGCTACAGGCTAACATGGTTTGACCTGGTGTTTCTGGACACACCTGTTTACTTTGGTATTACATATCCTGTGATTAGGAACAACTGAGATGACAATTAGATGTTAAATTGTTCCTTGTTGCATGATATTTAAATCCCATCGTCCCTTCAGCCCTCTGTTGCTTCTGGCCCCCCCAAAATCCTACGTCTTCATATAGGCTTCCCATGTCTAGATCTACCTAGACTTATTTATTTATTTATTTATTTAAGCGTTTAACCAGGAAGGCATGCTGAGCAGGCTACTGCTCGATTCCAGATGTGTCCTGGGGGAAGGGGGTACAGATACACAGTTGAATGACAAGCATAATACAAGTGTGATTCATAAAGAGGAGAATCGCTACACATTAGTTCCTGATACAAAGACAAAATACTGTAGATTCACAGAACAATAGATGCATGCACAGTTTAGATACATTACCATAAAAATAGTCGGATAGGTAGAACATACATTAAGAATGTTCAGAGAATGGTTAAGCAGTCCTGCCAATCTGTGGTCTGTAAAAGTGCCTAGACACATGAGCAGGTTGGGGGGAAATGAGCTTGGAGCATGGAGTTAAGATGCTGGAGGGAGGAGAACTGACAAATGTTTATGGCGAAGGAGTTCTACAACTTTGGTATATGGTAGCTGAAGGCTGCCTGGCCAGCAGCAGTGGACATATGTGGGACAACTAAGGATCATGAATCATTGTTTCTGAGGGAATATGCTAGGGTGCTGGGGTTGGCTAGGGCAGTGGTGAGGTAAGAGGGGAGAAACTGAGACCAGTACTTGTCTGGGATCTTGGCGCAGTGGGACTGGCTACGGTTATCTAGAGATGTGAGGTTCAGTGATTGGTAGAGGGCACAGTGGTGGGTGGAGTATGGACAGTTCAGGACAAAGCAACAGAAAGAGTGGAAAAGGGGGTCCAGTCTGGCTAAGGTAGACTTGGGACCGGCACTGTAGACTACGTCCCCGTAGTTGAAGACAGGTAGGATCATTTTCTGCATGATAGCCCTATGGGCAGATATTGGGATACTGTCTTGGTTCCCGTAAAGTGCACCAAGCCTGGAGTGCAGCTTCTTGAGTATAGAGTCAATGTGTGCAGAGAAGTTGAGGTGCTGGTCAAGCCAGACCACGAGGTATCTGAAGGAGGTACAGGCCTCCAGGGGCATCCCGTCCAGGGTGTGGAATGTGATCAGGGAGGGGAGCCTCAAAAGTATCTGCCTTGTGCCAAAGGTTACTGAGATGGTTTTCTTGGCATTGAGGAAGAGTTGGTTAGAGTGAAGACTGTGTTGGACCTTAAGAAAATCCAGCTGCAGTCTGGTTGTAACCTCTGAGGACGAGGGGCCAGAGGTATACAGGACAGTGTTGTCCGCATACATGTGGATGGAGGTCATTTTGAAAGATAGAGAACAGGACTTAGTCCCTAGTTGCCCTAAATCAGCTAGAGCACTTATCCCTAATTCTTCACTAGGCCACTCCGCAGCCCTCCTCTCTATCTTCTCCCTGCTACTCATTACTCACTATTACTTTAATAGTATTTTATACACATGATGCATAATACTCTAATACTTGATTGTTATCTGTACCATTGCACTGACAGCTACTGCTAGTGAGGACTTCTATAAATTACTGTATAGCCTTTACTTTCACCCATGCTGTAATGCTACCCTCACTACTGTTGTCTGCACACAATGCACCTGCTGCTCTGCTACTGACTAGTTCAGCTATGCAAGCTGCCTATTTCCTTATTGCACCAAATGTGTTTATTGCATATCTGTTTTTGTCCTTCCTATTTGCTGCACAGCTCACTAAGTACCTACTGCACTGCTCTGTTATTGTTCAATTATGCAAATTTTTTTTCATAATTTATTATATATACAATAATGCATGGGAGTGAGTACATAATATATTATAGCATTTTTATTTCTGTCCTCACAACTTGTTGTTCATCTCATACTGTATCTAATGCACCGTTTTGAATAATGTTACTATGTTAACTGTCTTGCTTACTGTTTACCAAACGTATCTACTGCAATCTATTTTTGTTGCACTCCCCTTCCCGCTCAGGACACATATGGAAATGAGCTTTACTGCTCAGTATGCCTTCCTGGCGAATCTCTTGAATGAATGAATGAATGAATGACATATGCAATACCAGAGAAAGAAAGTGTTTCCGGGAGCCCAGGTGCAACCATGTGAGCCTGTAGCTCAGTGGAAGAGCACCAGGATGGTATTCTAGGGGTCTGGGTACAGTTCCCATAGGTCACATCATTTCTTTCTCGCTACAATTTGTGATTTATTTGCTATGCAGTGGCTAATACTGCACCAAAAACAGTCAAGTCTCATGAAGTACCAGTGTAACTGTGAAAGGAGAAAAGTTTAAGTTATTGTTGAATTGCCTCAGCATGTGTCTGACACTAAACACTTCACTAAAACATTTACATTAACCCAGATGCATTGCCTTTTTATCAGTTCTATTCTATAGCCTGTTCAAAACAATTTCAAAAGTGTTCTTCATATGTTTCAACTTTACGCAGCAGTATTTTGTAGTTGGCAAATATTTTCTTCATATAGTTTTTTAAGTAAGATTGTGTTTCTGACATTCATAGATTTATAATCAGTATCATTAACATTTCCTTAAATATTTACAAAACAGCTTTGAGAACTATTTTTGTAGTTCATGACTCAAGTCTTTAATAATGGCTGCTACGCGCAATTTTGAAAACTCTCTTCCTTTGTGGTTTCCTATTGAATGTACATACTGTATTTGTAGTGTGGATGTATTAGGACGATGCTGCCGCTTGTTTCTGATGGCATATATTCCAGCACCACACCCAAGTATGTTTCATTTTTTCATGACAGGTGTGACAAGGGAATAGGAGCTTTTAAAGAAATGTCATAATCTTGTATCTCGGTTCAGGAATGAAAGAAAATGAAAAGAAAATGGGTACATTAATGGCTTTGCAAGAAATACAGCATTACTGAAAAAAAAAACTACATGGTGACTGACAGATACTGCTGCTTTAAAGTGAAATTTAAATAGCTAGTGGTGAGCAGTGTAATTTACCATACTAACAATCTGAGTTCAAGTCTTGAGCCTGGGTTGTTGCACACCGCTAAACAGAGGCAGTGCTGAGTGCCCATCTTAGATGCCTCCTGGCTCAGGGTCTAAGATGGTTCTTGCCATTATATGACTGCCCCTGCTGGTCTTGTGGGATTGAGTGATGTGGGTAGGAATACATGACTCCAAAGGGAGACGAAGTCCTGCCACTGGCAAGATGCAGAATGCTGATATATGATGTGGTGGCATTATATGTTTAGTCATGTGCCTGCAAGTGTTAGCGTGTGATGGGTGGGCCTGGTCCCAATCTAGTCCTAAATGGACGAAGAGGTTGTGTCAAAGGTGGCAACAGTGATGTGGAATGTCTTTCCCCTTGGTTTAGGATCTGCACTCTCAGGGGAGGCTTTTTAAAATGGGCTGAAACCGTGGGCCGGACTTTCAAAGGGCTGCAAATGCTGCAAGCCCCGAGTGCATCAAACGAATGGTGCACACGGCTTGCGGCATTAACCTGTCTGGCAATGGGGATTTTCTATCCTGTGCGCCAACTGCTGCAAGTTAGACCAACTTTTTCTGGTCTAGTTTGTGCAATCCCAGGTACCCTACTTAAGGGGCTTGCTCCAGAAATTTGTGCAAGCTTCCATAAACTGGGTAAGTGTTGCAACTGCACCCAACCTACTAAAATTGGGTGCAGTGTGCAGCAAAGGTATTTGGTGCAGCTGTGCCAACAACCAGGGTTTGACAGAGGGCTTGATGCAAGCCCTGTGTTGTCCTTTGGAACTCTGGCCCCTTATCTCTTTAAGCAGGCTTTTTGTGTGTAGTGAGGATGGTAGTTATATTAAGGGTTGGTAGTTATACATTAAGGGATGGTAGTTATGTTAAGGGATGGTAGTTATATTAAGGGATGGTAGTTATATTAAGGGTTGGTAGATCTTACTTCGAGACACAGCTCTTGCAGCAGGTTACACCATTAGAACTGAAGCCAGCAGGCATCAGGACCCCACGGAAAAATTCTAGCTAGCTATCTTCAGCGGGGACCGCCCCCAACGTCGGTCCCACCTCCGATGTCAGGCGTAGTATATAAGGGGGCGGTCCAGCCAGATTTCCCAGTTCTTTCCCGCCATCGACTTGCATGTCTCGACCCTTCGGTTCAGTTTCTAGCACGCGACGCGTGGTAAAGTTTTTTCCTACGGGAAATTCGTTCTCTTCAATCAGCCTTTTCTCTGATGTCCTCTACGACCTCTGGTCACTCCTCGAAGTGCGCCTGTGGGAAGCAGATCCCGTTCAAGGATCCGTACTCGGCCTGTGTCCAGTGCCTAGGCCCAGACCATGACATCCGGTCCTGCACCTTTTGCCAGGGTTTCAACAGCAGAACCCGGATCCGTCGCCAGAAGGCCCTCCAGGCATTCCTGCTCGAGGAACAACTCAAGTCCATGGCTTCCAAGGGGGATTCTTCGCAGAAGGCCCACAAGCATGCTGAAAAGCATAGGGAGAAGGCTCCTTCCAGGTCCCCGTCTAGGGCCTCCGACTCACGCAGCTCCGGCTCCAGGTCCAACCGCTCTCCTTCCCGGGCCAGCTCTCAGCCTCCCCCTGCTGCGGTGAGAAAATCTTCAGGCTCCTCTTCCCAGGCCAAGACTCCCAGGCCTTCTTCTTCCTCCAAGGCCCTGGCAAAGTTGGGGGACCGTCATCACCATCACAAGTCGGGTTCCTGCCATTCTGAACCCGACGTCAGGTCTGCCTCCTTGCCTCCTCCTCCTCAGCGGAAGACCAAGGAGCTCACCTCACTCAAGAGGCCGTTGGACCCGACGCCGGTTCGCCTGACGTTGGCTTCTCGCCACAGGTCCCCGGACAGGTCCCCGGAGCCATCATCCATCAGGAGACCGTCGCCGACCAGGCCAACTCATCACCGGACGCCGGTAGGGGGACCGGCGCCCGTTCCAATCGAGAAGAGGACCCCGACGCCTCCGACCGACGTCAGTCAGGAGACCATCACTGAGGAGGAGTTAACCCAGCCCGAGGACCAGACAGGTGACCCCGGTCCTGTTGAGACTCCCAGGGAACCCTCGCCACAATCCGAGCCCCCTGTGGAGCTGACGCCGGGCCGTCATCGGGCCTTTCCTTTTCAGAGGTGAAGGAGCTTTTCACTTACTGGTGGGATACCATCAAAAGGACATGGTCCCCACTCCTCCTCCTCCTCCTCCTCCTCCTCCTCCTACACCGGTTGCTCCTCCGGTTCCTGCGCCCCCATCTCCATCTGGGTCTGCAGGCTGGTTACCTCCTCCCCGGGAGCCCAGGACCCCTCCAAGGGGGAGACTCGATAAAAGGAGACCTCTATCCAGATCCTCTTCTAGGTCACCCAGTCCCAAGAGACCTAGAAGACGCCGCCGTTCGCCTTCAACGGAGGACACAGGATCAGAGTTTTCTGCATCCAGATCCCCATCTTCCCTCTCCATCCCTTCTCCGGACCCACGTGAGCTGCCAAAGTCTCCTCTGGATGACCCTTCGTTCTCGGATATCATGAGACACATCCAGAAGAACATGGGATGGGATGCGGAAGAGTTAGACCCCGAAAGGCTGCGCCTTGCGAAGTATCTTCGGCAGAAGGACCCCAAGTCTGTGGTGGTGCCACCCTTGGTAGACACTTTCGTGGACGTCACCAAGGCAGTGTGGAAGGCCCACATTCGGCCTCCCCGGCGCATGTCGAAGAAAGCTGACCGCTTGTACAAGGCTCCAAGAGAAGACCAGTACTTGACTCAGCATCCTCAGGCTGACTTCTCTGGTCATAACAGCCTCTCATGACTGGTCCCAGAGACCGCAACATCTGAGCACCCTGCCACCGGACCCAGAGTCCGAGCAGCTGGACTCCATGGGTAGGCGCACGTATGCTTCCGCTACCTGCGCCATCAGATCCCTGAATTATTTGACCCACATGGTGCAGTTCCAAAATGCCCTGTGGGAGCAGGGTCTGGATGCGGCTGAGAAATTGCCGGAAGGTGAGCAGAAGGAGGAGATGTTGCAGCTCCTCTGTACGGGTTCAGACATGGGAACCCAGGTGCTACAAGCCGCATACGATTCCGCGGACTCCTCGGCCCGAGCAGCAGCTTCAGGCGTATGCCTCCGGAGGCACTCTTGGCTCTGTGTCTCCGGTTTTACCCCGGACGTCCAGAAAAACATCACGGACGCCCCATTCGAGGGAGAAGTTTTGTTTGGTAAACCCTCAGAGAAGATAATTACCAAACTCCAAGAGGCCAGGAAGGCGGTGAGGTCGGTTCAGGCCATATACCGACCCAAGCTTAGTTCCTTTCGTAGGAACCAAAGCCGATTTCGTGGATGGACGCAGAGACAACAGTCCCGCCCCGTTCCACAGCAGAGGGGCTCCGGTTTTCGCAGAGCCAAGGGAAAACAACCTGCATGTCGGAGCCAGTGCGCTCCTAAGCTGGTCCAGCCAGCAGGACCCTCAGCCGCCACAGCCTGACTCCTTCCCGGCCCCCGCCCCTCAGGATCAACGGGACGTCATGGTCGGGGGTCGCATTGCGAATTTCCTGCCGGGATGGCAGACTATAACCACCGACAGGTGGGTTCTACAGTTGGTCGGAAGAGGCCGCTTTATAGAATTCGCAGAAAAGCCACCCTCGAGGCCTCCGTTGCTGTCCTGGTACCCGGGTCAGCACAAATCATTGATCAGGCAAGAGGTGCTCATGCTCCTGCAAAAGGGAGCGATAGAGTACGTCCCAGAGAACCAGAGAGGACACGGATACTATTCCCACTTCTTCCTGGTTCCAAAGAAGACAGGGGACCTCCGTCCGATTCTGGACCTCAGCGACCTCAATTTGTCGGTCACCTACAAAAGATTCCGCATGGTAATTCTTCCAGGTCTTATTCCCATGCTGAAGCAGGACGCCTTTTTAGCGTCTCTAGATATGCAGGACGCTTACCTGCACATCTCCATAGCTCAAGCGCACAAGAGGTTCCTGCGCTTCGAGTTTCTCGGCCATCATCTTCAGTTCCGAGCCCTTCCATTCAGCTGTCATTGGCACCCAGGGTCTTTACCAAATGCATGGCAGTCGTGGCAATGTCTCTAAGGAGACAGGGCCATTATGTGTTCCCGTACCTGGACGATTAACTTCTCATGGCCGCCTCCAGAGAGGCGTTGTCACGGGCGATCCAGAGCACCCATGACATGTTTCAATCTCTGGGTATCCTAATCAACTACGAGAAGTTCCTCCTGGTACCGTCGCAGAAACTGCAGTTCATAGGCGCAGTACTGGACACCGTTCAGGGAACAGCATTTCTTCCAGACGACAGAGCGGAGCGCATCAGATCCCTCATCAGAGAGCTTTCGTCAAACAAGACCGCCTTCTAGCAAGGTCAGTCCGTGCTGTCGGACACATGGCTACGGCTATTTATACTGTCCTCCAAGGCTCCACATGGTAACTCAGTGGATGCTCAAGGTGCAATGGGACCAAAGGCAAGACCACATGCAGCATCTGGTCAGAATCACGAATACCGCGATTCGAGACTGGCAGTGATGGCTAGACCCAGGGACACTCTCTATGGGCGTCCCGTTCATAACACCGTCCCCAGAGGTAATCCTCACCACAGACGCCTCAGGTCTAGGGTGGGGAGCACACCTGGATGGGGTGAAGTCCCAGGGTACATGGACCCCTCTGGAGGCCCACCTCCATATCAACGTCCTAGAGATGAGGGCGGTCCTTTATGCCCTGCAGGCCTTTCAGTCAGAAATCCCGCCGAGTACTCTCCTACTTCAGACAGACAACACGGCGGTGATGTATTACCTCAACAAACAAGGAGGCGCACACTTACCCCCTTTGCAGTGAGGCCATGAGGGTGTGGGATTGGGTAATCCGACACGGCGCGAACCTGATCACAGTACATGTTCCCGAGGTGGACAACACAATTGCAGACGGCCTGAGTCGCTCCCAGGCCAGAGTCCACGAGTGGGAACTTCTCCAGGAGATAGCAGAGGATCTGTTTCTTTGATGGGGAACTCCAGAATTGGACTTGTTCACCTCCCCATCCAACGCAAAACTGCTCAATTTTTGCTCGCTAGATCCAGAGCCTGGTGTTTTCTGGCGAGACGCGTTGTCCCTCTCCTGGGTGGACAGATTCCTCTATGCTTTCCCTCCCTTCCCGTTGATCCAGAGAGTTCTTCTCAAACTGCGCAGGGAGCATGCAACAATGATCTGGGTGGCCCCATTCTGGCCCAGGCAGATCTGGTTCCCTATGCTAATTCAGCTGTCCTGGGAACCTCCACTCCCGTTGCCATTCAGCTCCCACCTCTTGTCTCAGAAGAAGGGTTCACTGGTCCACCCGGACTTACGCTCACTGAACCTGCACATGGCTCCTAGAGACATAGCCATCTTGCGTCACGGGGTCTCGCAAGAGGTTGCGGAAGTCCTTTCTGCAGCCAGAAAGCCAGCAACGCATGCGACGTATGCCATGAAATGGCGCCGTTTTTGTCTATGGTCACAAGCACGTGGCCTTTCCCCTTTAGGTTGTCCAGTGAAAGCGGTGTTGGAGTACCTGCTCTCCCTTTTCCATTCGGGTCTTGCCAACTCCTCGATTAAAGTGCACCTCTGTGCCATTTCAGCTTATTACCTCCCAATGGGACAGCGCACAGTGGCACAATTAGATGCCTGTCGAGAATTCTTAAGAGGGGTGTTACACCTTAGGCCGCCCATTAAGGACCCAGTGCCTCCTTGGGACTTGCTCTTTGTCCTGGAGCAACTCACGCTTCCCCCCTTTGAACCTGCTGCGGATTGCGAGCTGCATTTTCTGTCGTGGAAAACGTTATTTTTGGTTGCTGTTACATCAGCGAGAAGAGTTTCTGAGCTTCAGGCTCTCATGTGCAAAGAGCCCTATTTGATTTTCCACCGGGACAGAGTATCCCTGAGGACGAATCCTAAATTTTTGCCTAAGGTGGTTTCCACACTCACTCTCAACCAGGATATTGACCTGCCGGTCTACTTTCCTAATTACTCTAACAGAGGAGAGGCGCTACTTCACACCCTGGATGTTCACCGCAGCTTGAGGTACTACCTGAACAGAACTAAGCAGTTTCGCACTTCGGAGCAGCTTTTCGTCTCCTTTACCGAAAGGATGAAGGGCCAACCAGTATCCAAACAGTCCCTGTCTTGCTGGCTTCTCCAGTGTATCTCATACTGTTAAGATATCAAACAAAAGCCCCTCCCGGGATCAGTCCGGGGCCATTCCACTAGGGGTGTGGCCACCTCCTTGGCAGCACTTCGAAACGTCTCCACTTCTGCCATTTGTGCTGCAGCCACTTGGAGCTCTGTACATACCTTTATCAGGCATTATAGTCTGGACATCGCTTCACGGCGAAGGGCAGGCTTTGGCTTGGCTGTGCTACAGGGTCTCCTGTCCTAGATTCAGGACCTGGAATGTTCCTTCCAATTTCCTCCTCCCAGAGTGTTTGCAAGCGCCACTGCTTAGGAATCAGTCCTAGTGGTGTAACCTGCTGCAAGAGCTGTGTCTGAGTAAGATAGTACAGTTGCGTAAGAACTTACCGTAACAGTAGATCTTCGAGAACAGCTCTTGCAGCAGGCACCTTCCCACCCACCTTCCCCCTTGGAGGAGGCAGCTAGCCTTTGCCAACAGGGATTTTACCCTTTTGTCTTCTGACGGTGGATCCTCGGTCTCCCATTCCAATGTCAGCCTGTGGCTGGAAGTCTCCGGCGGGAGAACTGGGGAATCTGGCGGGACCGCCCCCTTATATACTACGCCTGACGTCGGAGGCGGGACCGACGTCGGGGGTGGTCCCCACTGAAGATAGCTAGCTAGAATTTTTCCGTGGGGTCTTGATGCCTGCCAGCTTCAGTCCTAATGGTGTAACCTGCTGCAAGAGCTGTTCTCGAAGATCTACTGTTACGGTAAGTTCTTACGTAACTGTACTTTATATATTAAGGGATGGTAGTTATATTAAGGGATGGTAGTTACATTAAGGGATGGTAGTTATTTATTAAGGGATGGTAGTTATATTAAGGGTTTGTAGTTATATTAAGGGATGGTAGTTATATATTAAGGGATGGTAGTTATGTTAAGGAATGGTAGTTATATTAAGGGATGGTAGTTATATTAAGGGATGGTAGTTATATATTAAGGGATGGTAGTTATATTAAGGGTTGGTAGTTATATTAAGGGATGTTAGTTATATATTAAGGTATGATAGTTATATTAAGGGATGGTAGTTATATATTAAGGGATGGTAGTTATATTAAGGGATGGTAGTTATATTAAGGGTTGGTAGTTATATATTAAGGGATGGTAGTTATATTAAGGGTTATTGTATTTTTTTTCTATTTTGTTTTATGGTTGACATTATTTATTTAACATTGAAACATAGAAGCTGTCGGCAGAAAAGGACATCCTGGCCCATCTAGTCTGCCCTAAAGTCCCTACCTTCCTACTGTGCTAATCCACAGACCCTAATTAATTTCCAGCCTTAACCTCCCCAGCCCTGTTACTAAGGTCCCCCTGTGTCTATCCCATGCATGTTTGAAACTTGTTACCATTTCGGTACCCACCACCTCTGCTGGGAGGCTGTTACAGGTGTCCCATCACCCTTTCCATGAAGAAATATTTCCTCACATTCCCTCTAAGTCTCCCCTCTTCCAGCTTCATATCATGCACCCTTGTCCTTGAGCATCTCTTGCTGTGCAATATGCCACCCTCCTGTACCTTATTGCTACCCTTGAGGTATTTGAATGTTTCTATCATGTCTCCCCTTTATCTCCTTTCCTCCAGTGAGTATATATTTAATTCCCCGAGTCTTTCCTCGAAGGGCATCTGATGCAGGCCATGCACCATTGTGGTTGCCCTTCTCTGTACCGCCTCCACCCAATCTATGTCCTTCCTGAGATGGGACCTCCAGTACTGGACACAGTACTCCAGGTGTGGCCTCACCATTGATCTATGCACAGGTAACATTACCTCTCTCTTTCTACTGGTGATACCCCTCCCTATGCACCCCAGCATCCTATTAGCATTTCCCACTGCCTTCTCACACTGCTTTGCTACCTTCAGGTCATCAGATATGATGATCCCCAGTTCCCTTTCCTATTTTGTGGTTGTTAACACCCCCCCACCCCCACTGATATGTTGCCCTTGGGTTTCTATGCTCCATGTGCATCATTTTACATTTTTTTGTTCGCCAGCCCTTGTATTTCTTCTATCGTATCCTTATCCCCCTCCTCCCCCTGTGCTGGAGGTCTGTAGATCACCCCTATCGTCTCCCTGTCTCCAGGGTGCCCCACAGTACATTCGCTTTACTCTGTCACCCCTGTATTTCCATGGCCTTTCTGTTCTCCCTCATGTAAAGAGCCATCCCGCCTCCCTTTTCTCCTACCCTGTCCCTCCTGAATAGCACATACCCTGGTATGGCTACCTCCTAGTCCTGGTTCTCATTGCACCATGTCTCTGTAATTGCTACTATGTCCAGGTCTCCTGCTACCATCGTGGCCTCTATTTCTGCCATCTTGTTGCCCAGACTTTGAGCATTTGCACACATAGCTCTCCATTTTGTATTGCCACCTCCCCACTTCTTGCCGTTTGGCCCTCCCCCTTTTCCTCCACTATTACAGTATCTTTCCTCTTTCTCATTCCCTCTTCCTCTTGGTTACGTATTTCTGTTTGTTCCCTTTGGGACTTCTCACCCACGGGATTCCCACTGCTGACCCTGTAAGCATGTGGGCGGGGGCAGACTATTTCTGCCTGCCTTATTCTGCCTCCCCCTCGGCTAGTTTAAATGCCTATTAATGTAGCATTTAAACTGTCCACTAAGGATTCATGTTTATTTTAGGATTTATTCCAAGGATTAGGATTTATTCCAATGCTTGAATTCAGTTCATTGTACAGTGCTCTGCTCCCAAAGGGGATAGGGTACTATATAAATTCTTGCCTTGCCTCTTGTCTTGGGATCTTCTCCTGTGGGGTAAAGGGGTAACATGGTGATATAAATGGCCAGAAAATGTGTCTCTTGTTTCAGGGCATGCCCCAGTTGGGGTTGGGGGTGGGGGGAGATGAAAAATAGTTGCAAATGGTTCAGGTGGATGGTGCCATTCCACTGTTCCCTCCTAGATGTGGTGCCAGAGCTCTGGGACCCCTTCCCCATTCTGGTCTGGAAAATTCCCACCTGGAGAGGTACAGCTAGGATAACATGTGAGGGGGCAGATAGTGAGCACCTCTGTGGGCCAATTGCAACTGCCCCAGTAGACATGGGATCCAGGGCTTTTGGACAGGCTGAAAAAGAGCTGACCCATCTGGAAAGGAGGCAAAGATAGAAAGTAAAAGACAAATTATTTTCACTTTTTTTTTCTCTGAATAACAGAACTGGACATATTTTCCTTTGGAGTTTATATCAGTTCAGTACAGTATATAACATGCTCAGCTCTTTGTTTATTAGGTTCAGCCATGTTTTCTGTAAATTCCTTTCTTTTTGCAGTGATGCTATGGGTGGGCGGCCAGTATCAGTTAGCAAATAGAATTGTGTGCACTGCTGCCCATGCTGCAGAGAAGGGACAACAAATCACTTATGTTTTTTTCTACTTCTTACTTACATTTTTCCTTCTTACCATGATTTAAAAAGGAGTTGTTAATTTCATAAACAGTTGCAATGTGAATAGGTCTGACCACCATGTCACAGTCACTCCCATAGAGCAGGGCCTATTCTATTGTTTTTATATTTCTATTTCTTTTTGAGCTGCGACCCCTTTCCTTTACTGTATCTGTCTGTGAAGATAACTCTTTGCTCCCCAGTTGCCAGTAGTGGAACATGCGGGAGAGGGCCACACCACTGCTAATCATTTGAAAATTCACAATATAGCATGCTCAACTCCTGCTTATTCACCTAGTTTTAATTAGATAGTGGTTACCCCTTGGTTGCAGCCCTGCAAAACATAGAAATGTATAACTTAATTTAAAACTATGTGTATGTATAAGGTTTGTGCATGCTGTATTCTGCAACCAAACATATAATGTACACGGGAACATATTTTCGGAAGGGTGATGTACAGTCCAATTCTCAGCACTGTCAGTGCCCCTCAAATTACACCACATGCCTTATTTCAAAGGCCTGCTATTTGTTGCAGCAGTTGCTGTGAGTTGCAGCAGATTGCGTAAACAAACATGAAACATCCTTTTTGTATGCAAGCCTGGCCATACAGCGGCATCTGCCAGGATGCTGCACTCTGTGATAAGCATATCCCACTTTCCTGCACACCAAACTGGAGTAATTCCCATTGGATTACATTGTGTTCCTGCAGTATCCTGTAGCATATCCCTGGCTGAAATGGTCATCTGAGCATGGCACCCTGGCAGACTGCACAATATGTGGTGCAAGTTGCAATGGCGCCTGAAAGTTATATCACTTCTTAGGTAGTCTAACCTTTGGGCTCAAATGCATGAATCAAGTCCAGACTCTTCTGAAAATCTTCCGCATAGTGTTTAAAACAATTACAAAGCTTTGTAAAGAAAGCTGCAGAAATGCACCGGATACCCTCACGTCGGTATTTCCAATGTGTGCTGTAGAGGTTCAATCACATTGCTTTATTTGAAAGACGATTAAATAAAATCCGGTAACAACAGTTTCCATAACTTTTTATTGTTGTTCATGTCTACAGGTAAGAGAAAAAGTTATTTAGTACAATATTCAGATAGACTAAGGCACACTCAGGGCTAACTTACCTTTAGAATGCGTACGTTGCTCTTCCCCTCTAGCTTATGCTGCAGCAGTTCTTCAATGAACCTAACCTCGAAGAAAGCCCAGATTTTTAAGTAGTACAGCTTGTCACACACCAACACCAGCTGCAGCAGTTCAGTATCCAGTGGCTCCTGTCCGTTATTGAACTCGATTATTAGCTTCTGCAAAATACAGTGTGGGACATGAAGATCAGCACAACAAGACTGAGACTCAGGGCCGCCACAGCCGCTCTCTTTTCTGTTTACCTTGGCCACTTTTTTAATCAATTGTTTTCTTTAATAGATTTTTAACAGGGAAACAGCCTATGTACAGAGGAGCCAGCCAGGATACAATACAGTATCTTGCAGTAAATGACATGTCACAGAAGAAAAAATTACTCACTGTAGTAATGTTGTTTCTTCTTAAGGGATCCATTAGTAATGTAAGTAAGTAAGTAATCTTTATTTTTATAAGCACCTTTCTTAATACCAAGGCGTTTCACAAAACAGCAATAACAACACATCAATAAATACAGATATAAAACTATGAATTAATTAAAATCATCTGGAAATGCTTTTTGAAATAGGTAGGTTTTGAACTCTGATTTAAACCTTTCGACGGTCAGGCATTCTCTTAACCGACAAGGTAGAGCGTTCCACAGGGTAGGGGCCACAGACAAAAGGGCACGTGCACCAGATGTCTTCAAATGTACCCTGAGAACCTCTAGCAATCCCTTGTCGATGGATTGGAAAGGACGGAGGGGGTGGTAGGGAGTCAGGAGTTCTTGCAGGTAGCGAGGTCCCAGTTTGTGTAGAGCTTTAAAGGTCATTAGAACGACCTTAAAAGTGATCTGGCACTGAACAGGCAGCCAGTGCAGTCTGCACAGCACAGACATAATATGACTGGACCTAGAAGTCCCAGTCAAAAGCCTGGCCACCGCATTCTGCACTAGCTGCAAGCAGCAGTTATCAACCCCAGGAAGCCCTAGGTAGAGGGCATTGCAGTAGTCAAGGTGGGAGGTGATGAAGGCGTGGACCAATGTTGGAAGGCCATCCGGAGGAACCAGATGTTTCACTCGGGTGATGTTCCACAGATGGTAAAAAGAGAATTTGACAACAGCAGACACCTGAGATTTCAGGACCAAACCGTCATCAAAAACAACGCCCAGGTTACACACCTGGTCAGAGGTTATGAGCTGGACACATCGAACCATATGCCCGATGTGTGCCCAGCCCCAAAACCCACCCCAGGATGACCAGGATCCACGACCATCACCTCAGTCTTGTCCGGTTCAGCCTCAGCCAGCTGGTGCTCATCCAGTCCTTGATCTCGGTGAGACGGTTATTAAATACAGAGGCCGTGTCTCTCTGTTCAGGTAGAAAGGACAGATACAGTTGAGTAATATTCACAAACAGCACCTCAGTCCACTGGATTGTGCTGCCCTGGAGATAGAACCTATGCTAATTATAGAATTTAGAATTAGAATGAAGTTCAGACTCTGCCCTGTGGTCACCTTCCTCCAACTGCCTTCCTTCAGATTTGTTTTAAAGGCCATGGGGAACTGTGACCACTAACATTAGCTAAATGGCCTACAACATTTTTTCAAAAGTTTTAATAAAAGTTTGAAAATAGTAAACAATAAAAAGCAGACTTTTGATTTGACCACTTATTCAGAATTTAAACACACCATAATAAGTAACACTCAAGCCAATAAAAAAGAAACTGATTATTTTCTGAACCTTTGTCCAGGTTCTAGAAGGGGAGGCAAGGTATGGGATAGTGAATGCTATTGATGGATCCCTTCAGAAGAAACAACATTACTATGATTAGTAATTTTTTTCTTCCAGCCTCAGGAATCCATCTATATCAGCTTTATCACTGGGTGAGCTGTCGGGCTGCTTCCTCGCAGTTACTTCGCGACTGCTCCTCGCCTGCCCCCCATACCCTCCAACCCTTAGCTAGTGTTAAACCTATAGGCAGAACCTATCATGAGAATAAACATTTTTTATTTCTGTCTCCTGAGTTTCTCATTTGCTCCTTATATTTCTTCCCCACTAGAGGTTGTCTGACCGCTTCTGCAATTCCCTTGCTTTCTTTACCTTAGTGCCCACAAGCACATCTACTCAAGCTGTCCTCTTCTGGTGGTGAATTTTGGCTCTGCCTCCTCCTGCTCCTACCTTGCTGAGGACCCCACTTTTCTGCCCTGCTGCTGCTTCTCGGTACACTGCTTCTGCTGATAATCTGCTGTACCTTGTCACTGGGTCACACCGCTTGCTGTCATTTCGGTTTCATGTGGGTAACTGATTTTTACAACTGCTAAAATCATCTTTTGTTCTCTCAACCTGCCTCTCCTCTTCTCTCACCATCCTCTCCTCCCTAACCATTCACTACCCACACACCTTTGCTACCATGTACTCAAGGGTTTTATGCCCCCTTCTGCTGGCACTCTCTTTGCTATTTCTTCTTGAATTCTCTGCAGTTCCTCCTGTGCCTCCCTCTAACTGCCATTCTTATTCTCTTGTCAACTTCTGCTACTCTAACCTACTGAAGTGGACTGACCCTTATCCTTCACCTCTGCCAGGGCTTAGCAAAAGATATTTTGGGGTTTTACTTAGCTATATTTTGCAGAGGTTCTCTATCTCCCCTGCCTGTGCCTCTCGGGTGATGTTGACTGCAATGCTATGGATTATTACCCTGTCCCTTACCCTTGCTGGTGACATTGAAACCGACCCTGGCCTTACTATTGTTGCTAATTCTATCCAGTCTCACCTGGCTTATTGTCTGCCGCAATCATCCTGTCTCACCTTTGCTCACCTTAACATAAGGAGCCTCACTGCCAACCTTCCCGAACTTGAGGCTTGGGTATGCGCAAACAACCCTGACATCCTAGCCCTTTCCGAAACTTGGCTGAAGCCATCTATGGCTGACTCTTGCTGCTCCATTCCAGGCTACAATATGCTCTGGGCCGATTGCCCAAGCTCTAAAAGAGGTGGGTGCTTGGCCCTTTACTACAAATCCCAACTTAACATCTCTATCATACAGGGTCCCTCCCTGACTAACTGTGAGGTCCTTCACTCCCGCCTATTGCTGGGGGTGTCAAAATTCTACACATCTTCTGTGTTTATATACCTCCCATACACTCCAGACTAGGTCTAGAGGAATTTATTGAGTTGGTAATGACTATGTCTGGGAAAAATGAGGTAATCTGCTTGGGTGATTTTAATCTGGACTGGGCCGGGCCTTGGTCCTCTCTCCCATTATCCATTACCAGCAAGGCCAACCTTGCTCAATTAATCTAAGCTCCCACTAGAATCTCTCGTCAGGGCTCCTCCAACACCCTCTTAGATTGGATCCTGACTAACAGGAAGGAGAACTTCCGTAATGCCGGTGTTCTTCCTGACTCTATCAGCGATCACTGCCCGGTCTTCTGTGTTTGGGACTCCTCACCTCCCTCCTTCCTCCCCAAAAGACTATCTTTTTCCAACTTCTCCAACCTCAACCCTGCTGCTTTCCTGTGTGATCTAAACCTGGTTGATTGGTCCCCTCTTTACATAACCAATGACATCAACTGCGCGACAGAGTATTTCAATGCTACTCTTCTGTCTCTTCAGAACCTGCACATACCAGTCACCACATGCAGGGTAAATGGGTGGGTCACCAAATGGCTCAAGTGCCCCTTACTCCAGCTGCTGAAACAAAGGGATAAACTCTGGTCAGTTTGGAAGTCGTCGTCCCTTCAAGCTGATTTAGATGCCTACAGGTCGTTTCGCAACTCTTGTGAAAAGGAGATTCACCATGCCAAGAGTATGTACTACTGTAACCTACTCAGCGCCACTGCCTCAAACCCCAAGTGCTACTGGTCTCAAATAAAGGAAATTCTGGGAAATAACAAAGACTCTGACTCCAAGTGGTATGCTCATAAATGGCATCCACTGCAATAATCCTCTTACTATAGCCAGTGCCTTCAATGCCCTCTCCTCCACCCTTCCCACCCCAATTCCTCCCCCTCCCTCCAGTTTTTCCTTGGCCACCCCCTCTTCTCCTGCGTCTGCTCCCACTACTCTAGTGCTGGCCCCTGTTATGTGCCAGGAAGTCTTTAAGTTACTTAAGACTATTCCTGCTCACGGCAGTGCAGGTCCTGATGGTATCGATCCAAGGATACTTAGGCAGTTCGCCTCTCGTCTCGCTGAGCCAGTCATTAGGCTTTTCAATCTCGCAATCAGCTCAGCCACTGTCCCATCTGGTTGGAAACTGCCAGAACTATACCGGTTTTTAAGAAAGGTGATCCCAAAATCCTGTCAAGCTATCATCCCATTTCAGTCCTGCCCATGCTCAGTAAGCTGCTGGAAAAAGTTGTGCACCAGCAGGTCTCACAGTACCTACTCCACTCCAACCTTCAATCCCCTTTATAACATGGCTTTAGGGCTGGGCACAGCACAACCACTGCTCTTACCCTCTTCACCAGTGATGTAAAATGCAATGTGGATAAAGGCTTACTCACTGGAGCAGTGTTCATTGACCTCTCCAAAGCATTTGACATGGTACATCACCCCTTCCTACTGGATAAACTGCAATCACTCGGAATCTCTGAATCCACTCTATCCTGGTTCACCAGCTATCTTGAAAATCACTCTGACTGTCTCCTTCGGTAAGGCACTCTCTGCCGCTGCCTCAGTCATCCCAGGCATCCCCCAGGGTTCAATTCTCGGCCCTCTCTTTTCTCTGTTTCTTAATGATATCCCCAACTCTTCTTCACTCTGCAATTCCATCTTGTATGCGGATGATCTGGTACTTTACTCCGCCTCTAAGTCCATTACCGACCTAAATCGACAATTGTCACCTGCATTTCAGAGCCTCCAATATTGGTTCTCCTCCAATTACCAAATCTTAAACCTATCTAAGACCCAGGCCATGTTATTTGGTTCCTCCAGATGGGTACTGACTCTGGCTCCTAAGCTTCTGATACATGGCTGTGATGGGTCTCCTGTCTCTAACACATCATCTTTCAAATACCTTGGGGTAACGCTTCACCCGGCTCTCAATTTTACTGCGTGTGCCAATGAGGTCTGTCGCTCAGTTAACTCTAAGATTGATGCGGCCTACAGAGTGTGCCATTCTCTTACTCCGGCCACTAGGACTGCTATTGCGAGAGGTGTGTTACTACCGCAACTGCTTTATGCTCTCCCTGTCCTTTCTCATGCCAATGCTGTGGTTCTCCGTAGATGGGATGTTACATATAACATCTGTGGATTTGCATTATCTGCCCCACATCTGACCCTCCACTGCCGACTTTACTCTGCCTTAAATTGGCTGCCTCCCAGTTCCCTTAGATCATATGCTCTTGGTTGTTTTATTGATGCTTTAACTGGAACACCTTGCTCTGCGGCCCTGGGTGCTATGCTTACCCCTGTCTTTCACTCTCATGCCCTCAGGTCCTCCACCTTCCCCTTGCTTGCTGTTCAGCACTGCTCTACTAAAATGGGTAATCAGCCCTTCTCTTATTTTGCCCCATGTTTCTGGAACTCTATCCCCCGTCATGTGAAGAACTCCTCATCTCACCTAGTTTTTAAGCATGCTCTTTTTCCCACCTTAATGCCCCTCACTACTGTGACTGCACTTAGGTTCTGTGGGGCCCACCGCTTGCCCTCCAGCTGCTCTCCTGCCCATCCCTGTTTTATCCACAATATCTATGACCCTCTCCAGTCTGGCTTCAGGAAACAGCATAGTACTGAGACGGCTCTTGTACGGGTACTGAATGATCTCCTGATGGCAAGAGATCGGAGAACTCATTCTATCTTGGTTCTCCTTGATCTCTCAGCAGCGTTTGACACCGTGGATCATGGGGTGCTGCTCGAACGCCTGTGGTCTCTCTGTGGATTAAGGGGGGTGGTCCGCAGTTGGCTTAAATCTTTTCTGCAGGGTAGGATTCAGAGAGTAGTGTCGGGGATTTATTCCTCGACCTCTCGCTGCCTACACTGTGGAGTGCCACAGGGTTCGGTGTTGTCCCCCATGTTATTTGCGGTGTACATGCTTCCATTAGGGGACATTATAAGACAATATGGTTTGAGTTTTCGTTGCTATGCTGATGATTCTCAACTCTATATGTCTTTTGTGCCAGAGCAGGAGTTTGAGTCAAGTACGCTGTTTAACAACTGCCTCCTGGAGATACAGAACTGGATGAGTACCAGTTGGCTGAAGTTGAACCGGGAAAACAGAGGTATTGGTGGTGGAACCGGGGTGAGGATATCAAGTCCATGGGTGGAAAACCTTCAGGTTTATTTCTGGGAGGAACCCTGCTCATGGCATCTGGTCAGGTACGTAACCTTGGTGTTATATTTGACGAGGGCTTGACCCTGAGGGCGCAGGTGTCAGCCGTAGTCAAATCATCCTTCTTTCATCTAAGGAATATAGCATGGGTGAAACACTTGATTCCATCAGAGGATCTTCCTACCCTGGTCCACGCCTTTGTTGCCAGTCATCTTGATTACTGCAACGCCCTTTATTAGGGCTGCGGGTAGGATATCCATAACACAGCTGGTGCAAAATCGGCAGCTAGGTTGTTGACTGGAAGCCGAGGTCCAACCATGTAACACCCTGTGCTTTGCGAATTGCACTGGCTGCCTATTACAGTGGCAGATCACTTTCAAGGTCATGCTGATGACCTATAAAGCCCTACATGGGTTGGGACCCCGCTACCTGAAAGAACTCCTGACTTCTTACTGTCCTTCCCACTCCCTCCGATCCTCTGGTGAGGGATTGCTAGAGATTCCCAGGGTAACCTTAAAAACATCCGGTGGAAGAACATTTGCCTTTATGGCTCCTACCCTGTGGAACTCTCTACCTTGCCAGATACGAAACAGCCTGACTGTGGAGAGCTTTAAAAAAGCTCTAAAGACCTTCCTTTTTAATCAAGCATTTTTAGTGACATGAATTATGCTGGATTTTGTCTTGACTATAATGTTATTTATAATTGTGGTTTTTAATATTGTATGAAGGATATTGTAAAGGCACCCTGAGCTTTGGAAGGGCGCCTTATAGAAATAAACATTTACTTACTTACTTACTTACTGAGTATGTGTGCCTAATTGTCTCCTTAAGTTTACGTAGGATGTTTGACTTGTGCTCTGTATAAGTTTTTACAACAATTGTATGACTGCTCTAACCTGTTAGTATTCTTGCTGTTAATTCTATGCTTGTTTTTATGCTGTTTTAGGTCATTCTGACTGTTATCTCACCCTTTGTACCTAATTGTTGTCATTGTTGTCTTTGCTGCATTTGCTGTAACTGTACTCTCCCGGGTCGTGCCTGAAAATAGGCAGGTTTCTTGCCTAGCGCACTTACCCGGTCATCAAAAGCTAATAAATAAATAAATAATATATTCACAAACAGCAGACTCTGTAGTAGTACCTTGGGAGGCTGGGTACAGAACCTCTCTAGGGAAAAGGTTCTGCAAGACAGCAGCTAAACAATAATGTCTTGTGAAGGTGTGTACTGTTTTCTAGGTAGCTGCTTTACAAATCTCTTGAAAGGGGGTACTCCTTGCTGCTGTCACAGAGGCAGAAGTGCCCCTTGTAGACTGTGCCCTCAAACCTCTTGGGAGCAATTTGGGACCTTTCTCATAATAGAAATGAATGCAGGAGACTATCCAGAGTGACAAAGTTTTTCCTAGTTGCTGGTTTGCCTTTTCTCACTTTGCCATAGGTGATAAAAAGTTGAGTGCTGTTGGACCCGACATCTTTTGTGTGGTTCAGGGTAGTGGCTCAGTGCCCGTTTTACATCTTGCCAGTAGAGTTTTTCATTGCCTGTACAGGGCTACTCAGTAAAAAAAACACCGGAAGGGCAATTGACTGGTTCAGTTGGAATTCTGACACCACCTTAGGGAGGAATTTCCTACTGGTCCTGCGAACTACCTTATCCCTATGAAAGATTATGTAGTTCAGATCTGTGCAGAGGGCTTGGAGCTCACTCAAACACCTAGCAGATGTCATGGCCATGAGGGATATTGATCTTCCAAATATCAATCTTCATCATCAATTCCCATTAGTGGCTCTGAGCCAGAAGCACTAGAATCCAGTGGGAGACAGAGCTTTTCAGATAATCATAGGAGGCATAGGACCGTGGGTACTAACCCCTACCTCTGCCTCTCTGTCCACATGGCCTGTAAGAAGTGGAAGCCTTTTCTTTTTAAGTACTGTTCCTGTAGGTGGTTTTGTACTCATTCATCTTTTTCATATATGCTTCTGTCTTGTCACCAGAGAATTTCCCTCAAAGGTGAAATCTATAGCTTTTGTTTAAGTGTCCTGTAATAGGAGAGTAGCCCCAAGTCAAGCAAACCTTCTTAAAGATACTGTATGGGCCAGGGCTCTGGAAGCAGTGTCATTAGTGTCCACAACCATGTGGAAGTGGAACTTGGTAGCATCCATTGCTGTTTTAGCTGTGTCTGCCAAGTCCTGTCTCAAATTCCACTTGCTTTCTCACTCAGTGCCAGTATGGTGTTCCAAGTGCCTTCTTGCATTGAGCTGTGCATGCCAGGTAAACTGCTCGCCTAAGGAATAAAGAAGCTGATGTATACACTTTCTAGGCCATGGTATCCAGTTTTCTGGAATCTGTCTCTGGAGGTTTGGCAGAGAAAGGCACCTTAACCTTTTCACATGCAGTCTCCTGAACAACTCCCTCATGATTAGTCTGGGTACATACAGTAGGTACTCAACCAGCTGTCTGTCCACTTGGTTTTGTTTCAAGATTCATGTCAGAGCCAGCAGCTAAGGAAGGTGCTGACATGATTTTGGTAGTGGCTTTCTTAAGGGACTTTCAGTATGGGTGGGAAGTAGCAACATCTTTGTGGCGGCCAGACTCATCACGTCCATGAATTCAGCCTCCTCTTCATCCTTCTTAGTCTCATGGGAGGGGATGTTAAGGGTATTTACCATTTGTCTTACAGAGGAATAGAGGGATTTGTAATCCTCAGAAGGCCTGGGAACAGAACCAAATTCCTGCTTGGGGGAACTGTCTGGTTCCAAAGATCCCCCCTCCTCATCCTCTTCATAATATAGCTCTTCCTCCTCCACAAGCTTTTGGTATGGAACCTGAGCCAGGGGAGTGGGGGATGGCAGGCATACTCACAAAATTTCCAATAGCCTGGAAGGCCTGGAAAAACTGTCATGCCCTTGTCATGTTCTCTGCTGAGGGCATTTGTCTTGGGTCTACTGCCAGCTCCTTTCCTTTTTCAGGAGGAGTAGTAGAGACATTTTTCTCCTTTTGTTTTTCCTTTGCAGACACTCTTTCCAATGCCTGCTCTGAGGCTCGTTTACTTTTGTTCTTGCCGTCACTGGTCTCATGGTTCCCCCTTTTGGACAGCCTGTGTTTTGGGCCATCTTTACTACGCTTGTCTGATGACTGAGCAGCTTTTTCTCTCTTTTGTGTCCCCTTTGACATGGACTGCTGCTTGTTCTGAGGGGCAGGACCCTCATCAGAGTCTTTGGTAGGTGACATGGAGGCTGACTGAGAAGGCAAAAAGTCTTCTCTTTTCTTAGCCCTTTTCTTTTGTGTTTGAGGCCAAAACTTTTTACAGAGTTTACAATTTAAAAAGACATGGTCAGGACTAAGGCATCTCCAGCAAAGCTCATGGCAGTCTGCCTTTACCAGGAACTGAAAATACTTTGTACAATTTGTAAAGCCTGTAGATCCTGTTCTTTTCTGTTTAGGCTTGTCAGTCATGCCAAACACTGAAGCCCTAAGGAATTTGTTACAGGTTCCCAAATTTGGGAAAAAATTATTTAAAATAAACCCAAAGTATGTAAAAAGGACTGAAAAAGATTAAATTGTGGTCTGGTTCCTTTTAAAACTGAACCACTAATATTTTCTTTACATCAGAGCCACATTTTGTATCAGGAAAGGATGAGATAAATGTCAGTTTACAAAATATGAGGTGACAAAGCATCTCAGTTCCCTCCGTAACAGAACTGAGCATTAGCTAACTCAAAAACCACTAAGAATTAAGGAAAAGCAGTTATTATGCTAGAATTTATTTTCAACAAGTAATAGCGGTTCTCCAAAGGTGGGAAACCTGCTGTTTAGAGGCCTCTTCTGGTTTCTGGGAACCAATCAGGAACCACAGAAACCCCTAAAAATAAGAACTAAATAAACAGCCTAACTAATGCAGAGTATCGAGAATTAACTAGACACAAAATAAAATTAAGAAATAAAATTCGTAAACCGTTCTGGAGGCTAGATGTGTGGAGCTATACTTTGGGGTGACTGCTCTTTTCAGCAGAGAAACAAATCTGAAGAAAGGCAGTTATGGGGAGGGTGACCACAGTGTAGAGTCTGAACTTCATTCTAATTAAAAATTCCATAATTAGCATAAATTTGGTCCCTGGAGTAACTCAATCCAGTGGACTGAGATGCTGTTTGTGAATATATATTGATGGATTCCTGGGGTTAGAATATTGCATGACAATGGGGCTTAACTGCCATTCAGTCACACTGTTACACTGTTACCTGCAGCATATAGCAGCACTCTGCTGTAATGCTGTAAGATACTGTGTTGCATCCTGGCAGGCTCTGCTGTAAGTGTCTCTCCAACCTTTGTTACACTATGTACAGGTATACAGTACACCGTAGCACTTCTGATGCTGAACCACTGGCCACATTAACCACTTTCTCTACATTTTGAAGGCGTTGTATCACAAATAGCATCTGTATGATGCCCATGACAGAAGTTTGCCTATTTACATTCTTACCATAGGATTCAAGAGCAGTGGTTGCTATTACAATATATAAAAACACTTGATTGCTATTGATTTTATCTAATTAGCACATCGCTAAGCCAGTTTAGCTTCTGATTAGAAGACACAAATGGACCCACGCTTACAGAACGAGCGGGTGCTATCCCAACTCAATAACCACAGAACACTCAAGGAAGCACTCTGCCAACATATAAGTATATAGAAATAAACAGATGAAATCAAACTTGGTTGAACAGGAGTTCACAGCACTTACTTAGCAGCCATAAGTTTTCTCGAGACACTTCCATCAAGGCCCCCTGATGAAGTGTCTCAGATGAAGTGTCTCAGAGAAGACACGAAGTGCTGGGGTAAAGTGCTGCAGACTCCTTGTTCAGCTGAGTTTGATTTTTTTCTGTTTATTTCTATATACAGTGTATATTGGCAGAGTGCTTCCTTGGGTGTTCTTCTTAGCTTCTGATTAGCCTGTTAATCACTGGGATATTCAACAATGTTGTGTTGATGGATGGGGAGTATGTACTGGACTTAGGGGTGGAAGACCCCCTGGCAGGAAGTGACCAATGCACAGTAAGCTTCTTCCTCAATCTAGGTAAGGAGGTGGCCAGAACCAAGACAAAGGTACTGGATTTCAAGAGAGCAGACTTTGGCAGGATGGGAGGCATACTGGGAGGGCACCTCGCCAACATCCGCCCAGACATGGATGCTGACCAGAAATGGGCCATCATCAAGCTGGGTCTGGCAGAGGTCACTAACTCATGCACAAAGATCCAAAGTAAGAAGGCCAGGACCAAAAGAAAGGGCTGGTTGAGCAGGGACGTAGTAGTGAAGGTGAAGGGAAAAAAGAGCAGCCTTCAGAAGTTATAAGAGATTCAAATGAGAGGAGGACAGGGAGGAGTACATGATCCAGAGAGGTGAGTAAAGTAGTCAGTTCAGCCAAGGCTTCAATGAAACTGAGGCTGGTACAGGGGATCGGGAGAGGGGAAGCAGATTTCTTCAGGTACTTAGAGGAGAAAAGCTGTAAAGATCAGAGTGTCAGGATCAAGAAAGATGGAGGGTCGGCAGAAAGGGGGGGAGCAGACAGAAGCACTCGATGAGTACTTCTGTTTGGTGTTTACCAGGGAGAAGGATGGGCCTATGCCGCAGGGGAAAGGCGGGGTAGGTACGGGGGGAGTGGGGGCAATGGATGGGGGGATCCCAGTGAGCAGGGTGTTAGAGGACCATAGGTCCCTGAGGGTGGATAATGCACCAGGGCTAGACTGTGTGCATCCTAGGGCCCTGAAGGGGTAGGTGGAGGTCCTGGTGGGACCTCTGGCAGACTTGTTCAACACCTCTCTGGGGCCTGGGTGCATGCCCCAGCACTGGAGGATGGCACATGTGGTGTCCCTCCATAAAAGTGCGCCAAAGGACAAACCAGGTAACTACAGACCAGTCAGCCTTACCGCCATTGTGAGGAAGTTAATGGAGACTATCCTTAAAGAGAAGCTGATGATCTTTCTGGAGGAGAATGGTCTCCAGGATGACAGGCAACATGGGTTTGTCTCACCTGCCAGACAAATCTGGTTTACTTTTTTGACTGGGTGACAAGGGTTCTCAGTAGGGGCCAAGTGGTGGAGATCCTGTCCTTGGACTTCAGCAGGGCCTTTAACTCCATGCCATATGGAAGGTTGACTAGTAAACTGAGAAACCTGGGAGCAGGGGAGAAACTGGTTGGATGGGTTAGGAGCTGACTGCAGGACGGGCAGCAGAGGGCAATTGTAGGGTGAGAACTCTTGACTCCTACAGCTGTAACCAGTGGGGACACACAAGGCTCAGTATTAGGACCAGTGCTATTTAACATCTTCATTGCCGACATATCGGATGGGATTAAGAATAAGATCAGCCTTTTTACAGACAGCACAAAGATCTGTGCGGAGGTGGTGCAAGGGGGGCAGGTACTCCAAGAGGATTTGGCAAGACTTGCGCGCTGGTCAGACACATGGCAGCTGGGGTTCAATGCTAAGAAGTGCAAAGTCATGCGCTTGGGCGCCAAAAATCCTGGGGATTGCTACTGGCTAGGGGGAGTGCAGTTATCCACTTCAGAAGAGGAGAAGGATCTGGAAGTACTATTCACAGGGGGCATGAATCACTCAGCGCAGTGCAGGAAGGCAGTGGCCAAAGCTAATAAGATGCTGGGGTGTACTGCCGGGGGAATCATCTATAGGAGAGAGGAAGTCAACCTGACACTGTACAGGTCGCTGGTGAGACCTCACTTGAAGTACTGTGTACAGTTCTGGTGCCCCTATTTAAAGGATTTCAGATTACTGGAGGGGGGTCCAGCACAGGGCGACCAAGATGATCCTTGGTCTGGGGGACAAACCATATGAGAAAAGACTGAGGGAGCTCAACATGTATTCCCTGGAGGATAGAATAGAGAGAGGGGATATGATTGAGACCTTCAGATACTTAAAGGACATGAATAGGGTTAGTACTGAGGACATTTTTAGATTAAAGGGAGGGAAGGATACAAGGGGACACAGTCTGAAACTGAAGGGTGGAAGATTCAGGAGGGAAATGGGGAGGCACTATTTCACAGAAGGGGTGCTAGCAAGGTGGAATGCATTGCCAGAGGAGGTGATATCATCGAAATTTATGGGCAGTTTTAAGAGGGAGTGGGACAGGGTCAAAGATAAGGTCAAAACTGAGGGGAAGCTGGGGAGGGGGGGAGTCGGCCGACGGGAGTGATAAATCAGATGGATGGCTAAGGGGTGGAGGGGCAACTGCAGTAGATTACACTGGGAGCTGCACACTCCAGCAGATTCGATAGACCATATGGCCTGTATCTGCTGGCATTTTCATATGTTTGCATTTCCTTCCAGACAGACATCCAGTCTGCCCATAAACCCAAACAAACCCAGGACCTAGGAAGCTGGCGGCCACGCTGGGCTTGCCATAGGATGTAGTAGCAACAGCAGCAACTTAGTTTAGGTTTTAGTTCGTATTAATGTTATTTTACATTTATTAAGTTTAATGTTTGGTATTTTTCATTGGCTAGTTTTGTTGTTTCCTTTGTAGTTTGGCGCACATGTCGTGTTTAATGTGGCATTTTTTCATTCTTCATCGATTGCCTGAGTTTGGATCAAGGATAGTGCATTGCGTTACTCTACAAGCCAAACCAACTAATTTTATCAATTCTATAAACTAAGCTGATTTATCCTACCAACCGTATGGATTAACTGTCAGGAATCTGTGAGGAATCTGCACTCTATGAGGGCTTGCCCAGATTTAGAGGAGTAGTGACGGGCTGGACAGGACGGCAGAGTGGTTCAGTTGGAAGGTGTTTTGTGGAGTGTAACATTCTGTGCCTGGAGCTGGGGGCTATTGACTCTGTTCCCAAGCTGGTGGAGCATTTTTTCCTGTAAGGAGGATTTCGACCGTGGAGGGGCGAGGGGTGTGATCCAGAGGCCATGACTGTGGGGGGTCTTGGTTCCGGCTGCTGTCTCAGGGGAGACTGAGGGGGACTGGTCCGAGGATCAGTCGTTCTCTTGGACTGGCCCTTGGTTTCCGGGGATTACCTGGCTGGATCGGGTATTTCTTTGTTGCCTGGAGTGGGGAGAGTGGTGGGGCCGGGGATTCCTTTCATGGTCTGGGCTGGGTTGGATTTTTCACACCTAAAGAATAAGACTGCTTCTCTGACTCAATTTCGGTGGCTGTATCCTTGTCTTGGGAAACCTGGAGGACTTGAGATCTATTAAGTTCCCTTTGTTTGGGCTATCATGGACAAAGCCTGGGAAGGAGTGCAGATTCCACAAAACTGCAAGTACTCCAATAATTTCATTGCAAGCATCCTGTTAAATTTGATTGTTTTGAGAGGCAGTGAGAGGGCCTTGTCTCTGTTCCTTACATTGAGTAACTGGTGTAGCAGTGGGAGTGCTGCACTATCTGGCATTATTTTGGGAAGAGGGTGGTGAGATCTCCCTCTTCCACCGCAAAGTCAGGAGGTTGTAATGAACTTCCAGCTCTGGTACAGTGGGGGTGTACCAAACTACAAAGTGCTTGGGCAATTTTCAACTAAGTTACATCTGCTAGCCACCTCAGTGGTATATGGATTATGGTGAACTGGAAACCTTGAATATGTTGTACTTTGGTTTTGCACACACATGTATTATTTTATTGATTTAACTTCTGTTAGCTGTCTTGAAGAAATGTGTTATTTTATTTGTTTATAATTTTATAATATCGTTTTGAGGGTTAGGTTTGAAATTGTTTTATTTGGTTAAATATTTTCTTTAGTAGGTTATAGTTTATTTATTTTTTCTTTTTATTAGTGAGAGTTGAGGTTTTGTATATTTCTCTTTTGTTTTTTCTTCAAAATGCAGGCTGGATAGGCCTTGCGGTCCTCATCTGCCGTCAACTTCTATGTTTCTATGTAAAATTGTTTATGTACGTGTGTTATAGGAATATAGTTGGTTTATTTTTTTAAGTATTTGTTACTAGTTTTAGTTAGTTACTCAGTCACCAGAATGTGCCAGAGGCCTGCCCCCACGGTCGTGTGCTATTCGCCCTCCACCCTCCATGCCCTCCACCCCTTTGTCTCCCTCCCACTGCAGTATTCAACTTACCAGCACTGTAGAGCACTGGGTATTGTTCATCGAGGAGGGAGGGGGGGCTGGGGGGTGTCAATGGCGGAGGGTGAATAGCAGGACCACCACATCGGGGTTGTAAGATCCAGAAGACACCCTGGGGCAAAATGGAACCCAGATCATGGTCCTCCAAGCCTGGTCTCCATACCCAAGGGCACCAACAATTCTGGTGGGCAGGTGGTTCGGGCAGCCCTGGAAGTTCACCCAACTCGAACGGTGTTATGCAATGCCAGATCCATTAAAAACAAGACTGCAATTACTGCAGATCTTATAAGTTCAGTAGATCTGGCTTGCATCACTGAGACCTGGCTGAATGAGAACTCTGTCCCTATATTAGAGGCCGCAACTCCAGCCGGGTACTCAGTGATCCACTGCTCGAGATTGGGTCACGCGGGAGGAGGTTGTGGTCTGTTTCAAGACCGAATTGGGCCTCACAAGTGTACCAGTTGAGGAGATGGAGTTATTTGAATGTACTGTGGTAGCAGGTGTAGGTTGTGGGATCGCCCTCATATACCATCCACCTGGGGATGGGAAGTGGTTCCTTCAGGAAGTAGCGGACTTCATCATCGACATGGCATTTGAGTTGCCCAGGTTGATGGTCCTGGGCCAATGATGAACTCTCACAATTTGGACAACACTTCCTCCAGTCGATGACAGATCTGGGCCTTACATAGATAGTTACCACTGCTACCCATAAATATGGTCACTCTGTTGACTTAGTCTTCCTCCTGGGGACTGAAGCCTCAGATTTGGGGGTGGAACCAGTCGGACGATGCGATCACTGCACCGTGGGGTTAAATTTTAGTGCCCCCGTTTGTAGGTCTATCCCTGTGAAGATGGTCAGGTATCGCCCTTTACGAGATGTTAGCTCTGAAGACCTAACAGCGGTACTCGATCTATCGCTTATTCCAGAGGCAAACAGCGATCCAGAGGCCCTCGTGGTGGCCTATAACATGGCCATTTTGGTGGCTCTGGATGTCGTTGCTCCTGTCTGAGTTCATCCTCTCTCCCTTCGCCCTCGGTCCCCATGGTTTAATGGGACTTTGAGGGAGATGCAGCAATTAGGACGAAGGTTAGAGCGCTGCTGGCAGAGAATCTGCCCTTGAGGCTGACCATCTTAAGATTGATGGACCATTATCAAGTCTATCAATCTGCAATCACCTGTAAGAAGACAGAGTTCCTGTCAGAGGATATTGCGGCTGCTCAGAATCGACCAGCTCAGCTTTTCCGAACTGTGGACAGACTGTGCAACCCAGCCTGTCTGCAAGTTCGGAAAGCCTTTTCGCAAATAGAGTACAATGAACTTACTCGATTCTTTGCAACTAAGGTGGCTGACATCAGGGCAGTACTCCAACTGGCACACTCTATGGGCATTGCTCTGGATCAGCACTTGGACACTAGCTCTCAGCTCTCCTGGAGTACCTCCGACCTCCCGGAGTTCATGGATATCATGTGGATTGTCCAGGGTGCGCACCCTATGTGCTATAGTTTGGATCCAGGACCAGCCTTCTTGGTTTTGGGTTGTATTGATTCCATCAGTCCAGTCCTAGCAAGGAAAGTCTGGTGCTCCTTGGAAACAGGTGAATTTCCTAGCTCCCTGAAGGAGGCGGTGGTAACACCCCTCCTGAAGAAAGCTTCTTTGGATCCAGACTGCCATGCAAACTACAGACCAATCTCTGACCTCTCCTTTTTAGGGAAGGTGGTTCAGAAGGTAGTGGCCATATAACTGGAGAACCATCTGACCGTCCATGACATCTATGAACCTCTCCAGTCCAGTTTTCAAAAGAGGCATAGTACTGAGACAGTGCTGGTTCGGGTGCTCAATGATCTCCTGGTGGCTAGAGATTGGAAGAACCACTCCATCTTGGTTCTTCTTGATCTCTCATCAGCGTTGGACACTGTGGACCATGGGGTTCTGCTTGGTCACCTGAGGTTCATCTGTGGCCTGTCGGGTATGGTCCTCAGGTGGTTTATATCTTTCCTCACCGGAAGAACTCAGAGGGTGGTGTCCAGGGTACATTCCTCGGACCCAGTCTCTTTGTCACGTGGGGTCCCTCAGGGATCCGTGCTGTCCCCCATGCTGTTTGCAGTGTACATGCTGCCCCTCGGAGACATTGTAAGAAGCTATGGGCTGAGGTTTCACTGCTATGATGATGATACCCAGCTCTACCTTTCTTTTGCACCTGACCAGGATGGAGCTCTCTCAGTCTTCAATAACTGCCTCACAGAAATCCAGGACTGGATGAATTCGAGTTGGTTGAAGTTGAACTCGGAAAAGACTGAAGTGCTGGTTGTGGACCAGGGGGTGCGGATAGGGGCAGGGATAGGTTCTGTGGGTCTTTTCCTTGGGGGCCTATCACTCCCGACCTCTAAATGGGTGCAAAATCTGGGGGTAATTTTTGACGAGGGGCTGACGCTGCATTCACAGATGTCAGCCGTTGTCAAGACCTCTTTTTACCATCTGAGGAATATCTCCAGGGTTAAGCACCTTGTTTCGTCCGGCAATCTTCCCACTTTGGTCCACGCCTTTGTGTCCTCGCACTTGGATTATTGCAACTCCCTGTACCTAGGGCTACCGGGGGTGGAAATCAGCCACCTGCAGCTAGTGCAGAATGCTGCAGCCTGGCTATTGATGGGAACCTCTCTGTCCTATCATACTTCTCTGGTGCTGTGCGGTCTGCACTGGCTGATGGTACAGTGGCGGATTACCTTTAAAATCGGTGTTTTGACCTATAAAGCCTTACACGGACAGGGCCCGGACTACCTGAGAGAGCTTCTGGTACCTTACTGCCCTGGACAATCACTCCGCTCAGTTGATGAGGGGTTGCTAGATATTCCAAGGGTGTGTTTAAAATCTTCTGGGGCCCGGGCATTTATGCATGCGGCCCTATCTCTTTGGAATGCTCTACTCCGTCAGTTACAGGAGTGTGCAACTGTGGAGGGATTCAAGCAAGCTTTAAAAACATACCTCTGGCATCAAGCATTCGGTGACTGATGGATTTAATTCTAGTTGTATTTCCTGTTTTATAATATTTATGCTGCTGTGAACTTTGATATGTTTTAATCATTTATAAGGCACCTTGGTTTTTGAAAGGCACCATAAAAATAAAGTTTTACTATTATTATTAACAATTACAAAGGAAATCGGACAAAACAATGAAATGGTGAAATTTACAAGCACTTATAAAATGGGTCTAAAAATCAAAGAATATTAATTTGTTAAAACCTGTCAGGTGACCGTGCATTATTAAAACATAAAGCACAGTCACCCTGGTCCTAAACCACATCACACAATGAGCAAATCAGTCCTCCTACAACCAGAACCATCTTCCATCAATCCCCTTACAACCAGAATTGATCTTCTATCACAAACATGGCTGCTACCTTTACACTGTAAAAACCTTCAACTGGGCCCCAAAAACAAAACTACCTTAAATAAAAAATTAAATAAATTAATTAAATGTTTCCCTGATCATCACATTCTCCTTACACACATAAACAAATTAGAAACATTAAGTATTATTCATAGTTTTCATTACAACCGTTTCTTTACTGACAGTGAAAAATCCTCCTTCTGTCTTTACCTGCTCATCAGGGAAATCTCTTCTGCTTGCCCTGACAGTGAGATAATTGAATCTCTGGCTCTTGAAAAGGCCTTCGTTGTGTGTGTGTTTACAGTAAGTTAGAAGAAGAACATTCTGCCAATGGAACTGAGCAGAATTTTGAATCCATGTATTCCATATGGTAAACATTCCATGGTAAACATTCCATGTCTTGAATGTGGGGAAAGACACAGAGGGGAAAAAAAACAGAATGAAAAAAGTAGGCAATAATACTTCATAAACAAAGAGAAAAGGTGGGAAAACACAGCTACATAGGCAGAGACAGACCCAAACTGCTCAATTACATTCCTGAAGTTTATAAAAGCGTGTACATTTGAATCATATATGGGTGTTTTCAGGTGAAATCTATCAGCCCCCCCCCACACACACACACAAAGGTAACCTGGCAGGTTTAAAGTTTTGAACACATTTCCATTAAGAAACAATACTTGTATTGATTTGAAATGCTAGGCAAAATGTTTTTTTTATAAATAAAAATGTGTGCTACACACAGTTTTCATTATGTTTTATGTTTCAGTCAACCCCCCAGTTACCAGAATAGGGACTATTTTTTATATTCAGAGTTAAAATGGAAGCATATTTCAATGAAAGGTCCAATTTTTATCTTTTAAAATACTTTCTTCTTTTTTCATTTGTTTTAAGTCATATATTTTAATGCCATTTTCTGCTGTAATATTGCATTTCTCATTTCTCAGGTGCATTTAACGGCACTCAGCTGTGCCTCATGCCTAACAACACACCTAAGGCATGCGATTATTTCATCATAATGCACACCCTGTCAGGTCTTTTTGCTTACTTGAAATCTACAAGAGCAGAGTATGGGAAAACAAAGAATACAGCACCCAAACCAAGGACACCCATTTAATAATTCATAATTACTGGTGAGCCTATTTATCAACTGGATTATCATCACTCTCAAACGCCATAATAACCCAAAAATGGGTTATTATGGCATTCTGAAAACAACTCACTTGCACTGTCCTCAAGGGTCACTTTCACTTTCCTGGCAGCGCGACGTGACCAAGCGGTGTTTGTTCCAGAAAATATTGGCCAACATGTAAACAAACTGAAGTGCTTCGTTTAAAAATCCTGACAGTTATAGAAGTTACCCTCATTTTTGTTATTTTTTGAGTTTGGAAAGCTGCTGAGTATAGAAGACTGAGAAAAGCGAGTGACTCGGCGGCTTCAGAGACAAAATTCAAGCGTGGCGAATGTTGATATAGCAACATTCGCTTATGCTTAAATCTCGCCTTTCTGAAGCCACCAGTCACTCCTTCTTCTCAGTCTACACTCAGTGGCTTTCCAGACACAAAAAATAACAAAAATGAGGGTAACTTATACAACTGTCAGAATTTTTAAATAAAGCATTTCAGTTTGTGTACATTTTGAGCAATATTATTTTCTGGAAAGAATACTGCTTGGTTACGCTTCACTACGGGACCAGAGTCACTCGCTAAGGGACTGCAGAAAGGAAACAGATTGTCTCAGGGTAAGTCTGTACCAGTAGGCGTGTGTTCATGATGTTTTTTTACACTCCCTTGGTGAATGATCAGCCCATAAACCTCTCAAGCTTTGCTCTCGAGGTTTATGGCTCATCACTCACCTCGGGTGTGCAAAAAAACCCATCATAACACACACCTACCTAGCCATTATTCTCTATATAATAACTGGGGAGCATTTTTTCCCAATTGGAAAAACCCAGTTATAATTTGCTGTTAAAACCAGCTGGTTATAATGGTGAACACACACCACGGTGAATATTCGCCGGGTTTCCCTTGCTCCATGCATGCGCCGGCTGCGATCTTCCCTTCATAGACTGTGACACTTCACCACCTCATGCAGTCAGACACTAGCACTCTGGAGTTATGTTATACAATAATACACTTTAATGTTTAATTTCTTTTCACTGCACTTTGGAGCAATTGCTTAAAAAAAGGGAAATGGACAGGCACTCCAACCCAACTGTGAATGGCGCTTCAACCCCACTGTGACTGCACAAAAATGTTGTGTTTATATAATTGCTGTGGCAAAATAATGCTCCCCAGCAACTATATAAAACAGGCTATGGAGTAGTGTGTAAAACTCAGATTTTATATACACCCTCGGAGTTGGATGCTTGTATAAACCCCTCGAGCTTTGCTCTTGGGGTTTATGTAGCATCCAACACCTCGAATGTGTGTAAACTCCTCATTACACACACTACCCCATGATTAATTCTATATATTATAAAAAGTGCTCCAGTGCACAACAGCAGCAAATGGTCTGGCTAAATCCACCTATATGGTGACACCTCTTACGTTTTACACATGCTCCTGCCATGCTTTATCAGAGATATTGTCCCAAGTGAAGCAGGTCACAATCTATGTTAGCGAAACACCTGTCCAATTTAAAGTGCCAACACCAATATAGAGAATACTGGATGGGCAACTATACAGAACCAGTGTGTTCTGCCACAGAGGGGTTCTGATTCCCTCTGACCTCGAGAGATCCATGGGAATCAGAAACCCGAGGTGGCAAAACACACTGGTTGTGCATAGAGTTGCTCATCCTGTATTTTTTATAGTGTATAGTACTGTGTGAAATATGAGTTTTGTGAGTTCTTTTGCTTTCAAAGTGAAACTGACTCATGCAGTCTCCAGAGGTTCTAGAATACTGTTCTACCACAGTAGGGTAGAACAGCATTCCATGACCTTGGAACTGTGGTATAACAGCATTTTGAAAGGGATGGAATTCTATACAGAACAACACTCCACTATACACTATATGGTTAAAAAACCAGGTACAATTTTAAGTTACAGAAATCTAAGACTATATTTAATACAGTGAAAATTCAAAATATAACTGGATTTCACAGTACTCATTGGCTCTGGCAAATAATTACATTTAAAAACCTTAACCACATAAATATTCACATATTAAGAAAAGGATGCTAAATCTGTACTGTCATTCAATTCCTTCCCTTCTCTAGCTCTCAGTTCAAAAATCCACAAGCTCTTCCTTTGCTCTATTTTTCACTCCAAAGCACAGTATGGAAGACATGACTCAGCTTTGAATAACTGAGGTGTTTGGATAATTGAGGTTCAGATAAGTAAGATTTTACTGTATTTCAAAAAGTGTATACAACTTTAATTTCTAGTAGACAGAGAGAGAGAGAGAGAGAGGCCACAATGTATATAAAATAAGTTCATTTTTGTACAATCAGCTATAAAAGGAAACCCCATTTCCTGGTGAATTGTTGAGCGTCATGTTCTAGTAATGAGAGTGTATCTGAGATGTCATACAAATTGTAGCATTGCAGCCCAGAGGTGTTGCGCCAGAGAAAGAACTTTGGAAAGTTAAAGTTCAAACTCTGCTGCCCCTGACAGTCCTTCTCAGTTCCTTGTTGCTAAGTGTTTTTAGTTTTGACTATTGTTTTATTATTTTGTAACGTTTTTGATTTAATTCGATATTCTGCATTATGTTAGCTGAATTTTATATAATTTTGTCATTTTTTACAAGTTCCAGCATGGTTCCTTGAACCAGGAGAACCGCAGTTTTAATTAGTTTGTTTTGGGCTCCTAGTTCCAATTAACAAAAAAATAAATTAATTTTGTTTATATCAGACTTCATTTTTAAAACAATTGTACTTTTTCCTCAAATATAACCCTGCATGTTTTTTTTCTGTTACTTCCTGTCAATTTGGCATGACAAGAAGGCTTAAAAACAGGTCCTACAGAATTTAAATAGTGCATATCCTGTAAGCATAGGTTGGAAAAAGCAGAAGATCACAACCTTTGCTTTGATTGCTTGGACCCAGATTCTGGTTTTGAAAACCATGAACTCTACATAGATTTCTGTCCTAAAACAAAGGAAAAATGGCAGCTAAACATCGGTCTTTGTCTGCACCAGTTTCCACATCAGCTTCAAGAGAGTACTCCCCTATAAACCAGCCTCTATATAAAAATATGGAGTAAAGTACCACTGAAGGTAGAAAGTGGGCTTCAGATGGCCCTTATCCTTTGTACCTCTGGCACCGTAAGGGACTACAAAAAACATTCTAAATCGCTAATGTGATTTCAGCCAATCAGCATACAGAGCCACTGTACTGCTTATCCTGTGTACAGTGTGCTCTCATACAGGAGCGTTTGGAGGGAGCACTTCACTTCAGCACTGGGGGGAGGAGAGCATACAACTATAAATTTATTTATATCACTTGAGCTAAACTCGAGTGATTTGTAATAAGTTAACAGGACCTCCAAGCTGGACCTCCCAGGGGTGTCTTTCATGATAAAAGAGACACCTCTCATGAGGTTTGGGCAGACAGAACTGCTCAGCTTTGCTTCGTAGTCTTCTTTCCCAGACCTCATGCTCAGTGCCTCCTATACCATAAGCGACACCCCTTGAGGCCCTATTAACTTATACAAAACACTCCTGCTAAAGGACCCCTTGGAAGAAAGAAGATTACTACGGTGAGTAATTTTTTCTTATTACCCCAAGAGTCCTTTAGCATCAGTAACTATAGCAGTTAGTACACTGCTCTCACTCAAGATATGGGAGGTTATTGCCGCTTCCTCCCCATTTGGCATGGCCTGACCCTGCGGTTTATTTATCGAAGCTACGCCAGTGGTTTGGGAACTCTTTTCATCCACCACTCTGTCATGTCTGTTATGTTTTAGATTGTTCTCTTTTTATATCTATATATTGATGCATTTATTATTTGTACTGGATTTTTAAATCATGTCAATAGTTGAGTACTTGCTCTATTGAGGTAGGGTATGTTAGAAGGCTACAGCCGTGTAACCAGGCTGAGAGAAGGGATTTTGAGACTCTACTTGATTGTTACTTGGGTGTCTCCAACTTCGTATCAGCAGACATTGTTTCTCTGTACTTGGAGCTTAGTCTATAATCCAAGGAACTAATGTTCTGGTTAGGTTCAGAGAATTATATAGGCATCTTTGAAATGTTCTAAGAAAGTGTGCTTTATAATATAAAATCACAATGAAATATAAATAAAAAAAGAGCACAGTGCTTCCAGCTGGAAGCACTCAGATAACTGATGGCAGTCATAAAAAGGAAAAACAGGTTCCTAACCACGAGAATGCCTTACTTAATGGTTACTCTAAGCATCATCTCCTAGAAGATAGATGCCCTGGAGACAAAACCTTATTCTAATTAGAAGATTTTAGAATAGCTGTTTGAAAAACTCTGCAGCCATGTTCCACTCTATCAGTTGTCAGATTTGTTTCTCCACATAGAGGAAACGGTCAGCCTGAGTCGAACTCCTTTACTACTGGGTCTCCAATTGCATATTTATTTAAAAAAAAAGTTTTAATTTTAAACACTGATCCTTTCAGCTTCCATTTTGATTTGCAGGAACCGGAGACTACCCTTTGGCTACTTTTTCTATTTTTTAGCTGTTTTTACAAATGTTATCACTTGCTGCCCTCTTTTTAGTAAGTGACCCTGTATTTCAAGTCCCACTGTATAGAAATGGAAGCGCTTTAACGTTCTAGTTCTGCTTGTGCCCTTTCACTGTAATTAATTGTTTTCTGTACAGGGACCTGTAATTTGACCTTTGGCCCAGTTTTTTTTGAAGTAAGAGATGTTTTTACTATTGAGCTATTACTAGAGCTGGGTGAAATTAGCAACTTCTGAATTCATGGAATTTTTACAAAATTCCACAACATTTCATGACTTTTTTTGGAATTTTCTGAAATTCTTAAATTATCTATAACTCAGTCCATGTTGCATCTAGAGGTCTGAAATTTGGTGTGCTTATTGTCTGGTATGGGCTGTAAATATATGTCTTGCTTTGTAACATTTGGATGCAGGGCGGAGATGTTATAGGGGCTCAAATGCTGGCAGTTTAATATTCATGTAAACAGTTCTGAAAATATTTCTATGCTTACAACTTAGCCACCTTTGGAGCCAGATAATTGAACACTTAGATGCATACTTTCTTGAAAGAGTCATAGAAACGGTGAAATAGAGAAGTACTGGTTATGTAAATCATAAGTTTCAGCCATGACCTGCCTCCCAACATGACTTTCCCAGTTCGCTTCTGAACCCAAGTCGTCAGCATGACGCTCTGATGCTGAGCCATGGAGGTTACCCTAAAGCCTACCATTTATTGCTAATGCCCCAACAACATTGGGGATATTCTGTTCTCTAGTTTTAAACTTATAGGGGCTTACAATTCGGCAGTTTACGTAACTGAGAAATGTAACTTTAAACTTTCTGAATGTTTGGAGGCTTATAACTCGGTCACATTTGAAGCTAGAGAGATGAAACTTGGCACACACATGTATGGGAATTGGTAAAGCCACCATACCAAATGTGGTGTAATTAGGACAAACACTTTTAGTTTAGGTAGTTAGCTGTTAATTTAAAATTTCCGAACATCTGGAGGCTTATAACTCAGTCATCTTTAAAGACAGAGATTCGAAACTTGGTACCCTTCTGTATGTGCACTGGTACAGTCACTATACCAATGGTGCACCTTGGACAAATACTTTTTAAATTAGATGGAAATAACCCAAATCGCAATTTTGGCAAAATTTCACAAACTTTTTTCGGAAATTTCGTGAAATTTCACAATGTCACTGAAGATAAATCAGCATTTCACCAGAATTCCGTTGGTGGAAGATAAATTTTGCCCAACCATAGCTCTTACTTTCTTACTGTATTTTTTTTTTGTTACTGTTTTTTGGAATTGCTTTGAGTTTTTTCACTAGGATCTCCCTAAACTGGCATATCAAAGAGACCTAGGGGGTCCAGAGGCTATCAGCTCCTGGCAAAGGCAGACTGCCACAAGCTCTGTGTAAATTGCCTAGGACAGAACCACAACTTCATCTATTGTGAGTCCTGTATTATTTTTTTTTTTGCCAAAAACCTTAAATAAAAGCACAAATAAATTATAAGTCATTATGACTTATCAGTCTACCTCCTTGTCACCAAAAAAATAATAAAAAAAAGACTCTGAGGGTGTTCCCAGTGATAGTGGAAAGCATGCATCAGAAGGTTCTGTCACCTCATGTTCAACAGCAGCATCAAAAAATGTAAAGGGGGTTAGTATTCTGTGGAAGAGGGACACTCGAGCCAGGTTTTGTTTCTTCTCTCAGGCATAATGAGGACTGTACTTCTGTTTCTTCATTTGTCAGACAAATGCTTGATACCCTAAAGGTCCTCCTTCAGGAAACTGAGAAGGATGAAGAAGATGCTGAATATATGGACATGATGGGGGTGGTACCTTCAAGGATGTTGCTAGTCCCCATACATAAGTCGCTTAAGAATTCCATATCAAAAATCACATTGGCACCTACTTCAGCTGCAGCCATTGATAAAAAGATTGAAAGAAACTATAAGGTGGACAGACAAAAGGTGGAATACCTGTATGCCCACCCTGATCACCAAGGTGTAGTCCAGGCTGCTGCTTGGAAGAGAGCAAACATTACACTTTCTGGACAGCCTCCTGGAAAGGACTCAAAAAACGTGGATTCTAGAGACAAAAAAATGTATACTTCAGCTTCCCTGCTTGTTAGGTAGGCATACTATTAAGCATGTATTGCACAGTACCAGAAGGCATTGTGAAACAATTCTGGCACTGGTGATAGAGTAGATAGTGAGCTAACCTCGCACAGGATCTGCTTGCCATGGCAGGATCAGCCCTGGATGCCACTAAGCACCATTTCCACCCTGCTGTGGACACTAATGACACGGCAGCTAGAGCTCTAGCTCATGCAGTGACCTTAAGAAGATTCTCCTGGTTAAGGACTACCATCCATTCCCAGTATACCCAAACCAAAGCCATGGATTTCTCCTGTGAGGAAAAATTAACTTTTCTAACCTCAGGAATCCATCTGTATATATTCACAATGTAGTAAACACCAACACACCTCAGTTGCTTCTTATCAGGCTTTATTCTTAACATTAGCTCAGCTCAACTTCTGCACGCAGGCAGAATTCCTATGGCTTGAACACAGGAAAGAGGAAAAGACAGTATCAGATTTCCCCTAAAAGGGCTATTTCTAAATATCACTATTATTACACAGTGAACACTAACTAGGGAACCGATAACAGTTACAATATGCAGGCCACTTTATAACATCCCTCCTTTCCTAAAATCAGACTACAAATTTAACCTCTCTGGTACCCTTATGATCCTTTTTGACTTATGGAGCAGAGGTTAGATCATCTTGAGGTGACACGTTTCCTTCTGCCACAACTTCTGTAGCTCAATCGTGCTCAGAGGCCATGTGTGAATATCCCCTGGGTGTTTCACCCCTCCCAATTACTCTGATAAGAGTCTACCGCCACTATTGTACTTGGTAGCCCTGGTGCAGCTTCCCAATCCTCCATGTTCTCCTGCTCTGTATTCCCTTCCAATCCCCCACCTGGGAAGGGTATTTTTGCTAGTACCCCATGGATATTGTCCATATCTCATTTTACTACCTTTCCCAATGCCAAATGCACCTTAAAGGACACTGAACCTGTTTGTCGCACAACACCCCTGGCACACAATGATTTTTGTATCCAAAACCTGCGACCCAAACAGAATTTCCCACATGCAAGAAACTCGGGTCTGTCCTATGCCCTGTGGCCTCCTGCATTTCTGCCTGACTCTGATGCACTTTGGTCCCCAAAACTGGGCAGATCAAATCCAAATGGGAGCAAAGTGTCCTGCCAAAAACAATAGCTCCACTAGTGACACCCCTGTCATTGCATATCGTGTAATATGGTATCGCAACAAAAACCTCACTATATGTGTTTGCATAGATCCTGAAACCAACTGCCGTAACCCTTCTTCTACTGTTTGCACTGCCCTTTCAGCTAAACCATTAGAGGCTCGGTAGTAAGATACAGTCCGAATGTTTTGGATTCCATTGCATTCCATAAATTCTTGAAACCCCCTTGACGTAAAGGTGGTCCCATTGTCTGACACAAAAATTTCTGGTAACCTTGCCTAAGCTGGGCCACAGTGGCCTCTGTGGTAACTGAAGACATTACCCACACCTCCAGTCACTTGGATTATGCATCCACCAGGACTAATAACATTTTCTCCAGAAAAGGCCCTGCAAAATCAGCATGCACCTGTACCCAGGGTCTATCTGGCCACTCCCCTGGGTGCACCGGTACTGGGGTTGGTGCGTGGTGTGTTTCCTGACAATCTGTACACTTGCTCACTAGTTCCTTTATTTCCTTGTCCATACCCAGCCACCAAATTACACCCCATGCTACCTCTTTCATTCTAGAAATGCCAGAATGTGTGTCACATAATTGCCTCAGAACCTTAACTCTCAACTGATGGGGTACTACCACTCTGCTTCCCCACATCAGACAGCTGGCATGAATTCCCAACTCTCAAAACACCACTGAAAAAATGGCTTTAATGCCTCCTCTAACACCCACCCAGGCCAACCATTCTGTACCCACCCAAAAACAGATACTAATTTTGGGCTCCAATGGGTCTCCCTCCTACTATGATTTGCCATCACTGGGGTCCCTGCTAACAAATCCAATAATAGGATCATGTCTCCTGGCTCCGGAACCTGCTTTGGGTAACCTGGCAAAGGTAACCTGCTAAAGGCATCAGCATTGGAATGCAACCCTCCAGGACGATATTTGATTTCATACTGGTAGGCAGACAAGGTCAGTGACCACCTCTGCATATGGTTTGATGCCAATGGAGGCACTGATATGCATTCACCTAAAAGGCTCACCAGAGGCTTATGATATGTGAGGATTATGAACTGGTATCCATACAAATACTGGTGAAATTTCTTTATTCCAAATATTATTGTCAGTGGCTCTTTGTCCAACTGAGAATAGTTTTTTCCGTGGGTGCCATCATGGACAATGCAAACCCTGTGGGGTTGTCAGATCCATCCCATAATACATGTGAGAGAATAGCCCCCACACCATATTGGGATGCATCACAGCAGGGGTGTAGCCAGGGATTTCAGATCTGCACACCAAGTGGAATCACTGCTACCCTTCCCCCCCTTGTTAGGGTGTGCTACCCCATCACAGACCAGGACCATCAGTAGCTTGGGGTCAAAATGTGTCAGCAATTGAGAAGACTGCAGTAACTTTTTTGAAGCCAAGAATGCCATCACCTGCACGATCCCCCATTTCCATGGAACCCGCTTGCACTACAGAAAATGCAGTGGTGCTAACACTGTTGACAACTTGGGCAGGAATCAGTGGTAATAATTTAAAAGCCCCAAATATGCCTTCAGTTCAGACACTGACCTTGGTGCAGGGGCTTCTGCAATTGCCCTTACCTTATCCCCTACAGATTGCAGGCCCTGCTCATCAATTACATGAACCAAACACTGTACAGACATAACCAAGAATGAACATTTGTCTCTGCAGAGCTTCAGTCCTGCCTGCTGCAGTCTGTGAAGCACAGACCGTAAAATGTCCAAATGTAACTCCTGGTCTGGTCCTGTGAAGACTATGTCATCCAGATACACCAGAACATTTGGTATGCCCTGTAACACTACCTCAGTAGCTCATTGAGAAATTCCAGGGGCCGATGCCACCCCAAAAGGTAGGTGTGTATACCTCAACAACCCCCAATGTGTATTGATTGTCGATAGCTCTTTATATTCCTCATCCAGCAGTAACTTCTGATAAGCATGACTCAGGTCATGGATGTTGTTATCCCTCTGTACAGACAGTTAGGTAGACCCCGAGGCTGTTCAGAGGAGGGCAACCAAAATGGTGCAGGGTCTGCATCAGAAGACATACGAGGAGAGACTAAAGCAGCTTAATATGTATACCCTTGAGGAAAGGAGGAAGGGGGGGGACATGATAGAAACTTTCAAATATCTCAAGGGAATTAACAAAGTACAAGAGGGTAGTATCTTTCAGAAGAAGAGATGTGCAAGAACAAGGGGGCACAATTTGAAGATAGAGGGGTGATGGCTGAGAGGTAATGTTAGAAAGTATTTTTTCACAGACAGGGTTGTGGATGCATGGAACATGGAACACCCTTCCTGAGGAGTTTGTGGAGTCAGGAACAGTGGGGGAATTCAAGAATGCATGGGACAGGCATAAGGCAATTCTAGTGGGGGGTAGGAGGAAGTAAGCTGTTGATTAGCTAGAATCTGCAACTTATCCATCAGGTAGGGAAATGGGCAGACTAGGTGGGCCAAGTGGTCCTTAATTGCAGTCAAATTCTATGTTTCTAGGTCCAACTTGGAAAACAGTGCCCCTCGGCTAGTGAAGCAAACAAATCTTTGATTTTAGGAATTGATGAGAGTCCAGTTTAGCCACTGTATTCACTGTATTCACTGTGATCTTGTAGTCCCTCAAATCCTCACTGACCCATCACTATTGTTCATGGGCATAATGCGGATTGCCCACTTTGAAAACTGGACAGGTTTATTTATTTTATTTAATTTCATTTTTGTTGACCGTGTAAGTGCACTAGACACATTCTGCCTATTTTCAGGCATGACCCAGGGGAAGGGGATTCAGATGAATGCCAACTGACCTTGAACCAGATTAAGCTGTTGCTGGTATTTTTAGTGAATGAGTTCCAGGTTCCAGGATACCTTCCCACTCCAGATGAAGCAATTCCTCTGCCACTTAACCACAGAGAGCATACGACATATTACGGGGTTGAAAAAATTGGGGATGAGCTTCCAGGTTCTCCACAATCCAAGCAGTCATTCCCTGCAAAGTCCCCAGTCCTGGCAAAAATACATAAACTGCCTGCTTCAACACCTCTTCTGGTGTTACAGGCTGGAGCAAGCATATCCCCTTGCCAGTCCAATTTCAACTCTCGCAGCCAGTTACGCCCCATCAGGCATGAAACCCTATCACCACACCACCAAGAAGGGCAATAGCTTCTGCTGTGACCCATAAGTCACTTGGACCAGCATCTTTCCCACCAGTGGAATTAGTTCACCTGTTTATGTCCAAAGTTGCACCCCTGCTGGTTGTAGTATCAGTGCTTCTGAGGGGGCCCACAAGGTAGAAAAAAAGTTTCTCCCCATCACTGAAAATGATACCCCTGTGTCAACCTCCATATCCACAAAATGGCTGTTCTCTGTCACTTGCACCGGGATAGGAGGCGAACGATGATCAGCAACCGTATGCAAAGAGTAGACTCCATCATCACCCTCTGCCTCCAACTCTTCCTCATCTACAAAACTGGTTTGGCCCCAGTGATTTATAGATTGGGATGACTGGTCCAAGGGCACACTCCCAAAGCAAGAAAGGCGGGCCACATGGCCCCAGTACCGGTAGCACCAACATTCTTCCACTTGGAACCTGCAAGTCTCTGAATCGTGTACACTGCCACAACAGAAACATCGCTCATCTTTGTTTCTTCGAGAAGAGCTTCACTTTAGGCCCCCATGTGCAGAGCATGACTTTGATGATGGTAAGGCAGATCGGCGAGGCTGTTCCACCTGATACACCACGGCAGTCCCTTCCACCATAGAGCTCCACAACTCTGGGAGCCTGTCAAGCTGTAGCCTCCATTGCCAGGGCAATGTTCACACCCTGTTGAAATCAAGCACTGTCTCTGCCAACAAACGGTGCAGAATGCGTTCATCCTGCACTCAACTCAAAAACTGGTCCAGAAGCATACGATCCAAAGTGTCTCCAAATTCACAAAACTCTGCCAAATGCCACAACTCAGCCACATAGTCTGCAGTTGTCTCCTCCTTGTGATGCATCATGCCATGAAACTTAAATGACTGCACAATAGCTGAAGGTGGGGTATTGATATGGTTTTGAACTGATGTGCACAGTTCTTGTGGGGGTTTAATCCCTGGCCGATGTGGAGCCACTAACTTATGGATCAAGGAATAAGTCTTTTGACCACAATAAAAAGAGGAAAATAGAGCATCGCTGATCCTCATCTGTGATTTTATTTGCATTAAAGAAATGTTCCAAATGCGCCACATATTCGGACCAGTCACTTTTCCATTAAACTCTGCAGTAGCCCCAAACATTGCCATTCTAGGCCTGGTTTATCCTCGTCACCAAAGTATTAAACACCCAACACACCTCAGATGCTTTTTATCAGGCTTTATTCTTAACATCAACTCAGCTCAACTTCTGCACACAGGCAGAATTCTTGTGACTTGAACACAGGAAACAGGAAAAGACAGTATCAGGTTTCCCTTAAAGGGACTATCCCTAAATATCACTGTTATTACACAGTGAACACTAACTAGGGAAGGAATAACAATTACAATATGCAGACCACTTTACAACACACAATATGCAATTATTCCCCTGGAATGAGCAGCCCTGGAGCTTTGGAACTTTATGCTAATTATGGAACTTTAGACTGATGTTCAACCCCCGCTGTGCAGTCATGCGCCACCCTGCTTTCTAACATCAAATTTATTTCTCCGCTGAAGACAGCAGTCATCCCAGAGTCATCTCCTCACTTCTGGCCAGTTTGTGGTTTATTTAATTTACTTTAAAGTTTCAGTTTGTTATTTTAGTTATTTCCCAATAACTCTGCATTAATTAACTTGTTATTTGTGAATTGTTGTTGTTTCAGTGGTTCTTTTTCCGGTTCCTGATTGGTTCCCAGGAGCTGGAGAAGGCTGCTCTTCAGCGTCGTTCCTGCCTTCAGGGGAACTGTGATCATTTTTCTATTTTAAAGCTTTAGAGCTTTTTTGTGTAACTGCTTTTATGTTTTTTTGCTTAATACTATTCAGTTCCCTTTTTTATATGGTAACCGAGATGTCAGTTACTAAATTTGCCTCTTTTGAGGTGATAGTTATATAAGCCATTCAGCCTAAGAAATTTAACCATTTTTTTTGTCAAATTTTACTTTATCTTTAGGAACCGATGAAGGTCTTCAGTGTTTGGCATGACTCACAGACCCAAAAAGAAGACATGATCTACAGGTTTTAAAAATTATACTACTTGTTTTCGGCTCCTGGCAAAGGCAGACTGCTTATGGTGCCTGAGTCCAGACTACAATTTCTTAAATTGTGATCTGTATAATACATTTTGCCCTATAACACAAAAGAAAAGGGCTAAAAGGAGAGGAGATCTTACAGCTTCTCAGTCTGCCTCTGTGTCACCAAAAGGCTCAGATGAGGGTCTAGCCTCTCAAAGTAAGCAGCATCCCTGTCTAAGAGGACAGAAAAGAAAGATAGAACTTCTAAAAATGGTACAGAAACCAGGGTGTCTGAGAGGGGGGAACCCTGAAACCAGCAAAAACAAAACAGCCTCTGAGCAGACACCGGAGACAGTGCCTGCTAAGAAAAAACAAAGAACATGAAGAAAAACATGTCTCTGTCCAAAGGAGCTGGCAGTTGACTTAAAAGAAATGCTCTCAGCAGAGGACATGACACAGGAATGGCAGTTCTTTCACACTTTCCAAGCTATGGGGAATATTTTTAATATGCCTTCCCCCTTCTCCAGGCTCCAGTTTCATTTTCAAATACCTGTAGAGGAGGAGGAGGAGGAGGAGGATGAAATGTTTTAAGAATATGGAGGAAGCAGAACCCGGTAACCAGATGGTTCTCCTGAGCAAGAATTTGGCTCTCCTCCTATTCTCAGTATTCCTTTGTAAGGCAGATGGTGATGCCCTTAACATTTCCTCCCATGAAACTGAGGAGGATAAAAAGGAAGTGGGATTCATGGAAAAGATGGGACTACCACCCACAGAAAGGTTGCTTCTTCCCATTCACAAATCCCTCAACAAAGCCACTAGCAAAGTCATGTCAGCACCCACCTGAACTGCTGCCATTGACAAGAAAGTTTGAGAAAAAATATCAGGTGGAGAGACGGGGGGTTGAGTATCTGTACTCCCGCCCTGATCATGAGGGGGTGGTCCAGGCTGCCACCTGTAACAAGGCCAAAGTGCTCCTCTCCTTGCAGCCTCCTGAGAAAGATTCCAGGAAACTGGATAGTATGACCACAAAAGTATGTACATCAGCTTCTTTGCTCCTCAGACAGGCAGCTTACCTGGCATACACAGCTCAATAGCAGAAAGCACTCTGGAACTCCATACTGGCACTGAGCGAAAAGCAGTTGGTGATTAAGTACAAAATATGGCTGCTACAACTTGGATGCTACAAAGTGCCAGTTTCATATGGCAGTGAACACAAATGACACTGCTTCAAGAGTCCTGGCCCATGCTGTGTCGCTAAGGAGATTTGCCTGGCTTAGAACCATAAACCTCTCACAGGACTCATGGACAAAAGCTATGGATTTCCCCTTTGAGGGAAACTCCCTTTTTGGTGACAGAACAGAAGCTTACGTGAAAAAGGAGGATGAGTACAAAACCACCTACAAGAGCAATGCTGAAAAGGAAAAGGCTTCCACTTCTTACAGGCCTTATGGAAAGGGAGGTGAGGCAGGGACTACCACCAGCCTTATGTTCCCTATGAGTACCCAGCTCAAAGAGGTTACTTTAGGGGCAGAGGGAGAAGGGGCAACAGGCATGCAGCTGCAACTCTAGCCTCTAAGCCCTGGCAGAAACAAAACCACTGACAACTCTGCCCAGATTGCCAGTGGGCGGGAAGGTTGGTTCACTATTTTCAGGAGTGGTAAAAGCAGTGGTTAAATTGAAAATGTTTAAAACATGGAACTCCAATATCTATATTTGTAGGAGGTGGAACTGCCATCCCAAGGAGGTGGAACTCTTATAGTATTCAATGGAGAAAGGTGTCTGAGGAGGTGGAACTGAGTTCCTGTGAGTTCCTGCCCAATTCAACCCCTGGGTAAAAGATTACAACAGACAAGTGCATCCTGGAAGTAGTGCACCAAGGTTTGTCCCTGCAGATCTGAAAATCTCCAAAACTGCAGAACCCAAAGGTTTTTCTGCCCCACACACAACAACAGAAAAAAAATCCTGTTGGAACTGGAAGTAAAGAAATTTCTGCAAGTAAAACCAGTGAAGAGAGAGTGCCTGTCACACAGTGGGGAAAGGGCCTCTTTTCCAGGTACTTCCTTACCCATGAGAAAGGTGGGGAGTGGCAACCCATTTTAGACTTGAGATCTCTGAACATACACTTGTAGACAGAACAACTAAAAATGGTCACACTGTGCTTAGTGATACCACCTTTGCAGGCGGGAGGCTGACTGAGGTCACTGGGTCTGAAAGGAGCCTACTTCTTCATTCCGTTAATAATTATGGACATGTTACATTCGCAATCTCAACAATCTCTTTGTTAAATGTCATTGGGCTTGATTCCAAGAGGAGCTACGCCGGCATAAGCCGAGATATGCCAAACCCCATGATGTATCTCACGACTTACGCCAAGCATTACGCCAGCCCCTATTCCATGAGGTGCCCTGCACCAGTGAGTCTGACGCCTGGCGCAACTGCGAGTTACGACATGCACGAAGCCCAACTTCAGGTGGGCTGGTGTCGTAACCCGCAGTTGCAATTCCCAAAGCTGCAGTGGCATAGGGAATCTATGACAGCTCAGAGCTGTCATAGGTGGCATCTGACAGCTGGCACTGTCAGATACAGCCATGTAGTGCCATGGCAACAGTACTATGCTGTCCCCCTGGCCCCCACATGTACACCCCCAACCCCCAACACCCGATCATGAGGGATCCCCGGAGGTCCGGTCCAATAGCGCCCCCCCGGACGCCCGTACCATCTGTCCTGGCCCCCCCATGCCCCCTGATGTGTGCTGTGGTGGTCCAGGGTGGGGGTGGGGGCTCTAGAGGGACCGCCTGTCACTCACCATGAGTTGCGACATGCGGCTGCGATACACCATGCAGGGGCTACCGCCACACTTATGGCATATCTCGCATGTCGCAATTGCCGGAACCCTGCCACTTCTGGAATATAGCGTAGGGTCCCTGGCATAGAGGAGACCAGCGTAACTCGCAACTGCATGCAAGTTGCGCCAGCCATCTTGGAATCGGCCCATTGAAATTCATTGCTGTATGTATGTTATTTTTTTATTTTTGTGCCATCTAGATAGCCCAGGTTATGCCTGAAAACGGTCCCTGGGACCAGCGTACTTACCTGGTTATCAAATCCTCACATCTGAGGCCTCTTCCTCCCTGACTAATGACCCCTCTGGTACCTCTACTACTTCTTCCTGTCTCCCACCCAAACTCACTCCCCCCCTTTTTTCCTGTCCCCTCTCACTTCTCTCCCGCTCACCACCTTTCCCTCCTCTCTAGTCTCCTTTTGGCGCCTAATGATCACCCTCTCCCTGGAAGTTTCCTTAACCTCGAAATTGTCTACTCGCTTGAACCTGTTATAGCTTGTTTTTCTATGAAACTTAAAAACGTTACTGCCTTAAACTGTTAATAGCAAATTTATGATGTAACTTTCCTGTCTGGTTTTACCTGTAATGTGTATCATGCTTTGTTAAATGTTCTTTGTGACGTGGAACCTTTGTAAAAGAGCCCTGGCTCAAAGGTATTAATTCCTAGACTAATAAACTAAACTAAATGCATAAATACATAAATATATACAATTCAGACCACACACAGAAAGTCCCTAAGGTTCAGGCTATGGAAACGCCAATATCAGCTCACAACCCTTCCCTTCCGGCCTCACCTCAGCACCAAGTGTTTTTACAAAGTGCCTTGCTGTGATGGCAGCACATCTGAGAAGGCAAGGTGCATTTTTTTCCCCTACCTGGACAACTGGTTGGTCAGGAAAAACACACAACAGGAAGCAGAATCTCCTATTCAGCTGACAAAGAGCACATTAGAGGATCTGGGCTTTCTTATAAATCTTCAGAAGTCACAAGCAGAACCTGGTCAAGTTCTGGACTTCATCGGTGCAGAACACGATATCCTACAAGGAAAGACCTTTCTTCCACATGCAAAGGTGGCAAACTTGATTTCAACTGCAAACTCCTTCCAGGCAGATCAACCAAGACCTACAAGGGATTTTCTACAGTTGCTGGAACACATGGCCTGATCCTCTAAAGTGGTACCAGGGGACAGGTTCCAGATGAGAGACATCCAGCATCATCTAAGGGATCACAGGTGTCAGAGATGGGATCCTCTGTCCAAACTGGTGCCTGTCACAAAAAAATTGGTAAGGGCACTGGAAAGATGGAAGAAGACCACCTCAGAAAGGAAATTCACTTCTTCCAGCAATCTTCCACAACTATCTTCATAGCAGATGCCTCCCTCCTAAGTTGGGGGGGGGGCACCTGGAGGATTTCACTGTAAGTGGCACCTGGAGCACACAGAAGACTCAGAAATGTATCAGCCTCCTGGAGCTCAGGACAGTGCACCTTGCAGTGCAGGCATTTTCCTCCCAGATCCAGGGTCAGTCTGTCCAGATCCGAAAAGTCCACACCACAACAGTGTATTACATAGATAAATAGGGATGAACAAGATATTCAAAATTATGCACAGAGGTTATGAAGATTTGGGACCTAACCTGTTTCCTGGGATTAGAACTATCCGCATCTGGGACCTAGCCTATTCCATTGGACTAGAACTATCCACAGTACACCTGCTTGGCAAAGACAGTGTCATGACAGAATGTCTGAGCAGAATCAGCCAGGGAAATCACAAATGGACTCTAAACCAGCAGGTGCTGGTGTCAGTGTTCAGACAGTGGGGTACACCAGAAATAGACCTGTTTGTTTTCTGGGAGAAGAACCAGCTCCTACTGTTTTGTTACAGATGCCCAGTACTGGGGTGAGTTCCAGATGATACACTGGTGCTGGACAGGAAAGGAAAGTTTTTATTGGCCTTCCCTCAACTTCTACTTTTACTGAGAGTGCTCATAAAGCTAAGGAGGGTATCAGCAACAACGATCCTCACAGCATCAGACTGGGCCAGGCAGATTTGGTACTCAATGCTCCCATCCCTTTCCGGCAAACTTCCTATCAGTCTTCTACTAAGATACAATCAGCTGACACTCTTTCAGTGCAGGATAACATTTCCAGACATGACAACTCTATGTCTCAGAGCATGGTTCTTGAAGAGCCACAGTTCTCTGGTTTAAATCTTTTAGAGGGAGGAAGTAAGGAGAGTGTTGAAGGTTTCCAGAAAATCATCAACAAGGAAAACATATGCTTCAAAATGGAGGAGGTTTTCTTTCTGGTGTGCTCCTAGATAGACAAACCCATCTGAGTAGGTCTGTCCACGTCCTAGATTATCTGATACACCTTCAGTCAGCCCTGAAGGTGCATTTGGTAGCAGTGTCAGCTTACACATCAGCTGGCAAGGACATTTTTCAAAATGTTTTTCAAAGAGCTTAATCATCTATAGACTCCAGTAAGGGACGTTGTCCCTTCCTGGGATGTGAATGTGGGCATCACCCAGCTGATGGAGATTCCTTTTGAGCCTATGGACACTGCTGCATTGAAGCATGTCACCTGCAGAACAAGTTTCCAGGTAGTACTGACATCTGCTAGAAGAGTGAGTGAGCTTCAACCCCAATGCACAGATCCAAACTACATAATGTTCCATATGGACAAGGTAGCCCTGAGGACAAACAGGAAATTCCTCCCTAAAGTGGTGTCTGAATTCCATCTGAATCTGAGTTGCGCCTCCTGTTTTCTTTACAGAAAAATCCAGCTCAGGGGAACAAAAGCACCACTGCCTGGATCTCACAAGGGCTCTGAGTTACTACCTGGAGTACACAAAGGAAGTCAGGCCCACTAGTACTCAGTTGTTTGTCTTTTATGGTGAGGTAGGCAAAGGCAAACCAGCATCCTGGAGAACCATTTCTCATTGAATAGTCTCCTGCATACAGTTCTGTTATGACAAGGCTGGTAAACTGTCACCCAAAGGCCTTAGGGCACACTCAGCAAGAGACACTTCTGCCTCTGTGGCACCATCAAGGGGTATCCCCATGCAAGATATTTGTAAAGCAGCTACCTGAAAGACAGTATACACTTTCACAAAACACTACTGTCTGGACATACATTCCAGCAGAGATGCCAGCTTTGGCACTGCTGTCTTGCAGAACCTGTTCTGTACCAGCCTCCCAAGGTACTGCTATGGAGTTTACATATTGTGAATATAGACTGATGGATTCTTGAAGTTAGAAGAAAAAATTACTGACCGTAGTAATGTTGTTTCTTCTTAAGGGATCCATCAGTTATATTCACAATCTGTTAACATGCCTTCCCTTCCAGCACCTGGTAAATGGTGTAGACTGCTCTCTCTGCCCACCCAGCAAGCATTAGGCAGGCCTCAGGTACCCCTTCCCTCTGTCCCTTCTCATGACTTGCCTCAGCAATCAGTCTGCATCATGCTTCTTCGGCACCCGCCACCCCACCCTCCCCCAACTCACAGTCCCGTGAGTTTCCCCTAACAGTCACTACTAATTCAGGTTGCCTGACCATGCCCCATCACACCCCACCATTTACTCTAGTATGTCTTCTCCACTCAGCCTCCCCGCACCTCCCATTTCTCCCTATACCTTATCGCCCTTCTTCCCCACCCTTCACCTCCACCTCATTACATACCTCTCTCTCTCTCGTACCTCCTTTCTTCACCCCACTGCCAGCTATCCCCATCCCTCTGAACTACTGACAAGGCACTCTGTGGCTGCTTATTCCCCCTCCACCCTCATAAAGTGTTTTTCTTGTTATTTTAACTTGTACCTATGTTTTGAGTTATTCTGTAAGTTCTGAATCCAAGCTGTATTGTTCATTGTAATGTACCTTTGCTTTCTCCTATTGTTCTTTGTTTTGCAATCTACGACATGGAACCTCTGTAAAAGAGCTTGCGCTCAAAGGTCTTTTCCGAATCCCTAAATAAATAAATAAAACAAGAACCAGTCCTTTCTATTTGCTTGAGCATTACTTGTTACAGTGCCTTACAATTGCTGCTTTGTAGTCTGATTTCAAGTTCTTTTTTAATATAGATAAGTGTTGTTCTGACTTGTTTGGAACATTTTTCAAAATTTGTAAGAAAACATGTAAAAGGGTTTTTGGTAGTTATTTGGCTAAATTTGGTGGTCACAGCTCCCTCTAACTACAGAAATAAATCTGACATTATAAAATGGACAGGGACAATGCTGCATCCTGGCTGGTCAGTTGCTGTCCTGACCTGTGCGGTAATTGAGCAGTAACCACATGAGTCCGTAAACCCCCTCACACAGTGATCTTGTAGTGCGCAGCTTCCCACTTACTAACAGAAAGTAATGGCTGAGAGTGCTACAACACTCCGTCCAATTTACTACAGCCACGAGGCTTTATTATACATACAGTGACTCCAAAACTGGCAAACAGAAGATGTTAACATGTGGAAACACCCACATTATGAACTATTCTTTTTTTTTTTTGTTTCCCTCAGTCTCAACGTATGCCTAACGGTCACCATAGAGACTGTGTGCTACGTCATTAGAACGCCACATGAACATACCAGATGGTAATGTAAAGAATGAAATTTTAGAAATCTTAGTCTTTAAACTAGTTAAATGCCCATTTTATAAACACAATAATACACTCCAGGACATGTGGTTACCGTGTAATTATCACACATCACCCCCCCCCATTGAAAGCACTCAGCTGACACCTTGTGCCTCCAACCATGGGGGGAGGGGCTGTGGTAATTACACGGTAACCGCATGCCCTGTTATGTATGATTGCTCATTAAGAAGGCAGGGTGGAGCACGACCACACAACAGGGGTTAAACTTCATTCTAAAGTTCCATCACTAGAATCACGTTCTAATGCTCCAGGGGAATGACTGCACATTGGCCCCTATTCTCTAAGGTGCAGAGAGTCTATGCACCACATATCTGGGGCACATAGACACTCCACAGCCACTGCACCCCCTGTGCCCGATTCTCCAAGGAGGCGTGGTTGTTACACGCCGGTTCCCCTGTCCCACCGGTGATCTCCATGCGGGGGCTGCCCAGGGGGCAGTGCAGGGGGCATACTCACCCTCTGCGCTATTCTTGGCAGCGTTGAGTACCAGAGGAGGGTAGGCGCAGGCTATACATACCTGGGGCAGATGTAGCCACTGCGTGCCCCCACCCGGGTGCCAGCGTGGCTGCGGTGGTCATGTCAGGGCATGGAGCACCCCCCCTGCACACCATCCCAGCCCTTGGGTACTCTATAGAGGGTCAAGGGCGGCCGTCCAGTCACCAACCCGCTCTGGTGCCACAGCCACCCGAAAGCTGTGGCACTCCACAGACGCAAATGATCCTGTGGCGGACTGGGTCCCAGAATTTCATTGGATGCCCACCCATGTCCATGGATGGGCCCCCGTGCACTGGTGTGCTGGGGATGGGGCTGCAGAAGAGGCCGCGTGGTGGCTGCTGGATGAGAATATGGCCACCACACATTGTTCTGCGGGTGCGGGACTCCTCGGGCAGGATACATGCCTCCAGTGCATTATTCCTGCCCATTGGAGAATCCCTCCCATTGTGAATATAACTGATGGATCCCTTTTGAAGAAACAATATTGCTACGGTGAGTAATTTGTTTCATTCGTGACAAAAAAAATAGAGGCATTCATGAAAAAAGTGAATGAATACAAAATCACTTACAACAGTAACAGTGAGCAGGAAAGGCCTCTACCTCCTACAGGCCCTATGGATAAGGAGGCAGAGGCAGGGATTACTTTGCAAGAGTTTATACGCCATATGCCCCTTATGAGTGTCAGGCACCAAGAGGATACTACAGGGACAGAAGGGGCACTACTGCTGCTGTAGCACCAACACTCAAGCCCCAGCCAAAGCAAAACCCAAGACAGTTCTAGCCCGGTCACCCAGCCATTGCCAGTGAGGGGAAGATTGGCTCACTACATTCAAGAGTGGGTAAACATTACCTCAGACAAGGGGGCTCTGGAGGTAGTGGGCATAGAAAGGTCTCTTGTTCAAAACATTCTGCTTCATAGAAAACCCAGCACTCAGAAAATGCAGCTTTACTGGACAAAACACATTCTTGAGATGACTGAAGTTGTTGTGCAAAATAGCTTTTTATTTTGAAGTGCTCATAAAAATGTACATTGAAGTAGCCACAACAGCAAATAGACACAGGTCCTAGGTGCAAATGACCCAACATCTTGCATGTGTGTGTGCTTTGTCAAAGTTACTGCTCTGTACTGTTGACTGCTATAAAGACAGTAGTGCACTTAAAGTGACAATGTTGGTAATGTGAAACAAAAATATGCAAATAGGCTCTGGCCTGTAAGGTATTTATTTCTGCTTCTATGAACTCCAACACCTGTGTGGGGGTGAAAGTAGACTTTTTGTGATTGATTAGAAATCCCAGGGACTCTACAAGGTCCCGTGTGACTTTTAAATCCTGCAGTACCTTCAGTGGGGATTTTCCCACAACTAACCAGTCGTCCAGATAAGAGAAGATAGTGATACCTTGTCTCCAAAGATGTGCTGCTACAGCAGCTAGACACTTTGTGAATACCCTTGGGGCCGAAGAAAGGCCAAAAGGCAGGGTTGAAAACTGGTAGTGACCTGAAGGGAGCCTGAATCTGAGATATCTCTGGTAAGAATCCCTTATGGGGATGTGGAAATAGGCATCCTTTAAGTCCAGTGATGCCAGCCAGTCTCCCTTTTGGAACATTAGCAAAATCACAGCTAGAGTTACCATTTTGAATTTTTGTTTCTTTAGATGCTTGTTTAAAGCTCTGAGATCGAGAATAGGCCGCCACTCCCCACTTTTCTTTGTGGTTAGGAAGTATCTGGAATAAAAAACCCTTCCCCTCAGGGATTTTGGAACTGGTTCTACTGCTTTCAGCTGTAGCAGGTTTTGAACCTCTGACTCTAGCAGTGTTTTTTCTGCTAGTGAGGGAGAGCTGAATACTCTGATTTTCTGAGAAGGAGGGGATTTGAATTTCAGAAACAGACCCTGACCCACTACCTCCAGAACCGATCTGTCTGTGCTGATGTTCAGCCAGGCATGGAGGAAGTGAGACAGTCTGCCTCCCACAGGTAGGGAGGAAGCAGCCTGTAGCTCAGGGGGTCTGTTATGATTGTGGCTGAAGCTGAGCTTGGGACCCTCACCTCGAGCCTCTCCTTCCCCTGCCCCTGGAGTATCCCTGTTGTGGATACTGCTGGTACTGGGGTAAGGCCACTGACTGGAAGGAGGGCCTGGTATAAAAAGACCTGCCCCTGTCTCCCCTTCCATAAGGCCTGGTGGATGGTGAAGCTCTCTCCTTGGCAGAGTTGCTTCTGTAAGTGGCCTTATACTCATCCACCTTCTTCATGTATGCCACAGTGGACTCCCCAAAGAGGGAGTTTCCCTCTAGAGGAAAATCCAAGGCCTTAGACTGGGTATCTTGGTTAAGGTTTGTGGCCCTGAGCCATGCAAACCTCCTCTGTGCCACCGTATTCGCCATCTGTCTGGCTGCAGTGTCACTGGTGTCAGCAGCCATTTGGAATTGGTACTTAGCTGCCTCTAACCCAAACCTGGTGGTTTCAGCCAGTTCATCTTACAAGGACGAGGGAGCTTTCTGGGACATAGCCAGGACTGACTGCCACAGTGACTTCTGGTACTGGGCAGCATAAGCCTGGAAGGTAGCCTGACACATAGCCAAAGAGGCTGACAGGTACCTTTTTTAGCCATGCTGTCAATTTTTCTGGAGTCCTTGTCCAGAGGATGTGAGGACAGAGGGACCCTGGCCTTGTCGCAAGCAGCTTGCTGAATTACCCCGTGATGGTCTGGATGGGAGAACAGAAAATCAGCTCCCTCCCTCTCCACTTGATATTTTCTGTCCATCCTCCTGTCTATGAGAGGAGTGGAATTTGGTGTTTGCAGAATCTTTAAGGCATCCTTCTTGAAGAATTTGTACACTGGTAGGAGAAGAGCCTTTGTGGGTGTCAGCCCCATCATCTCCAAGTACTCTACCTCCTCTTCATCCTCAACTTGTTCAGTAGTGGAGATGTCTAGTGCATCTGCCATCCTCCTTATAAAAGTAAAATGGGATGGAAAATCCTCAGTCACCCTTGGAGGCGAACCAAAGTCCTGTTCAGGGGCCACTTCTGGTTCGATTGGTCCCCTCCTCATCACTGTACTCATCATCATCATCATCAAACTGGTCCCCTCTGTCTTGATGAGGGTGGATGCACATTGCTGCCAGCCTGGGGACCCTGGGAAGGGGCAGGAGGCTGCTGAAGAGGAACTATTGCCTGTAAAGATTGAATTATTTTAAAGGCCTGAGCAATTTCTTGGGCCATTGGTACAGGCATAGCAGGCACAGAAGTCCCCGGTTTGACAGATGGGGATTCTGTGTTCTTTAGCTTTTTACTTTTTTAGAAGGAACCGTGGAGTCAGAAGGTTCATTTGTATGTTTTGTGCCCTTTTCGCCCGTCTCAGGGGCAGGCACAGAAGCAGATGTGGGTTCAGCCACAGATTCTTGGGGTATCGGCTGGTCAGAGCCAGAGGGACCCTTTGCAGACTTTTTCTTGAACCTTTCATGGTGTTTTTCCAGAGTTTTGTCTGGGAATGTTTTACATACGTCACATTCCTCTTTAAGGTGGTCAAAACCCAAACATATCACACATAAAGTATGTTTATCTGCTTTAGCAAATACTTCCCCACACTGGGAACAGTTCTTAAAGCCGGGTTCACCGGTTCACTTTTTGGGTTTCTCAGACATGGTGTCTGAAAAAGAAAAAAACCCAACTGCTAATAACAAAAGCTTTGCTTTTTTTTTTTTAAATGATCGGTTCCAGAACCGAAAAGGAACCGATGGAACCGAACCGATGTAGCGGTATGGAACCGGGTCAGTGGTTCAGGTAACCGAGAATTATTGATTACAACAAATTAAATAAAACAAGTTTTAAATGTACAACTAAGGTGGTTCTTTAATCAGAAAACCCCAATTTTAACAGAAACTAACCCGGTTCTCCCACGGTTATACCGAACCGAGAGGAACCGGAAAAAATAACAAATTTAACCGTAAACTAGGTAAATAATACAAAACAAATAGTAGAGGTAGTAAATGAAAACAACATATACTTATAGTAGTATTTTGAAGTTTTCTTCATGCAGGAGAAAGTGGACAAACGAAGCTCCAAGCGACCAGACTTTTCAGGCAGAGAGAAAAATCTGAAGAGGTTTAGAACACAGGCAGTTAGTAGAGGCAGTGTTTGAAAGATGCGCACTTGCAAAGTGTTCCATCATTTGCATGTGTTCTATCTCTCCAGGCAGTCCAACCCTCCAGGCTTACTGCATAAAGTTAGGAATATTCTGAGCATTACTGGGGTTAGAAATATGAAATAGATTAAAACAAGCATTTGTTAATGCCAAAAGTTCACTTGCTGGTATTTGCATTGGTGTTTGGCATTTATGCAGGCCGTCTCCCCCCCTATAGTATCCATGTTCCTTCAACATCCATATCCCAACAGAGTACCTCTCTGCAACTCAGTGGCGGAGCCAGGTTTGGGAGCATTTGGGAGCCGGGGGGGGCCATTCAGTCAATCATGGGCTCCACAATGGGCACTAAGCATTGAATAAAGATGGTGGCGGTGTACCACTACTCACACTGGGGCAGCCAGGAGGCGACCGCCCCCAACCCCCCCCTCTAGCTCCGCCACTGCTGCAACTCCTCTGGCATCTGATTAACATTCCACTCTCATACTTCTTAAGTGTCTGTCTTAGGAACCTAATGCCCTGGCTGTGCTCAAAGCAATGAGCCTGTGTGGAAACTGCGGAACGTGTGCTTGTAACACAGTCATTTAGTGGAATTATTTCACCACATTTTCAACATAGACATTTTGTCACCTCTGGTCATGAACACTGTTACTATGATTGTCTTACTGTGTACTGAACACTGATTTCCCATTTTATGGAATTTTTCACTGAATTTTCAGCATAGGCATTTTAGGACATCTGCTCATGAACAGTGTCACTGTGATTTTATTACTCTGTACCGAACAGTGATTTCCAGCAGTGACCGCGATATTGTATGCCGGAAGCACAAAAACACATTTCAGCCAGGATTTGAAAAATGACAGCTGTACTCATAAGGAGATGTGGGAAAATGCCAATGTTGAAAATCTGGAGTGAAAATATTACAAATTCACGAACTTATAAGTGTGCGTAGAAACTGCACAATGCACACTCGTAACACAGCCATTTTAGAAACATAGAAACATAGAAACATAGAAGTTGACGGCAGATAAGGACCGCAAGGCCCATCCAGTCTGCCCATTTCTTTTTCTACCTTATAAATGTGCCATCGGCCTTTGCTCTGTCAGTGACCTATCTATTCATAGTCATTTGTATTGCTCCCTTATGCCTATCCCATGCCTGTTTGAAGCCCTGCACTGTATTCATAGCCACCACTTCTTGTGGTAAGCTATTCCATGCATCTACCACCTTTCTGTGAAAAAGAATTTCCTCACATTCCCCTTAATCGGCCTCCTCTAATCTCATGCTGTGTCCTCTTGTCCTGCTATTTTTCTTATATTTAAACATGTTAGACTCTTTCACCTTGTTTATGCCCTTAAGGTGTTTAAATGTCTCGATCATATCACCTCTTCCCTCCTTTGCTCAAGGGTATACATATTGAGCTCCGTTAATCTGTCCTCATATGTCTTCTGATGCAGTCCCTGCACCATTTTGGTTGCCCTTCTCTGGACTGCCTCAATTTGGTTAATGTCCTTGTGAAGGTGTGGCCTCCAATGTTGCACGCAGTACTCCAGATGGGGCCTAACCAATGTCTTGTACAGAGGGATTATTACCTCCCTCTTACGACTTGTGATACCCCTACTAATACACCCTAACACCCCCCTAGCCTTACCTACTGCTTTAGAGGTCTGCTTGGATGATTTTAGGTCATCATTTTATGGACTTTTGTCACCAAATTTTCAACATAGGCATCTTAGGACCTTTGCTCACGAACAGTGTCACTGTGATTGTCTTACTCTGTGGCAAACACTGATTTTCAGCAGCGACCGCATTATTTTGCACCAGAAGCGCGAAAAGACATTTCAGCCAGGATGTGAAAAATAACAGCTGCACTGTTCATGAGGAGGTGTGGAAATATGCCTATGTTAAAAATCTGAAGTGAAAATATTACAAATTCAAGAACTTACAAGTGTGCATGGAAACTGCGCAACGCACGCTCGTAAAACAGTCATTTTTGGGGAATTTTTTCACCAAACTTGCAACATAAGCTTTTTGAGAGCCCACCTCATGAACATCAACACTGTTGTTTCATTAATCAGTCCCGAAAGGTGATTCCGTGCAGTGACCGCAAAATCACCTTTCGGGACCAAATAATGGGATCCATCCGAATAACGCCATTATAGTGACTGAATTCATGAGAAGGGGTGTCAAAAACTCCATGTTGAAAATTTGGTGCTTAAAGTCGAAAAAATGGCTGAGATAGCCACCTAAATTGGAAAAGCCCTATTTATGCCATTATACAGCTTACCGGCATTTCCTCAGTTCGTGGTCGGCTTTGAAGAGTGCAGACATGTTCCCAGTCCACGAAGATCATCGCACCAGGCTCCAGAGGTAAGTATAGGGTGAGCGGGGTGTGGGAGGTGGGTGTGCAGAGGTGGGAGGCGGGTTGAGGGCAGGAGATTCACCGAGGACCATTTTCTTCTTTCACAGGACTTAAAAAAAAAAAAATAAGCGAACGCTTTTGGCATGCTGGGGTGGGCTCCCAGTATGCCATCTAAGTTGTTTTGGGGAGTGGAGCGGTGGGATTGGGGACCCCGGCTGACCATACAGTGTGTGTGGGGGAGGCATGAGCTGCGCTGGGGTGGGCTCCCAGCATGCCAACTGGTTGTTTGTTGGGCGGGGCTATAGCCAACAGAGGATTGGGCACCCCCATCGGCCACACAGTGTGCTGGGGGGCGCATGAGCCGAGGGGGATTGGGCACCCCCCTCGGCACACAATGTGGGGCCGGGGAGAACACTAATGAGGGCGGGGAAGGAGATTAGTAGAGGGAGGAAGGGATTTCATGCTGAGCTGTGCATGACAGCAGTTCAGCTGACATAGGTATGCAAATTGCATACATGCTACTACCGCTGATTGCAGATGACCTTTTCTTAGAAGTGAAGACCAACACAGCTGAACTGCTGTCATACATAGGTCGGCATGTATTGGTCCCCTAGGGTCACACCTGCTACACTGAGCACTGCATTGGCAAGAAGGAGGCAGTATAGTGCAGTGGTTTAAGGCACTGAGCTGCAAATCTGGTGACATCCAGCAGACCAGACCTGGGTTTGAATCCCACAGCTTCCACTTGCATACTGTGTGACCCTGAGCAAGTCACTTAACTTCCCTGTTCTCCCAGGTCGCACCTGTAAAAAAGCTTTCAGCTTAGTGTGTTACTCCTGGTTAAACAACTGAAAAAAAAAAAAAGGAGGGTCACACACCTCCAAAAGTCCTACTGTTGCAAGACGTTCCTTGTGCATGCACGCAAGTGAACGTAAAAAGTAATCCAAAGCAATTTCTGGATGTGGGAAGCACATGCACAGTATAAATTAATCACATATTTTCTTGACTAATGAAAGGCCCATGAGGAGGATTACATCTCAAGGATCGTATTATCATGCAAATGTCCATCTGTTAAAGACATGCTTGTTGCATCAATCAGTCTAGGTAACATCAGAAAGTAATTAATAATCCCAATACTACATCAGTATGGAAACAGCTATATTAGATAAACAGTGGATAAATACTACTATAATGTTAGTTAATATTTCTTACTGAAAATCATTACAAACTCTCATTTGACACATAAAACTTTTTTTCCAGATGAGTACAAAAATGTATCCAAATCCTACAGATCTCAATTCCAGCAAAACATCCTGCCATTTCTTGTATCTGAAAAATAAATTAATTTCAGGTACGCATAATCAAAAAGGAACCCCTAACCTATCTGACAAGAAATGGTGCTAGCCCTACCCTCTCATTTGGTGGCTGTGAGACTGCAAGTCAGTGAATCCTGCTGGATTCTCTCTTCATTAGCAAGTTGCCCAGATCGCCACCCTAGGTCCACGGCACTCTCTCTCTCTATGCCATAAAATGTTAAAAAGTGACCACTGCTGCTCTGTTGGATGTGTAAGGAGAGTGCATTTTCAGGATTTTTTCTTTGTATATCTTCTAAGTGTTCCTCTATCCAAACTTTAAACTTACATAAAGTTTTACCAATGTAAAATACCCCCCAGACACATTCTGCCATGTACTGTAAACAATAGCAGATGTCCAACAATTAATGAAATCCTGCATTTTATACTTCTGATTATCTCTGGGTATCCCCAGTGCATCTGTGGCTTTAATGGCATGGAAGTACACACAGTTACTGCACCTTTGTGTCCCAGAGGGGTAAAGGTGGGAGCCAGGTCTGAGGTTGCTGAACCAGCTGTGAGCTCGTAGCCACCCTGCCTCTGATATTCTGACAAATCCTGTACACAGCATTGGGTAGTTCACGCATGCATTTTTTAAGTACTGGGTCTGAATGGAGAACATGCGAGTTGTTTCTGATTGTTTCAAGAACCTTCCCAGACTGTATATTAAATGTGCTTACAAAGTTCAGTCTCTCTGGCACTGCCCCACACATGGCAAACATGTCTCTGAAGTAGTTCTGTTGCCTTCCTACCCCTTGCCTTTTCTCTTGCACTTATAACAGCCTCTGCGGGATAACTCATGCTCCTAAAATGTGATTCCAGTTCATCAGCTCTAGTCTCAAAATCTGCCAGATCACTACAGCTATGCCTGACTCTGTAAAACTGAGACAAAGGGATGTTATTGACCATATGTTTCGGATGGCAGCCGGTACTGTGGAGTAAGGAGTTACAGTCGGTAGGTAATCGGAATAGATTTGCTTTAAGCCTACCTTCCATAATCTTGCTGATGCTTAAGTCCAGATAGTCAATCTGTACCACACTATATTTCATAGAGAACCTCAAGTTCTCATTACTAGACTCAAATGTTGCTTGAATTGAGTTAATGTCATCTTGGTGCCATTCCAAGCAAAAAATTAATCATCACAGTACTACCAGAACGTGGCGATTTTACTGAAGAGGGAGTTACCACTGGGGTCATGTGATCACTGTTCTCTTCCACATCCCAAAGTAAATATTGGCGAAATTGGGTGCCAGACCTGCACCTATCACCGTACCTTTAGTTTACAAAAAACAGTTACCCGGGAATAAGAATAAGTTACAGGCAAGCACTAGTTCCATGAGCTGTAGGATAAATATGCACAAATCCTTGGTATATATGTAACTTTCCTTGCAGCACAAAGAGAACACGCACAGGGTATGGGTGCTTGTAAGGTAGGTAAGGTAAATTTTATTTTTCTAGGCACCCAATCCCGGAGGCTCTGGGCACCGTACAAAATTCAACAACACTCTATTAATACATATATAAAATCCAATTATAAAAGGAAACACGTACACCTCACTATTATTAAACCCTTTACAGTCACACAAGACAGGGATTACAGTGACAGCAATCTCATACCAAATCCACAAAAGCTTGCTGAAATAAATACGCCTTAAGGCGAATCTTAAAAACTTCCACTGACGGGGTCTCCCTCACCAAAGGCGGAAGCAAATTCCACAGGACAGGGCCGGCGACGGTAAAAGCTCGGTCACCGGACATTTTAAGTCTTGTCCTTGGAATCGTCAGGAGGCCCCTAGAGGAAGACCGGAGGGAATGAACCGAGGCCGCTGGTGTCAGAAGGTCCGTCAGGTAGCGAGGGCCCAGACTGTGTAGGGTCTTATAGGTGAGCAGGCCCACCTTGAAGAGTACCCTCCATCGAACTGGCAACCAGTGCAATTCCCACAGTACCGGTGTGACATGGCAAAATTTTGACAAGCCTGTCAACAACCTGGCAGCTGCGTTCTGCACCAGCTGCAGCTGACTGAGGGTACCTCCAGAGACCCCAAGGTAGAGCGTATTACAGTAGTCTAGCCTGGATGTCACAAAAGCAGGTACCAAAGTGGGGAGGTCCAGGGGCGTAATCAGGTGCTTAATCCTGGCGATATTTCTCAGATGGAAAAAACTCACCTTGACAACGGCAGACACTTGATGTTCCATCGTCAAACCACTGTCAAAAATCACATCAAGATTTCGCACCTTTGGGGATGCCATCAATGGGACAGAGCCAAGAACCAGTCCAGAATCTGCCCCAGAGAGCAATCCCTCATGCCTCCTGTTTGACTCCACCACCAGTACCTCCATCTTATCGGGGTTCAGCCACAACCAGCTAGAGGCCATCCAATCACTGATCTCTGCAAGACAGTTGTTTAATACATCCACCATGTTAAATGTTCCGGGGCAAAGGATAAGTAGAGCTGTGTGTCATTGGCATAACAATGAAACCCCAGACTATACTTCCTAATGATCTCTCCAAGGGGCAGCATATACACAGCGAATAACATCTGTGATAATACCGAACCCTGAGGAACTCCACAAGACAGCAGGGTCGGAGGTGAGGAAAACTTCCCCATCACCACCCTCTGTCTTCTGTTAGTCAAAAAGGACTCAAACCAGTGAATAACAGAGCCAGTGAGTCCACAGAAGTCCCTCAGGTGTTTCAGTAATATCTGACGATCCACCGTGTCAAAAGCAGATGAGAGATGAAGTAGAACGAGAATTGTCCCTTCCCCTTGATCCTTCGCCCTGAGGAGATCATTATGCACCTGAATTAACACGGTTTCTGTTGACTGTCCTGCACGAAATCCTGACTGGAGTGGCTCATAGATATAATGTGCCATGAGGTGATCCCCCAGCTGATGCGCCACCATCTTCTCTATAACCTTACCCAAGAATGGAAGGTTAGAGACCGGTCTATAATTCGCCTTGATGTCAGGGTCCAGAGCTGGTTTCTTCAGAAGGGGTCTCACCAATGCCTCCTTCAAGGCATCAGGAATGACCCCCTCCAACAAGGAGCACCGGACTGTCAAGGTGAACACCGGACCAACAACGTCGACACATCCTATTATGAACCTTGACAGCGTTGGGTCCAATTCGCAATATGTGTGCCTCAGCTTTGAGATCACCCCAATGGCATTAGCCACCTCCACTAGTTTAATCTCCCCCCAACCAGACGCAGTGCTTTGTTGGCAATCCAGGTGACCACTGTTGCTCATAACACGGCTCACTGGCAGAATACCCTGCCTGATGGCGGACACCCTGTCTGAAAAAAAACGAGCAAACTCATTGCACAAAGCCTCAGAAATTGCTATTTTCGGCTGTATGTAAAAGCCTGTCCGCAGTTCGAAAAGCATTGTTGGTCAGTTTCTCCCAGCAACAATCTCCCTGGACAGGAACGCTGCCTTCTTACGGTTGATTGCCCCCGGTACACACCATAGTGTGCACACAGGCCAGTTTATCCACCTCCAGACCGAGCCCCTCCTAGCAGCGCCCAGCCCCGCCCTTTTTTTTTTTAAACTTTATTTTATTAAAAAAGTACCATACAACTGATTTTGCTTTTTCTACAGTACATTTCAATTCCATCCAATTTCTTTTGTTACTCCATGTAGAAAAGGTTATCTCATTTAGTAAGTATACTCAATATTACACAACTCTTACAATTTTAAATCCATCTATAACTTTACAAGTACAAAAAATAGAAAGATCTTTCAACTTTAAACTAAGTATAGAAAAAAAAAATAAATTATTACTGCAATCCATTTTCTTTCTTTCCAGATATTCTTTACCAAGCTAGTTTATTCTTTTGCTTATCCTGCTATCTTCCCCAGGAAGTTCTTTAATTTATTTCCCTTTGTGCTTTCTTTAATCCTTATCTGTCCCTCTGTCTGGGTAACATCCCTTTTTTTTTCCCTTTCCCTCCTCCCCCTTTATATTACTATTAGCCTCATTCCTAATCCAGCAACCAACGTCTCTACCAATCAGTTCTAGATGGTCTCTTCTTCAGTTGTGCCCAAACTGGAGATCCCATTCATCTCCCACCTAGTCCACCAGTTCATATATTGGGCCCGTCTATGTTGTATACTAAATGAGATTCTCTCCATCTCTTGTATTGACTTCACTATGTTTACCCATTCCCTTATTGTCGGTACGTCCTCTTGTAGCCATCGTCTAGTTAGGGCCTTTAATGTGGCTGCTATCAATATCCTCCATAGGTACTTTGCTTCCCTGCCTTGCAATTGTTTTGGTTCCATTCCTAATGTTAACTGCTCTGGTTCTAGTTCTCCAAGCTCTCCGAAGATACCCATGACATGGTTTGAGATCCCTCTCCAATATGTTTGTATCTGGGGACATCACCAGAACACATGAGCTTGACCAGCAGACACCTCCCCGCACTTTCTCCAAAATTGGGCATTCCCATTTTGTGTTATTTTGGCCTGATTCTGGGGAACTGTAAAATATCTGATTCTAACGCTCCAAGTAAACTCTCTCCAAGTTGGTGAAGAGGTGGTGCTCCACACTGTAGTCCACATTTTATCCCAGGCATTGGGGCTTATGTCTTCTCCCAACTCATCTGCCCACCTTGCCTTGACTTGGAGTGTGCTATGCCCCGATCGTTAATATAATTGTTATATAGGTGAGTTATTGCTCCCCTTCCAGTTGGAGATGACCATATTTTCTCAAAGGGTGGGAGAGGAGCATCTAGTGTCTCCAACCCCCCTTGGGTAACCTAGCTTCTCATATACCATGGCTCTGATTTGATAAAATCTGAGTCTGTCACTTGGGCACAGGCCAAACAGGGGTATTGCTGTGTCAAATGCTATAGGCGCTCCCCCGCGCAGAATCTGCCATGGTGCATGCAGACCCTTTTTTGCTTGTTGTTTAAACCAGGGGTCCATGGCTGCCGGGCAAAAATGGTCATCCCATGCCCACCACTCATATTTCCAAAGGTTTTGAGAGGTAGGACCTCTACTTATTCCCTGCCTCCATCCCTCTAGAGCCGCTCTCACCCCTGGGGTAACCGCTCCTCCATAGCCTGTTGCAGTCCTCTGTTGAAAGGCAATATCCCCAAGGAGGGGTCCCCTAGTATAGCCTGTTCTATGGATTTCCAGTGTGATGCATACTGTGGATGCTGCCACATCAGTGCTATTTTCATCTGTGCTGCGATCCAATACCCTGACAAACATGGTATCGTCAATCCCCCCTTCCCCTTTGGGAGATATAATAACTGTCTAGCCACTCGTGGCTTGCTGGTGTTCCAAATGAAGGCCATCACCACTCTTTGCATCTCATCAGTACCTGGTGTGGTATTTCCCAACCTCCAACCCTTGATCTTCAATGCCTTGAGCTCCCCATCAAACCATGGGGACCTCAAGTGAGAAGATCTGGGTCACACTCGGACCGGTGCAAGGAAGTCAAGCGTCCCAGTTACCACCCTATTATAGGCAGCAACTGCCTCACTCACCCCTCCCCTGCATGCACTGTCTACATCAGATAGGTTTGCCACCACCATAAAACCCTCAGGGGTCAATCCCCTCAATGGGCGGTAGCTCACCATCTCTGCAGGGGAGGGATCTCAGAGGGGGCCCTGAGCAAAACCTCCACAGTGCAATGATCGGACCAAATGACCCAGTCAGTCTTGAGATTCTCAATCTCAAGCCCCAGCGAGAAGACCAGGTCCAACATGTGGCCACCCTGGTGGGTCGAGGTGGTAACAACCTGCACTAGGCCCAGTGATGTCATCAACTGGAGGAAGTGATAACCCAACCTAGATGACTCGTCGTTGGCCCAAACATTGAAATCCCCCAGCACTAAACATCTGGAGGATTCCAATGTTATGCCGACCACGAAGTCACCTACTTCCTGCAGGAACTCTCCACCCACCCCAGCAGGGCGGTAAATCAGGAGAATCCTGCATCCTGCACCCGGGCCTCCACGGATGGCCACACATTTAAACGAACCCAGTGTTCTCACTGGGCACACGGAGAAGCCTAATCCAGCTTTAAAACAAATGGCCACTCCTCCGCCCCTGTGTTTCACTCTGGGGCAGTGCACCACAGAGCAACCCAGGGGGACGGCGGCCTCTAACACTGGCCCAGCATCATCCCTCAACCAGGTCTCCGAAATACAAGCCAGATCGACCGACGAAATCAGATCTGCAATAATTGCAGTCTTATTGTTGATCGACCTGGCATTGCACAGCACCACCCTCACCACACTCAGGGGATTAGTAGACAGTGCAGCCCTATTTGCTACCTGCCCACTCGATCTCATGGGAACCCTGGGAACAGAAATTAACTCCGCCTGGCCTCTCTCCAAACTCCGACACTTCCCAGGGCGTCTTCTGCACCCTACTACCTCGATCCTGTTCCCTTCCCCCGTGTACGGGGTCCCCCTCCAGCTTCTATCCACACGCCTCCTTTTGATACCTACTTCCCAGCAACGGCGAACTGTAGTATCCGAAACCGGGAGGGAAACAAAGGGCCGTAGATCACAAAGCTGGGAAGCCCTGTACACTATTCTAGTTCGCCCAACCTCAGCAACCACCCCTTGAGACATGACTGCCACACAAATATTCCCCCTCTATCCCTCACTTACAATGTACCCCAACATCCAAACCCCTCACCTACTCTCAAAAACACCCCTCCCACCCAGAACCCCTACCCAACTATAACAAATAAATTAAAATATCACACTATTAAGTCCCTAAACAATTTTAACCTCATACAATCATAAATAATCAGACAAACAATTCAACCCTAATCAAGGTTAATAATCCCTTCATTCAAAGAAGTCTACAATTTGAAAAAACAAACTCTGAAGACAGTACATTCTCAGTTTAGGCAGCTACTATACCAGTTCCATGGATTAAATCACTTGCAGTCCAAAAGTTACAGACCATTCCTGTTTTCTTCTTCCCTTTAGCTCTTCCACGTTAATAATCCTCGCTATGTCCTCCATATGATCCACTTCAGCTTAATCCAAACCCAGTCAATACAGGCCCCTAATTCTTTCAAGAATCTACCACACAAACAACCTGCTAGACCGCAGGAGAAAGAAGAGGTTCTTCCGACAGGCAGTGGAGCTCCCTCCACCTGTCTATCAGCTACCCCCACTGCTCAACCACCCGGTAGATCCCTTAAGTCACAAGGTAGCCACTTATAGTGACAGCCAAGGAGGAAAAATTAACAGGTTTTTCAGGAGAAAAATTCGGACCATTTCCTATTCCACTGTCTTCCTCCTCGTCCCATCCAAAAACCTCGCAGATCACTTCCTCTGAAGCAGTCCGACAGGACTCTGACCCCTGCTGGGATCAACCACTAATCCAATGTTCCCAATCCACTCAAGTCCTGCAACGATCTCCCTGGAATTCCTGAATCTCTTCTGGAACTCCCAAACTCTCCAACTTCAAAGCAAAATGAGTGACCAACCAAGAACTGGCTCCTACAGCAGCATTTAGAAATCTTTGGGCTAGGAGAACAATCAATTTCCGCAGTTCATAGTTCACGGTGAACGCGCAATGCCAGGCTGTCAAGAACTCAACCAGCAAGTAGTGTAGTAACTTAGGACAACCTTCTTCAGCCCCATAAGAGCCGAATATAGTTGCAGTCCCGGTCACAGGGAAGACAATCTGCACTCCAAATTCCCCGATCCAGGCAAGCTTCCCGTAAACCATAGGCTTCACATAGACCATGGACCACTGCCAAAGTTCAACAAATAAAGTCCAGATAAAGTCCAATGCAAAATACAAAAGCAAAATTGCAAAACATCGTAGTCCAGCACTCACCACCTTGTATTAAAGACACTGCTTACGAGACTGTGAAAAAACAACTTTTATTGAGTGCAAAAAACAGAAACATGCCTTAAATGCATTTCGGATCAGAGATCCTTTATCAAAAGGCATGTCAGATATTCAAAAGTGCAGACCTTAAATACTAGTGCTGTGACATCATAATTCATTCCACCTGAAACGTGATACACAATTTAAAAATCACAACTCTATGCAGAAGTTAATTTATTTAAAAGAACAAGGACCATCAATTAAAGCCCCCAAATAAAATCATTCTCACAAACAGTATTGCATAAAATTCTTATTTATCTATTTTCGTGGCTACCCTACTAATATATTTTTTTATTGTTCTCTCTTATTTTTTAATATCTACATGGGTACTTGCCATCAAAATTATTTTTGTATCACCTATGTAAAGATATGTAATATGATCTTATACATAGATGGCTGCATTGCAAACCTTTAAGTTCTGACAGCATTTATTTAGACATATGGGCTTATATCAAAAGCACCATTTAATCCTGTTTTTTTGCAGGCTCCTAAAGTATTTATCCAAAAGCCCTCTCTTCTTAGCAAAAGTGCATCAAAACCTACTCCCCTTGGCTTTGTAGAGACTTTGGGCAGGATTCTTAAAAAGAACGTAAAAAATCCCACAGCTGGGAAAAGGCTTGCAGCACTGCAAATGCAGTTAGTGATATTCTTAAAGAAAATCCAGCAGCTTTCTTGAATTCATAAGTGTTTGCCGTCTGCGGCTGCAGATCCGCAACTGTGGAAATGGCTGAGGAGGCACAGCAATAGTGCAAGTAGCTGAAGCAGCAGACATTAACATTGCTGCCATAGTATGAGGCTGACAGTACCCACAAAGATACCAGCAACCAGTCCCTCAACTGGGACCACTGCAGCACCACAGGTGCCAGCAATACCATGGCACCATGGCTGACTGCACCACTGGTCATCCCTGGGGTGTTCCTGTTGCCTGCAGGGGTAGCAATCGCTGCTGGCTGGTCAGGCTCTACTGCCTGTGGGGCTCCGTCATGGGCTGCACTGGGTCTGGTAGTTGCTGCCTGTTGCCATAGCATGGCAATGTGTGGTTTTGTTACTGTAACATCAGCCACTGCTATACTATCTGGGATGCTATTACCTGTGCCTCACCTCCACCTTAATTGATTCCAATTGTTGGGGCACTACTGCAGTTTGCTGAGGGAGAGTTACACCTCATTCCACTGTGTGTAACATTTTTTCCGCACCTGCGGAACAAACCTGGCTGAGAATAGTCCTTCGAGGATGTGCCTTACTTATCTCACACCTTCTTTTCCTCAGGGACTTCCACAGCTGCACTTTTTCCCACAGTCCATAGTGTTTTTTCCGCAGCTGCAGAGGTTTTGGTGAATAACATTTAGAGCAATCTCCCCTTTTTTTCTGTAGCTACAGCAGTTTTGGGGACTTAGGGAACGTTTTGCACCTTCTGAAAGCTTTGTGAATCCAGCCCCTTATCTAATGCCACAAATTTAAAGCCATGTTCCAAGTTACCCTGATACTTTGCAATGCGTTGGCTGTTGCATACTTGATATCTTTATTCTGTATTGACCTACGGTGTTCTGCGACCCTTTGTTTAAACATTTTCATTTTGCCAATGTAGAAAGCTCCACATTGGCATGTTGCCAGCTCACCCACTCAGATGTGCTTCAAAGGACCTCCAAAAGTCTCCTTATAGTCCACCACAATATCCGAAGCTTAGAGCATAATTTCGCTGAGCTTGAAGTTTGGATCTCCCTCTACAAGCCAGACATACTATGCCTATCTGAAACTTGGTTAAAATCCTCTATATCCCTCTCTCGTACAGCGATACCATCCTATAACCTCTTACAGAAGGACAGACCATCCTTCAAAGGGGGGGGGTCGCCATCTATTTCAAAAACCACCTTTGTCCCACTGCCCTCAATACGGATCCTCTGACTCACTGTGAGTCGCTACATGCTCTCCTTACTCTTGGGGATAAAAAACTTCATAGCATATGCACCTACAACCCCCCTAAAAGTGGTCTCTCTGGCCTGGAAGAGCTGTTAAACCAAACGTCCCTACTCTGCGACAAAACTGAAACAATCCTACTAGGTGACATCAACCTAAATTGGCTAGGGAAATGTCAGACCACCTTGTTCACCAAAATACAGAGCCATAACCTATATCAGCTTATCACAGAACCCACAAGGTGTGCCTCTCACTTGAACACCTGCACCCTTATAGACTGGATGTTAGTAAACTGCCCTGAGCACATACAGTCTGCCGGAACACTTGCAGATGCCATTTCTGACCACTCCCCTATTTTCTGCATCTGGGGACCGACTCCCCACCTCCCTATAAAGCCACGACTCATCACCTTTTGAAACTACGCCAACCTGAATCAGCAAAATTTTCTTCAAGATGTGGCAAACACGGACTGGTCCAATCTCTACAGTGCACAAGATGTCCAGACTGCACTGGACATCTTTATCGCTAATTTCTTAGCACTACAAGAAAATCACACCCCTCTCATAACTCACCGTGTCAAGGATAAACATACTAGGTGGCAAAAAAGATCTACTTACAAAATAAAAGAAAGAGATAGAGTTGAGTTGTTTTAAGTCCTCTGACTTCCAGAGGACCACAATACCTATAGAATGTTAAAATACTTGCAAAAGGCAATAAGGTCTGCAAAAAGCTCCTACTGCAAAGACCTACTAACTAGTTCCTTGAATGACCCTAAGAAGTTCTGGTCCCACATCAAAACTTTCCTGGGATCCACTCAGTCTTCTATTCCTAATGATATGATCCTTAATGGAACTCACTGTGACAATCCTCTGACCATTGCAAATTTCCTTAATATTCAGTTCTCAGACCTAATGAAATTCATATCCTCCTTCCCCACCCCAAATCAAGTGTCTACAGTACTTTCTAGCAGTGCACCAGTACCCCCACCCTTTCACTTTAGAGTTATCACCCCGAAGGAGGTTACCCAAATTCTTAGCTCGATCTCTGATAATACAGCCATAGGCTCAGACAGTATTGAGCCAAGGCTACTAAAAATAGCTGCACCTCCTAGTGCAGCTCCTCTGGCCAAAATTTCTATCCTCTCCTTGTGTCAAAGTAGGGTACCTGACATTTGGAAGATAGTGAGAGTCACCCCTGTCTTTAAAAAGGGTGACCCCGGTGACCCCAGTGACCCCTCGAACTATAGGCATATAGCCTTCTTGTCAGTGCTAAGTAAAACCTTAGAAAAACTAGTCGCCACCCAAACCATAGAATTTCTCTCCAAGCATGGCCTACTAACAACCGCCCAGCACGGCTTTCGCAAAGGCCACAGCACCTCTACTGCTCTACTAAAATTTACTACGGACACTCTCACTGCTGTGGACTCTGGTCTTCTAACAGGGGCTGTCTTCATTGATATGACGAAGGCTTTTGATCTGGTGAACAACTCCCTTATCCTTGTCACCCTACAATCCATGGGCTTTGCATCCAATGTAGTCAGCTGGTTCAGGAGCTACCTGTCAAACCGAGTCCAAGTTGTTAAGTTCAACTCGACCTATTCTGATAAGGCTACAGTGAATATTGGAGTACCTCAAGGCTCTATCCTGGGTCCACTTCTTTTCTCAATATTTGTTTATGACATCACCTCCAAACTCTCTACCTCCTCCTCCATACTCTATGCAGATGACATTGTCCTCTATACCAATGTGAAAAATGTAACTGACATCAATCTACGGCTCTCTGCAGACTTCCAATGCCTACAAACCTGGCTCTCTGAAAATAAACTTGTTCTTAATGAGACCAAAACCCAATCCATGCTATCTGGGACCCCTCTAAACTCAAATCTTACCAAAATCTCCGGGTCTCCTGCTTAGATGGCTCACCCATTGGCGTAGTGACCTCCTTCAAGTACCTTGGAATCACATTGGATCAATCCTTAAACTTCGATCATCATATAACGAACATATGTAAGTCTGTAAACTCCAAGCTAGGTGTAGCTTACCGCACTAGCTATGTTCTAACCCCCTCTGCAAGATTAGCCATTGCCCGAGGCATTCTCCTACCAATGCTAACCTATGGGATATCTTCATTTGCTGCCATACCTAAAACAAATCTATATAGGTGGGATGTTGCCTATAATAATATATGCCGGTACACTGCCTCATCTCATAGGAGAAAACACCACTGCCTCCTCTACTCTGATCTTAACTGGCTGTCCCCAAATGCCACCAGGCTCTATTCCTTTGGCTCCACTATAGACAGTATTATGAGGTCTCAAACCCCCAAATCACTGGCTGAACTGCTCACTCCACAGACCTCCAACTATGGACTATGCTCAGCGGATAAATCTTTCTTATATGTGCTGAAATACACAACCACCAAAGGTGCTAGTGCTTTTGCCCACCACGCTTCTCGGCTGTGGAACTCCTTCCCTCTTGAGGTCCGCCTAGCACCCACTCATGACACCTTTAAAAAAGCACTCCATCACCACCTCATCTCCTCCGACCAATGCTCCTGTTTTAAACCTCCTTAGCTCCCTATCCTCCTCCCTGGCTGGAGTTCTTAACTTGTTGCTGCATTATGTCCCTCCCTTACGCTCCCTACCAGGTTACCCCTTTCAACAGGCCTGCATATCTCTAACCTCACCTATCATCAGCTCGACTATCCTGTGCATCAATCCCCCTTTGCACTTATTCCCTCTGGTCCCATTTCCTCTGAATCAGTATAAATATGCCTATATACCCTTGCAAGATATAGCCCCTCTTGCCGGTCCCGATCGCCCACTACTTGCCTTGGCTGATATCTCCAAAGCTTACCCTACTCCAATCATGTATAATCCCCTGTTGCCTATCTCCTACATCTACCCTAGCACTTAGCAGCCCTGTTTCCCTTATCTTACTTGTCCATTTGTCTACCTCCAGGGGCTTACCTGCTGCATGTCTATTCTTTTGTATTGTCTGCCCACTGTATTCTCTGTTCTCACTGTATTTCTCTAAATGCTGCAGAACCAACTGTGTAACACTATTATTTATACCTTGCTGTAACCACCTTGTTGTATATCTGTAATGTTTTACCCTGTAACCTCCCGGGTTGTGCCTGAAAATAGTCATCTCTATGGCTAGCACGCTTACCTAGTAAAGAAAAACGAAATAAATAAATAAAATATATAACCCCCAGACTTTCACAGTTAATATACTATCTTATAATTTTTACCAATATGAATACTGCAAAATGTGCTCCCAGTTTCAATATCTCTACAGTGCACACATCTGTTACATTTATTACCTTCAAACTACATTTCAGAGTGTAAAAAGCTCCTTGAAGTCCCTTGGATTCCTGATAAAGCTGCAGAAGTCCCAAATAGAACCAAATCAAGAACTGTACTTCAAAGGAACAGAGCTAAGCACCCTGCAGGAGAATGTCTTCCTACCGTAGGCCAGAGTTGCATCTTTGATAGCAACAGCAGAGTCCTTCATAGCAGGTCAGTCAAGACCTGCAAGGGACTTCCTGCAATTACTGGGACACATGGCTGCATCTACAGCTGTGGTTCCACGGGTCAGGTTCTAAATGAGACATATTCAGTACCACTTAAGGGACAACTGATCTCAAAGATGGGATCCACTTTCAAAGCTAGTGCTAGTGACAAAAGCACTGGTAAAGTCACAGGAGTGGTGGAAGGAAGAAAGCAGCCTTAGAGAGGGCATTCCCTTCTTTCAGCTGTCACCAGCAAGTATTCATACTACTGTTGCCTCACTCCTGGAGTGGGGCGCCCTCCTACAGGACCTCACAGTGAGTGGCACATGGAGCTAACAGGAGTCAATGGAACACATTAACCTCCAGGACCTCGGGGCAGTACTGTTAGCAATGCAATCATTCTCCTCCCAACTAAGGGGCCAATCTATCCCAATCAGAACAGACAGCACCTCAACAACAATGTACTACATAGACCAACAGTTCTCAAACTTCGTCATAGTGAGCCTCCCCTAAGCCATGGAAAAGATCTTGAGCCTCCCCTAAAATACTGAAATATTTGTGGGCCTCCCCATAGAAAAATAGCTTACTTTTCACAGGTACATCAGGAATAAATTGGAACCTCTTTGCAGAGCTGGTTGTCAGATTATTAAGCATTGTACCCCCAAAAAACAGGACAACCTACTTGCTCCAATATTTTGACTCTTAAACCATTGTTACCCCTTACTGCCATACCTTCATGGAGCAGACTGCTTTTTCTGTTTCCCCTCTAACTGGAATAATCTTCCTGCTGACATCTGCCTCCCACCCCGTCACCCTGCTTTTAAGCTACTTCTCAGGGATCATTTTGCTCCCTCCTGCTATTATTCCTAGCACCTGTATGGTTTACTCTTGTATTTGGACAGTTCCACTGCCAGTCTAATTGATCAATTGTTCCTTGCATTGTTAGTTTATTGTTCTTAATTTGTTTGCACTTTTATTCATTTGTATTGCTTAAGTGTTTTGCAGTTATATTTTGAACTGTATTCTCTCACTACCCTTCCTGGGTACACCTGATATAAGCCATGGCTCAGTGTACAGTACCTTCCCTGGTCACAGACTTCTTAATAAGTACATAAATCCACCTACTATTATCCTCCTTCAGTTTGCCTTATCCCTTCACACAAAATCTATACATTTCAATAGTGAAATATAATACTTTTTAAGACTTGCTTGAGCCTCCCTTGGAATAGCTTGGGGCCTCCCAAGGGAGGCTGGCCTCACCATTTGAGAACCCCTGACATAGACAATCAGGGAGGGACAAGATACTCAAAACTGCGTACAGAAACAATGAGGATCTGGAACCTGGCATACACCTTAGAAGTAAACATTTATGCAGTGCATATGCTAGGCAAAGATAACGTTCTGTCAGATTCCTGAAGCATTATCAGCTAGGAAACTCATGAGTGGGCCTTGAACAAGGTAGCACAACAATACCGCGAAGACAACAAATCTGCAACTACAATTACGGCAATGACAAATCAGCGACTGTAATTACGGCAGCTGGAATGTATGGTGAACAGAGTTATGGTGACATTTATCCCCCCCCCCCGAGGTGCTACGACCTCAGAGTTAGATATATTAGTAAGGGGGAGCAGGGGCAAAGCAAACATCACTGTAACTGCCTTCGCCGTACATTCCGGTCACAGTATTTATAGTCGCCGATTTTGCCATCGCCGTAATTGTAGTCGCGGATATTTTTTTTGCAGTATTGACATGGAACCCTTGAACAGAGAGGTTCTGGCCACAATGTTCAGAAGGTGTAGGGCACTCCCAAAATAGACTTATTGTTTCTTTGGAAAGCAACCAACTCCCACAGTTTTGTTGCAGGCCACCAGCCAGAGGAACAGTCCCAGAGGATGCCCTGCTCTTGGACTGTACAGGGAGGTTCAAGTGTGCCTTCCCACAATTTCTACTCATCCAGAAAGTCCCCAAAAACTCAAGAGGGAACCTGCAGCAATGATTCTAATAGCTCCAGACCAGGCCAGTACAGACCTGGGGCCTCATATTCAAAAATGGGCAGAGCGGAGCACAAAGCTTTGTGCTGCTCTTTGTCTTTGTCCTGCACCCCGAGGAAGAAAAGGATCTAGGAGTGATGATAACTAGTGATCTGAAGCACTTCTCAAAGTGCAAACAGTCAGCAGCAAATACAAACGGGATGCTGGGGCGTATAGCCATGATGGGTCAGCAGTAGGCTGAGGCAGGTTATACTGCCCCTATACAGGTCACTGGTGAGACTGCATCTAGAGTATGGAGCAAGATACTGATGTCCATTCCTTAAGAAGGACATCAGCCTGCTGGGGAAAGTCCAAAAGAGTGCAGTTAAGATGATCGCAGGTCAGCAGGGTATGTCTGAAGAGGAGAGGAGAGGCTGGGGACCCTGAAAATATACTCCCTGGAGGAGAGTTGGGAGAGAGGGAACATGATAGAAACCTTCAAATATTTGAAGGGGATAAATAGGGTGGATAGGGAGGGGCCACAGTTTGATGCTGGAGGTGGGGAGCTTTAGGAGGGATGTTAGGAAGCATTTCTTCACAGAAAGGGCGGTATCCAATTGGAATGCACTGCCAGAGGAAGTGGTCTCAATGAAGACAGTGGACAGCTTAAGAGGGCCTCGGACAGGCATAAGGGGAAACTGTGGGATCTGGGGAGGGGGAGACAGATAGGGTGGAAGGGAAGATGGGGGGGGCAGGGTCAGTGGCGTAAGCTAGATACCCTGAAATGCGAGTAGACTTGATAGGCCAAATGGCCATCTTCCACTGGCTCTTTTGTATGTTCGTATGCTATATTCAGTCAGATAGTGCGCCTTCGCTGTCTGACTGAATATGAGGGCATGTTGGTGCAGCGCTAAGTCAAGTAGCACTGCCCCAACATGGATCTCTGCTGTGAAGGGAATAGCGCCACCTGACCCAATAGTGCCAGTCGCCCTAGGTGCGATATTCAGAGGGACCCATGCAAATAAGCACATTGGGCATGCAAGGCGATAAGGGGCCATTTAAATCCCCTTTATGGGCTTATTTTCATGGGAAGTGGCGGCAGTTTTACGCGTCTCAACCCCCCCAAACTGCCTGGTCCTGTAAAATGCAACCAGTCCCTGGTGGCTAGCAGTCCCCCTTCCCTCAGATCACCAGCCCTGGTAATTAAATAAAAGTCCCTGGTGCCTAGCAGGCCTCCCCACCCTCTAATGGCCAGCTCTGGTATCTACTGTATATAGAAGCCACTGGTGGCTAGCAGTCTCCCCAGCCCCCCAAACTCCTGCAATGGCAAAACAAACTGCCCTGGTGGTCTATGCCCCCCCCCACCCTCTGATCAATGTCCCATAGTAGAACTACACAATCCCTGGTGGTCCGTGTCCCTCCCCACCGGGCTCTGATCCCCGGCCCTGTACACACATGAATAATGCTCATTGTCTCCCCCCTGCTGTCTGATCCTTGGCCTCCCTACAAAAATGAATACTGCTCCTTGTCCAGTGGTTTGGCACCCCCCCCAGTATTTGATCCCTAGCCCCATACACAAATGAATAATGCTCATTGTCCAGTGGTTACCCCCTGTTGTCCAGTGCCCGGCCCCATATACAAATGAAGAAAGCTCATTGTCCAGTGGCCCCCAAGTCTCTGATCCTCAGTCCCGTATGTCTAAGTAGAGTCCCTGGTGCCTAGTTTCTCCCCCCCAACCCTCTGACTGCTGGCCCAGTGCCATTCCAGAAGATAACTGTATTAAAATGTGCGCAAGACATAAAGAAAAACTCAACGGTATAACTCCCAGTCCCTGGCGTCTAGTGGCATCCCCCACTCACTAATCCCCATCTTCCTATCTCAGAAAACAGTCCGTGACAGCTAGCGCCCCCCACCACCACCACAGGCATCAACCACCCACCCTACCAACCTCCCCTTCCCTGAAGCCAGTGCCACGGAAGCCCATACAGTGACTGGCACTGCAAGACAGTGCGTGTCCTATGTATAGTATAGGGCGCACGCCACCTGTACTGTGCAGGGAGAATGCAGCTTGTGCACAGCACACTGGTCACGTGCTCCTGTACAGGATAGAGGATGCATGCTCTGTACTATACATAGGATGTGCACTTTCTGCTATCCATGTGGCAGCCCGGTTGAGGAGGTGAGAGGAGTGCTGTGCCGATCACAGTATGGGCTTCCACGCATTTGGCTTCAGGTAAGGGGTAAGCTGGGGTTGACAGAGTGGGTGGTGGGTGCTCATGGTAGGTGGGGCCACTAGACAATATGGAGTGTTTTATGAAATATGGGGACAGGGATCAGTGGGTGGGGAGTGGGTTCTGTATAATAAGGGTGTATACAAAGAAAGCACCGTGAAAAGGGCACAACAAAACGGGTGCATGTCAAAAAGCCGACAGGCAAAAAGGAGGAAAGCTCCAAATGTCACCACAAAGCTGACCCCTAAACTAGGGCACCACACAGAATCTCCTACTGTGTGTCACCCATTATGCGGGGGGGGGGGCCTATGTCCCCTGAACCCCCCAAATATATTTAATCACCCCCTCTTACCCCACATGGGGGAGGAGATTGGTAATGTTAAGGCAGCTGTAAGAGTGGGTGAGAGACAGATTGTGCCCTCAGCACCATGCACCCACACCATGGCATGCAAGACTCCCATGCAACACAGTTGCTGGTGCCCTCTTTGTGGTGCCCTTGTTCCCGCACCCTTTTGATGGGGTACTGGGGAGTGCCACTAGACGAAAGGGACTGGGAGTTATTTCATTTAGTTTCCCTCTAAGTCCTGCATGCTTTTTACTTTGGCTGTCTTCTGGAATGGCACAGGGCCAGGAAACGGGGGAGTGGGCACTAGGCACCATGGATTCTACCTAGATGTACGGCGCCCAGGATCAGAGGGGAACACAGACCACCAGGGATCGTGTAGTTCCACTATAAGATGGCGATCGGAGGGTGGGGAGAACCACAGACCACCAGGGCAATTTGTGTACCACTGTGAGGTGGCGGTTGGGGAGGGGCAGAGGACCGCTAGTCATCAGGAACTTCCATATAGATACCAGGGCTGATGATCGGAAGGGGGGAGGGTTTGCAAGGGACTTTTCTTTACTTACCAAGGCTGGTGATCGGAGGGAGGAGAGACCACTAGGTACCAGGGATAACCTTATTCATTACTGGGACCACTAGGCAGCAGAGATAAACTTTTTCACAACTGGGACGGTGATCAGAGAGAGGGGGGGACCACTGGGCACTAAGGATAAACATACTGATTACCGGACCGGCAGTCAGCGGGAAGGGGGGACCACTGGGCACCAGGGATAAACATATTGATTACCAGGCTGGCAGTCAGAGAGAAGGGGGAACCACTGGGCACTAGGGATAAACATATTGATTACCGGGCCGGCAGTCAGAGGGAGGGGGGACCACTGGGCACCAGGGTTAAACATATTGATTACCAGGCCGGCAGTCGGAGGGAAAGGGGGACCACTGGGCACCTGAGATAAACATATTGATTACCAGGCCGGCAGTCGGAGGGAAGGGGGAAACACTGGGCACTTGGGATAGATTTACTTAATGCCTGGATGGCGATCGATAGGTAGGAGGGACCACTAAGCATCAGGGTATTTTATTTATGTTAACAGGCTATCAATCACAGAATGAGGGACTACGTACCACATGGGGGCAGGTGTGCTCGCTCACCCACCAACTTGGTTGTTGATTGTAGTAACTCCGGCAGCCACTAGGGTTGCCTGGAGTAAGATGGAGTTTTATTCAGTGGTATTTGCGCTGTGCAGAGTGATCATGCTAACCCCTTTTGCACAGCACAAATTTGCTGAGTACTGGGTTGTGTGGGTATTCCTTTCCCAGCCCCTCCCTTTATCCACCTACATACATTATTTTTAGCGCACATGCTAACCCTTTTAGCGCGTGCAACTGCTCCTTTTGAATATTGTGCTCCAGTGCAAAACCCAATTTGCATGGGCAAACACCCTTTTGCACCCACGCAAACATTTGAATATTGGGCCCCTGACATTTGACTAAATCTCCAGTCAGGATGCCCCTGAGTCACAATCTGCTGATCTCATCTCGGGGCACGAGAGTATTCCTAAAACCCGAGACATTATGCCTGAGGGCATGGCTCTTGAGGAGGTAGAATACTCTGGATTAAATCTGTCAGAGGAACTCCTGGAGATGCTTAGAGTTTCAAGAAAACCAGCAACCAGGAAAACATACTACTCTACATGGAAGAGATTTTCTTGCTGGTGTACTTTCAGAAAAATAATACCAGTACAGACAGGAATGCCTACAGTCCTGGAATACTTTGAACACCTGCAGTCTCTAGGCCTAAGGCCTCAACACTAAAGGTACACTTAGCAGCAGTGTCAGTGCACATATCAGCAGGCAAGGGGACGTTAATGGCGTCACAGCCCATTTTCAGAAGTTTTTTAAAGGCTTCAGCCACTTATACCCACCAGTAAGGGACCCAGTCTTTCCGTGGATCTCAATGCCATTTGAGCCAATGAACACTGCTGACCTAACATATGTTACATGAAAAAACATACTCCTGATTGTCATGACCTCTGCTAGGAGGGTGACTGAACTGCAAGCTCTCTGCAAAGAGCCAAATTACATTACTCTCCCACAGGGATAAAGTAGTCCTTACAACTAACAGGAAATTCCTACCTAAGGTGGTGTCTGAATTCCACCTGAATCAGCCAGTAACATTTCCTGTGCTCTCTGCAGAACATTCTACTCCAGGTGAGCAAACGCTGCACTCCCTTGACCTTCTGGGAATATACAAGGACCGGACAAAAGTGGTCAGGTCCAAAAACACTCAGCTTTTTGTTACCTATGGGCCTGGCAAGGCTGGCAAAAGTAAACCAGCAACCAAGAGGACTATCTCTCACTGGATAGTCTCTTGCATACAGTTTTGTTATGAAAGTGCTGGAAAAATACCACCCAGAAGCCTAAGGGCACACTGCACATGGGGTACTTCTGCCTCTGTGACGTCCACAAGGGGCATCCCACTAATAGACATTTGCAAAGCAGCTACCTGGAAAATAGTGTATACCTTCACAATGCACTATTGTCTGGACATACAGTCCAGAAGGGATGCCAGCTTTGGAACTGCTGTCTTGCAGGACCTTTTTCCTAAGTAGGTTCTGGACCCAGCCTCCCAAAATACTGCTGAATAGTCTGCTTAGAGTGTAACCATTAAGTGAGGGATTCCTGGGGTTAGAAGAAAAAATTACTCACTGTAGTAATATTGTTTCTTCTCAGAGATCCCTCACAGTGGTCACATTAGAAATATAGAAGTTGACGGCAGATAAGGACCTCAAGGCCCATCCAGTCTGCCCATTTCTTTTTTTACCTTATGAATGTGCCATAGGCCTTTACTCTGTCAATGGCCCATCTATTCATACTCATCTGTATTGCTCCCTTATGCCTATCCCATGCCTGTTTGAAGCTCTGCACTGTATTCATATCCACCACTTCCTGAAGTAGGCCGTTCCATGCATCCACCACCCTTTCTGTGAAAAAGAACTTCCTCACATTACCCCTTAATTGGCCTCCCTCTAATCTCATGCTGTGTCCTCTTGTCCTGCTATTTTTCTTATACTGAAACATGTTAGACTCTTTCACTTTGTTAATGCCCTTAAGGTGTTTGAATGTTTCGATCATATCACCTCTCTCTATCCTTTGCTTTAGGGTATACATATTGAGCTCTGTTAATCTGACCTCATATGTTTTCTGATGCAGTTCCTGCACTCTTTTGGTTGTCCTTCTCTGGACTACCTCCATTTTGTTAATGTTCTTGTAAAGGTGTGGCCTCCAGTATTGCACGCAGTACTCCAGATGGGGCCTAACCAGTATCTTGTAAAGAGGGATTATTACCTCCCTCTTATGACTTGTGTTACCCCTACTAATACACCCCAACATCCCCCTAGCCTTACCAACTACTTTCGTGGTCTGCTTGGATGATTTCAGGTCATCTGTGATAATGATGCCCAAGTCTCTTTCTTCCTTTGTGACTGCCAGCAACTCCCCTCCCAACCTATAGGTGGCTTCAGGGTTTCTCTTCCCTATGTGCATGATCTTGCACTTCTTTGCATTAAACCCCAGTTGCCATTCTTCTGACCATTTTGCAAGTTTATCCAGATCTCTTCTCATTCTGCCCACCTCACCTGGATCATCTACTCTGTTGCAGATCTTAGTGTCATCTGCAAACAGACAAACCTTACCCTCCAGTCCATCTGCAATGTCACTGATGAAGATAATGAAGAGGATGGTCCCACATTCTTCCACCCTGCCTCCCTTTACAGAACCTGAAAATAGGTTCTCACAATAATCAGTTCCTTTCATTAAGGTTGCCTGCATATTACTCTTGCAGTTTCTCTACTATTGTAAAGTTTGTTTTTTCGTTACTTTCTACATATTTTTTGCATTTATATGTCCGCTTCAATGTGTTTAATGTTTTTCAAAACTTTCGAAAGCTGCAGAATTTTTTGGTAGCCTTTTAACTAGATTCACTAGCCACCACTCCACACTGGCTATAGAAAAAAATCTGGCAACTGCCAGAATGGAAGGTGATTGCAGAGTTTTTCAAACCACTATTCTAAATTTGACTAATTAGAATAGGGTTCTGTCTCCAGGGCATCCATCTTCTAGAAGATGATTCTTAGAGTGTAACCGTACTGAGGGATCCCTAAGAAGAAACAACATTGCTATGGTGAGTAATTTATTTTCTTTCTTAACACCAACCGAATACTACAGATGGCATAAGGAAGCAAAAGGAAAAGCACCTTGATGTCCCTCTGCCCTGAAAAGCAAATCGAGGAATGTGTGCCAGAAAAAAAACATGCCTTCCTTAGAGGAAATGAAGCAAATGTGGCAATTTTTCAAAATAATGCAAATCTTTGAAATCTTCCTCCAGTGCTCCTCAATCAATCAATCAATATTTATTTGTATACTGGAAAGTATGTGAGCAAAAATGCCCATTTTCACAAACGTCCTGTGTAAGAGATACCAAGAAGGTATGACAATACAAAACAATGTCTAAGAAAAACAAGATCTATACAGGGGAAACAATCCAAACAAGTGGTTTAGATACACAGAACAATGTCAAGGACTAACAGTTGTCTAACAGTTACAGCAATTTTCATAAACTGAAAAACAGGAGGTAATCGATTACAGTGAAGTAAAAAGGGAGAAATACACAGGGTGGCCCGAACATTTACATGTGTAACATATGGAGAGCAGGAAAGAGAAGGGAAGGGGTATAGAGGGATCAGTAATCTAAGTGCTAGAGGTGGGGAAAGTGCAAGAGTTTTGTGGTTGGTTGTAATTGGGTCCATGATTGAAATATGAAGAAACCTAGGCTAGGAGTGGGTGGTGGAAGTGAAAACTAAGTTGGGGGGGGCAAAGGGTAGGGGGGATGGGTGTGGGAAAGAAGAGCGGAGGGGGTAACAGGGACTAGAGTAAAGCAAGGGGGACTAGAGATAAGCAAGGTGGAGAGCGGCCAGGTTTAGCCAGAGGGCTGGCTGGGGCAGCTGCAGATGGAAGAACTGAGTATGTGAACTTTGAGGTAGGAGCCGAAGGTGTGGATGGACGTACAGGCTTGGATATTAGGGGCAGTTGGTTGTACAGTGTACTGCCCTTACAGGTGATTAAGTTCTGACCTTGCTTAGTGCGGTAGAAAGGGGTGCTGAAAACCATACTTGAGGCCCTTCTAGTTGCCCGCACGGTGGTAACAAAGGGGAAGAGGGCTCCTAATCCACATCCAGAGGAGGAGGAGGAATTTCAGGAGGGGAAGGAGTAGAAATCAATTTCCAATGAGGGTACATCTAAGAAGGACTTTGATTCTACACCCAGAGTGAATGAGCACTGTTCATCCTGGACTGCTTTTTTGAGACAAGTGGATGATGTGCTGAGTCTCCTTTTCCCTGAGTCAGAAGTGGATAAAAGAGGTACAATTCATAAGAATGCTGCATCTGACCTCAACAAAGAGTGTCCAGACCCATCCATAAGGCTTTTAAGAATGCCACTAAAAAGATTTTTGCTATGTCTTCAACTTCTATGGCTACAGACAAGAAAACTAACAAAAGATATGTGGTATTTAAGACTCCGTGTTCATTTGTACTCACCTGCACTTCGGCCATGAGGACAGCACTGTGCTTCAGGGACAGTGAGCAGAAACTACAGCTGAAATGGCAAAGCTGTACAGTAAAGCTGTAACTCACACTTTTTTCTTGCAGCTCCAGGGTTCTGGCAGGGGAAGTGGGGCTCGGGAGTGACCAGATGGAGGAGGGGACAAACAGCAGTTGTGTGACAGCTACGGGTCAATTGGAGCACTCCAGGAAGCTCTAAGTGCTCTTTAAAACACTGTGCATCTGACTCTCAGAGCATATTTTGGCCATGAGGATGACACTGCAGTTTGGGAGACAGTGAACAGAAGCTACAGCTGAAACAACAAAGCTGTAAAGTAGAACTGGAACTCACTTTTTTTCCTTACAGTTCCAGAGTTCTGGCAGGGGAAAGGGGCTTGGGAGGGACCAGGTAGATGATGAGCAGTCTTGAAAGGAGGGGACAAAGAGCAGCAATGCTACAGCTAAAGGCCAATCAGAGCACCTTCCCCCGGAGCTCATCTCTCTGCTGCCTAAATTTCTTTTTTTTTTCCATTAGCAGATTACATCTTCTAGCCACTAGAGGACCAAGTTACAAACACACTTACCCAGTCCAATCCACTCCAATCCCTGTCTCGTTTCACTTATTGTGTGGTCAGTCTATCACTATTCATCAGTCTTTGCCCTCTCCCTCTTCTACTTCTGTCAAGGCCTGTGCTTTTGGATTCACCCCCTGTTGCCTAACACTCAGCCCTGTTCTACTCTCCTCCACCACCCTAACTTTATAAGCTCTGCACTCTCTTCTTACCCTCTGCTTTGGACACCTGTACCCCTTTTCGCTATGTCCATAAAGACCTTTCTAACGCTGCCTCTTCTTCTGTTTTTCATACCCCTCAACTCCACTAGTACTGGTACCCCCCTCATTTACCAGCATCGCCACTCTATGCTGGGATATATCCCGTGGTGTACCCTACCGCCTTCCAAAACACACTATGGTGCTCCCATGCTAGCCTCCCTCATTAATAACTGAGATAATTTCCTCCCCATCCCTGAGTACCCCCTTCTCCTTCAGTTTCTCATGCTCTGCAGTAACACACCTGCTACAAAATCCGTCAGAAGTAGACGGCGTTTGGCACACAAGCTCCTTGCTCACTATCTTGCCAGGATTGCACTTCTCCTCCTGCTCCTAGCTGGGAACGTACACCCAAACCCCGGTCCACCAACCTTGGCATATGGACGACACAAGAAACAAGGCTCCATCAAGCTGGCAACTCTTAACATCTGCAGCCTGCCAGCTAAGCGAACGTCTGCAGTATCAGACCTGCCTGCTTGCTAAGAAATCCCTGCTCAGATTCTCCCCCCAAGGAGTCTCTGCCTCCCTACCACAGACATCCTTATCTGTTTCCGCCCGCCACTCTGTTAAAGCCACCTTCAAAGTACCCAGAACCAAGACCTCTCTCGCCCAGAGGTCCTTCTTTTATCGAGCCCCTGCCTGGTTCAACTCTCTCCCTACCTCCATCACCAACACTGCCAAACTTGGTCCCTTCAAAACTGCTCTCCGGAACCATCTCTTTAATGTCCGCTGCTGTAGGTGCAACTAACCCTGCCCCCAATCCTACTGCAGGACCTTTCCCTGCCTGGCCCCCCTAATCTCGACAAGGTCTCCTGGAATGCTGATCCATCTTCCCCCTATCCCTTTTTACCTACCCCCTTAGGTTTATACAAGGATGTATTCCACTGCAACTCCAGAGAAATTGTATATCTTTAATTGTAAATCTGTATTTTATACCAACATGTAACTAAGTGTATTCTGTGTTCAATGTCTGCACCTGTAATGTTGTCCAATGTTGTATCTGCACAATGTTCTATTGTCTTGCCCTCCCTGCGACGAGGTGCCTTTGTAAATGAGTCCCTGACTCAAAGGTTGTAAATCCAACTTGTTCAAATAAATAAATAAAATAAATAAGCTCAATGCACTCCAAGTCTGGGTGTTACAACATAGGTTGGATGTTATAGCCCTCAATGAAACTTTGCTCTCTCCTAAGGTCCCAGGAAATACAGTATCCATTCCAGGCTATGCCCTGTTCCAACTCAACAGAACTGCCAAGCGAGGGGGTGGCTGTGCTGTTTATTTGAGAGACACTCTTAAAGGGCTAGTCATCCCATTACCTCCCTCTGCAAACAACTCTCAAATCCTAGCAGTTGAAATAATCCTTGGCCAGCAGGAAAAATCCCTCACAGCTCCATCAGTATAAATCCCCCCGTTGAACATGTTACAGGCTTCCAAATGATCACAGACTTCATGGCTGACAGCACCTCCCGTGGCGAGACAGTTGTAATGGGCGACCGAAATGTCAACTGGCTAGCTCCAGAAGCCGACCCATATAAGGATGCCATTGCTACCCTAGACATACTAACATACTATTTTCCAGCAGAATAGGCCTTACGGTCTGTCGAGTCTGCTCGTGCCTCAGGATCCTAGTTGGGTACTGAGGACTTCCTCCCCCATCACCTTTCTGTTTCTCCTGTCTACCATCCTGGCCCCCCTGGGCCGGGCCCACCCCTGCTTCTTCCCCATTCTGTACCATCCCACCCCTTCTTGAACCCCTCCACCGTAGGGGCCAGAACCAGCTTCCCACCACCCTCTCAATGAAGTACCTCCTCCTCTTTTCCCCCCTCATCCTTCCTCCTTCCAACTTCAAACCATGCCCTCTGGTGATACCCTCCCCTCCGTTAATCTAAAGATCCCTTCCCTGTTTACCCTATTTATTCCCCTGAGATACCTGAAGACCTCAATCATATCTCCCCAGTCCCTTCCCTCCTATAATGAGAACAGGCTGAGCTCCTCCAGTCTCTCCTCATACGTCAAATTCCCCAGTCCCTGTATCATCTTGGTTGCCCTCCTTTGTACCCTTTCCAGGAGCTGTATATCCCTCCTCAAGTGCAGCTGCCAGAAATGCACACAATACTCGAGGTGTGATCTAATCAGGCCATTGTACAGTGGCAGAATCACTTCCCTACTCCTTGAGGTGATCTCTCTCTTGCGATGCAGCCCAACATCCTATTCACCTTGACTGCCGCCCTCCTGCACTGCTCAGAGTTGTTCATACTCGCATCCACCAACACCCCTAGGTCTTTTTTCCCCTGCCGTGGCCTCCAACTCCTCCCCACCCAGGGTGTACTCATGTTTGGGGTTCCCCCTCCCCAGATGTAATACCTTGCACTTGGAGGGGTTAAAATTTAATTTCCAGATGCGAACCCACCTTTCCAGGGTCTCCAGGTCCCTTGCAGAGCCACCCTCCCCTCCTCAACCACTGCTCCCAGCTTGGAGTCACCAGCGAAGAGACTCATCTCACACCCTATACCCTCCCTGATATCTGAGATGTATGCATTAAACAAGATAGGTCCCAGGACCGAGCCTCGTGGTACACCACTAATGACCCCTCTAGATGTTGAGATTTCCCCACTGACCACTACCCTCTGGATGCACTCAACATTACTAGAAAAGCTAAAAGATACCTTAACAAAGTGCTAAGCAAAGCCAGTTTCAGCAGCGATACCCTTAACCTCAAACTCCTCTCTCTCTCCCTTGACGTTGTCCTACAACCTCTCACTAAACTTATGAATCTCTCACTCTCTCATAAACAATTCCCCCAGCTCTGGAAATCAACAGTGGTCACATCCATTCATTAAAGTGGTGACAGGTGTCTTCTCTCTAACTACCGCCCCATCTCTATCCTCCCACCACTCTCCAAGGCATTGGAACAAATTGTAGCTGACCGGTTATCTCAGTCTGAGCACCTCAACAAATATAACTTACTCTGCCCACAACATGGCTTTAGAAAAGCCCATAGTACTACCACCGCCCTGCTTGACTTCACCAGCCATATTCATAAGGCAGTTGACACCGGCCACCTACTGGGTGCAGTGTTCATTGATTTGACCAAGGCCTTTAACAACGTGAACTACCAGCTCCTACTTCACTCACTGTCCTCTCTTGGACTATCTAATGATGTAGTCAAATGGTTTGAAAACTACCTCTCGGCAAGGAGCCAAAAAGTTAAAATCATTGACTCTCTCTCAAGTGCCCTTCCTGTCTGCTCTGGTGTACCCCAGGGTTCCATCCTTGGCCCTCTACTTTTCAGCCTTTTCATCAATACTCTTCCTGCAGCTTACAATAATAACTTAATACTCTATGCCGATGATGCAGTCCTCTTTTCCTCCCATACTGACCCCATATCGCTCTCCAAGGTCCTACAGACAAACTTCAGCCTAGTTGAAACCTGGCTTCTCCAACATAAGCTGTTGATGAATTACAAAAAAAAAACAAAGTCCATGCTGTTCCATTGCTCTCACGGCAAATACAGATCCATAAACTTCACCATACATAATGAGCTTCAACAGCCACTTCAGCAAGTGCAGGACTTTAAATACATTGGTATTACCCTTGATTGCATAATGTCTTTCAGCTTGCATGTTCAACCCATCTCAAAATCAGTCAACTCAAGAATTGGGGTCCTTTACTGCCACCATCGCTGTTTTACCAATAAAGCTATGCACGCAGCCATAACTGCCTCAGTCCTACCCGTCATTGATTATGGGCTTGTCTTCCATGGGGCTGCCATTGATACCACACTAAAATGGGTCAGGATGGCCTTTAACAAATGCTGTAGACTTCTTACTGGCACAGGGAAGCATACGCATACCTGTGATCTCTACAAGCAATCCAACTGACTTAATCTAAATAGTAAACTCGCCTACCAGACCTGCCTACTGGCTAAGAAAATCTGTCTTAACCTCACACTCCCTGCAACTCATGCCTTAATGTTGCCCGCAGTCACTGCACATTTTACGCGCAGTTCCCACAAACCAATGTTTGTCGTTCCATTCTGCCATACCAACCAGGCTCAATATGCTTTCTACACCAGGGCCCCCCTGCTGCTAAGCAACCTTCCCCATGAAACTGCAGCTAAAAACAAGCTTGGCCCCTTCAAATGTAAACTCCACCAGCACCTCACTGACCTTAGGAGTTGTGACTGCTCTGCCTAGGCTTGCGACTTTGTTTCACCTCTCCTTCCCCTTCTTTCCTCCCTTGCTACCTTCCCCACCTCTCTCCACCCCTTCATCCCTCCTACTCCCCGTCTTTCTCCCACCCCCACCTACCATTCTACCCCCCTCACGTCCCACCTACCAGTCCACCCCTCTCCCTTCTCTCCTCCTGTCTTCCGCTCCCTATCACCCTATCTCTTGTTGCTCCACCCCAGACCACCTAGCACTTATCTTTCTGTTCTTGCACTTACCACAATGTCAAATGCTTGACTACCTCCCCTCATCCCCAGCCCCTCCCCCTCTTATCCCTCACCCCTTGCTCCACTTATGTCACCCCTAGGATGGTTTTCATTTGTATCTGTGTCTTGCTATATATACACCTGTATTGTTAATTGTGCATTGTTGTTTGCCACTGACTGTTTGCTACTGTGCTAGTCTATACACATGTACTGTCTTTTGCTACTAAGTTAACCTCCTGACCTGTGTTGTATCTTACCACTGTTTTGCTTGCATCCATTGCTGATGCAGAACCTTTGTAAAAGAACCCTTGGTTCAAAGGTATTTGTAATCCTAGTAATAAATAAATACAATAAAAAAGAGCACCCCAGGAAGCTCTGAGTGCTGTATAAATTCCATCCCACCTAACGTATCCCATTCATGTTCATGTCCCATTATGTGTGTGGAACAGAGCAGGAGTGGAAAAGAACTGGCATCATAGGCATCGGCAGAAGTCCGCAGGTGATAGCAGGCATGCAGGGAACTCTGCTGGTCTACTAAGGTACGCTGAAGTACCTGTTTACTTGTTGCTACCTGTGTAGGTGAGTACGGTAAGAAGGTAAGGGGAAACAACTGTTGTGTATGAAGAAAGGAAATGCCCTATTTAGGGTAATAGTACACTGGGGTAAAGGTTACACTAAAAGGGGAAATAATATATCACCAGTGGGATGGGAATAGCAGTAACACCCTATCTAGGGTAACCATACAAGGGGGTAAAGGTTACACTAAAAGGGGAAATCAAATATCACCAGTGGGGTGGGAATAGCAATAACACCCTATCTAGGGTAATCATACAAGGGTTAAAGGTTACACTAAAAAGGGAAATCATATATCACCAGTGGGATGGGAATAGCAATAACACCCTATCTAGGGTAACAGTTAAAACAGGATATAAGAAACCAGAAGGGAAACATTTAAACACCCTCTCTAGGGTCAAGATACAAGGGGTTAAGTAATACAAAAAGGGTAATGGTAAGAAAATCCTATCTACGTAAGGGTGTGGACACACTAAAGGGGTATGTTAAATACAGGAAGGAGGGGAAAAGTACAGTTAAGCCACAAGTGGGATATACAGATGAAAGGTATAAGGACAAGGGAAAAGCAAGGAAGAAAGTAATAAGGAGGAGAAACAGTCACCAGGCATGGGAGCGGTGCTGTGTAATAGGTGGGGCCGCAGTCTTCGCAGACACATTCTGGAGACTGAGATGCTGCCCCATATGTAGGCACTTTTCTGGGCTGAGAGTTGAGGTCACTGGATGTAAGGCCAAACTGGCACGAGTACAGGGTACTGTCTGCCTCACCCAGGGGCCACCAAGATTGCCACCACTCCCTCAGAGGAAGCCAAAAAAGAGGCAGTGTGGCTGGACTTTGGTGGGCTCTGAGAGGGGGAGAGCACACCTCAGACCCTATTGCTGCATTATTCCTTTGCCATTCTGATGGGACAGGGAAGCTAGGAGGAGGCCCCTGAGGCAGTGTGAAGGAAAGAGGTGGGGGTCCTCAAGGAAGGAGGCCAAAGGGAAAGGGAGAGACCTGCAGCCAAGGAGGAGGAGGCAGATGCTGGTGGGAGAATTCCATAGTCAGGGGGAATGGAGCTGGGAGCAGGGGTAGTGAGAGACAGAGCAGTAAAGTACTTACCAGGTGCTTCAGCGTGGAATGCAGATCACAGAGATTGCCAGGGATGAGAGGGTAGGGAGGAAACTGGATATCATTGTCCATCTGGGGACTAATGACCTGGCCAGAAACGCATCAGGGGTGATGCATAATAGGTTTAGGGAGCTGGGGAGGGACCTGAAGCAGGTAGCCCACACTTTTGCCTTCACTGAGGTGCTATCTGTATATAGCTGGGTGAGGGCTAGGGAACACTGCACCAGGGCTTTCAAAGACTGGTTGAAAGCATGGTGCGGGGAAGAGGGTTTTGGCTACATGAGGGACTGGTGCCCTACCTGGGGGGATAGAGGCCTGCACAAAGGAGATGCCCTCCATCCATCCAGGAGGTGAACGGGGCAGTCCTGGGTGGAAGGTTTAAATGCTACTTTGATGGGCTGAGAATAGAGTAGTAGAGAGAAGTAGCCCAGGGGAAATGGATTCCCCATGGGTAGAGGAGCATAAGGACAAGGAGAGGGCAGGATGGTCAGATCAGGAAGAGGAACTAAAGCTGAGAGAGGGTTATGGTAGGTAGGCAGAGGGACAGTGCAAAAGGGGAGGATAAAGACCAGGGAAACTAGAGGGGCGAAGGATGTTGACAGGAAGGGAAGGCAGAATAGGGGAGAGAAGGACAAAAGCAATGGAGATCCATGCGTGCCACTGCAGAGCCTAGGAGATAAAATTCCTGACCTTGAGGCAATGATTGCAGAGGCAGACCTGGATCTGGTGGCCATAATGGAGTCATGGTGCACCTACAACCACCGCTGGAAAGTGGCCATACCAGGCTTCTCCATGTTCCAGAAGGACAGGACAGGGAGGAAAGTTGGGGAGTTGTTCTATATGTGAGGGAAGGTATAAAGGCCTCGGAGATACGGGGACATCAGGGAGGAGGAAGGGCTGGAGGTATTGTGGGCCAGTTTACAGACATGGTCTGGGGTCTTCATCAGCATGGGGGTGGTGTACAGATCACTACCTCCATACAGATAGGGGGGGGAGTGTACTAATCACTACCCCCATACAGATAAGGGGGTGGTGTTCAGATCACTACCCCATACAGATAAGGTGGAGGGTGTACAGATCACTACCCCCATACAAATAAGGGTGGTGGTGTACAGATCACTACCCCCATACAGATAAGGGGGGGGTGGTGTACAGATCACTACCCCCATACAGATAAGGGGGGGTGTATAGATCACTACCCCATACAGATAAGGGGGGGGTGTACAGATCACTACCCCATACAGATAAGGGGTGGTGTACAGATCACTACCCCATACAGATAAGAAGGTGTATAGATCACTACCCCATATGGATAAGGGGTGATATAATCACTACCCCATACAGATAAGGGGGGTGTACAGATCACTACCCCCATACAGATAAGGGGTGGTGTACAGATCACTACCCCATACAGATAAGGGGGGGGTGTACAGATCACTACCCCCATACGGATAAGGGGGGTGGTGTACAGATCACTACCCCATACAGATAAGAGGTGGTGTACAGATCACTACCCCATACAGATAAGGGGGGGTGTATAGATCACTACCCCCATACGGATAAGGGGGGTGGTGTACAGATCACTACCCCATACAGATAAGGGGGGTGGTGTACAGATCACTACCCCCATACAGATAAGGGGGGTGTATAGATCACTACCCCCATACAAATAAGGGTGGTGGTGTACAGATCACTACCCCCATACAGATAAGGGGGGGGTGGTGTACAGATCACTACCCCCATACAGATAAGGGGGGGTGTATAGATCACTACCCCATACAGATAAGGGGGGGGTGTACAGATCACTACCCCCATACAGATAAGGGGGGTGGTGTACAGATCACTACCCCATACAGATAAGGGGGGTGTATAGATCACTACCCCCATACGGATAAGGGGGGTGGTGTACAGATCACTACCCCCCTACGGATAAGGGGGTGGTGTACAGATCACTACCCCATACAGATAAGGGGGTGGTGTACAGATCACTACCCCATACAGATAAGGGGGGGTGGTGTACAGATCACTACCCCCATACAGATAAGGGGAGTGGTGTACAGATCACTACCCCCATACAGATAAGGGGGGTGTATAGATCACTACCCCCATACGGATAAGGGGGGTGGTGTACAGATCACTACCCCATACAGATAAGGGGGGTGGTGTACAGATCACTACCCCCATACAGATAAGGGGGGTGTATAGATCACTACCCCCCTATGGATAAGGGGGTGGTGTACAGATCACTACCCCATACAGATAAGGGGGTGGTGTACAGATCACTACCCACATATGGATAAGGGTGTGGTGTACAGATCACTACCCCATATGGATAAGGGGGGTGGTGTACAGATCACTACCCCCCTACGGATAAGGGGGTGGTGTACAGATCACTACCCCATACAGATAGGGGTGGTGTACAGATCACTACCCCATACAGATAAGGGGGGTGGTGTACAGATCACTACCCCATACAGATAAGGGGAGTGGTGTACAGATCACTACCCCCATACAGATAAGGGGGGGTGTATAGATCACTACCCCATACGGATAAGGGGGGTGGTGTACAGATCACTACCCCAATACAGATAAGGGGGGTGGTGTACAGATCACTACCCCCATACAGATAAGGGTGGTGTATAGATCACTACCCCCATATGGATAAGGGGGGTGGTGTACAGATCACTACCCCCCTATGGATAAGGGGGTGGTGTACAGATCACTACCCCATACAGATAAGGGGGTGGTGTACAGATCACTACCCACATATGGATAAGGGTGTGGTGTACAGATCACTACCCCATACAGATAAGGGGTACAGATCACTACCCCATATGGATAAGGGGGTGGTGTATAGATCACTACCCCCATACAGATAAGGGGGTGTACAGATCACTACCCCATACAGATAAGGGGTGGTTGTACAGATCACTACCCCATACAGATAAGGGGGGGGTGTACAGATCACTACCCCCAAACAGATAAGGGGAGTGGTGTACAGATCACTACCCCATACAGATAAGGGGGGTGGTGTACAGATCACTACCCCCATACAGATAAGGGGGGTGGTGTACAGATCACTACCCCATACAGATAAGGGGGGTGGTGTACAGATCACTACCCCCATACAAATAAGGGGTGGTATTCAGTTCACTACCCCCATACGGATAAGTGGGGTGGTGCATAGATCACTACCTCCATACAGATAAGGGGGGGGGTGTACTAATCACTATCCCCATACAGATAAGGGGGTGGTGTTCAGATCACTACCCCATACAGATAAGGGGGGGTGTACAGATCACTACCCCATACAGATAAGGGGAAGGGTGTACAGATCACTACCCCATATGGATAAGGGGGTGGTGTATAGATCACTACCCCCATACAGATAAGGGGGGGGGTGTACAGATCACTACCCCCATACAGATAAGGGGGGTGGTGTACAAATCACTACCCCATACAGATGGGGGTGTACAGATCACTACCCCCAAGCAGATAAGGGGGGTGGTGTACAGATCACTACCCCATACAGATAAGGGGGGTGGTGTACAGATCACTACCCCCATACATATAAGGGGGGTGGTGTACAGATCACTACCCCATACGGATAAGGGGGTGGTGTACAGATCACTACCCCATACAGATAAGGGGGGGTGGTGTACAGATCACTACCCCCATACAAATAAGGGGGGGTGGTGTACAGATCACTACCCCATACAGATAAGGGGGGTGGTGTACAGATCACTACCCCATACGGATAAGGGGGTTGGTGTATAGATCACTATCCCATACAGATAAGGGGGGTGGTGTACAGATCACTACCCCCATACAGATAAGGGGGTGAGTGTACAGATCACTACCCCCATACAGATAAAGGGGAGGGTGTACAGATCACTACCCCCTATACGGATAAGGGTGGTGGTGTACAGATCACTACCCCCATACGGATGGGGGGGGGGTGTATAGATCACCAATATAGGAGGAGGAGGACGAGTTAGACAAGATTTAGGGGAGGCCATTGGCAGAATGGCAAGCAATGGGGAAACATTGATTATGGGGCACTTTAATCTGCTAGATGTAGGGAAAGGGGAAATTGTTTAACCAGGAAAGGAACACTAATCCAGAGTTTGTTTCCAGGTGCGACCTGGGAACACAAGGAAAGGTCACACAGTATGTAAGTGGGGGCTGTGGGATTCAAACCCATGTCTCTAGGTTTGCAGCTCAGTGCTCTTAACCACTACACTACATTGCCTCCAAACAGTCATTTCCTAGTCATGTGGGGGTTGTGGGATTCAAACCCACGACTATGGGGTCATTTGCTTCATAGCCCAGTGCTCTAAACTCTACGCTACATTGCAGAGATATAGACTAGGGCATTTTGGCCACAGCTGCATCAAGAAGCAGGGCTATCCTCAACTCCCTACAGGGGCCACTTCTCAGGTAGCTGCTTACAAAACTCACTAGAGATGGGACAGTGCTGGACCTGGTATTTAGAAAAGGGACAGCATTGTGGACATCACAGTGGGTAGTCCCCTGGGTACAAGCGATCACGGTACAGTACTATGTGGTTTGGCATACAGACTGGGCAAGAGAAATATCACACTAAGACAAGGGTCCTGGACTTCAGGAGGGCGTATTTTAAAGAAATGGAAGGCTGTCTCAGTAAATACTTTGAAGGAGGGGTTGGCCGGGGGTGTGGAGACCCAATGTAAACAGATCAAGGAGGAAATACCTAAGGCAATAGCATGTGTTTGAAGGAAGTAAGCGAGGGCAGGAGGAGGAGGAAGAGACCACTATGGTTCTCAAAGCAGGTGGCTAAGATGGTAATGGAAAAAAACAACAGCATTTAGGAAGTACAAGAAGACCCAGGCAGACGTGTACAGGGAGGTATATCTGGAAAAGCAAAGGGAAGCAGGAAGGAGAGTGAGGGTAGTTAAGGCACAAACAGAGGAGCGGACTGCCAAGGAGGTTAAAAAAGTAGGTAAGATTTTCTTCAGGTGCCGGCCCGGTGGCACTGAGGGTTAAGGCACTGGACACCACACCTCATGCCACGCCAGCGACCTGGGTTCGGGAACGGACTCGGGTCATCGGGGGTCAGCAGGGGAGGGAAGGGATCGAGCATCCAGAGGACTGCTCTCCCTTCCCAGGGAGGGTTCCAGGGTTTGCTCAGCTCATTAGCGGCCCCTGACGGAAGTTGGAGGCAGCGCAGGGATAGCGGCAGCCATGATGTGGTGCGGAGCTGTGGCGGAAGTCGGCACATATGTGCCATGGATGTCATTGCATGTCCAAGCTCTGAGGAGAAAACAAAGGGGAAAATGCCTCCAGACATTAGGGAGGCGACGAGGGCACCAGGGACACACGCCCACATCCCCATTGCCGAACCTCTCCCCCGACAGCTTCTCCGGGCTCCCCACCGGACGGATCCTCTAATCACATTAGGCCATCAGGTAGGTGAGGTGGGCCCTCCCCCAGGGGGTGATCTGGGGGGGGCTCAGAAGTCCAAGTGGGGAGAACCAGATTAGGGAGGGTCTCAGGCGGGGAGTAGTGGCAGTGGAGTCGAGAGTGCACCTCTGAGAGATGCCCTGGTGTCTGGTGTAAAAAAAAAAAGACTTTCTTCAGGTATGTGAGTTAATAAAGGAAAGCAAGGGGTGTTACAGTGAGACTCAGAAGGGTGGGGGAGGATTGTGCAGAACATTAGGAAAAAGCTAAAAGTTTAAATGAGTACTTCTGCTTGGTCTTCACAGTGGGAGAGGGGTAGATCAATATGTATCAGCAGGCACTCGGGGTTGGGGAGAGTAGATACCAGTCCATTTTTGGAGAAAAGAGTCTGAAAGGGATTGGAAGTCCTAAAGGAGAACAAGGCAATGGGACTGGATGGGACTCGCCCAAGGGTTCTAAAAGAACTGAGCACGGTGCTAGCTGCCCCTATGGCAACACTATTCAGCACTCATTGCAGACGGGGGTAGTTCCAGAGGACTGGAGGAGGACTGATGGGGTCCCTCTGCACAAGAGCGGCAGCAAGGAGGAGGCTAGCAGCTACAGGCTGGTCAGTCTCACATCAGTGGTGGGGAAATTCATGGAGTCCCTGTTGAAGGAGAGGCTGATGGAGTACCTAGAGGCATATGAGCTGCAGAACCACAGACAGCACGCTTTCACAGGAGAGAGGTCATGCCAAATGAATCTCATAGATTAATTTTTTTTCCATAGAGGTTTTTATCTTCCGGGCACGTCACAGACAGCTTTTTAGCCCCATCCCTGTTTACCTCATCTGGCCTTCTGCCTCCCCAGTCCACCACGTTCCCTATCCCCCATGGACTGACCCCCATGGTGAGGCTGGGAAAGGGATGGCCATACTCCCCCCACCTGGAGACCCAGTGCCCAGATTTGTGGGTCGGTGAACCAGGGACAGTGCAGGGCGAGGGCAGGCAGGCAGGGCTTCATGGAGCCTGTGACAACCATTTTCCTGTTTTCTCCCCTTACGTCCCAGGTCCTCAGCAACCAGATGCACATGCGCGTGGAGGCGCACACGTGCTTTGGAACTGGCAACCCCATCCAGCCACCCGGCCCAGCACCAGCCCCCATTTGTCCAACTCTACCACCGAGTCTCCACTTGGTGGCAGCCAAGAGCCAGGAAGACCTTACCTCCCCAATCCAGGAAACAAGAGCTGTCTGTGGCCACTCAATCTCTTTCCAGTCTCCCCCCCGGCTGATCCCCTGTGGCCTGAGCTCGTTCCCGAACCCAGGTCGCTGCCATGGGAGAGGTAAGGTGCTTGAAATGCCCCAGCCCTCTGCACCACCAGACCGGCCTTACCCTCATAGATTAATTTGACTGGGTGACTAGGGAGGGGGCTCAGGGAGGGCAGTGGGTGTGGCCTATCTGGACTTCATAAGGCCTTCAACACTGTACCACACATGAGACTAGTAAAGAAAATAAGTAGTCTAGTGGCTAGGGAGAAAGTGTTAGAATCTGAGTGTCAAACTTGTTGAAAGGTAGGCGGTAGAGGGTGGTGATAAATGGCAGACACTCAGGGAACAGGAGAGTGACTAGCAGGGTGCCACAGGACTCAGTGCTAGGACCAGTACTGTTCAGTGTCTTCATAAGTGACATTGCTGAAGAACTGGAGGGGAAGGTGTGTCTCTTTGTGGATGACACAAAAATCTGCAACAGGGTAGATACTCAGGAAGGGGTGGAAAGAATGCAAAGGTATCTGTGGAAACTAGAGTGGTCCAGGGTGTGAGAGTTGGGTTTCAGTGCCAGAAAGTGTACAGTCATGCACCTGGGGTGGGGAAGCCCAGGGACTATGTATAAGATGGCGTGGAGGTGTTGACAGTCACCAAGCAGGAAAGGGACCTTGGGGTAATCATATCTGATGATCTCGTGGTGGCAGGGCAATATGACAAGGCAGTAGACATGGCTAGCGGGATGCTGGGGTGCATAGGGAGAGGGATTTCTTGCAGGAGAAGGGAGACGGTGTTGCCACTGCACTTTTCACTAGTGCAACATCACTAGAATACTGTGTCCATTACTGGGGGCTGCACCTCCACAAGGACATTGACAGGATGGAAGTGGTCCAAAGGAGGGCTACCAAAAAGGTGTGGGGGGGTTGCATGAGAAAATGTATGAGGACAGGCTGTAGGATCTCAACATGTACCCCCTGGAGGACAGGAGAGGAGAGGAGAGGAGAGGAGAGTGTTGGAGGACATGATTGAGACCTACAAGTACCTCACAGGGGTAAACAAGGTGCAGGTGGGGAGTCTCTTTCAGAGAAGGAAAAGTACCTGAACATGGGGGCATGCAGTGAAGCTGGGAGTGGGAGTTTACAAAGGATGTGAGGAAATACTTCTTCACAGAAAGGGTGATGGATGCTTGGAACAACCTGCCAGAAGAGGTGGTGAAGGTGAAAACAATGGGGAGCTTCAAGCATCTGTGGGATCGGCACACAGGCATAATAAGCAGAGGAAAAGGAGATAGGAGAGACACCGGTGACCAAATAGGGTCCAAGGTGTTAGAATAAGCAGAGAAAAATAAGGTAGACTGGATGAGTCCACTGGTTGTTTTCTTCCAACAAATTCTATGTTTTTATATTTTTACCTTGACCCTGATGGGGGTTATTCAGGCACCTGCTGGTTCTATGTGATAACAGCGAGCGTCAAAACGGCAACCTGCATTATCGTGACGTCAGGGCGGTGGAAACAATTTCGCCACACTGACATCCTTGGTGCATGGAGGAACGGCGCGAGGACTTAGTTCTATTGCTTTCTCATGCAGAAACTGCCCCCCACCCCCAGGAGATTCTCAACTCCAGGGGTGCATGTCGGGATGGCAAAAGCAATCAAAAACATGTTTCAGGCCAGGCGCAACAAAAATGCAGTAGCACCGGACCCAGACCCCGAATCTGGTACCCCACGCAGCGAGCCAACCCCCAGCATACCACAGCGCGGCTAAACCACCGACAGCGCCACCACTACATCCCCTCCACCTCCCAGGCCATGCTCGCTCTGACATCCTGTTGCTGCAGTTGCCCACCCCACCACATCCGGGTCACCCTCCCCCATCGCTTATCGGCTACCACATCGCGGTCATCAGTTGATGGTGCCTTAATTCAGGCACCAATGTCACAGGCCACCCAGCTACTTGAGAGAAAGCAAAGGTAATGACTCAGCAGCTCCTTCTTATAAAGATTCCAGAAACAAATGACAAAATGGCTAATAAGGCATATACTACTTCTCCCAGTTGTTCTGGTATGGCTCTGCAGAACCCAGCCAGACTACTGCCATTCCTTTTTGCCCTCTCCAGCCCCCGAGGACCTTAGCATTGTGTTGGAGACTCACCAAGAGGGGCAAAATGGAAGGAGAACTGGATTTCCTTGGCACCCATGGGAGCAACTGGGAAGATGCTCTGTATCACACATCAAAGATGGCTGCATACCACTGATCTACAAGTATGACCGATGCTGCTGATGCAGTGAGGATTTCCATGCCAGAAACCCACGACTGGATTCGATACAGTATGATGGCACGTTATGCATACAGGGCACCTTGTACTTGGTTAAGAGCAAGAGCCCATCTAAAATAAGACTTTTGGGGCTAGTGCCCCATTGTAAGCAAGGGCACCACCATCTTTGTGCACCCTGACCTCATCAGCATGGCAACAGGGGTTAAGGGTTGCACTACAGCCAATCTGGCTTCAAAGCCTGGAGGGGGAGTCACAAGGAGATTCAGTGACACATGCGGACTGCAGTATTCCTGGCACAGATTAGTGGCCAGTCATCTGCTGAGTAATGGACCTTAAGCCTAGCACCAGAGTGGCTGACAGCCCATGGACCAATGGTGAGCTGACATCCTCACTGAACATCAAGGGATGTTCCCAAGCCCATTTGGTTTGACTGTGACCGTGTTCAGAGGCAGACAATGTCTGTATGCATCTACAGTGAGAAGCAGACTGGGGAAGCTGCTGCAGAGGCAAACTGTGTGTCTGTCAGAGACAAAAAAAGACAGAAGCAGTACTCCTGCTACAGAAGAGGAGGTACTTGTGTGCCAGCCCAGCATGAAAGCAAGAACAGCAGGATGCAGCTGAGAGAGGCATTGCTATGCTGCAGTCCTGCCTGAGCTGAACTGTGACTCCAGTTTATCTGGAAGACCACCTGATCAGTACCACAATCAGGTGCTGGTTATTGCCACCACGGTGAGTGTGGGGGTACCTGAATGTTCTGGTTGGGCTGGATCAACAGAGACTGCCACTGGAGGAGTTGCACTGTGAAGGAAAATTCGGCTATGGATGGCTAGAGCTGGGAGAGGCCTCACTTGCATTGGGGGACAGCCAGAACTGTGTGACCTCGTACACCTTGACAGATGGGAGTGAGTGGAGAGACAGAGAGAGATAGATACTAGCCTACTTCCTGCAAACTGTGCCACTACTCGTGCACATCGAAGTGGATCTTCTGGTCTGGCAAAGCATGAGTAAACTCAGGGTCATACTTTGAGAAATCAGTTAATGGACTAGGCCATCCAGCCAGGAGGTACAAATACCGATATGGGTTTAAAGAGCATTTGAGTTTGAGGTTTAAAGCATTGCTTTTATTAGTTTACGTGCACCACTGGCAGCCAACCATGTGTAATGTCATCAGGCCTGCGCTGTTTCCATGGTTGGGTACTCAGTGAAGCACTGGGAGCTCCCGTTGATTCAAGGGTTATTACTGGTACCAGTGGGGATGAGAGTATTGTGCCCAGTACAGGAAGACAACAGTAACTACTGTACTGTGCATGTTTGGTGGTGGTGGTGGGGGGGGGTGGGCACATTCGTGGACTAAGCCTATCAGGGCACATGGAGCACAACCCGGGGAATATTATTGGGCTTCGTCTAGAAGGGCAACGGAAGATCAGACCCTGTATTTATTTTGGTGCAGGCCTGGAAGGGCATGGCAGAAGCAGTCAAGGGTCTAATCCGACTACCTCATTGCCTAGCCTCCCTTCCCCCTTCTTTTCACCTTTTCTGGGGTCTTGCGGTCCGTAAATAATGTTCCATTTTCTTCTGTTTGAAGTTCTTCTCTGAGTGATTATTATATGAAATGGTACATCACATATTCATTGGTGTAGCTGTTATTGCCCTGTGTGGATTCTTGGTTAGGCTGCTCCTATGAGGAGGTACTGCATCCCGGGGTGATGTATCATACTGACTCAAGGTCCACTTAAACCTTTCCCTGGGTGGAGGCACCACACAATAAATGTAACCCTTGGATACGAACACCCCAAGTGGGAGTTTATTAACCCAAGCCCCTCAACCCTATTTAAGCTAACAAAGCAGGGGTAGTAGTAACTGTAACATTCATAGTGACCTGGTTACATATGCATTCAACGTGTGTGTGTGTGTGTGTGTGTGGGGGGTGATAACAGGAAAACAAAGTAGAGGATTTGATAGATTTTACTGAACCAACAAGAAATGTTTAGTTCACAAGCTTTCAGGCTCTAAGTAAGCCAGAAAGTTTTTTGTATTGAAAATGTCTTGTTGTTCCTGAAAAGGTATTTAATCAATCAATCAATCAATCAATCAATCAAATCTTTATTTATTCAGGCGAACATCATTGAGCGCAGCTCATTTGCAAGATGGACCTGATTTAAGGCCCCATATTCAAACCATTAGCATGGTCCTAAAAGGCTTAGTGCCATGCTGAGACATAGAGCAGCCCTTTGACTGTAACAGTGGCTGCTGCTACATTCAAAACTGCACTTAGCATGTCACCACGTGGTTAGCGCAGTCACACTAAATGCACCAGTGCACCCATGCAAATGAGGTGAACTTACTGCGTACAGGGCCCGGTGGTATATTGAAATGGGGTTGAAAGCACTGAAAAACTGCCTTAGCAGTACTATTTAAAGAGCTCCTGACACAGTTGAGACAACTTTGAAAAAATGTAATATTCAGGCACAACTCTAGCTTATATTTCATATTTTATCCCCGTAATCCTCACCCTTATTTCTTTATTTCTAAGGTATTTGCATGAATAGAATATTTCTGCCCTTTTAACTCTGGCTGCCTGCCTACACCTGACATCATAATTCTGTTTATGACATCAGAATATGTTACTGTGAAGATTATTATGATGTCATGAACAGGAGATTGTGATGGCACCTGTAGGGAAGCAGCCAGAGTAGATATAGTCTAGGGGACAGGGATCTCTTTTTCATGCTACTGTTTTCAGTAATAAAGAAAACGGACTTAATTACTGAAAATATATCAAGTAATAAAGAAAATGGGATGGAGTTGAATATAAATCTTACTTTTTTCAAAGTTTTCCTAATGCTGTCAGGGGCTCTATAATGCTACAAAACCCTACTCCTACCAATCTGCACAGTGATGCATGTATCTCCCCCCCCACCAACGGCAGCACTGGTGCCTGTCTAAAACACAATAAATATTCCCCCTCTCTCACCTGATCCCTGTTGTATTAAGTGGTATATCCCTAATAACCCAGTGGTACCCCCCCCTCACCTGATCTCCAATGTATTAAGTGGTATATCCCTAGTAGTCCAGTGGTACCCCCTCTCTCACCTGATCTCCAGTGTATTAAGTGGTATATCCCTAGTAGCTCAGTGGTACCCCCACCTGATCTCCAGTGTATTAACTGGTATATCCTAATAGCGAGTGGTACCCCCCACCTGATCTCCAACGTGATTAAGTGGTATATCCTAATAACCCAGTGGTACCCCCACCTGATCTCCAATGTATTAAGTGGTATATCCCTAGTAGCTCAGTGGTACCCCCCTCTCTCACCTGATCTCCAGTGTATTAACTGGTATATCCCTAATAGCAGAGTGGTACCCCCCCCTCACCTGATCTCCAATGTATTAAGTGGTATATCCCTAATAGCCCAGTGGTACCCTCCTCTCTCACCTGATCTCCAATGCATTAAGTGGTATATCCCTAGTAGTTCAGTGGTACCCCACTCTCTCACCTGATCTCCAGTGTATTAAGTGGTATATCCCTAACAGCCCAGTGGTACCCCCCTCTCACCTGATCTCCAATGTATTAAGTGATATATCCTTAATAGCCCAGTGGTACCCCCCCCACCTGATCTCCAATGTATTAAGTGGTATATCCCTAATAGCCCAAAGATACCCCCCTCACCTGATCTCCAATGTATTAAGTGGCATATCCCAAGTAGCTCAGTGGTACCCCCCACCTGATCTCCAGTGTATTAAGTGGTATATCCTAGTAGCTCAGTGGTACCCCCCTCACCTGATCTCCAACGTGATTAAGTGGTATATCCTAATAACCCAGTGGTACCCCCTCACCTGATCTCCAATGTATTAAGTGGTATATCCTAGTAGTCAGTGGTGCCCCCTCTCTCACCTGATCCCAGTGTATTAAGTGGTATATCCTAATAGCCCAGTGGTACCCCCCTCACCTGATCTCCAATGTATTAAGTAGTACATCCCCAATTTGCAGTGGTGCCCCTCTCACCTGATCTCCAATGTGTTAGTGGTATATCCCTAGTAGCTCAGTGGTGCCCCCTCTCTCACCTGATCTCCAGTGTATTAAGTGGTATATCCCTAACAGCCCAGTGGTACCCCCTCTCACCTGATCTCCAGTGTATTAAGTGGTATATCCTAATAGCCCAGTGGTACCCCACCTGATCTCCAATGTATTAAGTGGTATATCCCTAATAGCCCAGTGGTACCCCCACCTGATCTCCAATGTATTAAGTGGTATATCCCTAGTAGCCCAGTGGTACCCCCCCACCTGATCTCCAGTGTATTAAGTGGTATATCCCTAATAGCCCAGTGGTACCCCTCACCTGATCTCCAATGTATTAAGTGGTATATCCTAGTAGCCCAGTGACCCCCCCACCTGATCTCCAGTGTATTAAGTGGTATATCCCTAATAGCCCAGTGGTACCCCCCTCTCTCACCTGATCTCCAGTGTATTAAGTGGTATATCCCGAGTAGCCCAGTGGTACCCCCCCTCTCTCACCTGATCTCCAGTGTATTAAGTGGTATATCCTAGAAGCCAGTGGTACCCCCCCACCTGATCTCCAGTGTATTAAGTGGTATATCCTAGTAGCTCAGTGGTACCCCCTCACCTGATCTCCAATGTATTAAGTGTTATATCCCTAATAGCCAGTGGTACCCCCCCACCTGATCTCCAGTGTATTAAGTGGTATATCCTTAATAGCTCAGTGGTACCCCGCTGTCTCACCTGATCTCCAATGTATTAAGTGGTATATCCCTAATAGCCCAGTGGTACCCCCCACCTGATCTCCAATGTATTAAGTGGTATATCCCAAGTAGCCCAGAGGTACCCCCCTCTCTTACCTGATCTCCAGTATATTAAGTGGTATATCCCTAATAGCCCAGTGGTACCCCCCTCTCTCATCTGATCTCCAGTGTATTAAGTGGTATATCCCTAGTAGCCCAGTGGTACCCCCCCACCAGATCTCCAGTGTATTAAGTGGTATATCCCTAATAGCCCAGTGATACCCCCCTCGCTCACCTGATCTCCAGTGTATTAAGTGGTATATCTCTAATAGCCCAGTGGTACCCCCCCTCACCTGATCTCCAGTGTATTAAGTGGTATATTTCTAATAGCCCAGTGGTACCCCCCTCTCTCACCTGACCTCCAATGTATTAAGTGGTATATTTCTAATAGCACAGTGGTACCCCCTCTCTCACCTCATCTCCAGTGTATTAAGTGGTATATCTCTAATAGCCCAGTGGTACCCCCTTCTCTCACCTGATCTCCAGTGTATTAAGTGGTATATCCCTAATAGCCCAGTGGTACCCCCCCCTCACCTGATCTCCAGTGTATTAAGTGGTATATCCCTAATAGCCAGTGGTACCCCCCTCTCACCTGATCTCTAATGTATTAAGTGGTATATCCCTAATAGCCCAGTGGTACCCCCCTCACCTGATCTCCAGTGTATTAAGTGGTATATCCATAGTAGCCCAGTGGTACCCCCCTCTCTTACCTGATCTCCAGTGTATTAAGTGGTATATCCCTAATAGCCCAGTGGTACCCCCCTCTCTCATCTGATCTCCAGTGTATTAAGTGGTATATCCCTAGTAGCCCAGTGGCACCCCCCCACCTGATCTCCAGTGTATTAAATGGTATATCCCTAATAGCCCAGTGGTACTGCCCTCTTTCACCTGATCCCCAATGTATTAAGTGGTATATCCCGAGTAGCCCAGTGGTACCCCCCACCTGATCGCCAGTGTATTAAGTGGTATATCCCTAATAGCCCAGTGGTACCCCTCTCTCACCTGATCTCCAATGTATTAAGTGGTATATCCATAGTAGCCCAGTGGTACCCCCCACCTGATCGCCAGTGTATTAAGTGGTATATCCCTAATAGCCCAGTGGTACCCCCCTCTCTCACCTGATCTCCAGTGTATTAAGTGGTATATCTCTAATAGCCCAGTGGTACCCCCCCACCTGATCTCCAGTGTATTAAGTGGTATATCTCTAATAGCCCAGTGGTACCCCCCTCTCTCACCTGACCTCCAATGTATTAAGTGGTATATTTCTAATAGCACAGTGGTATCCCCCTCTCTCACCTGATCTCCGGTGTATTAAGTGGTATATCTCTAAAAGCCCAGTGGTACCCCCCTCTCTCACCTGATCTCGAGTGTATTAAGTGGTATATCCCTAATAGCCCAGTGGTACCCCCCTCTCTCACCTGATCTCCAGTGTATTAAGTGGTGTATCCCTAATAGCCCAGTGGTACCCCCCTCTCTCACCTGATCTCTGATGTATTAAGTGGTATATCCCTAATAGCCAGTGGTACCCCCCCTCTCATCTGATCTCCAGTGTATTAAGTGGTATATCCATAGTAGCACAGTGGTACCCCCCTCTCTCACCTGATCTCCAATGTATTAAGTGATATATCCCTAATAGCCCAGTGGTACCCCCTCACCTGATCTCCAGTGTTTTAAGTGGTATATCCCTAATAGCCCAGTGTTACCCCCTCTCTCACCTGATCTCCAGAGTATTAAGTGGTATATCCCTAGTAGCAAAGTAGTACCCCCCATCTGATCTCCGATGTATTAAGTGGTATATCCTGAGTAGCCCAGTGGTACCCCCCCACCTGATCTCCAGTGTATTAAGTGGTATATCCCTAATAGCCCAGTGGTACCCCCCTCTTTCACCTGATCTCCAATGTATTAAGTGGTATATCCCTAATAGCCCAGTAGTACCCCCCTCTCTCACCTGATCTCCAGTGTATTAAGTGGTATATCCCTAGTAGCCCAGTGGTACCCCATAACCTGATCTCCAATGTATTAAGTGGTATATCCCGAGTAGCCCAGTGGTACCCCCCCTCTCACCTGATCTCCAGTGTATTAAGTGGTATATCCCTAATAGCCCAGTGGTACCCCTCCCACCTGATCTCCAGTGTATTAAGTAGTATATCCCTAATAGCCCAGTGGTACCCCCCTCTCTCACCTGATCTCCGGTGTATTAAGTGGTATATCCTTGTAGCCTAGTGGTACCCCCCCTCTCTCACCTGATCTCCAGTGTATTAAGTGGTATATCCCTAGTAGCCCAGTGGTACCCCCCCTCTCACCTGATCTCCAGTGTATTAAGTGGTATATCCCTAATAGCCCAGTGGTACCCCTCCCACCTGATCTCCAGTGTATTAAGTAGTATATCCCTAATAGCCCAGTGGTACCCCCCTCTCTCACCTGATCTCCGGTGTATTAAGTGGTATATCCCTTGTAGCCTGGTGGTACCCCCCCTCTCTCACCTGATCTCCAGTGTATTAAGTGGTATATCCCTAGTAGTCCAGTGGTACCCCCCTCCCTCACCTGATCTCCAATGTATTAAGTGGTATATCCCTAGTAGTCCAGTGGTACCCCCCACCCTCACCTGATCTCCAATGTATTAAGTGGTATATCCCTAATAGCCCAGTGGTACCCCCTCTCTCACCTGATCTCCAGTGTATTAAGTGGTATATCCTAGGAGTCCAGTGGTACCCCCTCCCTCACCTGATCTCTAATGTATTAAGTGGTATATCCCTAATAGCCCAGTGGCACCCCCCCACCCTCACCTGATCTCCAATATATTAAGTGGTAAATCCCTAATAGCCCAGTGGTACCCCCTCTCACCTGATCTCCAATGTATTAAGTGGTATATCCCTAATAGCCCAGTGGTACCCCCTCTCTCACCTGATCTCCAGTGTATTAAGTGGTATATCCCTAATAGCCCAGTGGTACCCCCTCACCTGATCTCCAATGTATTAAGTGGTATATCCCTAATAGCCCAGTGGTACCCCCTCTCACCTGATCTCCAGTGTATAATGGTATATCCTAATAGCCCAGTGGTACCTCCTCCCTCACCTGATCTCCAGTGTATTAGGTGTATATCCTAATAGCCCAGTGGTACCCCTCTCTCACCTGATCTCCAGTGTATTAAGTGGTATATCCCTAATAGTCCAGTGGTACCCCCCCCCTCACCTGATCTCTAGTGTATTAAGTGGTATATACCTAATAGCCCAGTGGTACCCCCCTCTCACCTGATCTCCAATGTATTAAGTGGTATATCCCTAGTAGTCCAGTGGTACCCTCCTCCCTCACCTGATCTCCAGTGTATTAAGTGGTATATCCCTAATAGCCCACTGGTACCCCCTCTCTCACCTGATCTCCAATGTATTAAGTGGTATATCCCTAGTAGTGCAGTGGTACCCCCCTCCCTCACCTGAGCTCCAATGTATTAAGTGGTATATCCCTAATAGCCCAGTGGTACCCCCTCTCACCTGATCTCCAGTGTATTAAGTGGTATATCCCTAATAGCCCAGTGGTACCCCCCACCTGATCTCCAGTGTATTAAGTGGTATATCCCTAGTAGCCCAGTGGTACCCCCCTCACCTGATCTCCAATGTATTAAGTGGTATATCCCTAATAGCCCAGTGGTACCCCCCACCTGATCTCCAGTGTATTAAGTGGTATATCCCTAATAGTCCAGTGGTACCCCCCCTCCCTCACCTGATCTCTAATGTATTAAGTGGTATATCCCTAATAGCTCAGTGGTACCCCCCCTCACCTGATCTCCAATGTATTAAGAGGTATATCTCTAATAGCCCATTGAAACCCCCTCTCTCACCTGATCTCCAGTGTATTAAGTGGTATATCCCTAATAGCCCAGTGGTACCCCCATCTCTCACCTGATCTCCAATATATTAAGCGGTATATCCCTAGTAGCCCAGTGGTACCCCCCTCCCTCACCTGATCTCCAAATATTAAGCGGTATATCCCTAGTAGCCCATGGTACCCCCTCCTCACCTGATCTCCAATGTATTAAGTGGTATATCCCTAGTAGCCCAGTGGTACCCCACTCCCTCACCTGATCTCCAATATATTAAGCGGTAAATCCCTAGTAGCCCAGTGGTACCCCCCTCCCTCACCTGATCTCCAGTGTATTAAGTGGTATATCCCTAATAACCCAGTGGTACCTCCCTCTCTCACCTGATCTCCAATATATTAAGTGGTATATCCCTAATAGCCCAGTGGTGCCCCCCTCTCTCACCTGATCTCCGCTGTATTAAGTGGTATATACCTAGTTGCCCAGTGGTACCCCCCCACCTGATCTCCAATGTAATAAGTGGTAGATCCCTAGTAACCCAGTGGTACCCCCTCTCTCACCTGATCCCTGTTGTATTAAATAATGTATCCCACCTAGTCCAGTGGCACCCTCCTTCACCTGATCCCCAGTGCATTAAATAAAATATCTCTCATAATTCACTGGTCTCCCCAGTAGACTATGACCCCCCCATGCCAACACTTCCCCAACCCACCCCCATGGCAGCCAGCACTTGCCCACTACTCTCCACCCTGTCCTGGAGCAGTCAGCCCCCACATAAGTCCTGTAGCGATACAGCATAACCCCGGTTTTATGAACTCCATTGCTCAATTATTCTATTTGCCCAACTGACTGCTTTATTGCTGTTAAATGTTAAATGCCTGTTAACTTGTTTTCCTATAAATACTAAGCACTTCCAGCACTGCCAAAGCACAGGCAACAACACTCAGAGACACCACGAGAAATCCCCAGATCACACGGCAAAAAGGAAGCACTCACTCATTGACATTTCACAAAACCTGCAAATTCTAGACAGTTTAGAGAGTGGGGAGAAAGTTGTTGATGTCCGAAAAGCACAGAGGCATTGCAAAAGCACAGAGGTATTGCACAGAGCTACTAATTGCCCCGTGGTGGCATGCAAATGGTTCCTTAGCACCTTGCATGCCTTGTGTGTGGGTCATTAGCATGCCAGTGTTTGAATGGGGCATCCAGAAGCAAAGGTACTAACCCAGTTAGGATGCTCTATCCGCTGTGATCCTAGGTGTCTGTTGCTGGTAGGGCGCTGTGGTGCGCTGTACATCTACACTTTGCACAGCGTTACCACAGCCCAATTTTCTTACATGTAGCATGCACCGGCCTGGGCACGATGCATGTATAAAAAATTGCTCCTTGCCAGCAGCGCACTAATAAATATAATTCTATGCTATGCACAGCACAATTGGCCGCTTTTGAAAATCGGACCCTAAATCACCTAGTTTGCTCATTGGGAAAAAATAAGAAAGCTTTTATTTCACACACAGCATGCTTTACATGTAGATTAGCTCACCCAGTCAGTTTGTAGAACCTAGCAGTGTTCAGGATCTTAAGGCAAGACTAGATAGATTCCTCCTGAGCCATAATGACATCAAGGGTTAGACGTCATCAGTAGGGGAGTATTTGTGCTGATGAACTTGAATTTGTGTCCATACTCGACTTGGATAGAGTCACCGCCATACTGCACGAGGTTCGGAAAAAATGACCCTAATTTGTTTCCATCATTATAGTACTATACTGCTATGAAAATTGTATCATTTGAGATTCACAGTTGTTTTTCCCACCTTGCTAAACAGTTTGCATTACTTGCATTTTATTTGCAAGCAAAATCTATGATGCATCTCAATCACACATAAGGCTACTCAAGAAAAAGTGACCAGAGCCACAGCTAAATTAGTACTCAATACTGCACTCACTACTGCAGGCAGCAGGGCACCACAGGTCCAGGACTCACATGAAACCAGAGCTTGGTTACGCAAATGTGGTGTTGCATACAATGTTGGTGACATGGTGAGGATCTACTGCTGTTGTGAACTGAACTGAAAACCAGTTGGTTTTCATCCTATGATCAAGGTCTGGTTTCTTGAGCGCCTAGGACCTGTGATGCCCTGCTGCCTGCAATCGTCCATAGTGCATCTGTTGCAGATTCAGTTTATGTTACTTGAATATCCTTCTTGACACAATCTCCATTTTTTTATCTTTGACTAATGCAAAGAATGTAGTTGTATTGTTATCTAACCTATGTCATCTTTCCCATTAAAAGTACACAGTTGTATCAAGGTTGCAGGTGCAAACCACAGAATCTTTCTCTCTGCTTCTTGTTTTCAAACCAGTGCTAGAATTCAATTTTGTATCACTTTTTTATGCAAATTTCCACACAAATGCATTATTGCAAATGCAGCCTAGTTTACTACACATTTTGTGATGTTTCAGATGACACATTCTTTTTAATGTTTCAGATTTTGCATTAAGAATTCTGCAGTTTTTTTTTCCTTTTATGGAATATTTTTTTCCTTCTTCAAGTAAACAAAACCCTCAGAATCCTGCAGTGGAGAAGCTGATGTTTCCTGGTTACACAAGACATCACAATGCCTCTTGGTCCACAGGAGGCACGGCAGAGTTGGTAGCCACAAACCTCTCCCCTGGGTTAATAATGTACAACTTCTGCAGTGTGCCCAGAGCTCCACCAGCTCAGAGCAAGGAAGACTACATCAGCTTTGATTCCAGGTCTCTGCACACAACACTGCAGTGCATCACCAGCTAGCGTCACTGGGCTGCCTTATTGTGTTTTAACATAATTGGAAATTTGGTCATGTGTATAGACTCATCTCACCACTGAAGCTTTTCATTTGTTCATGTTGAAATCTTGGGCCAGATTTTCTAACGCCATGAATGCCACAAGCCCTGGGTCACTCATACATATGACACACAAGGCTTGTGGGCATTCACCGCAGCTGCCGGGATTTTCTGTCCCAGGCACCAGTTGTTGAGGTTAGACCAGCTTTGCTGGTCTAGCTTGCATCAAGCCTGGGTACCGTTTTCACGGGGCTTGCACCTAATATTTGGTGCAAGCTGTCATAAATTTGGTTAACTGTCGCAACTGAGTCCGACGTACTAAAAATGGACACAACTGCAGCACAAACCTTTGGGGCACCGCTAGATTCAAAGTGGTGAGGCGCAGGGCGTAACACAAGCCCTGCACCACTATTTGAAAATTCGGCTCCCTGTTTTTATTTCCATTTTTAGGGTCCCTTGTTAATGCTACCTTTTCCTGCATGATATTCATTTTTAATATTACTGATCTGAATTTGGGGAAATGATTATGTCTACAATGTATAAAATGCATAACCTGTACCTTGCTAACTATTGTATTATGTTGCTTTTTGAAATGTCATGCACGGGATATCCCAGGTAAATGAGCACTGGCTCACTGGGAGCTTCTTGAATAAACATCATTTACTACTACTACTACTACAACTACTGCATCAGTTGAGCAATGGCTCACACATAGCATAGGTTTCAGTGCAGGGCTACTCCACTCAACTGATGTCACCAGGTTCTGAAACTGATACATAATTTTAAAAATTATTATATCCGACCTGGTAGCAGGACAGTAGATCTACCGCCTGCTACGCTGGCAACCTGGGGTTGGAAACAGTCTGATGTTGCTAAGGGGCTGGCCTGGGGAGGAAGGATTAAGCATCCCTCAGGGAGGGAGGAATACACATCCTGCTGGTCTGCTGCCACCTGCAGGAATCTGGGTGGTAGCACCGTGGGACAGCAGTGGCATAGACAGAGGATTCCATGCCCGGATTCTGTCGGCATTTCCACAGAGACCAGTATGTAAATCACATCACTGGACATGTGGGAGCCCCAGGGGTGAATGTGGAGGAAAAAACTCTGACTTCAGCACAGTGAAGGGCGGGTCCCCTACAGGCTCCACACCAATGACTGAGCCCCTCCAAGACAGTCCAGTAGCAGGAGATGCTACAGAGTCAGGTAAGCCACAAGAAAGCTGGGTGACACAGCTGAAGGGACAGGTCCAGATGGGGCACTTTGGAGGAAGGAGGAGGATAAACAATGGATTTAAAAAAATATATCAGATGGGAAAAAGGCAGCATCAATAATGTACCCTACAACAGGAAAAAAAAAGATTATTCCCAAGCAAATGAATGAATACATGTAGTAGTTTGAGTAAAGAGATTATATACATAGCCAAATTTCCATTATATTAAAAAGTAAAACAAGGTTTATGTTTCCTTGTAGTTGGGCGACGATATGTTTTATGATGAATGCTCAAGGGTGGCACCCTCTGTAATGTCACTGAGGCACTTCGTGCCAGTCCAATGGATGCAAATAATTAAGGACATTGACTGGTTTAATTAGTTTTCAGGGCAACTACAGTACTGATGCTAGCACAAACATTTGAGCATACTAGATATGTGCTGCAGTAGAGTAATTATGACAATGGGAAAAAAAACAAGCTTTGCATTATTTTGTCAGTAGTAACAGGGCTATTAAAATATAAATGGCAATGGTACAGCCTAAACATTTACAAATTTAACCCCAGAGCAATTTTGTGACAGTTGCAAACAAATACTGGATTTGCACACTTTCTTAGAACTTGCCATGACAAGATCCTTTAGAATTTTCAACAAGTTGCCCTTACAATGGATAGATAGTAGAATGCAAAACATTTGACTGGAAGATCATAGTTGTTTTCTGTTGTATTGTGATTCAGATGAACACTGGAGTACTTTGTAGAGCAATTTGTCTTACCTGAAGCGTGTATTTGTAGGTTGGTATCAGCTCAGTCAAGGTTGGTTTTAATGCCCACTCGGGGTCGCTGAAATAACAGCTCCGCAGACTTAAGCTTCTTAATGGAATCTCACGAGACAGAATCCTGGTTAAATGGTCATGCCTCATCACTCTTTCAAAGGAGAAGTTCACTTTCAAGTTTGGAGCATGTTTTGCTAACTTCGACCAGGACATTCCCCATACCACCTGCCCATGGGGGTCATTAACATGGCATTTGATGTTCATGGTCAAGAGTGTGTGGAAACAGTTTTCAGAAAGGATGTCCAACACCTCATCAGAAATGCAGTTGTAGTTCAATGAAAGGACAGAAAGCTTTTGGAATTTAGATATTGTTTGGGCAAACAAGGGGTTGGCATGAACTGCAAGATGATGACTGAAAAAGTCTTCTATGTTGAGTTCTGTGAGAGAGCTGCTGTTTTTTTGGTGGCATAGTGCTGTTAGAACAGCACATCCTTGTTCTGTGCTAAGTTTTGCACCTTTAACATTTAGAAACTCAAGATGTTTGCCTTCTCGACGAAGAAAAAAGTTCAAACTCCTGAGCAAGGCATTCCTGATGTTGTGCTTCCACACTACCCGGTCTAGTTCCAGATGTGGAATAATTAAAGATCTTAAACGGTTGTTATCCTTACCAATACAGGACAGGAAGGTTCTCATGGTTAGTTGAAACTTTCTGGTCAAGACAGCACTGTAGGGATTCAGGAATCTGATTTCCAGGTGCTCCAGGTATTTTCCAAATTTCCTAGCATACCAGATGGCTGATTCAAACTCAGAGCGCCGAGTTCTGGATCGTCTTTCACAGAACGTAAATGTCCTGTGCCTCCAAAGACATGGAGAATGCATGACTTGGTACCATTTCCGACAAACACGGGCAGCCTGGGCTCTGTCCCTGTCACCCAGCCACCAGAACACCCTGCTCAGGGACACCTCGGTTAAATCATCCCAGCATGCCAGGTCAGGCTCTGTCATTGCTTCATCCATTGTTGCTGCTTCCTATGTAGCAGGGCTGTCTGTGCGCTGAGCAGCAAGGAATTGAATGGTCACTGTCAAGGTCAGGCTGGATTCTTAGTTTGTGGACATTTATGGGCTACATGTCAGTGGATCAACACATCCAGTCCAGAGGAATGCAAGATCATTAGTGCAATAGTTCTCTTGGTGCCAAACATAGATGGATCTTCTTTAATGAATCAAAGCCAGCTGACATCAAATGAACAACCTTTCTGGTTACTGTATGGCAATCTCTGTGTCAGCCAAACCAAAGACAAACCACTTCCACAGAATGAAAATTAAGGAGATTTGAAGAACTAACCTATCTGTCACAGTTCTTAGGTGTGTTCTTGGTGAATATTAGTTTCAGTTGCTCTCTTTCCTCTCCCTGATGCATAGGTTATTAAAGTCCACATCTTGAGCAACTATTTGCTTTTTGACAGCCAGAGGATCAGGGGTGACAAGTATTGTGATATCATGTGGTAAATTATGACATTTCAGTGATGGCAAGGAAATTAAAAGTTTTATATTTCTTGGCATAAGTAGCAAGCATAGGGACTACTTGTGTGCCTATGTAGTGGATTTAAGTGTGTGGTACAAGTATACATATTTGTCTGAGTGGAGGATCCTTAAGACCGCTTTTTAGAACACTGTTCATCAATGTATTTATGTATTGTCGGGAAGGACACTTTCCCTATGCCCTACTTACATTTTTTTTATTTTAACAGGATATATGGGGCATAAATAGCTAAGTTTATATTTTATTAATAAGAATATGTAAAACAAGCATGAAGAATGGAACTCAGCATTCTGCCAGAGTTTATACTGAGTCTGGATTTTTAAGCAGTCTCATCTCAACCATTTTTGTGTTGCTTGCATGCATGTGCAAGCAACACATTGCATCAAAATTTTTTTCACAAGCAGGTTGTGGAGGCGCAGCAGTGTTGTGCCGAATGGCAGCAGCCCATTCAAGGGTTGGTCTCTGCCTCGGCCAATACAGAAGCATGCTGTCGATCACCGGCAGTTAATGAGCAGGCCACTACATCAAAGAAATCCAAAACAAGCATGCTGAAACCTTTTATGTTACTTACACACTGGAATTCACATTTTTTCTAAGGCGTGCTGCTAGGTTGTGGCAAACAACATACAATCCAAAGATACTAGCGCCCCCCCCCCACATAGCATAGCATATTTAAACTTTCCTGCGCCAAAATTGCCTATATTTACTTCAAGCTCCATGTGAGGAGAGGATCCTCTTAGTTTCAGACTGGAATTCTAATTTGAGTAAGCTAAATCACCAACGTCAAGGTGGGACCCTTCAATTTAGTCCCTAACTTTCCGGTGCCACAGTGGCTACTAATTGACTCCTTTTATACTGTGCTCCCATCAAGGCTTTTACACAGGTGTTTCAAAGGAAGAATGCTAACAAGGAGCACCACAGACTCCCTAAACTCAAACAAATCCAAAAATAGCATGCTCAAACCTTTTATGTTACTTACACACTTTCCTTCTTAGCATTCTCCCTTTGAAACACCTGTGTAAAAGCCTTCATGGGAGCACAGTATAAAAGGAGTCAATTAGTAGCCACTGAGGCACTGGAAAGTTAGGGACTAAATCAAAGGGTCCCATGTTGACATTGGTGATTTAGCTTACTCAAATTGGAATTCCAGTCTGACACTAAGAGGACCCACTTCTCACATGGAACTTGAAGTAAATATAGACAATTTTGGCAGAGGAAAGTTTAAATATGTTATGCTATGTGGGGAGGGGTGGTAGTGTGTGCTAGTATCTTTGGACACTACATCAAAGAAACTGAGCCGCTGCAATCAGGGAGTGCCCCGTCACTACGCAATCAGCTGTTTTTAGGGGCCTCCCTGACTGCAGCAGTCAATTACACAGCTTCATTGTGCTGTGTTCCTATGGCGACGGCTTCTCCGTTGGCCTCTTATAGTCTCCACAAAGCCAACAGAAAGCCAATGCCCGCCCGTCAGTGTGCCTTCCTGGTGAAACATTTCAATAAATAACAAAAGAAAGCTGACGAGGCGGTGCCCAATCCCTCTTGGCTCTTGCCCTCCCCCCACACTTATATGTGCTGACAGGGGTGCCCAATCCCCCTGTCAGCATGCCACCTGCCTGGTAATTTTGCAGATGGGGGAGCCCACTCCCCATTGGCATAATGCTCCCCCCCAATTTCTTGTGTGCCAAGGGGGTGCCCAATCCCCCTCAGCTCTTGTTTCCCGCCAGCACTTGGTATGTGCCGATGGGGGTGCCCAATCCCCATCAGCTACAGCCCCCCCAAAACACTCAAGTGGCATGCTGGGAGCCCACCCCAGCGTGCCAAAATTAAATCTCCCTGAAAAAAAGAAAACCTTCCCGTGACCTTTTTTTAAAAAAAATAAACTGTAAACTAGAAAACGGTCCCTCATTAATTCCGGTAGTCCTTCCCCCAATCCACGCCCACCCTCTGCATACCCCACCTCCCCACAACCCCCCACCCCATATTTACCTCCAGAGCCTGGCAAGTTGATCTTTGGTGGACCGGGAACATGTCTGCACTCTTCAAAGCCGACCGCGAACTGAAGAAATGCCGGTAAGCTGTATAATGGCATAAATGTTTTTTTTTCAACTTTGGTGCATTTCTCAGCCATTTTTGGGAATTTTTTCACCAAATGTTCAACATGGGGTTCTTGGGACCCCACCTCATGAACTCAGTCATTGTCATTTTGTTATTTGGTCCCGAAAGGCGATTTCGCGGTCACTGCGTGGAACCACCTTTCGGGACCGAATAATGAAACGACAGTGTCACAGTTCATGAGGTATGCTCCCAAAAACCCTATGTTGAAAGTTTGGTGAAAAAATTCCCAAAATGGCTGTTTTATGAATGTGCGACGCGCAGTTCCTACGCACACTCGTAACTTTGAGCATTTTTTATATTTTCACTCCAGATTTTCAACATTGCCATTTTACCACACCTTCTTATGACCAGTATAGCTGTCATTTTTCACATCTCGCCTGAAATGTGTTTTTGCACGTGTAGCGCATAATGGCACGTTGGTGTGCGAAATCAATGTTCAGGACAGATTAAGAATATCACAGTGACATTGTTCATGAGGTAGGCCCCCAAAAACCCTATGTTGAAAATGTGGTGAAAAAATTCCACAAAATGACTGTTTTACGAGCGCACGTTGCGCAGTTCCTACGCACGCTTGTAACTTCGAGCATTTTTAATATTTTCACTCCAAATTTTCAGCATTGCCATTTTACCACACCTCCTTATGAACAGTACAACTGTCATTTTTCACATATCACCCTAAATGTGTTTTCAGACATGTAACGCACAGTGGCATGGTCGGTGTGCAAAATCAATGTTCAAGACAGATTAAGAAAATCACAGTGACACTGTTCATGAGCAGAGGTCTTAAACTGGGTATGTTGAAAATTTGGTGAAAAAAAGTCCAAAAAATGACTGTGTTATGAGCATGCATTGTGTAATTTCCACATACCCTCGTAAGTTCATAAATTCGTAATCTTTTCAGTCCAGATTTTCAACATTGGCATTTTTACACCTTCTCATGAACAGTACAGCTGTCATTTTTCACACTCTGGCTGAAATGTGTTTTCGCACTTCTGACACAGAATAGCACGGTCATTGTGGGAAATCAGTGCTCGGGATAGATTAAGAAAATTACAGTGACACTGTTCATGAGCAGAGGTCACAAAATGCCTGTGTTGAAAAGCTGCTGTAAAAAATTCCAAAACTAATTACATTACGGGTGTGCATTGCACAGTTTCTACGCACACTCGTGACTTCACCAGTTTTTTTATATTTTCATTCCAGATTTTCAACATTGTCATTTTTTTACACCTCCTCATGAACAGTACAGCTGTCATTTTTCACATCCTGTTTGAAATGTGTTTTCGCACCTGTGGTGCCAAATGACACAGTCGCTGTGCAAAATCACCTTTCAGCTAACAAACTGATAGTGTCACTGTTCATGCGGTGGGATCACAAAAAGCCCATGTTGAAAACTTGGAGTAAAAATACCAAGAAACGCCCAGGATGTTAGGATTTTCAACCATTACGCCCTGCCCTGTAGGGACTGACAGGTGTCATGGATGTGACTTGGGATTGTCGACAGTAATGCTCATGTCATTCCACCTCCACCCACACCATGCAGCCAGTGACAGGCATTGAGGTGTGCCTTGGACTCTTTGGCCCCAGAGTTCATCCCATTCTCCTATACTGCACCCATTTCAGCATATTTCCTTATGGAATGAGGTGAGTAAAGCCCAAACACCCAAGGCACACCTCAACATTTGTCAGTGTCTGCAGGGTAGGTTGAGGTGAAATGTTGTGACCATTATGGGCAACGACCCAAAGGCACACCCCAATGCCTGTCCATCTCTGCAGGGTGGGGGTGGGGTTGGTGTCAGTTCAATACTTCACTGCCATTCTTATACTGCATGGGCCTGATTCTCATAGTAGCCTGCATCTGGCACAAGCTGCGGCAAACAGCAGCTTGCACCAATGCCTGGTGCAACAGGACCTCTGCACCTGATTCAGGTACAGGAGGGGTCCCAGTGGCTAAGTCCCCACACTTGCGCTGAGTGGAACCTTGCAGCAAACCCCCGACGTACTGCACAGGTCCACCACAGGCCACCAGAGACTGACACAAGACCCCCATCCCAATAGGTAATGGGCATGTGGACCCAACCTGATGGGCCAGTGTCCCCCCACCATGTGCGGTGCAATTGGAGCCTGGCCACGAACATGAGTGGTGGGATGTGCCGGGCGCCGGGGAGCAGTCAGGACTGGTGTATGTGAGGGGGGTTGGGCACCACCTGCTGGGGCATGGGTGGGCACTGTACCACCATAAGTTGGTGCTGCGGTAGCGCCGATGGGGTGGGCATCAGGGAGCGGGGGAGCTGTTGCCAGTATGGGCAGCATCAGGATGGGGGTACCGACATGGTACATAGGTGGCATTGTGTAGCTGTGAGGGGTGCCCTTGGACCAGTAGGATGGGGGCCACACATATGGGGCCACACTCGAGGGTGTATGGTGGGTGGACCGTCACCCGTGGTGTGCCACACACAGGTATGTCACCCGGGAAGAATGTCTAAGTTCCCTTATGCCTGCCTTGGCTTGTCTAAGGGCACTAAGAATTTCTCCTGCCAGGTGATGTCTGTGAATTGCAGGATGCAGCTTGCATTGGCTGCAGTCCCCCTACCACCATGCCACAGTGCATTGCAGGTGCAAGTCCTGTTTGGAGCACGTGGACTGCGGTTGACGCAGGCCAGCTTTGTGAATCGCATGGAGAGCGGTCATGGACGCAACCATATCTGTTCGGCACAAGCACCTTGCATCCTACGCAGGGCTTTGAGAATCGGGCCCCATCTGTCTAACTCCTGCACTTCCACTGCTAATGCCAGAAAGCAACCATTCAGCATTGACAAATGCTTGTGTAGTAAGCTTTGGCCCATAACACGCTCACAGGTGACCAGTGGGAAGCTCATTAATTAGGAACAGGCTGCATCTCTCCTGTCTGCATACTCAGCCCAGGCTAATGTACAAAGACTTTATCACATTTCTCATGAGTCTTTCTTAAACGTGTTTTATCTGTTTACAGGAGTGCACCTGATTTGAGGCCAAAACCAAAATCAAATAGTTACAGTAGCAGAACCACACACACACACTCCCCGAAAAGCTGCTTAAAAGCCTGCAATTCATTCAAATCAATTCCATTTTCTTACTTTCATTTCATTTTATTTTTATTTTTTATACTTGTAAAACCAGATGAGCAAAGATTGCCCATTTTCACTGATGACAAGTTCTATCTTAAAACACAATAAAAAATAACACATTTAGGAGCAAACCATTCAGTCCACCTAAAGTGCAGTTACAAAAGCAGATACATTCATGTTTTTGAATAGAGCTAGTATTTTAACCTTTTTTTAAAGCACTGAATGAAATTACTCTCAACAATTGGGGTTCAGTGCCAGCAAGTGTAAAATCATGTACCTAGGACATAGGAACCCCGATGCTGAGTATAGGATGGGGGGAGGTACTGATACTCACTAGACATGAAAGGGTCCTTGAGGGTATTATATCAGAGGACTTCAAGATGGCAGTACAGTGTCACAAGGCTATGAGCAGGGCAAATTGGATTCTGGGGTGCATAAGGAGTGGCATCTCCAGTAGGAGGAGATGGGATGTTGTGCTGCCATTGTATCACTCCCTGGTATACTCCCAGCTGCAGTACTGTGTCCAGTTTTAGAGTCCACACTTCAGAAAGGACATAGGGTGGAGGTTTTCCAGAGGAGGGCAACTCAAATAGTTCAGGATTTTCACAGGAATCCCTACAAGGAAAGGCTGAAGAATCTCAACATGTACACTCTGGAAGAGAGGAGGGTGAGAGGTGACGTGATCAAGACCTACAAAGTACCTCACAAGGGGTAAACAGTGTACAGTTAGGGAGTTTCCTTCAAATGAGGAACAGCACCCAGACCAAGTGGCACGCAATGAAGCTGGGGGGGGGGGGTTCAGGATAGATGTGAAGAAATATTTCTTTACTGAAAGGGTGGTAGATGCCTTGAAGAGACTGCCAGGAGAAGTGGTGGAGGCTAAAATGGTAGGAGGCATGAAGCATACATGGGATAAACATAGGGGTATATTAGAAAAAGGGGAAGGAGGGGGTCAACAGATATCAATACGGCTATGGAGATGAGTAGGTTCAAGTTCATTGCAGGAAAAATCCATTGAGCAAGCTCATTCACAAGGAGATCCTGATGGATGCAGGCAGAATAAGACATGCAGTAACATGTACAGGCTGGAGTTACAGGTAGGTAGAGAACACTTGGGCAGATTGGGTGGGCTAAGTGGTCCTTTTCTGCTGACAAATTCTGTGTTTCTATGGCATCATGTGTTCATTCAGGTGCAGTGTTTATTTAAAGTTGGGCCTACCATACATCCAAATGTAAGGTACAGTAAATTACCAAATTAGATGCAGCCAACTTACAGTACAATAAACAGAACCCCAGTGCTTCAAGAAGCCTTTACTCTTCATAAGGCTGCTTAAAGAGCTGGGGTTCTATTTGTAGTGTCCACATCAGTATGCTGATCTTAAAATCGACGCCGCATCTGAATGAGTACTTGATTCTTGCTCACTCCATTTCTTCCCCACTTTGAAAGCTGCTTGTTCTGAGTTAGTTTTGTGCTGGCAGTGCCTCGCCTGTGGGGAAGATGACCAATAAGCGGCAATGAAAGACGTCAGACTTCGCAGACTGTGAAGGCAGCTGCTTACCCACCATCTTGGCAAGAAGAAGGCTGCAGCTGTGGCCACTGATGACTGTTGGGGTGTGGGGATGGGGGGACCAAAGGGGACAGACATAAGGAGATAAAATCATAATAAAAATTGTGAGACCTTCACCAGCTTTCCAAAATGCTTACCAGTAAAAGAGCACTGTATGACGTTTTTACAAATGGCAACACAATCTGATGAGCCCTCTGTCTGCCATCTGACACCAGGCATCAACCAGCGTAAAATTGCCTAAAGAAGGCAGTGTGGTCATGTGGTTACTGAAATACTGGAGATTACAGCTTTGTCAGAACAAAAGAATATCACACAGAAGCTGGCACATATGCCTATAGCAGCTGTCTCCTGCTTCTCGGTAGTTATATTTATACCCTTGAGGTACTTGAATGTTTCTTTCATATCCTCTCTTTCCCACCTCTCTTCCAGTAAATACATATTGAGGTCCCTTAATCTTTCCTCATAAGTCTTGTGTTGCAAGCTCTGTACCATCTCATTCACCTGTCTCTGGACCATCTCCAGCCTGTTAATATCCTAACGAGGGTGCAACCTCCAGGACTGCACACAGTACTCCATGTGAAGCCTGACCATGGTTTTATATAATGGCATCACTACCTCCCTCCTTATGCTGGTGATACCCCTACCTATGCACCCCAGCATGTCACTGGCCCTCCCAGCTGCCTTAGCACTTTGACATTTTCAGGTCATCTGAAATAAGAACCCCCGGGTCCCTTTCCTTCTTTGTGACTGTCAGCAACCCCCCCCCCCCATCCTGTAACTTTCCCCAGGGTTTCTGTGTCCCAGGTGCACAATTTTGCACTTTTTTGAATTAAACTTCAGTTGCCAGTCCTCAGACCATTTTCAAGCTTCCCCAGGTCCCTCCTCATTTTCTCCACCCCCTCTGGGGTATCCACTGTGTTACAGATCTTGGTGTCATCTGCAAACAGGCAGACCTTTCCCTTCAGCCCTTCTGCAATGTCACTAATGAAGACATTGAACAGGACTGGCCCCAGAACCAATCTCTGCGGCACCCCACTGGTCATCCCCTCTCCCCAGACTGCACCCCATTTACCACCGCTCTCTGCCTCCTGTCTGTTAGCCAGTTTCTAACCCAGTTTACCACCCTTTTACCCATGCCCAGCCTACTCAGCTAGTTTATCAGTCTCCTATGTGGGACAGTGTCAAAGGCTTTGCTGAAATCAATGTAAGTGTTGTCTACTGCCCCATCCTGATTTACTTCCTTTGTCACCCAGTCAAAGAGATCAACCAGATTTGTCTGACATGACCTCCCCACTGTGAATCCATGTTGCCTATGGTCCTGGGCTCCGATGGCTTCTAGATGCCCCACTATCCTTTCTTTAAGCAATGTCTCCATGATCTTCCCCACTACTGAGGGGAGGTTGACAAGCCTGTAGTTCCCCACCTCCTCCCTGCTGCTGACTTCGTGTAGAGGGACCACATGTGCCTTCCTCAAATTCTCTGGTACCACCCCTGTGTCAAATGACTCAGTGAACATGGCTGCCAGAGGTACTGCTATCTCCCTTCACAGTCCTCTTTAATATCCTTGGGTGCATGCCATCTGGTCCCATCGCTTTGTCCAACTTCAGTTTAGTCAGCTCCTGCAGGATTCTTTTGCCTGTGAATGGACTATTGTCCACCTCTTCACTGCCTTGGCAACTGCTGCACTGCTGTGGCCCTTGCCCCTCCCCCTCTTCTGTGAATAATGAACAGAAAAACATACTGGATGTCGGGGGGGGGGCACATGACAATTCTTAAGCATGGTACTATCACTTCCAAATACCTAAACAGCACATATAAGCAAGCAACATTCGGCATTGACGAATGCATGTTAATATTAGTACTCTAATATTTAACGGACAAGTACAGTGAGAAATCAACTGTAAAGGTGAAGAGATTGCGGAAATTATTTTATCAGTTTTAATGTGATCAATACAATAAAAACTCAAATTTCAGTCTTCCAGATTTTTTTTATAACAGGATTTGACAGCTGAAATTTAACATGAATAAAATTTCTAATTGAAAACACAAGTTTTGTTACCCCCCCCTCAAAAAAAAGGCTCTGATACTGTATGGTTAAATGTGCATACAAGCTGCATAGTTTTCCACAAGATAGCATTTTACACATTCCTAACATTCTAAACATCATGATGACATTGTAAGTTATAGGGAAACATTCTGAATTAGAATGTATTGAATTTAAGTTTGCATATATACATGAAGGCTTTTAAAAAGTCTTTGTAGATCATATGTCAGTGGTTTTATTCTCTTTGTTTTATTTATTTATTTTTAATCAGGACTACAGCATGTTCAATGTAAATTGTAGTAGAATGGGTGCTGTTTATGATGCTTTATTAAATTGCTTAATCTTGCATCCTGACTGGTTCTTACCTGTACATCTGATCCATATGATGCACAGATACTAATGAGTGCTCCAAAGCAGGACACAGAACAGAAATCCCTGTGCCACTTCATATGTTCAGTTTTAAAAATGCCACCATTTTTGTTCTCACTGATGTGACTTATCTCAGAGATGCCAGTCAGGGAAAATCTGCTGTCACTCATTTCGCTCTTCACTTTTTCTCTTTCAGCTGAAAAACAGTCAACTCTAAAAAAAAAAAGTTAGCTCTGCTGTATCAGTTTACTTTCATTATCTGCTTCTGACCGGATCAATCTCCATCAGCCATGCTCTGTCAGTCACTCTCTGCCATTCACCACCTGCAGAAAACCTTGCTCTCCCACTCTCTCTTCAATACACATTAATAAATTAAATGGCAATGTATTCACAGCCACACTTGCAAAAAAACAAATAAAAAAAAATGAGAGTCAGATTAAAATGTTGTACGTGTCTGTGCTACCACAGCACTATGTATATATATGTGTGTGGGTGGGGTGAGCACTTGGTCATATTCTCATTAAAAAAAAAAAAACCCTGCAAATACGGATGCTGTAGTAGCATGACAAGTCAGTGAAGCAAAAATAGTGATGATCAATTTCAGCAACAGCATTACAACACTTGTAATAATGGCGCCCGGATATATGGGACGAGCACCGTAATGGTGACAACTGTATTCCCCCCTCCCCAAGGTGCTATGACCTTGGAGCAGGTTATTTTACTAAGGGGGTGCAGGGGCAAAACCCTCCACAAATGGGGGTATGGTGCAAAACCCCCACAAAACAAGGATTATCCATATAGTCGCCGTTACGGTAGTCGCCCATAAGAACAGGCACCATAACTGAAGTCACCACAAAGTCATCGCTGTAATTACAGTTGCTACTAGTACTTCGCTGAATTTACATGGAGCCAGATTCTGCAAAAGGACAAAAGCCCTATAGCAAACCAAAAAACATGACATTTTGTATCAAGTGGAAGGACTATTTTACCAAAAGATATGCTACAGTAATTATCTCTGTATTTACATATCTAAACATATTTATTTAATGTCAGAAAAATATTTTAAGAAAGAAAACCTGTTTTATAAGTACCATAAGACACTCCGGGGTGCGCAATGAACAGATCTGACTGCACTTCCAGGGCCTGAAGGCACTCAACCTGTGGCCTCGTGCCTTACTATACCCCTGGATACGTGGTCAGATCTATTCGATGCCCACTACATCATGTGTTATTGCTTGCTTACTCAATTTTACAGGACACCCTTTCATTTTGGGGGCAGCATCTTAAACATGATACTACCCTGGGTCACTCGATGGCCCAGTGGTGGAGTGTTGCGCTACCATGCTGATGACCCAGATCTGCAGGCAAACTCAGGAAGTCACTTCAGGGGCAAGTCTCATGGCTAAGACAGCTTCAAGGAGGGTAGATTATGGGTTCTGCAGTTGCATTGACCCCTGCAGCTGGGCCCAGGAACTTTTATTTCTATTTATTTCAGTTTTGTTGTCTGGGTAAGTGCACTAGCCAAATTCTGCCTATTTTCAGGCATGACCTGGGGAAGGGGAATATGGATGAATGCCAATTGACCTTGAACCAGATTAAGCTGTTGGTGGTATTTTTAGTGAATGAGGGAAATTTGTCCAGGACACCGGGGAGATTCCCCTACTCTTTTTGAGAGGTAGTGGGAGCTCTACTGGAGAAACTGGTGAAGCAGCCAGTTGCTGAGAGGCTCTGATCAAGAGTGGATGGCTTGAGGCTGAGGAATCGTCTCCTCCTTGGCCTTAATAAAGTGAGAGCCCAGGAGAGCAAAACAGAAATGGATTTGAGCCAAGAAACAGTGATGTCCAGCAGGACAACGAAGGAGTAAGAGAATGGAGAGAAGGCCACGGAGTCGGAAGAAATTAGCCTTGAAATGGAGGGAGAAAAAATGGAAAAAATCTCAGCAACACCTTCTGTGGAGATGGAGGGTGTAGGTAAAGTACCTCATTTTAAACATATGCAAGTGAAAAGTGTAGAAAAGAAATCTGTAGGGGGAAAGAGAATGGCTAAAATAAAGAAATGTCAAAGCGAGTGACAGGAGAGAGCAGACCAGTCAAGTGCAGAAAAGGAGCAATGATGTGGCAGTTTCTAAAGTTACAGACGATGAGACAAGCGAAGACACTGTTGTGGAAACTGACAAGAAAACCCCGAAAGGGAAAGCCACCACGAGTCGGAAACGGCTCGGCCTAAGGAGGGGGAATAAAAACTTTGAAGCTAAAGTAAAAACAAATAAAACTGAGGAAAATAAGCAAAGTACACCAAAAAACGGTGTCAGCAACAGAATGAGAATGGAGAACAGAAAGTGAGAAGCGAAGGGAATGCGAAGGATACAAATGAAGTAGTGGATTTTCTAAACGCACAAGAGTGAGTGGCAAGTGTTTGTTAAACGCTGGTTGGAAAAGAACATCAGACAGGAGAGGGTGGGATCTGAACAGGACACGCGATGTACAAAATAATAGTGACATAATAGAAGGAAATGTAACCGAGAATATTAAAGGGCAAGTAAAGAAAGAGATTTAAAAAGACGAAATAAAGCAACAGCAAGTAGGGGCGAAGGAGGAAACAGGCCCACGCATAGAAGAGGATTTAGATACATCGATGGAAATAGAAGATAAAACATTGCAGTTAGAGAAAGAACATAGTGAACAAGAAAATGAAAAGGAAAAAATTGAGGAAAAAAATGTATGGGTTGAGAATGTAAGAGAAAAACTCTTCCCAGAAGGAATGAAGATATTAAGTGAGCCAGCCAAAAGAAGACATGCAGTGTGTTTGAAATTTAGAGGCCTACCTGCTGATGCACCTGATAGACTTTTTATAGGAAGACAATTACTGAAAAATAGTATGAGATATTATGATAATGAAATCTATGCACTGATACATGTTCCAGGGGATACAATATATGATATTAGTTTTAAACACCTTGCTGGTCTGGAGAGATTCTGGAAGCTATATTACCAGCTACAAAACACTCCACTATTAGAGATGGGCAAAGTTGCCTCAATTTGCTCCATGGAGTGATTCACGGAGTGAAGATGGATTCGCGGAGTGCTCCGCAACATGAAGCGGAGTACTTCATATTACAATAGGTAACACAAAGTCCATTGAAGACAATGACTTCACAGTACTCCACCTTCCCATACCACTACTCCACCAAATCTTAAGTCGAAGTACATTGAGAACAATGCACTTCGCCTCACTTCACCTTGTTTTAAAGCTCCAAAGGTGAATTTTGCAGTGATTCAGGGGATTTCAAGTCACATGGGCTCTAGATTGTTCTGCACAGCCTCAGTTTGGGGTAGTGTGTGTAGGAAGCTGTAGGAGACAGTCTGCTCTGAGAGCTCTCTGTGACCTTCTAAAAGCTGTTAAAAAAGTCTGTTTGTGTCATTTTTTTTGCTGAAATTTTAGTTCATTGATTGTAGGAAACCCTCCTATGCTCATATCATCTAGCGTTTATTGTTTGTGTGTGGATTTTGAATGTTAATGTACAATATTTAGTCTGTGTACTGACAAGACAGTGGAAGTGTACTTTGAGGAAGGGGCGTATCTGGTGTAGGTAGATTTAAGTTGGAGAAATAGGGAGTTCTTTTTTTTGGGTCATATTGTTCTTGTATAACTGACTGTGTTAATGTACACACAGTAACATTTTCAGTAACTGTTGACATTTTTTTGCTGATTGTGTGTGTTGTGGTCTGGAGGGACCTGGTGCAGCATTGAGGTTGTTTAAAATATATTGTATATTATTGAAGTTTTAAATTTGGTACACATTACTTGTAGACAAATTCTATGTGTGTGTGAGTGTGTGTGCGGTGCATGATGTGACATTAAATAATACACCTTTTATAGTGCCACAGTGTAATTGCAGACGCAGCAGTGTGAACCTGCTATCCACTGCATCTGTGTGATTTTGTACTGCCATAGTGGTATCTTTTCTTGGTTTTGCACTGCAGTAATCTGCAGTCAGTGCCCCCCCCCCCGGCAAAAGGTATTCTTTTCCAGATTGGATTATTTGTGACTTGAGAACACCACTGGTTAGTTAAGGTGTTGTTGAACTTGTTGTGACTTTGCGTCTGTATCTGTTGTTGAAGCCACAGTTGTTTTTGGGCTTCACATCCAGCATCACCCTCCCAGCCCCCACCCAAAGTGAACATTCCAAAATCTGAATTTGTTTAGAATATTCCTGTTGACCCCCCAAAATGCCCACAGAGAGACATGCAAGCAAAACTGTTTCTCGCCATTACACTGCTGCCAGTGGTAAGATTGTCTGTGGGCGTGGTAGTAGTACGCAGTCGCAGAAGTGCATTGCTGATGTGAGGAAAGGTATTTCTCCTTCAATGTTTTTTACAATGCAATCAGTAGCTTTGCTCATAGTTGGAGGAGATGATGTTGTCCCAGCTGGTGGTGTTAGTGCAGTTGCTGGTGGTGGTATGAGTATTGCTGCCTCAAGTTCCAGTTCTGACCAGTTTACCATGTCCAAAAATATAGTGGAGTGTGAAGCAGTGGCGGTGAGTGACAGTGTAGATGATGTCATACTCCCCAGTAACATCCCACTAACTGAACATGAGGATTCTGATCATCATGTCAACGATAGCACACAGAGTGACATTTCTTCCACCGTGGTTCAGGTCATACATTTGCCATGTAGTGATTCACAGTGGGATGAAAATATTTTGGGTGATGGTAGTGCTGCTGATGGTGTTGCTGTGGTTACAACATGCAGTCCATATGCCAGCATCCAAGCAGAAGATGTGGATGATGTTGATGAATATGATGATGATGTCAGTGACCCCTGTCGAGAACTGGAGAAAAAGAAACTCAGGGTGGCTGTGTCTGGGTCTGTTTGCATTCCCCCTCCCATAAAAAGCTGTGATTTACCAGTTTCAGTTGATGATGATGATGATGATGATGACCCAGTAATAATGATAGGCAGTTGTGGTGGTCAGTTGCAGTCCAAGTGTGTTCTGCCTGAAAAATCATGTAGCAACCGCCCCCAATTTATGACTTAAAAAACGGAATCCAATAAGCAGCATCAGGGGGACATGTTAAAACTAGAGCATCAAGATCCCTTGTTTGGGATTTTTTGTGGAAGATGCAAATGATGAGTTAGTTGCAATCTGCCGGGTTTGCCAGGTGCGTGTGAGTCGAGGTAAAAAGGGGAGCCATCTGGGCACAGGGGGGCAGCATAGACATCTTAAGAATAGGCACATAGCACTGTGGACCCAGCACAATATTGCAGCTAATACCTGTACCACAGTGGGGTGTTCACTCTCGTCATCAACCATAACGAGCATGTTATCCCCTTTCATGACTGTAGCATCAAGAAGAAAATTAAATGCTTGCAGTAGTGATGAAATAACAGCAGAGGATTACTACAGGCATGATCAGGAGGAAGGACAGAATGCTTTTGAAGTCTTGTCCAGTGGTGGTGAGAGTAGCAATTTTTTTGGTGGTGGTGGTCAATGCAGCATGTCTAGTGCAAGTGGTACATTAACCCCTGTTGGTAAATCTGGGAAAATAACTGCATTTCTGGGTTTGTCATCACCTGTGCAACTGTCTTCATCACACATCCACACTCCAACCCCTGCCATTTGCAGAGCAGAACCATTTGTCATCACACCCCATGTAAAATATTTAAGTCAGCCCATGTTACAGAGTGTTATTGCGCATAAGCTGAAGTACCCTCCCAATCATACAGTGTCACGTGGACTTAATGCTGCTGTAGCTGAAATGCTGGCAATTGATCTTTTGCCCTTCTCCTTTGTGGAGAATTCTGGGTTCCTGCGGTTTGCTGCATGTGCTTGTCTGAAATGGAAAGTCCCATTCAGGACATACTTTTTGACCCATGCTCTCCCCGAGTTGTACCATACTGTGTCTGACTCAGTAAGACATGCCCTTTAACATGCCTCCTCTCCATTCATCCATTTAAGTATGGATATGTGGACAAGTGACAAAACAGCAGGGAGTTCATATTTGTGTATAACTGCACACTGGGCACAGGTGCCGGGGGGGGGGTTGTTTGTGTTGTTGGTAGTGTGAATAAACAGTGTAGTAAGGTGAAGTGTCATGGTAGCAATCTTCCAGGAATTCGACAGCATGAAACAATTGCTATGCACAATGTGACCTGTTCACACACTGGTAAAAACATGTTGGACATGGTACTAACTGAAATTGACAAGTGGCTGAACCCCCTGTCCCTGAGAGCTGGGTTCCTAGCAAGTGAGAATGTATCAAATGGGGTGAAATGCATCACGAATGGTGGCTTTTTTCAGGTTCCATGCAAGGCCCATTGTTTAAATCTTGTGGTGCAGGAGTTAGTGCAGCACTCTGATATAAAGGAAATGCTGACAGTTGCACGCCATATCTGTTCTCACTTTTCACACTCTGCAAAGGCCCGTGACCAACTTCAGCAGTTGCAGATCCGAAACAGCCTCCCACAGCACCCCTTGAAGCTGGAAGTTGTCATCCAGTGGAACTCCACTTTATACATGGCAGAGAGGTTGTATGAACAGTACAAAGCCATCTCAGAATATCTTGTCATGCACACTAGCCATGACAATTCTGAGGCCTCCATGTCTATGACGACTGAACAGTGGCACCTCATGGACTCTGTAATAAGAATCTTGAGGCCTTTTGAACATGCCATACAGGCAGTAAGTGGCAAGTTAGCCTCCATTAGCCAATTAATTCCACTGCTGCGGGTGCTGAGGCAGACATTGGTGAATGTACAGCATAGGCTTAATGTTGTCAGAGGCAGTGCTAGCAGTGTGTTGCTAAAACATATGCTGACAGTATTCGACCAGAATCGTCACATCTTGAGCATTCAGCATAGTGACAACTTTGCAATAGCAACAATACTGGACCTACGATACAAACATGGAATTGCCTCAGTACTGGAGGGCGGGCCTGAACAGGTAAAAAAATGTCAGTGGGCAACTGGTGCGCTTGATTCATGGGGCACAGAAGTCACGTGCCAAGGTCAGCAAACCTCAGCAGAGTAATCAAGCTGAAGGTGAACCTGGAGTAGTAGTATCAAGCATATCTTGTAAGGGGAAGGGGACTGCAGTTCTAGGTGGTCTGTTATCAAAAATGGCTGACGTTAACCCACTTTGGGAGGCTTTGTCCCAAGTGGTTATTTGTGACATAAATGATTCCGGAGAACAGGATGATGCATCAACCACTGGACTTAGAGCAGCACAACAAATGGTTGAGTCATATGTGTCTGAAAACTGGCATCTGTCAATCACTGATGATCCCCTTTTATACTGGAGTGGAAAGGTCAGTGAATGGCCAGAGCTAACCGCTGTGGCACTGAAGTACCTGACATGCCCACCCTCCAGTGTGAGTGTCGAGAGGGTATTCAGCTCAGCAGGTGCAATAGCTCAGGATCATCGTACAAACCTCTCTCCTACAAATGTCAGTTTGCTGACATTAATAAAAATGAATGAGAGGCACATACCAGCTCAGATTGCAACCTCAGTACTCGTACCCCGGCATACTCATGGTTTTGCTGATGCTGAAGAAAGCGACCATCCAGGTGGCACTTGACAGCATGAAGTGGCCTACCACTGATGTGGATGATAACACAATGGAGAAAGAATTTCCATGTGGTCCAAATTCAGACATAGAAGACTGCAAGGGCAGCTTTCTTTCTGAGGATATGATGAATGATGATGATGATGAGATTAATGCTGGCAGGTTTTAACTTAAGTGGTTAAAAGGCTGTCACATATTTTGTATAATACATGTTCTCTTTTTCATAAAGCTAAATCACTGTCCCACTCATACTGACTCAAATTCCATATGTCATGTCATCACATTTATAACACAGCGCACAGTATATCCTGGCCCCTGAACTACCACCACCATAAGACCGCTGTTCTCCACTGCCACCATAGGGAATGTGACCCTGTATCCCCCCCCAGACTACACCACCATAAGACCGCTGTTCTCCACTGCCACCATAGGGAATGTGACCGTGTATTCCCCCGGACTACCACCACCATAAGACCGCTGTTCGCCACTGCCGCCACAACCAGATGCAGGAAGATGTGAGAGGGAATGTCATCATGTGCCACAGCTATGACCACCAGCACCCACCACCAGTGTCATTGTGACAATGTTTTTCCATTACATTGACCATGCCATGGCAAAAGGAGTCGAACAGGAGACCACATCCATCAGCCACAGGCACAAGGCTTCTTACTATTAAAACTATAAAGTAAGTATGTGTACTAATGCTTTTTATGCTATTCAACTTCCTTTAGCTGTGTGTTTTGTTTTCTGTTGCTTTTCTGAGCTGCAATGGTCAAACACATACAGTCAACTTATTTTGTTTTTTTACAGGTTAACAACAAATGACTCTCCTTCATTGAAGGTCTGTATCAATGGTACAGCAGCAGTACTGTCTACAGGAACCAATGGAATATCCATTTCCAATCCATACTGGTAAGTATATCAATTTTATTTCATCTGTTCCTTTTTTTTCATAAGAATGCAACAAATCCGACTGAGCATTTATAAACTAGGTGACATGTACGTCACAAAAAATATTTCTGCAACATATAATTGCGCTGTATTTCAAATTTGTAGCTGTGCAGCCATGACAGTGTTGAATAAGTTGGACCCAGGTTGTGTTGCTTGACAAAATGTGGTTTTGAAATGTAACTTGAGTTGAGACACAGAGACACTGACACAGTGTATTTGTTACACAGCCTGTTGCTAAATTAAGTTGTGATCTGATGATTGCAGTGGGATAGCTTGCTATCTGTGTTAATCCAGATACCCGTGGAACAGCCATGGCTTAAACATAATGTCTTACTGCTGCAATCAAGTTGTAATACATCCTTCATTTCTTTTTTTAGGAAACTTCCAGATGCTATGTTGTGTCATAGTTGCCTTATTCAAAGAACTCCTTCAACATTAGCTCCCCCTCCAGGCTGGGGCAGACATGCAACACGTAGAAGTCATTTCAATCAATGACCGTGACCATCATTACCGGACTGGAGAAGGATGCAGACAAAATCTGTGAAGAAGTAACCAAATAACAAACCATTAATGAGACCTACTTACAATTTGCAAATATGCTTGCCCCCCAAAAAAAATACTTGCCTTCATTTGCTTGAGAGTATTCCATTTCCAATTTCAACACCAAACTTTCTCATCAAGTACTGGAATGTACACACCAACAATATGTGACCGGTGATACAAAACAATACAATGAGTACATGTCTATATATGTCAACCCGCCACCTAGAAAATACATACATATATATATATATATATATATATATATATATATATATATATTTATATTTATATATATATATATGTATATGTGTGTGTGTGTGTATATATATATATATATATATATATATATATATATATATAATCAACTCACCAAGGCTACTATTAGTGTACACACAAAGGCACCCTTCCATCTGTTGAGGTGATTGCATCACATTGCATTTGTGGGAATCACAGCACACTTTGGACCAGCAACAGTTCTCTCATGGTCATCATTTCTGATGGAACATTGAATGGATTCATGTCATGTTATCCCTCCTTCATATGGTTTGGCAAGACACTGTGCATCATGACATCATCATCACAGAGTATGTAAACTTTCTGGACACAAGACAAATGCAATTTGGGGATGCAGAAAAATTCTGGGGACTCTGTGTGACCACTGCATGCATAAGTGACTGTGCGATACATTCTGGTGGACTTTGCATGTGGTGTAATGCTCCCATTTCACTTCTTTAGCACTTGTAAATTTTCTGGACACAAGACAGTTGCATTCTGTGTGTTGTGATTGTGAGCACATAATGTCATACTTAAATTATAAATTAAAGCCGAAGTGCGACAATGTGGTGAAAATTGTGACCTATACTTTTTTATGCTATTTTACATTGCCAGCCACTAGTTACCTTCTGACTTGTATGATACCCTTCTTTTCACAATTTGTGTCTGCTTTACTACTTTTTCTCATGTTTGACAAAAAGGGGAGCACGCCTTTTAATATGGCTCTGACCAGGTTTTCATCACTATTTGCAGCTGTTTTTGAATAAATATTGTGCTGTGAGGTCATAAAACACCGCCTTCTGCATAACTGTTAATTTTACAACAGAAGTATATGTAACAACTGATGGAGAAAAACAGCAGAAAATACTGACGAAGACCGGCTGGTCCACACCGTATTAAAAGGAGTGCTCCTTTTATTATTTCAGACATGAAAAAAGTACTAAAGCAGACTCAAATACTGGAAAGAATGGTATCATACAAGTCAGGAGGTAAGTAAAGTGGCAATGTAAAATAACATAAAAAAGTATAGGTCAAAATGTTCACCAGATTGTTGCACTGCTGCTTTAATGTCTATTTCAAAAAACAAATATTTCTGGAGCCTCAGTAATGTTTACTTTGTGTCGGGACTCGTGATTTGAAGTGTTTTGCAAAAAGCATGACTGAGCAGTGCAAGTATGTTGTGCTAAACTGCATGTGTGCCGTCAGTGTTCTTTCCTATGCGTGCAGACATTGTCCAGCTTTGTGCAAACATATATATTGTGCGACTTGTTGCAGTATGTCAAGAATAAAGATAAGAAAGAATATATGATATATATTTTATTTGTACCATCAGGACCAGCGGAGTAAGTGATATGATATTTTTTCAGAGGTATCAGGTCACTGTGCACCTCAGTCACTCACAGTGCACACATGACTTTGCGAAGATCATAGCACAAAAAAACACATGCTCTCCTAAAAGCCAAGTGTGCAGAATGTGACTAAGGTGCACTCTGGCCAGACATCTCTGAAAACATACAGTATCGTATCACTTAGTCTGCTGCTGATGATGGTGACAATAAAATATACGTTATTTTTATCGCTATTCTTTATACCATAAACACTGCAACAAGTCAGCAATATATGTTTTCAAGAAGCTGGACAATGTCTGATGTCACAGTCACACACACACACACACACACACACACACACGAAACAACACTGACTGCACACATGCAATTTAGTACATCATACTTGCACTGCTCACACCAGCTTTTTCCACAACCACTCCACAACAGAAAGTAAACATTACTGAGGCACTGAATTATAATAACAGGGCAATAAGGAGCATGTATGACTGTATGTGTATGTATATATTTAAAGGGAAGCAGTCAGCAACAGGAGCTCCTGCCCCTTGTAAAGGAAAGGTGCAGTGGAAACGCACCATGCACTTCAATACTTTTGTATTGAAGCACATGGTGCATCGCCATAGCACCTTTACACACAATGGAGCCCCCATAGCATCCGTCATACTTCTGGGTCACTGACTTTTCTTTATTAAAATAAAGTATGTCGCAGCGTGAGGAAAACACCGCAACATACTTAAAAGGCTTAACCAGAGGTAAGCCTTGCAGGGGGTGGGACCTCCTGTTGCTGACTGCTTCCCTTTAAACTAATACTGTGGTCTTCCCTCTGTCTGTTATTAAACATAAACAAAAGACAAAACACTAGAGCAGTGGGGGGAGAGGTGTGCTGAAAAAAAGCTAATAGGGGATCCCCTGATGTTCCAGCAGTAGATGAAGCTTCGACACAATCTGTAGCTGGTGTTGCTCGATATGCTCCACCTGCTGCTGGACAGCACCCACCCTCTCATTATTTTCCTCCACTGCAGCCCACAAAAGTGCTATGTCTGCCTGAGTTGCAGGCATTGTGGGGTCCACTGGAGTGGGGGGCAAACCAGGTAGTGGTAGTGGTGAGGGTGGTGCTGGTGGCAGTGGTGGAGGTAGTGGTGGAGCAGCTGCTGCTGTGGTCCTCCCCCTACTGCAGCAATGCACAACAGCAGCACCCTCTGCCACTGCTACAGAAGGGCCAGCAGGTGGAGGCCTGGCCCATTTGATGGCAGCCTGCCACTCCACCTTGTGGTGGTTCAGCATATGTGTGCGCTGGCCCCCCATCCCCAGATATGTCCCCCAGGGGCCACAGTGCACCTGTGCACCACAAAGCAGACACACCACAAGGCTGCTGTCCCCCTGACACAGTTGAAAAACTGCCAAACTGGGGACCAGTCACAGGAGGGGCAGATGGGCAGATGTAGTGCTGGCAGCATGGTCACGCACCTGGGGCTCCACCTGCTGCTGTGGAGGTGGTGCTGCTGGAGCTCCTGCAGCTGCTACTGCTGGTGGTGGTGGACTTGGTGGATGTGGCGGTGGCACTGGTGGTGCTGCTGCTTCTGGAGAGGGGGAGGCAGGACCAAAGAGTCTGGAGTGGTCCAACACCACCCAGCTATGACTCCTACACATGCGCACTCCCCTCCAGCCATGGGCCACAAACTATCCCAAGTCCATCACACAAAGAAATCACTCCTTCCCTCTCCGACGCAATGAGTGACTACACACAAAGTCACACAAACAAAACAAAACTTATAAAACAAAGAAATCAGTTACCAAAAATAACTGACCAAACGGTACAAAAAAACTAAAGAATTAGCTTTTAAAAAAGCTTTTGGGTTTTTGGAATTTGCTCAAGAATGAAACTAATAATGAACTCTCCTCTTCTACACAAAATGCTTCCTCTTTCTATCTCTGCAAAGGAGAAAGTGACAGTATCTGCTTGTATGACCCACTTCCTTCCTGCCTGGCTAAGCTGTGTGGCTTACAGTACTGTAAGCCATGTGATGTGTGGGGGGGCTGCCTAAAGTGCCTATATTGTTGTCATTCTGCCTTACTTCGTGTTAAGGTGGAATAACAACGCGAAGTCATAATAGCAAAGTGAAGTGAGCACTTTTCAATTGCCACTTCGCGTAGCATTATGATATCGCATAATGGCTACTTCACAGGTGGAATTTAATTTCGCTGCATCTCTATCCACTATGGAAGGATTTTATTGCAATCCCCTTAACAGAACCGGCTTTTAAAATTGTCACAATTCTATTTAGAAATGAAGAGGTAAACATGGCCGACATTACCTTTTGGTTAAAACAAAAGTGTGATTTAAAAGGACCCCCAGTGCCAATCTTAGATGAAGAAATTCCTTAGACAGGAGGCTGGAAATTTAAAGTGGTGTTGCAGCAATCAGATGGAGAATGTTTGCATCTGTTGAACTGTTTTTTTTTTGGAGGAAGAGACAGAAGGATAGTATTCTGTGCAGGTCAGCCAAGGGCGTGTTATAGATGTGGAGATAAAACCGATTTAAGCAGTGCCTGTGAAAAAGTTAAATGGGGATTGTGCGGACAGATTGGGCATTATGGAGCAACACGTAAAAACCCCATAAAGTGTAGTCTGTGTGAGGAAACAGGGCACAGGGCATATTTTCAATAACTGTCCTTGAGCAGTGCAGAATAGCCCTGATCCTGCAGAACAAGGGGAGCAAGTCATATACTTGGCATTGACAAAAAAAAGCAAATGCAAAACAGGAACAAATTGTGACTGAAGCACAGCGTGAAGCAGAAAGAAAAGGTAAAAAGGAAAAAGCATCACAGGTCATGGAGCTAACAGCATCCTGAAAGCAAGAAGAAAAGGACGTAAAAGAATATGAGGACAAGTCAGAAGATAAACAGGAACAGCAAAATGTGGGAGAAAAAAAAAGAAACAAGAAACATTCACAATAGTAACAAGATCTAAACAAGGGATAAGAAAAGAGAATCAAGAAAAAATGAAACCCCAGAAGAGGCAGAAAAACTGGATAAAGAATGGATGACTATGGAAGAAGAGTCGGACACGTCGGTGTCAGAAGACAAAGGGGAAGGGGCTGTATCAGATAATGATTCAGTGGATACACACAAGCATCAAAAAAAAGGAAAAAGGATAAGATAGAATGAGAGTTTTTCTTTTTTTTTTTGTGCTTTTTAAACATTATGGCAGGTCTAAAATGTGCAACATGCAATGTGAACATATCAGGAATAAGGCTAGAAGATTGGTTACTTTTACAGTGCTTGGGAAAATGAATCTAGATATAATATCCCTGCAAGATACTAGGCTGTACACAATTAAGGACCTAAATATGGCACAAAAGGACTGGAGATGGGGGCCATCAATTTGGACTATAAGTGAAGAGAGATGTCCTGGGCTGGGGGTACTTTTTTCACAAAATGTTAAAATTCTGAAGTTTTTAGATATAGCCCCAGGAAGAGCAATGATGATGGATGTTGTTTTTAAAGGAATAACAGTAAGATTGCTGATTATTTATAACACACAGACTAAGCTAGAAAGAAGTAAATTAATAAGTAAAATAGAACCATACCTACACACAGCAAAGTTAACTTTGTGGGGAGGGATTTTAATTGTGAGATTAAAGAAGGTGAGTGGGGGAGGAAAACAAAGAAGATATTTAGTGACTCATTATGTTTAAAGAAAATTGTGAAAAATGCGAGTATGGAAGATGCCTTTAAAATAAAAGGTCAAAACGCTTCGCATACATATTTTAGAGGGAGAGTGTCATCTCAAATCAATTTTTGGTTTGTGTCTAGGAATGTGGAAATCAAGAAAATATATACAATACCTATTGAGATAACAGATCATGTTATGGTGGGAATAAATATAAATACAGTTAAAACAATGAGATATGGTAGTGGGTACTGGAGAATAAATCTGGAAAGTTTAGAAGACAAGAGAATACAAGAAGAACTGTGGGACATGTCTGCAGCTAGAGGGACAGTATATGCAGCACAATAACCAGTGTGGGGGGATAAAATTACATCCATGTACCACTGGAATGTAGCTGGCGCACCATGTAAGCCAACGGGCATGGCAGTGAACTGATAGAATCCTATAGGGGTGGCAAATGCAGTTTAATCTCTGGATTCTTTAGCTAAAGGTATTTACCAGTAACTCTTGGTGAGATTGAGGGTACCGATATACTTTGCACTCCCCAGCCTGTCTACCAAATCATCTATTCTGGGCATAGGATGACTGTCAAATTCTGACACTTGATTAAGTTTCCTGACATCAAGGCAGATTCTAACAACGCCTTCTTTTTTTGTTTACAGTTACAATGGGAGATGACCAAGCATGCCTCGACTCCTCAATGATACCCAGTTCTTTCATTTTTTGTATTTCCTGAACCACATCAGCTCTTAACCACTCTGGTAACCTGTATGACCTTTGCCTAGTAGGACAAGCATTCTTTGTCACTATTATGTGCTCAAACCCTTTTGCTCAGCCTAGTACTGTGGTAAAAGTACCGTTAAATGTCTTTAGCATATAACGCATGTCTGCAGTTTGTTCTGAGGTTAAGGAAACATTCACCTTTACAGCATCAGCATTTACAGTTTGTTCCAGTCTATCATAAGCTACATCAATATTTTCCTTATTATCAGTTTCTGGTAAAAACAGCAAAGCAGCTTTTGGCATTTTTTCAACCCATTTCTTGAGGAGGTTAGCATGATATATCTTAGTAGGATTTTTTCTGTCAGTGGTCTCAATCTCATAGTTAATAGTGCCAGTACATCTAAGAACTTTATAAGGCCCTTGCCACTTCATTAACAGTTCATTTTCTGTTGTGGGTAACAGTAGCAAAACCTTTTCACCTGGCTCGAAAACGTTTTCTTTTACCCCATGGTCATAATATACCTTCTGCTGGTTTTGAGCCTCTTCCTGATTACTATGGGCAATTTCAACATATTTTGCCAGTTTATTTCTTAGGGCACACATATAAGAAGATATAGATTGTTTCTGAGTGGGTTTATCTTCCCACGTTTCTTTTATCACATCCAGTGGTCCTCTTGGCTGTTACCATACAGCATTTCAAATGGCGAAAACCCTGTTGATGCCGGTGGCACTTCGCTGTAAGCAAAAATTAAGTAAGGCAAGTATTGGTCCCAATCTTTCCCTACCCCTTTTACAAACCTTTTTAACATGCATTTTAGGGTTTAGTTAAAACTCTCAACAAGACTGTCTGTCTGAGGGTGATAGGGGGAGGTTCTTATGGCAGTGATACCTAGCAGTCTGTACAGCTCCTTAAGCAGTGCAGCACCATAATTACTACCCTGATCAATAATCATTTCTTTAGGTATGTCCACTGTGCTGAAAATTTCGGCTAGCTCTGCTGCAACTTTTGGGGCTGTAACAGTATGCATTGGAACTGCTTCTGGGTATCGAGTAGCATAGTCGCATACTGCCAGGATAAATCTATTACCCTTTTTACTTTTGTCTAAAGGACCAACCACATCCATTGCAATTCTCTCAAAGGGCACATCTATTAAGGTAGGGGTACCAGGGGCACCTTGTCTTTTCTAGTGACTGGGGCTACTTTTTGACACTCAGCACAGGAATTACAATAGGTAGCAACATCTTCATGAATTCCCAGCCAGTAAAATTTATACAGCAATCTGGCAAGGGTGCGATTCCTCCCTGAGTGACCAGCCATAGGATTATCATATGAACATATGAAATTTGCCAGTAGATAAAGGCCTAGAGGTCTATCAAGTCTGCTCAAATGTACAGCTAGCACCCCTTATTCTGCAGCTGCCCTTCCCTTCCACCCTTTCCCTCCATTGACCCTTGCTATCTGTAACAATTCTGTTCTATACTTCTTTGGTATAACCAGTTGTTCTGTCTGTTCCTGTGTCTGAGGTTTAACCTAAACTCTGTACAGTAATCCATTACATTTCTTAAACATTGGTCCACCCTGTTTTGGTTTTACCCCTAGCTGCTTGAAATAACCCTGGAGAGAAACACTGTTAGCTTGCTGTGAAAGAAAATCACAATCAGTTGTCAATTTAGTTTCAGCATTTTCATATTTTAATCCTTCATGTCCATCAGTCATTTGTTACCACAATTTTTCAGGCTTTGTCTTTCTTTCCTGGATTTTGGAGCTGTGCTCAAACAAGTCCGAATCAAAATCACTGAAAGGAAAAGTGTCTCCACTGTCTGAAATTTTCTTTGCCTGAGCTCTTGTCACCACAGCTGCTGAAATATCATGATTTACTCCATCTTTCATCAATTCAGTAAATCCCGGAAAGCCATTTCCAATAATCACAGGTACAGGTAACTTTGGTACTACCCCCACTTTCATTTGGTGCAACACATCCTTAACAGTCAGAGTCACTTGGGTGGTGGTATAGTATCGAGTGTCCCCATGGATGCAGATGACACCAGTACCTGGTCCTTTTGCACAGTGTTTTCCCAGCATTTTAACATGCACTAGGGTCTGTCTGCTTCCTGAATCAATGAGTCCCTTTACAGTCTTATTCCCCACCTTCACATCTGTTAGGTACTTGCCCCAGTCTGCCAAGGACAAATCTGATCCAGTGCCACTTTCTTTATTACAGCAGTTTCTTGCAAAATGGCCTGGCTTATTACAGTTATAGCAGATAACGTATTTTGGCACAAATTTGTTACCCCCACCAGAGTTCTTAGCAGGCTTGAATTTAAATGGGAAAAAGAGTTTCTTACCAGTGCTTGGCTGTTACCTCACTGCTGTGGCATGTCTGGCCATTTGGTAGTCCTCAGCCAAAGAAAGAGCTTTTTCCCCATTCTCTGGTCGGTGTTCCTTTACCCACAGCTGCACGTCTGTAGGCAAGATGTTGATGAATTGCTCCATGGCAAATGTGTCGATGATCTGTGGGACTGTTTTGCTCTCTGGTTGGATCCACTTCATCAAGAGTTCTTGGAGTCAGGTGAAGGCTTCCCGCAGATTGTCAACTGAGTTGTACCCCAGAGATCAGAATCTCTGCCTGTAGATCTCTCTGGAGATGTACCTTTTCAGAATTTCGCTTTTCACCAGGTCATAGTTTTCTGACTGAGCAATTTCCATACTGCTGTAGGCAAGCTGGGCTTTCCCTGTCAGGTAGGGTACCAGTCTGATTGTCCATTGCTGCTTTGGCCATTGGCAGGCTGTGGCAACTCTTTCAAAGGTTGTCAGGTATGCCTCAATATCATTTGAGGGACACAGATTAGTAAGTTTAATGGCCTTTACGTTGCTTGCATTTTGTTGCTTCTCTGGATCTGTGCTGGAGCCTCTGCCTTTGACAGCTTGCAAGGCATCTAGCTATCGCTGCTTCCGTCGCTGCATCTCTTCTGTCATCTGCTGCTCCTGTCACTGCATCTCTTCTCTCCTCTCCTCTGTGCTTCTAAATGCTGAATCTCTTCTTCTCTCTGTATCTCAGTCTCTTTTTATTGTATAGTTCACCATTTGAAAAAGTCCATCAGGCTTTCAGGTTCTGCCACTGCCTGTTCTTTTTCCATAACTTGTGCTGGCTGTACAATCTCAGACTGGACTTCTGTTGCTGCTAGTTTGGCTGCCATTCTCCTGGTAATCACTCCTGGACTTGCTGCTGCAGAATCCATACCTTTGTCTGTGCTTCCCTGGTACTAGGATCAGTACCCATGCACACATCTCCTGTCTTAGGGTATGCACGGCATAAATACTACTGGATCTGACACCATATGTCATCAAGGCACAGGTCAAGAAGCATAGGGAAAACCCAGGAGCAGTTGTAAAATTCCACAAAGCTGTTTATTTGTAGTTGCAGTAACAAAATAAAATAAACCTGTTCAGAATAACTATGTACAGAAGCAAAATAAAATATTTCTTGTAAAATCTCCCCCTTGCAGCTCAGCTTAGCTGTTTTATAAGTCTCTTCAACCAACATTCTATGCAAGCATCCTGTTCTCTGTAAATTTCAGGAGCTGCTAGAACATTGAGAACTTCCTGAGGTCCCCACAGCAACTGCAAAAGGCTCAGGCATTTGCACCCAAGTAACCTCTAGCTTTTTACAGTTATCTCAAATTATAAATATATATACATTTCAACAGTAACACCATATTTTCTAAACAAAAATGATCCCATTATCAGGGTCATTTCCATATATTGATTTGCACAAATTCTTATATTACCTGATCTAGATATGCAAGGGAGGAAAAACAGAGAGCAAGAGAAAACAGAGAGACAGTGAGAGGCAAAGGATTGCGAGACTGTTCAGGGTGATCAAGTCCGAAGTCTCACAGGAAAATTTGGTTGCCCAACCAGACAAAAGAGACAGAAAAGGAAAGAATACAGATCCTTGTATTTAAACACTTTCTCAAAACAAATGGGACAGGGTCCTATTCTACCCTGTCACAGGCAAAGATCCTGCTTCTATGCACACATTCTCAGTAAACAATGTACTGGCTTGAAATTATTTTTTTATGTTAGATACCTGGATTCTGTTGAGCAATATTTAAAAATTTCAAAACATCAAACTTGACTTTGTAAATTATTTTTTAATATACAACAGGTCTCTATTGTACGCCAACTAGAACATAAGAAAACTGTCAGTTAATAGAAACATACATAGAAACATAGAATTTGATGGCAGATAAGGACCACTTGACCCACCTAGTCTGCCCATTTCCCTACCTATTGGATAAGCTGCAGATTATAGTTACCCAACAACCTAATTCTTCCTACCCCTCACTATAATTGCCTTATGTCTGTCCCATGCATTCTTGAATTCCCCCACTGGTTTTGATCCCATGGCCTCCTCAGGAAGGTGGTTCCATGTGTTCACCACCACCATCTCCATGAAAAAATACTTCCTCATGTTGCTCCTGAGCTGTCCCCTCTCCATCTTCAAATTGTGCCCCCTTGTTCTTGTACATCTTTTCTTCTGAAAGATGCTCCCAACTTGGACTTTGCTGATTTCCTTGAGGTACTTGAAAGTTTCTATCATGTCCCCCCTCTCCCTCCTTTCCTCAAGGGTATACATGTTAAGCACTTTTAGTCTCTCTTCATATGGCTTCTGTTGCAGACCCTGCACCATTTTAGCTGCTCTCCTCTGGACAGCCTCCATCCTCTCTATGTCCCTGTGGAGATGTGGTCTCCAGAACTGTACACAGTATTCCAGATGGGGTCTCACCAACTGTCTGTACAGAGGGATAACAACTTCCTGTTTCCTGCTGGTGATGCATCTCCCTATACATCCTAGTATCCCCCCAGCCCTGCTTACTGCCTTCTCACATTGTTTACCTACCTTAAGGTAATCTGATATGACTACCCCCCAGGTCCCTTTCCATTTGTGTTGTTGTTAGTACCCCCCCCATTGTGTACTCTTGCCCTGGGTTTTTGTTACCAAGGTGCATTACTTTGCACTTTTTTGCATTGAATCTTTGCCACAGGACCTGGAGATACCCCACAAACTACAACAACCACATTTTAGACATGCCCCCACACTAGGTCATCTACATTTTAGACACACCAACAGCAGGTTATCCACCTTTCAGGCACACCCAAAGTAGGTTATCCATTTAGTAGACAGAAAAAAAATGTGGGAAAAAAGGCACATTTCACTTTACTGCAGATCTTTTAAAGTCCTGGGTTCAAAATTCCTAGTCATATAATAGTAATAACATTCAGTTACTGTAGCTGGAGTATACTCAGAATAACCCACTTCTATGGCTGATTAAACACCTCAGCCTTGGTATTTAATCACCCATATCAGCTGATTATTCCTTCATATACTCCATCTAACAATGTTATCACATATACATATATATACACACACACACACACATATACCATGTTCAAAACATCATCAGCACCTCCCATAATTTTAGATAAAATGGACACAACTGTGCCAGCCCTGTGGTGTTGAGGGCTGAGGTGCCAGAAGCCTCACCTCCTGACTCACAACCGAGCTGGATTCGGAAACAGATGCGAGTCACTGGGTGGCTGGCTGGGGAAGGGAGGATTGAGCATCCCAAGGACAGTTCTCCTCCCTCAGGTAGGAGGGTACGCATATTCTGCTAGGTGGCTGCCACCTGGAGGACCTGGGTGGCAGTGCAACAGTTGTAAGGGAAGGAGTCCTACCTGCTTGATGTCGGAAGGCATCTCCCAATGTGTCACTGCATGTGCTGTGGGCCTGGGGGAGACAATGGAGGAACCCCTGACCACAGCTGGATGAAGGCCTCTTTCCCAGCAGGCCCCACACTGGTGACTGGGCATCTCCAGGTCCTGTGGCAAAGGAAGAATGGAGCATGTGATAAGTCCCAGGGAAGCCGGGTGATGGGACTGGGGGGGGCACCAGTCTGGATGGGAGCAGGTCGGCCGATAAGCTGATGAAGTACTAATTTTAAAGAACAATGGACACAGTCAATAAGAGGTTAACAATGTTCCATTAACTAGTGGATACTGAGGTGGGCCAAGACCTGAAAAGGAGTGGAACAAAATGTGCATTATGAAATTCAGTACTAATCATTACAGTAGCAGTGCAACAAAAAATGTTTTTTCCAGAAACTAGATTCCATTTGCAATTAATAAGAATAGCAGCGTGTGTGTTGATGTGTTTTTCTTGGCACTTCCTGTGCTGTACTTTCTATATTTCTTTCTATGTTTTTTCTATTTTTTAAACTAAACATTTTAACTCCACAGTGCTATGTTTAAGTCAAATGAAGTGGCCATCTTTTCTCTTGAGAAAACAAATCAATTAAAACATTTGTGAACAAATAAAATGTTAGTAGAATGCAACAATGTTACCCGCAAAGGAAACTGTAAGATGTCTGGAATCTGTTAGTGTTAAAAAAGGTAGGGTTAAATACTTTACCTGACTTTGCTACACTGCTGAATTACATAATTAATGCTGGGAGAAGAAGAATTAAATTTTTTTTAAATATTAAACCAAAAAAAAACAATCGTCAGCAAGGTAATATTTTATTTCATTTAACCAATTTCAGATGAATACCACTGTTACTGTTGTTTTGATCTGCTTTTGAGCTCTCTAGATTTCTGTCCATCTTGAGGGTTTTGTGTTGAACTTTGTGACTATTTCTGTCACTCTGCAGTAGCACAAGCAAAATATTAATTTACAGTAATGCAAGTAGTCATTTTCCCCATAGAGAAATTCTACAGTGACTAACCAACCTTTTTATACCAGCAATGTGCTATCACAAATATTGCACAGCAGTGTGCCATACCAAAGGATAACCCCATTCTTTGCTAAATCCTGCCAACCAAGCCCTCCCCATTTCCCAGCTGCTGGAGATGGCCACACCATGCTCCACACCCTTCGTTCTTGGCACATTTTATCTTCAGGTCTCCGCTCCTTGCCTTGTGTGTGACACTTTGAATGATTCTGCTGAATTGTGTACATCAAGATGGCTGAGTTTGGATTAAAATACAGAAGCACAGATATAGAAACATAGAATTTGATGGCAGATAAGGACCACTTGGCCCACCTAATCTGCCCATTTCCCTACCTAATAATAAGCCTTCCTTGTCCCCAGATGCCGGACTACCATGGGCCAGAGGACCTTTGCCCACAGAGCACCACAGTGGTACAATACTCTCAACAAAGAAACTCTTACTGCTGCTGCTCTCGGCCCTTTTAAGAGACAACTCCGACTTCATCTAATTTCAACTAGTCGTTGTGACTGCCTCGCCTAATCGGGGGCCCACCGTTCACTGCCCTCCACTTCAGTCTTGAAAGCTCTCTCTCCCCACCTTGCCTCCATCTACCTGCCTACCCCCTTGCCCCCTCTCCCTTTCCTCCCTCGGGGCATTTCCTGACTTTTATCCCTCCTCTCTCTCTCTCTTCCTCCCCCCTTTAGAGCTCTTACCCTCACCCTCTACCCTCTGACAATGGCCTTCCTGCCTGCATACCCCCTTCCCTCTCACCTGCAGTGCTTATTTCCAAGATTGCCCTTGGCTGGTTATGTCATGCTACCTAACATTTGGCACATTTTGAATTACTGGAATTTCCTAAGCCTCAGTCTCATACTTCTTGTTATTGTGTAACTATGTATTATTATGTTGACCTTTGTACGTATGTATACCCCCCATTCCTTCGACGTGGAACCTTTGTAAACGAGCAGTTCCTGCTCAAAGGTATTTGTAATCCTAGATTTCAATAAAATAAAAAAAATAAATAAATAACCAACAGCCTACTTCCCCCTACCCCCCAACTAGAATTGCCTTATGTCTGTCCCATACATTCTTGAATTCCCCCACTGTTTTTTGACTCCATGACCTCCTCAGGATGACTGTTCCATGCATCCACAACCCTCTCTGTGAAAAAATAATTCCTCACATTACCTCTGAGCCATCCCCCCTCTGTTTTCAAATTGTGCCCCTTGTTCTTGCACATCTCTTTTTCTGAAAGATGCTACCCTCTTGGACTTTGTTGATTCTTTTGAGGTACTTGAAAGTTTCTATCATGTCCTCCCTCTCCCTTCTTTCTTCGAGGGTATACATATTAACTTCCTTTAGTATCTCTTCTGCACCATTTTGGTTGACCTCCTCTGGACAGCCTCCACCCTATGTCTTTTCGGAGATGGGGTCTCCAGAACTGCATGCAGTACTCCAGATGGGTTCTCGCCATCTCTACAGAGGGATAACAACTTCTTGTTTTCTACTGGTGATGCCTCTCCCTATGCATCCGAGTATCCCCCAGCCCTCCTTACAGCCTTCTCACATTGCTTGCCCACCTTTAGATCATCTGATATAACTACCCCCAGGTCCCTTTCCATTTTTATTGTTGTCAGTATCTCACCCCCCCCACTGTGTACTCTTCCCCTGGGTTTTTGTTTCCCAGGTGCATTACTTTGCACTTCTTTGCATTGAATCCAAGCTGCCATACACTTGAGCATTCCTCCAACCTTGCCAAATCCCTTCTCATCCTTTCCACCCTACCTTGTGTATCAACCCTGTTGCAGATCTTTGTGTCGTCTGCAAAGAGACATACTTTTCCTTCCAGTCCCTCTGCACTGTTGCTTATAAAGGCATTAAAAAGGACCGGGCCCAGTACGGAATATGCTGCTTGATCCCTGCGTTGGCATTTGCGGAAGGGACGCGAGAGCCTGATTACACAAGTTTAACAACTCAGAGTCCATCTCCATTGTCAGTTCCTTACAACTAGCAGATTCACAACTGACTGCACAACAATTCTATATGAAAACACAGATGGAACCCTATGTATCAGTTTAATACAGGGACCGTATAAAGCCATGCTACTGACTTCCCATGTTTGTATACACTTGAAATAAAGAAGCTATTTTTCTAATCTGCTATTGTGCAAGACTACTTCATGAGCTTAACACATGTAATTGTACGCAATATTTTTATTGTATGCTCTGTATTTTATTGGTTTTTATATTGTCTGTTGTCTGCATGATGATGTGTAACTTTTAGAAATGTGCTTTTAGCGCTAAGGTGTTTCCAGATAAACAAAAACATATATACAAGTGGTCTGGGTTAATATCTGTAATAAAGCAGTAAATCCCTCACCCACAATGAAGAGACACTACTGAATCATCTGACACCATTGCCAACCAGCGGAAAAGAAGCAAAAATGTTTCTAGTTCAGTTGTATACTCAGTCCTATGATTCACACTTGTGAGAAGAAGGCACTGGAGGGGAACTAGGAGCAGGTAATAACATTTCCTTTGGGTCACCGATAACAGTACTATCATTTGAGAACTGCAGCTATCACAAATCACTGCATAGGGTGAGTGAGTGATGGGGTCCGGGTGAGGAGAAAGCCATATCTGGCACCAGATACAGTAAGAGGCTAGCAGAGAGATGTTACAAAACTGTACCTGGTCTTACCCTGCAGGACTGAGCCATCTATTGAACTAAAATCTACCTAGGTCAAATAATCATGTTTTACTGAGACTTTTTTTTTTAGTTTGTTTACAGATTACATAACATTTAGCAGCAAATACAGCCTGGTAATGTAAACATATATAAACCAAACAATGCTGAATTATCTGCAAGTCTCTTTAAAGAACGTTTGATCCATATCCAGCGCTGTATAGGCCAGCATATGACCTTCAAATTTTACAATACTCCAAGGGGATTGTATAATGTGCTAGAAGTTCACTGCAAAAGAAAAATAAACACACACATTAGTTTATTTATACTAACAGAATCTGCAAACACCAAACACATCTAAGATATACAACTGTATAGCGGTATGAGTCAAGGAACTGAAAAACTGGCATAAGAAAGGGATTAGTATGCATTATGAAATGGGTAGACAAAATGCTGGCTCTGATTGGCCAAGAGGTACTTTCAGTCAGGCCACTATCCCAGCACAGCAGCCTGACTGAAAGTAGCTCAACAAAAATATGTTCGAAACTCCTCCTGTCTCCTACTGGATACTCTTCAAATCTCCGCTTGTCTTGGTAGCAAAGCCATCTCATCAGCCACCCCTCAACTGTGGAACACTACTCTACTCCCTTGACTCGCACCTCGCTTTTAAATCCTGCTATAAAGAGGCCTTGCTGGTGGCTGCCACTTGCTCCTGCCCCTCTGGGTGACCACCACCCCCCAACATGCTCATTAAATTGCTGGGGTCCCTAGTAATTCAGGAGCACTACTGTATGGTGTCCTACAAATGAACAGCTTGCTTACTATCTTGAGCAGCTCTGCCTAGCAACTTATATGGTACTCTATATTAGGCTGTGCACTTCAAATTGATTGAGGGAGCTTACTGTACAAATGTTTACTGTGGTTTTAAACTATGTTGTACTTGTAACCATCATCGGTATTTCTTAAACTGTATGTACTCCTGTTCTCTGTACTTTGGAGATCTTCTGTACTGTATTTGTACTTTGCACTCTTTTGTATTCCTTGTGTCATCTCCATGCCCAGAGTCATCCCTGAAAATGGTCCACTGGATCAGTGCACCCACTCGGTTAAAAAATGCATACATACATACATGCATGCATACATACATACACACATGCATACATGCATAAATAAAAAGTACATCCAGTTTACTAAAAAGGACCCATGTCATCATTGCAATAAGGCATGCCAGGGAGTGTGCTGTGGTGGGCTAACACCCTTCTCAGGTGCTGGAAGCACTCAGCTTCACCTTGTGCTTCAACCTACCTGAGGTAGGCTGTTATCTCACCATAATGCACTGTCATGCCTTATTCCGTAAATAAGACATGCAGGGTGTGTACTTACAATGGCTGCTATAGATACGTTGTTCAGTACTGCCCTGTGCCGACTGGTGCCGCACTGCACCGCTCGCATACCACTCAGTGTGGCACATATTGTAATTCTGTGGGGCCCTATAGTTAGTGGCACAGTGTAATTCCTCCTTAATCCATGAGGTGGCAACAGCTATTTGCCAGAAGCCCCAAGGTATCAGATTTTTTTTCTTGACTTTTTGGTCAGGTGCACCAGCAGGTGGCGTTTAACTGATTTAACAAATCAGTAGAGAAATGAAGACGTGCAGTTCTATAGACTTCAGCAAAAAAAAAAAAGACTCTTAAAAATGCATTGTTGCAAGCATTTGCTCTGCCGAAAAAACTGCTGACTACTCACGTTTGCAGTCTGATGTCTTTTTTTGGGGGGGGGGGGATTTGGGAGATGCTGGCAGACTCTGACTAAGTGCTGAGAAAGAGAAAGTGTACTCTAAGCTGGTCAGAATCGATTTCAGTACTGAGTGAACACTTGTGGTGACATTGATTTCACTCTGTTCTACTCCCGTAAATATCAACAAAGTTTCTCCTTAAGCATTGAAGCCTGTTTTTATATATTGTCTCTACAGAGGCAAATGGGGGAACGTATCACTTATGGAGCAGATGGTCGAAATTAAAATTGAAAGTAAACAGCTGCTCTGGTTTTCACTCAAAGCACTCTTTGCTTAAAGATGCTAGAAATGGCAATGGTGCAATATGTGTGTGTTTGACTCGATTTTTTTGGTTTTATTTCACTAATAAAAACCTAGAGTAACTGTGTCACCCTGCACTATGTCCTGTCATGTTTTACTTCCCAACATGTTGTTGAAGCAGTCATTTGTGACAGGTGTGGTTACTGAAATGCAGATTATCAGTGTTAATAAAATATATACAGTACTGTACATATGGAAGGAGCAAGTGTTCTCTAAGCTTCAATTAAGCTCTGACTGTCCTGTTGTTGCAGAAAAAAAATAATGTACAGCTACTGATAACCTCATGATTTGGGGTTCAGATTTGAATGCAGTAGCACACCCGACTGATTAATTAGTATGTCTGAATACAAACATTTTGCTGCTCATATTTTTTTTCTATTCGTTTGTTAACCAGGTAAATGACACTGGACCAAATGCCCTTTATCAGGTATATTAGTATGCAAGTTATTCTAGCTTGATGTTCATCCATAATCAAAAATTGTGTGGGATGGAGGAAGGGTGGTAGGAAAAAATGTATAGAATAATAATATCCTGTCTAGACTTACATACTGCAGCAGTATGCATTTTTTCCTACTGCCCTCCCTCCATCCATGCAGATCAGGAAAAAAAACTAAAAATATGGCTGGCACCACAGACTAGAAAGATTGGTGAGCAAATAAATGGGTGGTTAAGTTGGAGTAAAAAAAACTCTCAAGCACTTCAAATATGAAAAAATAGGAATTATTTATTTTTCTACCATTATAACAATTGAATAAAGTGCTATATCCTTTTATAAATACTCCATCCAAGGAAATATACATTAACTACAAACATATAACATAAAAACCTACCCCTGTCCACTGCGTCAGCCCCTATTAATCCCTGCAATTCACCTGCATGGCTTCCTTAGGGGGTGCAATCTTATGTCCCCTATACATTTATTTATACCCAAAGTGCACGTGCATTTTAATTAAAATTAATTAGTAAATAACAAGCCTGTTTATTCACTATCTTCTTAACAAGACAGCAATGTTACTTTGAATCAATATTTAAATATCCTTTTACAGTAATAAAAAATACATTACATTTCAATTTTATTCCCCAATCTGAAAAAAGTTTAATTCGTTACTTTATGAGCAACATCTATTTTGGAAAAAAGTGGGAAGGAGCACATTTTATACGTTGCAGCATTATAAAATGTGTGCACTTGAGGTTGCTGTAAATACCGCCTTGATGTATTACAATAATAACATCAAAAACATTGCTCGTAATAAATCTGATTAAATTCATGCTCCCTTACCTTTACCATTTTAAATCATGAAGTAAATATATATTTCTTTGGATTCTTTCAATAGATAAACATTTATAAAAAGTATCAGCATGCCTGCATACGATTTGTTATTTAACATTTTTACCTTTCTCCTTTTCCATTTTGATAGGTCTAATGTAAATGCTATCAATTTGTATCTGTTATTCAAAATCAAATCAACATACCAATTTATAATTCTAAATTGCATGTGTAATCATTCACCTTTCTTTAAAAATGTGCTTAGAGAATGTTTTTTCAAAGATTAAACTTGTTCAATTCTTGAATCAGTATGCAGGCATGTTAACCACTTTTGTATACAATGATATATCAAATGAATGACAAGCTCTAGCTAAATAGCTTAAAGACACCAAAATAATTTCCAAAATCTATTTAAATTCCAAAAAATGTTTGCCTCTTAATTATGTGATTATATTCCAAACAAATTACAAATCCAAGCAGAATATCCTGCATAAATTCATCTCAGAACCCATTTAGATTCAAGGTAACGTCTTTGGAAATTTCACTATTTGCTTCCAACAGTTCAATGTTCATTTGCTTCAATCTTTCATGTTCTTTTTTAATTGATGCTGTCATGAATTGCAAGCAAATTCACTCAAGGTTTACTGAAATTCTTACCTAGGAGGACGAGAAGTACACAACAGTAAAAAAATCATCAATAAATAATAATTACAATTTTTAATTAACAACATCACAGTTATTGTTGGGACCCTATGTGTTGATCACAAATAAGGTCTGAAATCAAGTATGTTGATAGGACACTGACAACTTTTACGCAAATTCATATGCTGATAAAGGAGAGTGCTTTTTATTCCCTTACTGAACAAGATGCCACATGCTGCTACAGTGAGATGAACCAGTGTACATGGTATGACTTTTCAATTTTGTGAATACTTTACTGACCTTATTTTGATGAAAAGTTTCACATCACAATGTAAAAGGGAATTCAAAATGAATGGCAATTCCCTGCCTGTATGTGATACCACACGCAGTAAGATGAACTATGTGGCATTCCATTTTAACTTTGTGAATACTTTACTGACAACAATACAAGGTTGTACATTAAAGTGTAGTTCAAAATAATTAAAACCAAATGCAGTGTCACGATTATCTGGTTGCCATTGTCTTGAAGACATAACTTAATTACTGGGCAGGTTTATGACTCAGTACTACAAACAGCCATACAGAAAAATCATTAGCACTATGAAAGAAATCATTCTTTATGGATCCCCCACCCCAGCAGATATCCTGGATAGTGAGTGTATTATGTCTTTTTTCTAGATACAACTTGTCTGCACAAGGAAGTTATGTGATGGCATATACTGTACGGTACAAATTAAATGTTGATGTCTAGTTTCAAATTTTAGGGCAGCTGTGCTGTCACGATCAAAACTTGTCTGCCTATGAAAATATGCATCAGTATGAAACTCTGCTATTACTCAGCAAGGGACACGAGTGGTAGGAGATACAGCACGTGCCAAATGAGGGTGCTGTGTCTGCCAGTTTCTGTCTTCTCATACAGCAAGAGCTCTTAAATATTGTGCATCCCTTGTGACTCTGATGGTACTTGAACGAGGTGGAGAAAAGAGGGCAGTGCAGGTCCCCCCTCAACATTTGGAATTAGTATTATCCTTTATGTTCTGTATTCGTTGTATGTTGCTTGCTAAGGAAGCCCTTTGTATGTATGAATTGACTTTTGTGTACCACTCCCAGGTCTAGCTCGAAAATGAGTTTATCTCAATGGTGTTAAAATAAAGATTTGATTGATTGATTATTAGGGGGATTATTGGGGGAGAAGCAACTCCCAGCATTAGTTTATCTATATTTTATCTAATAAAAAAAGATGACAGAAATGTCTTTTTAAAGTCAGACATTATGTATAGCATTGACATCTATTGCAGGTGGTAAAGTGGTAGCCAATTTGATTTTTGGGGGCTGTAAGCAATGTATAAAGCAGTCCTCTAAGTCACAGTATGTGGCTGAGCGTTATCTTTTATTTTAGCATGTGCCGAGTTCCATTTTTTTGTTTTGTTCTTGATGTATTTAATGCAGGCAACCACAGCAGTAGTGGGGGGGGGGGTTGTTTGCACTGTTCTATTGCGGGCTTAAAGATCAAAAGCAAATATGAATTTGTAATATTCATTTTTCAATTTATATTTTTGATTATCAAGTAGCTATCATCATGTTTAGAAGGTAGTCAGTTGTTTTGTTTATTTTTACATGGGTTTAACTGGTATGGCATGTTTTAGTTTAATCCTATCACCAAAAAAGCTGCCCAGAGTTTTTTCTTAATCTTGTCAGACTGCTGACTGCCACTGATGCCATTCAAGAACCGACACCAATGGCAACAGCACCTGTGGATACTGAATAGCTGATAGGAATAGCTGTCTTGAGACTGGTTTAATTATATGGCTTTCCCAGCCCCCAAAAATTACTTATTTCATGCCCCATGGTGAAGATCAGTTGATAAGAGTTAAAAAACCCATCACCTCACTGAACAAAGCAGGCAGTAGAACATTTTAATTTTATTTTATTTATTTAGTTTTTGTTTACCGAGTAGGTGCGCTAGCCATAACAATGAATATTTTCAGGCACAACCCGGGAGAATACAAAACAAACTTCTGGAAACCAACAGTAACAGTACATTCTTAGAAACAGCCAAAGTAATGGGTACATACAAGCAGGTAACAACATAGGTAATACAGTGTTACAGGTGAGTGTGAACACCACAGACAATTGCAAGAAAAATTAGGGCATATACTAACATAAGGAGGAAATAAATTACAAAAAATGCAGCGTCATTTTAAGTAGATAATAACTGGGTAGTTTAGAGAGGAAGGAATGGAGAAAGTAATCTTTCGACGACCAGAGCAGGTCTGAGAGAAAGAAGAAAGTTAGGGAAGTAAATAGTAGCAAGTTGTAGTGGAGGGAAAAGATAGAGGGGTGTGTGAAGGGAATAGGATTAAGAAGTGCAAAAACAGCAGGGTATGGAAGTAACCCTGGCAGATTGAGAGAAAGTGCTGAGGTAGGAATGTGGTCAAAGTTAAAAGGGAGGCGAGAGGAGTCAGGAAAAACCTTGTGCCCATGGAGGTTTGAAACAGGAGCAAATATAGGAAGATATGAGATGGTGGTGCAGTCTCATTCTTAAAGCAATAGTGGGAAGAGGCTTGACGAATGGTTAGAGGGAGGGAGTTCTAGTACTGGGGGGGCCTGACAGGCAAAAGCACTTGAGCCCTTAGTGGTAGCATATTTAGGGATACAGACAGGGGCATTGTCAGCAGAGTGAAGGTCATAGCAGGAGGCCTAGCTCTGGAAGAGTACTGCTAGGGATTTAGGTATCTGAGTCCTAATGATATTGTCAATGAGGGAGCCAAAAGAATAAAGCCTTGATGCCTGAGGAGGAAGCAAACCAAGGTCAGAGTAGAGGAGGCAGTGGTGTTCCAGCCGATGAGAGGAGGATGCATAGTGACATATATTATTGTAGGTAACATCCCATTTGTGAAGACTTGATTTGCTTGCAGAAATATAGGTAGCTGCCCCATAGTTAAGTGATGGTAGTAGTATTCCATGGGCTACAGCAAGCCTGGTGGTTGGGGTGAGGGCGTAGCTGGTTCGATAGGCAACTCCAAGTTTAGAGTTTACAGATTTGCAGGTCCTCTGAATATGGAGATCATAGTTTAGTAGTGGATCCAGTGTGACCCCCAGATACTTAAAAGAGTTAACAACTTCTACTGAGGAGCCACTGATCGAGGAGACTTTAAACTTGTGCTGGGAGTGTTTAAGTTTAAAATTGGATCCAAAGAGCATAGCTTGGGTCTTTATTTCGTTTAGGACAAGTTTGTGTCTATCCAGCCACTGCTGGAGTAGTTGGAAGTCATGGCAGAGCTTCAGATTTATGTCCTCAATGCATTTGGTGCTAGACTACAGCACTATGTCCTTTGCATACAACAGGGAGCTGGTTTTCATGAGGTTTGAGGTGATGCTGTTTATAAAGATAGAAAAAAGCAAAGGGCCAAGTATGGACCCCTGGGGTACTCCAATGTTTGTCGTGGCCTTGACAGAGAGGGTGGAGTTGTACTTCACAAATTGTGTTCTGTCAGTCAGGTAGCTTTTGAACCAGTTCATAACGCTGGGTGAGAAACGTAGTGATTGAAGTGTGACAATGAGGATGGGGTGGTCAACTAGGTCAAAGGCCTTGGTCATATCAATGAAAATGGCCCCTGTGAGAGAAGCTGAGTCCATGGCCATCAGAGCATCGGATGTGAATTTAAGTAGAGCAGTGGTAGTGCCATGGCCCTTACGGAAGCCATGCTGGACAGAGTTTAAAAGGTCATTTCTCTGCAGGAACTCAATAGTTTGGTTAGCTACAAGCTTTTCAAGGATTTTACTGAGAACAGAAAGGATAGCAATTGGCCTGTAGCTTGAGGGGTCCTTTGGGTCACCTTTTTTAAAAACAGGGGTAATCCTTGCCATCTTCAAGATATCTGGGACATGTACCTAGCATAACGAGAGGGTAAATATTTTGGCTAAGGGAGCAGCTATGAACGGTGCAGCTAGCTTAAGAAGTCTGGGTTCAAGATTGTCAGAACCAGCAGCTGTATTCTCAGAGATATTATTAAGCAATTTCAATACATCAAGTCTAGAGACAGATTTAAAGAAAAAGTTTGGGCCAGTAACATTTGTTGGATATGCTAAGGTCAGGCTGGAGGGGAAAGTGGAGGTATAGTTAGGTCAGTGAATTTGTCATTGAAAAAGTTCGCAATAGTGTATAAATTGTTACAATGGACTCCATTCCGTACCATTTCATTGGGGTGGAGGATAAGTTTGAGCCAAGGAAGACCTTAAAGTGGGACCAGAATTTTCTGGAGTCACCATAGGAGTTCATTAAGAGGTCCCTGCAGTAGGAGCTTTTGGCCTGTTTGATCTCCTTTTTGCAGGTGTTACGCATAGTCCTGTAAGTGATAAGGTCAGTAGCTAGGCCAGTGCGTCTGAAATGGGACCAGTTTTTATCTGTTTGGCAAAGTTTACTGAGTAGATCAGATTTTAGCCACCTGGTTTGCCCGTTTTTCACCCGACGCGTTACTTGGTGACAGTGCTTGTCCTGTAGCACCAGGAAGTGGGTCAGAAAGAGACCAAGAGCAGATTGGGTATCACCAGACTCAGAGAGAGGACCAATCAAAGCTAGCAATGTCCTGTAAGAACACCCGAGAGTCCAAATGAGCATAGTTGCGAAAGGAGATGTACCTGGGCTGAGTAGGTTCTGTTCTCCCTTTACCCCAGATACAGAAAGTGGGGGAGTGGTCAGTGATGGCATCAGCTAGTACTCTTGAGTAGACTATGTGTTCTGGGTGATTAGTCATTATCCAGTCCAGTAGTGTTCTGGTGTTGGAGTGGGTGACGGTCCTTGTAGGTTCAGAGATCAGTTGGTGCAGGTTTGAACTTTGTAATTTGGATAGGGATAGGGCTTGGGAGCTTCTCAGCCAGTTTATGTTTAGGTCTCCGAGAATGAGAACTTAATTTCTTCTGGATAGGAGTGAGGTTTGAGCCAGTAGTTCATCCAGGCCTCTTTGGCCACCTTTAGGGGGGTTGTAAACGCAGACGATATGAAGTAGTTTGGTCCTGAGAGTGAGACGGGCATGAAGCACTTCACAGTGCAGGAGAGGAGTTAAGAGAGCTGAAGGTGATTTTTAAAATAAATAGCTGTGCCACCACCCCTTTTGGCTGCAGGTCGGTCCTGTCTTAGAAGATTGTAGGATGGGAGGGAGCAAACAGTGTCAGGGGTGGAGGGTTTGAGCCAGGTTTCAGTTAGGCAAATACACAGTGACAGTACTGTATCTGATCTGATATGTATATTTTGTACAGAAGGGTATAATGTAATGTCCTCACCCAAATTCTATAAATGTGCTATATATTATAGCTAGAGGCATACTTATATACAGTACATATGATAGGGGTGGGGATTGTTTGGCAAATTAATTGTACCGTGTCCTTACTGAGGTAGAAGCGTTTGACATGAAAGAAAGCATATTCACATATTGCACATATTTTTACCTGGAAAACTGATGGTAACTGCTATTTATTTTCCTTGTTTTCAAAATAGAAATGTACATTACCTCTTGATACCCACTACATTCTTCAAGCAGTAAAAGAAATGTGGCTGCATCCATGTGGAAGCATTCACTTTATGTCCCATATCTGTTGTTGATTGCAAGTTAAGGGTTATAGTAAATAAAAACTCCTTAGCAGTCAGATGTAAAAATGTACTGGCCTGATGTATAGATACTGTAACTCTCTGTGCTTGCACTTTAAGGTTTTTTATTTCTATTTTCTACGGTGAAAGCATCCTCATAGATCTGACTGAATTTCAGTTTCATGCAGCACTACAGTACAGCTCGCAGACACCAATAACAGGACTGATCTCAAATGAGAAAAACATGAATTGCATCCCACTGCATTCACAAGATTAGCTTTGACAACGATACTGCTTCACAATTTAAGAATTATGTTAAATTTCTTTTATCCCCAATATTTATGCCAGTCACAACGTGTTTCACAACTAATACCAGACTGAGGTCTGCTTGTTTTCCATAGCCGTCATGATCGGTATGTTCCTCTAGCATGTTATTACTGGATGGTGCTACAGTATGTGTAATCTGCAAGAGATCACAGTGTACAGACTGAAACTATGAGAAACAAGCAGACATCAAGCTATTTGCTGTAAAACACATTGAGACTGGCAAACATATTGTGGATAAAATAAATTTAACATGATTCTTAAACTGTTAAGCAATATAGTTGTCAATGCTAATCTTCTGGATGCAGTGGGACATGACAAAATTGAATGTTTTCACCTAGATGCAGCCACATTTCTTTTACTACTTGAAGCATGTGATGGTTCTGGTTTAAAGAGGACAGGAAATAAAAAAACGTCTGTATGAGGAAAGCACTGTATTTTGTATTTCATTCATCTAAACTGTGTGACTTGTCAGGAATATAGACCTGGCGAAGATGTTTTATATTTATTTATTTTTTTTACATCAATTGGGACCTCACAACATGGCCATTGCAGTGTCCGCTTCAGACTGTACTCTGTTTTCATCTCAGAAAAACAGAGTGCACCTTGATAATCAGTGACATTTTGATTGGGAGTTTGGCACTATTTAATGTACGGGTGCAAGGCTGACAGCAGTATTGTGAGCTGTCAAGATCCCACAACTTGTTTTCCCCATTTATTGCTGAAACAAGCCCTTTTAGTATTATTTATTGAAACTGGATTTTATTTCCAAACGTTCACAGCATGAGTGCAAGAAGCTAGACCTGATCTCATTAATATTGACCTTCAGCTTGTTTATTTAGGCATTGAAACATACAAGTTGATTGTACTCATCTTCCATCAATGGTATAACGTTATGACAATCGTTATCTGATTATTTTCTTTCATGCATCTGTTACTAGTTGGATTAGACGTGCACTCGATAAATGGATGAACTCTGAACACCTGGTAAAATAAAGTGATGATTCCCACAACACCCACAAAGAACTAACCCATTTTGTTTGAACAGTGCTGTACACCCTAGTGCTTAAAAAAACAGGATACTGCATTTAGACTAAATGCGGTATACAGTTTTTGAAGCACTAGGGTGTACAGCATTGCTCAAACGAAATGAAAATTAATGCGATTATGTCTAAATACACTTGTATTTGTTTTAATGGCTTCTAAACGGGTAACTTAAATATTGAATAAATATTTTAATGCGAGATTTTTTTTTCGCTTTTACGAGCATTCTCCTTCCATTGATTCATGCAGTGGTACTAGAGCCAGTGTCATGCTAGTTCCTCATTTCAGCCTGACCTAAGCATGGCCTTTTTTATAGTAACATAGAAGTATATTGTGTGAATCTATAATGCTGGCTATGCATCTATTGTTCTGATGTCACTGGATGCCTGCTCAAAATCTTTTTTTTTCCATTCTTCGGTGGGGTCAGGTTTATATATGTTGCATATTCTGTTGATGCAGACAGCCCCCACCCCCAGTTTTCCTCTCCCCTCTCCCCAAGCGTGGTACACAAACCAAAGCTCCTGGTGTGCAGTTCTTCCCCATGCCCCCCCATCCGATCCGAGATCCCGGTACACAGATCAAAACCCCATCGTGGTGGGCATTTGTTCCCCTACAGTAATTAAGAACAGTTTTGTTATATTTAACAGTGTCCTCCCCACTGAACACTACTATGAAAGTGATCCTGTCTGATGCACAAACTTGTGGACCATGCCTCTCAAACCCCAAGATTTCCCTCAACTCAGTTCCATTATTTGTAGAGGTGTAGTATGGCTTGCTGATGTGGAATTTGCAGAGGACGTTGCTGCAGGCATTCTAGATAGGTATTTTTACAGGATAGCCATTCAGTTCCCTGCTTTGATGCAGACAGCCATGGACTGTGACCCCACCCCCAGTTTTCCGATCTCCTCTCCTCAAGCCCAGTACACAGACTGAAGCTCCTGGTGTGCAGTTGTTCCTCATGCCCCCACATCCGATCCGCGATCCTGGTACACAGATCAAAGCCCCAACATGGTGTGCAGTGGTTCCCTAACAGAAATTAAGCACAGTTTAATTTTATTTAAGTGCCCTCCCCACTAATCACCAGCCCTGCTATGATAGCGATCTCGTCCCTGCTCCAATACAGACAGCCATGAACCGCACCCTTGGTTTACAAAGTTGGAGAAGAAAGGAGCTGTAAAGCATGAGGCAGACTTAAGGTACCAGACCTTGCTTGAAGCATTGCTGCACTTGTGATTCTCGTAGAATCCAGTTCCCTGGTCTGATGCAGACAGCCATGGACCGTGCATCCTCCTGCCCCCCCACCACACACGCTTTCCGATCTCCAACCCTAGCACACAGACAAAAGCCTCAATGCCGCCCCACCCCAACCCTCTGATAATGGGTGACATTGAATTGTTAAATGTTTTATAAAAAAAAAAAACAGGCTGTTAAGCGGTCAGTCACATTGTCTCCATGGAGAAAAGTGAGCTTGCATTCAGGAAACACCTTCAATGTTGTCAGATGTCATCAACAAAATTTTATTTTATCAAATACATGGGCATCATTAAGTCCACAAGATGTTTTAAACGTGGACTATATTAGTTCTACATTATTGATATGTGGAATTTAAAATACTGCAAGGTGGCGGGGGTGGTGAAGGGTGACAGTGAAAAGGTTTATTGAGATTATCATGCAAAAAAAAAGAATCCTCAGTATCGAAGCAGCAACTGGTTTGTGAATCACTGAAATAAATCATGCGTAAATGATGACAGGAGTCGTTACAAGGTAAAAAAATAGTTTTATTAACTAATTAAACCTCATTCAGTTGACAGAAAAGGTGGACACCATTTTATGTCCCCTTTAATGTGCAATTTTGGTTTGAAAACAAGGAAAATAAATAGCAGTTAGCACCAATTTTCCAGGTAAAAATATGTGCAATATGCAAATATGCTTCCCCTTGTGTCGATGTGACGAACACCTCTAGAAGTTCTCTCTCTCTCTCTCAGCTATAAACTGCCTGCTTTGTTTGTTGGGGCGGGGGGGGGGAGTGCACTGACAGAGTGATTTTATGCAATTTCTTTTTAAATCATTACCAAACTGGGATTGTCAGCATTAAATGATATTCTCCCTGGGGCATTAAAAAAGTTAGGTTTTTTTTGCCAGGAAAATCATGTCACTAAACCAATCTTGAGATTGCTATTGCTATTCCTATCTGCTGTCAGTGCCCACACGTGCTTTTGCCATTGAAGTCTGTCTTTAAATGACATCAATGGTAGTCAGCAGTCTGTTGAAAAAAATCTGAATAGTTAGTTTGGTGATACGATGAAACAAAACATGCCAATACCAGCATAGCATGAGTAGAATCATCGTCAGCTGCATTATCTATGAGTACAGGCCCATACAGGTCTGGGTATTAATTTTTCCAATTTAATTCTCATTAAACAAGGTTTCGATACACCTACAACTCCAGACACTAGAATAAGTGCTTGCCTCAGTGGTTTACTGTATGCATACACATCTAAACATGGAGCAGCAGGTTTGATTCCCACCACCCCATACTTAGGTGATAATCGTAAACAAGAGAAGCAACATTTGTTTATTCCCACATGTGTAGTATTAACCTTATAATGAGCTTTCTGCAATTCCTTATGTCACTGTTAAATGATATCATGTTTTCACATTACATGCAGATAAAAGTGCTTGCTTTTCATGCGGAATGAAATGTGGCATTTGTTGTAACCGTGTTTTTAACACTAAGCACTAAAATTAGAGTTCGACAGATTTCATTTGTTAAGCAGTATTTTATGGAACGGGACAGGTTCACATTTTATGAATGTATGCTGATCAGTAGACAACCTTGACACTGTACTGATGGATAGAATGAGAAGACTATCAAGCAGCCTGTTGGTAGTGTGACAGACAAGCACCGGAAAATACTTTAATATTTGCTTTAACCTTTTGAATTGAGAAATGCTATACTGAACAAATGAGGGAGGGTAAATTAACCAGAGGCGTGATTCTACTATTGCTCTTTCTGTTTGCAATGCAGGTCACCCAGGACATTCCAGCTGTTTTATTGCATCTCGTGTGCACGCTTCTACACATTTTTGCACTGGGGGCTGGGGGGATGGGCGATTAAATGACATGCTCAGGGACACGGAGTGCATGCTTCATTGTAACAGGATTTGAACCCACAATCTCCTAATTCAAGGAAGTGCTGCGGCTGTTAAACAACACTGTCTGCTGGGGAAACAGTCTAGTGCAGGTCAGCAGAAGCAAACATGATTTCATTTTAGGATTTTGTACAGGTTTTTTTTTTGTTTTGTTTACTGGCGAGCCTCTGGCTGCAGCCAAGAAGTTGAGGAAGCAGCATATTATGACCAGCTTTTTGCAGGAGTCAGTCAATATGGCCCTGCATTCAGCCCATGAAGGGCAGTCCTTGAGAAACGTGGTATTCTGTAAGGAAGGCCAAATCTCAATGCTGCTCTTAGCTAGGTCAGTTTTTCTTGTCTAGGGCCATACATATTTCAGACTTGTCACATTTATACTAGGTGATAAAAAAAACCTGGATTGAGAGCTGGCCTTAGGAGTGTGTGAGATGTGTTAGCACATTGGGGGCCCAAAGTTGCAAAATGGCAATCAAAACTGCTACCAAAAAAGTAAATTTTTTTTAATAAGCAGCGTGCACGCACCAGGCGGCTATTACTGATCAGTGATTCAATCATTCTCTGCATTCATTCCCCAAGGACCCCCCCCCCGTCACAGAATGGAATGGAAATACAGGTTACTCACCTGTAACAGGAGTTCTAGGAATGGTATATGTTGTTCATCCACACTTATTGGCAGGTTCCTTGCCGCTTTAAATCTTGCCGGAAGGTCTTCAAGCTAGCTCCTCCCACCCACCCGGGTGGTAAAACTCTCGGCTCCGCCCCATGACGCCAGATCTGGCCCGCTGGAAGCTCAGGTTGTGCGTTGAAGCCGGGAGGTCGGGTGAGTTCGTGGATGAACAACATATACCATTCCAGAACTCCTGTTACAGGTGAGTAACCTGTATTTCTAGGACATGGATATGTTGTTCATCCACACTTATTGGCAGACTCCTAGCAGTTCTCCGGGAGGAGGGAGACATACATAACTCCTACATACTTACTTGGGGAACAGAGATTGAGAACCGAGGCCCAAAACCAGCATCCCGACGCGGACTCAAGGTCGATGTGGTAATGGGTAATAAAGGTGTGTGCTGACTTCCAGGTAGCAGCCCTGCAGATTTCCTGGATAGGACATCCCTGGAAGCAGCCACCAATGCAGCAGTATGGCAGGTAGAATGAGCTCTTATCCTCTGGGAGGCTCCATGCCCGCCAACTCATAGCAGAGATTTATGCAGGAGGTGACCCATCTGCCTATCGTCCCGCTTGGCTGCAGGTCTGCCAGGTGCGGCTTCAGCGTCAATTGACAAACAGCTGGCGAACCTCTCCCGAATTTCAGCCGTGCGCTCCTTATAATAAGCGAGCCTCTCTAGGGTCCAGAGTATGGAGCCTATATTCGCTTCCGAGGTGTGATTGGGGTAGAACACGCAGAGTCAACCACCTGATTAAGGTGAAACTCCAACACCACCTTGGAAGGAATTTGGGTGGGGGCGTAGGACAACTTTGTCCTATGGAAGACCAGGTAAGGAGACTCGATGCTAAGCCTGGAGTTCTCCCATCCTTCTGGCTGACGTGATAGCCATCAAGAAGGCAGTCTTCCACGACAGGTGGGGAGACCACACCTGTGCATTGGTTCGAATGGCTTGCCCATGAGCTTTGTCAGTACCAGTAGTAAATCCAGGAGGTGGGGTTCCCGCACTGGAGGAGAAATGTGATCAAGGCCTTGAAAAGCGCCCGACCACTTTTCCCCGCGCCACTGACTGTTGACGCCCGCGCCTGCAAGTGTGAAATGGCTGCCAGGTGCACCTTAAGGGTCGTCGACCTAAGCCCTTGACTAGATAGGGACCATAGATAGTCCAAAATGCTAAGCCACAGGACACGAGAAAGGGTCCAACCTTTCCCGACACCAAATGGAGAACCTCTTCCATTTGAAGGCATAGCATTTTCTGGTCGACTCTACGGGACGCCTCAACGACGTTGAGGACCTCGTCGGAGAGACCCAAGGCCTGGAACTCTAGCCGCTCAGGAGCCAGGCCGTCAGGTGCAGGGATTGAAGGTCCGGATGGAACACCTTCCCCTGATTGACTGAGAGCAGGTCCGGGTGAGCTGGAAGCTGCCGTGGAGTCCTGGAGCTGAGACTGAGGAGATCTGGGTACCAGAACTGGCGAGGCCAGTCTGGGGCTATCAGAATCACCTGCGCCTTGTCCCTCCTCGCTTTCAGCAGGACCCTGTGAATTAGGGGAACGGGGAAAGTAAAAGAGGCCCGGGGTCCACTGCCTCGAGAAGGCATCCCCCTGCAGCGAACCCTGCTGAGGGGGCCGGGCATGAAACAGACTCAGCTTCGCGTTCTCCCTGGAGGCAAACAGATCCACCAGAGGTGTGCCCCAATGGGAGAACAGGTCCTGTACTATCTCCGTCAGGAGAGACCACTCGTGCGATGCAGCCCCTATCCGGCTCAGGGCATCGGCCAGGGTATTGGAGGCTCCTGCCACATGGATGGCCAGGAGATCCGCCTCCAGACTGCGCACTAGTGACCAAATGCAGAGAGCTTCCTTGCATAGGAGCATAGAGCGCATCCCGCCCTGTCGGTTTAGATAGTACATAGTCGTGGTATTGTCCGTCTGGACCCGGACCACTTGACCCCGGAGAAACGGAGCAAAGGCGGTGAGAGCTAGATGGACCACACGGAGCTCCAGCAGGTTGATATGGCATCGGGACTCCCGCGGGGACCAGAGGCCGTGTGCTCGGTGTTCCCCCAGATGGGCACCCCAACCCATCAAAGAGGCGTCGGTCGTTAGAGAGACAGTCGGCTCGGGGTGGACAAACAGGATACCCTCCTGCAGATGGGATGGAACGGTCCACCACTGGAGAGCATTCCACATCTCCTGGGTCGTCCACACGCGCTGGTCCAGAGGATCGCAACGCTGTGACCACTGGGCAGCCAGACCCCACTGGAGGGGGCGCATGTGCCAGCGTACCCAACGGACTACGCTGGTACAGGCCGCCATAAGACCCAGAAGTCGCAGGAAGTCCCGGGCAGGGCGCGATTGCCCAACCAGAAATGACTGGGCGAAGGAGGAAAGAACCTCGGCCCTGTCCGCCGGGAGCCGTGCTCTGGCTCGAAGAGAGTCGAGCTCTGCCCCGATGAAGGATATCACCTGCTTCGGCTCGAGTTCCGACTTGGCCTCGTTGACCAGGAGGCCCAGTTGAGAGCAAACCCGGAGGGCCAGATTTCTGGACCGCTCCACCTCCAACCTGGAGGGGGCTGCTATCAGCCAATCGTCCAGGTAAGGGTACACCCGGACCCCTCGGCGCCGCAGGAAAGCTGTCACCGCTGCACTGCATTTGGTGAAGACCCTGGGAGCTGAAGAAAGGCCGAAGGGCATGGCCTGGAACTCGAAGAGGGATCCCTCCGCTCTGAAGCGGAGGAATCTCTGATGAGACGGACGGATAGGGACGTGAAAGAACGCGTCCTGGAAGTCCAGAGAACAGAACCACACGCCGTGTTCCAGAGATGGTATTATCTGAGCCAGAGTGACCATTCTGAAGGTTCGAGACCTTAGGAACTTGTTCAGGTCGTGTAGGTCTAAGATGGGGTGCCAGCCCCGTCCGTTTCGGGACCAGGAAGTACCTGGACACGAACCCTGGTTCTGATGGAGGGTCCTCTATCTCTTTTATCACCCCTTTCTGAAGGAGGAGGGCGATGTCGGCTCGACGAGCCTGTAGAGATTCTGGGGACCCTAAAGCCCCCCGCGGGGCGACGGCTCTGAAGGGTGGAGCCTGCTCGAATTCGAGAGGCAGGCCTCTTCCCACCACCTCCAAAACCCACCTGTCCGTGGTAACAGCGGACCAGGCGGAAAGGAAGTGTCGGAGCCGTCCCCCCACGGGGGGAACCAGGGACGAGGTGACGGGGATGGGGGTGACACCCCTCAGCCCGTCACTTAGCAGGCTTGGAGGAAGGACCGGCCTGGGGACCACCAGGGCCTTTTCCTCCTTGCTTCCTATTAGAGGAAGCTGATGGCTTGGGCTTGGAATACCAAGGTCTAGCCTGCTGGCCCTGACGCTGTTGTTGGGCCGGGCGTGCGGTGGGAGTAGAGGGACGAAAGGGCTTAGGCTGGGGCTTATGACCCTTGTCCCTCTGCGCGGACGAGACCGAATCCAGGGTGGCATTGGATTTTTCGATCCTCTGGAGATGGCCTTCCACTCCAGGGCCGAAAAGGTCTGTTCCCAGGAAAGGAACATCCGCAAGCTTGTGCTGGGTATCCATGTAAAGGGGGATATACGCAGCCACGCCCGCCGACGCATGGGCCACAGCGCCGCCACTGACCGGCACATGAGTCTCCTATATCCAGAGCAGTCTGGAGCTGCTGGCTACTGCCTGCCTCTTGATCCCGCACCTGCTTGACCGTAGTCTGCAGGTCGGCGGAAGATGAGGGACAACCTCATCCAGGGAACCCAACAGGGCATGGGAGAAATGTGCCATGAGGACGGCCGAACTGGCCTGGGAAGGCCGAGAGAAGAGGCAGCATCACTTTCTCGCCGAGTAGTCCAATTTCTTGGACTCTTTGTCGGGCGGTTTGTCCACGCCCCGGCATTACCGCACGCCGGAAAACACTGTCCGTGACCAGCCCTTCAGCCGAGGGGTGTTCAGAAACCCGGACAGAGAGCCAGTAGGGACCGTGATACTTCCTGGCCATCCTGGCCGAAGCGCAGGACAGAAGCCGGACGCGCCAAAGTTCCAGGGCCGCCCGACAATGGCTTCGCCACTGGAAAGGCCTCCGTGGAGAATCCCTCGGTCCAGAATCTCGGTGAGGGGATATCTGGCCCGTTTGGATACGGGTTCAAGCTTCATCCCAGTGGATTCTGAGATGAGCCTAAGAAGTCCCAGGAAGGACGAAGGGCTATCGTCCACTGACTGCCCCCCAGAGGACTCCAAGTCAAACCGCCTGGAGAACAGGGAGGAGTCATCCGACTCTGATGAGTTGTCGAATAGCTGCCTGGAGCCTGAACCACCCTCCACTTGTCGAGGCTTGTCAGGCGTGAGAGTGACCGACAGCCTACGGGGAAGGCCCTGGGCCAACCGCGACTCTTTCGTCGGTGCCCCAGCTGTCGGCTGAGGTGGAGGCGGTTCCACCACAATTGGTGGGGCAGCTGGAATAGGTCGGACAACTGGCCTGGGAACAGGCTCCTCGACCACTACCTGGTCCGGTGGCAACCACTTAATGGCCGGAAGAGGCCTGAGCCGCTTATTGGCCAGAAAAATTTGTTGCCACATGAGGTCCTCGATTTTCGGCGCGAAGCATCTGAAGCCTCCCTCCTCGTCCGAGGAGGAAGAAGAAGAAGAGGAAGATGGCGACGCTTGCCGCGGGTGCCGAGACCGAGACCGCTATGTCGACGGGAGCGGCTGGACCGCGAAGATGTCCGAGACCGAGACCGAGACCGAGAATCTCGGCTAGGCCGAGGTCGGTGAGCCGGGGAGCCGAGGATCGGCAATCCCCTCGGTTCAGTAGACATAACCGACGGCTCCTGAGTCACAGGTACGGATGAGCCAACGATATCCTCAGTCCTCACTGGGGGAACCGGGGAGGAGGGATTCTCGGCTTCTCCAGCCGACAACCCGTCTAACGGGTCAAGAAAAATCTCGACCACGTCGGCGGGAGTCTCTGTCACCTGGCCTGACGGGGGCACCGTGAAGCCAGTGGCCGAAGCCGAAAATTCGACCGAAGTCAATTGTCGACAAGGGGAGGGGGATCTTTCCCGCTCCCAAGAGCGTCGACGATGAGACTTACCCTTAGATTTCTTCGGCCGATGAAACGGACTCGAAGAAGAAGGACCCTTGCCTTCTGTTGAGAGGGTCAAGCAAAGCTCCTTAAAGGAAGCTGAATATGAGGTCCCGAGCGATAGAGGAACGAAGGCCGCAGAAGAGGATGCCGCGGCCTGGGCCGCCTGCTCTTCGAGGGCGACAACCCTCTAGTTGTTCGGTCGCATCCCGTCCGGAAACCGCCAGTCGGGCCTCTTTGGATTTGACCGAGGAATCTTCTTCGGGACGCCCAGATGTAAACGGGCAGCGTGGGTCCTCGAGGACGACCGAGAAGGAGGAAATCAGGACTTAAGCTCATGGTCGTGCTCCTGGCTACAGCAATAAACGACGTGAGTGCGGGTCCATCCAAGACATCTTCTGCCCACAGGGACATCTCCGAAATCCGAGTCGATTTGTCCATAGACGTGAAAGGAAGAAGACGAGAAGGTAAGTTATAAAAATTTTTTTTTTTATTATTAAACCTGAAGGATTTTAGGCCCAAAACTTAATCGCAGAGCGTTAAGGAGGGAACCTGAGCTTCCAAGCGGTAATGAAGATCTGGCGTCATGGGACGGAGCTGAGAGTTTTACCACCCGGGTGGGTGGGAGGAGCTAGCTTGAAGACCTTCTGGCAAGATTTAAAGCGGCAAGGAACCTGCCAATAAGTGTGGATGAACAACATATCCATGTCCCTAGAACTTAATCTTTTTTTTCATTTATTTTCCTGAACGAATGCTGGCCTGGCTTGCTACATAAGGCACTTAATAATCAAGCACTCAATCAGGTAGCATCCTGTCCTCATCATATTCTTTTTACCACATCTCCACGAATGAGTGTCCAATTTCATATGCATGCAATGCTTTGCATTTTTACTGCAAATTGGTGTTGCCCCACTATTCTCGCCATGGCCATTGCAACCTGTGAATTAGGAAACCATGACTTTTTTTGTCTTTTTTTCCACATGCCACAAAAATAAAATGTTCACCTATGATCACATTCACACACTCATCCAAATTCACAATGTACAGACACCAGTCTTCATTCAACTGGCAACAGCTTGCACCTCTCATACTAACAGCTTAATCTGGTTCAATTTCAGCTGGTTACAATCTGTATCCCCTTCCCCCCGGTCGCCCCTGAAAAAAGGACTTCTAGTCTCAGTGAGCCTACCGGGTCAACAAAATTCAGTCACTCAATCAACCACTTCGATTAATGTTACTATATCAGAAGTTTATTTTTTATTTTAGTCTTTGGTAACTGGGTAAGGCCCGGTTTTCAGGGGTGACCTGTGAGCACTGGACGGTTAAGTGACTTGCTCAGAGTCACACAGTATGCAAGTGGAGGTTGTGAGAATCAAACTCAGGTCTGGTCTGCTGGATGTACCAGACTTATTCACACTTTGTTCCTCTAACCTCTAGGCTATGCTGCCAGCCCAAAGTGGCTTCATGTCTGAATGAGAAGTGAAGTGAAGATACTGTAGTAGATGTTAGCTGTAGCTGTTGGAAATGTAAACTGAGGATCTTCATTAAAGAAGCTGGACTAGAAGTTTATCCTAAAGGTTAGCGTAGTCAGATGTGAATGTGCTTGTTAAATTCAGCAGATAGAATGGGGTTTGATTCCCAGAACCTGATCTTGTATACTTGGTGACTTTGAACAAGTCACTTAATTTCCACAGTGCTCCCAGGTTTGCCACTGCAAACAAGCACAGGTTACAAAAGATTTTTAAAAAAGGACCCGCTCCCCTTTTTATTTTTATCTTGAAGGTGCGGACTTGTACTGTTACATTTCATAGGTTAGATGCTACTACAGTAGATAGCTGTAAATCAATTGAATTATCTATATATGAGCATTACAAATTCTACAGATTGCATTTGGAAGAAGTGTTTAGTCTTATGCAAACTAGCCTAGTAGATAAAGCGGTTCTCTGTCCAAATACATAGCAGACTGCACTTAAGTTCAGTACATCTGTTATACAGTAAAGTGCCACATAAATTGCACATAAAAAATAAGTTGGTGGACATGGTATCCACGTGGAACAGAAACGCATAGCATTTAAGCAAATAATACTATAGACATCACTGATCAGGAACTGTAGAAGCATATACTGTAGGGTACTTAAAGATACACTGTGGACTTTGTAACTTTTGTACTTAATTAAACCACAGCTAAAAGAAGCACTGTAAATCAGAAGGACTGGGAGTTGTTAAAGCCACAGTGCAGTGCCAGCAGGACTATTTTTTTATTTTCAATAAAACTATTAAAGAGCCTGGTGCAAGTTTTAATAGTTCTTTAGTTTTGGTGGCAGAATGTGATGCGAGCTGTAAACAACACCTGTAGTTTGGAGTGGATCAGGGTCAACTGTAAACATGAAGCCAATTTTTTTTGTATTCATGTAAATTGCAAAACCAAAAAAAAAATCACTGTTCTATTCTTTCTAAACAACGAGGCTCAAACAGGGGAGGCAGTGACTTGGCGTTTGGACTGTGGGGACACCTACTGGAAAATGCTGATTAATTCAGCAAAATTAAATCGCAAACAGTGCCTCCTGGCGCATTTTAGCCGCTATGAATAGGAATTCAATTACATCACCAAATTAAGGACTCAGACACTACATACCACATTACTGAGCGGTACTCGGTACTGCTCAGTGTGCTTCTCAGTATACCGCAGCTGCCGCGTGGGATCAAGGTACCAATCAACTTATCTATAGCAGCCACTGTATGGGTCAATAATCTCACATCTCCAGTGTGCTATTAAGCAACAGATGTTTGCACTACATGCTTCTCAACACACAAGAGGAAAGAGCAGTTATTGACCATAATTACACATATTTGAAGTGTCCTATTGTACTTATAACATGGGTTCTACTTGGAAATGTAAAACAGGTTTTGTTATGATTTTTTAATAAACAGATATTGTTTTCTGCATGAAATATGGGTAGAAGACAAAACATAGTTCCAGTTGACGTGTATTCCAGGTGAGGTGAGGCGAGCCCTCCTCCCTTGACAACTACAGGCCGATATCACTTCTTCCCTCTCTTGCTAAGCTTCAGGAGACCCTCATCCACTCCAGACTTGCTGACTTCCTTTATTCCTCAGATTTCTTATCCCCTTTCAGTCTGACTTTAGGAAGCACCACTCCACCATATCTTCCTTGCTGAGGGTAACTGACTCCATCCTTACTGGGATGGATCATTATCACTTCAGCCATATTCATCGACCTTGCCACAGCCTTTGACTCAGTGTCCCACTCTCTCCTCCTCAACAAGCTGGGCTCTGTAGGCCTCTCAGTATCAGCTGTTGGGTGGTTCCACTCATACCTCACAGGCCATCAGCAGACGGTACAAGTGGGTGGCGTTCTCTCCCCCACTCTCCTCATCCTAGAAGGTGTTCCTTAGGGCTCCATCCTGGGTCCTGTTCTGTTCTCCACTTTCTAAAATGACCTCCTATCTGTCTGTGTTTTTACGCATTTCCAAATGTATGTGGATGATACAGTCACTTACATCTCCAGCCCTTCAGCTTCAGCTGTGGAAGTTCCGCTCCAAATGGACTTCCACAATGTCCTGCATTGGTTCCATACAAACCAACTCAGAAACATAGAATTTGACAGAAGATAAGGACCGCTTTGCCCACCTAGTCAACATAAAGAGACTGTCACTAAGACCTTTGGTACCAGTCAGAAACTGGCTAGACTCTCACATTCCTCTGCTTTCTCCACGCTTGATGGCACCCCTCTGGAGACTGTCCCAGCCTTTAAAAACCTTGGAGTTTGGCTTGACAGGAAGCTCGATTTCTCCATCCACATTGACACCATTCATGCAAAACTCTGCCCAAAACTTGATGCTTTGTACCAGAGACTGCCTCTCCCTCCAGATCCACCGAGAGTCAGTAAACAAAATGGTTCTCCCAATCTTTAATTATGCTGACGTGGTCTATGGTACTGCCCCTTCCTCCTCCCTAGCCAAACTGGATAACCTCTAATGCCTTCTGCCATTTTGCCACCAACGCTCCCCTCCACACTCATCACTGCTCCCTTCATTCCTCCCTCTCCAACTCTCCCCTTCCCTTCACATCGCCTGTCTCACTGTGCCACCTTCATTGCCAAATATTGGCTCAGATCCATTCCATCCTGTCTATTCTCCCTCATCACCCCTGTTCCCTCCACTTCCTACTCCCTCCGCTCCAGGGATTCCCACACCGTCACCATTCCCCACCCTCACTCATCTGCTGTCCAAGCTGGTTTCCCTACCTCCCCCACCCCAGTATCCCTCCCCTCCACCTCCACCTCTCCTCTCATTCTCTGACTTTAGATGTCGACTAAGATGACTCCTTGCACCCTCCTGTTCCTGTAAATTCCCTTCCTAATCTCATATCCTCTTCCTTGACCCTCTCCTGTCAGCTCCATTCCTTTGAGGCTCTTTAGTCTAGTCCCCTCCCCAACATACAGTATGCACTTTTCTTCACTTACGTATAGCCACCATATCATTGCCATATTTATGCTTCTATTTTATGTTTCCACTCCATTTGCTGGCTTGAATCCATTCCATCCTACAAATCTTCCCTTATCTCCTCTGTTCCCTCCTCCTCCTACTCCCTCCACTCCAGGGATTCACGCACATTCTCTATTCCCCACCCTCACTCATCTACTGGCCAATCTGTTTTCTCCTACCATCTTCCCTCCCTCTGGAATCTGCTCCCTTCCCCCTCTGCATCTCCCCTGCACTCTCTGCCTTTAGATATCGACTAAGACAACTCCTTGCACTCTCCTGTTTCCATAAATCCCCCTCCTAATCTCGTATCCTCTTCCTTGACCCTATCTTGTTAGACCCCTTTCATTTGAGGCTCTTTAGCACAGTCCCTTCCCCCAACATGCACTGTGCACTTTGCTTCACTTACGTATAGCCACCATATCATTGCTGTATGTATGCTATTTTATGTTTCCACTCCATTTGTTGCTACCATTGCATTTTTTTATGCCTATATCCATATTTTTCATATATAATTTGTGTCCGTGTTTTGCTATATAAGTCATTCCTCCTTATTTCCCTTCCTCCAGATTGCACCTGGAAATTAACCTCTGCTCAGTGTGCCTTTCCCAGTTACCAACTTTTAAATAAATAAAAATAAAATGTTGATATTGTAACTGAACCTGCAGCACAGGCTAAACAAGTACAGCAGTGTAATGATGGCCAGAAAATTACACTCTCGTGCATGTCTTTAAGCCAACCAGGTGGCTATCATGTGCCTACAATGTTCTTACCCTTGTCATTATGATACATGGTGCAGCCCCAAAACATTACTAATTACATCATTACTGAAACATATGATGAGCAAGTGACGATACAAAATAAATAAACGGCTATAATATTCTAAAGGAAAACATACATTGTTAACCAAGGAATACACTTCCATAGGGAAGGGGGCATCACCAAGGTGACCAGGAGTTATGGAGGTGGCAGGGGAAGGAAGGGGAGGGGAGAGACAGAGATGGGTGAGGTAACAAAAAGGGGAAGGATGAGGAGAAAAATGCAGGGGAGAGGAGGTCAGTAAAGTGAGAGTGGGAGAAGAGGTTAGTACAGGTGCAGAGATGAGTAGTCTGGTCACAGAAGGTACCTTCCAGAGAGACAGGGTATCAGGAAGAGTGAGCTATCTACCACATCAATAGGAAACCTCCCATAATTCAAAGACAACCACTAAGTATCTCTTATGCTGAAGAATAGAAGGGAAGTCATTACTGCTATTATAAACTGTCCAACAATTTCTAGAACCAAGAACATGTGTTCTGTTAGTCTGTATTACTGTCCTTGTAGAGTAAATATGTGAGTGTCTATTGTTTAATTAGTATTCTTTCATTTAAGGTTGCAAAGTGTCACAAAAATACATCACTACCTCCCTCTGCTGGCAGCTTGGTGCATTAGCATCTCTGCTTTGTATTTTAGAAGCACCTTTCCCTTCAGTAAGTGTTGTGATCCTGCTGGTCATGGAGGGGCAAGATACATCATAATGTGATTGTGTCATGCTGTGATCCACGACAATCGTGGAAGCACACACCCTCACTGCTTCAGTGGTGTCCAAAACTCATTTAAAGGGAGCTCTTACAGCGTGTACAGTGCTCTATGAGGCAGGAATCCTTAGAGCCATACTGCAGGAACAAGCACATGAGATGAGGCTAACTGGCACATTTGAACCATCTAGTAAGACGAAAGGAGCTATATCAGTGTATTTTTAAGCCCTATATAACACAAATATTATTTTTCTGAATAAGAGCAGAAATGCCCTAAAGTAGAAACAAATACAGTGTGGTGAAAGTGAATCGAGGGAGAGTGAACTGGTGCATGTGGTAAGATCCATTTATTTCTAGCAATCAATGAGTGCTGCCTTATATTATGACAGCTCCCCAGTGCTTTCAGTCAGCGGCTGGCCATGGAAGGAAGTGGTGGACTGTGCCAGTTGCCGGCACAGGTGAGGTTGGGGAGAGCCCACTACACTATGGAAAAGAGGTAAGAATAATTTGCTCTATTGTTGGGGATCAGGCTGGGGTGGATGGGTTCCACTAGACTACCAGGGAATGGGGTCTGAGTTATTTATGGTTACCACGATCAGGGCTGGGGTGGGGGGTTGTCACTTCATCAATGGGGCTGGCAGGCTGCAGTGCACCTGTGTTCACTTCCAAGGCTTGCCTGTGGGTGGCCAGTTGAATTATGCCAGGTTTTCATGGCCTATGTTTTGGCTGCACATTTCTGGCCTTTGAGGAGTGCATTCCTTCTGAATATGCCACTGTGCAGCATATGCATGGGAACGCCCTTTCCGCTTGTGTGGCATATGGAGCTCAGTATGTATACCCTGGAGCAAAGGAGGGAGAGAGGTAATATGACAAACATTCAACCACCTTAAGGGCTTTAACAATGTGAAAGAGTCTAACATACTTCAATACAAGAAAAATAGCAAGGCAGGAGGACACAGCATGAGATTAGAGGGAAGCCGATTAAGGGGTAATGTGGGGAAGTTCTTTTTCACAGAAAGGGTGGTGGATGCATGGAATGGCCTACCTCGGGAAGTGGTGGATATGAATACAGTGCAGGGCTTCAAACAGGCATGGAATAGGCATAAGGGAGCAATACAGATGAGTATGAATAGATAGGCCATTGACAGAGCAAAGGCCGATGGCACATTTATAAGGTAGAAAAAGAAATGGGCAGACTGGATGGGCCTTGCAGTCCTTATCTGCCATCAACTTCTATGTTTCTACTGTGCACTCTGGCCCATTCCCTTGCGGCCGGCACATCGCACCCTTTTGAATATCGCACTGTGGCACACTGTTGGAGTTGCGCGGCATATCTCCCTTTTCTGCCAAGATGTGCTGCACATCTCTTCAGAATACGGAGGCCCAAAAGTTTTTAATCTGTGTGCTGTAATGATTAGAGGTACCTTCTCTGTACCCATCTAATACTATTTGACAAAACAATGTATTCTTTTAAAACATGTATCTAATTTGTTTAATGTTTCTTTTGCACCTTGATGTGTTCACCATCTCATTATTCTATCATGATGAGTCCCATGGTTTAACAGTCTTGTATCTTAAAACCAAAAAAATTAAAGCTTACTATGTTACTAGCCACTTCTTTTGGCTGCCTCTCCCCCACCAGTCTCCCCTCCCTCTCACTTTGACTCCTCCTCGGATTCTCACACTAGGTGTCACACCTCTTTATCTCCTTCGCTACATATAAACGCTGTCCTTTACCCTCTTGATGCTGTACTATCACCATTGGTACTATGAATGACACTGTAACCTTACTGTACACTAGCTACCTACTATTCGAGTATTGTGTATGAACAGTTTGTTATTGTTGTCATTGTCACTGTTTGATGTGGAACCTTTGTAAAAGAGCTCTGAGCTCAAAGGTACAGTATGATCCAAATCCCTAAATAAATAATAGTTAAAAAAAACAAAAAAAACATGTATCTCTGTTTATTCAGAATCCTTAGACCTGTACACACTGAAGAAGTGAGGGGATCCCTCTCATGAAATGATGAGATTTACAGGCTTATGATATCCTTTGAAAATAAAGTCAGTGCTTTGCAAGAAATTTTGAAATTTTCTCTGGATGAGTTTTATTTTCAGTTTTCTGTAGCTGCATCCCTGTCCTTGGAAATATACAGTATTAACTGGGAAATGACCAATCAGAATATTCTTTCTGGCTGGCAACATTCTGCTAAGTTTATAAAGTCCAAATATTTCATGGAAGAGCGTTTGGGAATCATATGCCATTTTTGGTTATGAAGGGTATGTATTAGGAAGCAACACTCACCAGCTGCAGATTCTGTCAGTCCTGGGCTAAGCAAAAACGGGTTCACAGAAACAGTTCTGAAAGGTGCAAGTAAAAACAAGAAAAATCAACAACTGTATTTCTGATTGCTTGTAAGGAGAGATCATTTAAGTAAGGACCGTGCCACAGCTGGACATGCAGAAATATTGCATTGACCAAATGCCCTGGTTGGATTGTGAGGGGTGAGGCACAGCTGAAGGCCATTAACCACACAGGAAGAAAGGTTACTGAAGCACTGATACACACCCAGGTGGATTATTCCACCTATCATGTTCAGACAAATGTCAGACATGTTATAAATATATTCATAAAATGGATAAGGAAAACCAATAAAAATGTTGCCTCCTCACTGGACAAAACACACCACATGGCCGTGTACTGTCCCACAATGACTGCAAGTCTGCATTTCTTTTTATTTTTTCCCTTCTTCCAAAACAATTCTGACCATTTTATAAGACAGATAATACACTATAGGGCGTGCAGTCATTCTCTGATATATACACATCTTGGGTAGTTGAATGTGCTCGGCCTGTGGCTCGTACCTCACAACACACTCCAAGACGTGCATATATTAGAGCACGATTGCATGCCCTGTAGTAGATCATCTGTTACTTACACATGCATGACCTCAGGATATTTGCCTTTCTGAAAACAGAATAGTTGCTAGGTTAAAACCAAGAGACCTGTAAACTTGACTGTGTAAAGACAGCAGTGGATGTTATATAATTAATAAACTAATAAAGGAATAATGCACAACAGGGTGTGTGATGTGCTGGGATAATGTCACACCTCGGGTGGTTGAGCATGAGGCTGCAGGCTAAGTGCATCTGACACTTGAGAAGTGACATTATCCCAGGACGACACACACCCTGAAGTGCATTATTCCTATTATACAATGGCTAATTTTAAATAAAAAAAGAAAAAAATATTAAAACATTTATTAAAACTATATTTTTCTGTTATTTTTGGACGGGGTAGGAATACTTAATGAAAAAATAGTGTGGATTATTTGCTTTGCCTAGTAGGTGGAGCTACTGGCATGTTAATGTAGCTGTGCACTGCCCTGTCCTGTCTTTTCTTGTGCCTTGTTAGTGGTCAGGTTGAAGCCGACCCCCACATTCTCTTTTTAAATGTTTTATCACCCAGGTGTTTCTTTTAAACTCAGCCTTGGTGTGCTGACTTGTTGTTTGGTCTGCATTTAATGTTCCCCACTTTACTGTAGTGATCGAGCTTAGTGGTGTTTTCCGTTTCCCTGTTGCTGTCCTCGTGGTTCCCGTGTGTCACTCGATGCTGCCTCACTGACTCTCGGTAACAGTTTTTCTGTTTTCTGCTGGAAATGATGTTGCTACTATTGGGAGACACATTAACAAGCAACAAAGTGTGATGGGAGTGGTAAGTGAACCTGCAGCACAAGGATTACCGTGGTCCAATGTTTCTGTTATCTGGGAGTGAAGAGTGGGGGCTGAAGCAAAGCTGATCGTGGTTTCCTCAACGTGGGCATGAAGCCGACAGCTTACCTTAAGGGGTCATTTTTAAATACAAAACACAAGGTGTGAGAGACATGTGATGTGTGGTGAGGAGTTCTGGGTTGAATTTGTGGCACTCAGGGAGACAGGGTTATGTAGTTGCTGACCACGGTTAACTGAAGCCAACTACAGTGTGAAACCAGCAGGCTGGCAACATCGAATGGGCAGTGATTTTTTTTTTATATGATTCAGTCATCTTTTTGCTGGGACTAGATACATGATATTATGCTGGGAAAACATCACAGGTCCAGTCCCAGACTGACCAATCAAAACCCAGCTTTTTTTTTTTTGCCATTGTATAATAACTATTATGAACCGGCGATTGTAAATGGAGAAAGCTGATTGTCCGAGAGGTTTTCGAAGCCGTGATGATATCGGGCTACATCATCATGGCTTCAGAAAACCTCCGGTCACCAGCCTCCTCACTTACCGCTCAGTGTTCCTCGTCTCCCACACTCCGAGTAGTTGCCGCTGTTTAAAAAAAAAAAAAAAAACGAATTGCTGCTGTGAGTCGGGAAGGACAACGACCGAGCTGCCCAAAACATCCTCTGCATCCTGCAGTTCCATTCCCCACAGAAACGTAACATTAGGCAGCAGTCGCAGAGCATGTCCAATAGTGTCCACAGGGCAGAATGGTGCGAGTTGCGCCTTGAGCAAGCATCTTTTTTTTAAAAACATTAAAGGATCCAAAACTGACCCATGACTTGTTTTTTTCAAACAGTACAGCCGTCCAAGTGACAGTTTCACATTTCCAGATGAGTTTCTGGAACATGTGCATTCTTCCCATTTACATTGCTGCTTCCTTCTTGCCACAGATTAGGTTTTGAGAGAGACCTACAGTACACTCCTCCTCCATAACTCAACTTACAACAGTGCCACCTGCTGTTCAGACCTGTCCAGGAACTATTTTATTAAAAGGTACTCCTCCAACACCTCACAAAACACATTTTCAGAATGATTTAAAATACATATTTTTTTTTACTGCTAAAACTTGTATTCCTGTTCATAATAGCAATAATGCACTCCAGGGTGTGGTATATCGTGGGATATTGTCACTTCTTGGGTAGTTGGACGCACTCGGCCTGTGGCCTTGTGCCCAACCACCCAAGGCGTGATGATATCCCACGATATACCACACCCTGTCGTGCATTATTGCTTAATTATACAATGGCAAGATAGAATCCTGGCTACTGATTGGTCAGTTGGCTATCACAGCAAGGATGTTATCCTGGCATAACATCCCTGCTGATCAACTAGATGCTGCTGATCCCATAGATTGTTTGCATCTTTTCTTAAAAAAATATTTTTAAACACTAAAAAAAAATTCTTTAAAATTATTTTTTTTCTGTATAAAACAACGTGCCATTGTATAATAGGAATAATGCCCTCCAGGGTGGGTGTTATGCTGGGTTAACATCCCTTCTTGGGTGTTGGATGCCCTCGGCCAGTGGCCTTGGGCCCAACCACCTGAGGTGGGATGTCATCCCAGCATAACACCCACTCTGGAGGGCATTATTCCTTTATTGACAACCATCCTTATAATAGCTATGGCAATACTAGCATTATACAATGGCAAGTGAGAATCCTGGCTTCTGATTGGTCAGTTGGCCATCATAGCAGGGATGTTATCCTGGCATAACATCCCTGCTGATCAACTAGATGATGATCCTATTGCCATTTCCTTTTCCCACTTGATCATTGTTTGCATCTTCTCTTAAAAAATATTTTTTAAACACTAAAACAATTCTTTAAAATCATTTTTTTCTGCATAAAACAATGAGCCATTGTAAAATAGGAATAATGCCCTCCAGGGTGGGTGTTATGCTGGGATAGCATCCCTTCTCAGGTGTTGGACACCCTTGGTCGGTGGCCTCGGGCACAACCACCTGAGGTGGGATGTAATCCCAACATAACACCCACCCTGGAGGGCATTATTCCTTTATTAAAACAGCCTTGGACACCACAGGGGTATTATAAGTGCATCATACAGTTTACTGTACATTCCATACACTCATCCTTCTCTTATATGTTATTACTTATGACCCTGTAATGAAAACAGTCTCTACCTTTTGGTCATCAGTTGCTCATGCTGCCTGTCTACAAGTGACATCATTATTATCTGTGTGTGACATCACATGAGTATGATGCCACAAGCACAGGATTCTGATATCACTTGTACACAACAGCCAGGGCAGATGAAGACCTAGAGACAGAGAATTCTGTTTTCACACAAATGTCCCTATAACAAAAACCAGGAAGATATTCTTATAGAAAATATCAGCATTATCAGTGGAATTGTGTCCAAGTATTATGTTTTAATTTTTTTTAATGTCTGAGGGTTTTTAAAATATGACAACCAAGAAAAGCAGCTCCAGTTCCCGCTGTGTAAGTGCAAGCTAAGGCAGGATTCAAACAGAGACAAGCAGAGCACTGGTCTCCAAACCGGATGCAAAAAATATTTTACTCACAATTCTGAGAGCTAAAAACAGCAATGCCACACAGGTAACAGCATTTCCCTCACACACAAGAAAAGGCCCGACCGGTTTCGCACGTGCGCGCTTTGTCAGGGAACAAAATTGTGAGTAAAACCTTTTTTGCATACAATTTGGAGGCTAGTGCTGTGCTTTTTAAAATATCACAAACTATGTAAATACACTTCTTTTGAGCACACTCGCATGCATGTGTACATACACACACATACCCTTACTATGACGAACAGGAGGGACACAGTAGGATTCAAACTCCTGCCACTGGTAGGGTCTCTACCAGGGGAGCTAAAGGAACAGTTCCTCCTTGATTAGCTAGCAGGTGACTCTACTGTACAGTACTGAAGCCATGAAGAGCGCACATATAGAGTTACAGCAGGGAATTTGGCATATCAGAATGCAATTAATGAAAGGCTGTGAGGATTACTGGACTCCAAGGCTTTGGCAGAACATCTGACTAAGAAGTTACAAAATGTGGTACTCTGATGACTACCAGTAGTAACTACAGACCAGTTAGCCTACCTTCAGTGGTTGGGAAACTAATGGAAAACCTGCTTAAAGAGAGACTGACAGAGTACCTAGACACCAGTGGGCTGCAGGGCCACGGGCAGCACGGGTTCACAGTGGGGGAGGAGGTCATGTCAAGCAAAGCTAATAGATTTCTTTGACTGGGGGACCAGGGGAAACAGACCACAGTGGGGCAGTGGACATAGCCTCATGGATGTAGCTAGCCATATGCCAGGTAAGCCGCAGCATACCGAACTCAGTGCAGGGGATATCAAAGCTGGCCATGCCCTGCGTCTCTCGACTCTCTAGTTCCTTTGTTTGTTTTCCAGTTTTGCGGGCTTTGAATTGCTTGCATAACTCCTCTTTGTTTGGTGGGGAAGGGGCAGAACCTCCGAGGTGCCTGGCTTGTGGACCTTAGAAATGAAGTCTTCAATTAGGTCCACCAAGCTAGTCAAGGATGGTGACTGGCTGCAAGAGGCAATAAGGGGGCACAGCTAGTACCAGCAGCATGTTTAAAGAACGAGGAGGAGCCCAGTACCAAAGTCACCACTTGGCAAGTTTCCAGGAAGAAGGAGCTGCATCATGGAAGACAATCTCAAAAGATCTGTAATCACTCACTTTTTTAGATTTGTCTTCCCCGACTACTGAGAGAGAAGTACTGCTGATGCTTCTGGAAGCTGCCATTGTCTGCATTGGGTCGGGGAGTACAGGCAGAGTGAGCTGAGGTCGGGTACCAGGCAGGCGAACACTGACTGAGCAAGGAGTCAGATCAGAGACTTCATTTCACTGGCTTTTTCAGAGTCAGGTTGCGCTGCCGGCTGGAGGAGGATCGAGAGGAAACAGGTAGAGGGCAGATTTGCAGAGAAACTGGGAGTAATCAGCATTCAAGGTGGAGTGTTGTTTTTTGTAGCCACTAGCCAGGGTCAAGATATTGAGTCCGGTCGAGCCACAGCTGCTGAGCAGACGGAGCCAGCTTGCTGTGTTGGATGCAGCAGTCGGACTAATCCTAGAGGAATATTTGGGGTTGGAGGATGATTGGCAACCAGTCCAGCATTCCACCAGTAATGCCTAGCCTTACTGCCTTTTAAGCCAGCTGAGGAGCCACCGTCGACCGCAAAGCACACAGTAAGTTATGGGATGTTGAAATTACAGAAATGTTTCCCCTTTTCTTTGAGACAGCTGGCTGTTTTTATTTTGGTTCAGAGAGGCATAGAGTGGACTCAGATGAGTTTCCCAATTATTACCTAATTTTTATTTTCACTCCACTACTCGTCCCCTCCCTCCGCCAGCTTTAGTTGTGCAGCAGCATGTTTGAATTATTTTTTTACAGTCCCACCTCCCCTTCCCCAAAAACAAGCCACTGACTCTCGTTGGTCTCACTCATATGTTGGGTCAGCAGTTTCAATGCGTTTGAAAGGGTCGGTGAATGACTGAGAGGATGGAGGTTGCACACTGGCTGTTTCACATTACAACGACCGGGTGGACTTTAAAGCTGCAGAAGCAGAACAGTTGTGAAGTTCCTCTGCGTGCCCCCACCCTCTAAAAAGTTCTTTGGGTGGGTGGACACTTGCAGGACCACACTTGGCTGGACTGTAGTGTTCCCCAGCCCTATTTATCAGACTGGACTGGCCAGGGTATCAGACCACCTTGTGTTGGTGGATCTAGCCGCTGACATGAGGCCCTGGGTAAGTTGGTGCCATTAAATATTTTAAACAAAAAAAGTGTTCTGTATCTGCAGTGCCTCTGCTCCCCCCCCCCCCCCACCTGAAAGCCCTCCTTTCTCTATGGAATGCATTTCATTCCCCTGCGAGTTATGCAAAGGCAAGGCATCATAAGCGGAGTGTTGTGTTTTAACTCTACTTTTATTTTATTGAACATCCATCCCTTAGTCTCCATTAGGAACAGGAATAGGTGACTTTTTTTTTTTAGTTTGGGGCATGCATGTATAAGTGAACAACAATGGTTCTCCTGATATATTAAATGAAGCAATAGGACTTTATAAGTACAGGATAAAACAAGCAGGAATAACACTGGAATATACAGTACACTATTAATGCTAAGAGTAGTGTGTACCTAGATGCTGCAACACAGTTGTTCTTCAGTTTGGTTTATACCAGAGTGGTAAGGCATAAGTGAAGAATCATCTGCTCTGCTGCCTCCCCCTACCTGAAATTCTCCTTTTTGACATGTCTGTGGACTGTATTTCATTCCCACTACCTGAAACCCCTCCTTTCTAACTTCTCTGCTATGTCCTGTAACTGCCTTGCACTTCATTGACCTTGCCTCCTCAACCCCCACAATGTCATGTTCTGGAATTTAAAAAAAAGTTTTCCTTATCTGCACTGCCTCCCCCTACTACCTGAAATCCCTCCTTTCTGACTTCTATTTCCTGTAACTGCCTTGCACTTCATTGCCCTTACCTCCTCAACCCCTACAATGTCATGCTCTGGAATTAAAAAAAAAAGTTTTCCATATCTGCACTGCCTCCCCCTACTACCTGAAATCCCTCCTTTCTTACTTCTATTTCCTGTAACTGCCTTGCACTTCATTGCCCTTCCCTCTGCAAACCCCCTACAATCTCCTTTTCTGGTATTTTTGCACATGGCTTGTGTTGTTTCTAAGAAATTATCTGTTTTGTTGTGTATGTACGTCTAATGTTTGTGTATTGACTCCTCTGTCAACTCTCTCTTTATTGCGTAGGGCATGTACAGAGTTATATACATATAAGCTGACAATTTGTGATCCGAACTGATAACAGTATCAGGGATGTTCAGAAAACGTGTCTTTGGTATCTGGCAATATTTCTAGTATTTTAGTATTTCGATTTTTGGATCAGTACTTTGTTTATCAATAATTCATATCAATTCATAACAAGGCTTCCTGTTGCTGTCCAGTGGGTGTATCATTCTGCTTTGTCAGTCCATTGCCATTTCAGTGTATATAGATTCTTGGTAGTGTGAACATCCCTGATTAAAACAATATGATGTTCACATTTTGCTACTTAACTCTGTACATGTCCTGTAAAAGTAATGTTTTGAGGTACACCGGTGACTGGGTTTTACTTCACTTGGTGTTCTCCTCTCTGAGTCATTGTTGTTGTCACCAAAATCTGCAACAGAGTAGATGAACCCGATAGGGTGGGCAGAATGAGAAGAGATCTGGATAAACTAGCAAAATGGTCGGAAGAGTGGCAACTGGGGTTTAAGACAAAGAAGTGCAAGATCGTGCACATAGGGAAGAGAAACCCTGAAGCCAGCTATAGGCTGGGAGGGGAGTTGCAGGCAGTCACAAGGGAAGAAAGAGACTTGGGCGTCATCATCACCAATGACCTGAAATCACCCAAGCAGTCCTCTAAAGCAGTAGGTAAGGTTAGAGGGATGTTGGGGTGTCTTAGTAGGGGTATCACAAGTCATAAGAGGGAGGTAATAATCCTTCTTTACAAGACACTGATTAGGCCCCATCTGGAGTACTGCGTGCAGTACTGGAGGCCACACCTTCACAAGGACATTAACCAAATTGAGGCAGTCCAGAGAAGGGCAACCAAAATGGTGCAGGGACTGCATCAGAAAACATATGAGGACAGAGTAACTGAACTCAATATGTATACCTTAGAGCAAAGGAGGGAAAGAGGTGATATGATCGAAACATTCAAACACCTTAAGGGCATTAACAAGGTGAAAGAGTCTAACATGTTTCAATATAAGAAAAATAGCAGGACAAGAGGACACAGCATGAGATTAGAGGGAGGCTGATTAAGGGGTAATGTGAGGAAGTTCTTTTTCACAGAAAGGATGGTGGATGCATGGAATGGCCTACCTCAGGAAGTGGTGGATATGAATACAGTGCAGGGCTTCAAACAAGCATGGATAGGCATAAGGGAGCAATATAGATAAGTATGACTAGATAGGCAATTGACAGAGCAAAGGCCGATGGCACACTCATAAGGTAGAAAAAGAAATGGGCAGACTGGATGGGCCTTGCGGTCCTTATCCGCCATCAACTTCTATGTTTCTACATTGTATAACAGATCAGAGAATTGCATGGATCAATGATACTTAGCTGAATGACTTATTTCCTGGTATGTCCTGATGGAAACAGTGGTGCATAATATAAGGGTGGGAGGGGGGAGACTACTGTCTCATCTCTAAGTGATTGTTTCTTTCTGTGCAAGGAGTAGTATAGTCAGAATTTGCAAAAGCCTGTATTCAGCAAATTCTTCTTTCCTACAACATTTTAAACAAATGGTAAAATTATAACAGATCAGAGAATTGCATGGATCAATGATGCTGAACTGAATGACTTATTTCCTGGTATATCCTGATGGAAACATGGTACTGTAAGAATTTACAAAAACTGATGTGCAAACCACTGAGTTTTCCTCATGTGTTCTTCCCTTTGTCTGCTATCAGGAGTTCTATATTAGTCGGCTACTTTATAGCAGCTATATGGCACAGGAGGATCTCTAGCTACTGCCTTGCAAACACTTGACAGCTTTCTAAGTGTGTTTTTCTGTACAAAATGAGCTGGGGTCTTTACTAATTACAACATTGCTGATCTGGGATAATTTGTGGGCTTTTTGTGGCTGTGGTAATGTGATGGAAAAATTATAAGATTTAAAAGCAAAACATGTAGTCCAGCTGGCTAGACCACACACACGCACTCACACACGCGCGCATGCACATGGTCACACACTCCTACACTTTTTAAACAAATAGTAAAGATTATAACACCTCAAAGAATTGGATGGATCAATGTAACAAAATGATTGTCGGGTGTGGGTGGGTGTTAAGCTTTACAGCTTGAGTGAGTGAGTGTGAATGGACCTCTGTAGGACTGGCTACCTTGTCGTAGTACAGAGGCTTGACACAATGCAACACTGTAACTAAAAGCCAGTCTTAGTATGACATTGTTGGTAATTGAAGTATGAGCATTACATCTTTACATTTCATGATTAGAGTACACTCCACAGACCAAATGACACTGGAAGGAGGGGGTAGCACATGGACAACTGGGGGCCGGGGGCAATGTGACAGCTTGGTGTACAAATCTGAAATCCCTGGCTACACCCCTGCATAGCCTATCAAGACATCAACAAGGACTTTGATACGATGTGACACAGAAGGCTGATTAGGAAGTTGACCAATTTTGGGGTGAGGACCAACATTAAAAATTGGGTTTGCAACAGGCTAATGGACAGGAGGCCGAGGGTAGTGGTAAATTGAATGCACTCTAAGGATAGGGGCGGTGACCAGTGGGGTACCGCAGGGTTCTATGCTGGGACCAGTCCTCTTCAATATCTTCACAGGGGACATTGCAGAGGAACTGGAGGGGAAGGTCTGTCTTTCTGTAGATGACAGTAAGATTTGCAAGGTACCGGGCCATTATAGGACAAAACTGCACATGCAGTACCACACATGGAATAGTGTGAATGGCTATACAGCGACAGAGGTTGCTTCAGCATGCGGTTAAGAACCGCTACCTCTGTCATTGTAGGCTTGCATGCTGTAACATGAAGGATGCTGCCAGGGCAGTGCTTGGCTGAGCCACTCCCATGGTTGAGTGGCTAGAGCACCTGCCTCCAGCGGCATTGGGGACCTGGGGTTGTGGTTCGGTTCTCCCCAGGTCCCACTGTAATGCAGCTTTTTATTAAAAAAAAAAGTTTTCCCTACCCCAGGGATTCCTTTTTCTCCGAAGTCCACAACCCCTCAGAGATGATTATAATAAGTCCGGGGGGTGTGGGGGGCAAAGCCCCCAGAGCTCCCTGTAAAAACAAAGATATTCCTCCAGTGTGCACATTTCTTTCCTGGTCGGTGTGTTGTGCCAATGTTATTTTGCATGCAGCATTCTTGATGTGCGCGGTTTTGTCCGCGATATTATGACTCCGTGCCAATTTACAATAGGATGGACACCCAGGAGTGAGTGGAGACAATGTGCAGGGACTGAGGGACACTGGAGGAGTGATTGAAGGCATGGAAGTTAGGGTTCAATGCCAAAAAATGCAAAATCATGCACCAGGGGCACAGGAACCCCAGCAGTACGTACAGGACAGGGTGGGGGGAGGTGTTGACAGTCACTAGGCAGGAGAGGAGGTCATTATCTCAGATGACCACAAGGTGGCAGCACAGTGTGACAAGGCCATGTGCAGGGCTAATGGGATGCTGTGCTGCATAGGGAGGTGGTGCAGGCACTGTACTACTCTCTGGTATGCCCCCACCTGGTGTACTGCATCCGGCTCTGGAGACTGCACTGAGGAAGGACATAGACAGGGTGAAGATGGTCCAGAGAAGGGCAATCAAGATGGGGCAGGTGTTACAAAGGAAGGGCTATGAGGAGAGACTAAGGGAACTCAGTACGTACACTCAGGAGGACAGAAGAGTGAGGCGTGACATGACCGAGACCGTCAAGCATGTCAGTGGCTCAGCATGTAGCACACTCACCTCTGAGGCCAGGATATCAGAAGGCTGTGACTTCTAGCCCTACACCAGTCACTTGGGTTAATATCCCAATAGTGACACTGCAGTGCACCATGAGGGGGGTGCTGCACTCCTGGGGTGCTGTCTTTCAGATGACGTTAAACCGAGGTCCCATCTGCCTGTTCTGGTGGAAGTTCAGGTGGATGTTAAAGATCCCATGGCACTTCTTGAAAAGAGTAGGGGAGATTTTATTGAAAGACACATCATACCAAAATACACAGAAGTAAATCATAACACTATTACATACAAGGGGGAGGAAAAAAACAACATCAAATAGACACCATATACAACTTGCCATCTTAATGCAAAAAACAATTACATCACTCTATCCCTCATGTAAATTTAATAAAAAAATTAAACCCTTTCCACCACCTATAAACTTTTAATGTGGAGAGCTTTGCAGAATCTCGTGCATAAGCCTTACCCATAATTTGTTCTACTAAAGCACTATATACATAATATGGCATCTGTTTTTGCTGTAGCGCCCACTGGCATTGTGCCTGCCATAAATAATACATCACACAACGTTTGAAAAGGCTGAGAACATCAATATCATACGCAAACTCTCCTATAGGAATCTTACCCAAAACTAGGGTTTCATACGTCATTTGGGTCAACCAACTCAGTCCCCATTTTAGCGATAAAAATTCCCATAATGGCTGTGAAAATGAGCATTCTAAAAAAAAAGTTCCATGGTTTCTATCACATTTACACATTCTAAATAGGGACAATTCCTTTCTTCCATAACCTTATGTTCGGCGTTCCCCATGACATTTAGCTTGCCATATATAGCCAGCGAGATTGTTTCCCACATAAAGCTCGGGAGTCTGTAATTGTTCACTTGTACCAAAACCCTAGAATTATCTTCGTTCGGGCAATTCTCAAAACATGGTACCTGTGGATATATCAAACTCAGTAAAACCTTGTATAATTGGGGCACTGATCCTTGTTGAATTTGTTGCCTGGTCAGTCCCCATTTGTATAATTTTTGTACTGTGGGTCTAAAATAGACTGGTACCGAGGAAAAATTTATACAAAACCTTCCGCACCCATTTGTGATGTAGGCCCTCTGTAACTATTAGACCACATTTCACTGTCTGAACTAAGAAAAGGCGTATGAAAAAGGTAATTGAGTCAAGCATCCCCAGACCCCCTTTGTCCCATGGTAAATAAGTAAAACACCGTTTAATGGGGTTCAATTTATTACTTCACAATAATTGGAAGCACATGCTATATAGTTTGGTCTCCAATAAAAAGGGGGGTGGATAAATCATAGCCACATATTGTAATTTTGGAATAATGAATTGTTTTAAAATTTGGATTGGTTTAGCTTTGGTCATTTTCCAATGTCTCCATCTGTTAATTTTGTATTCTGTCTTTACAATGCCTGTTCCCCAGTTTACTATCAGTAAATTTTGAGGCCCAAACGAAATCCCTAGAATTTTAAGAGGGTGGGATGAGATATGAATACCTTCTATTTGTAAAGGTGAAGGGTTACCTGCCCTAATATGTAAACCCTTACTCTTCTCCACATTGAGGTTTGCATTGGAGATTGCTGAGAATTGTTCCATTACTCTAAAGAAGGCAGGTAGTTCAAACTGGTTAGAAAAAAATAAACAAATATCTGCATAGGCCTGTATCCTAAGACTTTCATCAGAGTCTTCCCAATGCAAACCATCCCATAACTGTGCCTGAGTCACCATCCACAGTAAAGGGTCCAATGTATATAGGTACAGTAAGGGATTCAGTGGGCACCCTTGTCGGATTCATGTAGAGATGTGAAACCCAGCCAAAACCTGTCTCTGTATAACCGGAAACACTGTTGCCTTATTATACATTAACATAATATACCGTCTAATAACTGTTGTAATCCCATAATATTGCAAGGTGGCAAATAAATAAGCATGGGACACTCTATCGAATGCTTTGGCCTGGTCCAATGAAATAAGGGTTCCTGACCTACCATGAAGTGAAAGATATTCTATCACGTCTCTTATTATCATCAGGGTGTTCTGAAAGTGTTTTCCAGGAATACCACAATATTGGTGGGGAGAAAGAATCAAACTTAAGTATTCTTTGATTCTGTTATTTAAAATACATGCCAGTATTTTATAATCTGTATTCAGAATTGTGATCGGTCATCAGTTATGGATACTGGATTTATCCCCTGCTTTATATCAAAAAAACAACAGGCCATCTAAAAAAGGATGTTCTAATCTTATTATGTACTAAGAAAGATTGAAAAACTTGTACCAGTTTATCAGCCAATGCCTCTGAGAAAAATTTATAAAATTCACCTGAGAGGCCGTCCAATCCCGGAGATGTTCCAGATTTTAAGAATTTTATCGCAAATAAGACTTCAGCTTTGTTAATATCTGTGTCCATTACTGCAGTATTTATTGGTACTATTGGGAGACTGATTGCCCGTAAATAACTTTGTATCTCCTCTTCTGATGGGGTCATCAAGGGGTTATGGGACATCATATAATTTTTTATAACCCGATGGAGAGTTTCCAGTGTATCCGCCACTGCCCCTGTGGGATCCACTAAAAAATCAATATTCATAGAATTCTGAAGATCCTTACATGCCAGGTAGGGGATCTCCAACTGGAGTCCTTTGTGTACCTGATTGAAACACTTCATTAATGGTTTTAGCCCTGTTGTACTGAAAGAGTAACATTTCTTCTTTAAACACTTTAATTTGAGTGGAGTAATCCACCGTAGTGGTGGTTAACAGGGAATATACTCTCCGTAATTGCGACCTTAAAGATAAAAACCTTAAACATTTCTCGTTCTCTCTACGTTTCCTGTACATTATAAACTAAGCTTTAATATCTGATTTCGAGTCCTCCCACCATTCACATGTATCCTCATACAGAACCATTACAGATTCCCGGGCCCTAATCAAAGACAACAAGCCTGTCTGAACTTCAGGATCAGCCAAAGCAGATATATTTAATCTCCACCTTGTGGCACTTTTAAAACCTTTGTGCACATCTGTTACCCTTAAAAGCAACATGGAATGGTCAGAAAATTCTACCGGCTCATTAAAAAATTTGAAATTAGAAATGTTTCGAGAAATACAAATATGATCTATTGTAGACGGGAGTCTCCCTCTTTTATAAGTAAATTTGGGGCCTTTGGACAAATGGGCACCACAATTAATGAGTTCAGCAGTTTCCACTATTCTAGCCAAGAATCACAATATATTTTTTTTGAGACACCGGATCTTTCCCTCCCTTTAGGATGTTACAATTAAAGTCCCCCCCCCCACAAAAAAAAAATAATCTTATTTGAGGACACCAAATAGAGTTGTATCAGGGTCAAAAGCTTTACTCTTTCTGCTTTAGTTTGTGGTCCATAAACATTAATCAGCTGAAACGTAGAATTATCCTATATTCCATTGAGTATCAAAGCCCTTCCAGGTATTAAATCAATCAGTTTCAACAAAGTGAACTTAAAAGCATTAAACAAAATCCCAATGCCATGGGCACATTCTAGTCCAAAGGACCACTAAGACGGTCCCCACCAACATTCTGCCTTAAAGGAACGTATTTGGTCTATAGTATGCATACACGTTTCTTGAATGAAACATACTGTATATCCAAATCCTGGACAAGGAGTGAATTAAAGACCATCTGACGTCTCACTGCATTTAATATGCTGTGAACATTTAAAGAAGCAATGGTTAAAGAAGCCAGAAACAGGAATATTTAAGGCATCCAAAGTTTTTGTTTTCTTCTTTTTTTCTTTTTCCCTTTATAGCCTACCAACTCCTGATCCATATAACATGATCAGAGACAGTATGTTGGGAGGCAGTCTCCTCTTGTTCCATGTCCGACGTGCTCCCTTGAGAAAAGAGGGCAGCGTAAGAGTTCTCTGATTCAAACTTCACCACAGGGGTGGGGTGGGTGGGGGTGGGGGTTTGGCCTTCCTGGTAGAACGTCTAACAAAGGGAGGGGATTTGGCCCGATGGCTCTCCGGCTCTGTATAACAAACTGGGGGTAGGGATACTGCGACCAATTCTAGGTCATTCCTACGTAGTTCCCCTGAGGGGCCCTCAGATACTGTACCCACTACCGGGGAAACCATCTCTGTGAGGATTGGTGGGGAAGAAGGAGTGGGAGGGGGGCTTTGGACAAAGAATTCACATGCTCCTGCTCTAACACCTTATCTTGAGCCTGCTGGATAAGTAATTCAGGGCTACTACAAGTGGCTTTGTTTTTAGCTGCCCAAGAGCATTTAGGAAACACATGACCATACTCTTCACAAAGATTGCACCTTGTGTGGTTGGCACATTGTAAAGTAATGTGTCCTATCTCCCCACAATTGACGCAACAGGGTTTATCACAAATGCTAGACAAATGAGTTCTGGCCCCACATTGATAACAAGCCCTAGGCTGTCCTGAATAAAAACAAACCCCTCTGTCCCTCCCAAGCAAAAAGGATTTTGGCGCATGACTAATTCCAGCATCCGTTTGTTGGAGCTTCACTTTATACTTCCACCCTCCAGTCCCAAACATTTCTGAAGCCAACACAGCCTCTGGATCACTTAATATTTCACAACGCTGGGACAACCAATAGGTGATATCATCCACATGGACCCCCTCATTCCTAAACATTATGGTGACAAATTTAATCAAAGGTTTCGTGAGAGGAATGACAAAAAAGGGGGTCCATGTGGGAGAAACTTCACCTGATTGTATCATTCCCAGAACAGGTCTAAGACATAGGAAGAATGAAAGCTAACATCATAGTTGTCCTCCCCAGAAATATTAATAAAGGCATACACCTCCCTAGGGAAGAAATTCAGTGAGTCTTTCAGCAGGTGTTTGCCCACATACAACCTGTTTGGCCATTCTTCAAGGCCTCCCTTATACCAGATCCGAACTGCATTCCTGCATGAAATGGCCTCTTTCCTGGTTTTAGTAAATAAGTCCGATAGAAGGGGCTTCTGTGGGGGATCAGTGAGTTTACCCACTATTAAGTTCATCTTTGAACCGGACAGTTACACAGCTGTTCCTTGTGCCATATTCTTGTCTGCTGGTAAGGCAGTGATGTTGGGGGGTTTAAGGGACTCAAAAGGGATATGTGTAGTTAAGCCCTCATCAGGCTTCTCAGTTCCGGGTTGTGCAAACATGGAGTTATTAACCCCAGTCCCTCTAATCACAGGCTTCCATTCTGGCTGTGATTGAGAGAAATTCAAGGTCAGGTCCCATCCAGGATCCAGAATCCATGATCCAGCAAGGGTTTAGTTCCACCCTGCCTCTAACAGCGCCTTCTGGGGTCATCAGGGCTCTTCAGGGGGTGACTAGACTTAGAGGGGTTGTCCGGAGTAGTAGCTATAGTTGGTGCAAACACCCCCCATTTTGAAAGGCCTTTAGACTTAGCCCCCACAGGGCCAGCATCAATGTTCTGGTTTGCAAAGGTAAAGGCAGCTCTCTTCTCTTTCCCTTCTTTTCTGGGCCCTGGTTTAGTTGCTTTTCCTTTTGTCATAAAGGAAAAAATGGAAACATTATCTTGACACCCATCAACTGTTTCAAAAATAGTTGGGCGAGGTGGCTGTTGTAAAGCCTCACCTTTCCCCATCTTACATTAGGCTGAGAAAACAAACTCTGACTATCTAGACAAGTTAACAGATTTTCCAGGAGCTATCTTGAGTGTTGCGGGTGGATTCGTTAACAACTGGGTTAATTCAGACCACTGCTTGCTTCTCCCCTCACCCGTATTCACTCGCTCATTTCCCATGTTATTACTCTGTACAGTATACTCTAACTGTACCTGCAAAATATCCCCTTCTCCCAGAGGGGCCGGTCCAAACTAATTCTGAACTTCCAAACTGTCAGTAGGAGTGGATGACTCACCCATCAAGTTCTGACCCTTTGACACTGCTGCATCACACCCGACACTAACAGGAGGGCCCGCTTGGTGAGCTGCAGCCAGTAAGGAATGTAGCTGTGTGATTTCTGCCTCCAAACGCAGTTGCACTGCACAATGTTTCTTGTTTTCTGCTATAAGTTGAGCTTGCAATGCTCGTTTCTGTTGTAATATTGTGTCAATGTCTTCTTTCAATAACAGTTCACAGTCAGCAGACTGCTGACTCAAATCCTCCGTAGAAAGAAAGATCTCCTGCATCTCAGGCTCCATATCGCAATGCTCCAAGCCTGAATTAAACACAGTAGCAGCATTTTCAACATTTACGGCCTCTGGCATATTCAAGGTGGGAGAGGAGGCCTTCTCCCCCACCTCTACCTCCATCCTTACCGAAGAGCTCTCAGGACTGGCCATGCTCACAGCCAGCGAGGCCCCCTACAGACCAGTAGGGGAATTTCCCCGGTGCCCTGGCCAAATTTCCCCCTTTCACTAAAATACCACCAACAGCTTAATCTGGTTCAAAAGTCAGTTGGCATTCATCTGTATCCCCCTCCCTGGGTTGTGCCTGAAAATAGGCAGAATTTGTCTAGTGCACTTACCCGGTCAACAAAAAAACTAAATAAAAATAAATAAAAATAAATAAATAAGCACCTCAAAGTGGTGAACTGGGTAAAGGAAGGGAGCCTCTACAAATGTAGATGAGCTCCAGAACTAGGCGGCATGCAATGGAAACGGAGTGGGAAACGTTTAAAGAGGATGTGAGGAAATGCTTTTTCACAAAATGGGTGGCAGAAGCAAGGAACTGACTGCCAGTTGAAGTTGTGAAAGGCAAAATGATGGAAGGCTTCAAGCATGCTTGAGATATGAACAGGGTCATGTTAGTATGAAACAGGGGAAGGGGAGGATCCCTGGAGGCCAGTTAGAGTCTGCGAAGGTACAATAGACAGAGAACCCTGGGATAGACTGGTTGGGCCTAACAATCCTTCTCTGATGACAAATTCTGCATTTCTAGGATTAAATATTCAGCCTTAATTACAGTGAAACGGCAATCCTAGTAGATGTGAGAAAAGACTGACTGAGATGAAACTACTAAACAGGCTACTAAACATTAGACATTCAGAACAGAGGATGAGAGCTGAGCTACATTATAAAATGGGTCATGCCTCCTGAGTGGCTAAGTAAGTTCGGAGACCCATGTGTTATTCCTCCAGACATGTGCAGGCTGGAACAAGTTCAGGCAGTGGAGTTTATAATTTGAGCAAATAACATACAGATTTTTTTTTAATACAGCTGTTTGATCCCTGTTGGCTCCTTCTGCCAACAGACGATGGGGACACATAGTGATTTTACAAGTTTTTCTCCCCCCCCCAAGGCCATGGCATGTGGAGGCATGCTATGCACCCTGTGGTGCCAGCTCAGCCCCTTCCACCTCCCAGAACTGTTTGCCAACCCTTCTCTGCCTATGTTACCAACCGGACCTCCACCTGGTCGGAGCAGAACTACGGGGGCCAACCCACAACCCACCCTCAGGACAGGAGAGGAGCTCATCTGCATGCACGATCCCGCCTCCACCCTTCCCCCCCCCATACCGGCACCCTGATGACCCGAGGTCATTCCCAAACTCGGGTTGCCAGCATAGCATGAGGTGTGGCATCCAGCGCCTCAACCTTCAGTGCCACCAGGCCAGCGCATAACATACAAAAGTTATGACCCTTTTCACTCATCCCAGATTTCCATCACAAACATGGCTGCCATGTTTACCCACTGAAAACCTTCAACAAGGCACTAAAAAGTAAAACTCCCATAAATATAAATGAATAAACACTCTTTCCCTCTCACAATCCCCTAACAACACACAACAATAAACTGAAAAATGAAGTTCTAAAGCTGGCTCAGTGGCATGGTGGTCTGAGATACCCCACACCATGCTGGCGTCCCACGCTGGGAAATGAATCAGGGTCACTCAGAAGCCGAGCGGGGAAAAGAGTATTGAGTGTCCACTGACAGCTCGCCTCCTCTGGGGAGGGAGGACAGCACGTGCCACCGAGCTCGCCTCCTCTGGGAAGGGAGGACAGCACATGCCACTGTTTGGCTGTGGGGAGGGAGGGCAGCACGTGCCACTGTTTGAATGCCACGTAACAGAGGCTAGATGGTGCAGTGGTGACTGCCTCTTCATCAGCTGGACACAGATGCAAAGTATGTGTGGAGTCCTTACAGCACACACCCACAGCACTGCACATGTGCTGACTTTGGGGATGGGGAAAAGCAGGGAAGGAAACAAACCATGACTGCCAGGATGAAGACAGTGCTCCCCAAGACTCCACACCGCCACCCGAAGACACCCTCCCTCTCATCCACAGTGGTCCAATTACATGGGTTAAGTCCTGGGATGGTGGGTAACAGGGCTGGGAGTCACAGTCAGAAGGGGCCCAGCTGGGAGGTGCAGGTGGTAAAAATAGAGAATGAAAAAAATAAAGTAGTATTCATAGTTTTAGTTCCTGCTGTTTCTTTGATGATCATGAAACATATTTTCCCCCTTCCCTCCCATCCTTACCAGCATGCCAAGGTAATCTCTGCTGTCTACCCTACCACAAATAAAACTGAGACTGTAGCTCGCTCTCTCTCTCTCTCTCTCTCTATATATATATATATGTATAGCCTTATGATGTGTGTATGTGGTGGTGCTTTGGATTCTGCTTGAAGAATTCTACAAAAGTTTCAATTCAAGTATTTCACACTAAACAAACATCCTATCTATTGAATGTGTGGAAAGACAGATAACTGACAGCTGGGGAGGGACTACTATTTACTAATACTTTTAACAAAAGAAAATCCCTATTTTATAAGAAGAAGTTGGCATTTTTTTTAAATTGTTTCTCAGTGTACCTATTTTATAAGCTCAATAAGACAGTCTACATCATTGGTTGCCAGGGTTAATGCACTTAAAATTGCTTAAATGGAAACTTTAAGATCAAATACAGGAACACCTTGTAATAGGACATGTCCTAATGGTGACTGAAAAAGAGAAATCATTTTTATTTCCTGTCTAAAAATAAAAGCTTTTGCTATTACTACTTCCAGGTGCTAAAGGCACTTGGCACAAGTGCTTTGTGCCTCACTATGTACCTGGGCATGCATTAAGTAAGCAATAACCCACGACAGGGTGTGCTGTTATTGGGGATTAATGCACACCCTGGTGCTTTGTGAGGCACAAGGCTGCAGGCCGAGTGCCCTCACAGCACCCAGGTGTGTGCTACTCCCCAATGACAGAACACCCTGGAGTAGGTTATTGTGCTTATAACATCGGTGATGTGAAAAACCACTAAAAAAACCTCAAAAACACATTTTCCTTGTCTTTCAACGGGAAAAAAGCTACTGTATCCTGCCACCTTGTAAATAGTCCCTAACAAAAAGTGCTACCCTACCGAAGTAGAGAACGAACAGTGCGGCACTTGCTCTCTCTCTGTCCCTGCTCGCCTCACTTATGCACAGTAAAACACTCTCCTGATTCTGCAACTTTGCTACTGGCATACAGGACGGCATTCACACTGACAGCACTTCAATAACTGAGATATTGAACTGCTGTCTGCCGTCTTCTGTGCAGCTAGCAAAGTTGTTCAATCGGGAAACTGTTTCACTGTGCATAGAGAGAGAATGATGGCTGCATTGTCCCTTCAACAACAACACGGGAATTCACTAATGCCCCCCCCCCAAAGTGCCATACAACAGAAATTCAAGAAACACACACACAGGAGTGTAGTAAGATTAATAACACTGAGGACTGGCACACAGCAGCACCATGCGCTACACAGCAGCAGTCACATCCTCCTCATTTGAGCTACATATCCTGGCTTTAGCTGCAGTCAGTTACTCAATTATTGCAATATTGAATGATACTGAGCATGGCAAGACAGCCAGATAAGAAAAATAATGTACTGAATTGTCTGTTCAACAACAACACAGGAATTCACTACTGCCTCTGCCCCCTTCCAAGTGCCACACAACAGAAATTACTGTATGTCTCCCAGTAATTCCAAAACATTGCCTAGTGTTTCAGAGTGGTCAGTTTATGCACTGAAGTACCTCTCATTGTGGCCGTGCAATGGGTTTTTGTCTCTCTTTCTCTCCTGTGCAAGCTGCGCTGCTTTGGGGTACATGACTCTTGACTCGGGTATCAGGGGCAGCTTCTCAGGAGCCAGCATCCTAATCATGCTCCACTTTGTCATTAGACAGTGTCTGCAGGGGGGGGGGGTTGCCTCAGGACAGAGGGCTCCCTGCTGGCACTCTGACGTGTCATTGTTATTGATGCTGTCTGTCTCACTCACTATGTTGAGGGGAATCGCCCTTGCACAACACATTCTGGTGGAAAGCAACTGTCACTGTTGCTCTCGCATATCACACAACTGTACTCCTCTGAGCATCCATCATTATTGGACATACAACAACTGTATGGAGGCAACTCAAATGGGGGGGCAATGGCAATGGGACGTCTGGGTGCCGACTCTCACTGACTTAAGCATACAAGTGGACTGTGGAGTCAGCACAGGATTGGGCATCTGGGTGCCGGGTTTCCCCACCTACACAGATGAGCATGAGAAAAGTGAGTTAAGCACAGAAGGGGACTGTGGAGCCGGCACTGGAATGGGACATCTGGGTGCTGTCTCTTCCCAACTACATAGACAAGCACAGGACTGGGAGATGTGGGTGTGGCTCTACTGTTCCGCAGTGTCTGGTGACAACCTACACTGCACAAACGGCCTGTACACTACTCTAAACACTGAGGGGGGGAGAGAGAGAGAGAGAGAGTACACTGCAGAACTTACACACCTCACTTCACTCATGCCATCAGAGGTTATTGTTGATGGAGTGTCTCTCTCTCCCCCAGGGTAATTCATGGGCTCTGCTCTCTTAAGGGACATGGTGGGGGCCAATCATTCAGTGCTTCACCAGGGGACAGGAGAGGAAAATCTGTGCAAACTGTCAACTCCACTTTGCCAACCATTACCAGCTCGGCTTCACAGGGGCTCTGACATGGCACAACAGGGAAGGAGGTGGCACTGCCACAGACACAGCACAAATTCTATACTACATGTTATGGACTGGTGACTACATAATTCAACAATGATTTGCCTGCTACATGGAGATCTGCAGGGCGGGTGGATGGGTAGGGACAGCAGAGATCCATGGGGTGGGTGGGTGTGTAACCCTGAGAATCAGTGGCCAGAATGGCTCTTTCTTTCTGCCGGACAGACTGAAGGTGAAAAGCACTGTCTACTGGCAAGCTCTTGCCTGAGTTGCTCTTGCTAAGCTGCCAATTACAAATGGCTGCTTCTCATGTTTATTCTGTCAGGCAGAAAAAAAGAGCCATTCTGCCCACTGACACTGTTGGCCGCCCCTTCACACCAACTGTGCCAATATTGGGGATTAATCAACAGCCACACACAGGGACACACCCAATGGGATCCGACATTTCTACTCACTTTCGCCAACTCATGTTATAACCCCAGATAAGCAATGCCCTGTCATGTATTATTGCTTTACTTGACACCACACTGGAGTTGTGCAGAATGAAGAAGTCCATTGACAGAACTCTGGCAGAATCACAGTTCCACGTCTAAACTGCTTTTTAGAACTGTTTGGTAAATTCTGCAGAATTTCGAAAGCATACTGTAGAATTTGTTTTAATTTAAACTGTGGCTTTGTTTTTCACATGTGATTTTTAATGGGTAACTAGTTGTCCACAGTTTACATTAAAGAGTCAGCGTGGACTGTGAAATTTGGGGCCACTTTCTAAAAAGACAACAAATCATCAAAACATCAGATGAAACCCCTAGGTTGGTGTCTAGGGGCCAGCAGGAAGCAAGTGGGGGAATTTCTGACTAAAGTGACCCACCTGCTTTACTAGAATTCACATATACAGTAATCGTCATGGAACCATGCTCCGTGGAGAGATTCTGGAACAAAACTGGGGAATTTAAATGTACTGAATTCCACCATTCCATACCTGAAGTAATTCCACAGAACTAATTGGAATTTTCTGAAATTCTGCAAAATTTCATTCTACCGGAATCTGAAAGTTCTGCCCAGCACTACGCCAGAGAACTATCCTGAAAGCAGACAGCATTATTTATTTATAGGATATATATATTACCTTCCATTTTCTTCTGGGTTTCCAAGCCATTTTTTGTTGATGGATTTTGTAGAGCAGCTAGACGTCGACACTTTCTCTGTCATAAAAAAAGTCAAGGAAAAAAACATGAGAAACATTGAAATGTCTTACGGAGTCATTCTGATACAACGAGAGACAAATGGCTAACTCTGTACATGGACCTTGGCTGAAACTGGAAGAGCAGAAGCAGCTTTCAGTATTTCAAAGTCTCTGTCAAAGCACAAATGGCATGTGATGCATATGGGCCTGGACTGCTGCACCGGTCCCCATTTACACAGCGTTGCAGCACTATCTGCGTGTTAATTAACGATGAGGGATCTCATGGAGCACAAATAGAAAAGAAGCAAAAAGAAGGACTACGCTCGGCATCTATTGCTAGATCATGTCAAGGTAGGGAAGTTTTTCTTAACACCTTAAGACATCATTTTCATTGGTGGAAGTGTGTGAAAGAGAAGCAGGCAAGAAGAAGGGGCTCCAGAGGCAACAACTTCTCTGATGCAAAAGGACCAAAATAAAATTTACAATAACCCTTTTTTAAATTAAAACTATCTATAATTACTGGAAGGACTTGAAATAAAAAGCACTTTTAAAATATAGGGTGTAGTTACAAAAATAATTTCAGCCCTATTAAATTGACAGAACCCTTTTAAAAGATGAACTTTTAGACATGAGTAAATGTAACATAGTCACAGGCACATGGCTGTCTCCAGCAGAAATCAGCATTCTTCAAGTAGTAAGTAAATTTTTATTAAAAATAAGTATTTTTACTGAAGCTTTCAAGGTTGCAGAGTTCCACAAAATATCCTCAGTAGAGTCAAGTGATACAAGTAAATTCATGGCCACCTGTGGCACTATTTTTAAAGGTCCTGGACTGAGCCACTGACTAACTGATGTGCACAACTCAAGGGTGTATGGAAAAATGATTCACACTGGTGACCCACAGAGAAACTGCTAATTTTAGCAGTTCCTCTGTAAGGGTGCCATTCTCCCTTTCTGTGAGCAGGTGTAGCATGTGCACAGAAAAAACTAACAGATGCAAGCTACTGTAAAGAGGGAGAAGGGTCTCAAAAATGCATTCTTTTTGAAAATTGGGCACATGCAAAAGGATTTACATGCATGTAATACCCCTGCCCACCCCCCATTGTGAAACTTGTTCTGCTATATGTGTGCAAAATCCGGGGATTAAAATAGGGCCCCAGGTCCCCATCCCAAATTTCTTGTTCACCCCTGCTAAGTAGCTGGCCAAGCCTTACGACTTCTTTCTAGAGGGGATCACCCCCACACTTAAACCGAGACTCCCAATCCTCTATTCTGAAATTCTTTATCAGGTCCCCCACTCCACAGAGTTCACCCTGCCCCCCCATATTGGATCTGTACTGCTGAAGACAGAGATGGCTAGTTGCAGAATTTGCTCCATGAATTAATCAGCAAATGTCACTCAATTCACAGAGCATGGATCAATCCGTGAAGTGCAAAGCTTTGCCCTGAAGTGTGGATTTTCACCCACAAAGTTCCACACTTTACAATGAAAACTTCACACTTTGCAGAAAAACTTTGTGATTCGAGCAAAGTCGAAGTTGCTGAGGTCTGGGAAAACTTCACAAAGCTCAGCAAATGTGAATTTTCACCACTTTGTGGCAGCTTTGACAATGAATTGAAACTTTCCCACATCTCTAGTGATGATGGCCTAGCTACCAGCTGGAAAATGCCAGTCCTCACTGACTATATAATTTTCTCATTCCTGTAACATGCAAACAGCAAATGAAGGAGATGAAAGTTTTCTTGCCAAAGCTTTGCAGTCGAGCTGTGCAGAATTCTCAAATTCAGCTTCCACTGGAATTCCGTGGGATTTTGGAAATTCTGCCTATTTCTGTGGATTTTTGTCAGAAACAGAATTACAAAATTCTGAAACTGGAATGTTAACCATGAAACTGTATTCTGCAGTTTTTGTAAACCCTGGATTAACTTTTCTCAAACTATGGAATAATATTCTGTGGATTACGTAAACATGTTTTTCAGAAATCCACAGAATTAAAAAAGAAATTCCACAAAGGAGTTTGGAAGTGGAATAGCCATACTGCATGAATTCTGCCAGTGGAATAAGACATTCTGCCCAGCTCTTTTTTTTGTAGCAGTTAATGTTCATGTAAGCAGAGTTTACCACATACCTTTTCTCTTGCTAGCTGATCCCTATATTTCATCCCTTACTCCTTTCCCTCTCATCAAGTGCCTATGAACTTCACTCCTTGAAGATATGTACATAATGTAAACAATATTTGTATTTGAATAATAACTGTATTAATTATTGCATGCAAATGTTGTATGTGTGTAACCAACAAATTGTTATCAACAACCTGTCACTGTTACTGTCCCCCTCCCCACCGGAACCCAATCTAAAACTAGGCCAGCCTAAATTTGGATTTTCTGGTATGCTAAAATTCTAAATAAAACGGTTGTTTCCACCTTAAAAAAAAAAAAAAAAGAAAAATGCTATGAATTCATCTGAAACTTATCGAATATCTCTTTAATTTTTCCATGTCAGTGTTTATAAAGTCCTAGATGCACTGCAAAATGGGTTCCTGACACAGGGCATCACAGAACCCACCAGGGAGAGTGCAATCCATGATCTGGTGCTGACAAGCAGGGACCATGTCCTGGATATAAATGTCAAGGAACCCTCGGGTGGCAGTGACCACTGTACAGTGTGGTTCTAGTTGGACATAGGCAGGGAAAAGACCCCCACTAAGAATAAAATCCTGGATTTCAGAAAGGCTGACTCCAGAAAGATGGGTGAGCTGCTAAGGAGTCACCTGGCAAGCATCCGAGTAGATAGGGGGTGGAGCAAAAGTTGGTGCATCATCAAGGAGGCAGTAATGGTTGCCACAGGGGAAGGGAAGAACTCGAGGGCCAAAGCATCCAGCTGGTTTAGCACTGAGGTCGCCCAGGCAGTAATGATAAGAGGTCAGCTTACAAGAAATTCAGGTGGACCCAGAGAGAGAGAGGAAGACAGGGAGGATTACCTAAGAATGGCTAGTGAATTGGGTAAGGTGGTCTGGTGGACTAAAGCTCAGAGGGAACTGCAGCTAGCTAAGCGAATTAAGAAGGGGGAAAAGCCTTTTTTGCTATATTAGCAAGAAAAGACACAAGAAAGATGGGATTATTAGGCTCAGGAAAGGGGATCGGTGGGTGGGGGAGAATGGGGGCAAAGCAGAGGTACTGAATGAGTACTTTTGTTCCACCTTCACCAGGGAGAGAGACAGGCTGATGCCACTAGGGGGAAGGAGAGAAGGTGGGTGTAGGGCAATGGATATTCTGATTGAAGTGGATAGGGTGAGGACATGGTTGCTAGCACTGAGGATAGAGAAATCCCCAGGCCCAGATAAGTGCCCCTCCATAACAGTGTCCCAAGGATGACCCAGGTAACAACAGACTGGTAAGTCTCACCTCAATCGTGTGCAAGATCATGCAGACCAAACTCCAGTAGAGTACAGTACCTGGATGAGGCCGGTCTCAAGGATGAGAGGCAAAATGGGTTTATGGGGGTATCCAGTGAATATGTCATGTAGATTATAGAGTAGTATAATCCATGTGGCAAAATTAGCGAAGGACAAAACAGCTACAGGGATAATATAGTGCAGGTATGTTAGCTCTATCACTGTAGGTGTTGTCACTCAGGACAAAGAGGATAAAATCTCCCCTGCATACCGTGTTGCCGAACTGCTGGCAAGGTGCAGAGAGTAGGGCCTCAAGTTGTGAAGGGCAGTGGAACATCCAGTTGACCAGGTTTCAATTCCCGGTTCCACATGTTTTTTTTTTCCTTGGCGCCGTCCTGAGTGTTATATTTAATCTGCCCTCTCCCCACCCTGGAGCTCTGCCCTCCTACATTGAAGACGAAATATCCCCCCCCTCCCAAATCTCTCCCCATCCCTGAGTTGCCTCCCCCCTGGATGCTTATATTTAGTTTGGTGGGTGTGGGGGCAGAGCCCCGTGCAGACAGTCAGTCCAAGGACTTTTTCTTTATTTGTCGCGCTCAGAGTTTTCCCAATGCGCTACCTTGTCTTTCGCTGCTTTGCTTGCACAGTTTTTGACCACTCTATTCTGCAGTCAGCGTTTTGACCCCATGCCATTTATGGAAGGGAGGATGTGTCAAACAAATCTGACTTCTTTGACTGGGTCACTAAAACAGTGGACACAGGCCAAGTGGTGGACATCCTTTACCCGAACTTCTGCAAGGCTTTTAACTCTGTACCCCACAAGAGGTTGATCAGGAAGTTGGCAGATCTAGGGACTGGCAAGAAATTGACCAGACGGGTAGAAACCTGGCTGAGGAGAAGGACCAAGAGCGTGGTGGTGGGAGGTGAGCTCTCCAGCACCAGGGAGGTCACCAGTGGGATCTTACAGAGCTCGCTGCTCGGACTGGTGCTGTTTAATGTCTTCACCAACGATACCGGGGATGGCATTAGGGGAAAAATTTGCCTATTTGCAGATGACATTAAGCTCTGTGGAAGGGTGGACACAGCAGGAGGACTATCCCCCCCACCCATTGATTGCCAGCCCCTAGGACAAATTAAAACCTCTCTGGCATCCAGTGGTTCCCTCCAGCACTGATACATGGTACCGGGCCATCTCAAGACCATAATCTCTGGCATCTAGTGGCCCCCTCATGGCACTGAACATTCCCCATTACTGTACATGTATTTGCAGTGCCACGGGTATACATACAGTAAACAGCACAGCCCTCCTCACACCTCCTCGGCCAGATACCGTATGTCCAGGCAGGGAGCATGCATCTTATTTATAAGACAGGGTGATGCGCCAGTCCAATAAATAAGACGCACCCTCCCTGCCTGGACATACAGCAGCCTGCCAAGAAGGTGTGAGGAGGGTTGCACCGGTCACCATATGTGTACCCACGGCATCGCGGATACAGGTACAGTAACAGAGGGTGTTTGGTACTGTGGAAGCACGACAGATGCCAGGGATTATGTTCTTGATATGGCCGGTACCATGTATCAGTGCTGGGAGGCACCATTGAACACCAGGGAGGTTTTAATTTGTCCTAGGGGCTGGCAATTGATGGGTGGGGGACCACTAGCACCAGTGAAGATTACATTTTCTACACTGGGCAGGCAATTGGTGGGTGGGGGGGCCACTAGACACCAAGGTAGCTGCACGTCTGGGACCGGGCATGGGGGGCAGCACCACACTATCCTGCCCACTACCCATGCAAATGAGCCCATAATGGGCATGTAAAGGCCCCTCAGTGTCTTGCATGCCCAACGGGATCATTTGTAAAGGTCCCTCTGAATATTGCAGATAGCACTCTGGTGCTATCTACTCTGGCAGCGTTATCAGGGACTACGTCAGGGCCGCACTACATGACCTAGTGCTGTGCTGACATGGTCCTACATTCAGTTGAATAGCACTGCTGCACTATTCGACTGAATATGGCACCCTCAGGCTCCCAGGGAAGTGCAAAGTGCAGCACAAACTTTTGTGCTCTGCTTTGCGCTATTTTGAATGTCAGGTCCCAGATATTTAGGGAAAGTCTCTGGTTGGAGCACCTATGAGCAGCCCAACATCAAGTGCCTATTGTGGCCCATTCCTGAATCAAAATACACATTCGCTTATCTAAAATGATTGTTCGCCTACCTAGAATGTTACCACTACCACTTCCACCACCATCACCCGGTGCAAGGGAAATCCAGACATTGGTCACATCACATAGCTGTCAAGGCTCAGAATCCCAAGGCCACCCCACTGGCCCTGCAGCAGCATGGGTGCAGTAAACCTGGGCTCAGGAGAAAACCTGAGTTGCCATTTTGGGAGGCAGGTCAGGCTGGGGTAGCCGCCACATGGCAGCGTGCCTCAGACAAGGTGGGTCAATGGAGAGCTTTGGCACCACAGTGACCTCTGAGGTCAGGCCGGGCAGCATGAGGCTGTCATGGGCAGCACTCACGTTAGAGGCACACAGAAAAGGTGGAAAAACATGACCATCTAAATGATGGTCTGGACCCTGTGTTCTCCTGAGTGCTGGTGCCTGCTGGGACTGGATCCTACTCCACGTAACGGACTGCCTTGGGAGGGGGGTGGTGGGCTTGCCCTCTCACAGAGCCCTGCCATGGAGGGGAAACCATGCTGGTAACCAGCAGGTGCTGGAAGCTAGGTTTAACTGGGGAAACCAGGGACGCAGACCTGAAAAGGGTATAGTCCTGGGATCAGGGTATAATCCTGACAGGACATATATGGCCAGAGACAAAAAGATCAATGGCAAAACTGGACTGGGATCTGCTTGTGATTTAAACTCGTGGCTTGGCCATGTTTTCTGCACAAGGACGCTTGATCAGTCTGCCAGCTCACTGTGTCCTTTAATTGCAATGTCGGCTGCTCCTAGCTATCTTTCAGACCCCTAGTCCTGACCTTACACTCTGCTCTCCTGTCTCCCTCTCAAAGGAGTTCGCATAGTAACTACACTGCAACTCCCTGAAGTATAGGGGTCATTCTAACCATAACAACAGTATAGACCCTAAACTCAAGACCTTAGAGTGGAGCGTTTGTTCAGTGGTGAGACTATGCCAGAACAGGCTACCGTGCCATAGTACCTCATGCTCTGTAAATGTTGGGTTGGGAAGCATAATGTTGCATTGAGAACAGGTCCCAAAATCATCACCCAGTTGATCTGCATCTGCCTGTGGCATCCTTCTTGATGGAAAAGAAGAATGCAGACGCTTCCACGTATCATCTTGGTTTGCAGCCTCAGGTTCCTCTGTTGTCACCCTGGCAAAAGGGGAGTTTCTGGATGAAAAAGAAAATTCCTTGACTTTGTTTGTCTTCGTACCCTGGTACTGCTCCCATGTTGTTTTTTCAAATGAATGGAAGGAAAAAGGGAGCTGAGATGGAGCAGACGATGGCTGGAACTTCTTACGTGGGACAGAGTTTGGCCTAGAATGTGAACCTTTTATGTACCGGGACAGTGGACTACATGAATTCTGCAATTGATAGAAGAGAAAACTTAATGCACATATTTAATAAAGCAAAAGAAAGCAAACAAAGGCATAGCGCACAGTGAGAGTGCTACATCACTACATAATGGAGCTGAAACTGGAGCTGGGCTCAAGCTAGTCATGGTACACTGCAAAATGAACTTTGAAACCTTCAGCATGTGTTCAAGGCAAAGCAACTACCTGTTATTCATTTATTTGTACCCAGCCAAGCGTGTTCAAAAAGTCATTTCAGTCAGACCATGAAGCAGATTTGCCACATTTAGTAACCCTATGAAAAAGGTGACAGTGTGGTATAGTGGTTACAACACAGGCCTGAAGACCAGGAGACCGATCCAAATACCACCACAGCTACAGATTTACTATGTGACTTTAAACAAATCACTCAGCCTCACTGTGCTTCAGCCTTCCCAGTTTAACAATTGGGTAGAAACAGGACTCCACTGAAAACAAGATGTTGCATCCCAGTTGGGTTACATATCAACATTTTTTTTTAAATAGTAATATACAGTATGGTCAAATAATATTATAAAGGATGGTCAGCCTTTGAAATTAGCAGTTAGCTCGTCCACCTATTTGTTGTAATTTACAGCTGTGACATCATTAATCCCATAATTCACAATTATGATGTCAGAACTGAGAATTATGACTTTTTTAGAATTCCTGTCACACAAACTTCTGAATGTTCCACTTAGTCCACAACGTTTGAGCAATAAGGCACAATAGGGTCAAGGTTATTTTAGTATTTTCCAACACCTTGAGTACTGCGGCCCGAGGTGAAGCTGAATGCCTTGAAACACTCAAGAGGGGGATATATCCCACTGTGACTCACACCCAGGAGCTCCTTATTATTATAATAAAATGAATTCCAGTTTAAAAGATAAAAAAAGAGTAAAATATCCATGCTGAACAGAATAAAAGAACAATGCAAGATTACAGAACGTGGGTGGCTGAGGGATAAATCACTGTCTCGTGATCAGATTCCATCAATAACAGAGCACAATAGTCCCAACCTATATTATAATCGGAGGAAAACAATTTCTGCTTGACTCACATTCTACTGGCAAGGAAACAACTGCATTCATATGTGATGGTTTTAAACCCTGTCAACAGTGTTTGACCCTGTATTATACAAAAATAACAGTCCAGCTGTAAATTACAAGGCTTTTAATTCCATCTTGGGGTTCTGGTGACATTTGCAAACCTTTGCTCCTGTGGTTTATGATGTTGCTAGAACCATTCACAGTAAATACATTAAAAATGTATGGGCAGCAGTACACAACAAGGCAGTGTTTCCACTGTGGTGTTGAGATGACAGGATGTGGACCTCAAGAGTGAAGCTTGAGAGGTTTTTGCTGTCATCTCAACCACAAAACAGAAACATACACCAAATTATGTATAGTTGACCATCCTTTTTTTTTTTTACATACAGCTGTGATAGTCAAGAGGCAATGCAGCACCCCGCAGTAAATAGAGATGCTGCAAAGAATTGCAGCAGCTGGAAATTTGTCTGGGGCCCTTCCTCCCTGGACCTGGGGGAAGGGAGAAGTTACCTCCTCCTGGGGCGAGGAACAGGCCCTGGAGACACCCTACGAGGAGTTAGCACTGAGGACACCCACAGGGCAGTGGCATCTGGAGGAAGGGGCGCGAAGAGGGGTTAAATAGAGCTGGGGCCAGCAGCTACATCCGTCTGCATTTGCAGTAACATTCCTTAGTCTCTTACAGGTTCCCCAGATGGTGCAAGAAGCATATGGATCTGTGGTCATTCCTTCATTTACTGGGCAGCAGTGAGAGCAGCCAACCATCTTGAGGCAAGACACATAGTGATACCTCTGGAGAGAGCATGAGTTTGTTGGCTGAGAACAAAGGACATGCCCTGGAGGGAGGTGCTTCCAAGGTTGAAGGAAGAGGCTTGCACGCAGAGGAACCCAGACATTCCGTTGATCCACCTTAGGGGTGAAGACTTGGGGTCTCAGAAAGCGATGGACCTGCTGCTGTCAATGAAGGAGGATTTGCCCTCCATAAAACACTGGTGGCTCCATACGGGTCTCATTTGGTCGCATCTGATTCAGAACGAGCACTGGCCACATGCAAGAGATGTCAGAGCAATCAATGCTACATCTTCTATGGAGTCCTTGGGGGGAACTGTGGTGAGACACAGGGAAATATATGCCTCCAGCCAGGTCTTTTTTGTTGGGGAGGAAGGGCAATTGAAGGAAAAAGGAATAGATATAATATTGTATTCTTTTAAGCAGGTCTTGGAAGCACAGTTAGGGTGAGTGGTTTGGGGGGTCGGACTGTGTCCGACCTGTGGTAGCTCAGGAGGATCGCAGACCAATGGTACAGGGGAAGAAGGGGGGGATGAGCTAAATTCTTCTGAAGGGCTGGTCATCTCCAGTTGGCATGAGGCTAGGGGACCACTGGGCCTGGACCTGGATGGGGGGGGTCTCGATCCACCCTCATCAGGTTATTCTGCAAAGACAGCGGCACCAGATGGGCCGGGGGCAGCCGCATGCTCCTTGACCACATGACCTCCCCAGGAGCTACATCAGCTATTCAGGTACACACCAGGGTTGGCTCAGGATTGAGGGCAGGTGTGTGGGAGGTCTGAAGAGGCTATGTATCCTCCTGGCAGTGCACGCTGCTCATACATGAGAGAACAGGCAGAGGACACCAAGAAGAAGGAGCTGCTGTTATAACTATACTTCTCTACTGGGACTGAAGAACTAGAACTCTACTACCTGGACCTTCAATTTAGGGTAAAAACAACAACAACAAATAAAAAAGTTAGTATGTTTGTCTGACTTGGCTGAAGTGAATTGTTACCTGTGCATTATCTAGGTGTATGTCTCAGGTGGCTGAAGGGAATTGTCATCTGTGCAATTAACTAACTGTTGAAAAAGCTGTAAAGCAGGGGAAGTGGCTTAGCTAGAAGGAAGTCAGGTTAAAGGCAGATTTAAAAAACTGCCCTAGGTAGCTTCTGCCAGAGAACAGACAGAGGACACCTAGAAGAAGGAGCTGCTGTTATAACTATACTTCTCTACTGGGACTATTTTGCCCTCATTCCTTCCCCTTCACCCCCCTCCTCCCAGCCAGTTATCCTTTTATAGGCACAGAATTTGACTGACAACAGGAACTCCCTGTTTGGGAGCAGGAAGGGAGTGATCACAGAGGCACAAAAGATTCACCATCCTAGAAGGACAAGAGTAGCTCTCCGTCCCCCACCCCACCCCCAGCTGCTGAGCAAGTAAGGAGACTACTGAGAAATATAGAAACTTCTTGAATCAGAACAGGAAGATCAGGAGCTTAAAGGGCACAGAGGCAGTAAGTAACTAGGGAGAACAAAAAAAAAAATAAAATAATTTAAAAACAGAGGAAAGAGTAAGTAGTCCAAACAACAGTTAAGGGGCCAAAAATAAGACATGATGGGAGTGGGGCAGTGCAGTGGCTGTGGAGCCACAGTCTTCTGGGAGACGTTCTTGAGGATGTGGTGTTGTCCCATCTGCAGGCACCTCTCTGGGCTGAGGGAGGAGGCTGCTCATCTCCAGGCTGAGTTGGTCAGGATTTGAGGGACCTCCTCTCCCACCCAGGGACCACCAGGGCCACTGCCATTGCCTCAGAGGTTGTCAAGAAAGAGGAGTGGTTGGACCACGGTGGGCTCAGAGAGGGTGAGGGTGGTGGCACAGAGGCGCATCCCTCCAGTTGTACCTCTTCATAATTCATATGCCGTTCTGGCAAAGTGTGGTTCCTCTATGAAGGCACCCACACTGGAGACCAAGGAGGATGCTGGGAACCTCCACAAAGAAGACCCACAGGAGGGTGGCATGGGACCCCACAGGGGAAGGGAACAACTCCTGGCGGGGGACTCCACTGTTAGGGAGGTAGAACTGGGAGATGGAGGGGAGAGGGAGGTAAGGTGCCTGCCTGGCGCCATGGCTTGAGGGACAGGGAGTGAATCCTCAGGATCGCTGGAGCAGCTGCACAGGGGAGGGAGCTGGATGTCACTGTCCACCTAGGGACAAATGACCTGGCTGAGAAAGGGATCAGAGCAGTTCAGGAAGAGTTCGTGGACTTAGGGAGGGGCCTTAGACAAGTAGCACACACGGTAATTTCTCAGAGGTGCTGCCCATCTATGGCATGGATGAGACTAGAGTGCTCCACACCATGGGATTCAATCAGTGGTTGAAAATCTGGTGCAGAGCTCAGGGAGTTGGCTTCACTGGGGACTGGGGGTCCACCTGGAGGGATGCAAGCCTATACTGGCATGATGGTCTGCATCTGTCCAGGAGAAGAACCAGGATCCTAGGTGATAGGTTTAAATACTTCATTGGCAAGCATTTAAACTAGCCAAGGAGGGAGGCACTGGAAAGGAGCAGGGGAAATCCTAGACTCCCCCCAAAAAAATCAGGGTAGTAAGTGAGGTAAACACTAAGACAGAGATGTTGATAGGGAGAAGGGCAGGGGTAAATGGAGAAAATGACAAAGGGAATAAGGATAGGGATGGAGCAAAAAGGGGTAAGACCATCAAGAAATGGAGGGTAATGAGTACCAATGTCCGTAGTCTGGGCAACAACCTCCCTGAACTGGTGGCCTTGATGGAAGAGGGATGCCTGGATATCATAGCAGTCACAGAAACATGGTACACAGAGAACCATGACTGGGATGTTAACATACCAGGGTACACAACTTACAGGAGAGACAGGGAGGGTAGAAGAGGGGGAGGAGTAGCTCTCTATGTAAGGGAAGGGATAAAAGCAACAGAACAAAAGAGTAAACAGGGAGGGGAGGAAAGGAGGCACTGTGGGTCACCTTAGAGACTAGAAATGGCACCACAATCTGCACAGGGGTTGTATACAGACCCCCATGTCAGGGGGGAGGGAATGGACAAGGATATGATAGAAGGCATCCTTAGGATAGCAGAGAAAGGGTAGATACTGTTGATGGGCGACCTGAATATGCCAGATGTTAACTGGAGCACCTTTGCTCCAGCCACATCCAAGAGCAGGGCCATTCTCAATGCTCTACAGGTGGCATGCCTCAGAAAGCTAGTTTTGGAACCTAGTCATGAGGGAGCAATCTTAGATCTCATACTCTCAAATGGGGACAGTGAGAGGATCTCAGATCTAGAAGTGGGTAGCCATCTGGGAACAAGTGACCACCAAACAGTGTGGTTCACGATAAACTCAGCTACAGAGTCAAGCCATACAAAAGTGAGGATACTTGACTTCAGGAGGGCTGACTTTGGCAAGATGGGAGAGTGCCTTAGAAAAGCACTAGCAAACAGGCTAGAAGGAGGGGTGGAGCAACAATGAGGAAACATCAAAACTGCCATCACAGAGGCAACAAGCCTTTGTGTGAAGCAAACAAACAAATCAAAATGAAAGAAAAAGCCACTATGGTTCTCAAAAGAGGTGGTGGGGAAGGTTAGGGAGAAAATGACAGCATTTAGGAAGTATAAGGAAACACAGAAGGAGCAGGACAGAGAACTGTACCAGTTAAGGCAGAAGGAAGCAGGGAGGGAAGTCAGAATAGCAAAGGCCCAAACTGAGGGAAAGAGAGCCAACTCAGTTAAGAAGGGGGATAAAACCTTTTATAGGTACATCAGGGAGCGTAGAAAGACAAAGGGAAGGATAGTGAGACTGAACAGAATGTACGGTGGGTGGGCAGAGAGGGACAGTGAAAAAGCAGGGATACTGAACGAATACTTCTGCTCAGTATTCAGAAAAGAGGAGGAGGGGGAGATGCCTGATTCAATTAACAGAAGCACTCTGGATAGGGGGGTTGATCCCAGTCCTTTCACAGAAAAAAGGGTTCTGAAAGAACACCTAAAACTGAAGGTGGACAAAGCAATGGGGCCTGATGGAATTCACCCCAGAATTCTAAAAGAATTAAGGGGGAGAACTAGTGACACCACTGACTACCCTTTTAACAAATCATGGGAGGATGGTGTGGTACCTGAGGACTGGAGGAAGGCAGATGTGATTCCCCTTCACAAAAGTGGGAGCAAGACAGAGGCAGGAAACTAAAAACCTGTCAGTTTGACATCTGTGGTAGGGAAGGTGATGAAATCACTTCTGAAGGAAAGAACTGTTGAGTACCTAGAGGCCAGTGGGGCACAGGACCCAAGGCAGCATGGGTTCACAGCAGGAAGGTCATGTCAGACGAATCTAATTGATTTCTTTGACTGGGTGACCAAAGTAGTAAACCAAGGAGGAGCTGTGGACATGGCCTACCTAGGCTTTAGCAAGGTATTTGACACAGTCCCAGACAAAAGATTAATAATCAAATTAACCAGCCTGGGAGTGGGTCCCAGGGTGGTAGCCTGGGTAAAACATTGGCTAGACAACAGGACACAGAAGGTAATTAAATGGAGTCCACTCTAAAGAAAGAGGATTACTAGTGGGTACCACAGGGTTCAGTACTGGGTCCAGTCCTTTTAATGCCTTATAAGTGACATTGCAGAGGGACTGAAAGGAAAAGTATGCCTCTTTGCAGATGACACAAAGATCTGCAACAGGGTTGATACACAAGGAGGCATGGAAAGAGGATGAGGAAGGGACTTGGCAAGGTTGGAGAAATGGTCAGAAATATGGCGCTTGATTCAGTGCAAAGTGCAAATAATGCACCTGGAAACAAAAACCTAGGGAAGATTACACAATGTGGGAGAGGTAGTAATAACAACAAAAATGGAAAGGGACCTGGGGGTAATCATATCAGATGACCTTAAGGTTAGCAAGCAATATGAGAAGGCAGTAGGGAGGGCTGGGGATACTGGGATGTATAGGGAGAGGCATCACCAACAGAAAACAGGAAGTTGTTATCTCTCTGCACAGACAGTTGGTGAGACCCCATCTGGAGTACTGAGTCCAGTTCTGGAGACCCCATCTCCGCAAGGACGTAGACAGGATGGAGGCAGTCCAGAGGAGGACAACTAAAACGGTGCAGGGTCTGCAAGAGAAGCCATACAAGGAGAGACTAAAGGAGCTTAATATATATACCCTTGAGGAAAGGGGGCATGATAGAAACTTTTAAGTACCTCAGTGGAGTCAACAAAGTCCAAGGGTAGCATCTTTCAGAAAAGAGATGTGCAGAACAAGGGAAACAATTTGAAGATAGGGGGCCAGCTCAGGGGCAATGTGAGAAGTATTTTTCTAGAAAGGGTGGTAGACGCATGGAACAGCCTTCCTGAGGAGGGTTGTGGGGTCTAAAACTGTGGGAGAATTCAAGAATGCATGGGACAGACATAAGGCAATTCTTGTGGGGGGGGTAGGAAGAAATAGGCTGTTGGTTAACTGGGATCTGCAGCTTATCCGTAGGTAGGGAAATGGGCAGACTAGGTGGGCCAAGTGGTCCTTATCTGCCATCAAAGACTATGTTTCTATGTTTCTGCTGTGTGTGCATAAACAATAAATCCGGCTGCAGCCATTTTCTCCAAGACCTGTGTTAGTGTGGTTATTCCAGGGAAGAGGCAGTGGAGGGCTGCCAGAACAAAAGAAACATAGAATTTGATGGCAGATAAGGACCGCTTGGCCCACCCAGTCTGCCCATTTCCCTACCTACTGGATAAGCTGCAGATCCTGGTTAACCAGCAGCCTACTTCTTCCTACCCCCACCCCCTAGAATGGCCTTATGACTGTCCCACACATGCTTGAATTCCACCACTGTTTTTGACTCCACAACCTTCCTCCGAAGGCCGCTCAATGCATCCACAACCCTCTGTGAAAAAATACTTCCTTAAATTACCTCTGAGCCCCCCATCTTCAAATTGTGCCTCTTGTTCTTGCACACTTTTTTGAAAGATGCTACCTCTTGGACTTTGTTGATTCCTTGAGGTACTTGAAAGTTTCTATCATGTCCCCCTCCCTCCTTTCCTCGAGGCTATACATATTAAGCTCCTTAAGTCTCTCTTCATAAGTCTCGGTGCAGACCCTGCACCATTTAGTGTCTCCTCCTGACAGCTTTCCATCCTGTCTATGTCTTGCGGAGATTGGGTCTCCAGAACTGCACACAGTACTCCAGATGGGGTCTCACCAGCTGTCTGTACAGAGGGATAATAACTTCCTGTTTTCTACTGGTGATGCCTCTCCCTATGCATCCCAGTATCCCCCAGCCCTCCTTGCTGCCCTCCACATTGCTTGCCCACCTTTAGGTCATCTGATATGACTACCCCCAGGTCCTTCCATTTTTGTTGTTGTTAGTATCTCACCCCCATGGTGTACTCTTTCCTGGGTTTTGTTTCCCAGGTGCATTACCTTGCACTAGCATTGAATCTAAGCTGCCATACATTTGACCATTCCTCTAACCTTGCCAAGTCCCTTCTCATCCTTTCCACCCCACCTGTGCATCAACTCTGTTGCAGATCTTTGTGTCATCTGCAAAGAGACATACTTTTCCTTCCAGTCCTTCTGCAATGTCACTTATAAAGACATTGAAGAGGACTGGTCTATACTGAACCCTGCGATTTTCACTAGTACCTCCTTTCTTCTGAGTGGACTCCATTTACTATTACTCTCCGTGTCCTATTCTCCAGCCAATTCTTTACCCAGGCTGTCATCTTGGGACCCACTCCCAGGCTGGCTAACTTGTATATTAATCTTTGTGTGGGACTGTGTCAAATGCCTTCAAAGTCTAGGTAGGCCATGTCCACAGCCCTCCCTAATCTACTACTTTGGTCACCCAGTCAAAGAAATCTATCAGATCTGCCTGGCATGACCTTCCCGCTAGAATCCATGCTGCCTAGGGTCCTGTGCCCTGGCCTCTTGATACTCGACAATTCTTTCCTTCAGAAGTGATTCCATCATTTCCCTATCACTGAGGTTAAACTAACAGGTCTGTAGTTTCCTGCTTCTGCCTTGCTCCACTTTTGTGAAGGGAATCACATCTGCCCTCCTCCAGTCCTTGGGTACCACCCATCCTCCCATGATTTGTTAAAAGGGTAGTCAGTGGTGTCACTAGTTCTACCCTTAACTCTTTGAATTCTGGGATGAATCCCATCAGAGCCCCATTGCTTTGTCCACCTTCAGTTTTAAGAGTTCTTTCAGAACCCTTTCTTCTGTAAATGGGCTGGTATCAACTTCTGTATCCAGAGTGTTTCTACTGTTTGTTTTATGTACCTCCCCTCTTCATTTGTAAATACTGAGCAAAATATTTGTTTAGTATCTCTGTCTTTTCACAGTCTCCTCTGCCCACCCTCGCTCCCCTTTTTTAAGCCTCACTATCCCTCCCTTGGTCTTCCTTCGCTCCCTGATGTACCTATAAAAGGTTTTATCCCTCTTCTTAACTGAGTTGGCTATCTTTTCCTCGGTTTGGGCCTTTGCTGTTCTGACTGCCTTCCCAGCCTCCTTTTGCTTTAACTGATACAGTTCTCTGTCCTGCTCCTTCTGCAATTCCTTGTACTTCCTGGATGCTTTCTTTTTCTCTTGAACCTTCACTGCCACTTCCTTTGAGAACCATAGTGGTTTCTTACATCATTTTGTTTTGTTTATTTGCTTTACAAAGGCTTGTTACCGCTGTGATGGCAGTTTTATTATTCCCCATTGTTCTTCACCCTCCTTCCTGCCCATTTGCTAGTGCATTCCTTAGGCACTCACCCATTTAGCAAAGTCAGCCCTCCTAAAGTCCAGTACTTTTGTCTTTTGTATGGCTTGACTCTATTGCTGTGTTTATTGTGAACCATACTGTTCGATAGTCGCTAGTTCCCAGATGGCTACCCACTTACATCTGTGATCCTCTCTCCATCTCCATTTGAGAGAATCAAGTCTAATATTGCTCCCTCTCGAGTGGGCTCCAGTACTAGTTGTCTAAGGCATGCCCCCTGTAGGGCATCTAGAATAACTGCACTCTTCGAAGTGGCAGCTGCAACTGCACTCCAGTTAACATCTGGCATATTCAGATCACCCATCAGCAATATCTCCCCTTTTTCTGCCATTCTAAGTATACTTCGAGAAGCTGCAAAGAATTGTAGCAGCTGCCAATTTGTCTGGGGCCCTCCCTGGACCTCGGGGAAGGGAGAAGGTGCCGCCTCCTGGGGCAAGGAACAGGCCCTGGCAACACTCTAGGAGGAGGTACCACTGAGGCTACCCACAGGGCGATGGCATCTGAAGGAAAGGGAGGAAGAGGGGTTAAATAGAGCTGGAGGCCAGCAGCTCCCCCTCTTTCTTCAGATTTCCATCCACCCACCCTCGTAAAAGCAGGGTAGGGTGGCCAGGTAAGGTAATGCCCCCTTTGACCCAGTAGGGGTGACTGTGCTATGGGTCAGGGAGTGAGTTTTCTTGGTTTTCCCTCCAGTGAAGGTTTTTTGGGAGTTTTTTTGCCTCCCCAAAAGGGTTACAAAACTTAGACAGTTGAAGATAAAAAACCAGAGAGAGAGAGAGAGAGTCAACAGAAGTTTTAATAAGAAAATGAAGCAAACTGTCGCAGCCATGTGCGACAGCTCGGGAGGACTGCAGATGATGGTATGGGGGAAGCAGGGGGATGAGCTGAATTCCTCTGAAGGGCTTGTTGCCTCCAGTTGGCATGAGCCCAGGAGACTGCAGGACCCAGACCCAGACCCAGACGGGTGAGGGGGGTGTCACGGTCCACCCTCATCAGGTTTTCCTGCAAGGACAGTGGTGCCAGACGGGGGGGGGCCACAGACTCCTTGGCGACATGACCTCCCCAGGAGCTACATCAGCCATTCAGGCACACACCAGGGTTGGCTCAGGATTGAAGGCAGGTATGTGGGAGGCCAGAAGAGGCTGCGTATCCTCCTGGCAGCGCACGCTGCTCATAATGTGTGTGCATAAACAATAAATGCGGCTGTGGCCATTTCCTCCAAGAGCTGTTTTTGTGTGGTTATTCCAGGGAAGGGGTAGTGGAGGAATACCAGAACAGTAACATGTCACAAAATACTGCATGATAAATTGCACTATTCTGCAGCACAGTGCAGCACTCTGCAGTGATGTTGCACGGCACTTTTTGCTTCCTGGCTGGCTCCACTCTAGTACATGTTTGTTCTTTTACACAGAAGTCATGGAAGTGACTCACCCTCAAGTGGAAAAGCTGCCATTTTCTTTATTTATTAACAAAAAAATCAACTCATCCCACACCCAGCTGCTCACTACCCACCCAGCACCCAGAGTTGTACCTTTTCGCATGTAAAAGTTAATCAATTTAATTTCTATTATAGAACAGTTTAGTGCAGGGTGACAGTCTTATGATTATGTGCTTCCATTTCAATAATGCTGTTGAAAGCAGATGTACTTAAAGAACAAAGGACACCCCTGAGATAGGCAACTCGTGGCAAGGAGCTGACTGCCTGAGGACTTCAAAGGAGTAGTATACCCTCATATCTTGTAACTGTTGTTTGTTTCCTTGTTAATAGATAGCTCTTTTTGTGTAGCTGGTGGGGATACATGTGTTTGCTTTAGTTTGTTTTCAGTGTTCATAATGGCCCCTGTACCTAGCCTGGGGGTCTCCATTTTCTGGTTGTTGAAATCTCATTGTGCCTGAGAGCTGTATTAGCATAGGAGAACGTGATGTCACAGCACCCATTTACACCATGTATTTCTATTCTGAAAGTACACATAACCTGAAAAAACTCTCTTTAAACACAGACCGACTGCAATTTAAAGGAAAAAACCCTACCTTTCATCTAAGACAGTTTGCAAAGCTAATTGAAGGTAAATGTGGTATTTCACACCTTGCTGCAACTTGTTTTGTTGAATTCTAAGTAAGCAGACAGGCATACTGTGGAGTCTAAAGGGTGCTGACACATCATGTTCAAGCACAATGAGATTTCAACAACCAGGAAAGGGAGACCCCCAGGATAGTTACAGAGACAGTACTGTATGAACACTGGAAATAAACCAAAGCAAACACAGATATCCCCAACAGCTACACAAAAAGAATTGTCTGTTGACAAGGAAACAAATAACATTTACAAGATGTGAGGGTGCAGTACTCCTTTAAATAATTTATTTATTGAATTTTGTTGACCAGGCAAGCCCACTGAGGCTAGAAGTCCCTTTTTCATGGGCGACCCGGGGGTGGGGATACAGATGGTAACCAACTGAAACTGAAACATATTAAGCTCTTGGTGGTATTTGTAGTGAATGGAGGAAAGTTGGCCAGGACACCAGGGAAATGTCCCCTACTCTTTTTGAGAAGTGCCATGGGATCTTTAACGTCCACCTAAACAACCACCAGAACAGGCAGACGGGACCGCAGTTTAACGTCTCATCCAAAAGACGGCATCTCAGGAGTGCAGCACCCTCCTCATGCTGCACTACAGTGTCAGTATTGGGATAGTAACCCCAAGTGCCTGGTGTGGGGATAGAACCCATAGCCTTCTGATCTCCTGGCCTCAGAGGAGAGTGTGCTACCTGCTGAGCCACTGACACTGCCAGTGAATGATAATAAAAATTATGTGGTGAAAGCATTATTTAGATATTGATTTAGCCAAATCTACAATCTCCCCTTCACATTTTACAACCCCATCAAGTGCCAGCAACAGCCCTGCCCATTAAAAAATGTTTCTGATGCAGGATACAGGGAAGAGGCTGCAAGGCTATCAACGGGCTTACAGCATGATTAGGAGCAGTGACAACCTTCACATACAATAATTTTACTTAGCAAGCACTTCAACGTGTTAAGGGGTAGTATTACATGACTAACCCCCACTCCTTAACATGTGCACAGGTCTGCAAAGTAAAATAATTCTATATAAAGGTCACTAGTGCCACTGCTCATGATGTATGCCTATTAGTATCTCTGCAGTCCCTTCCCCACTTTGCATAATCAAACCACTGATTTTAGGAGTGGGGATGTGGCATGCACTTGGCAGCTCTGTCAGACACAGAAGGGAGATCTAGACTAAGTACAGTCAATATCTAAATAAAGCGCGTACCAAAACATTTTGATTATATGTCACGCATGCCTTCAGGCACGCAAATCTTTGCCGCGTGTTTCCTGCCCCGAGGGCGTAATGGTGTCGGCTGTTCTTTAATATGGCAGGATTCATGCTTGGCACCGAACAGTTCTGAAATTGAAATTAAATTTACTGTGTTTCATAAGTTAGTACTGATTAGGCACTGGGTGGTTAATAAGCAGCTGGCCAAGGGGTAAATGAGAAAGTAAACAATTGTTTGACTTTTGAACTTTTTAGAACATGCACAGCAATAATTTGGAATGTGTACAACATTACAGAATCTGCACAACAAGGATTCTGATCAGGGCATGTTTTTATATAGAACAATGGTTAATCAGTACATTAATACGATGTGTGCCACATATAAAACAGTGTATGGGTGCCCATGCACAACAAAGCTGTGATGCCATGGGGGGGGGGGGGAGATGACAGCGCATGGACCTCAAGAGCGAATCTCAAGAGATCCATGCTGTCATCTCACTCTTGAGAAGATAGGAACTCCTTGTTGTGCATGGATGCCCGTATACAGTTTTGTATAGTTTCTAGAAGTTTCGTGAATTGAAAAAAAGTTTTCCTGCCCAGCATATCCTTGCTCGGGAGAAGTATTTGCATGTGTGCCTTGTGTATGATCAGTGGATGTTGTCGGTTGAGCACAAGCTGTCTCAATATGCAGCCATGATGGTTAGTGGAGTGCTGAACACTGTGGTGTTCATTTTTTAATGTAGATCTATGGGTCACCAGCCAGAGTTGGTAAGGATGAGACTGCTAAAGATGTTGCCACACTAGCCAGGTTAGTTTGCAGTTGACTACTGAGTGGTCAGGCATTTTTCCTTAAACCAAGATTCATTGGGAACACCTGCTGGAGTGAGGTGAGGAGGTGCCAGGTGAAACTGTTGCTGCGATTAGCACCGAGCCACCGCTGAATTTTTTTACATTTATTTTTATATGTGGCTGTGTCAGCAGTTGAGTTGGGTGAAGGTGTGGACAGATGCATATTAAGCATGGCTCCATGTTACCGACAGCATCCGGGTGGGGGGGAGAGTGTGAGTGAGTGAGTAAGGAGTAGCGTGACCAGTGCCAGGTGGCACAATGATGTTTTGATTTGAGGAGCTGTTGTGTTTGAGCTAAAGGAGTAGGCACAAGGTGATTTAGAATTTGGAAGATGGTGCATATGCAAATCCATACACAACAAAAATGCTGTGTATAGCTGGCCCAGTGGTGCTGAGGGTTGAAGCGCTGGATGCCACACCTCGCACCACGCCGGCGACCTGCGTTCGAGAACGAGCCGGGACCACCGGGGGTCAGCAGGGGAAAGACAGGATCAAGCATCCAGAGGACTGCTCTCCTCTCCTCTCTCGGGCGGGGGGGGGATCCAGGGCTAGCCCGGCATCGCAGCGGCCCCCAGTGGAGACCGGAGGCGTTGCAACGCTCAGGGCATAGTAGTAGGATGCAGAGCCATTACGGACATCCCTGGCATCACTGCACGCTCGGCAGAGAGGGGGAAGGGTGTAACCACACAAGTGAAAAAAAAAACCTCTGCCTCCTGATAGGTGAAGGAGAGTCCAGGGGTGTCAGCCAACCATGCCCAATGTCAGGCTCCTTCTCTCGTCTATTCTGCTCTCCTCCATTCCCGGCTGCCTATCTAGATTCTAGACAGAGCACCAGGAGGAGTAATCTGGTGGTCCCACCTCGGGGGACTCAGAGCCAGGTGACTGGGTGGCCAGGCAATGGATGGAGAGTGGGGTTCAGGAGGAGCAAGACAGAGAGCTTCAGGCGGGTGGGATAATGGCTGGCTCTGAGAGACCTCTCCAGACAGAATTCAGGAGGTAAGAGAGATAAATAAAGTTGAAAAAAAAATGCTGTGTATGGAAATCTGTGCACAACATAATTTGGCCCATACACTATAATGTTATGGAGAGTATGGGTTTCCATGCACAATAATGTCAAACTATACACTATTGCCTTGTAATTCACAGTTCCTATAATTTATTCCCTTTATGTATTCTTCTCTCCCCCCCACCATCTTTCTTGGTATGTGGTTTCCCTGGTTACCTCTACATTTTTAGCCTTAAAAAGCCACTGACACCTCAAGAAGAACTTTGGAAAACAGTATATTTGGACACAAAGCAGTGTATATTTATTATTAGCTCTGTATTGCTTATCCCCATTATTTATTATTGAGGTTATATGCCTGAAAACAGGAGAGTTGTTCCTTGAGGGCTCATCTGCTCCTACTGCTGCTTCCCAACCTGATGTCATAATACTCTGCTTGTAACATCACAGTTATTCCCATAGCAACAGACTGTGATGTCACAACACAGTATTATGCTTTCAAGTAGAGGGTAGGCTATAGAGGCAGATGAACCTCGAGGGATAAAGATTTTGTTTTTGCAGGAATTTCTTCAGTAATAAATAATACAGCGGAGAAATCCATAGAAAATATATGAAATAGAAGCTGTATTGTGTCCAACTGTTATGTTTCCCAAAGTTTTCCCTGAGGCGTCAGCTGCTCTTTAATTGCGATATTATTTATTCTACATATTTATACATAGGTACTGTGTTATTTTTGTTCAGTCTGAGTTAATGAGTATTAGGGAATATCATGGTTCAGGTGTCTCCCATATCAAATGGACTGGTATGCATGCTATTGGTACTATTACTGTTGGTATACTAACATACTATTTGCCAGCAGAGTAGGCCTTATGGTCTATCGAGTCTGCTCGAACCTAGATCCTTAGTTGGGTGCCGAGACCCTCCCATCCCTTGTGCTCCAGAAACCCCTATCATCCATCCCCACCCCCCACCCCGGGACAGGCCATCATCTGATACATCCACTTTCTGTGTCTGTCCCACCCTCTCTTAAAGCCCTCCACTGTGGATCTCTGAACCAGCTCACCAGGCAGAGCATTCCAAGGGTCCACCACCCTCTCAGTGAAAACCTCCTCCTCTTTCCCCCTCACCCTTCCACCTTCCAACTTCAAACCATGCCCTCTGGTGATGCCTCCCTGCTTTAGTCTAAAGATCCCTCCATGTTTACCCTATTTATTCCTTGAGGTACTTGAAGACCTCAATCATGTCCCTGTCTCTCCTCTCCTCCAATGAAAACAGGCAGAGCTCCTCAAGTCTGTCCTCAAGTCAAATCCCTCAGCCCTCGTGATCATCTTAGTTGCCCTCCTGTACCCTCTCCAGGAGCTGTATGTCCTCTTCAAGTGTGGTCTCCAGTACTGTACATAGTACTCAAGGTGTGGTCTAACCAGTCCATTGTACAGCGGCAGAATCACTTCCTTGCTCCTAGAGGTGATCCCCTACGATACATCCCAACATCCTGTTTGCCTTGCTAGCTGCTCTCCTGCACTGCTCAGAGTTATTCATACATGTATCCACCATGACCCTAGGTCTTTTCCCCTGTTGAGGCTTCCAGCCTCCCTCCCAGGGTGTACCTGTGTTTAGGGTTCCCCGACCAAGATGCAACACCTTGCACTTGGTGATATTGAAATTAATTTCCATGTGTGAGCCCAGCTTTCCAGGGTGTCCAGGTCCCCTTGCAGGGCCAACCTCCCCTCTTCTCCCTCAACTACTGCTCCCATCTTGGAGTCATCCGCGAAGAGACTCATTTCACACCCTATACCATCCCTGACGTCCGATATGTATGCATTAAACAGGATTGGACCCAGGACCGAGCCCTGTGGTACCCCACTACCAACCTCTGTAGGGTTCGAGAGCTCCCCACAGACCACTACTCTCTGAGTGCATCCAGCTATCCAGTTTTCAATCCATCTGACCATCAAAGGCCTACTCCTAACCCCATCAGTTTCTCCACCAGACCATTGTGGGGACAGAGTCAACACGCTTATGAAGTCCAAGAATAATACATCCACAGGCTTACCCTGTCCAATTCTGATGTTACCCATTCATAGAACTCCACAAGGTTGGTTTGACATGATCTACCTGGCACAAACCCATGCTGCCACTATCCAGACCTCCACCTCCTCCAAGTAAACCCCCAATCGTTCCTTTAGTATACTCTCCATTAATTTTCCCACCACCGAGGTTAAACTGATTGGTCTATAGTTACCTGGTACTTCCTCGACCCCTTTATGGATTGGTACCATGTGCCTCTAAGCAATCCCTAGGTACCGTCCCTGTCTCAAGTGACCTGCTGAAAAGCTCCACCAGGGTGCAGCCAGTATGTCCGCCAATTCCCATAGTACTCTCGGATGAATGCCATCCGCCCAGGAGATTTGTCTTTCTTTGGGCCTTGAGGGCAAACCACACCCTTTGCAGGGATGGCATCATCGGTTCCTCCACCTTACTGGTCTTTTTATCCTTATCCAGATGTGACACCCTGGGTGCCTTTCCCTCCCTTTTGCTCCATTTCTGTTTGCTCCCTGATCCCACTCCCTGCCGCTTCTATCCCTTTGTGCCTTGCTTTGTAGATATCCCATCCCCCTCCCTAGTGAACACAGAGGCAAAGTACTCGTTAAATACCTCTGCCTGGTCCCTTGCCTCTTCCACCCACCCTCCTTCTGATCTCAATCTGCTGAGATGGCCCTTAGTTTTTCTCCGCTCCCCAATGTACCAGAAGAACCCCTTTTCCCCTCCATGTATCCCCTGTGCCAGCCGTTGCTCTTTACTGGACTTTGCTCCCCTCACCATACGTGGTGACTTTTCTAGATGCAAGCTGGTACATTTCCTTATCCCTATCCTCTTGTTGTTTTATATTTTAGCCGCCTTCTTTTCTCTGACTGACCTGGACCTCACTGGACCACCAGCATGGTTTATGTGACCTTGCTCCCTCACGTTTCAACTTAGCGCAGATCCTGACTGCCTCATGAAGTCCCGTTTATGACCTCCCATCTCCCTTTCCACACTTGTCGTTGGTAATCCCTTCAGTGATCCTTGAGAATATTTCCCATGCCCATAAAGTCTGCCCCCTGAAGTCCACTGCAAGTGTCCTAGATCTCACCCCACTCCCCAATGCTTATTTGAAACCAGACAGTATTGTGGTCACTCCCAGTCAGGGGCCTGTACAACCATGTCCCTACCAGATCCCATCTGCCAGAACCACATCCAGGACATGCCCTCCCTTGTGGGCTCTATCACATGCTGTGTTAAGACACATCCTGGAAGCCATCCAGCAGCCTCTGCTCCTTGGCCACCTTAGAGGACATGGTTCCCAGTTTGTACCTGGCATATTAAGGTCCCCATCAACACTCTCCTTCCCTTTTGGACCACACTGGGCAATGATGTTGTCCAGCAAACCATCCTCTAGAACATCACTCATCCCGGGGCCTATATGCTACTCCAGCTTGACCTTATCTCCTGCTGGGGATACTGAGGTGACCCATAAGGCCTCCACGTTTCCTCTGCCTCTTCTACCATAGCAATTTCTATGTCATCTCTAATGAACATAGCCACTCCACCCCCTCTGCCCTCCTTTCTATCCTTCCTAAGCATAGTGTACCCGGTACATTTAGGTCCCAGTCATGGTTTTTGTTGGCCCACGTTTCCGTGACTGCCGCCACATCCACCCCCCACCCGAACAGCATGGCCTGGAACTCTGGCAACTTGTTTCCCAAGCTCCTGGCATTTACTAACACTAACCCCCACCCCTTATCCCTGATCCTCCTTGTCGAACCCCACCCAGATTCCTTATACTTCCATCCTCCCCCTGCTCCTCCTGAAACCTCCACCTCCAGTCTGTTTCCCCCTGCCCCCCTTGGGCTTGAAGGCTACTCCCCTCATCTGGAGGGAGGGCTTCTGGTCAGCCCCTCCCTTATCCCTTCCCCCTTACAAGTTTAAACCCCACCTTTCTTGTATGTAGTCAGCCATCCCTGTTTAAGGACTTCCTTCCCTAATGGGGCAAGATGAAACCTGTCCTTGGCATATAGTCCTTTATCCTCCCAAACTCCATTCCAGTTCCTAACACCCCAACCCATTCTCTTCACCCCACTTCCTGAGCCAGTCATTAACCTCTGTGAGCTTCATTTTTTCTCCACTGAGGCCTTTGGTACTGGCAATATCTCCGAAAAAATGTTGCATCCATTATCCGACAGACTCTGGCAAGTTCTTGGAACCTTGCTTGGATTTCCAAAATGCTATTTCCTCTAGATCATTAGTTCCCAAATGCACCAGGAAATCCGGTTTCCTCCACAATCCTAACCATTTCATACACCATGAACTTTGCTCTGTGCACTGTCAGCCCAGAGATACTCACTACCTTCACCTGGCTATGGCATCCACCCCTGTCCTCCCAATGGATACCCTTAATCATCGAGTCTCCCAGTAACAGAACCTTAACACCGCCATCATCCTTATGGTTACCTCCACTATGCCCTCTCAGCCCCCTCCCCCACTTTATTCATGATCGCAATTTCATGGGAGTCTTCCTGCCTTATTAGAGACCCTGTCACCCTCCCCTTTCTGCCTCCTTGCTATTTTGCCCACTTAACTCAAACCCCCTCTGAATAGGTGTCCCCTTTAACCCTCTCTTATCTGAACTATTTATCCTGGCCCTGATGGTTCCCTCCCCCACCACCATCCCCCTTGTAATAGTACCCTGTCTCCAGAGGCTCTCTGTGGGTCCCCTTTAGCTAGGGCCCCATCCTTGGTACTGACCTCCCTGCTGAAGGGGGCCTCTCCCACCTCCTTGTCTCCCAGTTTCTCCAATCGTGCTTCCTCCCTCATGTCTGGAATATGTTGCATCTCCCCCATTTGCTTAACATATATGTTTCCCCTTCTCCCTCTGGGACTATGTCTATCCTTTCCATAGCTGGTCTGTGATGCCCTATGGGTATCTGACTCCTTCCCCCCGGCCTCTGTATAAGTTTCCTCATTTCCACCAACCCCTTCTTCCCCCTCTAGGATGCTTAGTATCTCAAATTTATTGTGACACTCTATGTCAGCCTCCATCAAGTAACCCGAGTTTCCCCTGACTGCATCTCTAAACTGACCCTCTTCTTCCTCTCTTGCACTGTTCACCTTAGGAGCTCCTTCCCACAGTCTGCTGTTTTAAGCTTCTACACAACAGCCCCTCCTGACTCTTCCCCTTCCAGTCTCTTTGAATTCAGAATGTTCACCCTGTACGCTTTCCCCTTAGCATCAACTTCCCTATCTAAGGGTCCTCTGTCCCTAATATCCCTTCTGCTTGCTGTAGCATAATGTCCTGTAATTTCAGAGCGTTGCCCCAGCCTCCCCTCAGCCCCACCCTTCTGCTGCCCATATCCACACCCCTTATCCTTGGACACCCCCAGCTCCCACAGCTTACTCCTTAACCAATATACCTCACTCCTGATACAAGATAGCTGTCTACAGGTGGCAGCCTCCCTCTCTCAGGCCCAATTTAGATTATTGCCATCCCACAGCCTGTGCAGCCTACAACCCTTCGAAGATGCCTGCCATGGTGGAATATGGCCACCCTAATTATCCTCCTCTGTTTATAATAGCACCCTTCTCAGTCCTTTCCCTGAGTACAGTTTCTCTCTATACTGACTGTAGTTATTTACAAACCCAATTTCAACCCCACCAACAAAGTTCCAAGTCTCACAAACACATACAGTCCAGTATGTGTTTGGTCCTATAACAGTGTGTGTAAGCAGACACCAGGTACCGTATGATGTCACAGGCCCACCAACTCCTGTTGCTTCAAATTTCAGTCCCAAACAGAAATACTCAGCCCTTCAATCCCAACCCCCAGTGGCTTTTCAGTATTTAAGAAAGCCTACAAAACAGGGTGGATGGGAGGGCTCTTACCAAACTCCAGGCAAACAACACATTTAAATTTCCTTCTAATTTTCCCTGCCAAACAACTATCCCCAAACCTACAATATCACAGCCAAGTAACAGTTCAAATTCAAGGTAATAATTTTTAACACATAGAACTAATTTCACTTACAAACTATTCAAATATTTCAGTTAAAACAAAATATAACTCCTGACCTCTTTTCTACCAACCTGTTGCTTAAGCTCCCAAGTGAACAATGATATACTTGAAACTGTTTCTTTAAAGGGGAACTGTCAGCAATGAGAGCCTCACACCCAAGTGTGAGGCTGATTCCAATTTACATTTTGTGTAAAAAAACATTTTTTTTAACTTACTGTTTACTGCAGTATAATAGAATGTATTGCGTCGATTTTGCTGAATTCTAAGATTCCATTTCCTGTAACCAGAAATCCCAGAATCCCCTGTAACTGACATCAGAGGAGAACTGCAGAGATGGGTGATTCAGCAGCCTGCAGAATACATGTTTAAGATTTTGTAAGCTAAAATCGGATGTTTGTTGGTCCTGCTGGTTCTGCCATTCTCACGGGGCTTAGTACAGGATTCTGTGACTATATCTAGCTCCAGGTGAACAGCAGACCAGCAAACAAAAGATTACAGCTTATAAAAAAAGATTATGACATTCACTGTAGGCTATTGAATCTCCCACTGCTGCAGTCCTCCTCTGATGTCAGCAGCAGGGGAGTCTGGCATTTCTGGTTACAGTAAATGCCAGCTTATAAGTCAGTGTAATTAGCCTGACACAAGCTACTGCACTGCAGTAATCATTAGGTAAAAAAAAAAAAAAAGAGTTTCTGCACATGAAGTGCTAATTTGGATCAGCCTCACACTCGTGTGTCAGGCTTTTATTGCTGACAGTTCCCCTTTAACCATTTGCTATTTAAGGGTACACACCTGAGACCCCTTTAGCCTTGACAAAGCCCGAGAGCCAGGCGAAAACATTTGGCTACCCTTTTGGGAGAGTGAATTCAGTAACGTACTGCTGTTTTATTATTTTTCTAAATAATGAACATTTCTATCCTACAACACAATGTGTGGTTTCTGGAGTGGAAACTGTGTAATCGAGTTTTGTGATATCCATGACTGATTTTCTGCTTGTGACTCCAATTCTACCCATTTTTGTAGCCGCATACCATGAGAGATATCATTTATTCTAGGTTATATATAGGTTTGTCACAATAACGTCTTAAATTCTTAATAGAACACTAAACATTGATGAACAACAGCATGGATTCAGGAAATCCAGGTCATATATTACCATCTGACCTCCTTTCATGAGAATGTCAGTCGAGAATTAGACAAAACAGACCTACTGATGTTGTCTATTTGGATTTTCAAAAAGCGTTCGATCCAGTCCCCTCATAATACCATCACTGAAAAATTGTACATCCTAGGACTGAATAACAATCTGATAGCTTGGATTGATGTTTGGTTAAATGATAGGTCTCAGAAAGTGCTGATTAATGGTTTCTTATCCCAGCGGGGAGTTACAAGTGGGCTGCCTCAGGGGTCCATCCTGGGCCCTATTTTGTTTAACATCTTCATTTTGGATTTACACAGTGAGCTCAGAAACTGGTGTTCAAAGTATGCAGATGACACCACATTAGGTGGAGTTTGTAGCACAGAAGAATGAATATCAATTAAATTCAACTAGACCTTGATAAAATATCCTCATGGGTTGATACTTGGGGCATGACATTTAATAGGGCCAAATGTGTGGTGGTGGTGCATTTTGGTAAGAACAACCCTAGACACAGTTATATTTTTAAGGGTTCAGTACTTCAGGCCACAGAACTACAAAAGGGTTTAGGCACATTGGTAGACTTCAGATTCAGTTTTGACGCATAGTGTAATAATGTAACTGCTAAAACTAACAGAAGCTGGTGGAACATAAAAAGAGCAGTCCAATCTAGAAATAGTAATGTACTGATGATGCCTCTGTACAGAGCATACGTGCGTCCAATACTTGATTACGGTTCACAGTTCTGGGCCCCCCCCATAAAAGTAAACAAATCAACAATATTGAGCATTTACAGAGGTGCATAACCAAATCTATGAAGAGAATGAGAAATCTGGATTATAAGAATCATCTCAATAAAATCAATTTGGCTTTTCCGGAATCAGGAAGGATCAAGTGGGACTTGATGTTCTTGTATGAAATATTACAAGACACAGAACTAATTATCTCATTAAAGATGGATTTTAAGCAGGACTCCAAAGAAATGAGAGGACATCTTCTATGCTTGAAAAAAAATCATATGAGAACAGAGAAGAGAATGTATTTTTTCACCCAGAGGGTGGTGGGGGTGTAAAATAATCTTTAAATTGAGGTAGTGGCTAGCAAAAATAAGGAGGTGTTCAAAAAAAGGTTAGATGCATACATGGCCTCGAATCCCACCATGAAGTACTACCACCGATATAGTGGGAGGGCAGTTTCACATGGGCTTTCTGCCTTTATCTGCCCTATTAACTCTAGTAAACTCCAGTAAACTCTAGTAAAAAGCACACATGCTCACAGCAGAATATGGTATAACTGAAACAGCTTCCCAAATAACTGGTTATCACAGAGGTTTTTTTTAGGAGAAATAGAATAGCTAGTTAATTTCTTAAGGTTTAAGATAACTTTAGTCAAAAAGGCAAGATGATGTCAGTATTTCCTGTTTAGCAAATCCTCATGATCCTCCTTTGTGATTTCTGCATTGAAATATTGTTAATTAGTTCACATCTTATGATTTCTCCCGATTCCACATCAACAAATGCTAACTTTTATACCACAGTGACACCACACCTGAGGGATAAAGGAGCAAAGCTTTGTGCTCCTCACAAGCATTGGGTTGCTCCAGCATGGAGTAGTTTTAGGTTGGCAGTCAGCAGCACAACCTAGTGGTGAGAGCACTGAACTACAAAAAAAGGAGACTCCCAGGTTTATAGCTTACCACAGCCTCGCTTTGTGACCTACAGCAAGTCACTTAATTAACCTTCCCAGGCCTCAGTTCTTCTAGCTGTAAAATTAAGCTGAGGTGGGATTCCAGTGAAACTGAGATACTGCATCATACCTGGGCAAATCTAGATAATACATATGAAAAATAAATCAATATAAAAAGAAATTCACCCCAAAAGATGTGGTCTCGGTCTCTCGGTCGCTCTCTCTCTCGGTCTCTCTCTCTCTCTCTTTCGATCTTTCTCTCTCTCTCTCTCTCTCTCTCTCTCTCTCTTGCTCTTGCTCTTGCTCTTGCTCTCACTCTCTCTTGACAGATATCACACTTGCAATGGATGCTCCAACATGCCCTGACCAGGATAACATTATAACAATAAAGGAGCTGCCTTAAGGTCATGGTGAGTAGAAGAGTATGTAAGAAGGGGGGAATTATGGGTACTGATATTGCCCTGCTTCTATACTACAGCCAGGCCCATAGCTCAGTGTTATTTATTTAGTTTTTGCTAACCGAGTAAGTGCACTAGCCATGAAATGACTATTTTCATGCACGACCCGGGAGAGTACAACAATCAAAGACAGGTACATAGCATGAGTACAGGAGATTATCTATAAGGTACAACATCAAACAATCAGTAATGAGATACATAACAGCCAATTTGACATTACATGAAGCAGAAACATTAGACATTCACAGGTTATACAATACAGGTTAAGTAGAACAGTTAGTAAGTTGAGGCAACAGCCAAGTAACAAAACATAATGTGGGAAATTAGCATTGAATCAGTTTGAGGATTTGGAGAAAATAGGCTTACAGGAAAGAAAAACTTCCAGGAAACAATAAGAGGAAAGCAAGAAAATTAACCCACAAGGAGACTGAGGTAAATGGGTGAGAGTGGGTGAGTATGGAAGTGGACCATATAGCAGGAAGTAGCTACAGGTTAAAGGAAGTTAAGTAGGGTCAAAACAAGTGCAGGGGTCTCCGAGAAACAAATGGAGTGAAGCTCTTGTTTAAATCTGATGTGGGATCTAGACTGCCTAAGTGTGAGAGGAAGGGAGTTCCAGAGCTGAGGGGCAGCATGATGGAAGGCTCTAGAACCCTTAGATGTGTGACATCTGGGTACGTGAAGTTGAGACTTATCCACTGAACGCAGTCCATAGGTGGAAGTTTGAGGTACAAGCAACTTTGCAAGTGAGGAGGGCATTTGCTCTCCGATTACTGAGTCAGTCAGGGAGCCTAAAAAGTATTGCCAGCAGGCTAAAGGAGAGAGCCAGCCCAGGTCACTATAAAGTTGGCAGTGATGCTTGAGACGTGGGGATGAGGAGGCGTACTGACATATATTATTATATGTTATGTCCCATTTATGAAGAGTAGTTTTATGCAGAAAGGCAAAGGTGGGAGCAGCATAGGTGAGGGCAGGGAGAAGGATACCTCTGGCAATAGCCAGTTTAGCTGAGGAAGTAAGCATAAAGCTGGTTTTATAAGCGACTCCCAGTTTAGCATTAATTGTTCTACAGGTGGACTGTACATGCAGATTGTAATCTAGGGATTGATCCAAGAGTACGCCCAAGTACTTAAATGAGGTAACACACTCAATCTGAGTGTCACCTGAGTCACATACCAGAAGGGAAGTTCGACAAGACCTAAGCTTAGGGGCAGAGCCAAATAGCACTGCTTGAGTTTTCTTGGCATTAAGCACAAGCTTATGGGCAGACAGCCAGGTTTGTACTTTCTTGAACCTGGAGGAAAGGGAAGCATTTATATTGTCGATGTTGTCGGAGCTTGAGTAAAGGCCGAGATCATCCACATAAAGAATAGATGAGCACGAGTGCAGAACATCAGCTATATTATTAATAAAGAGTGAGAAAAGAAGGGGTCCCAGGATAGAGCCCTGAGGGACCCCAATGTTAATAATGGCTCTGTCAGACAGGGAGGAATGAAATTTCACAACTTGAGACCTGTTTGATAGACAGCTCCTGAACCAGTCAACTACAGCATTTGAGAAGCTTAGATTCTGCAGAATAGAGAGAAGCACAGGGTGATCAATGAGATCAAAAGCCTTGGTAAGGTCAATGAAAACGTCCCCTGTTAGTTGACTAGCATCTATATTGGAAAGCGTATCAGCAGTGAATTTAGGAAGAGCTGTGGAGGTACTATGACCTTTCCGGAAAACATGCTGAGTGTCTGAGAGAAGGCTGTACTGTGTAAGGAAGTCAATAGTTTGACTTGTGACTAGCTTTTCAAGGATTTTGCTCAAGACCGAGAGGATGGCTATAGGCCTATAGTTGGTGATGTCCTTGGGGTCCCCTTTTTTAAATACAGGTGTAATGCGTGCAGTTTTCCAGATGTCAGGAACTTTGCTGTAGGAAAGAGACAAGGTGAAAATTTTGGCCAGCGGGGAGGCAATGAAAGGTGTTGCAAGTTTCAGGAGCCGAGGCTCCAGGGTATCTGAGCCAGGACTGGTGTCGACAGAGATGATCTGAAGTAACTTGAGGACCTCAAGCCTGGAAATAGCCTTGAAGAGGAACAGTGGAGTAGTGGGCTGCCCTCTACAGGTAGGAGAGCAAGGAATGGTCACCCAAGGAGTGTGAGAGGCCTGAGAGATTGTCTGCAACGATAGGAGGGAGGAGGGAGGAGGTGTACTGGAAAAGATCTGAAAACATTAGACTAAAGGAGTTTGCTATGGTGTCTGAGTCATTACAATGTACACCATTTAATATCATGTCCCCTGGGGTAGTTGACTGAGAAGCTCCGAGAAAAGTCTTAACGTGGGCCCAGAATTTTCTAGGATCACCAGCAGAGTTTATTAGCAAGTTTTTACAGTAGGTACTCTTTGCTGTTCTAACCTGTTTTTTACAAGAGTTCCAAAGGGTATTACAGTCTGCTGGGAGTCTGGATAATTTGTATTTCTTCCAATGTCTGACCTGTGTGCGTAAGTTAGCCAGCAGTTCTTTGTGGAGCCATCTAGTTTGTTTACCCTTGACCCTCCGTGTTACCTTTGGGGCATGCTTATATTGAATAGCCAGGAATTCATCCAGAAAGATACATAGAGCAGACTCAACATCACTGGAGTGATAGATACCAGACCAGTTTATTCTGGATACATCAAACTGAAACGCTTCTTCATCCAGATTGTCAGCGTTGGTAAAGATGACATAGCATGGTGGAAGGAAGGGAGCAGTCACAGGTCTCCATATAAAGAAAACAGGAGAATTATCAGTTAGTGCATCAGCCACAGTACCTGCTGCAGATATATGATCAGAATGGTTGACCAGTACCCAGTCTATGAGAGTTGAGGATTTCAGTGATGGAGCAATTCTAGTAGGCTCAGTTACCAACTGGTGAAGGTTACAGCTTTGTGTCAGGGAGAGCAGTGAACTTTGAGCTGCCCCTAGCCAGTTTAGGTTTAGGTCACCGAATAGTATGACCTCATTTTGTTTTGAAAGCAGTGCAATTTGATTGAGTAAATCCTGTAGTCCAACAGTGCCTCCGGAAGGAGAGTTGTAGGCGCCGATAATATGAAGTTTCTTGGCACCCAGGGCAAGGGTTGCTTGTAGGTATTCACAAGCAGAGAAGGAAGCAGAGACTGGGGCAGCCTGAATAGTGAGATGTTCTTTGTAATATAGGGCTACTCCTCCACCATGCTTGGAGGAGAGCCTATCTCGGCAGATCAGGGAATAGTTAGGCTGGGAGCATGTGGAGTCAGAAACACCTGACTTCAGCCACGTTTCAGATAGACAAAGTATATTCGGACTGTTGGCAGCAATCCATGCCTCAAGGTCAGCAAAATTTCAGGTGAGACTTCTGATGTTTAAATGGGCCATGAAGAATCCCTTATCTGAGACTGCAGATATATCGGTTGAGGAGAAATGGACAGGAGGACCCGGATTCACCTCTATGTCTCCAGATCGAAGGATAACTAGGATGATGAGGAACCACAGTATTCTATTGTGAAAGGTTGAGCGAACTTCCTTCCTCAGAAGATGCTTTTTAAGTATCCTGACTGCTTAGAAGGTGCGTCCCTTTGTTAATATAAGGTGCTTATAGTCAGGTGTGGACAACAATTCAGCCATTAGATTAGAAAAATAGAAGTCAGTCGGTAGCATGGTAGAAGCACCAGGAAGATTTGTGCGGGGGGGATATTGCTACCTCATTTAGACAAAGTAGTAGCACGAGTGTGAAGAGCAGCCCTGAGAGACTGCGGAGAGCCATGCTTATATATTTAAGAATGTCTGTTGCACTGAAAGCCAGGCAGTGTGGCAGAGTATCAAGTGAGGGTAATCAGAGAAAGGGGAACTCAGCAGGGTGCGAGGCACACCGTTTGCCTCTACAGGGAGTGTAAAAGCCTAGGAGAGCAGAGGATACTCACTTCAAGTAGTACTACAAGTGGTAGTGCTACTAGTAGTAGTAGTACAGCTAACAGAGTTTTAGGTTAATCACCTCCAAAGTATGGGTGAAGGGAAACACAGTCCAGAGATGGCACAGGCCGGCTATGTAAGCATTCTTTAAAGTATGCCTGTTAGTTTACACCAGTGGAAAAAACTTCTATGTAGGGTATTTAGTAAACGTAGCAGTGGGCCAAAGTGTTCAGGGAAGAAGCACTCTTCCTTATGGACTATACAGATAAACAGGCAACAGCGAGAATGGATAAGCAGATACAAATGCCACAGAGAGAGACTACTAGGGAAGACTACACAGAGAAGTCACTTAGTGATTGTTTAGCCCTTGGCGGTGACTCAGTATAAGGAGCCAATGATAGACTGGATACTTAGTCAGATGACACGAAAGTGTCTATAAAAGAAACAGTCCACCCAGGGTGGGTGAAGTGGGAGGGAGGGAGGGGAGCTGGTGCGAAGTGCCAGGGGGAGCTGTGTCACAAGTGAATGAAATTAACTTCAGTAGTAAAAACTCTGAAGTGGAGAAATGGCTGCAAGATGAGTTTGCACAGTCTCTTATGTGGAGATATGGCTGCCAGTCACTACAAAGTCTCCCAAGACAGTTAAGAGTTAGACATAAGGAGGTTGTGTGTTACTGTGAGATAACACTATACCTAGAGGTTGCAGTTACAAGAGGAAATTGCATGATGACACCAACAGCTCAAGTGTCTTATTGCAATCGTAACACTTTTTATCTCTTTTGCGCTGCAAGTTTTATTAAAATAAAAAATTTGGATGGATCTGATTTTATTAGAGAGAGCCATAAAAGGCATTCCTGCATCGCAGGTGTGGTGGTGTTATGAGATACCAGGCATCACATGTATTATCATTCCCTCTCATTAATCAGGACTGGACAACAAGTACAATGCATTTCATACTTGGCTTCTAACACTCAAGTCAGCATTCTGTACTCTAAAAATGGTGGTTCTGAGGTAAAAAAAAGAACTCTCACCTGGTGTTGCAAAAGTTGGTCCTCTGCATATGATTTTTTGCAAAACTGACACTGAATGACCACCCTGGAGCCTTTACAAAACAAAGAGTAAGAGATACAGTATCAGGAACTGGCATCTAGGATTTCTGCAGGGCTCTGTATGACCCAAAAATGTCTTATTCGTCTACTGCAAAATCAGTTTGTGGTGGAAACCTTTATCAGATGGCCATCACAAATGTTATACTTTGACAACTGACTAGTGGATGAGGTAAAATGCTGAGGTTTTGCTACTATCCTGAACTGGGGTTTCTCTTACCATTTGTCAGCCTGTACTTGGCTGAACAGAAGCTCCTGTGCCTCTCAAGGTCACTGAACATAACATATTTCTTACAGTCAGTGCAAGGGGTTGTTCGACTCCCACAGGCCTTGTGGTGCTCCTGTAATGCACTGAAAGGCAAATTCAGCTCACAGAAGTCACATATCACCTGGCGCTCCATGCATTCATCAGTCTGTATGAAAAAGAGAATTTTGGTTCATGGAAAAGGTCATCACCAAAAATAAGTCTTGTTAAAGGTAATGCATACAATTTCCTATATGAATTATTGTAAAGGTTACTATAAAGAGCCACTAAGTCAGCTGCAGGGTTATATTTACATACTAACATACTAAGAAGCCAGCAGAGTAGGCCCTCTGGTCTATCGAGTCTGCTCAGTGATCAGTGCCCATACAGGGCACTGACATTGCCCTCCCACCCCACAGGGTCCTCCACTCCCATCCCCAAGGGAGGATACTGAGATGCAGCTTCCCCTACACCTATTCCACCCTTTCTTGAACCCCTCCACAGTTTCAACCACCACCAGTTCCATGGGTAGTGCATTTCAGGAATCTACCACCCTCTTAGTGAAATAATGTCTCCTTGTCTCCCCCTTTAGTCTCCCCCTGACCAGCCTCATCAGGTGTCCCCTGGTGGTCCCCACTTCCCTCAGCTGAAGCACCCCTTCCCAGCTTACCCTATTTATCTTGAGATATTTAAAGACCTCAATGATGTCCCTTCTGTCCCTCCTCTCCTCCAGAGAGTACAGGTCAAGCTCCCCAAGTCTCTCCCCATAGGGTTTGTCCCCTAGGCCCTGTATCATCTTGGTCATCCACCTCTGGACCCTCTCCAGAAGAGCAATGTCCCTCTTTAAGTAAGGACACCCAAACTGCACACAGTACTCAAGGTGTGGTCTAATCAGGCAATTGTACAGCGGAAGGAGTACCTCCCGATTCCTTGGGGTAATCCCCTTGGCTATGTACCCAAGAATTCTATTCGCCTGGGAAGCAGCCCTCGTACACTGCTGTGAGTTGTTCATGTTGGCATCCACCACCACCCTGAGGTCCTTCTCCCCCCTTGAGACCTACAGTATCTCACCACCCAAGGTATATATATGAGCTGGATTTCTGGCCCACAGGTACAGGACCCTGCACTTCCCAGTATTAAACTTCAACTTCCAGGTGCATGACCACTCCTCCAGAGTCTCTAGTTCCCTCTGGATGGCCAACCCCCCCTCCCTTCCCTTCCACCAACACCACCCCCAGCTTTGAGTCTTCAGCAAATAGGCTCATCTTACTCCTGATACCCCTTCTAATGTCAGAGATAAAAATGTTGAACAGGAGTGGGCCCAGCACCTATCCCTGTGGGACCCTGCTAATAACTCCCCTGGGCGATGAGACCTCACCCTGAACCAACACCCTCTGAAAATGACTTGCTAGCCATTTTTCTGCCCACCTGACCATCCATGCTCCACCCCCATCTCCCCTAGTTTCTCCAACAGCCCGGAATGTGGCACCGAGTCAAACGCCCTGCTGAAGTCCAGAAAGAGAACATCCACTGGCCTGCCCAGATCCAGTGTCCTCATCACCAATTACAGAACTCCATCAGGTTGATCTGACACGATCTGCCCTTAACAAAGCCATGCTGTCAATTGTCTAGGTGGTCCCATGCCCTCAGAAACCCCTCCAGCCTCTCTTGTAAGATGCCCTCCATTACCTTGCCCACCACCAAAGTGAGGCTTACCAGCCTGTAATTTCCTGGCTCCTCTCGTGAGCCGCCCTTGTGTATTGGCATGATGTGGGCCATCCTCCAGTCCTGTGGCACCTAGCCAGACTGGAGAGAGGAGTTGAAGAGGTCTGCCAGGGTATCAGCCATCTCCTTAAGCACCCTGGGATGGATACCATCTGGGCCCAGTGCTTTCTCCACTCCTAGGGCCTTGAGGGCTTCCCTCACCCTCCCAATAGGGATCTCAATGTCCATGCCCCCCCCATCTGTCAGTCACTAACTCTCCCCCATGCAGCCCCACCCCACTGCCCTCCCCAGAGAGGCCGAGGCAAAAAGATTTGTGCCTCAGCCTGCTTCCCTGCTCTTCAGCCCACCCACTCCCTGACCTCAGCCTCCCATCTATCCCTTCCTTTTCTTCTTTCTCTGATATACCTGAAAACCCTTTCTCCCATTCTAATCCCTGAGCCAACTGCCTCCACCCCAGCCCTAGAATGACCTCACCACCCCTGGTGACCTTCCCACACAACCGCATCTCTCTTGTCTACAGCAAAAGACTTAGTGACACAGAAAAAAAAAATACTTTCAAAATTGTGGTGTGGAAGCATCAGTTTTTTGGACAGGAAGGGTGCTGTGACAATGCCACTGCCTCACCAGCTCTACCAGTTTGCAGTGAATCACAGTAACACTAAAGTGCTCCTACAGACAGGGATCCTGTCTTGTGAGGAAAAGCAGTGGATTCCATTGCTACACTCTGGCAAACATAAAAGCTAGGGGTTTCCTTACAAATTAATAGGATCCCTGTCAGCACACCCCAGCTATTCTCTCACCAGTTGCACTGCTCATCGGACTGGTAAAATAATAACTTCACCAGAACAATCTTCCTATTCACAAAATTAATTCCTCTATATCACCTGCACCCTGTTCCAGAAGGGCAGCTGCCGTAACCCACTTACGCTATTCCAGAACAGGTACTGGTGTAGCGGGGTTAGACCAGCTACTAGGTGGTCTAAGGGACATCCATCCTGGCACAGTGATGGATGCCCCCCCCCCCGCAGCACTGCAGAAATGACATGGATGTGCTCCCCATGCCCTCCCAGTGTGACATGCCCCCCACCCCCGAACTTTGGGGACCCCCCCGGGTCTGCTTTGGCACTGCCCCCCCAAGCATATGTGCCAACCGCCTGCCCTCCCAATGCCCCCAGGTGCTTGCCGTTGTGTTTCTGGGCAGGGGCTCCCGGGGGCAATGGAGTGTGTGCAAGCGACTTGTAGCACCAGGTCTGGTGCATCATTCCTTTGGTACTAGCCTGTGGCTGCCACAAGTTGCGGGCAGAGGTGTCAGGGACCCTGCTTGTCCTGGAATATGGCGCAGGGTCCCCAGCATAGTGCCGCATGGTGCAACTCGCATACGCCCGTGAGTTACGCCATGTGTTTCGGAATCGGGCCCGCCATGTTTTGTTCTGCCCTGCTCTGCCCCCCTCCCCAAGACTGGCATGGCATAAAAAAAAGCTGCTAGAGATGAGTGGGGGTTAAGATGAAATGAAGCAAAAAGTCTCCTGATTAACACATGATACCCTATGCTGCCCCCACATCACAGCCCTAGAGGACCTCCCCCCCAACTTGTTCATTTTTTTCTAATGAAATGTTCTTTCTTTCATTATTTTTTTTTTTTTAATTATGCCTTATTCCCCCTACTGCCTGCCGACCCTGACCCTTCAGAGCATCCAAGAGGTCATCCTCCTGCCACCTGCTCACCAGTACCTACCTCCCAGTCACCCATGTAGCTTCAGCTTACCCCCCAAGCGGGGACGAGGTGGGGTCAGAACCCCAAAATCCTTCATTTTTTGGGGCCTGGAGGTGGCCGGTGAGCAGAGGCAAATCGGAGGCATGCCCCAGGAAGCCCGTCATCCCGGAGCTGGCAGGTGTTTTTCCTGTTTTCCCCCTGATGCAGTGTAAGACCCTGACATCAAGGTGCTGCATGCTGATGTCCATTGCACATCTGGGCCACCCATCCCCTTCCAGTTGGGGCTTGCAGTCCCTGAGCCTCCACCCAGAGTCACACAAGTGAGATGGGAACGGCCCTCCGACCCCACCCCCCCTGGAGACGGCGAGCTGTTGTGGGACACTCAAGCCATTCTCCCCCAGCCAGCCCTCCAGCGTCCTGAGTCCACTCCCAAACCTGGGTCGCTAGTCACCTGGGTCGCTGGTGTCACAAGCGGAAATCCAACTGCTGTGCCGATGGGCAGGCTTCTGTCTTTCATTTTTGTTGTACGCTGGATTTGTTCTATTACCTTGGTACACCTTGCTTGTGTGCATTTCATTCCAAGATGTGTAATTTGTTTCAATGAAACATCTCTTTTATTAAGCATCATGTATGAAATCTTCACTATTATTCTGGTCACAGCTTCCTGTTCTTTGGTTGGGTCTAAATTATTAATTCTTGTATGCTAGTCACCCCATTTATATTATTTTGCATCAAAAATAGATGCTGCCCGTACTTTCCAAATTTAATGAAGTCAATCTCTGCTCTACAAAAGGCGTTAGATACATTCCAGTGTGCGCTGGTGCAGTTATTAACGCTGGGTGCTTTGATGGAAAAGTGTGCAGCAGATAATCTTTAAGGAGCAACTCATCTAAGCATGTACTTTCTCAAACATGACATTTCAGTGGTCACTATTTACTAGAAAATACAGTTTTTTTAATTTTCACATTTCATTTCCTGGGTTTTATAGTGCATCTTGGTCACCTTCCCAAAAGGTCTGCATAAATAACATCTGACTCTTCCCAAATGACCTCCTAGTGCCTTTGTTTGCAGCACCATAGTGCACACCATGGCACCAGACTGTGATGCAATAAGTACAGTATTATATACAGTGGCTGCTAGACCAAGAACGGGAGGAAGTACAGAGAAAATTAGAAACCACGAACTTTAACTACAACTTTTTAAAATTGATTGTTTATGCTTCTTGTTGGGTGCGACCACCATCTCCCAGTTCAGGCCCAGCCCTGCACCCCCACATCTCTGGTGCTCGCAACTTTCCTTCCAACCCCATGAGCTTACCCTTTATGGTGGGACCCAACCATGCAGGACTCAAACCTTTCACCTCTGGTGGCAGCATGGAGTCCGGAGAACCCAGGGTAAAGAGGTTGACCAATAAAGTGAGGCAGACCCCAAGCATGCCTGGGACCATTCTGCTCACACCAGGATGTTTCCATGTTCAGTCCGACTCCTGCAGGATGCTGGCTCGCTCGGGCCTCCAAGCACGAGCACTCAAGCATGCTGCGCAGAGTCCAGCTAATGTCCCCCAATCCCCGTGTCCCCTGCTGCACTACCACTTGTGGTCAGTCAGGTGGCGGTGCTGCAGTGAGGGATCATGCCCCTTATTCCTGAAGGAGGAGAGCATATTCCCCTGGAATGTTCAATACTCCTTCCGCCAGTTATTTGTGTATGTTCCTGAACTCAGATCACTGAAATCACAAGCAGTAGCACTACCCATGCACCAGCAGGCCAGTTCTAATATTAACTATAAGTGGGGAAAATCTAATAGTTTTAAGGTTTTTATTTTAGTACAGAAGCATTGTGTAAGTCATCACTATTAACTAGTAGCTGAGGTCAAACTTTCTCAATGGAATAGTTTTCTGTGGAGCTGGACATTTAACCCTTAGGCTACCGTTAGTATTAGAACGTATAGGAATTTTGGACTGATGTATCAGTCCGTGGCCCTGCAAGGATTAACTACTGTAACCCTTCCAGAAATACAAGTGCACAGCATGCAGCATGCATGTTGCATGCATATTATGCATGTGGCATGCATGCAGCACACTTATGTTTCTGTAAGGGAACCGTCTGAAGTGCTGAGCTAGTTGTGGACAAAACTCCTGTTTAAGTGACATCTTTATGTTGGTTAAATAAAGGTTCAGAACCAGAAACTATTCTGATCCATCTCCCCTCATTTGGACAGAGTTTCTTACACTCACATTTCAGGGTTACTGTATATTTCAGTGAAAACTCTTACCTCATGCGCCCCCATCGTGCAGCTCTCTACAAACTCATTGCACAGTTTGCATCTGACCTGTGTGAAAGAAAAACATGAGAGGGCTGTCTTTCAGTAACAACATTAGAGACTGTTGTTCCTTGTCTGAAAAGCTAGTTGCTGTTATTTCAGACTGCATGTCATTTACTCAGGTCAAAGGTCAGCCTAGTTTGTAATCTGCTCTCTTGCTGTCATGATCACATAAAACACACATTATTGGAAGGATCATGTGACAATTGTGTGTTAACTTGAGTATTGTGTTAATCTGTTCTGAATGTTTGTGAGTGTAGGAAGGGACGGGAGGGTTGTAGCTCTTCACAATTTAGATGGTATTTCTGTGGCCCTCTGAAAACCAGCTGTCAAATCCTTACCCGTTACACAGACAGGGTCCTGGCGCCATCTTGAGGCTCAAGAAGCAAGGTTCAAAGCTCTGGTATGACAGGGAAAGACTGTCCCGGTCACATACTGATGAAGCATCCATCAGAGTCACATGACTGTGTGACCCCCTGTCTCATGGCCGGGTACAACATAGGCTGAACAGACCAGACTTTAATTATCAGCTTTGCCACTGTAACTCAGGGTCGGACTGGGGTACAAAGAGACCACCTGGAAAGAAGATACAAGGGCCCACCTGGAAAATCAATAGAGGGCGGCCCAGGTTGACACTCATATCAATATTCCACTTCAATCTGATACACTAGCTCTGTGTTTGCATCTTACATTTATCAACAGTGTCCCAGATACCCCGTTGAATTAGAAAAAAGAAGATAAATGCCAGTTTTCAGAGTTCAGAAGGTAACCATTTACCCAACTGAGGGGGGGGGGGCCCACCTGGAAATTTCCAGGTATACAGGTGGGCCAGTCCGGCCCTGCAGTGTAACTTACCCTGATGTAAAGGGACCACACTTTTTCTGGGGAGTCTTCATGCTTGTTCAGTTTTTGGTCCCTTTTGGAGGTAAATGTCATGTGTGATTAACTAGTTACACACAGTGGGTTTGTAAATACCAGTGGTGAGGAGCTAGGGGCAGTAGAATTCTAACTGCCAGCGGTGACACACCGTATATCGTGGGGCTATGCTGATCAGATGTGATCAACTAGATATGGTGGGTTGGTTGTTGCCAGATGTGATATTTTGGCAGTAACAAAAATGTATCCCAGCCTGTGAAGGGGGTGGGAGTGGCCATGACAGACCCACAGTCTCTTCTGATCTTACTTTACTATGTTAGTATGACAAACTGGTCACAGTGGGTTTCCAGTTGCCAGACATGATAAACTGGACATTCTGGATTTGTAATTACCAAATGTGATGAGATGGGTATGCTGGGTTTGTAGCTAAAGCTGTGATAAACTGGATACATGAGGTTTATAAGTTCTACTAACAAATGTGCAGTTTGGAGCCTCTATACGTAAAATATAAGAAGCACAGAAGTTGATGGCAGATAAGGACCGTAAGGCCCACCCAGTCTGCCCATTTCTTTTTCTACCTTATGAATGTGCCATAGGCCTTTGCTCTGTCAATGGCCTATCTATTCATACTCATCTGTATTGTTCCCTTATGCCTATCCCATGCCTGTTTGAAGCCTTGCACTATCTTCATATCCATCACTTCCTGAGGTAGGCCATTCCATGCATCCACCACCCTTTCTGTGAAAAAGAACTTCCTCACATTACCCCTTAATCGGCCTCCCTCTAATCTCATGCTGTGTCCTCTTGTCCTGCTATTTTTCTTATATTAAAACATGTTAGACTCTTTCACCTTGTTAATGCCCTTATGGTGTTTGAATGTTTCAATCATATCACCTCTCACCCTCCTTTGCTCTAGGGTATACATATTGAGCTCCGTTAATCTGTCCTTATATGTTTTCTGATATAGTCCCTGCATCATTTTGGTTGCCCTTCTCTGGACTGCCTCAATTTGGTTAATGTCCTTGTGAAGGTGTGGCCTCCAGTACTGCATGCAGTACTCCAGATGGGGCCTAACCAGTGTCTTGTAAAGAGGGATTATTACCTCCCTCTTACAACTTGTGATACCCTACTAATACACCCCAACATCTCTAGCTTTACCTACTGCTTTAGAGGTCTGCTTGGATGATTTCAGGTCATCTGTGATGATGATGCCCAAGTCTCTTTCTTCCCTTGTGACTGCCAGCAACTCCCCTCCCAACCTATAGGTGGCTTCAGGGTTTCTCTTCCCTATGTGCATGATCTTGCACTTCTTTGCGTTAAACCCCAGTTGCCACTCTTCTGACCATTTTGCCAGTTTATCCAGATCTCTTCTCATTCTGCCCACCCCATCTGGATCATCTACTCTGTTGCAGATCTTGGTGTCATCTGCAAACAGACAAACTTTGCCCTCTAGTCCATCTGCAAGGTCACTAATGAAGATATTGAAGAGGACTGGCCCCAGGACTGATCCCTGAGGTACACCACTTGTGACTTGCATCTCTTCTGACTGTATACCATTTACCACCACTCTGTTTTCTGCCTGTCAACCAGTTTGCCACCCAGTTGACCAACTTCTGACCCACCCTGAGCCTACCCAGCTTATTAATCAATCTTCTATGTGGAACAGTATTGAAAGCTTTGCTGAAGTCAAGGTAGGTGACATCAACTGCTTCCCCTTGGTCCACCACTCTGGTTACCCAGTCAAAGAAATCTATGAGATTAGTTTGACAGGACCTTCCTTTTGTAAACCCATGCTGTCTTGGATACTGTGCTCCTATGGATTCTAGCTGTTGCACTATCCTTTCCTTAATATTGTTTGCATAAATAAGACACTGCTTAAGAAATTGTGCATTTTAAGAATGCAGCAGTAAGCACCTTAAAAAACGACAAAAATTTTCTAAAAACTGCCCAAATATTGCACGCCTTTTGCAAACCCTGTCCAAAACAGAATTTTTTAATTTCTCCCAGCACTGCTACAGACAGCAATTATGCAGAGACAGAGTTAAACAGTTAATGGTAATTAAGTTGGAGATGAACCCTGTGCTACTAATGTAAAAGCTTAGAACATTTATTCAATCAATTTATGCAACTATAATGTAAGAAATATGACTTTGCAGAAGGGGGGCTTTAAGCCAGTTTGAGCCTGAGGTGGCATGTTTTCTTCCACTTATAAAATGGCTAAATGCACTTGTAATGAGAACTGAATCAAGTTTTCTATGTGTAGTTGGAAAATCCCTGCCACTTTAAGAATTGGGTCCCTGGGTACAGCTGAGCTGTGGGGTCCATTTGCCAATTAGTTCCAATTAGAACCTATGTTTCAATATTCTGTAAGTAGCACTGCCCTTTAAAAGGAAAGGTTTTTACTTTGTACACAGCTAGGAGGAGTGTGTTCTACAAATCAGAGCTGCTGGAGAGTGGATGTGTTTTCCTTCATGATGCTTTTACCCAGATAAATATTGAACAGCATACTTAATATTCCCAGATGATGCAGTGTGTGTGTGTGTGTGTGTGTGTGTGTGTGTGTGTGTGTGTGTGTCTGTATGGTAGGGGGATTCAGACCTGATGGACCTAGTGTCCCTTCTGACCTCAAATTACTATGTTACAAAATATATTGGGCAGCCTATGCAAATAGCAAGTGGAAAAGCATCTGCATGTGTCCCCTCCGCAGTTGCTTACCATTTGTGGCTACTGCTTCCTTTCCCAATGACACAAATTGCAAAGATAATGGAATGTTTAGCACAGAGGAGAAAATTTACTAGCAGTCGCCCTATCTTCCAATAAAAGGATCACCGGTTTGAACAAAACAAATAACAAAACAGACATTTTAAACATTTTTAAAAACAGCTTTTACTGCTATAATTTAATGCTTTTCTTAAATGAAATGTTCATAGTATAAAAATAATATTTCATTCAGGAGGGTATAAAACAGTATGGCAAAAGAAAACAGAGAAAGCAGGAAAGCAATCAGCCCTGTATGAGATACAGAGAGAGAGCATATACAAAAATAACCCATCAGAGTGACGAGGGAAGGAGGATCTTTGATTCATTTGATTGATTGATTGACTGACTGATGGATGGAGGATTTGCATACTCTAGGATAGCCTCATTTAGATGATACCCCCGGGGCAGAATTCACAAAGAAAGCCAAAAATCCCACAGCTGCAGGAAAAAGGCCTGCAGCACTGCGGAAACACAGTTGTGCGATATTCTTAAAGAAAATTTGTGCAGGTGCGGAATTCCGTAAAAATCCCCACAGCTGCGGAAATTCAGCAGCTGCGGAAATTAAGCAAGTGCTGAAAATCCGCAACTATGGATCCGCAGCTGCAGAAATGGCTTAGGAAGCACAACAACAGTGAACCTAATTAGCCGGTGCAGCAGACTTTAACATTTCTGCCACAGCATGAAGCTGAAAGCACCCCCAAAGAGCTCAGCAACCAGTCCCTCAACTGGGACCACTGCAGCACCACAGGTACCAGCAATACCATGGCACCACAGTGGCTGTCTGTCACTGCTGGTTGTCTCTCCTTGGAGTGTTCCTGTTGCCTGCAGGCTGTTCAGGCTCTACTGCCTGTGGGGCTCCTTCGTGGGCTGCACTGGGTCTGGTGGTTGTTGTTTGTTGCCATTCAATGGCAGTGTGTGCTAATGTTGCTGTAACTCCAGCCGCTGATATACCCACTGGGATGCTATTACCTGTGCCTGACCTCCACTTTAACTGTATTTCAATTGTTGGGGCACTACTGCAGTTTGCTGAGGGAGTGTTACTTCTCATTCCAATGTGTGTAACATTTTTTCCACAACTATGGAAAAAACTGGCTGAGAATAGCCTTTGAGGGGCTGTGCCATACTTATCAGTACCTTTTTCCTCAGGAATTTCCATGGCTGCACTCTTTTCCACAGTTCGCAATGTACTTTTCTGCAGTTACGGAGGTTTATAAGTAACTACTAAAACAATTTCCCTTTTTCCATAGCTATGGAAGTTTTGGGACTATGGGAAGGTTTTGCACCTTCAGAAAGCTTTGTGAATCCAGCCCCCAGTTTCCAAGAGCCTTCTGTGGAACATTACAGCAGCAGAGTTGAACACTTACAGTGTTTACAAAATGATTGGAGCAACATTACATTCACAAAGCATGTTGCTAAATATTTATAATAATTACACTGAATCATATTTGGTTGGTGTTGTTTAGATTGTTTCGGTGTTACATTTCAGTCCTTTACCATTGCATATGACAAGCTGAAGTACTAAGATCCCTCAGCTGTTAACTATTCCAAGTTATTACCAGGAAAGGGCTGAGACTTCAGCAATCATAGCTGAAGTGAGACGCCTTTCTGACCTGGCTGTGCTCTGTCTCCTGGTGCTCTTTCATCTCATCTCGTGGAACAGGTTCATCACACAATGGGCAGAGAGATAAATGCCGGAAGCAATGAGTTTCATGGAGTAAAAAGTTGGAGGCAGCCACCTCTCGTTTGCTGAAAACAAAGAATAAGTGATATAATTATGGGATACAATGGAGCAGGAAACGGGAAGGAGCCACATGCTTTTTACCAAGAAGAATCAACCAATTCATGATATGGAAGGGAGTGGGTATGGAATGGGTAACATCTGATCCCCTATCATCTCCTGTCAGTCCCCTCTCCAACCACAGCACCAGCTGACTAATCAGAGGATCAGTCCCAGGCTGGGGGGGATGCAGTCTGAACAATGTTGCCCAGTGGTACTAGGCACACAATTATGGGGATCCCAAGGGAGCAACAAGTTGTGAATGAGCTTAGTGCATCCAGCAGACCTGGTTTTGATTCCCACAACCTCCACTTGCATGCTGTAGGACCCTGAGCAAGTCACTTAACCTCCCTGTGCTCCCGGGATTCACCTGGAAATGAGCTTCAACACAATGAGCCTTTCCCAGCCCCAACATGGGAGATAAATAAATTATTACATCAGTGAGCTCCTTTAGGATCATCTGTGGTGGTCTGCATTACTCAGTGCAATACTGCTCCTCCCATGTAGATTGGGGGTTATGGGGGAACACATTAGCTGCTGTTATTTTTATGTCCATGGAGGGCCCAGTACATCAAATGATAGGTGGGTTGGAGGGACAATGTTGAGTGGGGTCAACAGGATTTGAGATGTGGGTTTTTTGTTTTGTTTTGTTTAAGTTTCCCTCATGGGAGCATTGACGTAAGGGTGGCAATCAGACTAACTTGGGTTACAGGGAAGGGATTTTTATTTCCTACAGCATGTTTACTTTTTTATTTTAAGTTTCTGAATACAAATACACCAGACACTAGATGCTGTTCTTTTGATCCTGAATAACCAATAGTCTATTATCCATGGTATTCACAAAATTATTAGTCATTTCGCACAGCCCAGGTAAAGTACATATTCTTTCTGAGCTATAGTGTTGTCATTCTTTGTTCATAGCATTCTTTTGTACATGTAGTGCAATTAATTTTTCTAGATTACTGTTCATTGTATGTTCTGTTTTATTGTTCTTACTACGAAGTGCTTCAAGATACAATTTGTACGAAAGACACTAGACCAGAATAAATTGCTCTGTATTGTGTTGTTAACTATGAACTATACTTGCCATGCCAGCTCTGAATTTCTTTCTGAGAGAAGGATCTAAGAGACAGTGGGCCCCATATCTGAACAGTTATCTCCTCAGTACCAGGCTTGGTATAGCATTACCTCTTCTTTGCGCAGCCAAAGTCATACATTTACTACAGCAATAACCTGTTTATGCGGCAGCATTAATGAAGACCAGGCAAGCATGCAAATGTGGGGTTGTGCATGCCTAAAGTACGCACTTGCATATTCAATGTTTGTTGGAAGTGCTAACACACTGTCAGCACTGCACTTGTCAACACCCCTCTGGACTATGCGTTAATTTGTGCTCAGGAAAGGATATTGTACAGTGCAAAACTCCACTTCTGTATAAGGGGCCCAGTAGTCCTATAATATTGCAAGCTCGGAGTGTCAGTGATTTCAGGCTCTCCAGGCCCTGCAGTCATGCCCTTTTTAGATGCTCTGTGATACACTGTAGCAGTTACCTTGCACATTCCTTTTTGCTTACTTCTTGTTTACCGCTGGTGTTTCTGGAGAGTGTCCAGGTCCAGGACCACGTGTGCCCACCCACAGGACCTCCTTTCCTCCCATCTAGTGTAATTCCCCTTCACCTAAGAGCCCACTAGCTTCCACCTTATAGCTTCTGCAGGCATCTCCCCCAGGCTTTTTTTTTATGTCAACAGGAAGTGAGGTTGTCCTAACAATATAATCTTTTTCAGAGAAGTTTATTTTTTTCTGTTTAAAAAAAACTTTAACTTGATATCAAAGTGAAAGCAAAATGGAATGCACTGCCAGTGGTAGCAGATACATGGCAGTCAGTAATTACACAAATATATAACAATGTCAGTGGCTCAGTGGGTTGCAGCCTCACTTTTAGGGCTGGAAAATCAGAAGGTCATTGTTCCAAGTAAAACACCGGGAAATTGGTTCATACCTTGTCTCTGTAGTGTAGCATGGGGGGCACTCTGTAGTACAATCCTTTGGGTGGGACATTAAAACAAAGTCCCTTCTGTCTATCTCTGAATACCCAGGTGGAAGTGAAAGTAATTTTCCGATCCTAAGGTACTACTTTCATGATGCGGAACTTTAGTCCTTCTGTGGCATTTCTAATATTTCACTTTCAGCCTTTAGTTAGTTTGAAGGAATCGTAGTTTGGCCCTGACAAGGTGGCCAGCCAATCCCTTCCACTTCCCTAGTCTTGTACATGCCCCCCCAGTGCTCAGGCATGTTATGACGTGCAGCAAGGGAGAGTGTGGAGCGCACCCCACTGAAATGAATGGGACTTGATTTTCATTACTATTTAATACATTTTGATTGTAAATTGGAGATTAATGAAGGCCACCGCTCACCTAACAAGGACCTTGTTAGTCAAGCAGTGGCCTTTATTAATCTCCAACTTGCCATAATAATATATTAAATGGTAATGAAAACTGAGTCCCATTTATGTCAGTGGGATGCCCCACCCCAAGCTCTCCTTTGCTGCACGTCATAACTTGCCTGAGCACGGGGGGCATGTACAAGACTAGGGAAGTGGAAGGGACTGGCTGGCCACCTTCTCAAGGCCAAACTACGATCCCTTCAAACTAAATAAAGGCTGAAAATAAAATATTAGAAATGCCACAGAAGGACTATTGCCGACCTAAGGTTCCATATCATGAATGTAGTACCTTAAGGGAGAAAAGGTACAAAATCACTTTAAAGATCCTAAGGCACTTACCGTAAGAACAGATAAATTCCCCTGATGCTCTGGCCAACATTCCCCATGTCACTAATACATGTCCCTTCAACCTACTCCCTAGCATGCACCTGGCAATGAGCTATCACAGCTTAACATGTCCTTCCTAGTCAAATATTGCAAATAGAAAAAATAATGATATAAACCAAAGTGTGCATATGTATGTATGTGTATATATATATATATATATATATATATATATATATATATATAAAATGATGGAAGAATCCAAATCCAAAGTTCTGATTGCATAAAACACATCACATGACCATGCATATATCAGAGTGCAACCACACACCTGCACTTTTACCCCCCCTCCAAAACAATTTTGACATTTTAAAAGATGGATAGTTCACTTGAGGTGTGCAGTCACACTCTGATATACACACACCTTGTTGGTTGACCGTGCATAACACGACACCAAGGTGTGTGATATCAGAGTACAAACCGCACACCTCAGAGTGGTTTATCTATTTTATATATATATATATATATATATATATATATATATATATGGCAGAGATAACATCTTGGGGTTCTGGAGACAAATATAAATCAGAAGTGTTAAATGGAACCAGAACCTGGCAGTGCCATTAGGTATACCACCCTAACAGCGACATTTCTACAGTGACATGCATCAATATTGACTACTGTGCCATGCCACCGTAGAAGTGCCGCTGGAAAGGGGCAACCACTTGCCCCGACTTGCACCCCCTCCCTGAACTAACTCTGACCTGGAGTTAGAATCCTTTAGTTCGGGTGGTGCAGGGGGTGAAGCCCCCCTACGTGGGGGGGGTTTGGGGGCAAACCCCCCCAATGTAAAAAATAGTCTCGAACAGTGCAGCTCCATGCCGACTGCAACTTGCAGTTGACATAGAGCCTGTCACTGTAATGCCGGTCGCGATCTTTTTCGTCGCGCCGGCATATACAACCTGTGCCATTATAGCTTTATTATGTAGACATCAGTGTCATTTATTCCTTCTAGACTGCACACTGCAGAGAATTTCTCTTTATTCTCTTCTTCTTACTTAGGAAGCAAAAAACAGAAAGCATGGTGTTAAGATGGCCATGAAATAATTAGACCAGTGAAACAGCATAAAATGCCTAAAAAAAGCCACAGTTTAAATAGTTTGCATTTTACCCTAATTACAAAGAACTCCAGAGCAAATGCCCAGAGGCATGGTTTATCCCGGGGATATTGGCCATACAGCCAAATTTTAAAGAGAACACAATTGCACATACCCCAATAATGCAACGCATCATGGGAAACATATGCAAATCCCCATGAGAGAATTTGGACTAGCTCAACTTTAAACAGAATTGCATGGTGCTAGAAGGCCTCACAGTGCAATCGGCAAAGGCTTAGAACAGCAGACACATACACGTGTTTCGTCATTTGGACTCATCAGTGTACCATATCTGTGTCCTAGTCCAGGGAAAGGGAGCCAGCCACCCCTTAAGGGGCATGTTATTTGCTTGGGCCATGGGGACCCCAAAATAGAGAAGGAAAGAACTACAAAGAACCCCAGAGCAAATGCCCTGAGGCATATGTTATCTCAAGATGCTTTGCATTATTGGGGTATGTGCAATTGTGTTCCCTTTAAAATTTGGCTGTATGGCCAGTATCCTCCAGGATAACACATGCCTCAGGGCATTTGCTGTGGGGTTCTTTGTAGTTCTTTCCTTCTCTATTTTGGGCTCCCCATGACCCAAACAAATAACATGCCCCTTAAGGGGTGGGTGGCTCCCTCTCCCTGGGCTAAGACACAGATATGGTACACTGATGAGTCCAAATGAGGACGAAACACGTGTCTGTGTCTGCTGTTCTTAGCCTTTGCTGATTGCACTGTGAGGCCTTCCAGCACCATGCAATTCTGCTTAAAGCTGAGCCAGTCCAAATTCTCTCATGGGAACTTGCGTATGTTTCCCATGATGCTTTGCAATATTGGGGTACGTGCAATTGTGTTCTCATTTTACCCTAACGTTTTACTATTCTGAAACAAAACTTTAAAAACTTTTTTTTAATAAAGCAATTCTTCTTTATCATCAACACCAACTGAGAGTGTGTCAAAATTCTTGGAAATATGTCCAGCTTATTCTAAGCTTTCACATATTAAAATTATGTGCTTAACCCTAGGCATTGCAAAGCTAGCCCTTTCAAAGAAATTATCCCTGGAAAGGTCTAATTTGGAAACCTAAGGGCTAGGAACCTATTTGAAGCTTGGAGTCAAGTCGACATGGCTGGCTAGTTGTGCCAAATGAGAGCTTGTTGACATTACTTGAGAACGTGGCCACATTGTTTTTCTATGTTGACTGGGAGTGAGATCGTGTCTGCAATATAATGGAGTCAGGCATGTTTTGTTACCTATTTTTAAATTCCTAACCCTGCTCCACCTCCCAATGAGCACATTTCCCACTTACTAACAGACATGGCAACATAGTGGTTAGAGATTGTATTTGTGAACTAAGAGACCCAAGTTTGAATCCCACAATCACCAATTACAAACTGTGTGACCACGAGCAAGTCACTAAACCTCTATGCTTAATCGGTCTGCAGTCATCTCTCTCTCTCTCTCTCTCTCGACAGTTTTAATTTCTATGTGCACTTAATGGCAGCAACATTCTCATTCATACGTTACCTGGATTGGTGATGGAGTGAAAGGGAGTTGGAACGACTGACATTGTTCTTTGACGGAGGACCATGCCCTTTTCAAGTTTTATGTAGGGTAATCTAAATGTAGCTGTGCTACTATGACTAAAATATCTTCCAGGATTTTTTTAAAACTCCTGTACATGGACTATGGGACTCAATAAAATCCAGAATGCACCTGGATCCAGAATTCCCACAAATCGGTAATGGTAAAAAGTGGAACGCCCCCTGCACCAGTGCTCCTTGCAAGATTAGCTCTTGAAGTGAGTGCTTCAGATGGAATACCCTCCCAAAGTTAATGCTCCTGCCAGAATGGTCCTATAACTCAGTTGGGGGCCATTCCAGCAAAGGCGTTCACACTGGGAGTCATTCTGGCAAGGGCACACAGTTTGGTGACCTAGCTGACAGGGTTACCACCCCATGGAGGCGGGCATTCCAGCAAGGAGCACTCAGGGTTGGGGTGAGTCCAAACAAACTGGTAATGCTTTGTAAAGGAGGACCACACCACCTTCTATTTTCTAGTTTTATGTATAGAAACCTAAGTGTAGCCATGCTAATATGACTAAAATACCTTCCAGGGTTGTTGACAGACACAGTACATGGGTACACTTGGAACCAGAAAGTCCACAAATTCGGAATGGAAAAAAGTGGAATACCCTCTGAACTGAGTGCCCCATACCAGCTGGCCCTCAAACTAAATGCCCTCATCACCAAAAGTCAATTCCCCTGCCAGAATGGCCTCCACTACTTGGGGCCATTTCAACAACGGAATTCACTTCAAGGCCCATTCCAGTACAGGTACTCACTTTGTGGCCCATTCCTGCAGAGGAACTAACTGCAGTGGTCATCCTAGCAGAAGCACTACATGAGGGTGGGGGGGTTCTGGCATAAGGCACTCAGTTTGGAGGAGAAGGAATTCTGCTGGTTACCATTCCATATTTGTGGGCATTCTAGCTCCAGAACCACTATGGTTCTGGGTGCAGTACAATTTTCACCCATATTGATGGATTATAACTCATTATAAAATGGGCAGGAAAATGCTGCATCCTGATTGGCCAAAAGGTACTCAGACCCATGTCCATGTGCGGAGCCAGTCACTGGTTCGAAACCTCTCATGGAAATCAGGACACAGCACATCCTGATTATTCATGCCTGTCAGAAACTTTTAAAAAGTAGTCCAGGCAGCCATTTATTTCAGACATGTTTTATCAGGTAAACAAACAGAGGCCAAGAGGCTCATTTCTCTTTGCGACCTGGGAGTGAGGATGGGCACAGAGGACAATGAACAGATAATAAATTTGAGTGAGCAAGCACTATATAAGAATGTCATGTTACAAAACTAATAACTTTGAGAACATCATTTTACCACATACTAATAACCCTCTGCCCCCATCCATCAAACAACTCATCTGTATAAAAACAATTACACTCTCTCACTTTTTCGTCTGTTTTTCACACTTAACTTGTGCAGGCCTTTAATCTTCTGTGTCACTTTAGTCCTGTCTACAGCCACAGGATATCCACTGCTGGTGTCCTTCTATGGTACCCACCCCAACACACACACACACACACACACACACACACACACACACACCAGTCACCTAATTACTTTCTCAGTCAGCATTCCAGGAAAAAAAAACTCTCAACAAAAAAATAAATAAATAAACAAATAAATAAATACATTCATACATACAGAATGCACCTTCTGTTTCTACTGGCATCATTCGCTCTTAGTAGCAGTGGCTGCCGACTACACACCCAGCTCCCTCTCAAGTCCCGCTGTAATCACTCTAATTTTCAACACAGCCACATGCTCAAACATATCTGCCTCTCATACACACTTCAACAGGTCTCTTATGGCAAGTCGGCCTTTAGTGCAGAATACCACATAGCGGGACGAAGGTAGAAGACAGACTATTTTTTTTCTTAAAGCACTTTAGAATGCAATTTGTTTTTTAACTATCTTAATTTTTTTTTTTTTTTTGTTACGTGGACCCGTTTTATAAGTTCAGTCAGTCTCTTTAGGATGTTGATTGTCTGGGATTACTGCAATTCCAGGTACTGACACTACAGGACTGAACATGCATTAACCCCAGACAACTAATGCCCTGTTGTGTCTTACTGTTTACAACTGCACTGTATAGCTTGCTGCTTTGGTGTTTTGACAAAATATGGTGGCTACTGCCAGCGTGATCTAAAATTACAAAAGTACAGCAGCCTTTTTTAGCTACTGAAGAACATTAAACACAGCTGACGGATATAGCTGGGAAGATTTCACTCCATCAGTCAGTGTTTCTATGTCAGTGTACTTAGTATCAGCAGCATACTATAATACCTTGGAGAAACAAAATGATTTTTCACATTATTTTCATATCACGTAATGCATGAGTTATGAAATGAGTAAATATTTTGGTGGTAATTAATGGCACTATAATTACTAGTGAGCATTTTACTATTAACTTTCTTTACACTTGGTTGACTGGCTTTTATCTGTACATTACAACTGCCCAGTTGTACAGTAGTTATGCATTACAACCACCCAGCTGTAATCACTCCATGTCAATCAAGCTTGCACTGTGAGTGGTGCAAGCAGCAGTCCCACAACTGCCATCATTTTGCAAAATCAAAATCTCTCTCAAAACACAATAAAAATTATTTTTCCCTAACCTTTCTACTTTAATATTTTATCCAGTATGTTAGCCTGAATGTAAACACAACTGGAGCTGCACAGCACCTGTATGGCCTCGCACCCTGGCTCCGCACTGCTCACCTGTATCACTTTATACAGTGGAGTGGCTTGGTGTTATGCTGTAAATGCACCATAGTGCCACGCAGCTTTGGCTGTGTTTACATTTGAGCTAACATACTAGATGAAATATTAAGGCACGCAGGTTAGGAAAAAACTATCTTATTGGCTTAAAAGCCTACGTGGGCGGTTTTCTTTTGGGGATGGAGTGTTTTCAAAGATATGTGTTTTCTTTACAATTCATAATTTTTTAAGGCTTTTAAAGCCCATAATTTATTAAAAATGCTCACCAGTAATTAAAAAAAACAAGACATGGGTGGGTGGGTGTAGACCAGATTCTTACACACACCCATGGTGTGGGATGCTTTTTTAATAACTGGTGACTCCCCTTTAATGCATTATCACTGCAATCAAATGCCACAATAACTGCGTATGACCTCACACCCAGTTATTATGGCATTTCTGCACTTGAGCTGTCCTGCTCTATGTGGAACACATCATATCCTGGTTCTCAAACCCAACCAACCTAGCAGCCAGTCATACAAACTGGCACCAAGAGATCATTTTCTCCTTATGACACTATACTAAGGGGAAGGATGAAATTATATTTCCTTACCAGATCATGGACTCCATGCAAAACACAGACAGAAACAGCCTAGAGTAAAGGAGTCCTTTGTGAGCAGTATAGGTGGCTAGTACCATGCCTTCTCATATTTTTGTTTAAATTCAGCATTTGTGCAGCACTTGACCAGCAGTCCACTCCCCCATATAGGGACAAACAATATTTAAAAGTTTCCTACATGTAGGGAACTAGGTTAAAAGCTTATTTTCAGTTACACTAGTTTCCCCGAACCACCGATGCTGAGGGAGACAGCATCAGGTGGTCAAAGAGGAGAAAACTGTTTTTTGGTTAAAAACACCTAGCACCAGTTATTATAAAAAATAAAACATGTGTAACTGTGTGTCTATGAGTTGTTTTTTTAACACCCTCAATGTGTGATGAATGCATAAACCTTTTGAGCTTCCCTCTCAAAGTCTGAGTCATCATACACCTTGGGTGTGTAAAAAAAAAAAATAATAAAAAAACAGTTACATGCGCATTAGTCTCTGTATAATTACTTGTGATGTTTTGTAATGCTCAGATAATAGGTTTTTAAAATGCCTTACAACCCCTCCAGTTGTAATTATGCATTAGTAAACCAGACAAACCTTGCGCATGCAATCCCAAACAGGCAAATAAACTCCAAATATTTGTAAAGTAGTCCACATTTTATTACCTTACTTTTAAAAAAAAATTTTTGGCTCTCAGTTTATGTGCCTTTTTGCTCGGCCTTATCTCTCTGGAGGGAGCCCCCAGTCCCATCCCCCAACATCCACCAGCCAGCGCCGATGATTACCCCTAAGGCTTCCCCCCCCCTCCTGAGGCCAGTGGGGCTCCCCAACACTAGCCAAAGATCGGATCCATTGTGGCAAGCATTCTGGCTATTTGGGGGTGGAACCTGCGAGGCGCCCTCCATCATCTGCTGAGCAATCTGTTTTTCTCATCTGGTGTACTCCCATAGTACTGGGGCGTGCAATGATGCCAGTGACAGTGGCGTAAATGCTCCCGTATGTGCACCGCCAGGCATCTGCACTGTCTCTACCCCACATTGGCAGCATCGGCACGCAGCCCCCAGCCTCTGCTAGGGGCCAGTCATTCGCAGACCACTGGAGTCCCCCCTCCCAAAGGAGTGCAGTTCCTGAGATGCTTGATCCTTCTCCTTCCCTGCTGACCCCCGGCGGCCTGCGCTCATTCCCAAACACAGGTCGCCAGTGTGGTGTCCAGTGCCTCAACCCTAAGTGCCACCAGGCCAACAATGTTATTAACTTATTTAATACATGATAGAAATGGTTCCATGTCAATACCGTGCATGGAAATACAGCGCGGCCAATAGCAGTGCGGTAAATAAGTCGCAAATTAATACCATGCATTACAATTACAACTCATTGACATTACATTGCAAAGTAGCTGCAAAGTAGATTATGCTATGGCTGTACGTGTGAATAGCAACATGACTACTGTACATAAAGTTTCTGTTATGGGTATTGAAGCCATCCCCAAAAATGTAAGAGGAGGTGAACTGGAGAATTTACTTAATTGCAAGGAACAACAGTGGATTTTTAAATTAGGGGTTTTAAAACCCCCAGGGCTTAAAGGTAAATTTGAATTGGCCCCTTTTTTGAAAAGAAAAACAAGCAGAAAATAAATGAATATAGTCATTCAACTATGTTTTTTTTTTTCCTCTCTTTTATGTTTGTTTTTCCAACTATCTCCCCATGGTTTTACTTTCTTTTTCTTTTCCTCCCCCGCCCTTTTTCCTTTTTCCCTCCCTCCCTTCCTTTTCATTTGAGCTTTTTCTTAGTATATAGATATAATTTTATAATTCAATAAAAGTACTGGTGTAATTTGTTTCACTTTCCGCCCCTTTCATTTTGAGCTTTTCTTAGTATATAGATATAACTTTATAATTCAATAAAAGTACTGGGCATTTTGTTTTGTTTTGATGACATGTGATGATTAAAATATGCATATTTTGGATTAATTATGATGGCAAGTGGTAAGTTGGATGTTTTTCTAAATCTACTGTTATTACATCTACTGTATTTTTAAAAATGGCAGGTTCCAAGAAGAAAATGGTCAAATGGAATTTGAATATAAAACTATAAATGTGGTTGCTGACTGTTTTTAAATTCACTAGGTGGTGGGCTGTTGTAATTTCCTGGTTACTAATAAATTATTATATTATTATCTGTCTATAAGAAATTAAGGGCAAGTATAGCTTTAAAAGAATAATAAAGATATAGTACTGAATTGTCAACACTTGCTGCTTAAAAAGGTAGATACTCTGATAGGCTGCTTTTATTTGAAAAGTAATTGGGAAGTGTATATAACACACTAGGTGATCTTTCTGTAATTAGCTCTGATGAAGCCCCAATGGTGGGGTGAAACCTAAGCCGAGCAGACAGGCTTACCCTGTGCTGCTAGTACCTGTATTTTCTGTTTCCTTCTACATGAAGCTTTAATAAACCAAGCATGGACTAAAATGGTTTATTTTTTCATTCTTGGGTGAATGGAGTGAGCATCCTTTTCATTACAAGTATATTGCAAAGTAGCTGTTTTTGTTGACTGTGTATTTAAAATACTTCTTTTTTTTAACTCATTTTTATTCAAGAAATAAAAGTACATCTTTGTGATACAAAAGCCAGGTAACCATGACTATGACAGTTACATATACTACATGTTGCAGTTAGGTAATTACACTCGACTTTCCTGCCATTTCATTATTTACCAAGGTCCAAAACCCTGCAATCATCAAAGTACATCTTATCCAGAATCTCATATTCTCGTATTCTAACAATAATTAAAATTTAATAAACTCTTTCAGCTCCAACTTGAAGTCTTATAAACTAGTTAGAACTATCACTATGCATGGACATCTGAGAATAAAACTAAAGCAATACATAAATTAGAGATCTCAAACATATGTTCAGAGGGTGGGGAGGGGCACCTGTCGAAGCGAGCGGTCCTCTCTACTATTACGGGATTATTATTTTATCTTATAATGTGCAATGTCTTCTTTTAGGCTATATTTCTGTTTGGGCTAACTTATTATGGATGGTCTCAGGGGGCTTTTCCTGTCTAATCACCAAATCCTGGAATCAACCGCAGCCAAGGATTCCATAAGTCCCTAAACTTTTCCTCCCTGAGATGGAGTCTTGTTGTTAGGTGTTCCATCTCACAGTTGGAATTTACTCTGTTTTGCCATTCTGGGAGTGTCGGAGAGTCTACTTTGAGCCAATGGGATACGAGGCATTTAAGGGCTGCCACCATGAAAATCTGGGCTAATAGGGGTGTCACATCAGGATAAGGATAAAAAGGCCAGTAAGGTGGAGGGGACGAATGACGCTAACTCTGCCAAAAGGGTGTGGTTAGCCCTCAAGGCCCTAAAGAAAGACAAATCTCCTGGGCCGGATGGCATTCATCCAAGAGTACTATGGGAATTGGCGGACATACTGGCTGCACCCCTGGCAGAGCTCTTCAACAGGTCACTTGAGATAGAAAGGGTACCTAGGGATTGGCGAGAGGCACATGTGGTCCCAATCCATAAAGGGGGGGTCGAGAGAAGTACCAGGTAACTATAGACCCATCAGTTTGACCTCGGTGGTGGGAAAATTAATGGAGAGTATACTAAAGGAACGATTGGGGGTATACTTGGAGGAGGTGGGAGGTCTGGATAGTCGGCAACATGGGTTTGTGCCAGGTAGATCATGTCAAACCAATCTTGTGGAGTTCTAATGAAGGTAACATCAGAACTGGACAGGGAAAGCCCGTGGATGTATTATTCTTGGACTTCAGCAAGGCATTTGACTCTGTCCCCTACAATGGTCTGGTGGAGAAACTGATGGGGTTGGGAGTAGGCCTTTGATGGCCAGATGGATTGAAAACTCGCAGCTGGATGCACCCAGAGAGTAGTGGTCTGTGGGGAGCTCTCAACCCTAGAGAGGTTGGTAGTGGGGTAACGCAGGGCTCCTGTCCTGGGTCCGATCCTGTTTAATGCATACATATCGGACATCAGAGATGGTATAAGGTGTGAAATGAGTCTCTTCACTGATGACTCCAAGATGGGAGCAGTAGTTGAGGGAGAAGAGGGGAGGTTGGCCCTGCAAGGGGACCTGGACACCCTGGAAAGCTGGGCTCACACATGGAAATTAAATTTCAATATCACCAAGTGCAAGGTGTTACATCTTGGGCGGGGAAACCCTAAACACAGGTACACCCTGGGAGGGGAGGCGCTGGAGGCCTCAATAGGGGAAAAAGACCTAGGGGTCATGGTGGATGCATGTATGAATAACTCTGAGCAGTGCAGGAGAGTGGCTAGCAAGGCAAACAGGATGTTGGGATGCATCATAAGGGGGATCACCTCTTGGAGCAAGGAAGTGATACTGCCGCTGTACAATGGACTGGTTAGACCACACCTTCAGTACTGAGTACAGTACTGGAGACCACACTTGAAGAGGGACATACAGCTCCTGGAGAGGGTACAGAGGAGGGCAACTAAGATGATACGAGGGCTAGGGGATTTGACGTATGAGGACAGACTTGAGAAGCTCTGCCTGTTTCTCATTGGAGGAGAGGAGAGAGGGGACATGATTGAGGTCTTCAAGTACCTCAAGGGAATAAATAGGGTAAACATGGAGGGGATCTTTAGACTAAAGCAGGGAGGTATCACCAGAGGGCATGGTTTGAAGTTGGAAGGTGGAAGGGTGAGGGGGGAAAAGAGGAGGAGGTTTTTCACTGAGAGGGCGGTGGACCCTTGGAATGCACTGCCTGGCGAGCTGGTTCAGAGATCCACAGTGTAGGGCTTCAAGAGAGGCTGGGACAGACACAGAAAGTGGATGCATCAGATGATGGCCTGTCCCAGGGGGGTGGGGATGGAGGATAGGGGTTTCTGGAACACAAGGGGGAGAGGGCCTCGGCACCCAAATAGGGATCTAAGGTTTGAGCAGACTCGATAGACCGTAAGGCCTAATCTGCTGGCAAATAGTATGTTAGTATTTTCTTTGAGCTAAAGGTAGGTTCAGGACCGAGGGTAATCCCAACACCCATTCAGTCATGGCATCAGGAATATCCACCATCAGTACTGTATTGGTGGAGGTCCTCACCTCTTCCCAAAACCCTCTTACAACTGGACAGTCCCAAAAGATATGGAGATGGGATCCTACTGATCCGCATTTTCTCTAGCATCTGTCAGTATTAGTTGTATGGAAATGTTTTGAAATTTTAGGTGTGTAAAAAAACCTAACCAAACTTTGCCAATAAAATTCACGCCAGCCCAGGGAGGAAGTTACTCTCCAACTTAAAGTTACACGTTTAACCCAAGATTCCTCTGATACTGGACTTAGTCCTTCCTTCTGCCATGCCTCTTTAATATTAAAGATAATGTGCAACGGTTTTTACATATTTTTTATAAAAGCTTGAAAAACTGAAATTCAAGTCCTTGTGTCATGATTAGTGTTTCCTGAAAATTTTTTGCTGTTTGGTTTTGTGGTTTTCTTTAGATCAGAATTTGTTAACTTGCTCTACAGAAGCTGAAAACAGTGGAGTTATTTCTGTCCTCTCAGTCAAACTTAAAGTGTGATGACATCATTTTGGAGTAGCTTGCTCTTTCACATTCCCTGTCAGAGCAGTTGTTTGTAGAGTTAATGATTTGCTGAGCTCTCCAAGTTTCTTACAAACCCAGTCTCTGGTTTGTGTTGGCTAGATCAGCTTAAAATATATCATTATCTTCTCATAAAAAGCTGATTATTTCAGATGCAATGCTGAATTGAAGTAGTGGAAATCTTTCACTGTGAGAAATCAGCTTGTCTGTATCGAAGCTCAGTTTTTTCTAATCAAAACTCTGATTTTTTTCTAACTATATAACATGGCTATTTAATGAACACAAAATAAATCTAAATTTTATTCATTCACAGAAACAGTTTGTCTTTGATGAAGCCTTCATAAATACATCCATGTAAGAACATTTTTTCATGTCAGACGGACAAGCAGTACATGTGCTTGAAATATTGTAGCAGGGTGTGACAGGCACTTGTCTGAATTCATAAATTTCAGTTCTTTGGTGGTTTCTGTGCAAAAGTACATCATGTATGTGTATAACTAGAAACACTATATGGCATCCCGATGCACTGTTTCTCTGCCCCACAGGTGAGGCAGCAACAGTCTACTGCCACCTGTCCACACTCCACAATCCCCCTGTCTTCTGCTCCACATTCGAGGCTGCTGCATCCTGCTGCCCACTGTCTTCTCCCACACAATCATGGATTGTGCACCCTGCTGCCTCCATCCCCTGCCTAAAGAATCAGGACTGCTGCATTCTGTCACCCCCTGCCCAAACAGTTGAGGTTGCTGCACCCTGCTGCCATCTCTCCTCCACCCTCACAGGTTCCCTGCCTCCACAGTTGGGGCTGCTGTACCGTGCTGCCCTAGCCACCAGAGGTGGGGTTTTTGCTACACAACAGACAGTTAAACTACAAACAGCCCAGGTTGGGAGGGATGCAGGCAAAGGGTTGCAAACCCAATGAACACAAACAGACCAAAATTATCATCTGCATGCCAAGCTTTGTAAATGAAGTACTGTCCACCCAAAGTTGAATCCAAAAGGTTTTCCAGCAAGGTGTAGCAGAGGATCGGACTCTGGTGGTGGGGGACAGCAGGGTGCAACTGCCTCAACTGTGGAGGTATGCAACAGGGTACAGCAAATGCCCTGAATCTTGTGGCATGTGGCAGCATGGTGCAGCAGTCCTAACTGCTGAGGCATGGCCACAGCAACCTCAACTGGGTAGAAAGGAGCAGGGTGCAGCATCTCTGTCTGTGGTGACAGGGGGTAGAAGACAGCATGGTGCAGAAGCCTTAACTGTGGGGCAGGACACATGGGGCATCAGGGTACAACAGCCCTGACTGTGAGATGCTGTACATGTGTGCAGCAGCCCTGACCATTTGGGGCAATGGAAGTGGGTAGCATGGTGCAGCAAAAGCCACACCTCTGGTGGCTATGGCAGCATGGTGCAGCAGCCCCAGCTATGGAGACAGTGGACCTGGTTCTCTAGGGCTTAGCACAGCAGCCATGAATGTGGAGACAGGAACAGGGGGCAACAGGTGCAGCATCCTTAACTGTGAGGGTGGAGGAGAGAGGGCAGCAGGGTGCAGCAACCCCAATTATTTGGGCAAGGGACAACAATGTGCAGTAGTTCTGACTCTTTAGGCAGGGGATGGAGGCAGCAGGGTACACAATCCCTGACTGTGTGGGAGAAGACAATGGGCAGCAGGGTGCAGCAGCCTTGAATGTGGAGAAGAAGTCAGGGAGCTTGTGGGGGCAGGGGACTGGTGGCAGTAGACTGCAGTTGCCTCAACTGTGAGCAGAGACATGGTGTACTGGGATGCCACATAGTGTTTCTAGCTATACATATACATGATGTATTTTCACACAGAACCACCAAAGTACTGAAATGTGTGAGATCTGACAGTACATGTGCTTGAAATACTGTAGCAGATTGTGACAAGCATCTGTTTGTCAGTCTAACATGAAAAAAAATTCTTACGTGATTGTATTTATGAAAGCTACAGTAAAGAGAAACTGTTTATGTGAATGAACAAAATTTAGATTTATTTTATATTCATTAAACAGCCCTGTGTTATATAATTAGAAAAAAAATTAGGTTTGATTAGAATAAACAGAGCTGTGATACAGACAAGCTGATTTCTCGCAGAAAAAGATTTCCACTACTTCAATTCAGCGCTGAAACTGAAATGATCAGTATTTTATCAGAAGATAATGATATGTTTTAAGTTGATCTATCTAAACACAAACCAGAGACTGGGTTTGTAAGGAACCTGGAGAGCTCAGCAAACCATAAACTCTACAAAGTACTGCTCTGATTAGGAATCTGAAACAGCAGGCTACTCCAAAATGATGTCACTGCATTCCAAGTTTGACTGAGAGGACAGAAACAACTTCAGTGTTTTCAGTCATTGTAGAGTAAGTTAACAAATGCTGATTTAAATAAAACCAGAAAACCAAACAGCATGAAATTTTCAGGAAACCTTAATCATGACACAAGGACTTGAATTTCAGTGTTTTAAGCTATTATTAAGAATATGTAAAAACCGTTGCACATGATCTTTAAGTAGTGGGACTGGTTCCTTCAATGCCATCCGGGCACAGTGGTCTGAAATATATCTTCCTTTTACTTTTATCATTACCATACTGTAAACAAAGTCTTCCCAGGGATTCTTCTGTCTGCTTATACGTGCAAGATGGCCAGGCATATCCAGATAATGTCTCACTTGTAGGTACCTAAAAAACTCTGTCCGAGGTAAATTAAATGTAGCCTGGATCTGCTGAAAGGACATGAACATCCCCTTTTCTACCATCTGTGCGAACCTTATAATTTTACCTTTTTCCCCATCTTTCATAGCCCTGGTCCATGTGCGGGGGAAGGAAGTCTGGGTTATACCTGATTAATGACAAAGGGCCTAAAGTGCCTTGTCCCCCCATTTTATGTCTGACTGTTGAAAGAATTCTTAAGGAGTGTTTTATCCATGGATTGTTTATTTGGTTTATAAAATTCCTAGAAAAGGCCAAACGTGGTAAAGTAAACAGAGGAAATGGACAATCTCCCCCATTCTCAATTTCATACCACCCGGATTCTAGGCGCTGTTTAGCCCATGTATTTACTGCTCCCATCTGACTGGCCAAGTAGTAACATTTTAGATTGGGGAGCCCAAGGCCTCCCTGTGATTTTACTCTCTGGAGTGTGGACTGTTTAATTCGAGGTCTGTGACCCCCCTCCCCTCCCAATATGTATTTACTAATTCCTGTCCTAATTTTGTACCAGTAGCTTATAGGGATTGGGATTGGCCAAGTAGTGAAAAGAAATAAAAATCTTGGAAGCAGGTTCTTCTTCACTGGGTCTATCCTGCCCACCAGAGATAAGGGAAGCAATGTCCATCTGGCCATATCCTTCTACATATCATTCCATAATTTGTTATAATTAATATTAAACAGTTTGGATCTGGCTTTGGTGACCTGTATTCCAAGGTACCTCAACTGGTTATTTTTTGCCCGTGCAAATGGGAAACTCTTTTTGAACTCCAAGGGGCAGGTGCCACTAAGCACTAGGGCCTCTGATTTGTTATAGTTTAATTTTGTACCCTGAGACCGCTCCAAAAGACTCAAGGACCCGGAGCAAGTGCGGCACCGAGGGTTCAGGATTTCCCAGGAAAAATATAGAGTCGTCAGCGTATAATGCAATTCTATGTTCTAAGGACCCCGTACGTACCCCCCTCTATATCCTGGCTCTGGTGGATCGCTGTTGACAGAGGTTCTAGGAAAATGGCAAACAGCACCGGGGATAATGGACACCTCTGCCAGGTGCATCTATGAATTGGGAATCTCCCAGAATTGACACCATTTACTCTCACTTGTGCCTGAGGGGGCAGTATATAGTTTTTCAATTATCCCTAGAAATTTGGGGCTGAACTGCATTTTCTTCATTGTTGTATGTAAAAACAGCCAATTCACTCTATCAAATGCTTTTTCTGCATCCATAGATATTGCCAGTTGGAATTTTGTTTGATCTTTCTGAGCTAAAGTAATGTTTAGGAACCTTCTGATGTTATCGTATAAAAACCTCTCCGCTATGAAGCCTGTTTGATTTGAGTGGACTAATTTAGGGGCAACCTTCTGCAGTCGATCTGCCAGAATACCAGTGAACAATTTAAGGTCTACATTTAATAAAGAAATAGGGCGGTATGAACCGCACTGCTCCGGGTCCTTGCCCTCCTTGTGAATAACAGAGATCTGCGCATATCTCCATGAATCTGGGGTTTCACCCTCTCTTTGAATGTGATGGAAGCATGCCAGGAGAGGGGTCACAAGGTCTTTGTGAAGGGTTTTATAGAACTCTGCTGGAAGGCTGTCTAGGCCTGGAGATTTCCCAGTTTTTAATTCTTTAATTTTCTGCAGCAACTCTTGCCTGGTAATTAGGCCCTCCAAGAGTTCCCTATCCCTTGCATCCAGCTGATGCAAGGGTAAAGAGTTCAGAAACTGATCTATCTCCATCGGATGAGAATCCCCCGGGTTCAGACCTGTATAGATTCCTATAAAAGTCATAGAAAGTCTCCGCTGTCTTCGTAGGGTCCTCCGCCAGAGCATTCCCACCTTCCAGTGTTCTGTTTCCTCCCACTGTTCTGCTAACTACCTGTTTTCACAGAGCTGTCACCAGGACTTTCCCTGGTCTATTGACTTCTACGTAATACTTCTGGTTAATCCTGCAGAGCATTCCCTCCCCATCTGGCTAGGAGATTTTTAAACTCTGTTTTCCAAGCCAAATTTCTTTATCAACAGGGTCCAGTGTTAGCTTATGTCGGAATTCCGCCTCCTGCAAGTCATTTTCTAAATTTCTTTGCTTTTCCAATCTCTTGTGCTTTTCCCTCGAGCTGTAGGAGATGATATGAGCTGTCAGATATGCTTTCAGAGCATCCCAGATGACCGCCGGGGGGGGGGCCCTACTGGTCGCAAGGAACATCCCTATATGCTTTGAGATCTTCTCTTTGAAGTTCTAGGAGTTTAGAAAATCAATGTTTAGCCACCAGTTCAAGTTTCTGATAGTTGGAACAATTTTTACGTGTATCTGAAGGGGTGCATGGTCTGACCATTTCATGAGTAGAATAGTGCAGGTTTGGATACAGGAAGACCTTTCTCTGAGCAGCACGAAGCATGTCTATATAGGAGTAACTCTGATGTCTATCAGAATAGAAGGTGAAATCCTTCTCTTTCGGGTGACGAAGTCTCCAGGCATCTTGTAGTCCCAATTCATCCATTAACCTTTTGAGATACCCCCCCCCTCGGAGTGGACTGTGGAGCCTCTTTTGTCCCATCTGTCTGATATCACTCTGTTGAAGTCCCCAACCCCCCCATAATATGAAAGGTCTCAGGCTCCGCCAAAACTTTCATTAGTTCCCTTCTAAGGAATAAGTGGTTCTCTCGGGATTCATTTGGGGCGTACAGGTTCAGGAGTATGCATCTAACCTCATTAACTGTTACATGTAACCTGACGTAGTGGCCTTCTGGGCCCAAGTCTATGGAGATGACTTTAATCGGAGAGTTTTTCCTAATTAATGTTACCGTGCCCCTCCTGTGTGGATGTGGTGACCAAGTGGTGCCATCTGCCTCCTCCACCCACATTCTGCACAATTTCGATTGTTCAATTTCAGTAAGGTGGCATTCTTAAATAAAAGCCACATCTGTTTGGTACCTGCCCAACTCTTGTAAGACCCGTGCCCTTTTAATTGGGTTGTTAAGGCCCTTGACATTGTACGAAATAAAAGATAGCGCCATCTTTGTGATTACAAGACATGGTTATCCTATCATCAAACCAGACAATAAGCACATACTTTCCCCTCCCCTCAACTCCCGCCTGCACCCTCCTTGTCGATTAATATTTGTGTTGCGAGAGTCTGTCCAGGCATCTGAAAACAGTAACTTCAACAATCTTATTATAAAACACTTAAAGAACCGTAAAACAACTTTAACTGATGGCTTCCAAAAAGTGTCTGTGGTCCCCACTCCTGCTGTTGTCAAGGTGGGTGGGATGGTGCAACACCCTCGGTTGCACCTAGCCAAAGCCCAAGTTGGGCTAAGGGGTAATGAATCTTATCAGCACCTGGCTTCAACCAACAACACTTCTAGTCGCTGCCCAACCAAGTAAAAACACAACAACTTATTTCAAACTTCAAGTTCCTACCAAGCTGGGTATACATGTTTAAATTTCAAAACTCAAGACAATATTGTAACATATTAGAGATTGTCATTAAAAGTGGACCCTCTTTTCCTCATGCAACATGTTAGTAACCGCTTCATGAGTCCCCCTTTTTTTGTTTAACCTATTTGTCCTCTTACTGAAATGGACAGACATGGCACTTCTTCGTTTCAGGCCTCCCATCTGAATGCCACAAGCTTCTCATTTTCATGCCTGTCTTCTTGTTTTGTCTCAGTTCAACCTTCTAGGTGAAATCCCTCTGGTCGAGCCAATTTACTTACTGTTCAAAAGAGGAAAAACATGCATTGGCTCCTTGCAAATTAAAACTACAGCTCTTCACCTTTTTAAACTGGCTCCTCATGCTGGGCTTTCTGCACGACTTTTTGCTTCACTCCTCTGCTCTTCTTCAAGCTTCTGTTGGATCTTTGTGGCAGAGAGGAACCTCGAATAGAGGTCTTGGCTCTCGCTCCTTCAAGTTGGTCTAAGGGAAGGTTGTCTAATCGGTTGTCTGCAGTTGCTCTCGTTGCTCTGCTTCTTGGGCCTTTCACCATGTACCAACGCTGACATTCCAGCTCTTTAATCATCTCTGGGTCTAGCAGGGAGGGCACAGAGATGTCCCTTTGTTTCAGTATGTTGGCCACTTATGAGATTTTGGAGAAAGTGTAGGTTCCGGAGTCGGTTATAATTTTCAAAGTAGCCGGATAATCTAATCGAGCCTTAACTCTTTTCGCCCAGAGCTGTTTCAGTATCGGGAGCAGCCTCCTTCTTTGATCCATAGTAGCGGAAGCATAATTGTGTTTGAAGAAGAGCCTTGTATCCCGAATGTGATCTTCTTCTTCGCCCGGGCCCTCCTTAAAATCTCTGATTTAGTGCGGTAATCTAAAAACGTCACAATTACCAACCTAGGCCAGGCTTTTGGATCTGTCAGTTGAGCCGATAAGGATCTTATAATGTGGAGTGGGACATCTGACTCTAGTCCAAGGATCTCTCTCAAGAAACTTTCCATGTAGGAGGTCATTTGGCCGGATTCAGTGCCCTCCGGTAGGCCATGGATAAGAATATTTATTCTCTTTAATCTGTTTTCTAAATCTTCAAGTTTCTGTTGAAGCCGTACTTCTCAAGCATGTAACGGAAGTATGGTGCCATTATGGAGATCAACTGTTTTGGAGGTTTCTGTTACATTTTGCTCAAGATCAGTGATTTTTTGTTTGTGCTCTTTTTGCTCCGATTTAATCTCAGTGAGATCTTTTTGTATGTGAGTAAGGGTGTTCCCCAGTCTGTGCAGCTCTTTATACAGTTTTTTTGAGGTGATAGTAAATGTAGCTGCCTCCTCTGAGCTGTCGTCAGCTGCAGGGTCGAAGCCAGAAACACTCGAGTGCCGAGGCGATCTATGGCCTGAATCCAGTACTTCAGAGTGTTTGTTACTATGGTCAGATTTCTCTCCATCTGCCTTAAATTCTTTCAGCCACTGCCTCGTAATAGCCATCATATCATCAATTTTACATTGTTTCCCTCTTGAAGCCAGTTTGGTTCCCAGATGGGGGTGGATTTAGGAGCAGCCCTAGGACAGCTTCAGTGTGATCAGTCTGCCATTGATGATGACGTCACCGGAAGTCCAAAATGCTTTTTTATGTAAAACATTTTTCATAAGCACATGGAAGAGGGTGTGTAGACGTTGACTACATGCAAAACATGAGCAGCATAATTTTGACCAGCTAGAACCAAGACATGCCTTAGCTATGTACCTTCTGACACTGAAATGCGGGTCACTTATACATCCAATGTGGATACGGAGCAATGTTGCTGTGACAGAGCTGTGCCTTAGCTAGCAATTCTGTGGGGTAAAATGGTGAGAGGGGCTCATAATAATATTACACAGCTGAGAGGCATGTTTGCAAATAACACAACATTGTACAACAGCACTTCAGCTATTTATTTCATTTGATTATTTTACTGGGAATAAACCCAATTGCGTTGGGCATTGTATTTATTATATGAGTATCTAGGGTGGCAACTATTTTCAAGAGCATGTTCATAATGCAAAAGATTTGGGTTAGTTCAGCTTGCACGTTTACTGCCACATATGTGTGTTTTTGCTAGATATTGCTCCACTTCAGTTTCAGGATCAAGATTGTGCTGTTTGGGCATTGCAATGAAATGTGACTTTAGCAGTTTTTGTTATGCGTATTTAAAGCTGTGCTTAAATGCTCACGCTAGAATTACCATGCGGTATTGACGTGATACCGATAGGGACAGTACTGGGTGTATAGTCAAATACCATAGAGCTCCCAGTAGCTGCCACTGAACCTCCCAGTGCCGTTTTGCACTTGTGAACCTTGGTAAACATACGAACATACGAAGAAGCCAGCAGAAGAAGGCTATTTGGTCTATCAAGTCTGTTTGTATTGCGGGGTCCACAGCTTGAGTTAATGTCCCTGCCTTCCCTCCCCACTCCTCCCATCCTCCCTATCCATGATCCTTATCTTCCCCTTATGCCTATCCCAGCTCTCTTAAAGCTGCCCACTGTCTTCAATGAGATGACCTCTTCCAGCAGCGTATTCCAAGTGTCCCCCACCCTCTCTGTGAAGAAGTGCTTCCTGACCTCCCTCCTAAACCTCCCACCCTCCAGCTTAAGACTGTGCCCCCTTGTGTTATGGTTGCTACTCAGCTTAAAGAGATTCTCCTTATCAACCTTATTTATCCCTTTCAAGTAACTGAAAGTCCCATTCATGTCCCCTCTCTCGTTCCTGTGTTCCAGGGAGTACATGTTCAGTGCCCTCACAACCTCTCCTCGTATGCCTTACCCTGCTGATCTGCTATCTTCTTTGTAGCCCTCCTCTGGACCTTCTCCAGTAGATTAATGACCTTTTTGAGGTGTGGGCACCAGTACTGAACCCCATACTCAAGATGTGCCCTTACCAGTGACCTGTACAAGGGCAGTATAACCTCCTCTCTCCTACTACTGATCCCCCTAGATGTGCATCCCAGCATCTTGTTTGCCTTTGCTGCTGCTTTCTTGCACTGCGTGGAGTGCTTCAGGTCAGTAGTGATTATTACTCCCAGCTTCTTCTCTTCCTCTGATGCGATACTCGGACTCCACCCAGGTAGTACTCCGTCCTGGGATTCTTGGCTCCAATAAGCATAACTTTGCATTTCTTGGCATTGAAGCCAAGCTGCCACCTGTACAGGTGTCAAACAGCATTGGAAGGTTCAATGGCAGCTACAGGGAGCACTTTGGCATTTGGCTATATGCTCAGCACTGTTTCTATCTTGTATTACGTTAATAACATGTTGACTACTTTACAAATACTATTTGGAGTTTATAGGCTGAAAGGAGGACAGTTGGTGGTGAGGTATAGGTCACAGCGGTGGGAGTTTGGTTTCATGTTGAGTGCAGATTTGCTGGCTCAGTGGAACGCTGCTGAGATTCTGTTTGAGTACGGTGTTATCGGCTGCAGAGTAGAGGACCACACCATAGTCAATCCTTCAGACGATACGCTGCATGCTAGCAGTTTTTCTGCTTCAGGGCTGAGGTTGTGCTTGTTTCTCTACAGCAAGCCAAGGCATTGGTGGATATTTTTGGCCAGGGAGTCGGCGTAAGATGTGAAGGATAGAGTTGAGTCAAGTTGTACACCCAGGTACTTGAAGACCTGGATCTGTTCAATGGGATTCCCATCTGGAGTGGTGATGTGCAGCTCCAGACTATTCTTCAGGGCATGGATGTTCCCAAACAGAAGATATTTGTTTTCTTGGCATTTGTGACCAGCCTGTTAGATCTGAACCAGTCACAGACCTTGCTAAAGTCAGACTGTAGGCTGTATTTCAGTGTGTCTCCAGGCTGCTGTGTGAGGTGATGATGACTGTGTCATTGGTATATAGTAATGATTTGGAGTTGACACAAATGTCTGGGACTTTGCTGATGAACAGGCTGAATAGCAGGGGGCTGAGGATTGAGCCTTGAGACTCCAGTCATTAGAGGTTGCAAGTTGGCGATCACCTCTCCAAACCTAACCTTTTGCGATCTGTTGGGTAAGTAGTCAGATAACCACAGTGTGGCCTCATCCGACAGTCCCAGCTCTCAGAGCTTTATGATTAGAAGGTCATACCTAACTAAGTCAAGGGCTTTGGAGAGGTCGAGGAAGGCTGTACAAACATATTCACCTTTTGTCTAGGGCCTTGTTGAGTTCTTAAAGGGACAGTAAACATTGCAAGGGTCACTCAAATTGTGAAAGTCTGTGAAAATATATTTCAAATGAGGCACAGGACATCCTTGTAGGTGTCAGGAGTCCTGAGATATAACTATCTAATTAATCTGTAAATCAAAACAAGACAGCATCCATATTAAAACAGGAAGTGATGTCACTGAGGGGCAAGCTGCATGTTGTTAACTACAGCTTGCCCCTCAGTGACATTACTGTTGATCTCATGATTCAATGAAATGGCTGCTGCATTGCTTTTATTTACAGATGATTTAGGTAGTCATAACTCAGGATTCCTGACACCTAGAAGTAAGCCCAGTACCTCATTTGAAAGATCTTTTTATTGGCCTTCACAATTTGAGTGACCCCTGCAATGTTTACGGTCCCTTTAAGATAGCTCATGTCATGCGGTGCATCTTTCTGAAACCCTGTTGTTCAGCAGCGAATAGGCTGTGATACATGATGTAGGACACCAGTTGGTTGCTGACAATCTTTTCTAAGGACTTATAAAGCAGTAGAGGATAGCAATGAGCCTATAGAGACTGCCATGATATCATCAATGTTAAAGACTGAGACTATGTTGGCTCACTTCCTGATTTTTAATACCTTAATGTCCAAGCAGTCCGGTCCAGTTTTTGTTTCAGTTGCTGAGCTTAGCACATACAGTTATATTGGTGCTTACCCACTTAAAAACTAGATTTTTGGGGTCTGCTTGTGCTAGAGGAGATTGAGGGACTATGGGGACAGGTGTTGTAGGCGGGGTGCCAGTGGGCAGGTCTTCCCCCACATTCACGAAGAAAGAGTTAAATACCTTGACGATGGCATGAGGGCAGGTGTGGTGTTCTCTCCCTTGACATTAAGGATGTTGAGGGTGAAGCGGCTTTTCTGTCCTAGTACATCACTGACAGAATCCCAAAGACTCCTGGGAGTGTTACCAGATTCAAGGATTGTTGCTTTTGGATTTACAAATGCCCCCTGTCAATGAAGGTCGCGCTGTTCATGAACTCAACTCTCATTGGTGGAGCAAGTCAAAAACCTGGCATTTATTAAAAATGATTAGCAGTAATTATTACAAAGAAAATGAAGGTGTGGTTGGGTGGGTGTGTGTGCGCAGGTAAACTAGAATTTTACACACACACACACACACACACACACAAACACACAGTGTGGGATTCTTTTACAAACTGCCCAAACTTTGTTCTGTCTTTATGTAGCATCTCACACCTTGGGTGTGTGAAAAATTCAGGTTAAACACACCAACCCATCTATTACTCTCTGTGTCACCTGCTGTAAACTCAAACTGGCGGCAGGCTGCTAGCTTGTCCGGAAGGGACTGGGCTGCTAGATTATCTTGGCCTTGCACTGTCCGAGGGCTCATATCATGGAGCTGCACACACAACAGGGTGTAAGTGATAGTGAATAATTATTATGTCATATTAGGAGCACTGCAGGCTGCAACCCAGCTTTGTCACAATGACACAACATGAATCACAGTGCAACAGAATTACTGCAAGGAGCACAATTAACCATCAAGTCTGATCTACTTCGGTAGATTAAAAAGTTTCAATTTTACCAATTGTTGCACAACTTGGTGTCGTCCATGATGTGACACTTTTCTCACTTGCTGTCCTACATGAGGAAACAAAAGGAAAAAAAAAAGTGGATTAGTGCCCACTAAGGGGTACAACAGCGTCGGAGCAAAACTGAGTACAGTGAGTAGGTCCGTCGGCAGCGAGTGTTGTAGTGCCAGTTGTTAGAGGTCTGTACCCCCTTCCCCGCCCCCGCCTAAAAAACAACAAACAGCTGGGATAGCCAGGAAATCACGGGACCCCCCCCACTAGGGACTCCACTTTCCTAGTTTGCTGTAGTGGCAACTCCCTACCAACTGTAACATACACAGATTGAGCACCGGGTGATTTTCAGTTACTTTTGGCACAAAGCCTTTGAAATTATATAGATAAATTTGATGATCAGAACCAGCGGATGGGGTCTAATAATGTGTACTGGTGCTCCCCCAGCTCTCCGGCTTGTCGTGCTTCACATTCTGCAGTAGAAGCCCCTAGTCGCCTGTGGCCGTGTGAGAGACGTGGACTATTGTCCGTCTCACACGATATTAAATATCCGTCGATATTAAATATCCGTCTACCCACTCCCAGTACGAGTAAACACATACACTGAATTCAAGATCAGTAAAGTCCTGGTTTCAATTGCTGAGCCAAGGTCTGTACCGGGAGCAGACTGCGCCAGAATCCATCCTCGAAATAAGAACAAAGTATTAAGTTAAGTTCTATAAAGGTACCTGTAAAGATACTAGCAACTATTCGCTTGTCTCCTTTTCCTTTCCTGTTGAGAGTTCTCCTTCTCCTACAGTCCGCTAGCGGCAGCCCCTCTCACTTTCGGTTTCATTTCATGGGACTGACGGGCGTGGTGAGACGGGGCCTGCCACCTCAGGTTGGCCAACGTCAGGAGAAGGAAACTTATCTCGTAGTGAGGCAAGGCGAGGAGCAAAAGTGGGCTACAGACCCGAACACACCAGAGTGACCAGCCACTGTACAGCCTAATCAGAGATATGTAGTGAAACGACTTTATATTATACAGGCACAAGACACCAGGGCTGCAGCTATGAATTGTGGGGCCCCGGACAAGTCACTTGAAATGGGCCCCTGTTTCCCAAACCAGCTAATGCCAGGGGTAATGTCAGCTCCTCAGGTGGGCCCCTCCTGAGCTCGGGGCCCCGGACAACATCCCCAGTACCACCCCTATTACTGCGGCCCTGCAAGACGCTGACTTTATTAGTCTTACCAACACCTAAGGATTAAGCCACGAGAAAGGATGGGTCTACTTCGGCCTCGTGGGCCAACCCCCCCAACAATGGATTAATTGCAGTGTAGACCCATCCTTTTGAGTGGCTTAATCCGCTTGTAACATAGCAATGAGTGTATGACTAATAGTCTTTGAATAAATGAGTACAATCACACTGATTTACTTTCAGAATACTGTATGTTGAGCTGTTAAACATGATGGCCCAGATATTCAAAAGGGTTGCGCTTGGCGCAACAGTGTTGCGCCATGCGCAACCCACTGTTGCGCCCGTGATATTCAAAAGGGAAAGTCGCGGCACAAATCCGATCGCGCTGGAGCGCATCAGTAATGTATGCAGGCGTGAGGGGCGTGCCCATGCATACCCTGTACAGTCCGATATTCAGCCCGGATGTGCAGAGCCATGCACGCAACCCTATCTGTGCCAGCACAAAGTTGATCAAAAAAGGAATAACAGATGGCCACCCACAGGTGAGCTGCCGCGTGCAGAGGCGCACTCGGCAGCTGCCACCTTGTAAGGTAACCCTATAACTCCGGCTGCACCTGGGCGCCTCCCCATGCCTGATGATGGTGGGCATTTGTAAACTGAAGAATTCTGTCCAATATCCCTGGTGGTCCAGTAGACGTGTCGTCTGATCAAGAGTATTTGTAATAAAAATATAATATGTCCATATTGGTGGTCCAGTGGACGCTGTCCCAGATCGCGTCATTTGTAATAAAAAAATATTTCAATATCCCCAGTGGTCTAGCGGTAACCCCTCCTCACCTCCCCTCACTTCGCTACTGAGTTTCACTGCTTCATTTCTCGTCAGCCGCGGTGGCGACCACCCGCCTGCCACCCCACCGCCCACCCACTGACACTGGCTGGTAGGCTGGTACACCCATTGGTCCACAGCGTGAGGGAGGGAGGGCAGGGTGGCAGGCGAGTGGGGTGCCGCCACACCGGCTGACCGGGGGGGAGCTGGGTGGTGGGGCTCAGTAGGGAGGGGGGGTACCGCTAGACCACCAGGGATATTGGACATATTTATTTTTTTTATTACAAATGCCCGCGATTGGGCAGACAGCGGTCCACTGGACCACCAGGAATATTGGACATATTTATGTTTTTATTACAAATGCCCATGATCGGGCAGAGAGTGGTCCACTGGACCACCAGGGATGATAGGGATTTTCTTAATTTACTCAGCCCACGATCGGGCGGGCAGGTCCACCAGGAATTTATGCATTTCCTTTTTTTACTGCAGCCCACGATCAGGCTGTGGAGCACATTGCCGGCTGCAGGAGGCATCGGTTCCCGACACCTGCTGCCTGGCAGGGCACCAGGTGCAAGTCGTCGGGGATTGGCGCACCTGCATGTAAATGGGGCCATAACGTCATGCAAATGGTCCCATTTGCATGTCAAGTTTTGAATATCATGGTTGCTATGCATAGCGCAATGGAACTTGTGCTACCACAGCCCCATGCTCCACTCTGGCCACTTGCACAGTGTCACTGCACCATGCACACTGCGGGTGACCAGGGTGCGATAGTCAATGATACTGTGCCATGGCGCAGCTTGGTTGAATATCGCTCAGTCACACCCCTGCGGAGCCAAGTTGTGCTGCGCCCAAGCTTGGGCCACAGCCTGGCGCAGTTTGAATATCTGGGCTGATGCATATCTATGTACTTCAAAACAATTGAAACACACCTATTGGAAATATCGTGGCTGCTACTTCACTTTTGTTAAAATAACTTTCATTACAAGCTTTAAGCTTTCTAACTTCAAAACATATTTTACAACTTTTCAAAAACTTGCAATTCACTTTCTATTTTAGGTGCTTTGATTTTCCTCTGTGTGTATTAGAAGATATGGGCTGCACTGCATGATGGGAGTGTGCTGTGGTACATTTTAGTTTTCTTCCTGCAGTTCCTTTGCAGACCAATAGGTGGCTGTCAAACAATCCTAGTAGCACAAGCACCGTTTCTCCAAATGTACTGAATTAAGCCAATCTGAAACACTTTATTGAACAACCACTATTTTGCGGAATATTATTCATTTTTTTTCCCTCTAAACTATCTAACTCAGCAGGACATAGAACAACATAACGTTTACTGCTTTCACCTTTCAAATACTTGTTTTGACTAGTAGTGTTAGTCTGTTTCTTTGATTTCTTTTTGTTTCTCTTAATTTATTTTTCTTTTCATCCATAGAAGTATCCTCTCTCTTTCATTTTGCTTTGTTTATCTCACTGTCTGTTATTTTTGCTTTTGGTTGTAGAAGCTGCATGCTCATCTTTACCACTGTGTATTCACCAAGAAAAGGCTAGGACAGATAATATTATTCAGTCATCCACAATGCATTGCACCTACAGTTGCTTAGAAAGCAGTAGATCAGAAGGGATCGTAACAGTATGTAAATGTTAACGTCTAAAGAAATATTGTTGCAGCATAATTAACAGTATATGTGGAGTTTAAATGTACAGTCTTTAGTAACTCATGAAGTTGTGTCGCAGTTACAACATACGACAATCTTGAAAATGTCAAAAACCCTGTGCCAAGCTAAACCTTAGCAAATACAAGCTGGAACAACTATAAACTATTTGCATATTATTTTCACTTGTGTACTGTTTCTTGCCTGTAGTGCATTACCAAGGTATTACATCCCAAACCATGGTCTACGTAAGTATTAATCACCGATGAAGGTGGCATCTAATGGGGAGTTAATGCATGGTTAGGACTGTTGTGGCACAAGGTCGGAGGCCGAGTGCGTACAATGGTCCAACCATGTATTAACTCCCCATTAGATGCCACCTTCAGAGGGGATTAATTCGCTTGTAACATGGACGTGCCCATTGTTAGTATGGACTACACATCTTGCTACTGATAGAAGAGAAAACACAACGAGAGTGATACGATCTACTGTGATTTTTAATGTTACTTTCACATTTCTCAACAGTACTCTCTTACACACAGATGTTGTTGTGATTGTTTTTTAATACAGTAACCTCTTGTTTGTTTCTTAACCATTGCTGCACATTTTAATTATTTTTGTGTGGCTGTTTGATTACTACATTACTTGGGATGACTCTGATTGTCTCGGTTTCAATGTGTGCAGAGTGTGTCCCTGTCTCATTTGCATACGCGTAGCGTCATTCCCTGACTCGATTCTATATTTGTGTCCTACTCCCTCTGTCTTCCACACTACTGCTTTTCATACCTTTCTGCACTTATCCCGTGTCTGTTGTGTACTCTCCCTGTGTTATTCCTCCAGCATAGTTAAAGTTCACGGTGCCGTGGACGGTAAATGAGTTAAATTTGAATGCATTTTCGGATGTGCCTCCTCTAGCTCCCTCTTCTGATGCGCTCCTTCCTCCCTCGGTCACTATTTGTGGGCTGGGTTGATTGACTCTGTGAATCTCTGCTCCTCCTTTCTGTGTCCTTCTGCCTCTGTGTTTTTCGTTAGCTTATCTCCCTGTGACATTTCTCTATGTTCATGAGCGACATTGCGACTTCCGTGCCTTTCACTCTGCTCGCCTATTTCTCCCTCTCTACTACCTCTCTGATTCCGCTACATCTGTGCCTTACTTCTATTTATCCCCCTCGCTATGTGCGCTACTGTCTTGCTCTTCTACGAGTGTGTGGCTCTTTTTTTTTTTTTACCACTGCCAGCTGTCAACCCTACTACTTTCCTTCTGCTGGCTACTTTCTGTATTTCAGGAGCAACACAGCATTATCGTCTCATAATGCTGTGTTGCTCCTGTACCACATGACGCATTCTCGCCTTTCGGCATTCCTCCTCAACGTTATTACATTTCTGCCATGTTACAATAGGTATTAGACCATGGTTGTTGGTGTACCACATGGTGTCTTTTGTCCTATCTGAATGTATAATTTTCTTTCAGTTTTATATACCATAGACAACTTAATTAGAGCAGGCTTTAGCGACAGAACAGATGTTTGTGGGGCGCTGGGGTTGTTCCACAGTAGTTTTCAGAAGGTGGTCTAGAATTTTCAGTTTCTACAGGAACACCCACCAGAGATGACAAGAAGGGACCTCAGTTTTAAAAGAGCAGATAACACCTCCAAGAAAATATAAAAAAGCCCATAATATTTTGACACCCTCCAGCCTGTGTTTCCCAATAGTTCAGTATTACTCTTCCTTGCTGTATATTCCCGGAGTTATTTGCATGAAAATGGGATTAGTGTTCCTCAAGAGTTCATCTGCTCCTGTGGCATACTCACCACCTCTAAGTCATTGCTTTTCCTGTGACATGCCTATTCCCATGGCAAACAGTGCATTGTGATGCCATTCATAGGACTATGACTATGTAGGAAATACCCAACAAGGGAAAGCGAACTGTGTGGGATTCAGATCCTGTTTTTGGCACACATTTCTTTGTAATAAATAATGGGGAGGAGAACTATATACAAGATATACAGTAGGAAATACAAGTGCATTGTACCTAAGTAATATGTTTTTGTAGTTTTCCCAGAGGCCTCAGCAATGCAGGCCTCCCCACATGTAGTCATCTTCAGATAGGAACCCAGTCATCAAGGGACTTAAAGCCACAAACCCTAGCTTGCCCAATGGCAAGAAGGCTACCAAAGGAGCCACAATCATATGACATAGCTAGATAGGCAACTTTATTTTAGAGTGCCTTACCAAACTGCTCAAGGCACTTACTTACTGGGTCCTAAAAAGCACAGAATAATCAAAAATACAAAATAACAGCAAACAGTAAACAAACTAAACAAAATCAAAATGCTACTTCTAAGCAACATTGCAACCTGGCTATATTCTTGAGATTTAAAATCCACTCCTAATGACAGAATTTACCTGATTGAGGGAACCCTGATCAACAAGGATGACTCACACCACGTCACAGGCTTAACACCACCAATTGCGGGGAAGTCCTGGTTACCCAGAACGGTTCCTGTAATGCATTGTGTTGATGCATAGTGATGGTACCAACTTCGTTTTGCCAGGATTAAGCATTAGTGCACTGACAGTCATCCATGAACTGACTTTGGCCAAACCACTGACTTGTGCGGCCACAGTGCTCAAACACCCTGCTTGGGTACAAATGAGAAATACTATTGGGTATCATTTGTGGTGTCATCACACAGTGCTAAAAAGGGGTACTGTTCATGCCACAGGACAGAGAGAGAAATGGGGGAAAAAATGTGGGGGGGGGGACAGCCAACTGTCATGGGAATAACAGCTTCAGCCTGATAAAAGGCATATCTCTGATTCCGGGTGTATCCCTGTACGGCAGGCAACTGGTCAGGCACAAAAATTTATATGACAAAAAAATTAGTACAGGACAGACTAGATGGGTAAAAATCCTCATCTGTCCCTAACTGTCTATGTACAGTATCTATGTAACTCAGTTGTACATAAACATATCTAAAAATCCCAAAAGGCTATGTTAATAGCAAGAATACCCTCATTTGTAACATCATAACCATAAAAACAGAAAAACAAACAAAAAAGCTTGAAAGTACCCCCGTTTTAGTGATAGAGTAGTGGGGCTGGTTTAACAGGTGTTCATCATCACCTCCTGGGGTGTAAGGTACTCTGTTTCACCTCATTATGCCCCTAGGGTATAATTGTCCGCTTTTAAACCAATTTCCTGCCATGCCTTAATGCTTAGTATTTCTGATGTCTGTTTTTTATAATAATCCTTTTTGCAAACACAAAAATATATCAAAATATGCAGTTGCACAGTATGTGCATGTTGTGCTAATTGCATAAGTTTCTTTGTTTCTTCCTGATTGTCGCTTTTATTTCTTAGACTGATACCTACTTTCAAACCTATTGTGCTCTGTGCAAAGAAGCCCTTTAGTACATGTCAGCATGCAGTCGAATCTCTATGCAGCTAGGACTAATGGCTGTATTATGGAGTTGCCACTTCTTCGTAAGCCATGGAGTGCTGTATGGTGCATCACAAGCAGTGGTGACGCTTGGCCACTTATGTGCCTCTGGGCCCCTAGTGATGTCAGCAGCATCTGTGCTGACACTGGTGGGGTAATGGTGCATTTTTTTTTAAGTTTACAATTTTTGGTCAGGAGAGACACACCAAGCCGGTGCTTGTTTCCAGGTGCATTCTGGGAGCACAGGATTTGCTCGTGGTCACACAGTATGCAAGTGATGGGTGTGGGATTCAGACCCAGTTCTCCAGGTTTGCAGCTCAGTGGCACTGACCAATCCAGTATACAGCCCTTGAGAGCCAAAGACGAATGTTGAATTGATGGCAGGTAGGGTAAGCAAACACAACCATCAGGTGCTGCAAGCCCCCCCCCTCCATCGTTGCTTAGGTCCACTTTAACTGCTACCTGTGTGTGGCCCCAACGTCTGTCATGGGGTCAGAAAATGTCATTTTGTTAAGTAGTTATTTAGAAAACTTTTACCAGGAAAGGCAAACTGTACTGAAAACAGCATGTTAATAGAGGTGTTTGGGGGGAAGGGTCCAACTACAAATTTACAGTACATGGGGGAAAAAATGTTTAGTATTTATAGAGAAAGAGAAATAATTTACAGCTGTACAGGTAAATTATTTGAACTATACAATGAACAATGCAATGCATCAGCAGTGCAAAATGCAACAGTAAATAGTAATAACCAAGCCCATGCATAGAGAGGTGCACAGTATGGAAAAAGAAAACAAATATCCACGGGCACTCATGCAGAATCAGAAACTCGAGTGCAAAACTGGCATGAGAGAAAAGAAAATTAGGTGCAGCAGCAGACGTGCAGGGTGCAACAGCAGAGGTGCAGGGTGCAACAGCAGACATGCAGGGTGCAACAGCAGACGTGCAGGGTGCGGCCAGGGTGTGATCATGAATGAAGACTTTCAGGGCAGCGAGAGCTGCACCAGGTCTACAGCACTCCTTAACATGTTGGTAGGCACAGTTACCACCAGTCCGGAGGCAGGATGTGACTATAAATAGTAGGGCTGTAGAATATAAACCCTACTCAGGGTGAATGCACACAGTTACTGCACTGTCTACAACTAAAAATATCCCTTTTTAAAAATTTGTATATGTGCTAAAACAGATAAAGCATCAACAGACTATGGTGAAGGTTGTGACAGACATATGACTACTACTGTTGATTACAGAAGTGCATATTACTGAGAACTCTCAAACTCTTGATCATGAGGCATCATTAATAACAGAAACTAGACAAAAATATAAAAACATTTTTAGTAAGCATAATTGTGCAAACCAATATAAATACCCCCAAAATCTGCACCATGTACCATCCTAGTAAGTAGTGGACAGTCACTATATCCATCTCAGAATGGCAGTAGTAGCACATGCTGTGTGCCCTGAGGGATCTATTCATAAATAAAAGGGGAGGGCAAGGTCTGGATAGGATCACAGGCCATGCTGCTCAGGAGGGACCCCGCCTGTGCCAGTGGTATGTTCGCCTTTCAGGTTAACACTGGCAGGTAGTGGGCCAGTACTCTGCATCTGTGCTGTTGGTAACTCTGTTGCCACATTAAGTCAGATGACAGGCTTGGTGCAGAGATCTTATTGAGTTTTAGGACTTCTAAAGGTGTCTACAGTGGTCTGTTTTTTTTTTCCTGGACCAGTGCTAATAGCTGATTTGGTGGTGGTGTGGGGGGTATCAAAAATAATAACCACTGCTCCCCTGCACCCCCTTATTTTCTGGATTTCCTATATGTTGTAGTGTTAGTTATTTTCTGAAACTGCAGTCCAGCTGCTGGTAGGCTACCCACTTACCAAAATTCTGCCTCCTCCCCCCCTCCCAGTGTGACAGCACCACATACTCTCCAGCAGTGGTGCTCTGGTGATGACAGTTACTTCTCCAGTAGACTGTGATAGTTAATTGGTTCACGGCCACTTGAAACCCTCCCTGTATTCTCCCCTCCCAAATAGATTCTGCTATAATGGCCATTGTAAGCCAAGCCTGCAAGGCCTATGAATCAAACCCCAACCTTCTCTGTGCACCAGCCATCAAACTAACCGCTTAGTATGTGGAGTCTCCACCCTGGTATTTATCGAGAAGTGTTACATTTTTCTCTAAAGGTAATCATCTCTGGTTAGTCATGGCATTGTCTCAGACTGATGACACACTTGATGAAGTATGCTCACATCTCTATGTTTAGAAAAAAAACATGAACTACAGTGCAGTTATTTTGTAGGCAGAGATAAACAAACTTCAGTATGAAGAGCAGAATGACACTAAACACAACCATGCGCCCCACCCATATGCTATTTCATTCTTTCTGCAAGACTGTTCCTTTCAACAGTACCAATTCTCTTGAGCTGTAGCCACCAGATTACAAAAAAAAGATGCTTTAGGGAAGCTTTGGGAAAAAACTCTATCATATTTAAAATAAATGCATTTCAATTTCTATGTCCTATACTGACAGGAATCAGCTTCCCCGTTGTTTGTAATTATGCACATCATCCCAAAACACAGGCACACTGCCTCTTGGATTTCATCTGCTCAGGCTACTTGTCTGTACATGATATTATAATCCCCTGCTTGTTACATCCTAGGCATTTCCACAGCAACAGATTGTGATGCCATAGTAGGAATAGCACATTTTATTCATTGATAACATGAATGTGGCAGTTCCCATTAAGGTAACAGTCATTTTCAAATGATACCTCTATATGAGATAGCTTACAATTGTAAATAGTCAGACCAATTGCTGTTATTTCTTGTATTTTTTTGTCTCTGTACTAGTGTACCCATACTCTGTAACTACCTTTGTGTTGTCCTCCTATCAAGACATGGGACCTTGGAAAAAGAGCATTTTGCTCAAAGGTTATGTCCGAATGACAAAATAAATAAATACCCTTTAGCATAGACCTGTTTACAAAGGAAAAAGGCACTATGAAATTCACAGGAACAAGCACTGTAATAAATAAGCTACCAAGCTTAAAAGTAATTATGTAAAAAAGCATCATATACTGTATACATCAATTAAATACTACTTTATCATATACAATAGGACATAAGCAGAGGATTACAATGTCAGATATACATATGCAGCCAGAGCCAGTGATGTCCAATTAATAGACATCCAGGGTCTCTTCCCTGTAATTTTGGAAGGAATGGGGATATACAACAGGGTTCCTGTAATTACTAGTTGGAGTGGATTTACAATCCCAAAGCAGTACCTGAAATTTTCCATTATGCACCGTGCGTTACATATAAATCTGTGTTATGGAGGATTGCCTCCGTCTCGCACACAGCACTGAGTGTGAGGCACAACAGCTGCAGGCAAAAATGAACATTCATTTTCAGTCTGCTCCTGATCATTGAATGTCCACTCCCAAATGCTGGTTTTCTGCAGGACAGCACAATGTGCTGCTGGTAGGCCCTCAGGCCTGCCCTCTCCTTGGAGTGTCCAACAACCTATTGACAGCTACTGATTGTGGATCACCCATTGTATCCTCCTAGCCTCCATCTTTCATCCCATAAATTATCTGATTCTTCGGAGTCATCTGCAGTCTCTCTGTGGATTTAGTTGCCCTGTCTTGAACAGGCTACACTGCTGCGTGCATCCCAGCATCAGAAATTGTCAAAAATCTTTCTGGTTTTATCTCTTTGATTAGGTTATTGTATATTAATGTTAGTAATTCATATACCTGAATTTTTTTTATCGGCATTTGCTATAAGTTTTGCGCAATTGTTGGAATGCCTACATTACCATGCTCTAGCTAACAAGACTTTGGTCTTGCTGAACCTATCCTGTATCATGAATTTAAAATAAAAAAAATAAATAAATAATACTAGTGTGATTGTGGGCCATTTGTTAGCTTCAACAACACTAACACTACCCCAAGACAGTTACCACTGGCATCCCTCGAGAGTCTATCCTTGGGCCTATCTTGTTTATTCCCCACAAGGCTCCTCTAACATATATCACTGCTCATGGCCTGTTCTACCACACTTACACAGACAACACTGAAATATGTACTCCTGTTACTGATTCCTTGCAGCTGACTCTCACCCACATATCTCACTGCTTAATTGATATTTAGGCCAGGATGACATCAAATTCCCATTACATGAACACCAACAAGTCTGAGTTACTGGTCTGTGACACCAGAGCAAAGACTAAGTCTCTAGAGCCTTCTACCTTAAATCTTGGCTCTTCTGTGTTCATATTAAGTGCATGTATCTGTAAGCTTGGAGTCCAATTTGATCTGACTCTGCAATGCATAATTACATCAATAATTCCATCGAAACTGTCTTCTACCACCTGTGTAATATTGCTGAATTCTGCTCTTGCTTAAACCAAGACACTGCTGCTAGTCTTGCTCATTCATTTGTTCTTTCCTGGATAGACTACTGCAACTTTGCTTCTGGCTGGTCTGCCTTCCAGTACAAACCAACGTCTACAATTGTTCAAAATGACGCTGCCCAACTACATTCCAGAACCACAGAATCAAAGCACATCATATCAATTCTTGCTGCCTTTCACTGGTTACCTGTCCAACAATGTATTGCTTTTAAAATTATTTTAATGGTTTAAAATGCTGCCATGACATGTATCATCCTTGGCTTTGCTCCTTGCTGCACAATTATGCTTCTGGTTGCAATGTACAGCCCCCAGACTTGCATGTTTTGGCCATTCCTTCATCTAGACTGGGCACTTATGGCAACCTAACCTTTACAATGTGTATTCCCTGGCTTTTAAACCACCTATCTGCTGATCTATGGTCCTGTGCAGATATTAACACAATATGAAAAGCAAACTTAAAAAAACATTTTATACCATTCCGTGTACCGTGTCGTGTACCGTGTATCCTGAATGTGAATTTAATTTTATTCTGCGGGCTTTCTGGAAAGCTTTTGGAATGTTTGTAAAGTGGTCTAAAAATAACGATTATTATTATTGTTTATGACAACTTAGTAACTGGGTGAGTGAGCTAATTTATTCTCTTTTTGCCTTTTGCTGTGATTTGAAAATACAAACATATGATTTTAAAAAAGAAAGAATGCTATTGGCCTAATGAGTTCTGTCTCACACCAGTTCTGTGCAAATACACTGTAACTCCATTTTTTTTCAAGCTAGAGTTTAAAGGTAAACAGTGTCAGCTAGTGAATCAGCACATTCACCCTTGTTCTGAGAAATAGACCTTCATGATATTTCCTTTGAATTTTCTTCCTTTTAGTGACTTTGTGTGCCTTCTTATTTATTTAAAAGTTGGTAACTGGGAAAGGCACACTGAGTCGAGGCTCATTTCCAGGTGCAACCTAGGGGAAGAGAGTACAGAGGAACAGTTTATGTAACAGTAAAGGAACACATTATCCCATTCTTGGATATAGAATGGAATTAGAAGTGGTCTCCTTTAAGTCACCTGATGACCCAAAGGAAGCATGCTATACTTCAATGCTAGCTACCCAGTTCTGGAACAAACTCTGGAGCTGGTGATTTTCTGGCAAGGCTAGGAGGCAGTGCTGCATGTGGTAGAGTGTTTCAGACAGGGAAGGGAGGTGGCATGCTCTGGTGCTGCAGCACCCCCTGCTGGTGAGCCAGGGAGCTTGATCTTCCGGTATGGCACACTTTATTCTCTCGAGGCAGGATCCCCCACATGCTTGCATGTTGCCTAGGGTTGTGGGCAAGAAAACTCAGAGGAAACAACCTCAGCTGTACAGGATGATGGCCAGCAGACCCTGCACCAGTGACCAAGTACCTTCCTCCACTGGATCTGGACATTCAAAGGGGTATATCCCGAAATGTATTGTGGTAGCAAGCCATGAGGGACAGAAGCTGGGTCCAGTATCTTTTGGAAGGTGGATGATGGGGCTGACCAGACAGGGGCAAGCCTTGTGTGAGGGAGAATAACCAAATAAAAAAAGAAGTGGTCTCCCAAAGCAATTCCTCTTTTGCAGTTTAAAATTCAGTAAGCATTTGGTAATTCAGTGACCACTAGTCGAGATTCCACGTGGACTTATGTTTGTTCACACGTAGGGATCCCAAAATTATGTCCCAACTAACCTTTGTTTATGTATTTATTCATTACAATTTTTGCCAGGAAAGACACACTAAGTAAAGGATTGTTTCCAGGTGCATCCTGGGAACAAAGGCAGGTTAAGTGACTTGCTCAAGGTCACACAGTATACAAGTGTTGGCTGTGGGATTCGGTCACAGTTCTCCTGGTTAACAGCTCAGTGCTCTAAATCACTATGCTCTGCTGCCCCCAAACCACATCAGTCAGTTTTCACCGTCATTTGGCACACAGGGCCATGTGTTCTCATCACTCATACCCACTGCAGGTGCACAGTGACCCTTTCCACTTTTAAAAGTAAACATGCACCACTGATGTGAAACAGCCTGTGTACAAACATGAACTAGACCTGGCACATGGGCTAAAAAACTAAAAGGCATCTGGAAATCTAAGAGAGTACTGCTTGGTATGGTAGGGGTGCCAACATTTTTCTTCTGGTCCTCCACACCCACCTAGTTAATCTGCTATTTTTGGCTGATAAGATGTGCATTCTACTTGGCTCTTCACCACATGCACACAATGGAAATGTGAAATTGTGGCTTTTCTCCTCTTATAGAGGCTAGCTTGGGTATTCATAATTTTACTTTCTTTTGGCTTAAAGTGCAGTAACATCTGGCCAGTTTCTGACTAACCTGCCCACAAAAACTTCTGTTGAATTTGTAATGGGTCTCCCATATACATGAAAACATTGAACTGTAGCATCACTTCCCTCTCTCAAGGTAATATTTAAGCCATTTCTCAGATTACATATCTCTAAAAGGTAACGGCACTGCAGTTTATTTTGGTGGAATAAGTACTTCACTTATTTTAACATTTCTCTGTACTTTCAGCTCAAATGTGTTTCCTGCTTCAGAATTTAATCTGACCCATGGCTCTATTTATCTGATGGTTTCCAATTTCATTGTCTTACATTGTCATCACTTGTTAAATACAACATAACTTTCTGTACAGCTCAGTATGTCAAAAGGAGTGTAAATAGAAAGTGTATGACTTGGGCCATGATTACAGATTTGTACACAAATAAAACGATGTTGCTGACCCAGCTTGTCTTTTGGCACATAGAAGCAAGTTGGGTTTCTGGGTTGACCTGCCCTTCAAACTAGTTGGCCCCGTAGGTGTGAAAAGGAAAGCGCACACCAGGTAACCTATGGCTTACAAGTTGACTTGAGAGAGGTTGGCATTCCGGGCTCTGACCATTGATTTTGGTTACTCCTCCTGTCTGATGCAGGAAAGACTGCTGAAGTATCCTGACTCCAGTGGGCTCCAAAGTCATCACAAACAAATCTGATAGATTTATCTGACTGATCGGGGAACTGGATTAGGGGAGAGCAGTGGATGTGGCCTATTGGGACTTCAGTAAGACCTACAACACTGTGCTACACAGGAGGCTGACAATAAAACTCAGCAGCCAAGGGGTGGGACCCACAGTGGTGAACTGGGTTAGAAACTGGTTAACAGATAGGAGACAGAGAGTGGTGGTAAATAGCACTCCTCTAATGATGGGAGAGTGACCAGAGGGGTGCCACAGGGCTCTGTACCAGGACCGGTCCTCTTCATTGTCTTCATAAGTGACACTGAAGAGGAACTGGATGGAAAGGTATGCCTTTTTGCAGATAATCCCAAACTCTGCAATATGGTGGACACTCAGGAGGGGTGAACAGAATGTGCAGGGATCTTGAGAAATGTGAAGGGTGGTCAAGACCATAGCAGTTGGGGTTCAATGCCAAAAAGTGTAAAATCATATGCATAGGAACCCAGGCATTGAGTATAGGATTAGGAGGGGTACTGACAGTCAATGAACAGGAAAAGGACCTTGAGGTTATTATGTCTGATGACCTAAATGTGGAAGGGCAGTATGACAAAGCACTGGATAGGGCTAGTGGGATGCTAGGCCTGCATAAGGAGGGGTATCTCCAGTAGGAGGATGGAGGTGGTGCTGCCACAGTATCAGTCCCTGATGAGACCTCACCTGGAGTATTATTTCCAGTTTCGGAGACCACACCTCAAAACGGACATACAGTACAGTAGAGAAGGGCAACTAAAATGGTGCAAGGGGTTGCACAAAAAGCCCCACATGGAGAGACTGAGGGATCTCAGTATGTACACCCTGGAAGAGAGGAGAGCAAGAGGTGAGATAATAGAGGCCTACAAGTACCTCACAGGGATGAACAGGGTGTAGGATGGGAATCTCTTTCAACTGAGAAACAGCACCAGGATCATAGGGCATGCAATGAAGCTGGAGGGGGAAGTTTAAGATAGATGTGAGGAAATATTTGTTCACTGTAAGGGTGGTAGATGCCTGGAACAGACTACCAGTAGAAGTAGTGGTGGCAACAATAGTGCAGGGCTTAAAGCATGCCTGGGATAGGCATTGAGTTGTCTTAGAAAACAGGCAGGGAAGGTTGCTGGAGACCTGTTAGGGTCTGCAGAGATGGATTAGGCAGGGAACATCTGGATGAGCCAAGCAGTCTTGCTACTTGGTTTACCTAGTTTTACAAGACAAAAGTAGGCTGAGCACTCATTGGGATGGCTCCCTCTCCTAGTGGGTGAATTATTCCCTGTTTGGCTTCAAAAGAAAGTAGCTGTCAAGCCCTGTTTTAAAACTAGTAATGGCTGTTGAATCCACCAACTCTTGGGGAAAATTATTCCATTCTCTAGTAGATCGTATAGTAAAATAATTGTCCCTTTTTTAGTAATTACCCTAGGGACGATGAGCTGTTTATTGTGTGACCTTAGGTTAGCTGTTCTTATGCCAACAAATTTTATGTTTCTATGTTTCTGTGATAGCTACCCATAATGCATACAACTAAGTATTGCTATATTTTTTGCTCTTATGCAGTTCCTGAAGTACAATATAGGGTGTACAAGGAGTTTGGGTAACAAATGTGGGCACGTTCAGGGTGAGGGTGGAAAAGAGGCAGTAAGGTATTCTTACACATTTTATTTTTCTATCCTTCAGTCATTAGATTCTCGTAACCCCACTGGTTTGTATTTTATTGGCAACAGGCTTTGGGGGCCCATTGGACTCCTGATACCTGGCAGACCATCCGGCAGAACTTTTATACATTAATCAAACAAGATCAGTACCATTTGGTTCAGTTTTACATTCTGCATAATCTCTGTTTTACCCCTCAGAGGTTGTGCAGGGGATGGGTAAACTGGTTTCGCCAACTTGCTCCAGGTGTGGTTTAGCTGAAGGTAATTTGAAACATATACTGTGGTATTGTATTAAGTGATTCCCTTCTGGGAGGCAATTAAAAGCTCTCTGGACTCTTTCTTAGGACTTGCATTTGCTTTACTATGGAGATTTGTTTAATTGGTTATTACCCTTCTTCTTATTTATTCATTTATTTATATAAGTCTTTGCTAACTGGGTAAGGCCCACTAGGCACAAGTGCCTGCTTTCAGGAGCGACCTGGGAGCACTGGGTGGTTAAGTGACTTGTTCAGAGTCACAGAGAATGCAAGTGGAGGTTGTGAGAATCAAACCAAGGTCTGGTCTGCTGGATGTACCAAGCTCATTCACAGTTCATCACTCTAACCTTTGGCAATACTGCCAGCCACTCTATCTAGTCTATCACTGGAATTCAGAAAAAATATATTGCCCTTATAGCTATGACTGCTAAAATCGTTATTCTATATGATTGGTTAGATAATACTGTACCTACCCAGAGAGAATGGCATCAAGAAATTACGTAGGCTTTGAATGTTGAAAAACACATTGCTTCTATTCATAATCGCCTGCCTACTTTTTGGACCAGATGGGAATCACTTTATGTTATCTTATCAGTTTAATTTTGTCCTTGGGTTTTCATACTATGATTTTATGCTAATACATATCTCGTTGTAAGAGGTGTACTCTTTATTATTTATGTATTTTGTTGTAGTCCCCTTTCTCTTTGTACTGCCCCACAGTGGGCTAGGTTTCTTTTTCACCTGTCATGCTCCAGATGGGGATGGAGGGTGGGTTTGTTTACTTTTCGTGTGTTATGTATTTCATTGTATTGTAATATTCTTCAATAAAGCATGCTTAATTACAAAAAAAAACAACTTTCCTAGCTACATCGCTGCACTTGGCCCAGCTGTGTTATTCTAACACTTATATCACTGCAAACCCATTGCTTGTGTTGTGTGTGTGTGTGTGTGTGTGTGTGTGTGTGTGTGTGTGTGTGTGTCTGTGTCTGTGAGTGTGTGTTTTGGGGAAGCAGGAAAAAACATTTTTTATCACTGAAGGTTACATTTCTAGCACTCCTTGAATAGTTAAAAAGTAAAGTCTGTCCAATTTACAAATGAGACCCTCTTTAGCATTCCTCATTGCAATAATGCATCATCCAGTGAATCAGAGCATATCTAAAGGGGATGCTGAATAATATGCCTCATTGTAATGAGATTCACGTAATGGGGCTTTTATGTAGTGTGTTGTTGAGAACATGAATAGTATTGGCAGAGGCTGTTTCCAAGTTCAGAGTCTCTTGGAACAAAATCTGAACATGAACATTAGAAACTGCCTGACTACTCAAGAAGGAGGAATGAGAGACTGAAACAGGTTAGAGTTGAAGGCATTTTGAAAGACAGGAAGGTAATAAGCTTTTTTTTAAGTAGCAATAGTAGTGATGTTTGACAACTACTGTAGAATTGTCACTAGTACTGTATATCCTAAGAAAATAATAAATTCTACTTCTGTGATGCTGCCAGACATTCTATAGGTACTCTGTCACACTCAGACTACATGCATATTTGCCACAAAAGCTAGATTTATTTCTATTAGCAAGTTTTTGTGAACCCGCTCTGTGCTAACAACATATTTTTCTGCTTTAAGATAGTTTTACTACAAATTATTTTAACAAGGTTTACTGTAACTTGACACAAAATACTGCTGACCCACACATTGGGTTATGCTGTTTTACACAAACCAGTAACATAGAAGTCACTACTGTATGCTATACTGGGAAAAACCTTTCATATATGCTGGCAACATGTTTAGCTACTGTACCGATAGGTTGGCTATTTAGCTTAGAACAGGTCTTAAATGTGATTGACAAGGATCAGTTTGGTTCACTGAGGGAAAGCTCGACAACCTTGGCAGAATTATATATTTCAGAATTATATCTGAAAGTATAGGACAAGGGGGAGTCAGTGAGGGTAGTCTAGGAAGTCTACAGAAAGGCCTTTGACTTAATAGACCATAGTACACTAATGTGCAATTTACAAGAATTAAACATCCCATCTGCACTGTGAGAAGGATGTTTGACTTCCTGGAAGGCAGGAAACAGTGGATAGAATTGGAAGATATAAGGGTGAATGGGAGAGTGCCTCAGGGGACCAAACTGGGACCGTTGCTACTTTTGTTAATGATAAATGACCTAAAAACAGAAGGTCCGTGTATCTAGTACATGGATGACAATACAATTATAGATAATTTTGTAGTGGCAAGTGAGACCAGGATGCAAAAAGGCAAAGACTTAAAGGAAAATTGAGCGCTGGTGAAAAAAAGAACTATATAAAGATAAATACAAATAAAACAAAGCAAGTAAATGGGAATCCCTCCCCGCCCCAATGTTTGGAGATACAGAGTTTAAAGTAGTAGAAAGCAAACAATTGCTGGGTATACTTTTTCAGCAGGATTTCATGTGGAAAGAACAAGACTGAGGGCATCCTGAAAAAGGGAAATACCATGTTATGCTTTTTGACAATGCTGCACAGGGGTGAGTCAGTCTGACTTAGTATACTATTATTATTCAGTGGTAGACCAGAGCTAGAATAGGCAGCCCCAATGTGGGATGGGGGACTGATGAAAATGGAAGGCAAGGAGCTGGCAAGAATACAAACAATTGTCTTTAATACGAGGAGAACAGGCTCCATACGATGAAGTATTACAGAGAAGTACGTTAGAGAAACCGGGTCCAAGAAAAGAAGAGAGCAAGGAGTTTACAGAGACTTGTGACCCAAAACACAAACTGCAGTCACTGGTACCATTGAAGGGGGTATCTGTGTGTGGTCTAGGAAAACAGTGCAGATGGAAAAATTTTTTAGAACCAAACCTTATAAGGATTCATTCTTTGAGACTTTTGGAGGATTAAAATGATGAGCATGCTTCAGCATGTAAAAGGGATGGTTGTAACTGAAAAAACATGTGAGCCTTTTGGCTATAGTGTGCAATTTAATTATTAGTTTTATTGTGTGTGCTTAGTGAGGTTTTGGTGTATGAATTAGGGAGAGTTTTAAATGTATATAGAATTTTGTATGACTGGTTTGATCTTATGATGGTTTAAATAATTTGTATATATATTGAAGTTCAACCAGCCATAGCTTTGGTTGGTTGCAATGGTGTTTTAATAAACAAAGCTAAACTAAACTAAATTAGCTACTGATATGTTGGTTACTTAAAGAGTTTTTCTTAATAGATTTATTAGATAGATAGATAGATAGATAGATAGATAGATAGATAGATAGATAGATAGATAGATACTGTAGATAGATAGATAGATAGATGGATAGTTAGATAGACATATAGACAGATAGACAGATAGATAAAACTTTGAGAATGTGTCAGATAAATGCATGTAGTTTATTGATAGTACTCCTGGAAATGAAATAATATCAACATTTATGCAAGGAGAGCTTTGTAGCCCAATTAAGAGTTCATCTTGTCTTAAACCTGTAGGGGGTTGGGGATTTCAACAGTCTTAAAATACATGCAACTCCTAGTAACATCAATGTTGGGAACTGCCCTGATATGACTATCGTATTCTGCCTTTTTGGAGCTATTTTTAAAGGTTGGACATAGCCGCAGCATTTCAAGCTGTTTCATGGCAGTTTATGTTCAATTCCGGAGAAAAGATAGCTGGGTAGAGCTGTAAATAATAGATCAGGTTATACTTGGTCCAACAATTGTGCCCATATACAACTTTATCTGAACTTTGCAGACATAACTAAGTCAGAGTTTTAAAATGTGGACTTCAAGTAACTATGTTCTAGCTTTGATACTTGGAAATAGGCACAGTTTGCTCTTATGTCCAAATTTGTGCACAACAGAAAATTTCATCTAGACACAGCCTTTGAAAATCCTCTGCCCCCATGGTATTTAACTGTGCAGGGCTTGCATTTTATATTTTTATGTTTTTTCTGGATAGAATGACTTACTGTCTGGAAAGCAGTATGCCTATATAAGGTAATAATCTGGTTATGCACACCTTTACGTTGAAGCCCTTGCTTCATCATTTTATAATGATTCCCATTAAGGTCTCTTGGTGGGTCCCTGAAAGGTCAGAAATAAGGAAATGGTCTCATCCACATAATACATTCAGGATATTCATTAAACCCAGAACAAACCTAGCAACTAAAGATGTAAACAAACGTATTCATGTATATCTCTAGCATGAGTTTGGAAAGCAGCATATTTTAGGCAACTGGTCTTGGTGGATTTCACTACTTCCTAGGCAGGCTTGTAACTCCTGCTAATCTTAAGACCTCATATTTTCTAAAGCACTGGTACCCCAGCCTAATTTTATTTTGTGACCCATGATCTCTTTGGAATTATGTAGTCTGGAAGGATCTATATATTCCCAGCATTGACATATAGCTATTACTACCATCCTCTGTTGATGGCCTGATGTCTGTTCCTTTTTGCAAACTCTGTATGGGTCAATATTCATTTGCTGATGTGTCCCCAAAGATCTGCAACTCACTGCCACTGCATGTATGGAAAGCTGAAGCCCCATGGATTTTTAAGGATAGACTAAAGCTTAAGCTACTAGAGAAGTCTAAACGTGCATGTGTTACCTGAGCTATATCTTATTCCTGTGGGTGAATTAGTTATCGTGTGTGTTCTTGAACAACTGGCCATCCTGGTTTGCTGTATGTAGTTTCAGGTTACCCCCTGTAAACAAGCTTGTTTTCCAAGTGGGCTTACCATGTTATCACACAAACAAACAAACAAACAAATAAAGACACAGATACACTCATAGAGTAGCAGCATTACAGGGACAGTTGAGAAACACTCCTGGTTTGGGACATGTATTTTTTTTCATGTGAAAGACTATGTTTCACTGCTCCTGTCTTTTTTCAGAAAATAATGGCGAGTCAGTGGATTCAGAATGAATGCCTCAGGAGCCTAATCATGGTAAGAGACATTGATTTTATGCTTATTATCATTAATCTATTTTTAGGTGCTACTAACACTTTCCTTGAAATTCAGTAATTTTTCAAAAAGTTGAAGAACATCTGTTTCTATGGATATTGTACAGTAATGCTATTTGTCTGCAAGGGAATCCAGGTGTATCTTGTCTAAACTTCAGGTTTTGGTTTTTTACTTATTGTATTTTAAGGTCCCTTAATTATCCAGCCTGCCCCATGTACCTCAGCCCCATCACCCTGCCATCCCTGGGACTTACCAGTCTCAACCCTGGTAGTGCCCCTTGGCTTGCCCCCCATGGAGGGGCCCTGGGGTCCCCTCTTCACCCAAGAGGACCTCTAGTTTGGCTGTGGATCAGTGGGCCCAGTAGGTGGGTGCAAGGACTGTGAGGAGTGGCGGTGCCATCCTGCAGGCTGGGGGGCTTTCTGCTTATGTCCCCAACCTGTAATATCAGAGTCAGAGGCATGACAGGCATGGATGTGTCCATACAGCCCCCCCATGCCAACATCAGCCTTCCCACTCCTGGCTCCGGTGCTCATCTGCCACCTGCGGTCACCCAGGCAGTGGCACGGCACCAGAGGCACATGACCCCCCCCCCGGAGGTGGAGAACATCCAAAATATGCTCAGTCCACCTTCCCCCAGCTGGTCCTCCAGTCCAGGCCTGTTCCTGAATCCAGATCATGGGTGCCGCATGCAACAGCTCTACCACTACGCTGGTGCACCAGTAACTTCAACGTTTGAGTATAATCTGACCGATCGTTGAATTGAGAAGGAAATTGAACTGCATCTAGCTTTTTCCTTTTAAAGCAGCAGCATTCATTAGTCACCATATAGCTCTTTTGAGCAGTGTTTTTTCTGGCAAGAGTATCAAGATACCCATTTTTCTTTTCATTTTTTCCGTTACCGAGCAGAGATATGGGGTTTCTAAAAGTTCACACTCCCCATAGCTTGTTGTAGTGCTATGCTCTATGCCAACAGAAACATGTGGTAACACCATCTTAATGCATACACAATATGAATCTAACATCCAAATTCAACAGGTAACCTAAACAGAAGAGATTTTTAAAAACTACGAGTGTCTGCCAACTTTACTTATGTGAGTCACTAATTACAAAATTAGCTATTAAAGCTGTTTAAAAATGATCTGAGGAAAAAACAAAGTATATGATGAAATGTTTTGCCAACTAACAAATACTGCTGCTGTAACAAGGGGACTCTTATGGAGCAGTAAATTCAAGTTAATTTAATTACTTACAGTAGAATACCACCACACTGGAATAGATTCTTGCAAACTTGGAATGCCTAACTTTGAACAGTGGGATCTAACGGATCAGAGAAGCAGCACATGCGGTACATAGACTTGCCAAACTTACCTGCAAAATTACAAGTTCCATAATTGCTGGGAAGTTTTTTACAGAATTATCTAACTTCTCTCTTTCCTGTCTTAATGAACTTTGAAAAACATGTACCGTACACTCACAAATAATGGCTTATCTTAATAAATGCGACACATTGTAACAATATCAATCAGGCTTTGGGATGGGATTTGTCACACAGATGGCTATCAATTTTTTTATTTTGTTTTTAGGGCTGTAGTGGGCGTAGCCCTGCAGACTTCCTGCTATGAGAACAGGACTCCTGCATTCCTTGTGACTGAACAACATGTTGGACATGGAGCGCAGTCATCTCTGCGTCCATGGTATCCCTGGAGCAGTCAGCTCCTTGTCTCAAATGGCACTGCACTATTTTTTGCCTGATCGCAACATTGGGGGGTTAGGTGCCCCCAGTGTCACTCTAATGTTTCGGGAGGGGTAGGTGCTGAGAGGGAGGGTTGGATGAGGGGGCTATCTATAATTTTAAAAGAAAAAATTGGCAGTCACAACACACTCCACTGTGTCCAACATGGGCGCCACTCATCACCGTGCATGTGCTAGTGGTCATGCATGCGCAGAAGACTGCAGTGGCCATCTTGGGCACAACGCATTGTGCTGTGACTGCTGATTTTTTTCTTTTACAGATATCCCCCCACCTAACCCTCCTTCTCAGTGCCCAACTCCCCAGAAACATAAGAGTGACACTGGGGGTGCCCAATACCCCAGTGCCATGATCAGGATGCCCTTGAGTTTTTATTTTTCCTCATATCCCCCCCCACCCAAACCTCCCTCTCAGCACCCACCACCCCACTCCCCCACCCTAGAAACATAATAGTGACACTGGGAGGTGCCCAATCCCCAGTGCAGAAATCCCTGTCTTATTTTTTGGTACCTGTAAAAGAAAATTGTCCATTGATGTCTTTTGTTGCCAAGACTCCCCACCCAACCCTCCCACTCAGCACCCCCACCCCAAGCGCTTACTTCAATCGGAAGTCCAATGCCGTAATCCTCTCTGGACCGCAGACACGTCTTTACTCTTCAAAATCAGACCGGGAACCGAAGAAACTGGTATGCGGTTCAATGTATTTCAATGGTGTTTTGAAGTTAGTGGCATAACTTGGGCATTTATACATATTTTTGGCCCAGATTTTCAACATGCCTTTTTTGGGACACCACCTCATGAACAATGCAAGTGACGTTAGGTAAATCTGTCCCAAAAGGTGATTTTTACAGTTACTGTGTGAAATCACCTTTTGGGCAGGAGCTGAAACTTTTCTCCACCAATGTTCATGAGGTGAGGTCATAAGATGGCTATGTTGAACATTTGGTGTAAAAAATATTAAAAGACGTCATGAGCCTACATTGAATTTTGCAAATGCAGGCTCATAACTTTGGTAATTTTCAATACTTTTACCCCAAATTTACAGCATGCCCATATCTTTATAGCACCTCATGAATGTGACAGCTGTCATTTTTCAAATCTTGGCCAAAATTTTTTTACATCCCGAAAGATGCTTTTGTGGTCCCTTTGCAAAATCACCTTTTGGGTAGGAGTTGTAAATGTCCTCTGCCATTGTTCAAGAGGTGAGATCATAAGAAGGCTATACTCTAAATCTGGTGTAACAATATTTTAAAACAAAAAAAGTATGAGGCTAAGTTGAATTTTACAAACGCAAGCTTGTAAGTTTGGTAATATTCAATCATATTACCCCAAATTCTCAACACTACCATTTCTTTACAGCACCTCATGAATGTGACAGCTGTCACTGGCCTGGTGGTGCTGAGGGTTGAGGCAGTGGACGCCACATCTCGTGCCACGCTGGCGACCCGGGTTCGGATGTGAGCCCGGCCATCAGGGGTCAGCGGAAGGGATAAGACTGAGAGTCTGGAGGACTGCTCTCCTATCCCCTGGGAGGGATTCAGGTGCAACCGCTCTGCAACGGCCCCTAGTGATGACCGGGGGCACTGCCAGAGTTGGTGCAGTAGTATGGAGTGCAGCAGGCACTGAAACGTACTTGCCATGATGGCATTGCACGCTCGCACTGCTGGGGCTACCAGAACATGGAAATGGCAGCACAGACCATGGCAGCTTGATGGCCTCTACTCCATCAGCTGACGATGCCTGGACAGGCACGTGCGGTGTTGGATCCTTGCCTGGCAATGCGGAGGGACAATGGAAATGCCCTCTCAAAGGTATAGTTGCATATGCCAGCTGGGTGTGCAACTTCAGGGTCAGTGATGGAGTTGGAGCGGCGGCTGGAGTATGAAGGCAGGTCAGTGGCTGCAGGGGTGAAAACTGTGATATGATAAAAAATGAATGTGACAGCTGTCATTTTTCAACTCCTGCCCAAAATGTGTTTTGTGTCCTGAAAGTTGATTTCGCAGTTCCTGCACAAAATCACCTTTCAAGCAAAAGAGAAGCTGAGGGAGTAATGCACCTGAGAAGTGCCATCATCCCACAGTCACACACACCCTATGTGTATTATTGCAATTATGCAATGGTTCCATGGATTTTTAAATTTTAATCAGTAATGACATTTAGCAAGTTCAGAGTTTCTGATCTGAGAAACACAAGGAAGGTGCGCTTATGTCAGGGAAATAAAGTCACTGGTAGCAACAGTAGTAAAGCTCAAGATTTATTGCAGAAAAGCTGGACATTCTCACATCATAGCCTTGGTGCTTCAGGTCTCAGCAGGACCCTTCATTGACCTGAGTGTGGCTTTCTTGTGTTTCTTGTACCTTGTTGTCTAGGCTTCACTAGCTGTAGCACTCTGTGCACCTGGACGTTTGTGCTTCTGTATTTCTGATCTGTGAAGTAGTGCTGGAATGGCTGGCAATTGATCACATTTCTTGTTTTCGTTACCCATTTTAAAATTGCCATTATCATAACGTATTTACACACAGAGCATGTCACAAGTTTGACAAACTATCCAATATCTTTCAAAATTACTCACATGCAGGCATTGTAGAATACATTGCATATCAATTATCTGGGATATAGAAGTGGCCTAATGATCTTTTATTATGAATTGTATTCCTGACTCTGTTATTAGAGCTACTGGTATAATTAGAACTGTGATCAAAGGGGATATATTATATGGCAAAGGCCAATAACTAACAAAGAAGGTATCATTTCAAACCTCTTAATTTGCAGTAAATCTTGTAATTCATGGCCCACATGTAGTGAGCTCTACAAGGGCTTACCTTTGGCCAGGTCTGACCCCTACAGCTAGTGCAAACTGCAGCAGCTTATGTCCTAACCTCCTTGTGGGGGCAAAGCACACCACTCTTGCAGTCCACATTTTATTTCTGTGGGTCTTAGTAGAAGAAAAGAGAACAGTTTCAGGTAAAGATTGAACAGGTTTCTAGGGCAAACAATTACCTCACAATTGTAAACAACTCCACTGAAAAATAAGTTGTTGCTGACTTAGTCAAGTTATGTTTTAAATGTAGTACATTTCTAGTAATTTGCACTTTGGCACATCTCAGTACCATTGGTAATTTGATTTAGTACTGTTATAAGAGGACTTGAATCAAACAAGCAATCTGATTGGTCAAAACTGGTCACGTGAGCAAGCATTAATTTAAATTACTGCACAGCTTAAATTTTACTTTATTTTTTCCTGTTTTTTTCTCTTAAAACCATTTTATAAGTGCAATGACAAACACCAGTGTGTGCGGTAATACCATAAATTACTACACTTCCCAGATGGTTGAAGGCACTCAGCTGCACCTCGTGCCTCACAATCCATCTAGGGTGTTCGGTAAATTAGCATTACCGCACACCCTGTCATGTGTTATAGCTTATATAGTGACTGAACCAAAGAATAGTACAGAATTTACATTTATTTATTGTTTTTTCGTGACTATTTATCTCCTTCCTGCCAGTGCCCCCTTCAGCCTGACCGCCAACCCCCCCCCCGACATCCTGGAATTACCAGAGCTTACCTTATACCTGGCCCGGAAGCAGGGTCTGCAGAGGGTCAGGCGCTGTCCTGTGGCTGGAGGATCTATGTTTCTCCATTTTCTCCCCCCAATTACCCCGGGGCCCCAGGAGTAGAGACGCATGCACGTGGAGGCGCGCATGCATACTACTGCCCTGGTAACAGCCCCTTCTGCTCACCCATTGGCCTGGCGCTCCCTCTGGCCTGTGCTGCCCCCCAGCCTCCACTGTGAGGCAGTCAAGAGCTGAGGGATACCACCTTCCCCTCCCCGAAGAGGAGAGCTGCCTCTCGGTGGCTCCATCCAACTCCGCGCCCTCCCTCCCTGCCAACCTCCAGCCCGTGCTCATTCCCAAACATGGGTCATTGGCATGGTGCAAGGTAAGCTGTCCAGTGCCTTAGCCCTCAGTGCCACCGAGCCAGCTAGAATTTACATTTATGTAGTTCTGCTCGTACACCACATCCCAACGTGCTTACAAGCAATTGATTTACACTGGATAGCCAGCAGAGATGCCACTTCTTCTGTCCTGTAGGGTCCTGCTTCTGTTTAGGGCAGCTTAAACCTTTCAGTACCATTATTCATTTAGATTATGATAGTTCACATCTGTTTTTTGTGGATAATCTCAGAGAAATGCTGTACCCTAATTCCAGATGTATTGAACCCAATAAGGACTCAGCCTGCACCAAGGCAAAACAAATACAGTCCTTCTCAAAATACATTTTGGGGGACAGTATTCAAGAAAACAAGTTGACTGAATGACTGGAAGGTCAAACAAGTACCTGTTTTAAAAGGTAGTGAGGAGAATTGCTTACAACTTTTATAGAACTTTTGGGTAAAACTAGATCACTGAATATCAAATCATTCCCTTTTGGAAGACTTCAGTGTAATGCAGCCCATAAATGGCCTTCTCTATGAAATCCCTCCATCAGTTTTCAAAGATAAATTTCCAATAATTGACAGGCTAATTAAATCACTTTCATGGGATTAGGGAGGATCAAGAACAAGAGTCTATGTCTCAGGAAAGGAGTTCTCAGATTACATATCAGGACATGATATCCACTGGAGCATGAGATTCCTCGAACTACAGAACATCTTGGGAGCCCTTGTGAAGGACCTGAATAAGTAATAATTAAATCCCACATTTCCTGACCATCAACCCCCACCCCCACCCCGGTGCCTTTGATGTTTTTGGACTGATATGACCTTTAAAGAAGACCATGACACAATATTTGTTTGATCTGGATACAGGTGTGCAGTACCTAGTGACTCCTAGACCCACCAGAGCCACCTCTTATATCTTTGGGGGGGGGGTTCTTTAGATGAAGAAAGTAGATTACTTATACTTGATTAATGTTCTCTGTATACTGTTCTGCTGATATGCTTATGCCATCTTCATGGCTTGGGTAATGCCTGAAAAACATGAGTGTAGAATGACTTACTGTGGAAGGAAGGAAGGAAGGAAGGAAGGAAGGAAGGAAGGAAGATAGATAAATAAGTAAATAGTTGTTCTAGCCAGGTTTAAATGTCAATGTTTTCACTTGTATTTCTTTCTTGGAAAGCAAGTTGAGCACAGGTCTCATTTATAGCTGTGCCCAGTACAGCTGAGAAACATTACAGCAGGTAGTGACAAGGTAACAATACAATCATGTGTTCCCATGTCAAAGAATTCATCTGAATTATTCACAAAGACAGACTGCAAGTCAAAGACTTAAATTTGGACACAGTACCCAAGGTACTGAGAATAACACTCAGAAAATAGTATCTTTTATTTGCATCTTTCCAAGAACTACCTAAAAAAGACCAATTAAATTAAACATTTCTGGAAACGCCTACAAATAAATGACACAATATTACATAATAGCTATTAATGTTATTACAACCGAGCTGTGTGCAATATAATGTCATGCAATTCGTTTCTGTTTTGCCACTTCTATAACAAATATTGTATCTTAAAATCTTGTTTGTATAATGACAGGAAAATGCAGAAACATTGCTGCAATGAAGTGCATAGAATTATACGACCATTACAATGCATATGTGTATTAATTTGAATTATAGGGAAAAATATAGTTGTAACACAAGAGTACAGTTAAACACAATCGGTAGGGATTGAGATTGGAAACATGGTGCAAGGTGTACATATTTTAAAAATCAATCAAGAGACTGGCTCTGTGATGCAGCAGCAGTGCATTGCACAACTAGCTGGGAGACCTGGGTTCACATGCGAGCGAGTGACTAGAGACACTGACGCATAGGAAAATGGCAGACATGATTTCATATTAAAACTCATCTACAAAATCTTTTCACAGTCATCATACCAATTCCTGCATGGGGTTTGCTTGCACAGTGGTTAAAATGCAAGTTGGTGCAGACAGTATGTTTATCTGGGGGCAAAGCACCCAGACCCCCCCCAAGTCACTTCAAAATGACATCACTATTGGGGGGCACAGCCCTCACCCCGTAAAATACTACTATCCCATAAACTAACATGTAACACTGCATGATGATCTTTAATCTCATTGTGATGAGGTAATCTCATTGTGATGTGGTAATCTCGCTGTGATGTGGTAATCTCATTGTGATGTAATCTCATTGTGATGTGGTAATCTCACTGTGATGTGGTAATCTCACTGTGATGTTGTAATCTCATTATGATGTTGTAATCTCATAGTGATGTGGTAATCTCATTGTGATGTGGTAATCTCATTGTGATGTTGGAATCTCATTGTGATGTTGCAATCTCATTGTGATGTGGTAATCTAATTGTGATGTGGTAATCTCGCTATGAAGTGCTATGAATCTGTGTCTAGAATACACCCCATCTGACCCCTGGAATCCCATACTAGAGCAGCTGCGCTGGGTCAGACATATCGTGGCAGTGTGGTACTAGGTTTTTAGGGCAGGAGGGCACTGGCCACCTAGCATTCACTTCACCCCCCCCATCATACAACCAAGAGGTAGCAGTGGCAACTGTGAAGGCAGACGCTTGCCTTTCAGCCCCCCAACCAGAGGAAGGGAGTAGCTATGATGGCCCTAAAGGCTGGGGATATGGGCCACAGGGGGTAAATGGGGAACAACAGAATAAAGAAATCAATAAAGACAAGGTGAGTCTTGAAAAGGGATATAATAACTAGGCAGCAATTTCTCTCAATGTACTGACCAGGTTGATATTTTCCATAACAACCGGCTGGTTGTTATGACATTCATGAGCCATGCCAGTCAAACTATACTGCTGCCTCATTGGCCAACATTCTGTATGTGGGCGGGGCCAAACAGTCTCACAAACTGCTGGAGAAAATTGCTGGTCTTTTATTATAAAATAAAAGATAGGAGCATGTTTCATATGGAATTTAATGTACACCCTCATTGATGGATAGCACCGGGTCACTGGGTCGTGGTGAAATCCCACAACCTGGGTGTGCATTAAATTCTCATATCAAACCCTTCCCCATCCATTATTCTCTATTTAATCGTCACCTAGCATGTTGAAGAACCAGGTTTGTACTAGAAAAGTGCTCATCAGACTCTCAGATGCAGTATGCTGAGCAGGATAGAGAGGCAGCTAATGGGCTGGGGGGAGTACAGGGAGATGAAAGTAGAGCAGAAATGGATACAGGGTTGGGGGCTGGAGTATGTGGAAGTGAAAATAGAGAGGGAATGGATAATTTTGAATGTTATATGGTGCTAAGGTTTCAGAATACTCAGACAATATGAAACTTAATTTCATTACTTATCTCCATCTAACCTCATAGTTTATTTAGTGAGCACATATGCATGAACACAAGATCTCTCTGTCTTAGATGCTCTCTCATCCTCCTGTTGAAGTCATGTCATATTCCTCCAATTATGAGATCACAAATGTTTCCCAAGCAACAGTCTGTGATGTCACAGACAGATAATTATGACTTCAGGAGCAGTAACAACAGGAAGACAAGATCAAGTCTGAGACACAAAAATCCTGTTTTCATTTAAATGTCTACTGTAATAAAGATGTGCACTCCAGACAGATGCCGACAAAGAATAAAATGATTTACTTTCACCTGAGCAATCAGCTGCCATCACGTTGTAGCATCCAGCACTTCCACAAGGCTGGTACTAAATAAATACCGTCAAGCACTGCTCCACAAAATTTACTCCACACTTTGATGGCACTGGTTCACCTCTTATGAATAAACACCATACTGCAAACCGTTGAGCTGTTCAAGGTTCCCATAGTCATTTTATATTAAATCCATCTTACAATAATCACAGATAGACTGGCGTACACATCTTTGCTTTTGTAGACTTTGTCATATGCATGTCAGATCTCACTGCAGAACTTCTGCATAAACTCCAAGACAGGACCTGGGGTCATCCTGGTTTACTTGATTGTAAGCTTACCGTGCCACCCACCAGGATGAAGCCCTCTCAGATCATGAAGTTACACTTTCCTCTAAGACTGTTTGAAGTAATTACCATTGGATTACATTGTGTTCCTGCGTTATCCTGCACGATATCATCGGCAGAAAGTATAACAGTGCTTCATCCCAACGGGTGGCATTGTACATGGAAAGCTTCACTCTACAGTAGGCTTCTTCTCAATTAATCTCACTGAGTTTTGGAACTCATAAATAATTGAAAATGAATATGGAGTGGAAAAAGACAACATTGGTGAGGATCTCTGAGGAATAAATAAATAGGACTTCATAAAAACAAGCACATAAAACAGTGCACTGGTGATATTAAACAGACTTCACACATTTCTTCATTTCTGTGACCACAGAGTACGGGGAGGATGTGGTGTGGGATGTAATAAATTATGTGGATGGCTGCTGTGGAATATTGTGCATGTCCTGAGACTGTTATAGTGCACATAATGCTCCTCTTCAGCTGTCTGTTGGACCTCATTACCACTACTGTTCTGTTGTCATGCATGTGTCCAGTCTCAGTGGTGTGTGGCATGCATGGGTCCAGTCTCAGTTTTGTGTGTGGCATGCATGGGTCCAGTCTCAGTGGTGTGTGTCATGCATGGGTCCAGTCTCAGTGGTGTGTGTGTGGCATGCATGGGTCCAGTCTCAGTGATGTGTGGCATGCATGGGTCCAGTCTCAGTGGTGTGTGTCATGCATGGGTCCAGTCCCAGTGGTGTATGTCATGCATGGGTCCAGTCTCAGTGTCATGTGTCATGCACGTGTCCAGTCTCAGTGGTGTGTGTCATGCACATGTCCAGTCTCAGTGGTGTGTGTCATGCATGGGTCCACTCTCAGTGGTGTGTGCATGCATGGGTTCAGTCTCAGTGGTGTGTGTCATGCATGAGTCCAGTCTCAGTGGTGTGTGTCATGCATGGGTCCAGTCTCAGTGGCATGTACTGCAGAATATACCTGTACAGTATCTGAGCAAGCTGATGACTGCCACACCCAATGGTTAGGGATGGGCAAACCAGTTAGGAGAAAATCTGAACCTACTGAGTTGGCAGCATAAGTAGCAATCTAGTCACTTTGGAAAATTTTTCATAGTTCAGATTGGTGCAGATCGTGACTGCGATCACTTTAAATAATTACTTATTGTGCTGTGCTGCGGTCTTGCCTAATGAGTGTGGTGTGGGCAGGAAGTAGGAGCAGAGAGGAGGAAGCAGACAGAGGCTCACTGTCTCACATGATGGGGTTGGTTGGAGACTCTGTGTGCACTGTAAATGGGGACCAGATTTGTTTGTGTGCACGAGAACCCACTCAGTTCCTCTCTATGGTGCTGGCTGGGGTCAGTTGTTTTTTTTCTCTGTGTGGCAGACATTTGAGGAAGAAACATCTTAGGCAGCAGCTTGGTCCTGGAACTGTGCTAAAAAAGAACATAAGAACATGATGGCAGATGGGGACCTCGTGATCCATCTAGTCTGCCCATTATTTGACCTACTCCCCCCAAGTATATTCGCTTATTTCAATATTCTGCTATGTCTGTCCCAAGATATTTTGCACTCCTTAACTGTCTTGGCATCAATTACCTCCTGTGGCAGCCTGTTCCACGGCTCCACCACCCTTTCAGTGAAGAAAAACTTCCTAATGTTGCTCTGAAATCTCTCTCCCATTAGACATCTGTTGTCACCTCTGTCACAAACCCACTCAGCAGGTCAGGCCCTCTACTCCCAAAGTGCCAACCTCTGAGCGCAGTCTTGTGAACAGTTTAACAGAACAAGGTAACCCTCTTGTCTGTTTTGTGAGTTCGGATCAGCCTTTGGTCTCAAGTCTTGGAGGGACTCAAACTGTGAACCTCTTGCTAGCGTACCCAATGCACAGGCTCAGATATTTCTGTCTTCAGGGGGACAGATATCTTTGCCTATGGGCACCTAACCAGGTATACAGAGATGAACCCTTAAAAGCTTTAATAAAGACCTCAGATTTAAAATGCTTCTCTTTCCAGTTTGGTACCACCATTCAAGCTTATGCCTGCTGTCTGCTATAACCATATATACTTTTCTTACAAATAAAAAGAAGTCAAAGACAGACCAAGTATGCTCTAAAATAGTTTTACTAAAAATAGATAAAAATATGTAAAATACAAAATACAGAACTCTTATATCACAAGACATACAAATCTTTTAAAAGAACAAGGTTTAAACAATACAAACTCCTACTTACAGTACTTAGATTTGACTCACCTTTCTAAATACCTGTTTACAAGTGCTCAAGATGTTTCGTTGTCAGAGTCTAGATAAAAGTGTGTCTGAAAGGAAACAGAATAATCCTTAAACTGTATTTGCCAACCCCTTTTGTGTGAGGTCATCTAGCTCCTCCTCCTCTGTCAGAATATATAAAAATATATATATCTTATACAAAAACAGGATGCCTTTTCAAAGTATTAAGTTCTGCAACTTCAGCATAATTCATGTCCTTCAAATGACACTACTTTGATCTCATAATAAGCTTCCTCCTTCCAGGACATGAAAGCATCTTAATGATTTCGCACTTCTATGTAATAACCTGGGTTTTCCCTCCAACATCATAAAATGGATATGATTTAGCAATTACAGTTGTAATTAACTCAGACAAACAGGATCCTTGATTAAGGCCTTCCATGTAACACCTAGTATCTAAAACTGTGTGTGTGATATGCTGTTTTCAGCATTTTCTCATGGCTTTCATCTTTCAGCTGAAACCGGGTTGGGGGGATGAGTGAGATCGCTCCTACAGCATCAGATTTACTGCAGAGACAGTCAGTAATACATTTTATATTTAAAAAAAATGATGCAGCACTCACAACTGGCTGTCCACGTCACAACCTTCTAGTACATGCCTCCTTATTTTCTTGAAAGAGGTTCTGATTCTGCACTGAGTTGATACCTTTCAGGTATTTAAAGGTTTCTTTTTTTCCCCCTTTCTGTTTATCCGCCTCCTATGCCAGAGCTCCACATCTTTGGGAGACACCTGGTACTGCCCCGCATCTCTGCCTTACCTAAATCCCTGGAGGTTCCCCCGTGGAGCCGTGGCTGTGTCCCCCAGGTGAGTACAGGACAGGGCCCTTACACCCCGATATCTCTAGCTTTCATTGGGTCCCCCAGTGGTCAGGCAGGCATGAGCCATCAGGGCCAGTACTGGTGCTCTGTCTTCTCATTGCTCCAGCTGTGCTTTCCCCTATTCCTTTCTATGTGGTGTTACACCTTGATATCAAGGCGCTAGGTGCCGATGTCTACCACGCAGCTCCCCCACTCCCCCCGTTACCAGCAGGACTTGCTATACCTCAGACCTCCACCCAGAGGCAGGCAAGCTTTGGAGCTTGGTTCCTCCTCCCCTCCCCGGGAAGGCGGCAGTCCCTGGGACACTCAAGCCTTCTCTCCCTGGCTGGCCCTCCAGCAACCCAAGCCTGCTCCCAAACCTAGGTTCCTGGCCTCCTGGCGGACATCCAACCACTTTGCCGACAGGCCGACATATTAAAGGTTTCTGTCATGTCTCCTCTGTTTCTCCTCTGTTCCAGGGAGTACATGTTTAATTCTTTAAGTCTTATCTCATAGGGTTCATGCAGAAGGGGGTCTGGAACCATCTTTATAGCTCTTCTTTGCACAGTTTCCAGATGGTCTATATCCTTTTTAAGGTGGGGTCTCCAGAACTGGACACAGTATTCCAGGTGTGGCCTCACCAAGGATCTGTAAAGTGGGATTATCACTTTGCGCTTTCTGCTTGTGATCCCTCTTTCGATGCAACCGAGGATGTTACTGGCTTTCTGTGCTGCCTTCTCACATTGTCTCCCTACCTTTAGGTCATTGGATAACTTGACACCTAGGTCCCATTCTAGGTTCATGATGGCTAATTATTCGCCCCCTAGATAGTAATTCTTTCCTGGGTTCCTTTTCCCTAGGTGCATGATCTTATACTTCTTGGCATTGAACTTCAGCTGCCAAGTTGTGGGCAGGACAGTAGTGTGGTGGGTAGGTAACTGGCTGGGTGGCAGGACACAGAGGGTGGTGGTAAATGGCTGTCACTCCACAGAGGGAAGAGTGACCAGTGGGGTACCACAGGGATCAGTGCTGGGACCGGTCCTATTCAACATCTTCATCAGTGACATTGCACAGGACCCAGAAGGCAGAATTTCACTGTTCGCTGATGACACAAAGCTCTGTAACAGAGTAGACACACCAGAGGGTGTAGACAGAATGAGAAGGGACCTGCAGAAACTTGAAGAATGGTCAGGGGTTTGGCAGTTGAAATTCAATGCAAAGAAGTGCAAGACAATGCATATGGGGCACAAAAACCCTGGCACAATATATCAGTTGGGGGTGAGGATATAGCATGCACCGAGCAGTAAAGGGATCTTGGGGTTATCTCTCTGATGACCTCAGAGGAGGGAAACAGTGTGACAAGGCAGCAGGTAAAGCAAATAGGATGCTGGGATGTATAGGCAGGGGCATCACCAGCAGGAAAAGGGAGGTCATAATTCCGCTATACAAGACACTAGTGAGGCCCCACCTGGAGTACAGTGTACAGTTCTGGAGACCATACCTACGTAAGGACATAGACAGGGCAGAGAAGGTTCAGAGGAGGGCAACAAAGATGGTGCATGGATTGCATCACAAGTCCTATGAAGACAAGTTGAAGGAACTGAACATGTACTCCCTGGAGGAGAGGAGGGAGAGGGGGGATATGATAGAGACATACAAGTATCTCACAGGGAGGAACAGGGTGCAGGAATACACTATTTTAAGTGAAAAGATGTTCCAGGACTAGAGGCATGGGATGAAGTTGGAGGGAGGATGATTCAAAGGAAACATGAGGAAGAATTTCTTCACAGAACGGGTGGTGGACAAGTGGAACACCCTGCCAGAGGAAGTGTGGGGGCTGAAACAATCACGGGATTTAAGAATGCATGGGATAGACGTAAAGGAATTCTGGAGGTCAGGGGTAAGGGGCAACAGACTTCTAGGAAAACATAAACTGAACTTACAAGCTCAAATGGGCAGACTGGGTGGGCCATAGGCCCTTATCTGCCGACACTGTCTATGTATCTATGTATCTATGTAAGTTCTGGACCATTCTTCCAGTTTTGATAGGTCTGATTCCATCACTTTGGCAGAGCTTGGTGCCATCTGCAAACAGGCATACTTTCCCCTCCAATCCATCTGCAACATCGCTGATGAATATGCTTGAAGAGGATTGGTCAAGCACTGAACCCTGTGGAATCCCGCTGGTCACCATCTCCTCTCTCAACAGGGTGCCATTCACTACAACATTCTGGGTCCTCCCCTGAAGCCAGTTTCTCACCCAGTTAACAATGTTCTCGCCTACACCTGCATTTACCAGTTTGTTAATAAGCCTCCTGTGGGGGACGGAATCAGAGGCCTTACTAAAGTTTAGATATACATTTACTGCCCCACCTTGGTCTACTACTTTTCTCACCCAGTCAACGAATTCCATCATGTTTGTCTGGCATGCCCTACCACTTGTGAAGCCATACTGCTTAAGGTCTAGCCTGCCACTGGTTTTCAGGTATGCCACTATCCTTTCCTTTAGCAACGATTCCATGATTTTCCCCACAATTGAGGTGAGGCCAACAGGGCAGTAGTTCCCTGCCTCTTCCTTGCTTCTGCTCTTGTGTAGGGGTACCACAATGGCATTTTTCCAGTTCTCTGGTAGCTGTCTGCTCTCCAGTGATTTATTAAAGAGTTCAGCCAATGGAGCAGCGAGTTCCTCCTTAAGCTCTTTCAATACCCAAAGATGAATTCCATCTGGTCCCATAGCTTTGTCTGTCTTCAATTTATTTAATTCTTCTAGGACCCTCTCTTTTGTAAAGGGGCTTGTGTCTGCTTCCTGGATATGGAAACCGGTAGCTAGTGTTGGACCATTATCATTCTGTTGTCTTGTAAAAAATGGAGCACAAGTATTCGTTTAATATTTCTGCTTTCTGTACATCATCCTCCACCTGCTGTCCTTCCTTGTTTTTTAGTCTGACTATTCCCCCCGGTCTTTCTTTTTTCCTTGGATATACCTGTAGAAGGTTTTGTCTCCCCTTGTAATTTCTGCTGCAATTTTTTTCTCAGTTTGTGCTTTGGCTACCTTGATTTCCTTCCTGGCCTCTATGAGCTTGGTCCTGTATTTTTCCCTATCATAGTCTTTCTTTGTTTCTTTATACTGTCTGAAGGCTTTTTTTCTTTTCTTTTCAATGCCACCTCTATAAACTAGAGAGGTTTTCTCCTTCTTTTGGTTTTACTGATTACCTTAGAGTATTTTGCTGTGATAATGTTTAATGACGTCTTCAATACTGTCCATCTCTCCTCAATGTCTACATCTTTTATGTTTTCATACAGACTTGAAAAGGTGGACTTCATCTTGCTGAAGTTTGCATTTTTGAAGTTGAGGATTTTTAGTCTAGTGCGGCTGATGACTTCTTGTCTGACTGCAAACCATATTGATCTGTGATTGCTGGAGCCCAAATTGATTCCTACTTTAATGTCAGACATCCTTGTGCTCTTTGTTAGCACAAGGTCTAGGATTGCATCTTCCCTTGTTGGTGAATCTACTAGCTGTGTTAGACCCAGCTCTTGTAGAGCAATGAGGAATTCCTTGCTCTTTTCTGATGAGGCCATATAGGAGACCCAGTTCACATCAGGAAGACTGAAGTCTCCTACAAGTAATAGCTCTCCTTTGTTATCCATCATAAGGATTGTCTCAAGAAGCTCCTTATCCATTTCTATTTCTTGTAATGGGGGTTTGTAAACTATTCCCATTGTAATGTTTTTTTTTCCTCCTGTGCCGAGGGTTACCCATAGGGATTCAGTATTGTTGTGAGTCCCCTGGATCTCAGTGGCATTTATATCATCCTTTACATAGAATGCCATACCTCCACCCTTTTTGCCTTCTTGGTCCCTCCTAAATGGAGTGTAGCCTGGGATTGCAACATCCCAGGTGTGGTTCTCTTTGAACCATGTCTCTGTCACTGCTACCCAGTTGAGTTGAGCCTCAGTCATTAGGGTGGTGAGGTCCAGGATTTTATTGGATAGGATATGAGCATTGACGCACATTGCATGCTATACCTGTGTTTTTTTCTACTGACATTTCATGATACACTCTCCAAGGGTGGACTGGCTCGGGTGTTGCACCATTTTGCTAGTGTGGTCTGACCTTTATCCTGCCCTGGTGATATGTTAGTGGGTTATCTGTCTGCATGAAAGACTGATTTGCTGATGGGTCATGGGAGAGGAGCATTAGCTTTCACATGCAACATGTGCGGTGTTAATACCCTCTCCCCTTTTCCTAGTTTAAATGACTATGAAAGACATCAAATGTCTGGCCCAGTGCATGGACTCCTTCCTTTGTAACGTGTAGGCCATCTTATTTAAAGAACTTCCTTTCCCAGAAGTCCTTCCAGTCCCCTACATAATGACGGCATTTTGTCCTGCACAGGTCTTTGACCCAGATGTTTAGCTCTGCGATTTCCTTTTCTGTTACCTTTTGCCTGCTGTTCCCTATCTCCCAGATGGGCAGAATTACAGATAAGGATAATCCAGATGTAAGGGAAGTCAACCTGTCTCCTAGTGCAGTGAGATTTTGTTTGGTCTCCTCCACTGACTGACTGGTGAGTTCATTAGTTCCTAGGTGGACTAGGACATGTGTGGGTGTTTGTTTGTGCCAATGTTGCATACAATCTTTTCTATGCATTCCTTGTCCCTCCATGATGATACCCCTGGTAGGCATCGAACTGTAACCCTGTTTTGATTCCTTTTGCAGGTGAGACTCTACACTGCATATCATAGAGTCCCCTAGGATTAGAAGGAATTTTTTGGTAGACTTTTTTCCTGTGATGTTAATAGGTGTGTGCACTTTGTCTTCTTGTGTATGGTTAGGTTCAGTTTTATCGACTGGATTGGTAATTGGTATGTGCTGTAGTGGTGCGAATCTGTTGGTAGTGTGTATTGTATTAGTTGTTGCTCTTTGCACTTGTGGGATACATTTAGTGATGTTAGATGAATGTTTATCCACTGTCTCCCATCCTTCTATACCAGTTTTCTTTTGGGGTAGTGGAAGCAGGTTGTGAAGGCTGTAGTGTGACGAGGATGGGCATGTGCTGAGCCTGGTCCAGAGGAAGTTAATTTTAGTCCATGCAGCATGGAGATGAGAATGTAGGTCCCTGAATGTCCAGCAGGTTGGACAGTGACCAATTCCTTGGATATACACCTTGTGGAAGAGTGTGGCACAGTGGTGGTACGATATCCATTCTGGTTGAGAGCTAATTTGTAAAGAAATGCAACAGTTTGGCTCATTGGCCTGTTAAGGGTGGGTGGAATAAAGAAAAGATAGGACGGAAAGAAAGAGTTTTTTTTTGTAAGGAGGCAAAGCAAAGCAAAGCAAACTTTATTTATACAGCACCTTTCATAACGAAGGCGCTGTACATAATATAAAATGACAGCATAAACCATGAACATTTTAAAACAATCATTCAATTTAATGATTAGTGAGGGAATGCCAACGTAAATACATTTTCAGCAGAGATTTAAAACTGCTGACGGTCAGGCATTCTCTTAACCGATGAAGTAGAGAATTCCAAAGGGTTGGTGCTGCAAATGAAAAAGCATGAGCTCCTGATGTTTTAAGACAAACCTTGAGAATCTCTAGCAGTCCCTCATCAGCAGATTGGAGAGGGCGACTGGTGGAGTAGGGAGTCAGGAGATCTTTCAGGTAGTCGGGTCCTTGTTCACGTAGGGCTTTGAAGGTAAGAAAACCTACCTTATAGGTGATCCACCACTGAACTGGTAGCCAATGCAGTTCACGTAGCACAGGCGTAATATGACTGGTTCTAGAGGCATGGAATAGTGATGGCACTGGAACACCCCTATAACAGTAGTGCAATGCTAGGGGTAGGTCAGCCCTATAGTGGGTTGGCTCTTCACGAGGCTGCCAGAAACAATCTGCTACAGTGGTGAGTCAGATCAACTGTGCAGCTCCTGAAGATCCAAAGGTAGGTGGGTATGGTAAGTGGCTGAAATAAAAAAAAAACATGTGTTAGATTTCAGGTAGAAGCTGTTTGGGAAATGAAGGAGCTTTCTATTAGCCAGCCTCTATTTCAGTAGTGGATACAGCAGTACACATGTTCATTTACATACAGCAGCCAGGAATTCTGGGTAAGTGCTCCAGCTGCTCTTTATGCTGACAGAGCAGCTGCTGGCTGGTTCTGAGCAGAATGAACAAGGAGAGACACCAGCTCAGCAGAGACTGGAGCCCAGACTGTGCACTCCAGGGGGAATTCTCCCAGGTAGAGCTGCTGTCAAGGAATCCCTGCCTCTGCACCTGTCAGAGTCTGCCTTCCCTCTGTGATTGGTCTCTCTCCTAGTTGGTGAAGATCAGTGAAGCTCAGCAGACAGTAAGGCTAGGGACTGGGCCACTCTTGGTGTATGCCTCCTACTGTTGCACTTTGAGCCCTCCTGACACATTTCTTTATTTTCCGTCAAGAACTGAAGTCTCTCTCTAGCAAAACAAAAAACAAACAAATGAAAAAAAACATTTAGGGACTAACATTGAAAATAGAAAAAGAAATGCAAATAGTAATTTACTGAGAGGCAAAAATGGAGGTTGGGGAGAGGGGAATGGTAAAGTGAGTTTGGTGTGTGGAGAGGCAGGCTGCTAACATCTGTGCCCTACAGGTGCTGCAGTTATCTCATTTCTCATTGTTTCTCATCTTTCAAGCTAGTCACAAAGTGAAATAAATATTAAGCAGCATCCACTGCAAGTAGTGCTACCAAAGAAAAAAGTGTTCCTAAACAGTTTAAACTTGGCTGTCTTTGTAATACCAAGAAAGTGGTTTTATTAATAACAAAACATATAGAATATGGCACAGTCAGCTGAACTGCAGTTCCGTGAACACTCTGTGTTAAATCATAAACCAGGTGGGCTAGTTAGTGGTAAAGGCACAATACCCGAAACTGCAGCATTCCGCCACGCCGTAGCTTGTGCATGGAGTGGACAAGGTGTGGTTGAGTGCTGCAGGATTTTATTTAAAAAAAAAATGTTCTTGATGTTACCAAGAGAGCCAAGTTTAAACTGTTTGAGAGTGATTTCTTCTTTTGTTGTGCTTGAGCTATTTTCACTTGAAAGCACCCATTCTCACGGCAGTGCATTCCTGTTTAGCTATCTCAGCTGCAGCTAGTGCCTATGGACAGACAGACAGACTGACCAGAGCAGATACCATTCACTTGCTGTCTGCTAAATAAATACTATAGCCTGCAGATGCTGCTTAATCAAGCCAGTCAGAAAATGAAAATAAATACAAATTATTAAGCAGCATCAGCTGCAGCCAGTGCCTGCAGACAGACTTGAACAGACATTGTTAATTTGAGCCATCTGCATTCCTAACTAATACAATTAAAGTTTAAGCTTTTAGGCTAGGGAGAAGGAAAACAAACAACATCCCTCACTAAATAGAAGAGGAGAAGATAAGGAGAGGAGAGGCGAGATTTATGCGAGTAATGTTTAACTTTCTTTCATGGCTAATTATAATAAATCACTAAACTTGGAGAGGGTGAGGCCAACTGTTTTTTTTTTTTTACAATTGATTGTCCTCTATTATTGGACTTTGTTTTAAATATTTAGACTTTCTATTGTTAGGCTAATTGACCTCTGATTTAAACTCTAGTACTGACAGTGGCAGTAACATTAAGCAGCCTAGTGGAACTCCCATGTAAATAATAATATATAGAAGACCTGTGTTTGAGAATCCCACATTCACATGCCACTTGCATTCCGCCAGTGAGATCCCTTGAACATGTCTATTAGGTACCTCCTTGTCCTCCTGAGGGACACCTACAGTCTTTGGCTCAGTGGGACTGTTGTGGATGATTAAAAAATAGCTCTTGCTTTGGTAGGACTCACAGAGAGTGAGGCCAACTTGGTGGCCCCTTATTTAAATTTGAACTCTAGCACTGGCAGTGGGTGGCACTAGCCTTTACAGCTTAGTGGTTTGTGCATCAGTGTGAACCAGAATAATACATAGCAGACTTGTGTGCGAATTAAAATCCCATAACCACCCACCACTTGCATACTATCTGTTTGGCCGTGTCCCTGAACATGTCACTCAAGAAAGGCTGGGAACATGAGTGTACTCAAAAACATTGTAAAACAAAAGCCAGTGGCAAATGAGGTAAAAGTTTATTTAGTAATCCAGAAAGAAATAACCCATCAAAAACTAAAACTCAAGCACCACAGTGTGTTGAAGGTGCTGATCTAAATAATAGTACTAATATCCAGGTCTTGCCACCTAACCCTCAAAATTCTGAAACCTCAACAACTGGAGTAGGACTGTTTATGTTAGAAAGGCTCAGTAGTGCAGAAACAAACTCCTTATACTCCAGTGCTTCTAACAGCAAGTCATCTGAGGAAATAGCGGAAACAAAGAGTATTCCTAAAGCACTTACAGGTACAACTCACAGTAGGGTTGCTTGATTTGCAACACATGTAATTTGAATAATCAGTCTCCAGGTAACAGTGGTAGATCTAGTAGATCTAGTGAGGGTGGCCGTGGTCATGGTGGTAATGATGACACGGACATCGTGAGCCTGACTTTACCGATTTCTGATCATCACAATGTTGATGATATGGAGCAGAGTACAGCTGCGCTATTAAAAGGGAAAGATGAGGAACAACTTGGATATGAACCAGTCTCTAGTCAATAACATACGTACCAAACTTAGCACAATAGCAAATTATCAGAAATGACACAAAGCAAAGAGTACATCTTATCAACATTGCTAGATCCACATTTTCAGAACAGACACCTTCCTGATGTTGCTTCTCAGGAGATGGAGGAGCTGGACTATAGGCAACTTTTAATTTAAGCAGTAGATGAGGTTCCATAAGGAAGCAGGACTACAAATACACCATCTCGAGTTCAGCAGACTGCACCAAAAGATAGTGCAGAAACAGACAATGAGGGCGCCATTTGGTGCCAGCCACAGGACTTTGAAGTTCCAAGAGGAAAAGATGCATGCACAGTAGTAAGCATGGTAGATGCATACCTGTCAAAGCCCTACATTAATATTAAGGATGATTCTTTATGTTACTGGAGAAAAGAAAAATCCTGCTGGCCAAGAGTGGCTAACCTGACTTGTGAGTGTATTGGATGCCCACCCTCCAATGTTTGTTCTGAGCATTTATTTAACTCTGAGAGGGATCTCGTAACTGACAAACAAACAACAATAACAACAGACAATGTAGAGGAGCAAACGTTCATGAAGGTTAACTTGCCAGACTTTGGCTACATATGTGATGCTAATCTTGAACAGGAAGAAAATGAGACTAACAGTAGTACCAATGTATTTGTGGACTACGTGACAATAACATCAGCTTTCAATTTTCTCTAAAGAGGCTTGTTAAAGATGTTGAATTTGCCTGCCTTTGTGTTGTGTGAATAATTAAAATACATAGTTACATTAACACCTGAGTATTGGGTGCACAGAAGGAATGGGGCAGGCAAGTCTCAATTCTTCTTAGCCCATTTCCTGACCCTTACTCAGAACAAATGTCATCCCATTGTTTTTGTCTACTGCTGCTGGTAGCATTAGCAATGTATCCCTACATATGTCAGTATAATATACTGCAGGCAAAGCTTGCATCTTTTGAGAACAGAGATGAAAGACTACATACTGCTCTTTTTTAATTTTTTGAATGCGACAGCCTTCTCCTACTGCATCGGAGATGTCAGCTCCTTTCCCAGGTAGTTTCATTTAATTTAATTTCATTCATTTATTGAAGGTTAGACCCATTGAGCAAAAACTCATTTGGAATGGGGACCCATTTTGCATAAACAATACACGTTGCATGAAAATCACATATAAATATAAAGCAAAGAAAATAATTAAAATGTACAGTGTATATAATTAAACTCATTTGCATTTATCATCAAATTAAAATGACATTAATTGGGTAGTGTCAGTTGAGGAAAAACAGTTGCAGCTACTCAAAGAAAAAGTAAACCAAGAATTTAAAGCAGAAATTCAGGGATGTTTGGTGTCTGCAGAACTGAGCTGGGGCAGAGTTCCACAGCATGTGAACAATATGGACAGCAGTGGGAGAAGCACTGGTGATGGGGTGTCTTTTACACCAAATCATCATCATCATGAGGATGGGTGGGAAGTGCAGCCAGTACATTACACTGTACTAGGAGTAACTGTGGCAGACAAGTTGCTGGATTGATTTAAATGCTGGTGGTTCAGTATTTTCTCCTGATAGTAGAGGTAGTAGCAGTGATGCACTGGTGACTTTTGAACTGGCTGGTGTTCTTCTTGCATTGTGTTTCTTCCTAATGGTGTTGTGTTTCTTCTTCATCAGTAACTGAGAGGTAGTTCTAAGCACAGTGATGCCTGTTGAGAAATAGAACTAACTAATTAGCTAAACACAGTATTACCTTCTAATAAAGTCAGAGACAAGACTGATTGGAAAGAGTTCTGGGACTTGCCTGCCTTTTGACCAAATCATCATCGGGGGAGTGGAAGATGCAGCCTGTACACCACTTGAAAGTGTTCCTGCAGCAGCTGTAACAGGCTAGTCCCTCTTCTCATCACATACATTTTTGGGGAAATAGCAGAGGGAGGTTACTTTTTCTTTGATTGGGGCCTAATCACACAGTTTGCAAGTGCAAGCTATTGGATTTAAGGAAAAAACAGGTTTGCTGACTGAAAAAACACAAGGTGTCTATTGAACAAGTTTGTAGGGATCTTTACTTAACTGTGCTACATAGTTGTACTGTATAATGTGGGCAGAACATCACTATACTGTAGCCCATATAGCTTACTATATAACAGATCTGCATGTGAACTAAAACCCAGCAGTGACCCATCACTTGCATACTCTCTGTGTGACCCCGAACAAGTCCCTGAAGACCACCCTTCTGAGCTTTTTAGAAAGTAATACCACATATTGTTGAATTTTCTAGAATACTACTTAGGGAGGCAGCATGCTAAGCACAGCTTAGCTATCAGAACATTGAGCAGTGAGCATAGAGATGCAGCAGACCTGTTTTTAGGGAAGGTTTTGGAAAAAGTGGTGGCTGTTCACCTTCAGGCTCGCTTCGCCTACACTGCCACTTTTGAGTGCTTCCAGTCTGGGTTTAGACCTGGGCGTAGCATGGAGACCACCCTGGTGAGGGTGCTGAACAATCTCCTTATAGCAAGAGATAAGGGAGAGTGTACAGTTCTTGTCCTCCTGGATATCTCTGTGGTATTTGACCCCGTGGATCATGAGGCATTACTGGATCAGTTGTGGAACTGGTGTGGACTAACTGGCAGTGTCATCAGCTGGTTTAAATCCTACCTCATGAGCAGAGTGCAGAGGGTAACAATGGGAATATCCTTGTCTGGACCGATGCCTCTGAGCTGTGGATTCTGTAAGGTTAGGTCCTGTCACCTCTTTTGTTCATGGTGTACATGTTGCCTTTAGGAGACATTATCAGGTGGTATGGGCTGGGTTTTCATTGCTATAATAATAATAATAAACTTTACTTTTAAAGTGTCTTTCTATAACCAAGGCACTGTACAACATAAAACATATAAAATCGAATAAAACATAAAACATAAAATCCATACAGCAAGTTAGCCAGGTAGATAAATATCTAAAAAATAATCTATGCCGATGACACCCAGCTATACCTGTCCTGTGTGCCTGGGAACCGGATGGCAGTCTCTGTGTTTGGCACCTGTTTGGCTGAGATTCAGAGCTAGATGACTCAGAACTGGTTATGACTCAACCCAGACAAGACGAGTATTGGTGGTGGATCCTGGACATCAACAGGATGAGGTAGGGTTAGGGACTGATCCTGGTTTGAGACTGACAGGTGTGTCTTTGGCCCCCTCTACTCAGGTTAGAGATATGGGCAAGGTCCTTGATTACAGTTTGACACTTGATGGTCAGGTGTCAGCCATCGTCCAAAGTGGCTTTTATCATCTTAGGAACATTGCCTGGATCGTTGCCCTGATATCAGCTGATGACCTGGCCACCCTAATACATGCCTTTGTCATGTCTGGGTTGGACTATTGCAATGCCTTATACCTAGGGTTCTCAGGAGGCAATCTCCACTGTCTGCAACTGGTGCAGAACATGGCAGCCAGGCTGTTAATGGGTGCATCAAGATTTGATCTCATTATGCCAGTTCTCTGTGGACTGCACTGGTTGCCGATAAAGTAGAGGATTGCCTTCAAGATTGGATTACTAACCTATAAAGCCCTGCATGGCCAGGGACCAGACTATCTGCAAGACCTCCTGGTTCCTCACTGCCTGGTTTGCTGTCTCCATTCCTCTGAGGGATGCCTCTTGGTGGTCCCCAGGGCTAGGTTGCAGCAGTCAGGAGACCATGCTTTTTCCGTTGCCATGCCAGTCCTGTGGAATTTGCTGCCAGGTCATTTGAGAGAGGCACCCTTGGTGGAAACCTTTTAAAAGGGAGCTCAAGACATTTTTATTTAACTAGGCATTTAATCTAACATAACTGTTGGACATTTTTGTGCTTTTACTGACTGCGTTGTTATGCTGTGTTAGATTATAATGCTAGATTTTTATACAGTCTGTAATGTGATTATGAATATGTTTTTGTTGTGTCTGTTTTATTTGAAATTGTACAGCACTCCGAGCCTCCACGAAGGGGCACTTTATAAATAAAGCATCTATCTATCTATCTATCTATCTATCTATCTATCTATCTATCTATCTATCTATCTATCTATCTATCTATCTCACCCCTTTTCCTCCTCTTTTCAAAGGTATAAATGTTTAAAGATCTCTGGTCTACCTTACTTTAGCCACTGTTGCTGGTTCTGCTTTTACAGTTTCCTTGTTTATTTGCCAGCTATTTCCCAGTCATAAGTACACATTCTAGCCCTTTTCTAGTTCTCCCAAGTCTCTTCTGTACCTCCACAATTCTCCTCCAAGTTGGAATTTCCATTTAGTGGTTTCTTTGGTGCCATTTGAACTGCATGCCCTATCTCTGTTGTTTATTAATTGAAGCTGACAAATTGCCAGCAATCTGCAAACCACGTAAACTATCTGCAAACCTTGTAAACTATCTGCAAAATTAAGTGAAGCGCAAACTGACATGAACAACATCAGCATAGGCTCAAAACACTTGATAAAGACAGCAAAAATATATATTTACTATGTGATGTACTTTAAGTTGACGTCTCTTTTCTGTAAAACTATGAGCAAAAATCTTACACTGACTTGTTCAGGTTTATATAAAGATTATTGGCTCTTGTCTGCCCTCTCAATTTACATTACCAACCTCAGCCACACTCTGGCCAGGGCCTCCTTTAAATGGCCTGTGCATCTCATTCTATTGTCCCTTGCCCAAATATCCACACATTCCCCACCCCCCAGCCAATGCCACCATTGAGGAACTCTGCTTGACATTTGAATGTTAATGCCTAATAAAGCAAAGAACCCTGTCCATTGATTTTGCACCCTTTTAGTGCCTACTTCCAGATGTGGTGTATGGTCCACTGAAAATCAGGCCCCCGTTTTTTGTTCCATACTGTCCTCAGTTGCTGGTTTGAATGGGCATGTTCCAGTTCACCAGAATCAATGCTCTCTGTCATTCTCCACAACATGGAGGAGTGACTTACCTCCATTAGGGCAGGAAAACGACCCAGAAAAAGATGCTCTGGCATCTGATGGTCCCATATGAAGGACCCATCACGACAGGCTGCTAAACGTTTTCATTAGCCAGAATAGCTGTAAAATTCTTCATATCAACATTCTTGGTTGATATAAGTCTGTACAATCCACAGCTGGCTGGGATTTTTCCATTGCTGGGAATGACAGCTATAAAGGCACAAGTCCAGTTTTTGAATATCTCCCATGCCTTTAATATGTGGTTTTAGGTAATTTGTAAAATTGTTAGCCTACCCCAGACAGTTTCTTATGCAATTCATTAACAAATCTATGCGGTTCTGGGTGTATATTTTTAATATGTTGAATATCTACTACTGTAATTAGTGAGTGCATTTTCTGTTTTACAGTACATCTTCCAGAATACTTGATAAAACCAAAGGGTCTACATATTTTTAAAGAGTTCTCTTCACTCGTTTTTTCCCTCTTGATCTGAATAGAGGAATGCATTAAAACTTTCAAAAGCGTCATCGACATCTAGAAAAAAATAAGTACGGTGATGTCTCATGCTTTGAACAGCTGATCTTGAAATGGTTTCTTTTGCATATAAAGCTAGAAGCTTTGCTGCTTTTTTTTGTATGAGCTGTTTATACTCCCCTGGGCTCCAGTCCACTACTTCTTTGAGCTGCTTAAGTCCCTGATGCCTCCCTCCACCATTCATGGCCTGCGCACACTGCATCCGAGAGGACCAGCACTAACCTTACTAGAGGGACACCTCTACCTCCAAGGGGGGCACAGGGGAGGAGGAAATTTCTTGATACAGTGCCGCTGGAGCAGACGCAGGAGCAGAGGAGAGGTGCATTCTGGGAACCATTGGATGGGGGGATGAGTGGCCATCATACAGCGGAACTGGCAGCCCCGTTTTCCATTTTACAGTCCACACCCACCCATATTGATGATGGCTACAGTGTGCATCCTGGGGGGGGGCACCTGGCAATACAAGGACTCCCACACCACCTAGGGCACCACCAAATCCACCACCAGGAGCTGCTTGAAGAGCAGCACAGTATGCCCACCCCTCTGGGAGGGAAGCATCCAAAAGAATGCTCTCAAAACCCTCCCTGCCGACATCTGCTCCTGACATCCTGGGCTCGGGGAGCAAACCCGGGCCACCAGTGTGCCGAGCGAACCCTTTTCACTCGGCGTCATGGAGCCAGCACTTTGCTGCTTTTAAATCCAGACTGTTGTGTCTTGGTTCTAAACAGTCACTCCTACATTATCACACAGTCACTCCTATATTATCACACAGTCACTCCTACATTATCACACAGTCACTCCTACATTATCACACAGTCACTCCTATATTATCACACAGTCACCCCTACATTATCACACAGTCATCCCTACATTATCACAGTCACTCCTACATTATCACACAGTCACTCCTACATTATCACACAGTCACTCCTATATTATCACACAGTCACCCCTACATTATCACACAGCCATCCCTACATTATCACAGTCACTCCTACATTATCACACAGTCACTCCTACATTATCACACAGTCACTCCTATATTATCACACAGTCACTCCTACATTATCACACAGTCACTCCTACATTATCACACAGTAAATTACTCATTTAATCATACTTTTCAGGGCCCTTAGAAAGGCCACACTTTGTTCACCTTCATGATCCTATGATATATATTTAATTTAGTGTCTAGCTCCCTTGCTTTTTTCCACTTATGTTTATAGGACTCAGAATTAGCTTCTCCATGGTTGCAGTTAGTAAAATCTTCCAGGGAGCTACCCATCACATGTTGGCAATTTAATGTTAGAAATTCCTCTGCTCATTATTTATTTGGATACACTTCGCTATTATTTGCAGAAGATGCATTCATCAGTCTGCATTTGTTTCTCTTCTTTCTGTTTCCAACTGTAAAGTCATATGGAGGTGTGTAACCTGAAATTCCAATATCAGTAAAGCATGAACCTGTAGCTTTATGGAAAGTCATCTCAATAAAAGAATCTTGACTGATGTCCTTACCTCAAGTGATGTCTTCATACGTAACATTGCTAAGGAACTTGAGGGAAAGGTATGTCTTTTTGCAGATAATACTAAACTCTGCAGTAGGGTGGACACTCAGGAGGGGTAGAGAGAATAAGCAGAGATCTGGGGAAACTCGAGGAGTGCTCTAACGTATGGCAGTTGGGGTTCAATGCCAAATAGTACAAAATCATGCACTTAGAGCATACGAACCCAGGTTCTGAGTACATGATGGGGAGGAAGGGTACTGACAGTCACTAAACAGGAAAGGGACCTTGGAGTTATCATATCTGATGACCTCAAGGCATCAGGGTAGCATGACAAAGCAGTGAGTAAGGCTAATGGGAGACTGGGGTGCATAGGGTGAGGTATATCCAGCAAGAGGAGGGAGGTGGTATTTGCCACTGTATCACTCTGTGGTGAGACCTCACCTGGAGTACTGTGTCCAGTTTTGGTGGCTGTACTTCAGAAAGGACATACAGGGTAGAAGCAGTCCAGAGGAGGGCAATTCGAATGGTACTGGTGTTGCATGAGAAGCCCTATGAGGAGAGCCTGAGTGATCTGAACATGTTCACCCTGGAATGGAGGAAAACAAGAGGTGACATTATAGAGACCTACAAATACATCACAGGGGTGAACAGGGTGCAGGAGGGAATTCTCTTTCAAATGAGAAGGAGCATCTGGACCAGGGAGGATGCGATGAACCTGGGGGGCATTTATGAGAGATGTGAAGAAATATTTATTTACTGAAAGGGTGGTAGATGGCTGGAACAAACTGCCAGCAGAAGTGATGGAGGCAAAAGCAGTAGAGTGGCATCAAGCATGCATGGGATAGACATAGGAGTGTGTTAGAAAACAGGCGAGAAGGAGTGAGGGTTGTGAGAGAAAAATCAGGATTTGTGGAGGCAGATTAGGCAGTGAACATCTGGACAGACTGGGTGGGCCAAGCTTTTTTCCCCCCAATAAATTCTATGCCTCTCCTGATCCCAGTCTCTGGGGGGTAATTCTGGAGGCTCTTTGATTAGAGGGGGAGGCAAGCTGCAACAACACCTTCAGCAGCCATCCAAGTAGAAATCACTTTAGGTCTTCTCTTTCAATGGACTCAGGAGTTAATTAGTTAGTTAGTTACTTAGTTAGTTAGTTAAAACTTTATTTTTATACAGGATGAAACGTTAGGTCCAAAGGTCCTATTTACAGAGTTGTTCTGTGTACATGCAAAGCATACTAAGGCCAACATCCAATAAGATCTTGTAAGAACATAGAATATACATATATTAAAGGAGGTCTAATCACTTGCACATTAGCTGTACAAGACCTATTTTTAAGTTATAATCGGGCCTGCAACACGCTGTTCTCATTCACCAGGCCCTGTAGGTTGCCAGGTCATTCTCTGCCACCTCTCCTGCTTTTTTGGTGTTCTGCCATCATCAGTTCAGTGAGGAGGTGGCTGTCATTGGTGCACTGCTGGTGGTTTTAGAAATCAAAGCCCTGGCTTTATGCAGCTCAGCAGAAGACAACACATTGTTTTTTGCTTCCCCATTCTTGCAGCCTAATTTAGCTTTTTTAGGATGTAACTTGACTTGTCATCTTTAATAGTGTATTTTGTGATAATTGTTAATCAGCAGTACAATAATGTTTTTCCAAAAACCTACAGTAGTTTCAGCAACAGTTATTAAACATATTAGCACACCTGCCAAATCTACCTGTCTCAGTACCTCCTATGCTGTGCGCCATGATTTTTTTCTTATTTTCTAGATCCTAACCCTTGCTAGATCTACAAATCTATTTCTAAGCCAAATGTGGCAGCTTTCTTTTTTTTTTTTTTTAGAAAAAAATTAATTAAAAATTTTTATTGGGAATTAGAACATTTTACCACCAAATAAAACTGGAAGATGCCTTGAATCTTTTATAGTGAAATAAAGGTAGGGTCAATTTTGTTGCCTAATTACACTGTGCTGCTACTTTAAAAAACAATAGAATAGCAATTTGTATGAGTTTCTCGCTCAAGTTTCCAGAGCTCATCAACCATGTCTTTGAACCGCAAGGTCCTAGGCTATGATTCTGAGAGATATTTTCCTTACATTTTATGTCTTCCAACATGCCTCACTAATATCTGCAGCAGCAGCAGCTACTGGAGGCTTTTAGTACCTAAAGCCACAGGAGGTCCTTACTATCTACTTACAGTTGGGCTGTGAAGCTCCTTCTAGCCAGTTTCTGCTGACCAGTGACATTCAATCAAGGGTTGTACGGGGAAAGGGGATAGAGCCCTCCTCCCCTGCCCAAGCAGGACTTGAAAACTTGCTTCAGTTTTGTGCCAGCGAGGCACAGGTAAAAACCAACTAAGTTTCTTAAAGGCCAGCCAATTGGACTATGCCTGGAACTAGTTAAAGTTGGTTTAGGAAGACTCAAGACTCTACTAGACGTTAAAGCAATGCCTTTATTATTTAATTTTTGCCAGATTACATTGCTACCTAATAAACTGAATGTTCTGTGGCCTTGGGACCACTTCCTCAAGGCCCACACTGGTCTACATGATATATTGTGGGTCAGTACAGAAGAGACTCATACACGGTACAGTATGTCAGTTCAATGGGCATCTTTTATTCTACTCAGAGATGGTGGTCTTACATCACTGGCCATACACAAAGAAAGACTTACTGTGCATAACAGGAACTTACATATATAATGGACTACAATACCCACATGTATAAACTACAACTCTAATCAACTTCCTACCATATATAACCATGTATATACTACCACACGTATCCATGCATATACTACACTCCTCCCTCTTAGACAGAAACTTGTCTAAATACTTCAACAGTAACATTTCTAACTTCCAGACTGAAGTAGACTGTTCAGTTCCCAGAAACAAGTTCATGGGATTGTTCTGCCCCTTGGGTAGAACTTGTCACTAACTAAGTAACAGTACAAGTAGGAGTTCAGTTACACAGAGGTACAAGTTCATTACATGACTTTAAAGATCGAGTCTTTGTGGTGGTCTTCAGTGCCTCAGGGGATATCTGCTGGCTGGAATAACCGCTGATGATGAAACAGGAGATTCATTATTATTTGGCACCAGCTCTGGTGGAACTTCATGGGTAGGAGCAAAGTCCTCTGTGTCACTGTCCTCAGATGGAGTGACATCTTCTGCTGCATTTGCTGTAACCTTGGAATGCAGCAGGTGATCCACATGTACATGAACAAGTCACTGTCCCATGCAAACTGCATAAGTCAAAGGTCCACGTGTTTCAATCACCACCCCAGGAATCCAAGAACCCTTGGGATGTCTACAGTCTTGAATCATCACCCTCTCCCCAGGATGAAAAATCCATACTGGCTTGGTTAACTTGTCATGACCCTTTTGCTGTTGTAGTTGATGCTTTGCAACAGTGTCAGCCAAGTCTGGCTTAAGCAATGACAAATAAGTATGAGGCTGATGTTTTAGGAACAGTTCAGCAGGTGTTCGCTCTGTGACTGCGTGAAGAGAGTTTCTGTAAGCAAACAGAAAATGAGGCAGCCTTTGAGCTGCAGGTACTCGTTGTGAATCAGATTTATTCCAAGCTTTTTGAATGTCTGTACAGCTCTTTTCAGCTGTGCCATTTGATGCTGGATGATAGTTTGGAGTCAAAATATGTCGGACGCCATTCTGCTTTAAGAACAGTTTAAACACATGGGAAGAAAATTGGGGACCACTGTCTGACACTAACTCCTGTGGTAGTCCATAGGAGGCAAAAAGTTTTCTCAAAACATTGCTGTTTGTTGGGCATAGGCCTTGGACATCGAACTGGTGCCTTAGGTACTCAACAGAATTTTGCAGAAATTGGCATTTCACTAGCTTTACTGTCAGTCCATACTGTTGCAGTCTGGTCAGAACATGGTCCAGGATTGTCAGATGCTCTTCCACTGTGGGTGCAGTTACCAAGATATTATCCATAAAGCATACTACATGGTCCAGTCCATGCAGCATCTGGTCCATAGTGTTCTGGAAAATTGCTGGTGCTGTGGAAACTCCATATGCCAAGCGATGATACTGGTAAAGTCCCTTGTGGGTGTTGATGGCTTGATACGGTTCTGACTCTGGTTCTAGTTCCAGTTGTTGTTATGCAAAGGATAAGTCCAACTTGCTAAAGAACTTGCCCCCTGAGAGTGTAGCAAACAAGTCCTTTGCATTGGGTAATGGGTATGGATCTCACTTTATACAACGGTTCACTGTAACCTTGTAGTCACCACACAACCTCACTGCCTTGTCTTGTTTCGGTACCACAATGATAGGGGCAGCCCAGTCACTCCTCTCTACTGTGAGATGATACCATAGGTTTCAAGATGGTTCAGTTTCTTCTCTACTGCTTTCCTTAAAGCAGATGGTACTGGTCAAGGCATGAGGAAAATTGGAACGGCTTCCAGTTGCACTCGGATCTTTGCCTTGAAATCCTGAATTGTGCCGTAACCATCCTGGAAAATAGGATCATGTGTGTCCAACATTTCCTTTAGCGCATCTTGAAGTGCTTTGGTCACTGTATTTAAGCTGAAGATCTTTTCCCAGTTCAATTTGATCTGCATGAGCCAGTCTCTGCCTAGTAATGCAGGTCTTTCTCCTCGTACCACCACCAGAGGCAAGGTCCAAGTTCTTCCCTCGTAGGTGACTGGCACTTGGATTTCCCCTAGCATGGGGATTTTCTATCCCATGTAAGTTGAGAGCTGAATAGATGATGGTTGCAATGGGCACTGCTGAAGTTTCCCTTTATAGATGTTCTCTGATGCAAGAGATACTGAGGCTCCGGAGTCTAGCTGCATGCTCACCAAGTTGCCTGCTAGCTCAAGCTGGAGGTAAATTTCCTTTCCAGTTGCCCGTGTTGAATAAACCATGAACAGATGCAGTGCCTCATCTTCCATTTCAGTGGTTGCAGTGTTATCTGTGACATATCGTGCAGTAGCAGTCCATGATGTACTTTTGCACACCCTTTGCATGTGACCCACTTTTCCACAGCTGTGGCATTTCTCGTATCAAAAGCAGCATGTGCCTTGCTGGTGGTTACCTCCACATCGATAACACGGTTTAGACTTTGCAGAAGTGCCCCGAGGTGTTGGCTTCCTAAATGTTTGGGGTTGCTGACGATTACGCGATGGACCACTGTGTGGTGTGGCATGTCCCTTTTGTTCTAGGGTATGGGTAACCATATGAACTTCACCTTTTTGGGGTTCTGAATGTCCTGCCGGTGCTTGGGAGCTTTTCTGAGTGAGCTCCATAGTGATTGCAATGTCACAAGCTGTCTTAAAGTCTAATTTCTTTTCTTGCAAAAGCCTTTTTCTGTAAGCCTCCCCTCTCAGACCACAGACACAGTGATCCTGGAGGGCATCATCCAAGGACTGGCCAAACTCACAAGTGTGTGCTAGATACCTTAATGCGATGGTGTAGTCAGCAATAGGTTCCCCTTCCCCATGGTTGCGCTGATAGAAGGTGTACCATTCAGCAATGAGAAGGGGCTGGGGTTTGAAATGCTTTGCAAGTGCCTCAGTGACTTGTGCATATGTCAGGGTCAGGATGACAGCTGGGGCTGTTAAGTTCCATAGAAGGACGTAAACCACTATCTCTGAGTAGAATAAAAGATGGCCACTGAAATGACATACCGTGTATGAGTCTCTTTTGTACTGACCCACAGTATGTCAGTCTACGTGCTGTATAACTATGCTGTTCTCACTCTTAGGAGTTTAATGCTTATCCTGTGTCATAAGACAGTATGACTTACCAAGCCGCTCCAGTACTGCTTTCCAGTAATGTGGCTTTTATTGAGACTTAACAGTTGCTTGAACATCTGGAGGCCACCGCTACCTCACCAGTGTACAGCAGACTACAGTAGTGAGGCAGTGGTGAGCTCCAGATGCTCAAGCAACTGTAAAGGTTATGTAAAAAAACGTACTATTGGGAAACGGTACTGGAGAGGCACGCCAAGCCATACTATCTTTGGAGACAGGATAAGCATTAAACCTCCTATATGGGCCCTACAAAGACCAGGACAACCAGGTTCCTCCTCCTTGTAATGTACCATGCCTGGAACTTCAGCATCACTCATAGTCACTGAAGGTCCATGCCATCTACTGGCAGTTGGGCTGAGAAGCAACACGAGGTGGTATGCCACCAACCTGTGAGAATGACTATGGTGTCATGGGGAGCAGCAGCTGTATTCCTCCCCATTCCCCTGCACCAGCACAACTTTAAAATGTGTTTAATTTTTGTTCCAGGAGGAGCAGGTACAGCTTATATAGGTCCCTTGCAGACCAGTAAGTTAGACTGCGTCTGAGACTGCAGCACACTCCCAGCTGATGGAGGCTCCTACCTGAACTGTCAACTTAAACAGCCTGGTCTCAGTGCAAGGGCACAAGCTTAAGGGTTTCTTAATAGAGGTGTCAAAGGGTGTCATACTGGAGGCATTATCATAGGGTGACAGTTGTCAGGAGATGCTGCCCTCGGCTACATGGCCCACCACTTAAATGGAAAGCACCCTCAACCTATTTTCTGTATACCTGCGTAGTTTGTCAGCATGAACAATGATTCCCTCTCTTGCATCCCCCAATCCTAATCTAAATATAAATGAGGTTGTTTCACTCTGTCCTGCCGTGGTGTGAAAACCTGTTTTATGCCATTGTAAAGGTCATGATCTCACTCATGCAAGGCATCATGGGAGTTGATGATGTATACAAGCACAAGCCAGCAGAAGGTATAATCTCAGTCAGTCATGTTACATGTCTTGTGAAGTTCTTGTATTCTCTATATGCATTTTTTTTCTAACTCAGATACACTTTAAACTACAGAAAACAACAAGGCACTTACTATACCTTGAAAAGTTTCATATATAGCATAAGACAAGAACATAGGGACTGCAGAGGACAGCAACAACACTGACTGATACAATATAACCACTGCAGGTTTAGCAATAAAATGTCATAAAATTCCAGGATGCCTTACCTTAGTTGGGTCATGACCTTTGTAATTGAGTCAAGCAGGTTTTCACACAGACTTAAGTAACTTCATTTACATTTAAATCCTGATGAAATTAGGAGGGTGCAATAGAGGCAATCAATGTTTATGCCAATAAACTACACAGGTAAACAGAATAAAAGGCTGAGGGGATTTTCCCTTTAATCAGTCAATCTGATTTTACTCTAGTAATGCCTGTTTTTTTTTTTGTTTTTTTTATTATTCTTTTGGTAACTGGGTAAAGCTCACTAGGCAAACATGCCTTTTTTTAGGGGTGACCTGGGAGCACTGGGGAGGTTAAGTGACTTGCTCAGAGTTACACAATATGCAAGTGGAGGTTGTGGGAATCAAACCCAGGTCTGCTGGATGCTGCTGGATGAACTCCTTATTGCATTATGTTCCTGCTTATTTAATGTATCTTAGCCTGGCCTTGTTGTAATGGCTATTGATCGAACATATCTGTAGTATATCAAATTCCTTTAATACTCTATCTGCTGTGCACTAGCTATATGGCCTGATTTCAAATGATGGCTTGATATCTGATTATATTCCCAATTGCATAACCTATATAGACAAAAAACTGCTGCCCCTGTGGTTCCTTCTTATCCTCAGTTCACTGAGTCATGCCCTACAAAGTCATGGTAAAAAATATCCACCACTCAAGTGCACTAATGCCTTTTCTAATATAGGTGGATAGCTGGCCCTATACCTGGTTGCTGTAGGGCCTCATTACTGCCATGTCCTCTCCTTAATGCCATTTGTTAATAAATCTCTGGTTAAAGACATGCTGATTAAAAAAAATGTTTTAACTCACCCTACGAATGTTTGCCTTTAGATCATAGTCGTTGTGCAAAGCACATGTTGTGCTACTGTTAGTCTGCTTAGGTAATGCTAACGTGAACCCCAGTCCTGTTATCCAATGTTTACCCCCACAGGCTGTGCATCACTAAATGGAATCAAACTCATGCCTATCAGCAGGCTTTGCTTCATTGAATGGTACCAAACTCATGCCTGTCATGTTGGTAGCATACATAAAAAAGTGGACAACAGCAATTCTGTGATCATCAAGTGGCATACCAATGCTACTGTGACAATTTTATATCACCCAACACTACAGTGGCAACAGCACCAAGTCACTGCAGCGTCGGCATGGGACCCCGGCACTGCTTTCTGGGGGTATTGCACCCCCTCCCTGAAACAACTCCAACTCAGAGTTGACTATTTTAGTAGCAGGGGGTGTGGGGGCAGATTCCCCCACAAGGGGGGTTTGGAGGCAAAGACCCCCAAAGAAAACAATGTTTCTTGTGACTCCCTTTTTGCTGACCACAAATGTGGTTGACATAAAGGAGCTGCTGTAACATCAGTCGACAAACAAAATTGTCGACCGACTGCCATGGGTCCGGGCCGAGTGATGGGGGATAGCTCTGGCATGCTGGCACCCCAGGTTTGTGCTCTGAACCAGAATGTCAGGAGTGGAGGCCAGCAGGGAGGGCTCCATAGTGTTCAGTGGATGCTCTCCTCCTGTGGGGAGGGACCCGTCGCAGCACTCTTACAGCAGCTCCTGGTGGTGGCATGGTGGTGGTGCTATTGAAACATGGGACCCCCTATACCAGCCATACCCAATGATACTGTCTACAGACTTGATGGCCCCACTGAGGGTGGGGATGTTCTGTATATTAGTAACATGTTGTCCTCTACACTAAACCACTCTGTTTCATTACCTTGAACAATTGCATGTATAATAATAACTCTCTCTCTCTCTCCCCAACCAGGAGGCCATAAATATATGAGGCTGTTATAGGCCCCCCATGGGGGAAATAATATAATGGATCATCTCTCCAAACTTAGTAGATCTAAGTAACCTTCTCGGAGGTGCTACCCATCTATGGCATAGGAGAGGCTAGGGTGTTCCGTACCATGGGATTCAATCAGTGGTTGAAAAACTGGTGTGGAGCTCAGGGATTTGGCTTCATTGGGGACTGGGGGTCCACCTGGAGTGATGCAAGCCTATACTGGCATGATGGGCTGCATCTGTCCGGGAGGGGAACCAGGATCCTAGGTGATAGGTTTAAATGCTGCATTGGCAAGCTTTTAAACTAGCCAAGAGGGAGGCACTGGAAAGGAGCAGAAAATCCTAGCCCCCCAAACAATCACGGTAGTAAGTGTGGCAAACACCAACATGGAGGTGTCGATAGGGAGAAGGGCAGGGGTAAATGGAGAAAGTGACAAAGGCAAGAAGGACAGAGATGGGGCAAAAGGGTAAGGCCATCAGGAAATGGAGGGTAATGAGTACCAATGCCCGTAGTCTGGGCAACAAGCTCCCTGAGCTGGTGGCCTTAATGGAAGAGGGATGCCTGGATATCGTAGCAGTCACAGAAACATGGTACACAGAGAACCATGACTGGGATGTTAACATACCAGGGTACATAACCTACAGCAGAGACAGGCAGGGGAGAAGAGGGGGAGGAGTAGCTCTCTATGTAAAGGAAGAGATAAAAGCAACTGAACAAAAGAGTAAACAGGGAGGCGAGGAGGCACTGTGGGTCACCTTGGAGACTGGAAAGGGCACCACAATCCGCACAGGGGTTGTGGACAGACCCCCATGTCAGGGGGAAGGAATGGACAAGGATATGATAGAAGGCATTCTTAGAATGGCAGAGAAAGGGGAGATACTGTTGATGGGAGACCTGAATATGCCAGATGTTAACTGGAGCACATTTGCTGCAGCCACATCCAAGAGCAGGGCCATTCTTGATGCCCTACAGGTGGCAGGCATTAGACAGCTAGTTTCACACTCACTGGAGGGAGCAATCTTAGACCCTCATACTGTCAAACGGGGCAGGGAGAGATCTCAGATCTAGAAGTGGGTTGCCATCTGGGGACAAGTGACCATCAAACAGTGTGGTTCACGTTAAACTCAGCTACAGAGTCAAGCTACAAAAAGTGAGGGTACTGGACTTTAGGAGGGCTGACTTTGGCAAGATGGGAGAGTGCCTCAGAAAAGCACTAGCAAACAGGCTAGAAGGAGGTGTGGAGCAACAATGGGGAATTATCAAAACTGCCATCACAGAGGCAACAAGCCTTTGTGTGAAGCAAATAAACAAATCAAAACGAAAGAAAAAGCTACTATGGTTCTCAAGAGAGGTGGCTGTGAAAGTCAGGAAGAAAAAGATAGCATTCCGGAAGTATAAGGAAACACAGAAGGAGCAGGACAGAGAGCTGTACCAGTTAAGGCAGAAAGAAGCAGGGAGGGAAGTCAGAATAGCAAAGGCCCAAACTGAGGAAAAGATAGCCAACTCAGTTAAGAAGGGGGATAAAACATTTTATAGGTACATCAGCGAGTGAGAAAGACAAAGGAGGGATAGTGAGGCTGAATAGAATGAACGATGGGTGGGCAGAGGGGACAGTGAAAAAGCAGGAATACTGAATGAATATTTCTATTCAGTATTCACAAAAGAGGAGGGGGGAACAGGGCCGCAGTAAGGGGGGGGTAAGTGTGGAAGTTGTCCGGGGCCCTGAGCTCAGGAGGGGCCCTCCTGAGGAGCTGGCATGACCTCTGTCATTAGCTGGTTTAGGAAACGGGGGCCCATTCCAAGTGATTTGTCCGGGGCCCCAGGATTCATAGCTGCAGCCCTGGGGGGGAAGTGCCTAATCCAATTAACAGAAGCACTCTTGATAGGGGGGTCGATCCCAGTCCTTTCACAGAAGAAAGGGTTCTGCAAGAACTCCTAAAACTGAAGGTGGACAAAGCAATGGGTCCTGATGGAATTCACCCCAGAATTCTAAAAGAATTAAGGAAGGAACTAGTGAAACCACTGGCTACTCTTTTTAATAAATCATGGGAGGATGGTGTGGTACCCGAGGACTGGAGGAAGGCGGATGTGATTCCCCTTCACAAAAGTGGGACCAAGACAGAGGCAGGAAACTACAGACCTGTCAGTCTGACCTCTGTGGTAGGGAAAGTGATGGAGTCACTTCTGAAGGAAAGAATAGTTGAGTACCTAGAGGTCAGTGGAGCACAGGATCCAAGGCAGCATGGGTTCACAGTGGGAAGGTCATGCCAGACGAATCTAATAGATTTCTTTGACTGGGTGACCAAAGTAGTAGACGAGGGAGGGGCTGTGGACATGGCCTACCTAGACTTTAGCAAGCATTTGACACAGTCCCACACAAAAGATTATTAGTCAAATTAACCAGCCTGGGAGTGGGTCCCAGGGTGGTAGCCTGGTAAAACATTGGCTGGACAACAGGACACAGAAGGTAATTGTAAATGGAGTCCACTCTGAAGAAGAGGCGGTTACTAGTGGGGTACCATGAGGTTCAGTATTGGGTCCAGTCCTTTTTAATGTCTTCATCAGTGACATTGCAGAGGACTGGAAGAAAAGTATGCTTTTGCAGATGACACAAAGATCTGCAACAGGGTTGATACACAAGGAGGCGTGGAAAGGATGAAAAGGGACTTGGCAAGGTTGGAGAAATGGTCAGGCGTGGCAGCTAGGATTCAATGCAAAAAGTGCAAATAATGCACCTGGAAACAAGAACCCAGGGGAAGAATACACAATGGGTGGGAGGTAGTAACAACAACAACAAAACAGGAAAGGGACCTGGGGGTAATCATATCAGATGACCTTAAGGTTAGCAAGCAATGTGAGAAGGCAGTAGGGAGGGCCGGGGGTATACTGGGATGTATAGGGAGAGGCATCAGCAGCAGAAAACAGGAAGTTGTTATCCCTCTGTACAGACAGTTGGTGAGACCCCATCTGGAATACTGTGTCCAGTTCTGGAGACTCCATCTCCGCAAGGACATAGACAGGATAGAGGCAGTCCAGAGGAGGGCAACTAAAATGGTGCAGGGTCTGCAAGAGAAGCCATATGAGGAGAGACTAAAGGAGCCTAATATGTATACCCTTGAGGAAAGAAGGGAGAAGGGGGGACATGATAGAAACTTTCAAGTACCTCAAGGGAATCAACAAAGTCCAAGAGGGTAGCATCTTTCAGAAAAAGAGACTTGCAAGAACAAGGGGACACAATTTAAAGATAGAAGGAGGGCGGTTCAGGGGCAATGTGAGGAAGTATTATTTCACAGAGAGGGTAGTGGATGCATGGAACAGCCTTCCTGAGGAAGTTGTGGGGTCTAAAACTGTGGGAGAATTCAAGAATGCATGGGACAGACATAAGGCAATTCTTGGGGGGGGGAGGAAGATATAGGCTGTTGGTTAACTAGGATCTGCGGCCTATCCTGTAGGTAGGGAAATGGGCAGACTAGATGGGCCTAGCGGTCCTTATCTGCCGTCAAAGTCTATGTTTCTATGTTTCTATAACAATGAACTCTTTATTCTTGGTGATCCATATCATGATTGGCTTTTATTTAAATCTGATGACTTAAAGTTGCTTAGGGATGAGCTCAGTCTCACTCAACTCCTAACTGAGCCAACAAGACCAAACCGCAAAAAAAAAAAAACATTCATGCCTTGATCTTATTTTCATGAACAGACACCCAGAAAATAACCTATGCTGCTGTCTTGAACAATAATATTAACAATCATAATGTTGCTTGTGTTAGAGACCTAAAAACCTACAACACCACCTAAAAACATACATAAAGGGAGTTATAAATGTTTTAATGAATAGGTCTTCATGCTTAATATGGCAGCTATCATTTGGCACAGATTAAAATTGATTGCTTCTGTGCACAACGATACCCATTACGTTAACTCTCAATTCTAAAGTTGTCAATAAACATGCCCCCCTCAGAAAGAAGAGAGTAAAAAAGAGGCCATACCCCTAGTTCTCACATAATATTCAGTTAGCATAATATGTCAGAGACCTGCATTGGGCCAAAGAAAGGCTCACCAAAGTTGAGCACGACTGGGCTATATTTAAGCAAAACAGAAATACCTGTACCAGATTAGTAAAGTCAGCTAAATCTAACTATTACGTCAATCTGATGGAAGAGAATAGAAATGACTCCTCTAAATTTTAGCAAATGGTAAAGATGCATGAAGGGTTGGGGCAAGCACCTCATTACCAAAACAAATTTTAGTGGGTGACAAGGTCATCTGTGATTAAAAAAATAATAATTGTGGATGAATGTAATACTCCCTCACCTCTGTGGGCATGGCTTTCAGTAGGTCCGTTGCTACCACTATCTGTCCACCTAATATTAGTTATTCATTTATTGATTTATTTGAAATTATTTACCCAGGTGAACCATACAGAGAACAGTCTAATTTATATATGTGACTTAGTGGGAGGGGGAAGGGTGAATAGGAGGTGGAGTAGTTCAGGTTTAAAACTACATTGCGTTCAGAAGCAATCCTTTTCAATAACATACTTAAAAAATTAGATTGAGCATTCTGATTCAGATTTTAGAGTGTTAGAACCCCATTCTACTCTCACCACCTCCCAAAAATTTGGAATTCCTTCCCCCTCAAATCCGGCACTCATCCTCTGCCTACTCCAGCAGCTCTGCCCTCAATAATTACCTTGTTCCTAGCTGCTCCTGCCATGACCCTCCCTAACTCCCTCCTCTAAGCCCTGGACAAACCTTATCCCTCTACTGTCACCTTCATTTTACCCTGTGCATGCCCATCCAAATTTCTAGCTCTCCTCCCCGTCCCCCAAATTGCTCCACCTTACTGACCTCCCTTGATCTTTCGCAGAATGTAAGGGACCCCGAATGGTCTCCATGGGTCCCTCTCCTGCACCTCAAAGGGGCTTGTATCTCTCATCTACTCCCTTCCCCCACCATCCTGAAGGGGTCTCTCTGGGATGCTTCCTTATCCCATTCTCTCTGGTCCCACCAGCCCCTTTGCAGGGTTCCTCACATCCTAAGTGGTCTCCGGGGACATGACTCTTCCCTCTCCCCACCCACCTCACCACTGCCTCTCTTTTCCCCCTTTTCTTTCATGTAAGCACGTTTACTTATTAACCCAACACTTATTATTGTCCACTCTTTCTACATATCATGTGCAACACTGTTGTAACACTGTTTGTAACATCTGCCTTACAACTGTGTGTTAATGTTGAACGTATAACTTGAATGTTGAATGTCTCATTCCTAATGTACCCCTTCCCCCCAGGTTGCACTGGGAGACAAGTGACTTATCACTCAGTGTGCCTTCCTGGTGAAACATTTCAATAAATAAATAAATAAATTCTATTCCAAATCCATCACAGTCAAACAGACAAGGTAAACAAACCCCTCATGGATTTGTTTGCACTGAGAGCAGAAGCAGTTTTCTACAACAACAGAATTAATCAAATTCAGCATTCTGATTCAGATTTGAGAGATAGAACCCAAGTCTGTTCCAAAACTATCGCGGTCAAACAGACCAGGTAAACAAATCATTCATGGAAACTGACCCTAAGAAAAGTGCAGGGTCTCCCCTAATCTGAATCCCTATTTCCTGAACCTGGGTAACCCTATTCTAGCAGCTCTTAAAATTATATTTATTCTATTTATCACTAACCACTGACAAAATATCCACTGTGTAGAAAACTGCTCACATCACACAACTATTTATGGCTAGAGCCAAAGATGACCTAAATAACTACAGACCAATATTTAATTTATTGGTACTTGAACATTTGTTTAACACACAACTCCAAGATTGCGTAAATCAACATAACATCATTATCCCCTTGCAATATGGCTTTAGAGCAAAACATAGGAGCTCCACAGCACTGGTCAAAGTCACTAATGAGAAACTGACCACACTTGATCAGAAGCTCTTTTGTGACACCATTTTCACACACCTGAGTAAAACATTTGCTATATTGACCATGCTGTGTTGCTAGGCAAACTCTGAATGGTAGGCGTTAGTCCCTGGGCTCTCTACTGGTTCATTATTTACATTACTGGGCAGTACCAGCAGTTAAAATCCAAAGGTCTTACTTCCACTTCTTCTATTTTGTGCAAAGGAATACCACAGAGACCAGTGCTTGGGCCCCTGTTCTTCATAACCTACATAAATGATCTAGACAGTGACAAAGAAGGAGCCAAATTACATTTTCGTGCAGATGACACAGCCTTATATATTGCTAGCCCTTCCATTGATATTGTTACATTTGATTTACATGCTGCTTGCAACATCTTGCAGTTCAGTTTACTTAGAAATAAGTTGTTGCTTAATGCATCAAAACCTAAGGCTGCTCTATGCACACCAAAAGAGAAATGTTCAAAGGATCTCTCTGTTTTTATTTCGATTATGATGGGTGACTAACTGGAATTAGTCATCCTATACAAGTACATATGGCTGTGGATTAATAGTAGGCTATCCTTTGCCAAACAAATTGGTATTCTTTACAAAAAAACTTGGAGATTAGGTTTTTACTTTAGAAACAAGAGCTGCTTAGAAGTTGATACTCGAAAAAAGACCGGTTCAAGCAACATTCTTGCCATGCATACACTTCAGGGACTTAATATACAGGGGGTGCCCCTCTGACCATCTTGCCAAGTTAGACAAGTTATACAGTTTGTTTATTTATTTATTTTTATTTTACATTGTTGCCCAGGAAAGACACACTAAGACAAAGCTTGTTTCCAGATGTGTCCTGGAAGCACAAGGACATTAAAAGACTTGCTCATGGTCACACACTTGCAATTGGTGGTGGTTCTTCACTTTATAACTAGCCTCAGTCCTAGAACACATCAGGCTACCTTTTATTCTGCCTTAGGCTGGTCCTCTCTTACAAGGAGGTTAAAAATGTGTGTCTGTGGATTTACAAAGCCCTGCTGAATAATTTACTATCATACTGTAGAGTACAGAATTCTTTCAAAGACCTACATGCTGGTATGGCCTGAGTACTAACTCTGTAATCTACAGTATGTAGCAATCCCAAGATGCCTTGTATGGTAAATCTGCATTCAGTTGTCTTGTCCATACCCTCTGGAATAAGTTGCAGAGTACCCCTAGACTAGCAAACCAAGTAACTCTAAGCATCTTTAAATAAATGATTGAAACCAATGTACAGATAGCTGCAGCTGCTATTAGGATTTAATCATAATCATATGTCAGGACCTCACCAAGCATGTTGAATCCTACCATTGAAGAACGGTCTAGTTCACAACAATCATTTGTTGTGCAATAGCACAAAATATGTATTACTGATCAGGATCAGGCCATTGCTTCTGGTGAAGATGAATGTCAGTAATTGGCCGTATTTATTTATTTATTTAAACGTTTTACCAGGGAGGCATACTGAGCAGACTACTGCTCGATTCCAGATGCGCCTTGGGGGAAGGGAGAAGTAGGAGAACATACAAACATAAACAGTAAGGTTCATTACATGTTGTACATCAAAAACAGGAGAACTTACAACATATGCAGTTTTGTCGATTTACATGTTAAGCATAGTTTAACACAAGTAAGGTAGAGTACAACCACTACAGGCAGGTACATAGCCATGGCTCCAAGAGGAATTCAAACAATGTGCCTGTTACATGGGAGCGAGCTTTTGTGAATGAATAGGACAAGCCATATTTTTGTGAGGATACATCATCAGGTAGGCGGACGGAGCAGTGACCCTTGGGAAAGGTGAGTACTGGGGGTAATTACTCTGTCGCCGGGGATTAGTGGACTCCCGCTCAGTGACCTCCCAGGGGTGCAAGTGCAGGTAGGGTGGAAGGCTGTTTTAAGAAGGGAGGTGAGATGCCTCCCTGATGTGGTGTGCCGGATGTCTGATGTGAGAGAGTTCCAGAGGCTGGGCATGCAGAATCTGAAAGCTGACTGGCCTGCAGAGGTAGACATGTGCGGGATGGCCACTAGATGAGAGTCATTATTCCTCAGTGCATTGCCCTGGGGGGGTGGGCCGAGAGGACCCTGGTGAGATATGGGGGGAGGGACTGTGACCACAATTTGGCTGTGAGACTTGCACAATGGGATAGACGCCGGCCCTGCAAAGAGGGGAGATCTAGATTCTGGTAAAGGGCACATTGATGCGTGCTAGCACAGCCAAGAGCAAAGCGGCAGAAGGAATGGAAGAGGGGGTCCAGTCTGGCCAGGGTGGACTTTGGGGTGGTGCTGTAGACTACGTCCCCATTGTCAAAGATGGGGAGACTCATCCTCTGAGCAATGGCAAGTCTAGCTGGCAATGCGACGCAGCCACGATTACAGTACAGTGCTCTGAGCTTGGGGTGGAGGTTTTTGTGGATGGCATCAATGTGCGTTGAGAAGTCAAGGTGGTGGTCAAGCCAGACACCGAGATACCTGAATGTGGAGCAACTTTCAATCACAGACCCGTCAAGGGTGTGGAAAGGGGGGGTTACCTTGAAAGTCTCTGCCTTGTACCGAAGGTCATGGAGATGGTTTTCTTGGTGTTGAGAAAGAGCTGATTTGAGCTAAACCAGCGCTGAACTTCGCTGAAGTCCTGCTGGAGTCTGGTCACTACTTCAGTAGTCGAGGAGCCTGATGTGTACAAAACTGGATCATCCACGTACAAGTGAATGGATGTGCTGGGGCAGGCGGCAGGCAGGTCGTTGAGAAAAGTGGAGAACAGGAGAGGGCCCAGGACTGACCCTTGTGGAACCCCGGAAGTGACAGGAAAGGAAGTAGAGGTGGCATTGCCAATTCTGACAGCTTGGGAGCGGTCTAGCAGGTAGGACTGGAACCACTAGGTGACCATGTCTGACAGTCCTGCTTGAGAGAGTTTTGATAGCAGGAGTGTATGGGAGATGGTGTCGAAGGCTTTAGCCTGGTCAACATCAATAGCTGAGGTGATTAGGCCCTCATCCATACCAGTGAGAATTGAGTCAGTTAGTCTTAGGAGGGTGGTGGTGGTGGAGTGGTCCTTTCTGAAACCAGACTGGTATGGTGTGAAAAAGGAGGAGGAATCAAGATAGGAGGAGAGTTGAGAGAGAACTAGTTTTTCCTGTACCTTGGCCAGGATAGGGCCTTAATAAAGTTGTGCAAATTTAGCATATATAGCAAGTCCTTAACCCTTAACTTTGAATCACCTTGTAACTGCCTTGGTATCTTCTACAAAACTGACATGTAGCAACATAAGCTATTTCTATGCTAAATCTTTATTCTGCTTATATTGGTTTCCTTTGTTTGACCTATCGGGGACCTCCTTGTAAATGAGCACTGTTGAAGAAAGTTTTCTTCCGATAAAAAAAAATACAAACATAGTATTGGGAATGCAAGGTCTAGAACTCTGGCACCCCCCAACTGAACTTCCTGATGGATCCTGCGATTCTGAACCAAAGTCATTACGATCAGTCAGAAAGTCTTAGGACTTCTAGCCGGATCCCTATGGATGTAAACCAGCACAGTCAGGAAAAAGACTACGCCTGTGGGTTGTGTGCAGGGTCATGCCAAACCTGCAACAACTCAAAGGCAAGCCTCAGTCTAGTGGCAGCGTTCCAAACTGTTCAGTTCTTCTCGGAGCGCAGGGGCTCACTGTAGCAGATTGGCGTTCAGGTTCTAGGTAGTGTAACCAAAAATCGATTATGCAAACTAATGAAACAGAACGCATTTGATATCCAGTATACCGCCTAGTTCATCACCTACCCCCACAGGTAAGATCATGAACACAGTCTAGGACAAAACAAAAAAAAAGAAAACAGATTCCAGAGTACATTCACAGAATCTCTTTTCAGTACAGTAATCTTGTTCAGGCCACACTAGGAGCCAGTGCTGGTGCCTTGATGAATGGTTTGGTGAGCAGCTTTCCTTCGTCATGACCACATCAAAAACTGAGCACATTCTAGGGCTTCTAATTTGCATTTGTGATCATGCCACCGCACACCTAACCTTCGGAGTCATCCCAGAATGATGATGATGATGATGGAGGCGAGCAGGCAGGCAGGGGAAGGCAGTACCTTGTTAATATTTAAGTCTCTGCAATCCACAAAGTTTGGCTCAGTCTGCACTTTCCGCAATCCCGAGTGTTTACCGCCTTTTGGGTTTCTTACAGAACATGGCATCATGTCTTAAAACGTTATGGAGATTTAAGAAGTTTCTGATCATTTATCTGACTCCAGTGCTGCTTCTACCTCTGCCTCTGGTCGTCCAAAGTAAGGTAAGTGAGTTTTCAGCGGTGCAGCAATCTCAGCTGCGGCTGGAGATCTTTTCACGTTTTAGTTGGTCCAAGATGTAACGCTAACAGAAGTGATATGTGAGGTCATAGTTCATTGATAACCACGACTGTGATGAGAAATAAGAAGAGAAAGAGAGTTCGTTTTCACTCCCAAGGGATAAAAGCATCAGAAGAGTGTAGTTTGGCTATCAGCGCAACCAATTTATTATAACAAATACTGCAAATGCAGGATGCGGTTTACATTAAAATACATGTGTGGCAGATTGTGAGTAGAGGTTTATTTCAGACGTATTGTAAAAGTATTGGTTATTATTTCAGGTCGAATTTCAACAAAATGTACTTTGCACTTACTGTGGATATAGCCATAGGTATCACAAAGTGTTATTGCCGGTGTAATGTACCCACACTGAAGAAATACCGCAGAGCCTTCAATACCTGTGGTTTAAACATTCAGATTTTCAGAGTGACATTTACTTTCCTCAAGAAACAGAGAACGCCTTAAACTTTTGTCTTACAACGCCGCCGTGATAACCAAGCACCGAAGGGTGGTTTATGAGGGAGCCTCCATAAGTTACCATACAGTACAGCAGCTGTGCTTCTGGGGTAGGGTCAATACTCTCTGCGGTCAATTTTGCCAGCTCTGTGGACGTTAGCGCAACAGACTATTGCAGCAACTTCAGAACCATTCACAACAATGCACATTTACTTATAGTAGCAATAGGTGTGTACAGTATTCCAATGACATAGTGCCTTGCTGCAAATAAACAGCTTCTGAGGAGTGAACAACTGGCTAGTTATAGTTTGTTCCTATCCATTCTAAGGGGGGGTGCACCTTTTTTTTTTTTTTTTTTTTATTTAGTTGTTTAACCAGGTATAGCACACTAAGCTGCAAGCTTTTTTTACAGGAGCGACCTGGGAGCACAAGGAGGTTAAGTGACTTGCTCAGGGTCACACAGTATGCAAGTGGAAGCTGTGGGATTCAAACCCAGGTCTGGTCAGTTGGATGTCACCAGATTTGCAGCTCAGAGCCTTAGACCACTGCGCTATACTGTCTCCATTTAACAACCAACTCTGTGATAACCATGGCAGTATATTACTACTATGAAAGCGTTTGTTTTTTTTTTGTGTTTTTTTGGGGGGGGATGTTTTAACCAGAATTGGAATTACACTTTATGAGCTTTGGGAACTAGGGGGTCTGTAAGGGTGCTATATTTAAATTGAGCCCCCCTTCCCATTATAGGCCAATGGCAGTGATGCAGAAGCTAAAAGGTGTAATTTCAGGGCTGGTGTGTGTGTATGTGTGGGGGGGGGGGCAGAGCCCTGGCAAGACGCCCTGTAATTCTAACACTGGTAATATATAAGAGACACAATTCTGATTACATTTCATTGTCAGTATTGACCTTCCCGTTTCTAATTCTTTATTACCAAGAAAATTTACCTGAAAGTAGTACCTTTGTGTTTCAAACTTCATCTCACCCCCTCCCCACTTAAAGCAATGACCTGTCTGTGATATTAATAATGCTTTCCACAGCAATATATTGTGATGTCACAAAGTGATGACTGATGTCAGCTGGGGTAAAACAGGAGGGTGGAATTTGGTCTGGGGGAACAAAATGTTTTCATATAAATGTCCTCAGCAATAAAGAATGGGTAGACAGAAAATTAATTAAATATATGTTGAAATTTGTCTATTTATATTTTAAAAAGTTTTCCTGGCTATTGGAAAAAATCGATAAGGTCACAATTGTGTAACCCTCAGTGCTGCTTTACTCAGGCAGTTCCCAGTAGTTAGTAATTAATGCATTATGGCATCTACTCCATATGTGTAATGATTGACAGTTGCAGGGAAGGGTAAATCAATTAGAATAAGCAACATTTTTCACTTCATTAGCCTTGCTCAGGATCTTTATCTGTCAGTAATCCATCAGCCTTTATATTGTTTGCAGTAAGTTTTTTCTTCCTGAAGGTAGATCCACAGCGAAGAGTTTCATGGCATTAACGTGGATAATACAAATCCTTTTATGGTGGGGCCCATGCAACAGTAGACAATCAGCTTTGAAGATCACCTAAAATGTAAAAAATATACTTTGGGTGGTTTTCAACCGAGGTGTACTTGCAAGAAAACACCCTTTATTACAAAAAAACCCCCAAAAAACTGTGATGTGCACTACTGCCTGGTGAAATTAGAAAACAATGTTTCCTGCCCATTTCACAAAGTTGCTCCAAGTTGTATACTGTCATGAAATTTCATGAACTAGAACAGTGTGTTTTTTTAATGGGCAAATTTGGTTAACACTGTGTCTTTTTTAAAATAACAGTTTTTAAAATGTGCATTTTGAGGGAAAATGGTGCTATTTGTTGAAATTGCATATTTTAAGAACTTGCATTTAAAAAACTGTGCATTCTGGGGGAAATGCCACTATCTGAATTAAAAAGCATTGGCAAAATTACACCAGCTTTTGGCACAATTTTGCGAAAATTGTGTGAATGTGAAATCAGAAATTTAACTTTTGTAAGTGTAATAAAAATTTTGCACAGCACTTATGTGCACCACTACATTTTGTTTTTTTGTTGTTGCTGCCTCTGTCCTGTGTTCTCAGACCCACATTATTCTGCAGGAAACAGCCTGATGCCATTTTAATCTCTGCATCATTTTCCTCCTGCTAAAAATATAGAGGACAGTGTATGGGCAGCCATACACAAAAAAGCCTGTGTCTGCATTTGGTGGCTTCTATGGTAATTAGGAAGCTCGAGAGCAAAAGCTCGAGATGAATACACAGGTTTGTTTGTATATGGATGCCCATACATTATCTTTAATGCGTTTGGGTTTCTATGTACATTTCAGACACTTCACTTCCTTTCAGTGAACTGGTGGTTGGGGGGGGGGACACATGAGGGTTGATGGTGGGCTCAAATAACTGATTCAGTGTCAGTTGTTAAAAAATAAAACAGCTTCCTGCTCTTTTGGCTAGAGGAAAGCAGCAGTGCCACAGCACTGTGTACTGCAGTAGTAACATCACTACTGCAGCACAACAACACATTGATGTCACCACTGCAGCACAACAACATATTGATGTCACTACTGCAGCACAACAACATACTGTCACTACTGTAGCACAACAACATATTTATGTCACTACTGCAGCACAACAACATATTGATGTCACTACTGCAGCACAACATACTGATGTCACTACTGCAGCACAACATACTGATGTCACTACTGCAGCACAACAACATATTGATGTCACTACTGCAGCACAACATATTGCTGTCACTACTGCAGCACAACATATTGATGTCACTACTGCAGCACGACAACATATTGATGTCACCACTGCAGCACGACAACATATTGATGTCACTACTGTAGCACGACAACATACTGATGTCACTACTGCAGCACAACATATTGATGTCACTACTGCAGCACGACAACATACTGATGTCACTACTGCAGCACGACAACATACTGATGTCACTACTGCAGCACGACAACATACTGATGTCACTACTGCAGCACGACAACATATTGATGTCACTACTGCAGCACAATAATATACTGTCACTACTGTAGCACAGCAACATATTGATGTCACTACTGCAGCACAACAACATACTGATGTCACTACTGCAGCACAACAACATATTGATGTCACTACTGCAGCACAACAAGATATTGATATCATTACTGCAGCACAACATATTGAAGTCACTACTGCAGCACAACAACATATTGATGTCACTACTGCAGCACAACAAGATATTGACATTACTGCAGCACAACATATTGAAGTCACTACTGCAGCACAGCAACATATTGAAGTCACTACTGCAGCACAACATATTGATGTCACTACTGCAGCACAACAACATATTGATGTCACTACTGCAGCACAACAACATATTGATATCACTACTGCAGCACAACAACTCTGTTGTAGGCATGGATTTGCATGTAGAACAACATTCCACCATACACTGTATAGAGGACAGTGTGTGAGTGCTCATACGCAGCAAGGATATTTTTCACTTGAAAGGTTTCCATGGTAATAGGAGACCTCAAGAGTGCAGTTCGAGAGGTCTCATTACGATGGAAACCTTGAGAGTGAAAAATGTCCATGCTGTGTATCAGTGCTCATACATTATCTTTTATGGTGTATGGGCACTCATAATTTAAAGTCAGTGTCCTTACTTTTGCATTTCATAGTGCTGCTCTCTTTCTGGGGCCAGCTCTCACCACTGTGGTCATTTTCTGCCAAGCAGAGGTTACCGGAATGCACATGCGTGAATGTGTTCCAAGTTGTGCTACAGTAACTATGTATCTTGTGTAGCACAACAAACTAGATGACATAGCTACTGCAGCACAATAACCGTTCTAGGCATGGATTTCCATACAGAACAGCGTTCTACCATAGATTATAAGCATACTGAGTCAGTTGGTATATGCATTACTTGAATTCCCAGTTCTCATGTTATGGAGAAAAGAACAATGAAACTCACAACAGGAGTAGCAGGTCAAAGTGGCAGAAATTGTGGAAGGAGGTATTAGAGTCTGCTCACTCTCTGGTTTTCAGTTAAACAGGTTTATTAAGGCAGTGAATGACCTCTGACCACTGAGTGGTCCTGATATTCCATGTCTTGACTCCGCTAATTCATGGAATGGAGTTCCAATAGACCCAGTCTCAAATGGACCATTTAGCTATCTTCTGTCTTTTAACATAGAGGATAATGCCTAAGTAAAGGTGGTTAACCATGATGTAATCACCTCAAGCGGTTGTTATGACAATCAAGTAAACCTTGAGAGTGCAGCTCAAGAGGTTTACAGTCGTCATTGCAACTGCAAGAGGTGATTACGTCCGTGTTTGACCACCTTTACCTAGGCATTATGTTTCATAGTGTATGGGACCCTTAGCCTTAATAAAATAAGACTTACTGTTTAATGCATCTTGAAAAAACTTACCCAGAGGCCAGCTGTCAGAATGCCATAAATGGCGTATTTATTGTTCAACTCGAAGTGTCATTTGAAACACAGGAGATACTACGGGAATTCCGGTTGAATAAAGTAACAAGTACTACATAATGTTTAACAAAAAAAAAAAATATGTTTGCAATGTTTAGAAAGAGAAAAGTTCAAATATTTTTCAGTTAACAAGACCAACACTTTCTGGTTGATCAGACCACATCACATGACTCAGTGTCAATGTCAGCTTGGTGGGTCAGGCCTGCGAGGAGTTGGATGCTTGGCATGGAGTGGAACTGCATTTCTTCTTTTACTTCTTTTTACAAGTAACCTACAATTCAGGGTGGAAAAATACATCTTTCAGCAAACCATGGTACACAATTAAACAGGGGGTTGTAGCTAGCCATCATGACGGTTACTGTGGCGTGTTACCAGCAGTATGCCTGGAATGTAAGCTGCTTAGAATTTTTCAGAACAGAAGTTCTGATTGAACAATGCTGATTGCAGCTGTCATTCTCAGATGTAATCCCATCAATGTGATGTTCTTACAGAGGGTTTACAGACTGCAGACATCACATAGATGGGATTATCAGTTTATTAAATTGTTGAATTCACTGGTTAATAGCACTTAATTGTACATTATATATATATATATTTTTTCCCAATTGTTTATCCAGGTGAGACACACTAAGCTGAAAGCTTGTTTACAGGTGCGACCTGGGAGCACAGGGAAGTTAAGTGACTTGCTCAGGGTCACACAGTATGCAAGTACACTGCGCTATACTGCCTCATATATATATATATATATATATATATGTGCTTATTATTATACCAGAACTTATTTTATCTTTTCAGTCCCCACACTGGAGTACTGTTATAGCATTTATACCTGCAGCAGCATTCTTCCTGTTGTCAGTCTCAAAAGTCAGCACATATTTATTGACTTAGAAAACCTGTTTTTAAAAGCATTCAGTGGGTGATCAGTCTCTTATTCCTCTTTACGCAACCCCCCTCCATGTGTATAATTATTTCTGTCACTATAAATTTTTATTTTATCACTTGTTAATTTAAAACAAACTTTTTATAAAATGCTAGATTACAAATAATTAGGGATGAATGACCAAAATGGTTTCTTAAAAATACTGTGTGCTTGCAAGATCAGGAAAGTAGTAACAGAATGTATACTGGCACAGCCGCTGGTACATTAAACATAGTTATTACTGTTAGCAGATGCTACCAGTAAAAATGACACAACCTATGACTGACATTTCCAAAGAGTTTTAATTTCATAAGTGCAGAATTGGGGTGAGGTCAGTCCACTAGTGAGACAAGTTTATTCAGTTCATTCAAGTGTTTAAAAGAAACCCATGAGCCCTTCCCCCCAAAACAAAAACAAACTGTGAGTTGGATGTCCCCAGTCCAGGGTTCAACTACATTGACAGAGCAATGTGAGAAAACCTCTTATCTAATGCATGGATAAACAGAGGGATTTCATTCTGTGTTACTAGCAGCAGTGGAAGTGGAAGTTTTCTGTTTATCCTATTCAAAACTTGCCAGATACAATATTGAATGAGTGGTGAGTAAGATTCTGAGTGGTTTCGTAAGTCATTCAGAAAATTTTGTAATAAATTGCTAGCATTACATTATTTCTACATGTGAGGATAAGAGTTAGGACACCATGAGTGAATTATGAAGATCTTATCATCCAAAGAGCACTGCCAACCAATCAAATACTTCATTTCCCTCTGTGTGAGACACTCTTGTCTAACAAACAGTGTCTCGTGCCCAGCTGCTGTGGCAACAGGCAAGTTAGAAGCATCTGTTTTTGAAACTTTTTTTAATTAAAAAAATGGCACCGCTCCCTTAATCTGTGATGGATTAATACACTGCACAGAGCCACTTGTTGTGGGAATAAGAATGGTTTCACCTTTGTCCACCAGGTGACAGAACAGCTGAGCTTCTCTCTCTCTTGTTCTCTCACTTGAGGAGAAACCACTCTTGCATTGCAATGAGTGGCTCAGTAGGCTATAGTAACACACTAAAGAGACAGTTTTGTGGTTACCCCTTTCAGTCCATTGCATGTGTGTTTTATACAACAACATTTGGAAATGAGCCTCGGTTCAGTGTTCCTTTCTGGGTAATCAACATTTTAAATAAATAAAATACATTTTACCAGTTATAACTTTTAAGTTAACTCTTTGTGTGGAATTTAAAGAATAATAACTTTCAAAAGTAGTGAACTGTGTGCTTTATATACATTTTTACTTTTTCCTTTTGCTAATTGGAAGATTTTCTTTCTGACAGTACTTGGTGTGATGTGTGGAACAGTATGTGACCTGCTGGCTGACATAGCTAGTTTTAGTGCTTCATAATTTAACTTTTTTTTTAATACAGCCTTTGTGACATCATCAGTATTGTGACAGTGTTTCAGAACTTCACTGTTCTCGTACAGTCTCTGTGATGTCATTAGTACTGTCAAAACTGTTCTCCCATTGGTTTTGTATTTCATTACAATGTTTCTACTGTACTGTGCAAATTAAGTAATAATAATAAACTTTATTTATCTACGCCTTTCTTAAAACCAAGGCACATTACAATAAAATACAGAATAAAAACATACTAAAACATCATATAACTGAATTAACAGCAGGGCAATTAATAGGCATCAAAATTATCTAAAAATGCCTTATTCCATAAAAAAGACTTTAGGCCCTTTTTAAAACCCTCCACCGTCATGCACTCTCGAATCCAGCATGGTAGAGAATTCCAGAGGGTCGGTGCCATGAACATAAAAGCTCGGGTGCCAGAAGATTTTAAAATGACCCTCGGGATCTCTAGCAACCCCTCGTTGGTTGAGCGGAGTGGTCGCATCGGATGGTAAGGCACCAGCAGCTCTTTCAGGTAATCCGGGCCCAACCCGTGTAGGACTTTGTAAGTCAGAAGACCGACTTCAAAGGTGATCCGCCACTGAATCGGCAGCCAGTGCAGATCTCGGAGCACCGGTGTGATATGCGAGGAAAGAGAAGTCCCCGTTAACAACCGGGCTGCCGAGTTCTGCACTAGCTGCAAGCGGCGGATATCAACCCCAGGCAGCCCAAAGTAAAGGGAGTTGCAGTAGTCCGGACACAAGGTCACAAAGGCATGGATCAGCATGGGTAGGTCGCCAGATGGAACAAGGTGCTTGATCCTGGTGATGTTCCTAAGATGGTAAAAGGATGTCTTAATGACCGCCGACACTTGCGCACGCAATGTCAGCTGATCGTCAAGAATCACCCCCAGGTCTCGCACCCATTCAGAAATCGGGAGCTCCGCATCTCCCAGGAATAAACCAGAGGCTTGACGTGCCCCATACCCCTCAATCCGGCGGCCAGGATCCACAACCAACACCTCCGTCTTCCCGGAGTTCAACTTCAACCAGCTGGACCTCATCCAATCCTGGATCTCCCTGAGCTAGTTGTTAAACACTGAGAGTGTGTTAATTCCTGTGTGTTAATTTATAGGCATCTTCCCCCCGAAATCTCTTCCCCGCCCACAGCACTTTTCTCTAAACCAACAGACAGTCACACCAGCTTGCTGACCCAACCAATCAGCAACTTCGCTACTCCCTATTGCCAACTATCAATATCCCCCTTAGAATGGGGAGCTTGCTACTGATACTCCTGTCACTAATAGCCATAGGGTTCCACAATGAAGATGACCCTATTATACAATCTAAAGTGGTCAACCCACTAGTTTCTCTGGAACATCCCCGTGGCTGACACCTATACCCTCATATATGTCTTGCCATTGCTGCATCGACTACAGTGGTACAATCACCATAAAGTTACACACATCACCACATATATGTCTCAGACAAGGCCCTACTACTGGGTATATAGATCCCTACTAAGCCTAGTCATCAAACTGCTAATTGGTATCCCGACACACTACCTTAAATCCACAGGAGCACCCAAAACAAAGAGTGGCAACAGAATAAAAAAAGGAGGACCAAAGATAGCCCCCTCTCCCTATCACTGGCAACCCTTATGAAATTACTGATCTTCCTATTGCTCTGTATTGGTAATGTAGAAATCAACCCTGGACCTCTTGAAAGCATCACATCTCCCTCAGACCTATCCTCAATTAAAGGCCTCAGTTTCCTGCATATTAATGTGTGCAGTCTGTTGAAAAAATTTACATTGCTACAATCCTGGGTTGCCTATACCTTGGCAGACTTTCTTGTGATAACTGAGACATGGCTCAAGACCACCACAATGGACAGGGAAGTTAACCTACCTAACTATCAGCTATTCAGAGTTGATCGCCAAACAAGGGGAGGCGGAGTAGCCATATATGTAAAAGCTGGTTTAGTTGTATCCTGTACTGCTGCAACATCTATGCCCAAGGAATTTGAGTGTCTATCTCTAAAAGTCTCTCTCCCCCAATACAGCAGCTTTCCATTTAATTGGATGCTACAGACCCCCCTCTGCTGAACACAAGCTCTTATCCCACCTGGGAAACCTACATACATACATAGATACATAGACAGTGTCGGCAGATAAGGGCCTATGGCCCACCTAGTCTGCCCATTTGAGCTTGTAAGTTCAGTTTGTTTTCCTAGAAGTCTATTTCCCCTTACCCCTGACCTCTAGAATTCCTTTATGTCTATCCCATGCATTCTTAAATCCCGTGATTGTTTCAGCCCCCAGCACTTCCTCTTTAAGTCCTGTACTGAAGAAGTCATTGTCATAGGGGACCTGAATTTCAACTGGCTCACCCAGGCAGCTACACCTCTGGTATCATTCTGTGACACCTATGGGCTCACACAGTTAACTAATGAACCAACAATACTAAATGCAAGGAATAGTAGTAACAGTACTCTACTTGACATCATACTAGTGAGTAAACCACATCTATTCACACACGCTGGAGTGCTCCTATGCGACATAAGTGACCACTGCCCCATCGCAGGGGTAAGATCCAACAGCATTAAAACAGATCCTGCAAAATTCCTCATGAGGAGAGCCAAGAAAAACATCAATATTGAAGGATATCTGCATGATCTAGCCTACTCTCCACACTGGCAAAAGTTCTATCTTGCACATTCTGTAGAAAAGCTCAGCAGGTGCTAAATAGCATTATATTAAATGCCCTTAACACCCATGCCCCAATCTCTAGTATCCGAATAAAAACAAATCCTGTCGCTGGTTTTCAGCTGACCTCAAAGCTGCACTGCTGGAGAGAGATAAACTTTGGAAAGTAGCAAGAAAAACTAAGAATATCATGGACTGGATGATCTTTAGAAAGCCAGGAATAAATGCACTAGGAAAGTTAGGGATGCAAAGGCTGCCTACTACCTGGCCCAGCTCGACTCCTCCTACCATAATACTGCTAGATTTTGGGGCACCATCAAGGGTATGATGGGCCAGGATGTTAACAACCCCCTTCCAACCCATTTACACAGTAACTATGGCCCCATTACTGGCACATTGGAAATCCTGGATGCATTCAACAACCACTTCACAACAGCTGGCCTTGCCTTTGACTCCTCCCCAGCTAACCTATTAAGGGATCATTTAAGCTCCCGCTATACTGGTGAACAAAGAGTTGACTCCTCCTTTAGCTTCAAACCTATACTGTTGAAACAAGTTGAGGATCTATTATGGCATCTAGATACCAAAAGAAGTGCAGGAGCAGATCTTCTGGACCCATTCTTTCTAAAGATTGTGTCATGTGCTTGCAGTCCCCCTAACTCACCTCTTTAACCTTTCCTAAACTCTGGCTCTATTCCCATGCTGTGGAAGACAGCCCAAGTGGTTCCCCTTCTAAAATCAGGGGACCCTATGGATCTTAATAACTACAGGCCCATTTCCATCCTACCTGTGTTATCCAAGATGCTGGAGAAATTAGTGAGTATTCAGTTAAGGGAATATCTGGACAATGCTAATCTATTAAATCTAGCTCAATTTGGATTCAGGGCCAAACATAGCACTATCACTGCATTAGCCAAGGTCACCAATGATTGGCAAACTGAACTGGATAAAAAGAACAATGTCTGTGCAGTATTCCTGGACCTGAGCAAAGCATTTGACACTGTGGACCATGAACTGCTACTCTCATCCCTACACTCCATTGGCCTAGATCCATCCTCCCTTAAGTGGTTCAGATGCTACCTCCCGGTAGATTACAGCAGGTAAAAGCTGAAGGTGACCTCTCCCATTAAGACCACTGTCAAGAGGAGTCCCCAAGGCCCTATTCTGGGTCCTATCCTTTTGCCATTTATATAAATAAAATTGATTCAACCCTTACCAAGTCCTCAGTACATCTCTTTGCTTGATGACACTGTACTGTATGTCAGCAACCCTTCACCTAAAGTTGCTCATGAAATCCTACAAGCAGAATTCTCCCTGTTACAATATCAGCTTCTCGAGAAAAAGCTTCTGCTAAATGCAAAGAAAACCAAAGCAATGATGTTCACAACCCAAAACTCCACCAACACATCCTCTTCAATCAGTCTCCCCCAGATATGCACTATACTTGGAGAAAACTATATGCACTATACTTGGAGCCTGTAATCTTCAAGTGTGTTTATGTATCTCACCCGTATGTTCATCCCTGTCCCAAACTCACTTAATTGTTGTCTCCCCCCCCAAAAATGACGAGGTACCTTTGTAAACGAGTCCATGACTCAAAGGTTGTAAAACTGATTTCTCCAATAAATAAAAATAAATAAAATCTGGAGTATGTTGAAAATTTCAAATACCTAGGTGTGTGGATTGACAACAGACTTGACTTTACTCAGCATCTAGAACAACTGCTGAAAAGTCACTAAGGCTTGGCCTCCTCACAGATTAAAACCCTTCCTTAATAGAGATTCAAAGATGAGATTAGTCCAGGCCATCTTTCTGTCAGTCATTGACTACGAGACTTCCTCTATAGTCACTGCTCCACTCCCTACCTTCAAAAGTTGATACCTTATACCATAGAGCAATAAGGTTCATTACAGACCTGCCATATAATACTACCATTGTTCTCTCTATGATTCAGTTGGATGGGTTTCCTTCATGTCAGGAGGAGCAGAAATGCAGCTCTATGGATCTACAGAGCTTTATCAAAAAAACTCCCAAGCTATATCCTGGACTGCTTCAACCTGACCACTCCCAGATTCTATGCCCTAAGAAGCAACAATATCATCCTGCTCAAATTGTCCAAAGTCAACACCAAAATAGGGAGGGCAGCAATCAGCTACTCTCTAGCCATAGCATGGAACACCCTACAAAAATCCCTAAAACTGTCCATTATCATTCCATTTACATCCTTCAAGCAGCACTGTACAGCCTTCTTCACAGAGAAATGCAGTTGCTACCACTAGAGATAGAATAGTCATCCCACAAAACCATATTCCAATAGCATATGGCATATTCCTTCCAGCCAGACACTGTCAGTATATGGCACCCAATATTCCCTTCATCATCCTTGTACTCATTATGTGAGTGACTGTCATGGCCCTCATTGTGATATAATATGTATTGTACATATTGTAGATGTTAGTTTAACTTTCTCTTGCCAAGCTTTTAACATGTGAATTCTCTGTATATTATTGTGTTATAAATAATATTTTCTTGTTTCTGTATGTATAACTGTCTCATAAGTATGTGATGTAATTGCTGTGCACCAACTCGAACCTTGACCTTATCAGGTCCATCTTGTAAATGAGCCTTGCTCAATGATGATTGCCTGAATAAATAAAGATTTGATTGATTGATTGATTGAGAGTGCTCTATTCTGGTCTGGTACAAAAGACAGATAGAGCTGGGTATCATCGGCATAACAATGAAACTCCAGCCCATATCGTCTTACAATGTCTCCGAGGGGAAGCATGTACACCGCAAAACGCATGGGGGTAGCACAGAGCCCTGAGGCACCCCACAGGTCAGAGCAGTAGGATCGGAGGAAAAAATCCCCGATACCACCCTCTGAGTTCTACCTGTGAGGAAGGAGGTAAACCATCTGTGCACCCAGCCCGATAGCCCACAGATGCATCTCAGGCGCTCAAGCAGCACCCCATGGTCTACGGTGTCAAATGCTGCTGAAAAATCCAGAAGGACCAAAATGGACATTTTTTTCTGGTCTCTCGCCATCAGGAGATCATTGAGGACCCAAACCAGCGCAGTCTCAGTGCTGTGTCTCTTACGAAAACCTGATTGAAGAGGATCGTAGATGTTATGGATGGTAAGATGGTTGTCCAGCTGGGCTGCCACCACTTTCTCGATTACCTTCCCAACAAAGGGGAGGTTCAAGATGGGTCTGTAGTTTGCCAGGGAGTCGGGGTCCAAAGATGCCTTTTTCAACACTGGTGTCACCACCGCTTCCTTCAGGGAGTGGGGGTATTCACCAGTGTCCAAGGAACACCCGACTATCCTGGCAAGAACTGGGAAGATGACCTCCCCGCAGCCCATAATCAGGCCTGTGGGACCCGGGTCTAAACTACAGCTTGTGGTGCGCATACCTTGCACAATCCTCATAATATCCTCGATTTCCGGCCTTATGAAGGAACTCCAGGTGAACAGTGTGCTTGCAACCATAGGCTGGACCACCACAACTCCCATGGAGGGGGCGGCGCAAATCTCAGCCTTGATGTCGGCCACCTTATCGGCAAAGAATCGAGCAAGCTCCACACACTGCAACTGTGAAAAGGCTCAACGAACCTGCAGACAGGCTGGGTTGCACAGCCTGTCTACTGTTCGGAAGAGCTGGGCTGGTTGATTCTGAGCAGCAGCAATTTCTCCAGACAGGAACACTGCCTTCTTATGAGTAATTGCTGACTGATAGAGTTTATAATGCTCTAGGAGTCTAAGATGGTCGGCATCTAAGCTGGACTTCCGCCAACATCTCTCCAACCTGCAGACCAAGTCTCCACAACTCCCTCAGATCCTGATCAAACCAGGGGATTGGGGTGGGAGAGGCCTGCACACGGGTGGGAGTAATTAAATCCAAACCAGAGGTGACAGCCTTATTATAGGCTTGCACCATTACTTCCGGATTTAAGCTCAACCCTGGAAATTCTGATAGGTCAAGAACCGCAGTTAGACCGGTGGGAGTAACATCCCGTAAAGGGCAGTACTTGACCATTTCCACTGGGGTAGGTCTATGCAGGGGGGTGCAAAAATTGAACCTCACAGCGTGGTGGTCGGACTAACCGATTGGTTCCACCCCCACCTCGGAGGCCTCCAACCCCAGCAGGAAGACCAGATTGAGTGAGTGACCGTGTTTATGAGTGGCAGAGGTAACCACCTGTGAGGGGCCCAATGAACACATCAATTGGAGGAAGTGCTGACCAAAGAGCGAGAGTTCATCGTCGATCCAGGCATTAAAATCACCCAGCACCATCAACCTGGGCGATTCAAGTACCAGGTCGAAGACGAAGTCCGCCACTTCCTTTAAGAATAGTTTTTCGTCACCAGGTGGACGATAGACGAGAACTATTCTATAGCCTCCACCTGCCACCACGACACTCAAATAACACCCAAAGGACATGTGATTCTGGTTCTGCTACACTAACAGGACACTCTGGGTGGGTTCTGAGGCACAAGGCACAACACGTGTCTTTAACCACCTGGGAAACGTAGTTATTACTGTGTAATTACATACAGTACCCTATAATGTGGGTATTAGCTAGCAACTCCCAGATTCCCATGAAACTGGTACTGTTCTGAAGATTACCCAGATTGGTGTAGTTCAATATTTAATTTTCTCTTCTTAATAGTGTTATTTATTTATATATAGCACTCTAATGTATTGTATTATGATTATGTTTTATTCTGTTACAGTTTTATATTTTTCATGGTGGTATGTCATCGTATTGACTTATTGGCAGATTAAAGGGACACATTCTTACCCAGTGGTCATCATAGTTTGAAAGCCTATGAAAAGATCTTTCAAATGAGGTATTGCATTTATCTGTAGCAGGAAGCAGTCTAGAGATATAGAAGTCTGTTCTGTATTAAAACTACATCACAGTCATATTTAGAACACTGTGATGTCATCGAGGAACAAGCTGTGCCTTACTACACTGAGTCGAGCACAGTTTGTTCTTCAGCAACATCACAATGTTCTAAAATTGCTGCAGGGTAGTATTAATGTTAAATAGACTCAGTCATCTATATCTCTGGAGTGCATCCAGATACAAATGATCCCAATGTTTCATTTGAAGGAGGATTTCATTGGCTTTCCAACTATGTCAGTTACTGTACCTGAATGTTTCCCTTTAATAAACTGAACTGAACAACCTGGAATGTGTTACTGCACTAATAAAAATGTGGGAAAGTCTCAAAAGCTGAAAAGAAAGACATTATAAGTCACACTTGTGGATATGCTACAATTAATGCATGTTCATGTGACTAGATTCTGCCAACCACCATACAGTAATTCTCATTACAGTGTCAGTGGCTCAGTAGATAGCATACTCGCCTCTGAGACTGGGAGATCAGAGGGCTGTGGGTTCAGTTCCCACGTCTGGCACTTGGGTTAATATCCCAGTACTGACACTGTAGTGCAGCATGAGAGGGGTGCTGCACTTCTGAGGTGCTGTCTTTCAGATGAGACGTTAAACCGAGGTCCCATCTGCCTGGATTGGTGGTAGTTCAGGTGGATGTTAAAGATCCCATGGCACTTCTCGAAAAGAGTAGGGGAATTTCCCTGGTGTCCTGGCCAAATTTCCCTCATTCACTAAAAATACCACCAACAGCTTAATCTGGTTCAAGGTCAGTTGGCATTCATCTGTATCCCCCTCCCCCGGGTCGTGCCTGAACATAGGCAGGATTTGTCTACTGCAGGATTTGTCTACTGCACTTACCTGGTCAACAAAAAATAAATAAATAACTTTTCTATTATGGTTAATGTGACAGGTATGCAGTGGAAATAAATGTTGTTATTTTTTCCACAGCAGACATGTCAAGAACCAAAATAATATAAATTATTTTTCAAAATATACTACTGGTGTGGCATAAATATAATTATACCTTATCACTGATGATATAGCTAGCAAGTTAAGTCATGCTGTTTGTGGAGATGATAGGGCAAATGAGAAAATAACATGTTTATTTCTCCAGTAGCCCTGTCATCAGCATTTATTTCCACAGTAGTTCCATTATAATGGAAATTAAACTAATGGTAGACCAGCTTTAGCAATGCTTAATTATATCAGCAGGGTAGTGATACATCAGGAGGGGTATTGATAGCAGAAGAAAAGAGGTAATACTTCCCCTCTACAGATCCCCGGTGAGGCCTCAGTTAGAGTACTGCACCCAGTTCTGGAGTCCTCACCTGAGAAAGGATAAGGATAGGTTGGAGATGGTGCAGCACAGAGTAATACAAATGATTTGGGACCAGCAGGACATGAGGACTATGAGGAGTACCTCAAGGCACTACATGTGTCCTCACTGGAGACCAGAAGGGAGAGGGGAGATATGATAGAGACATTCAAGTTCCTTAAAGAAATTAACAAAGTGAACTGCAGGGAACTATTTAGCCTGAATTCTAGTTCATAGTCACATGCACATGAATGGAAATTAACAGGAGGTAGGTCAAAGAGAGATGCGAGGAAGTATTACTTTATGGAAAGGGTGGTGGAACCTTGGAACAGTCTGTTGGCTGATGTGGTAGGTATGAAAACAGTCAGGGGATTCAAACAGGGCTGAAACAAAATGAAGGGAATAGCGGTTACTGGTGGCAGCAGGACCAGGGAGGAGAATAGAGAGAGGATGGGGAGGGTTAGCACCCTGGAGGAACAGCAGGTTCCAGGGATTATAGGGAACTCAGGCAGACTGGATGGACCTCTGGTCTTTTTCTGCCATCATTGTCTATGTTTCTATGTAACAGGCCCCTTACTGAACTTGAATAGAAATAGTAACATCTTCCTATAGGCCCCTATGCATTAAGGGGCGTAATGCCTCTGCGCTGCGGATCCTCAGCACAGCCGTGCCTAAGTCTAATGATTGTGCATTGGGTGTCCTGTGGACCCCCAGTGACATTCATGGAAGGAATAGGCATCCCCTGTGCACACAACCCCCCTGCTATTCATGCAGCTATGTGTGCAAACAATTCAAGGGTGTGTCTGGGGGGGGCCTGCCTGCACTCGATGCCATTCACAAAGGCAGGAGTGCTGGATGAGAGGGGCATGAGAGACCCCAGCAGGCACCCTGCCATATCTGTTGTGTGCTCCCCACTGAGTACATCTGTTGGCTGCAAGAAGGTGGGACCCCACCTACCATGTTGCCCCAGCCCTCTAGTCAGTTAGGGAGGGTTGGAGGCAGCCATTCAGGCACTCACCAGATATTTTTCAGTTTGGGGTACCATGACATCCCACAATCCCTTGCTCTGCACAGACCAGGGAATCTACTCCCAGACCAGGATAGGCATCTGATTGGATGTCTGCTTGTGTCCTCTGATCTTCCCCCACGATTCTGCATGCTGGGGGGGGCATGGACGGGCACCTGGCAGTAGCCAGCAATTGTGAATGCCAGCCACTGTGCACCTGTCTATAGGTGTGAAACTGTACGGTCTGGATACACGCCTCTCATGCATACCCAGCCTACAATAGTGCATGGACTCATAAAGAGCAAATTTACAAGCTATCTCTTTGAAAATGATGTGGTATAAATAAAGGATTACATAACGGGTTGCAGTGAAATAACACTTGTATAATACATCGTGAGCAGTTATGGTATGAAATGCAATACTCTGCAGCCTTATTAACACAAATAGAATTTAGTTAGTAAGATGTAATTTGCACAACCTGTATATGCATTACCTCTTGCTTTCAACATGAGCCTTGCAATGCTGATTGTTTAAAAAATTCTTCACAGCTATGTGGTTGAACTTCAACCAACCAGGTACTATTTCAAACCAGATAACTTTTTGTTATGACCAGTTTCATTTTTGTGTTGCAAATTGAGCTCCAAGGCAGCATTCAAAATTACCTGGCTGGCAGTATAACTTAGAGGCTAGAGCAACAAGCTGGGAACAAGCTTGATACTGTACATCCAGCAGAGCTGTGTTTGATTCCCACAACTTCCACTTGCATACTGTGTGACACTCAGCAAGTCACTTAACCTCCCTGTGCTCCTGTAAATGGGCATTTTACCCAGTAGGCCTTACCCGGTTACCAAAGAATAAACACAGAAAAGAATAGAAAACACATTGCAGTGTACTCTGCCTTCTGATCATAATCACTCTCCCCTTTCTTCCACACATCAAAGAAACATCTTTATAAAACCAGTAAAGTCTTACAAATAAGATACTTAGCCCCCCCCCAAAAAAAGTGCTAACCTCAACGCAATAAATATTTGAAATCTGTTGGGGTAATCTGTTTTGTTTTTCCTCAGCCATTCTGTTAGTCCTACTTAAACACAGTAAAGGAAACAAAGGACAAATAAAACCAACCAGTGCAATGGCAGAATTCACATAAAAGAAAAAAACAAACAGACCCAATCAAACAGAACTCTAAAACTCAAAACCATGTTCTCTGTCTGTTTTTTTTTTTTAGTTTCTCAACCCAGTTTTTGTAACACAGCCTATGGGTCCATTTTCTTAAAGAAACAATGGCACTTTTTTGAAAGAATGTTTTTATGAAATGTATTATTACAAATAAACTATGCCCTAATGTACATATATAAGGGTGTTAAGCTATATCAGGGTTCTGGTGACAAATATAAACCACTCAGCATTTGGCCTCAAGATGTCTAGATGTCACCAGAACTGTTTGATAGCTTAATATAGAGGATAATGTATGGTCTTTGGTTAATAACCACGCTGAAAACACTTTGTGAGGTTGCCATGACATCATTGTAAACCTCACAAAATGTTTTCAGTGTGGTTATTAACCAAAGACCATATATTATATTTTATAGTGTATGGGCTGCCAACATTGTATAATCACAGATTGAATAACTTTACAGAATGCTGACTGTTGTGAGCATTCCGTTTTGTTATACCATTGATATGACATACTCAAGAAGGGTTAAGTAACAGAGTTATATCGTATCACAATGGCATAACAAGGTTGTAATCTGCTTGATTTCAGTTAATAATAAGGGCCCCCCATACATTATAAACATATTATGCCATCAAACAGTTCTGGTGACATCTAGAAATCTGAGTGCTTTATATTTGTCACCAGAACCCTAATATAGCTTAACACCCTTATTTATGTGCTCTCGAGGTTTACAATGATGTCATGGCAACCTCTCAAAGTGTTTACAGCGTGGTTATTAACCAAAGACCATACGTTATCCTCTATATAATGTACAGAAGACTAGGGGATAGTTTATCCATTATATCTCCACTAGTGAGTGGCAAGACACATTAGTTATGAAGGTCTTAGCAGTCGTGTGTTATTCCACTGCAACCCATAGTTTATTAGAAATATATTACACTATAGTTAATGGCTTTATTAATGTTTTATCTTGTTTTAAACTGCCTCTTTTTTATTGTAAACTCTCTACCTGGCCAGTTGTTCTCTGTTATGTTTCCAGATTATAATTGTAAATAACATGTCCTGATTAAAATGATGTGTTCTAAATGAAATAACATGCATTTAAGTGAAATTAAATATTTTTTCAAAGGTAACATGATTTATGTACCTAATTTATTTACCACTGGTATGGTATATATATAGGCGATATGCAATGGCTGACTCAAAATATGTAATTTATCTTCATGTGTGGAGGGCAGGACCATAACTCATGAGTGGCAGAGCCATAAGTGAGTTATGAAAGACCTGCCACTCACAAGTGATGATAAATTTTCTATTTTGAATCGGGCTGTTGTAAACGACTGTTACATATTGAATATATAAGTTATAGCTTTTAAATCAGCAGTTTGTGAGAAGATGTTACTGTTTTTCTTTTAACAGCTGGCATTACTGGTGCACTAGGCATTGTGATTTTATTTATTTAATTTAAATTTTGGTGACATAGAAACATAGACTTTGATGGCAGATAAGAACCGCTTGGCCCACCTAGTCTGCCCATCTCCCTACATACTGGATAAGCTGTAGATACTAGTTGACCAACAGCCTATTTCTTCCTACCCCCCACAAGAATTGCCTTATGTCTGTCCCATGCATTCTTGAATTCTTCTACAGTTTTAGACCCCACAACCTCCTCAGGAAGGCTGTTCCATGCATCCACCAACCTCTCTATGAAAAAATGCTTCCTCACATTGCCCCTGAGCCGTCCTCTATCTTTCTTCAAAATGGTTGGGGTGTCATCAGCATTGTGGAAGCTGCTCTCTGATTGGTTCAGTATTCCAGTGTGATGACAGTAACTTAAAAAAATTGCCATTGTGACAACAGTAATACAAACATATTTTTGATATGTTGCTGTTACCAATGTCACTAGCTAAGATACATTTTTTATCTTGCCATTTTTACCCCCACTCCTGTTGTGAATATAGCACACACAAGTGTAACCATGTTTAGCACCACTGGCAAGGATCAGACTGTCATAACTGTTATAACTAAAGCTATTGCACCTCATGGGCCCATCTCAATGTTTGATGCAAATTTCAAATTAAGAGAATAACTGATGGCCAGCTGTGTACAACCAGATAGTGATCCTGTCAAGAGGAACCTTGTGACATCATAAACCATGACAGCAAGGTTTGCCAAGATGGTAGCTTAGTCTTGTTGTGCCCCATTGCCATATTCATAACTGTAATAGTGTATATCTGGTAATTTTGATTTGAAACTGCGCTCACATTTCTGACTACTGTTAGATTAATGCACTTTCAGTAACAGTTTTGTAAATGTTTGCATGATTGTGATAAGAACATAAGAATTTGTTGGCAGAAGGAGACCATGTGGTCCATCTAGTCTGCCCGTGTTTTCTACCCCCCACTATCATTTTGTCTTGCTAAGGTGATTATACTGTCTATCCCATGCCTGTTTGAATTCACTGACTGTCTTGGCTTAGAATACTGTCATAACATTTTTAGGTGTTACTGTCATGTAAGAGAATGCATAGGGTTCTCACAAAGCAACCCATTATGTATCAACTATCTACCTATCCATCTATCTATCTATCTCTAGCACATCTATCTAGTATCCATGTATCTGTCTGTCTGTCCCTCCAACCATCCAGCTGTCTGTCTATCTATCTATCCATCTGTCTAGCTAGCTATCATAAAGGCTATGCCTGTAGTTCAATGGGCAGGAGCAACCCCCCCCCAAGCTACTTAAACCAGCTTCTTCTAGCTACATTCAGAAACACTGTTTCTTTGTTATAGCCAGAGACTGTAGCTCCACCCCCCTTTCCTCCCATGTTTGTCTGACACAGTCCCTTTGTGCTTTTGGGCTGTCTGTTTGGTTTTTACCTTCATTGGCCTCTGGGTCAGTATTTTGTTTTTCTACCTTTCCTGACTGCAGCTTATGCTTCCTTCTTTCTCTTGGTCAGCTACTACTGCTGCAATCCTGTCCTTGTCTAATACCTGTGTTTCTTTCTGTTTTGGTTCTTGGTGTGCTTATTAGTTTCCACAGTATGTCCTACCTATGTCATTCTGCTGTTGTGGGTATTGCCATTTCAGGCTTTTCCATTTTGCTGTTCATACCGGGCCACTTGCAAACCTTTCAGTTCCATTGCATTCCTCCTCAGTTGCTGTCACCTGGCTTCCTAGCAAGGCAGCCACTCCCATTCCTGTTCCATCATTTTAGTTAGTTTACTCAGTCTGTCTGCTTTGGCATTACCACCTTTGTCTTAATATGTATACAGCTTCCAGCCCTCCCTGCTGAGGCCAAGGTTTACCTCTCATTTTGACCTTTGGTGTACGCTCAACTTTCAGTACCTGTTCAGTTACTGTAGTTTCAATCAATATGTCATTCCATTCCTCAGTCATTATTCAGTTAGAATATTGCCCTCAGGGTTTACCCTGTTGGTAGACAGCTCCTCCTCCCCTTGAAGTCTGCATCTTGAGGGTGAGTCCCTTGTATTGGGTGGGGGTCCTTCTCTGTAGGCCACTTGTCTCCTGCAGCACTTCCTACAGTCACATTGGGTGGTAAGGTTCAATGCTTCAGGAGAAGATGCAGCTGTGCAGACCTTCAGTTGGTGGCACCTCAAGGTGTAGCATTTAAGACTTCGGCTGCCAGACAGTGGGGGCCTAAACCCACATAGTTTCCTTTAACTGTGCAGACCATGTCAGCAGCACCTCTGAAAGCTATTCCCCTGTCTGCCTAAGGTCCACCTAGTATCATTCCATATCCCCTCCTTTAGTTTCCATGCAAGGATAGGCCTTCTCACAGTCTCAAGGCTGGTTGATAGCCTTTACGCAGTCAGTACTCTCCTCATTCCATGGTTTGATGGGTAGGCCTCCTTCATGGGGATCTTCCTTTAGCTGCAGAGATAAACTTGCCACACCCCACAGTGTTATCCCGTTAGAGGGATATAGAGAGAGAGAGCGAGAGAGAGAGGGAGCTAACCATCTAAAAATGCCCCCTGAATTTCAAACTTCAAATTAGCATTCTGAGCTGTTACACTATAAAGTTTTCATGCAAGGAAAGATGGCGGCTGAGGCCTTTGATCTCCAGAGAGTTTCTCCATGATTTTTTTTTTCACTCCAGAGTGCTGAAGGCCATAATGTAGTCTATAGGCCCTATTCTCAATTGGGTGCACCCGATGCAAGGGAGTTGCATCAAATGTGTTTGATGCAAGTTGTGATTTGTGGAACAACTTGCATCAAACGGAATTCCCAAAGGTGGCCTGTGTCCGATGTAGGGACAGCTGCAGCAAAACCCCCTTGCACCAGGATTGCATCCAGCAACCCAGGGCACCATGTTGCAAGGGGGCTTGCACCATGGGGGTGCTGCCACATCCCCTTTTTGGGGATTTTGGAAACCTCACCATGGCTGCAGGAAGGGCCGACAGTTAGACCAGCCAGGATTGCAGCAATGGGCCAAGGTGGAACTTGGCCTCGTAGGGTCGCACCAGGGGCACAACATGGTGTTGGGGGCATAGCTGGGAGCCAGCAACCTACTCCCAGGATGTGGCACCGAGCATGATGGCACCAGCTTGGGGTGGCATCTGAGTCAATGGGCACCCCTGTGTCCAGCCAGTAGAGCACTGATACCACTGTCCTCCATCCCCATTTGTTGTCCCAATCATTGGTGGTGTCATGCCCCCCCCACTGTCTGCCAGCCCCCCAATCCTCCTGCCCAATGGTAGCTGACACACCAGTTCCTGTCCCCCCATGCTCCCATTATGCATGGGCACAAGTGGATGCCCCATACCTGGTGGTCTAGTGGCTTTCACCCTCCTGATCCCAACAGTGGTCACCCACCCCACTCCCCCCATTCCTGATAGGCTTCTGCAGCTGGCAATACCCTCCACACACCACCACAGCCAGCCGCAGAATGCCATTGCACAAACTGTGTAACTGTACTGTACAGTTATACATCTGTGTGATCACATACTGTGGCTGGCCATGGTGGTGTGTGGAGGTATTGCCAGCTCGCAAAGCTCATCAGGGACAAGGGGAAGTGGGTGGGTGACCACTGTTGGGGTGAGGAGGGTGGGGACCACTCACAGACCACCAGACCACCAGGCACATTACTGGCAGCTGTAATGGGGCATGGCATGGGTGGGGGGCCAGAATGGACTGGGACAATACATTGAGCATCTATGTCATGGGGGGCACTATAGGGGGATTGCCAGGGAAGGGGGGGGTTGGCCACTGCCTGTCACTGTAGGCGTTCACCACTGTTGGTACATGGGTGCCCTGGCAGTAAGACCACCCCCTGCCACAGCCCTGCATCAGCCGTCCCGTCTGTGCCCCTGTTCCAGGATTGCTGCTCCTTGGGGCACCTTGTGTGCCCACTTGCCTGCACATCTGAGGATGTGTTCTGACCCTGCACCACTGCCTCACATTGCGCCACTCTTCTTAGTGCAGGGTCACATCATGTGGCTATTTCAGGAGGTTTGCTGTAAGTTGTGGCAGACCTTCTAAAATAGTACTTTTTGCCCATGCCTCAGCTGCATTGCATGCAGCCCCCTACTTTACTGCAGGTTGCATCCAATGCAGGCGTCTTCTAAAATCGGGCCCTATGTATTTAAATATAGCTTTTACCCTAATAGTAGGTTTTCACTGTAAGTTGGGGTTGGATGGTGGCTATCTTATCCTTTAGTCCTGCCATTCCCTCTCTCCTTACAGAAGTCATGCCTCTGTCTATCAGTTACCAGTTGCTGTCAGTCATTACTTCAGTCAGTCTCTGTCCATTCTCAGTCATCACGAGCTGCTGTCAGTCAGTACTCCATTCAGTCTCTGTGTTCACCACTTGCTGCGCAGTACTTTTGGGATCCTTCCTACAGTACCTTTTAGCCTGAAAGAATTATATTTCTGTGGCACCTCTAGGCGTGAAACCCTCCTCAAGAGGGTTACTTTGCCTTCTCAGTATTGTAGTCCCACATGGGACAGACGGAGACAGAGTACAAACAGTCAAAGTATCCATGTATAACAGTCAAACACATTCATTCAGCTACCCTCAGACTCTCAACAATGTTGCACAAGCATAACTCATCACTGAGTTGCATATGCCCACTGAACACAAAGGCTGTGCTTGCAGTTTAGTGGATGGGAGCTAACTCTCACATCCCCCTATCCTGAGCTAATTAAGCCAACTTCCTCCAGCCTCATTCAGAAGCACTGTTTCTTTGCCTCACCATCCTCTCCTCCTCCTTAGCAGCATGCCTCCTCCTTGGCACTCATTCCTAAGGCATATTTAGCCTAAAGGAATTATGTTCCCATGGCAGCTCTAGGGCAGAATCCTCCTTAAGAAGGTATCTTTGCCTTCTTGGCACCTCAACAGGATGGTAGTCCCAAATGGGACAGAGAGTATGAATGGCTAAAGTATTTACGTATAACAGTCAAACAGATTCATTCAACTACCTCCAGAATATCAAAAATGTTGCTTAAGTGTAACTCCTCACTTAAGTTTCTTATGCCCATTAAATGATCTATCTATCTATTGAATATGCAGTGGCTTGACACAAAATGTGCATATTATCTCTGAGAGTGACTAGACAAGACCATAACACACAAGAGGCAAAACCCTGAGTTAAGGAAGCTGTACCACCTCACAACTGGTACTAAATGCCTATATGTCTGTGTGTATGTATGTGTGTGTGTATATGTGTGTGTGTGTGTGTGTGTGTGTGTGTGTGTGTGTGTATGTATAATCTATGAGATAAACCAACCCTACTGTATATTTTAAGGGTATAATTTGATTGAGGATTAAAGTTCTACATTTACTGTTTACAGTGACACTGGCAAGGTGTGCTCCTATCAGAGTCTATACACACACCCTATTGTGTGTGTGTGTGTGTGTGTGTGTGTGTGTGTGTGTGTGTGTGTACAGTATTTTCAAAAACATACACTCATTTATAGGGATTCCACTCCCTCGCTTTATACCATATAAGTGTTCTAAGTTTACAACAGTAATAAACACTTTCTTGTTCATTTTAATGAGTTATCATTTGAACTGATTTGATGAAATATCAATGGCATTCTGAATCCCCCAGTCAGGTAATATCTGCATTTTCTGTCTTGAGTTTCCATTGCATTGTGCTTATGTTAATCTTATCAGGGGATATGATAAATTATTGTGGATTCATTTAGAAAAATGTTTTGGTAGAGATCACGTGATGCAGCAGGCCTGAGAAGACACTTTCCCGTTCTCTTCTGCCCACCGCCATTAATTTCATATATTTTTACTGAGTTTTCCAAAATTGAGAGCCTGATCCAAGTTGTATTCTGCTGGGGGAAGTCTTTAAGTGTGAAATTGGTGTGCCTGGTGAAGTATGGAATCCGAAATGAAGAAACCTCCACCTAAACACACACCCCCGGTCACCCCAGAGAAGGCCCCTAAGAAACCGCGGGCTGGGACTACAGGATCAGTGCAGGCAATGGCACCACCAAGCCCAGATCAAGAGCCACTAACCCTCACCGGATTCCTGGCTGAATTCAGGCCGTTTAAAGAACAGCTAAGAAACCTTGCTTCTGAATTTAAATCTCTCTCTCAGGCTATCGAGGACATAGAATTGAGAACATTGGATGTCGAGACTGGTCTTATCTCATTGGAAAGGAAGGTGGACAAACAGAGCCCTGAGGAGGCTACGCTTCAGCAAAAAATTACAAAGATGGAACAAAAGCTCGAAGACCTCGAGGGTCGTAGCCGCAGGAACAATGCAGTCATCATTGGTCTACCTGAGATGGAAGAAGGGCAAGATGCGGTTCTGTTTGTGCAGAAATTTATTGAGAGAATTATTGGACCCTCTCCCTATGGCCCCCATTACATTATAGAAAGGGCTCATAGAGCTTTGCGTTCTAAGCCTCCGATGAGGGCCTCTCCCAGACCGTTAATTTTTCACTTTCTTAATTTTTTGGAGAAACAGCATTTTTTTCTGAGGTTGAAGACCATACAAGAGTTACAATGGGATGGAACAAGAATTAGAGTTAGCCAAGATCTGCCGCTCTATGTGAGGCAACGCAGAGCTGCCTTCCACCCAGTAGTGAAGAAGCTACTGGCGGCTGGCTAAAATTCAGAATGCGGTATCCCTCGATGTTACAGGTTCAGATATCTGGACAGTGGCATTCATACGAGGATTCCGATTCTGCTATGGATGGACTGAGAAAAGTGATGCCTGACCTTTTTAAAGACTCTTAATAGCAAGGGGGTTATTAGAGAGGACTGTTTTGTCAGTCTGAAATGTAACAGAATTTGTGGAAATGTCTAGTGCTTGATTTTCTAGTTTATTGTTATCTATTCCCAACTGTTTCGCTATCTGGGGTTAAAAAAAAAAGGAAAAAGGGAAGTGAAGAATTGTGATGTCTTTAAGGTTTTTGGTTAGGCAGGTACATTTTAGATCTACTGGGTGGAGGGTAAGGAGAACAGTGGGGACATCCCTGGCAAAAATTATGGGAAGATAATGCCCATTTATGTATAGGGCATCGTTTTGGTGGGACCGTGAAGGTCTTCAGGGTGTAAAGGGGGCAGTTTCTTGCAGGGCCGTCCAGAGTAGTGATTTGGACTGCAGGTATGAGGTTTTAGGTTAGGGTGGTGTTCACACCCTGTTTGTGATTAATACAGGTCCAATCTTTGTTTCTCCCCTCTTTATTTTAAGCTGGGGTACAGGAGCTCCACGTCAGCTCAATAGCCCTGGTGAGGAGAGTTCTGGTGGCTGGTCGATGGCGGGCCTTACAGGGCTTATGGAACTTTAAGTGGGATCAGTGAGGTAGGAGCCCTTTTAGGTTCTTCTTGCTTACCGCAGCCACACGAAGGGATGCAGGGATTATCCACGGGCTGGATGGTCTCCATGCAGTGGTGTTTGGCAACCACTAGAGGGGAGTATTTCCTTGGTTTTTAGTGCAGCCCTCACAATATCGAAGATGTGGCGAGGCAAAATGAGTGGTAATCGGGTTACAGGCGGGGTGCTGCACCACGATTATTGCTCTGGGACAGAGCTGGGGTTTGGATCATTTCGATTTTCTTAATCTGGTTATTTAAGGGGGAGCTCCCCGACTCTGGGTTTTTGGTCTATATTGTTAAATAATATTCCTTCTCTTTCCTTTTTTTACTCTCAGTTTCCTCTTTGATTGATCATAGGGGGAGATCTATTCTTGTTTGGACCTGTGGGTGGTGATTTAACCCCCTTTGTGTGCACTTGCCTCGAGGCGAGGCATTGGTTGGGAGATACCCTGCCTCAGGTTGTTCTGTATCAGGGGCGATGCCCATTCTTGTATGGAGTTTGGACTATAGATAAGACTCTCATGTTCTGTTAATACTACTATTCTGGTTTTCATAGTGGGTCTCATATTTAGTCTTGGAGTTTGTGGGTCCCATAAGCGAGCTGAACTGGTATCATTTTTCAATCTTGCCTTGGACAGTTACTATACTGATTTCGTGTACGGGTGGGCGGGAGGATGGGAGCGGCTGTTTTTGTAGGAGTGCTGCTTAGCGATGCATAGGAGATTTGGGTGGGATGGGTGGGCAGGGGAATCGATGGGTGTGCTATTGGGGGTTTGTGTTATGGTTGGATAGTTTGGGGATGGCGTTAGTAGGGTGGTGGGGGGAGGTCTGGGGGTTGGAGAGGTATTTCTAGGGGGGGGCACATTCCATCACAGGTTGGGTGAGTTTTTTGTTCAATGTAGTCTGTGACTTTAGCTACTGCAGTGATATAGTGTACTTGTATAATGGCTAAAGAGCTTTGTTTCTCAACTTGGAATGTTAAAGGGGCCCGGAAAAAACTAAGCAATATAAGATATTGAAGCACTTAGATATTTTAGGTGCTAATGTTGTTTTTATCCAGGAATCTAATTTACTTGATTCGGAAGCCATTCAGATGAGACAGATGCAGATTGGACAGGTCTTCTCAGCTCAAGGAACTTCAAACAGTTACGGGGTTTTAATTTTTATTAATAAAGGCATTCCCTTTCAGGTCACCCAGGAAATTAAAGACCCCCCAGGGCAGATTTGTTCTGGTTAAGGGCACCTTGTTCTCAGTAGATTTTGTGTTAGGTAGTATCTATGGCCCTAACAAAGATGACCCTTTATTTTTTACGAGATTACTTAACAATATTCTTCCATTATTGCCTTCCACCATTATTTTAGGGGGGGATTGGAACCTAGTGGTAGACTCAGGTAAACACCGTACTGGCTCTCTCATGATTCCCCTTTCCCCTGCTCAGCGTGCACTACATGAACTAATAGATAGACTGGGCCTTTGTGATATTTGGAGGGTCCTACACCCTTCGAACAGGGAATACACTTTTGTGTCTCCTGTTCACAGGTCTTTATCCCGTATTGACTATTTACTAGTGTCTCAGGTCTTGTTACCAGTGGTGACAGGTTCTACTATCCAGTCAGGTCCACCCTCCGACCACTCTGTAGTGCTTTGCAAGCTGGCCCTTACTTCCTTGCCTAAACGGCAAACCAGGTGGAAATTGAATGGCCAACTGCTTAAGGACTCTAAGTGTAGAAACCAAATTAAGGAACATATCATACAATTTTTCAATTTGAATGCTACGCAAGACATTAGGCCGGATGTGCTTTGGTGTGCCTTTAAGGCATATCTTCGGGGCATCCTTATTGGGATGGCTGTGACGAGGAAAAGGAGATGGGAGGTCAGGCTGAGGGAAGTGCTAGCCCGGATATGAACATTAGAAACTAGCCTACTCTCAAACCCTTCCGACGATTCTGAACAAGAACTAGCAAAATTGAGGGACTCCTATATAGCTATGCTCAATGAGAAAGCAGAGTTTGCTATTTTATGTACCAAAGCCTCCTATATAGAACACGGGGAAAAAGCGGGCAAACTACTGGCCCAGAGAATTAAACAATTGGAGTCCACTCGGTTTATCCCCCCGATTCATTCCAAATTTGATGGAACTCTCAAAGCTAATCCTCAGGAGATTGTCTCAGAGTTTGTAACTTACTACGAACATCTATACAGTGAAATGCCTAACCCCCCCCAGACCCTACTCTCTCCTCTTACCTGGCGGAGGCTCACCTGCCTTGTCTTTCAGAGTCCCAGGGTAGGAGGCTAATAGCCCCTATTACGGAATCCGAAATCCTCGAGGTGATAAAGGGCCTACCTTCAGATAAATCACCTGGATTAGATGGTTTTTCAGCAAATTTCTATAAGTGTTTTAAGGAGCAAATTACTCCCCATCTTCTTTCTCTTTTTCATTATATATTATCAGGGGTGCAAACCGACTCCTCTTTATTTGAAGCCCTTATTGTGCTCCTTCCAAAACCGTGGAAAGATCTAGAATGTGTTGAGAGTTACAGACCCATATCATTGTTGAATCAAAACATAAAAATTCTAACAAAGATTTTGGCGGACAGACTCGGCTTGGTTCTCCCTGATTTAATTGGTTCGCACCAAGTAGGCTTTATGAAAGGCAGGTTCTCCTCAGACCATCTCCGTACTCTTTTGCATGTATTCTCGGTGTCCAGAGATGCTTCCTTGCCAATGGCTCTAGTCTCTCTGGACACTGAGAAGGCTTATGACAGAGTTAATTGGAGTTTCTTACTTCAAACACTAAATTTCTTTGGATTTCCTCAACAATTTCAATTTTGGATAAAGGCCTTATATCAGCAACCGATGGCTAAGATTTCAGGGAATGGAGTGTTCTCTATGACCTTCATCTTGCATTCTGGAACCAGGCAGGGGTGTCCCCTTTCTCCTTTGCTTTTCAATCTTTACCTGGAGCCATTAATCCATAAATTAATTTCTTGTCCGAAGGTCCAGGGGATCACCATTCTCGATACTGAGCTTAAAGTTGCTGCATATGGATCTACTTTGCTTTTGCACCTTTCCCACCCAGAGACTTCTATTCCCGCCATGTTGGATATAATTGAACATTATAGTAAATTATCTAATTACAAATTAAATGTAGGGAAGTCAATTGTGTTTCCCTTAAATCATAAAGTTTTTAAGAATGATATTACTTCCCTGGGTCTGGCCTGGTCAAAAGACTCGTTGCGGTATTTGGATATTGTGTTAACTAGAGATCTGCAGAGTACCTTTAAACACAACTTGGAGGCCATACTGTCCACAGTGGCTCTCGATTTGGTTAGATGGTCGGCTCTACCTATCTCTTTTTGGGAGAGAGTCAGCCTGGTCAAGATGAATATTCTCCCACGTCTCTTATACCCTCTCCAGCTACTTGACATCTGTGTGCCAAGTGGCTGGTTCAAAAAGGTTCAAAGTTCAATGGGTGATTTTATCTGGTCTAAAAAGAAGCCTAGGTTAGCTTTTTATAAGCTTGTGGCGCCTAAGTCCAAGGGTGGTTTACGACTCCCATACATATGGATGTACTTCTGGGCCTGTTGTGCGGCCAAGTACCTAAAGTGGATGGTCTCCTACTCTTTGGGTTACTTGCCTGCGTGTCTTAAGATAGAGAGGGAAATGATCTGTTTGGTTAACATAGCCCCTTCTGCTTTATTTTTCCTCAATACAGTTTCGGTACCTAAGGAGCTAAAAGGTACCACAATCGGAATTTCTCTGAGGATTCATTCACAGTTGTGCAGATTCCTAAAATATAAAAATTAGTTAGATGTGGAGCAGTCGATTTGGAACTCTCCTGCTTTTAAAATAGATAACAGAATGTTATCCCCCATATGGTTACCTAGCTTAGGTGAAGGGAGGGTTCATTTATTTCTTAAGGAGGATGGTACTTGGTTATCAGCTGAGGATATTGTAGCGAAATTCAGGCTCAAGGGAAGTGACTATTTCAAGGTACATCAGCTTAGACACCTCCTCATCAAAAAATTTGGGGAGGGCATCCCTATATCTTACGATGTTGCCTTCCTTACAGAATTAGCCCCTTTGGTTAACTCCCCCTGAAGCATTTCCAAATTGTACAATATTTTTTGTGGTTGGCATTTCCCTGCACCGTTTGGTCCTACAGAGTTCTGGTCTACTTTTTTCCCTAACTGGGATAAGGACTGGACAACTATATGGAATAATTGCCATCGGTTTGTAATACAAGATAGGCTGTGATTGATGCAATTCCGTATTCTCCATAATCTCTACCACTATCCCCAGAAGCTGGCTAAATGGGGAATAACTTCCTCTAGCCTAGCTCCACATTTTCTGGGAATGTCCTAAGATATCACCCCTTTGGGAGGTCATAAGGGACAAGGCCGACCCACTCCTTGGGCTGAGAGACCTGTTCATCCCAGAGGTTTGTATTTTCGGGGATTACTCACAGATTTCATATAATAAATGTAAATTTCATATTGCCTTAATTTCAATGTCTGTTAAAAAATTGGTACTTAAGTATTGGAGGAGTTCTGAGGTTGTCTCGTACTCTGAATGGCTAAATGAGCTATTATTTAATCCCCAAATGGAGAAGACTATCTCGAGTATCAATAACAATAATTCCAAATATGAACGGATCTGGGCCTCGCTTCACACATTATATACTATCTAATTTTTAATATTCTTTCTCTAATTTCTCTGTTGTCATGGACTGTCAGACCTTGGGGACTGTGTCGGGGGGTTTCGGGAGGGTATTTTGGGGGGGAGGGGGACGGGGTCAATCTGTTTTGCCTCATGTATTACTCTATGGATGTTTTGACCCTGTCCATTGTGTATAGTGAAACTTTCAATAAATTTTAAATTATGAAAAAAAAAAGAAAAATGTTTTGGCATCTAAATGAGTTTTTCTGATTTTTGAGCTGTTTTTTGTTTTATTTGTCCCTGCTAAGTCTGTTAATTTTTAAAAACAGTATTGTAGTTTGTCCCCAATTTGGCAGATGATTTATGCAGAGTTTTGGTCTAGGACTTTGCACTGACAGTTGAAAGAAATGTTAGTATAACCTACATTGAAGTAGGAGAGTGTGAAATAGTTTACTTTTGTTATAGCATGTGACTGAGCAAAAGGTTTCAGACCAAGATGTCGTATTGTTCTTCAAACTTAGAAGAATAATTCTACTGTAAAGTAGCAGTTCATGTTAGCTGTAAAAAAATGGCACTGTCTGCTTTCCATTCAGTAAGGGAATGTTCAGGCTACTTTACAGAATTTAACAATGTAACTATACTGTACATGTTAGCTGAGAATGATTTTCACCATACTAGTTTTTGTAGCTGCGTATTCCTGACATCCTTACATTTTCTACTATAATATTCTTTACCCTTCAACTGTCTTTAAAATTAAAATTGTTGCTAGTTCTGTAGTTAGCCTGGATCCACAATAAAGATGGCTGCCCAACATAGTGTTAAAAATTCTTCATCCCTGAGGTCTTTCTTCAGCAGTGGCAAACACAGAGAAATTGTACTCATGGCTTGCAGACATTGTTACCCCCTACCAGAACACGAGCATCTAGTCCCAGCAACTCCTACAGAATACAGTCTAGTGTGTACAATCAGAAGCCAAAATTGGGAAAACATAAAAGGGATGCAAGCAAAGAACTTACTTTATTCTTAGACACAAAGTGCCTGGGCTGTTATTTCTTTGCTTCAATTAATGAGGACTGCAGATATATCTAGGTGGAACAGTGATGTTTTTGATTGTTGGCAGTATAGTACTACCCCAACCAACTTTGCTTCATCAAGATAGGCTTGGCAAGAAAACAGGATATTTTAAAAATACTTATCTTGCCTTGGGAACAAAATAAAAAAGCTGGATAAATTGGTACACCTAAATTGGTATTGGTTCTAATTTGCTGAACAGTTGTTTTTTTTCCAATGGAGCATCTGCAGCTTTTGCCACACAAAATGGCACCCACGATTCTGTGCACAATTTCGTACATAGTGAATAAACTTTCTGTGAATGAATTATACTTAATTGGGGGGGACTTGGCCCCTTCACCCCCTATTATTTTAATTTAAAGAAAAATAATATTTACTATACCATATTTAGCTATCAAAATGTACAACTACACTATTTAGTTTGATGATGTCCATGTGAGTCAAACTGATGCACAAAGTCTTGGGCACCATTTTGCACAGCAAAAACTGCAGCTGTGTCTATTTCATTTTGTTGCAACATCAACTGTTGCATGAACGCAAGCAAGCTTTTGGAGTTTATTTTATTTTTTGATGGTTTATTTTTTGTGAATCCAAAAGTAAAGATGACCCTGGCCTACCCCCACCTATGGAAGAATAATAATTATGGTAGATACCATTTCAAGCCATATTGGTTACACAGTCACATTCCATTATGTAGCAACAAAATATGATATTACAAGCAGAGGATTATGATGTCAACTCCTGAATAGCATCAGGAGAAACTAAACTTTACACAACACAGGATAAATTGTCATGCATATATCAGTATTAATAAAAAAAAAACTCACTGCAGCTTGAAATTCAGTTTAAGTTTGCAAATGTTGAGTAATTGGGGTCTGTTGCTGCTAACTATGTTTTTTAAACTGGCAACCAGAGCAGGACATGTTGTGATGAAAATATTCACCTGTAATTTGGTATGCTCTTTTAGATTGCCCCTTGTCTCATGTGCTATAAGATACCCCTTCCCCCATTTTGAGTCCACTTTAACACTTTATTTTTACATTTAAGATATTAAAAGGATCTCTCCTTTTAGTACGCTTGCCCCCACATTTTCATCATTATTCTTAGCTGTTGATGGACACCCATTGTCACATAACGTCAGGGAGCAGCGTCTCTTGTACACTAGTTTGTTTTAGTTACAAGAAAAATAGTGTAAAACAATGTGTGTTTCAAAACAGCTAAGAACTCTGATAAAAACCTGGGGATGGCGATATTAAAAGGCATGGTCCTTTTTATAATTTCAAATGAAAAGGCTGTGCTTCAGCAGATTCAAAATGGGAACAATGGGTATCAAACTGGACAAGAGTAAGGGGCAATATAAAACAGAATTAAAAAGTATGGGACATTTTCACCATTAACAGGCACTGAAGCTTAAAATTCTAATGTCTTGCGGTCATTTGCAATGGTGCAAGGCAAAATCAAATTCCCCTCTCATACTTATCTGCAGCTTAGAGAAGGTTAAGGGGAATTATAAACAATTTGATTACCAAGACTAGTCCAGATGATATGAAATATGTTGTTTTCAGTGGGATCCTGCTTGTATCCATTTCTCAGCTGGCTGGACTAAGGAACCGAGCAGCTAAGTGACTTGCTCAGGAACAGGGTCACACAACATGTAAGTGGTCCCAGTGAGATTAGAGCTTAGATTGTCTGGTTCCCAGGCTTGTGTCCTAGCCTCTAGGCCATGCTGTCTCAATTAACTAATTAGCTGAAGTAACAATATTCTGTCTGGTATCCAATCAAGTGGAAATATTTATATCTACCAAAAAATGGCACCCTCTCTATAGCAATAATCTTTTTCCAAGCAGGGTCTGTTTCAGATGAAAACCTTTAAACAGATTGCCATGTATTGCGTATCATAGTAAAATAAGTCTATTTTTGCAAGCCATTTGAGTTGCGATTAATTTTGAATGGTGTCCAAGATCGTGTTCAGTAGTTACTTTAACAAGCATAAATTGCAGTATGTTTGCTTGCCATATGGAAGCATAAAATAGTCTTATCTGGTAGTGCAGCTCACTGTTTCCTTTTCCATATATTTACTGCTCTAGGAGACATATAAACTGTTAAAAACATGTTTTAATAAATAGTAATTCAACCTCTAACACTAATTACTATTTACAGACATTTAATGACTATTTATCTTCACTTTAGGACACTCCCATTGGTTGGCTGGTATGCTGAGTAATATATTTTGGACAGTTTATGCCATTCTGTTGAGTGCCTGATGTCAAGGCAATTCTGAGTCATCATAATTGTGTGAAAATGCAAAGACTGGTGTATACAATGCAGTTTGCTTTGTTTCATAGGAACACCTTTAATAGTCTGACCTAGTGTCAGCAGAAATGAAACAGACATTACACAGCATGGCTCAGTTGGTAGCACATCCACCTTTGGGCCAGATGGACATGGGTTCTCATCCCACTCATTGATTAGGCTCATACCATAAATGCTGGCACCTGAGTGTAGTAGTAGGAGGGTACTGTAATATCGGGGTGTGCCATCCTTTGGTACTTTCGGGGTGTGCCATCCTTCAGATGAGATACTAAACTAAGGTCCCTTCTGCCCGTCTCTGGTGTTGCTCTGGGGGATGACAGGAAGAAACAGACCCAAGGCACTCTTCACAAGAAGAGGGGGATTTTCCCCAGTGTCCTAACCAACGTTCCCCTTCCCATAAAACCAGTTCATTCAATGGTCCAAGGCTGTGTGTGCGCGTTGATGTGCAAACTAGCTGCCACTAGACATTTATAGTCAATTTGCTACCAGTTTTTCATTGCTTGTAAAGCATGTTGGAAAAGCATCATATAAATGCTGTTTCTTCTTCTACTTCATCAGTAGCCTATCATTTGGAGTTAAAGACGATAAACATGTCGGGATTTTCAGTAATGTAATTAGTACTGTAACATTTACTTTCAACACCTACAATTTTGAAATGTAATTTTTTTCTGCAAACTTTACAGATTGTTTTGCTGAAATAAACATAACACCATGCAGACAACAGCACCAATCTTGTGCTCAAATTTGCCTCATTTTCACTGTACTCTACGGGTACCTATTGCTGATAGCAACGCAGTGCGTATTACATCATAAATCTGTTCTAAATATTACAGATTGTTATGCTTTGTGGAACATCATGATCAACACAAGCAGCTTTCAAACTGACCGATTGGTGAGGAGCTTTCCCTGATTTACTTTGATTGGCAATATAGGCATATCTGTAATCTTTTTAATCTTCCTACTAAATGGAGTTTACATTGAAGTAATGTTTTTTTTTTTTATGTTTGCATGCACATGCACAAGAAATGGTTTGTTACACTTAATGACATTTGAGAGGTGTGTCACTGCCGAGACCATTGCAGCTCAAACTGGAAGGGGCTTGGTAGTCCAGACCAATGACCACACACTGTGGTTGTGACACTGCTCACCACTTGCAGGGTGGAAACTTCATGTAGTTGAAAGGACTGAAGCCACCCCAATCAGAGGGGGCGTCGGTCCTTTCATTTGCATGAAGCAGGTCAATCTGTCAGTCTATCTGTCTAATCTGTCTGTCTATCTATCTATCTCTATTTCTCTCTCTCTCTCTCTCTCTCTATTAAGTGGAGTGGGTTGCCCTCCCTCACTACTGCTTCTTTCTCCTCGTCCCCTCCAAGTTGCTTGCCTGCCCACCCTTACCAATCTTTGTAAACATGTTAAAAATATAAGTGGAGTGGAAAGCCTACCCCCACTACCACTTGTCTTGACCGCTGCTCCCCTCCAGGTTGCCCACCTGCATCCCCAAAGTAAGCAGAGTGGGGTGCCCACCCCTGCTACTGCTTCTTCCTCCCTTTCCCTTCCAAGTTGCTCGACTGCTCACCCATCCAAGTCTTTGTAAACATTTTAAAAATATAATTGGACTGGGGAGCCCACCACTGGTACCACTTCTCTTGACCTCTGCTCCCCTCCAGGTCACCTACCCCATTCACAATGAGCCTGATACTGGGGTGCTCAATCCCAATGTTGGAATATATCCCTAAAATAAAGAAAACCATCCGTCGATATTTTTTTTTTCCTGTAAAAACAGAAAACCATCCCTCATCGATCTGCCCCCCACATGCCCCACCCTGATCTACCACTCAACAGTGACCACCCCACACTCGCCACACACCTCACATACCCTCACTCACCTGAACATCTCCTAGGGCAAAGATCCACTCTCCGATGGGAGACACGTCTTGCTGCTGGAATGCCAACTGCAGTGTGAGAAACTAAGGTAAATGCAGTTCAATGCATTTCAATGGGGCTTTGAAATTTGTCATTTTTGCATATTTTGGCCCAAAATTTTCAACATGGCCTTTTTGGGACCCCACCTCATGACCAGTCATGGTGGAATTATGCAAATTAGGCCAGAAAAGTGATTTCACGGTCACTTTGCAAAATCACTTTAGGGGTGGATTTGAAAAATGTCTTTGCCTTTGTTCATGAGGTGGAGTCATAAGATGGCTATGTTGTAAATCTGGGTCAAAATATCTAAAAATGTTAAGTTATGCTCATATGTTGAAATATTCTATGCTTGCTCATAACTTTAGTAATTTTAAATATTCTGACCCAAATTTTCAACATAGCCATTCTTTCACACCACCTCATGAACATGATAGCTGTCATTCTTCAAATCCTGGATGAATGTATTTTTGTACCTGTGGCGCAGAATGACGTTTTGGCTGGGATATGAACATTTTCACCAACCAGGTTCATAAAGTGAGGTAATAAGAAGGCTATGCTGAAATGAAAATTTGGTGTACAAATACAGTAAAATGCCCAAGTTATGACTGAAACATTACACTGTTTGAACAGTCACTCATAACTTTGCTAATTTTCAATATTTTGACTCAAAACTTTCAACATAGCCGTGTTTCCACACCGCCTCATAAACATGATGTGTCATTTTTAAAATCCTGGATGAGATGTGTTTTCACACCTCTGGTACGAAATGTCATTTCAGCCAATATACTGTAAATGGTACATGTCATGTTTATAAGGCAACTCATAAAACACACACATCTGGAAAAGTTGGGGTCAAAATAAAAAAAAAATATATATAATTAACAACCTTTGTGTGCAGTGCCAGTCTTCAGCCCAGCAGCTGTGCTTTGTGATCCCACCCCTGTGAACTGAGTTCGGGGGTGAGCACAGTGACCCAGCTGGACGGGGGGAAGGTGAGAGAATGGCACTGTTATGCAACCCCCCCCTGCAATCATCACCACCACCAGGGAATGAAAGGTACAGGGTTGTCCACATGGGCCTCTGCACCATATAGTGAGGACAACTGTCCTTTTGGCATAGGGCTCTGGACCTCTGCACCTCTGAGTGGCAGCGTGCCTTGGGCTGACAGATACACTTTTTGCCTTGTGCATCTGTACCTGTGGCCACATGGAAGCACATGGACCACATGGCCCTGTGCTTCTGCAGCCCACCAGACAGCACCATGAATTCATCATATCCATCACTGCACTGAAGTGCAGGGCCCTTGGCACAAGGCATCTGCATCCATGCACTATCAGTACCAAACACCTGCACAGCACATACATGCAAGCAAACATTAGGCATTGACAACTGCTTATTCTTTATTTGGAGTTACAGTCCATTGGTAATGCCACCTTTTTCCTGTCTGATATTTTGATCACCAGTCAATTCTAGAACCTCGTAACAACTTTTTGAGTGGAAGCCTCAAGTGAAGATTTCACTGCTGTCTTCCACTCGGCTATCACTGGGTTCTAGTACTTCTTAGTAATTAAAAAAATGATTATAAAGTGGGCAAGAAAAATCCAGTGATCTTATTAGTCAATAGCTGTCCAGACCTGCGCAGTAATTGACTAATAACTGCACGGGTCTGGAAAGTGCCTTCCAAGTCTTGGAACTTGTTTCCTAGGCTGACCTAACTGCACAGAACTATTACTACACTGCTTCAGAAATCCTCGGTAAGTGTGACAGATTGGGAAAACAAAAACAGGTTCAACTAACAACATGAGTGACCAACCAATCTGACCTCTTTAATGGGGCTAGCCCAGCTGTTTGGTGTGATAACTGATTTATCAATGATGAAGATGTATTTCTTCTTAGTTTAAAGATGTATTTATTCTTGTGTTTTTATTTTGTTATATTTTGGGGTGCCATTTTATAAATGCATTAACACACTTTAGGGCTTGTAGTTATTGGATAATTACTGCACTCCCCCCCCACACTGTGGTTGAAGAGCACTTGGCTAACACTTCGTGCCTTCAACTCACAGAGTGGTGGTGTGTAGCAGTTACCCAATAACTGCACACCCTGTCATGTGTTACTGCTTACATAAAAGGTAAAAATAGGCAGCATCAGCAAAGGGCCCTAAAATTAAAATCAATAAATAAATAACAGTAGAATAATCATTTTTTTTGTCCAGTTTCCCATTAGCAGATTATAAAGATCTGCCACTAGAGGGACATTAGTTTCTTTGTAGCATTCTGTCCCTTCAATTTTGCTACATCCTTTTATCTACTTATACTTCTCCCCTGTAGAGATACACACTAATCTCCTGCTCACCCTGGTGTGCTTTCTCTGTTCCCATCCTGGGTTTGAACTCCTGATCCTCCATGCTGGAGGTTTACACCCTATCCACTTCACCACTGCAGCAGCCGTTTTGGCTGTGTACTTTTTCACTCCTTCTACCTTTCCTATCCCCTCTTGTCTAAAGCCACCCTCCCCCGATACTTTGACCATCTAGTTATCTGTCGCTAAACTTGCTCTCCAATATGAGGTGGGCTATGCTACCACTGCTGGCTGTCTCGCTGCTAGGTATTCTACTCTTTGAAGATCTTGGTGCTTCCATACTTGCCATAGAACAGAAGCTCCTATCCTGACTTACCCCTCCTTCACCCCTGACATCTCCGTCCCACTATCAGGTGGGAGGGTACCCCCACAGGCCTAGCTTTTTTTTGCATTTCTTTCCAAACAGGATGCCTGCCATCTTGGCTTCCTCTTTTTCTCTACTACTATCCCCCTTCTGCATTTTTCCACGGCATATCACCTGCTCTTCTCTTTGCTTCTACTAAAATAAATAAATAATAATAATTTTACTTGTATAGCACCTTTCAATATATCAAGGTGCTGAACAATTTTAAAAACAATTCAAAACACTAATAAAAACGGAACATGTCCATAAAAATCAACATATCAACAAAATAGAATATTTATAATAAAATCCAAACATTAATAAATAACTTAATTATCTAAGAAAGCCATATTCCACAAATAAGTTTTCAGGTCTCTCTTAAAAAGCTCCACGGAGGTGCACTGCCGTAACCGACATGTAGAGAGTTCCAAAGAGTGGGTGCAGCACACGAAAATGCTCTGCTGCCAAAGGATTTTAAACTCACTCTTGGGATCTCTAACAACCCCATGTCGGCCGAGCGGAGTAATCAGTCAGGGCAGTAAGGAACCAGGAGGTCTTTCAGATAGGCTGGACCCTGGTCGTGAAGGGCTTTGAAAGTCAATAAAATGACTTTAAAGGTGATCCGCCACTGCATAGGAAGCCAGTGCAGTTCGCGCAGCACGGGAGTGATATGACAGGTATATACTACATATGATACTAGCAAGAGTCATTGAGACCAATCCTGGCCCCCCATGCACCACCATCGATCACTCAAATCCTATATGGAACTCCTCCTTTGGACTGAAGTTCGCACACATCAACCTCTGCAGCCTCTCCTCCAAATTCATTGACCTTGAATCCTGGGTCACCCTATACAAGCCACATGTGCTAGGCATCTCCAAAACGTGGCTAAAATGCCATTTCTCTGATGCTGCCTACTATCTCCCATGATACTCCCTGCTGAGGCATAACAGGCCTGGTAAGAAAAGAGGTGGTGGGGTGGCTCTCTACATCCGTGAGCCTCTCTTTACTACCCTCATCCTTCACTTCAACCCCAGCTCACCCAGTGAGTGGCTCCTAGTGGAACTGACCATAGGTGCAGCAAAAAAGATGTACGTGGGTTGCTGCTATAACCCTCCTCCAGGATGCCCAGCAGGTCTCACTGCCCACCTTGATGGGATGGGAAGTCTCTCCCCCACCAGGGACACCATCCTCCTTGGGGATTTCAACCTGGACTGGCTTAGTGCCCAGAAGCCTGATTACTATAACCAACTCAAGCTCCATAACCTAGTCCAAATTATCACCATCCCCACCATGCACAACCCTAGTACCCAAAACCATACTCCTTCTTGATGGGATAATCACCAGTAGAGGATGGGGTGCTCCTATTGGGCACTCTGTCCAATGTCATTAGCTATCACTTCCCCCCCCCACCTACCTGGTCTGGGCCTCTAAGACCAAGCGCCAGCCCCCTAAACTACTCTCCTTCCATAATGTCAGTCACCCAGACATCACCTCCCTCCTTCATGATGTTTGAGTGATAAACTGGTCAGCCTTCTACACCCTCTCTGACGTGTCTGAGGCTGAGAGTTTCTTCACAACTGCACTCCTCCATCTCCAAAATCAACATTTTCCCCCTGATTACTCACTGAGTTAAGGGTGGCTGAATGCACTGGGTTACCAAAGATCTCCTGGCCATGATGAGGGAAAGGGATAAGCTATGGTCAGCCTACAAAAGAGCCCCCTTCCCTGCCCGATGGAACGAATACTGCCAGCTACAAAACCTTTGTAAACAGTCAGCCCTTGCCAAAAAACATGCCTTCTTTCAGTGCATACAAAGGGAGTCTTGGTGACCCCCATCACTTCTGGGGTGAGGTTGGCTCATAACTCAACCCAAGCACTCATAACCCCATTATTCACCTTGACACTACCTCCAGATGTCTGGCCGACCTCGTTGCTGTGGCCGAGGCCTTCAATAAAAAATTTACAAACCTGTCTTCCCTCCTTAGCAAGCTGCCACCCCTGGTGACCACTGGTCTCTCTGATCGTCCCTCCACCCATACCCCTCAAACTCCTCCCCTCTTTCTGCTTCCAGACCATCACCCCCAGGGACACTGCCAAACTGCTGAAGAGCCTACCTAGCCAGGGCAGCCCAGGTAGCGATGGTCTTTTCCCTGCTTTGCTTAAATTTATATCACCTGCCAACTTAAAACCAATCACCTACCTCTTTAACCTGGTATTGACTATCTCCTCAGTGCCCAGCACTTGGAAGCATGCCAGGGTGGTCCCGATTTTTAAGACTGGTGACCCGCTATCCCCAGATAACTATCAGCCTATATCCTTGCTCTCCCACCTTAGTAAACTCCTGGAAAGAATTGTCCACCGACAACTGTCTGACTAGATTGACACACACAACCTACTGTCCAGACAACAACATGGCTTCCGTAAACATCACTCCACCACATCTGCCCTTGCCCTGTTTACCAATCATATTCTTAGGAACATGGACCTTGGAAGGACAATAGGTGCCGTCTTTGTTGACATGTCTAAAGCTTTCGACCTGGTTGACTACACCCAGTTGCTCTTCTCCCTCAGCACCCTTGGCTGCTCTACTGAGACCACGCAGTGGTTCCAGAGTTACCTTTCAGATAGATCTCAGTCAGTATGTGTAGAACCTTCCACCTCCCCAGCCCTCCCAGTCACTACCGGTGTACCCCAGGGCTCCATCCTGGGCCCACTCTTATTCTCCCTGTTTATAAACTCTTTTCCCTCTGACTGTCTCACTTGTGATGCCCTATTTTATGCAGATGACATTGTCCTCTTCACTAGTGACAAGGCTCTTGGGAATATATCCAGGGCTTTATCCGATAACTACTTTGCGGCACACACCTGGTTCCACCCACATTGCCTAATTGTTAATGCTAACAAAACTAATTCCATGCTATTTGGATTTAAACCCTTCCTATTTAAGGTCACCAAGGCTGGGTCCACCCTCTCAGTAGTCTCACTGGACAACACTGTACTTGAAAATGTACTAACGTTCAAATATCTGGGAGTTATCCTGGACCCATCCCTCTCCTTTTCCGATCATATCTCCTCTATTATCCACCATACTAACCAGAAACTTGGTGCGGCTTATCAGATAAAGTAACTCCTGACCAAGGAAGCCCGTTTAGTCATTGCCCAAGGCAATCTGCTACCCTTGATTGACTACTGCTCCCCTATTTACTGAAACACATCCTCAGCATTGCGTGTGCACCTCTGTTCCACATACAACAACATATGTCATTTCACTCTCCTGGCACCATATTCCACTCACCACTGGCACCTCTACCAGACTCTTGACTGGCTCCCACTACACTGCAGATTTTATTACAGTCTTGACTGCCTCCTGGACAGCACCATCAGGCATGAGTCACAGTAGTTTGGTACCAGGGCACATGCTCTGGTGTATCCTGGTGTAGAGCACTACAGAAAATACTGATTGCACTTATCACATGCTCCCTCTATTAGAACCTTTCTCTCCCATCACTTGAAGACAGGCATCTATTTAATTGTTCCTCTTTTCTAGTCAAATGCTGGTTCTTCTCCATTTCTGCTACTGCCCCTTACACCCCCTCTGTCTGCCCTTCCTACTCCCTCCATTTTTGTGTCACTTACTCTGTCTTTATTCCCTACTCCAAATCCTCTGCTAGCCAATCTGCCTTCTCTTTTTGCCTGCCCCACCTGCGGAAAAGGTCCCCCTCTATCTACTCCTCTTTCTCCCCCTTCTGATTCAGAGCCCTCCTTTGAGACCACCTAGCCCCTCTGGATCCTTCAGCTAGCCCCTCCCTTTGTTCCTCTAGTCCCATCAGCTACTTACAGCAGATCCATCTATTATCTAGCATTTGTACTGCATATGTAACTATTGTATAAGCTGTACTCGGAGGATACCATTGTAAATAATCTCTGCTCAATGATGCTATCCAAAATCAAATCCAGTCTTCCTGCCCATGTCTGTGCCATAATTTGTAAATGTTTGCCCCTCTGTGCCTTTCAATCACTTGTATATTTCCCCTTACCCTTCCCTAGCCTCCTGTTAAAATTATTTAATGCCATTAATATGTCACATTTTTATTTTACTGCACTCTGGTGGATTCCCCACTTTTCTTTGTACATTTGTACTGAGCGTTCAGCTAGTTACATTTATCTGCTAAATTGTACCTTACTACAAGATCTGTATATACTATTGACTGTTTATTTCCCCTCATTTTATCACCTTCCCACAGGTTGTACCAGTAAATGAATTACAGCTCAGCGTGCCTTTCCTGGACAACAATTTTAAAACAGAAATAAACTCACAACCAGGGGCTTTACCCTTCACTGTTTATTTACAATCATATGTATGTACATACATACATACAGATTTGGGGGAAGAGGACTATTGGTCCATCAAGTTCCTCCCTCCCACCAATTCAGTAGGAACCCTCTGTCACACCATTTTCTTCAAAGCATTTGTCCAGTCGGAAGGTTATTACAGTATCAACTAATATCACATTAACTGGCAAAGACAGGAAGAATAGTTTTCCAACTGTTCACTACTCATTGTTTCAAACAGTTCTTCCTTATGGCTCCTTTCCTCACATTAGTGATATTCAGTGTCCCTTTGCCCTTTAATCTTTGTGCATCTGACAGAGTGGCACTTGGTCTGGTGGTGGTATCCCTTGTACTGTAATCATGATTCTGCGGAGTCTTTTCTTTTCCATGAAGAACAGTGGCAGTTCTGCCTTGCAGTCCTGAGAGTCCATATATTCCAAGCCTTCAACCATTACGGCTGCTTTCTCTCTCTCTCTACTTTCTCCATCATGTCAATATCCTTCTCCAGATCTGGACACAACAGCTGCATTCTGTACTTCATATGGGGCATGACCAGGATGTGTATGGGAGCATTATAATATTTCTTGATCTGTTTACGTTTCACTTAATGCATACTGTAACTTTGTTTGCCTTGCTAGCTATAGCCTCACACTGAGCTTGGTTTCAGTAATCTCTGCCATTTAGGTAGTGCTTTGCATTTATTCTTTTTCCTTTCACATTCCTTGCATTTCTTAACACTGAAGTTCATCTGCCATTTTGCTGCCCATGTCCCATAATCCTTTTCCATTTCAACTACTTCCTGTACTGTCGTAACTATTCTTCCTATCATTGTGTCATCAGCAAACTTAATGATTCAGTTGCTAGTCCCCACCTTCAGGTCACTTGTAAATATATTGCACAATGTCAATGCCAGGAAAGACCCGCCATATAACCCCAAGGGTGACTTGTTTCCATAATGATTGGCTACCATTTATTATAGCTCCTTGCAGCAACTGGGTGGGGGGAGAGACCCAGGACTGCGTTTTTCCATATTTGGGGATGGTGATTGAGGGCCAATGAGGGACCACTACACTACGGAAAATTATTTTTGCACATTCCAAATTAAGGATGGGAAGGGACACTCGAGGGCACGATCTGAGATTGGAAGAGGGAAGGTTCAGGAGGAGATGCTTTTTTTACAGAGTGGGTGATGTCTGGGTGGAAGGCATTGCCAGAGGAAGTGGTATCCGGTAGAACAGTGGGCTGCTTCAAAGGGGGATGTGACAGGGTAAGGGGGAAGGTCACTGGAGGGAGGAGGGGAGGGGCAGCTGCAGCATAAGGACTGCTAGCTGCACAATCGAGCAGACTTGATAGACCATAAAGCCTTTATCTGCTGGCAATTTCATATGTTCTTATATCTCGTAAACAGTTTTGGAGCTCATTTCATCACACCCCCAGTTAAACCTAGACCCCCCTTCCTCTCACTTCCTCATGGCTTTTTGGATTCATTGCATTATTTTATATTATGCGTTCATTTCCTCTAACATATTTTAATCTCCCCCCCCCATTCCTGATCTTCCTGTTTTAGACATTGAGCCTCTCACTGAAGGGGTAATATCATTCAATTAGACTTTTATATAATGTTTTTTTTCAATATGAATAATAATATTTCATGTATTGTGTATGATTTTAAAATTGATGGGAGATATGAAGCATTGATGCATTGAATATGTGATTTTATTGGTTTCATTTAAAAGGCATCATGATGATGTCACAGACTTGTGACTATAAATTATATGGTTTTTGTACGTAGCCCTAGCCTTTGAGAAAGGGTCCAGTGGCGACCAGAAATGTGTCAGGTGGGCAATGTTTTTATGCCATGTTTTGTTGTTATTAAAGCCTTTTAAAACTTCAAAGTGGCATCTGCATCATATGTGGTGATGTGTATCTGGTTTTCAAAGTATGTGCAGACCTAGGCTCTCCAGTTTATAACCTAGTCTCCTATGTGGTACAGTATCAAATGAATAAATGAAGCCCACATATACAGCATTTACAGGACTTCCCACATCTCCTGTGGGTCCTTGGTGACATTTTAAAGAGGAACTCTAACCTTTCCTAAACCAATGTGTGGGAGCCTAGATATCCTGAATAAGAAATCCACAAAAAGCAATAATTTTCCATACTTCATTTCTTTTTTTGTAGCCCATTATATCTGGTGTATCCTGTGAACTGCTGTCCGCCGTGCTGCCTCACACAATTTACCACTGATGCGTGAGTGAGATCAGTACTGCCAGTGTCAGCATGGAAATGGATTATTACACCATGTAAAAATAAAAATACATTACACAGGTGCACAGATGGTCCCCGAGACACAGCCTGTCCTTCGTACCATGAGAGGCTCTGTATTGGAGATCTGAGGGAAACTGAGCTGGGCAGTGTAATGGGTGGCTCCTTGCAGGATCAACCAGATATTAAAGACTTTAAAAAACAAAGTATGGAAAAAATTATTATTTTTGTGGATTTCTTAATTGGGACCTCTAACTCCCTGCACATTAGATTAGGAGAGGCAAAGCTCCTCTTTAAAGGAAAATGCCATGAGATTTATTTGGCATGATTCCCCTTTACAGAACATTTACTGGGTGGCTGAGTTCAAGGTGTTTTCTTCTGTAATTCGGCAGAATGCCATTGATTGCAGAATTCTGAAATTCTGAAAACTGAATTTTTATAAACTGTGGATAAGTAATCTACAGTGTCCGAAAACCCCTGAACAGTATTCTGTACTTTATGCAAACTGATTCATTTACTGGAAACCCACAAATTCCTTAATCTGTGGAATATTATTCCATGGTTTACATGTACAAATACATAGAAATGCATTTTGAAATTCCAAAGAATTTAAAAAGATATTCCAACAAGTATTTCAGAAGCAGAATTGCTAGCTCTAACAGCAATATGAAAACGGGCTCTTTGTCCATTACATTTTTATTCATTTATTTATTGATTGAATTCTTGGATTACAACCGTTAGGTTGCAAGCTCATTTACAAAGGTTCCACGTCGGGTGTAAATGAAAACAACAGTATCACATACAATTACTGGTGCAACAACAGAGACAATAGTAGGGATAAAATTACATAGTATTGACAAGTGTTACAGAAACTGAGCTAAGCTGGTGCTAACATAGATTTCACTTATCCAGCAAAGAACAGAATGGTTTGTTTGTTTGGGATATAATGCAATTCAGTTCAACTGGTGCAAGCAGTAAGTGCTTTGCTTGTAGCCAGACCCAATCTAAGAGTAGATATCTACTAAATTAAAATGTTTAAAACAATTATATTAAAATCAGTTGCATTCAGACATAATGTTTTCTAGGATTTTTTCTCTGTTCTAATACCTATCATAAAAATATGCCTAATCATGAAATGGGTAGGAAATATCTAGGAATCTGATTGTCTGAGGACCTTGGAACTCCATGATGATATCCCAGCATGGGAAGAAGGTCCAGCCATCTGTCTTGGCCTGGTTACTAACTAAATCGCTCCACTTACACAAAATGCCCACAGTATGCATGGCTGCACTGGCATCACTTAGGAAACATGCCCACAAGACCATGATCTCGGTTCCACTTCCTCCATTTTTTTCTATAATGACTTTGTGGTACAGTCTATGGTTGGTGTACAGTAGTGGCGCCAATGGAATCAGAACATCTAACGATCAGCTTTGTTAACCCCCCCAATTTGTGCTGCTCATCGTCTCAAATCCCCAAACTGTTTTTTTTTTCTTAGTTTAAAATACCTTCTTGCTGCCATATTCATATGCTTGCCCTTGTCACTGTTGGAGAATAAGTGGAGTTTCATATGAAGTAGCAGTTGTGGAAGCTAAGGTTCAAGAAAGAAAACTGTGACAGAGCAGCATGCAGTTGGTCACACCTTGAGGAGGTATGACAACTTTTCAGGGTACAGAAATTATTTCTGTGTAGCATCGTTCCTCTTTAATTGTTTAAATAATAATTGTGAGGCAGGGGTGACTATGGGACAGTGCCAGTTGTGGATTTGAAGTCACCGCCTACCCTCACTGCTCCCATTACTTTTATAACTTGGGTACCAATTCTCATATGAAGAAGAAGAAGAATCAGAATCAGCATTTATATAGCGCTTTTCATACACAGTGTATCCCAAAGCGCTTTACAAGCAATGCTAGACTGGTAGTGAAGTGACTGAATGTGTGGTGGCAACCATATTGCACATCATCACCCACACACAGCCTGGATAATTGCATGAACTGGTTTATGGGAAGGGGAATGTTGGCCAGGACACTGGGAATGTTCCCTATTCTTTGCAAAGAGTACCCTGGGTTCTTTTATTTCCACCTAGACACCCACCAGGACAATACCAGGATGGGCAGAAGGGACCTCAGTTTAATGTCTCATCCGAAGGACGGCACACCCCAGCAGTACAGCACCCCCCCAATACTGCACTCGGATGCCAGCGATTTTTAGGTGCAAGTCCAATCCTGGTGTGGGATGAGAACCCGCAACCTTCTGGTCCAGAGGCAGATGTGCTACCAACTGAGCTATGCTGACACCTGCAGCATTGCTTCCACCCACTGGCAAGGAGGCAAACCGCTGGCCAGGAAGCAACACTACAGTGATCAAATTAGACTTTTTCTTTTAAAACATTTGTGTTGCATTTGTTTATTTTCATTTTTTATTTTAATTGATGCAAAATGTTTTTAAAAAAAAGTCTTATTTAATAATGGTGATGGACAATTTCATAATTGCAATAAGGCACTCCAGGGTGTGCACTGTGCTTGAATAACAGTACTTCTAGGGTAGTGGAAACATTCCACCTTTGGCGTTGCTTTTTGACCCACCCAAAGTGTACTGTTATCCCATCACAATGCACACCCTGTCATGCCTTATTGCTTAATTGACAAATACTTATGTTACTGCATGGTTAAAAAACATCTGATGGAAACTGATCAGGTATTGTGGGGGTTGGCCTTCTGCTTGCTATTCCAGAGACTCTGGTTCAGAAACAGACTTGGGTGGTAGGAGACAAGCTGAGGAAGGAGTGATGAGCAACCCAGTGGACAACTCTCGTCCCTCCAGGAGGGGGGATTCTGTCCTCTGCTCTTTTGTTGGCACATAGTGGAGGTGGGGTGATAGCACAAATGTATTGCAAAATCTGGTAAAAAGTGAAATATGAAAAATACATTCTCTAATTCACTGTAACAACTGAACACAGTATTTTTATAAAATGATATACAGTACTGAAGAAGATGCCTGAGGGGGTATTTTCCAGTGTGGACACAAACCTGGAGTGTGTTACTTCAGTCCAAAAATTGTTTTAAAAGAAAACCCAAAACTCAACATAAAAGACATTTTAACACAGCTATATGGTTCTCCAATGGTAGCAGGTCAAAACCGCAGGTCAGTAAGCACGTATCAAAGACCATGAAGCCAGAACAGCAGTAGCATAACTAGTGCAGAGTACGATTAAACATGTGGCCGGTATAGCACTCATTCAGTGGTTAGTGTGACTTGGAGTTAGCATATTTAAGTTCTGGGGGGTGGGGTGAAGCCCCCTGCCTATCATGTAAGGAACTGGTGTTGGACCATGTATATGTTGTGCTGTTGATTTGTAACATGTACTTCCCCCAGCTGATAGATGTAGCAAAGTTTTACTTCGCCAGATAAGTCCCAGCGAAGTTGTAAAATTTGCTTTTGTGAACTACTCCATGTGAGGGGTGTGGGGGGGGTGAATCCCTGTCCACCCTCCTGAATTTCTGTCCCCCACCCAACTTGCCTTTCTCCTTCCCAAGTGATTTGCTTGCAGTACTGAGTTAAATTGGGAAAATGAAGCCTGCCCACCCATGAACATTTAGGCACCCCTGTCCCAGTGCTGTCTCTATAGCCAATGTTTTTGCTCAGCGCTGTTATGTGTCATGCTCTTGTCCCTACGCTAATTTTGATTGCGCTGTTATTGAAATATGGTTTTCACCTAGAATCTTTCCAACTACAACTGCGTGGTCACATATTGGATTCCACTAATTACAAGCTTTATTGTTACCAGTTCATGACAAAAGTTACAATGACTGTACAATATGTGGCTTCCTAAACAGAAAATTTGACCAAGGTCTGTCTGAATTTGTTTTTGATCTCCTCAGCTTGTCGACCACTCTGTTGCAAACAGTGTTAGAATTTATACCTGACTGTTTGTGCTTCTAATTTTTTTAACTGCTTCAGACATGAATGTTGTACTGTATGTACTATGACTACAGAGTTGTAACGATAACAGAAAGATAAAGAATGCTGTCAGTCATACAAATAATATTTGATAAGAACATACATTTGTCGGCATATAGTATAAAAGTCTTTGGCATACTTATTACCCCTATTATTTCTCAAATTATTTCATTAAATTTTAAATCAAGTCTAGGAAGGATGGCAGCAGATTTTACAAGGTGGGGTAAAATGTTTTTGTTTCTTTGGGGCAGAATTCAAGCCTTTAATATGACGGTGGCACCAACAATCTACTACTTCGTACAGCATCTACCAATCCAGATCCCAAAAGTTTACTTTAGCAAACCGTATGTATTGAGTAAGAACTTTTTGTGGGAGGATAAACCCCCAAGGATATCTTTAAGTAAACTTCAACAGCAGAAAATAAAAAGAGGCTTCAGTCTTCCAAATCTCAAATTAAGACACAATGCTTTTATTGCTGAACAAAGTATTAAGTCCCTCTGGCTAACAAAGAATCAGGATTGGATGGGTACAAGTAGAGAAGGACCTGTTGAAGGGCAATCACCCAAGAATAGTTCTATTCTTGGACTCATCCAAAATATTTGCATCTAACCTTATCTTAAATCAAGTAAATAGCTTGTGGAAATCAATGGCTACTACCCTTGGTTGAGATCCCAGGTCTTCCACAAACTGTTCATTATGGGGTAATCCTATATTTAAAATAGAAGGGAAGTGCATAATATGGCCAAGTTGGAAGAGAGTTGGCATTTTATTTCTTGATGACATATTAGATCCTAGCACGTCATCATTAATGTCTTTCTCTCAAATCTCTGCTATGTATAAGTGCCCCAGAACTGAGTTCTATAAATATGTACAGCTTAGACAAATTCTTAGTTTGAATGGTAACAACAATTCATCATTCCTCCTGAGTCATTATTTGGATAAACTTTGTATGACTAATAACGACCACAAGAAATTATACTCACTGTTGCTAGATTCTCACCCTGACCCGACTCTAATACTTTTGGGATAGCTGGCAACAGGAACTGAACATACAAATTTCAAAAGATGAATGGCAAACAATGTGGAAAATTACATTGATAGCTTGTAGGGAGGCCAAGCGCAGGCTTACGTAATACAAAATAATACGTAGATGGAATTATACCCCTAGCAATATGGTTAAGCTGGGCCTAGCCACTGTAGATAAGTGCTGAAGACGTTCAAATGTTCAAGGCACCCTCTCTCCCATATATTATGGTACTGTCCTTGCACACAACAATTTTGGAATAACATGTTATTACTCTGCAGCAACATTCTTAAGTGCACAGTGTCATTCTCAGCTAAGTTTGCAGTTCCAGGGATATGTTCTGAGCTCACTGGCTTATCAGTATGTCAAAAACTATGGTTAATAGTGGCTTTTATTATGACAAAGAATGTAATTCTCAGACATTGGAATAGCTCAGAAACTCCTATGGTTAAGGAGTGGTTACAAGACTTAACTACAAGAGCTAGTTATGAGAGAGTTGCCTATATGAATATAAATTGTTTAGATAAATTTCTAGACATTTTGGAACCATATGTGAACAGCTCCCTGATCAATATTGACAGTTGACATAACAGTTTACAGCTCTTGGTATGTAATTATTTATAGTCTAGCCTAGGGAACACTCTGCTTTAGCTTGTAGAGCCACAGAACACTTGGTAATGAATATAGGTTTAACAAATATTTTTTATGCTTACATAAGGTATCTTAAAATGATGACTTTAGTATTGTATATGAACTAAGTCCTTTATTTGTAATTCCTTGTGTTTAAACATGCTGAATTATACATGTATCTGTATGTATTGTTAAAATCTTAATAAAAATTTTAATTATAAAAAAAGAACATAAATTTGTGATGGTGTCTGTAGGCTAACATTACAGTTGTTAACTCAAATGCAATATATAATCAACCAAGCCACTCTAGTAATAATCAGATTTGAAAATTGCACTTTTCTTCCATCTTGTGTTTGTGCCTCCTTTCTCCTCTGGCCCCTTCAGCTTCCTGCCTGCCAAAGTCCCTTCACCCACTATCTCTGAGATTTACCTGGCGTGCAACAGTCCCCACAGAGTGCCCCTACCACAGCTGGGTTAGAGTCGCAAGGTCCATCTTCACCACCTTCAGTGGCCATATCCAGATGGAAATTCAGGGCCCAGTCAGTGGAGTTAAGTCTGCAACATGCAGGAGCTTCATCCTGACAGTGGGGTCCTAGGTTTTCTCTTTTTCTAGCCCTGCCCACCTCCCCAACTGCAGGCCTGCCCTGTCAGACCTTGCACACACTAGTGTACCCCTGTAGGAGAAGCAAGCTCCCTGACTCACCACCAGGGGTCACCAGGGTGGTGGAACTCAGTGCCATCCATCTCCAGTTGGGAACACTTTTGTGTAGCAGTGCTTCACCTGCCCTTGGGGTCATCTGACCCATTTCCCTGGCTCACTTCTGAACCCAGGTTGCCAATGTGGAAGCACACAGTAGTACAGTCTGGCCCATCAGGCATCCTGAAAGGACACTTTTAAGCATTGGCCAATTCAGATAATGAAGGCATACAGACACAGCTAGGTAATTCATGAGTGATTCTGAGATTTCAGCTAACTGGATTGCCAAACCCCAACAGGACATCCTGTGAATACTTTTTGATTGGGTCATACCGTGTCAGAGTTCGTCTAGGTACAGTACTTCCAGAATGCCTGTTAGCTATTATTTATAACTTGGTGGTCTTTTGCCAAACCCTAGACAAAGGATCAGTTTCTTTGCCACTAGGGATACAAGAGCTATATTATATGTTTGACTGTCTAATACATGTGGAATAATATATGAGGTTGTGTGCTTAACAAGAATTTTACACACACTCGAGGTGCTGGATACTACATAAACCATGAGAGCAAAGCTTGAGGGGTTTGTTAAAGCATCCAACACAGAGTGTGTGTGTAAAATTTGAGTTTTACACACAACCCCATATTTTTTTTATATAATTGCTGGCTATCATTTTTTTTTTCACCACAGCAATTATATAAAATAAAAGAGATTCCTGTGCAACCGTGGACCAGTTGGGTTTCAGCATGGTCAGTGGTCCCAAGCACCAGCAGTAGAAACATTAACCTTTTTTCTTTTATCATTTGTTAAAAGCAGGTCCATTCAAGGATGTTAGCCCAGTGAATTTTGTTTTAATAGCTTGCCGTTGAGTCTGAGTGGCCATGAAGTCTCTCTTGGTTGGCGGCTGGCACTGAAGAAGGGAAGAGCCACCGCTGGCACGTGTGCAGAGCTAGGGAAACCCAGTTCATGTTCGCCATTATAACCAGCTGATTATAATGGCGAATTACAACCCACTTTCCCTTAGGGGAAAAACGAGACCCAGTAATAATATCTGAATTATATACTGTATTCACTGTGCACATATCTGGGGTGAACAATGCTTAGAAAGCCAAAGGGAGAAGTATATTTTTAATGTCCTCCCAGAAGGTTTTTATGAACGAGCAGTGCCACAAAACATGTAGAATGGGAATACATTCACATCACAGCCTTTGTAACAATTATCTGTTGGTATATTCCCCATCTTGCTAATTTGTGAGGGGTCTAGTACAGGATTTCGAGTATCTTATAATGCATGCTGTGGGCGGATGTTAGGTTCAGGGTGTAACTGAGTGCTGCAATCACCTGAAAAGGCACTAGTCACTTACTACAACACCCCCTCGAGTGTGTTATCCTGCTAATAGAATGATCTTTTTGTTTGTAACTACAGTATTTGGTTCAGGTGAGGTGTGCATTCAAATGAGAATAATTGGTGGTCATGTGATCTGTTTTGACCAATGAGGTTATGGGACTTTAATGGCCCATTTTATAAATACAACCTTGAATAATATCGAAATGAAATAATTTGTGAAACACTTTGGTTACGTCTAACTGTTGCCTAAGTGTTAGAATGTGCTAGTAGGTAAAACAAAGCAAAAGTAATTTTCCAGTATCTCAACCTCTCCACATGTGCTCAAGATAAAGCACTTGAGAGGATGCCTGAGTCCATGGCGTATCCACTCCTACTCTGCTGGCCAAGAACAGATCAAACTTCCCTGCGTTTGCGGACTGATCACCTACATGCAGTGAAACATAGAAACAGTCCACTTACAGGGACGCTGTTAATCTCCACAAGCCTCAAAGTGTCTCTAGTTTAAAAAACACACTTTATAATTGGTCACATTCTGTACAGACTGAAGATGTGGCTGCTAGTTTGATTATAATTCCTTTTTCTTTTTAAATATGAAAAACAAACTGCCAAACATTCTGGTGTTACCACACAAAAACATGTTTGTTTACAGTCATTGGTCAATTCCCACTTCATCTTTCCTGGACTTGGGAAGACCCCCTAACACAGCTTAGCCACTCATTGTGTGTGCAAGAAGAGGGGACTATTGCATCATGAATGGCTGCACTGTTTCAGGGTATCATTTCTGTTCAGGAAGTATGCAATAAAAACAGGTCAAGGCTCTGAAACAAAATAAGGTTGGGTATAATGACACCATTAGCATAAATTTTAGTTCTACCAAGAACAAAAGCAGATAAAACAACAAGCAATATCAGCGAACTTTAGAGAAGATAAGCAATCATAAAATGTGGGTTTTCAACTAGAAATAATATGATGCAAAAGGGGCCGACAGTGTCCCTTTAAGTTAGTTTGTCCTACTAGACTTTCAAAGTTCACTTTGCATCACTGTATGGAAAGGATCCATGACACAGCATCAACAAATCTGTTTTGACTCGACAATGATGGATTTATGTCGACCGCAAGCTGCGGTCGGCATAAATCCATCAGGAAACTATCTGTTTTTATCTGGGGGGCTTAACCCCTGAACACCCCATGTTGGGGGCTCTGCCCCCTGGCACCCCCTGTACCTGATCGGAGTTGGTTCGGGAAGGAGGGCAAACCATGGAGAAAGCATTGCCGGGTTCCCATGGGTACATTACAGTGACAACAGCGACTTGCCACTGTAACGTACTTCGCTATAAAACTGGCACTGTGGTGTCAGCATACAGTATGGAGAGTGACTTCAGTATGGTAAACATTGCTTTAGAATGGCCATGTGGAATTATAGAACTGCATATGATAGCCTGTAGGATGCTTAAGAGTATAGTTATGCTATATCCTACAATTGCGCATTCATTAAAATGTAGGCTAATTTATTAAATTTCTTAATTACCCCCTTCAATGCTAGCTTCCAGTGCACACCACTCAATTATATTTTAATATGAATATACTTTGCTGCTACACTGAAGGGGTTAAACAATCCCATAATGAATAATGTTTTATCATAATGATTTATTAATGTTTCTTGATATGTCAAGACCTTTGGAAATAATTTACAACTTCTAAGATGGTTAACACTTCATGGGCCAGATATTCAAAACTTTGCCCCAGGGCTAAATTAGCACTGCAAGGTGTGCTAAATTAGCCCAGACCCAATAGCCCACTATATTCCAAAGCGATAGCCCTGGTGCTAAACTTGCTGAATATAGCATGCTAAGGATGCCAGGCAAACTGGGCTGGGAGTGCAGTGCAAACATAACCTGGGAACAAGACAGCTCTGAATATAGCAACCAGAAAGTGCACACCACAACAGTAGTCAAGTTCACAGCGATGTGAAGGAAGGTAGAGGTGAACTATGTGGCCAATGTGTGTGCCAGCAAAGGCGTGGACTCAGTAAAGCTGCAAGCAGCAGTGCATGGGAAATTACAATCTGCAAAAATGTACAATATTTCCAAAACATTTGCATGGCGCTAACACATTTGCGCAGATTTAGCGTGGAGCTTAGCCATTTGCCCGGCACAATCACATTTACTCGGGGCTAAACTTTGCTATATTCAAAAGTGAAATGCAAATGAGCCTACTTAGGTAGTCTCTAGACAAACATCCAGATTAGCATCTCATTATGACCTGATTTGCAAGCAGTTTGCCCAGCATTTCTGCAGGGTCCCACAGCTCCACCTGCAGATCCGTCTGGATGTACAGGGGCTAGCTGGGTCTGCCCACAGCTCCACCTGTAGGACAGTCTGGCAGTGCATGGTGGTAGCGGCAGGCTATATTTATACAGTACAGCATGCTGCATAGCATATTGTGCCCCAGGGGACTACACAGCACAGGCACAGGTGATGATGCTGCATGCAACTGTCACACTATAGGTCATACTACAGTGCACAGCAGACACTACAGTAGCAAGGGGGCCAGTAATGTGTGGACACAGCATTGCCTGTGGTGTGTAGGGCAGTGATCACCACTGCACTGTACACAGCGACAGGCCCAACTTGCAGGTGTTTACTGACAGTGGACATTACTGTTATGCTGTTGTTCAACCCACAGATGCTGCACCACTGGCATGGGATACTCACAGTGACATATACATGGCTGACTGTGTGTGCTGTGGTGGTTGTACAGATGTATGGTATGTGGCTGGGGGGGCACATACGATCAGACAGGCACACTGGTGTTGGGGTATTCCCAACACCGGCCCATGTGCACTGCATGATATGTCTCTCCCAGCCTTGTGGCCACTCCCAGTCTGTGGTGCAGCCTGGCCACCTGTACACCCTTCCCTCAACACCCTCCATGCCCACAGTGCTGCATGTGTGTGCTGGTATCTGTTGGTGTCCCCCGAAGGGTGGTCTGCAGGTGTGTGCTGTATGGCCACATTGCCATGGTGTCCACTGGGAGCTGGGTCACCACTTACTGCCTGGCATGGCTGGGACTGGTGGTAGATGATGGCATCATTGTGATGCCATCAGTGGGCAGCATGTTTCCTCCATGTCTGACTTTTTCTATGTGTCATACGTATTGGTTAGGGTCGTGTAAAGCCATGCAAAAGCTGCGTAAATGCTGCACAAAGCCACAATGTCATGCAAAGCTGGTTTGCCCAGGGTTAAGACTACCTTTTCCTGGGCGGTACTTTGTACTGCGCAAAGTGTTGTGCTAAGTTGCACAAAACCACTTTGCATGGTGCTATTCGCTGAATATAGCATTGCGCTGACACGCCCCCTCAGTTTCCCCCTTGCATACATTATGATTTTGCCCAGGGCTAATGAAGTTTGCGTGCGCTATTTGGCCTTTTGAATATAGCAGACCCGCGCTAACCCAGCGCTAAACCTGCACAAATAGTTTGCACCCAGCACAACGTTTTGAATATCTGGCCCCATGTGTCCAACTATATTCCAGTATATATTGCTATGTTTCTCACTTTTTAAAGTTGAAGTGCATGGAATGTTTTTAGCATTGGTACTTAAAAAAAGCCCCACAAATTAGATGCAAAAAATGCTGTTAATGCAAATAGTAATAAAGAAAGGTAATAGGTATCTCTGCTCAATAAAATGCAGTTACCGTCTGATTGATCCTTTTATTTTATTTATTTATTTATTTGAAGGAATCTGAATTACAACCTTTGAGTCAAGGACTCCTTTGCAAAGGCTCTACATCAGATATACATACATTACAGGATTAAAAACAGGATATACAACATAAATATACAGAGAACAGGTTACAGGTTCAAGGGGGGTGGAGACTGACCTGAGTCATAGAGGTGAGGCTAGTATATACCATTACAATAAACAACAGCCAACAGGTTACAGTATTAAGAGGAATCACGGGAGAACGAGACATGAAGTAAGTCATTATACACAGGTCAGACAGAAAGGGGGGAAGAAATTTAGAGGGTGGTGGTCAGCAGGAGCTCAAGTGAGGAGAGGAGGACTATACGCAGTTGTAGTTGGAGTGGGAGAGAATTTCTGAGTGGAGTAGGGATTTATACAGCTCACACCAAAGGGAAAACTTAATACTGTACAATGTGTGGAGCCTGGTATCATGACAGCTCATTCACTGTCACTGCATTTTTAATAATTGGCTTCTTTACGTTGCAGGAGGCAAAATGTGGCTACGTTATCATCCTTATGGCTGTATACTGGTGCACGGAAGTCATTCCTTTAGCTGCCACTTCCCTCATGCCTGCATTATTATTTCCACTGTTTGGGATCTTAGACTCCAAAAGGGTAAGACAAACACTTTTAACATTTCTGTCTTTCCTGCCACCCTAGTCTTCTCGTCACAGGGTGGGTTCACATCACCAATGTACAAGATTCTTACTACCTGAAGACAATAACAAAAATGTAAAATAGATCACTGTGAAACTAGCACACAGTGATGCAATTAATTAAACACATGACATCTCATGGAGTCAAAAATCTGGAGCAAAATGCCTAAATGTTGCTGGCCATAAGGAAAGTCCCATCAATAATGTGTTTTCTGATTAGAATGTCATATTGTGTTCTGCTCAGTTCATTTCACTTCCTGAATAATGTAAACGTATTTGATTTTGTCCTTGAGGGGGAAAAGACCCTTACTGTGCCCTAAAGTTAGCTAGCAACATTCCCGTGATTATTGTTTTGTTTTTGTAAAACATGGATAATATGAGCTAGATTTAGGATTGGATGCTGGTTTGACTTTTTCCATTTCTTGTGCTTAGGTCTGTATGCAGTACTTGAAAGACACCAACATGCTATTTGTCGCAGGACTGATGGTCGCAGTAGCCGTGGAGCACTGGAACTTGCACAAACGAATTGCTCTGAGAGTACTTCTATTTGTTGGAGCCAAACCTGCACTGTAAGCTATGTTTCTACTCGTTTCTGTAGCTAACGTTTGATGTGCTGAGGACTGGGATTTCACAGAGGCAGACTGACCTGTTTATGCTTTGATAAGCAGTTTAGCTTGTCCAACAGTACAAAAAGCAGAAAGTAAAGTGTGACTACTAGTTGCTGCTTAACCCTTGCTTTCAGTGACTGCTTGCACAAGACATTCTGTAGTATGGTTGTTTTGTACCAGTGAAACAGAAATCAGCTGAACCACCAGAGGAAGTCCAGTTGTAGCGATCAGACCATTCCAGTCGTTAGATGTAGGTCAAAATCAGTCCACCTGACTGTAGCCAAAAAAAATGTTCTTCTGCCTATATTTTACAGCACTTTCAAACTGCTTTTGACTGTAACTGAAGAAATAAAAACTGGTCAGCTCACAGAGAGTATAGTTGACATTAAAACATCTGCTGTCAATGACTTGAGGTTGAGATTTTGCTGTGATGCTATTTTCTGATCTCATAACTGAGTCAGAATTAAAATGCACACAAAAAGTACTGGGCCCACGATTTTCAAAAAGTGCAACAAGCGTGGCCACTGTTTGCCTATGTAGATAGGCATACTAAGTGCTACAAGTGTTTGGGCCCACATCAAAATTGGCTAAACTGTGATCTCTGCAAAGTGTTCTGTCCAAAGACACAGAAAACGAGATAAGCAAAAAGGCAGTCATTGTCAACTTCTGCCTGTCAGTCAGGCTTCAAAGAGTGTTTCCTATTGAAAAGGCTGAGAACATCTATTTAATAATGTCAGCTGACACAGCGTGCCCTAAGGACCAGTCTAAATCAGAGTCTGCAAGAATGCCCACAAAATAGCGCAGGGCAGTGGATGTGGCCTGTCTGGATTTTAGCAAGGCTTTTGATACGGTACCACACAGAAGGCTGCTAAATAAACTAGGCAGCCTGGGGGTAGGGTGCAAGATACTGAGATGCCTGGGGAACTATCTAGGCAACAGAACTCAGAGGGTGGTGGTAAATGGCACACGTTCTGCAGAGGGAAAGGTGACCAGTAGAGTACCACAGGATCAGTGTTGGGCCCAGTCCTCTTCAAAGTCTTCATCAGTGACATTGCTGAGAGTTGGAAGGGAAGGTTTGTTTGTTTGCAGATGACACAAAAATCTGCAACACAGTGGACATTCCGGATGGGGTGGATAAAATGCAAAGGAACTTAAAGAGACTGGATGACTGGATGACTGGTCTAGGGAGTGGCAGCTGGGGTTCAATGCTAAAAAATGCAAGATTATGCATATGGGTAGCAAATAACCCAGGGGCAGTGTACAACCTAGGGGGAGATCACATTTCAAGTTCCAAACAGGAGTGGGATCTGGGTGTCATTATCTCAGATGACCTGAGGAAGGCCAAACAATGCAATAAGGCAGTCGCAAGAGCCAGCGGGATGCTGGGTTGTTTAGGTAGGGCTATAATCAGCAGAAGGAGGGAGGTTATACTACCACTGTATAGATCATTGGTGAGGCCTCACCTTGAGTATTACATCCAGTTCTGGAGACCCCATCTCCAGGCAGACATAAACAGAGCGAAGGCTGTACAGAGGAGGGCAACCAAGATGGTGGGAGTCCTACACAATAATCTCTTTGGAGACAGGCTGAGGGAGCTGAACATGTACTCATTGGAGGAGAGGAGAGGAGAGAGAGAGATGTGGGACATGACTGAAACATATAAATACCTCATGGGAAGAAACAAAGTGCAAGTGAATGAAATTTTGAAAAGAAAAAAGTGCTCAAGAACTAGTGTTCACAACATGAAACTGGGAGGGGGAGGCTTAGAAGAAAGCTGAGGAAGTACTTTTACATGCAGAGGGTGGTGGATAGATGGAACAGTCTGCCGGCTGAGGTGGTGGGGGCAGCAACGGTTACAGGCTTCAAGAAGGCATGGGACAGGCACATAGGAAGCCTGAAGACACTGAGGAGGTAACCATTGGGCTAATCTGGGATATACTTGATATAAAACTGGGCAGATGTAGAGGGCCTGTGGCTCTTATCTGCCGTCAACTTCTAAATAGCATAAATCCTCAGCTGAGGAATGCTGAACCAAACAGGACTCCAAGAACGGACAGGCAGAGGAGTCATCCTGTCATACTAGTGTTAAAAAGACCTGTTTATCTGAGACAGGGAAGGGGGGGGTGGGTTGCACAATATGTTTATTTATTTATTGTTTATTTATTGAAATGTTTCACCAGGAAGGCACACTGAACATCAAGTTGCTCATCTCATGGTGCGATCTGGAATATGTGAGGGACAGAATTATGGCCATAGAAGTACAGGGGCACTCGGAGTAAAAAGAAGGGCTGGCGGTGCTGGGGGTCATCCTCCAGATAGGTACTGGGGCCACTATCCATACAGGGGTGTATACAGACATTCAGCACAGGGAGAGGAGTGGGATAAGGCACTTGGGGAAGCCCTCATCAGGATGGCAAGTAAGGGGGAGGTGCAGCTAGTTGGGGAGTTCAGTCTGCCAGATGTGGACTGAAGCCTTCCAAATGCAGTTTTGGCAAAGATCAGGGCCTCCTTGACTCTCTACAAGGGGCTTTTCTCAGTCAGTTAGTCAAGGAACACACAAGGGATGGGGCAATGCTGGACCTTGTGCTTACAAACTGGGGTGGCATTGCGGACATCACAGTGGGCAGTCCTCCGGTACCAGTGATCACTGTGCAGTGTGGTTTAACATTAAGAGAGGAACACAGGCAAACCTCATGAGGATGAGGGTCCTGGACTTTAGGTTGGCAAACTTAAAAGAAATGGGAAACTGCCTCAGAAAGTACCTTGTAGGGGGGGATTGCCAGGGAGGTGTAGAGGCACAGTAAGGAAAAATAAGGGAGGGCATAATTAAGGCATCCAACCTCTGTATGAAGGAAGTGAGTAATAGCAGAAGGAAAAAGAGATGTTTTTGGTTCTCTAGGGAAGTGGCCAAGGTGGTGAGGGAATAAAGGGTGGCAATCAGGAGATATAAGGAAACACAGAAGGTGGAAGACATGGAGGTATACCAAGTAAAACAGAGGAAATCAGGACAGGCAATGAGGGGAACAAAGGTGAGACAGAGGAAAGGATCGTCAAAGAAGTAGCTAAAGGGGATATGACTTTCTTCAGGTACATAAATTAAAAGAGGAAAGCAAGGGGAGAGATAAGGAGGATAAGGAGGGTGACAGGGGGAGACTGCACAGAACAGGATCATGAAAAAGCAGACATCCTGAACAGGTACTTCTGCTCAGTCTTCACAGTGGAGGGAGGAGGGACAGACCACAAGTACATCTTGAACAGGTACTTCTGTGCAGTCTTCACAGTGGAGGGAATGGGGGCAGACCACAAGGGAGCAGCACAAACAAAGGGGGGTGGACACAAGTAAATTTTCTGAAGGAAAAGTTCTGAAGGGACTTGCAGCTCTAAAAGTGGACAAGGCTATGGAACCAGATAAGATACACCAAAGGGTACTACAGGAACTCAGGGAAGTGCTAGCTGCCCTACTAATGGCATTATTCAACAGCTCACTGGAAATGGGCATTGTTCCAGAGGACTGCAGAAGAGCAGAGGTGGTCCCTCTCCATAAGAGCAGGAACAGGAAGGAGGTTAGCAACTATGGGCTGGTCAGTCTCAGATCATTGGTGGGGAAATCAATGGAAACCCTGTTAAAGGAACGTGCGGTAGAGTATCTTGAATCTAATGAGCTACAATACCAATGGAAGCATAGATTCATGGTGGGGGGGTTGGGGAGGACATGGAAGATGAATCTGACTTGATTTCTTTGACTGGATGGCCAAGGAAATAAATCAGAGAAGGGCAGTGGATGTGGTTTCTCCTATCTGGACTTCAGCAAGGCCTTCAACACTGTGCCACACAGGAGACTGAAAAAGAAATTGAGCAGCCCAGGGGTGGGATCCAAAATGGTGAATTAGGTAAAGAAAGGGTTAATGGACAGGTGACAGTGGGTTGTGTTAATGAGGGGAGCATGGCCAGTGGGGTGCTGCAGGGCTCAGTAGTGGGTCCATCCTCTTCAGTGTCTTCATAAGTGACATTGCAGAATAACTGGAAGTGAAGGTATGTCTTTTTGCAGATGACACCAAAATCTGTAATAGGGTCGACACTCAGACGGGAGTAAAGAGAGTGTGTAGGAACCTTGAGAAACTCAAGGAGTGCTCAAGAGCATGACAGTTGAAGTTCAGTGACAAAAAGTGCAAGTTCTTGCACCTAGGACACAGAAAACCAGGAGCCGAGAATAGGATGGGGTGAGGTACTGACAGTTAATAAGCAGAAAAGGGACCGGGGGGGGGTCATCATTTCTGATGACCTCAAAATGACAAGGCAGTGTGTGCCAGTGGGATGCTGGGATGCATAATGTGAGGTGTTTTCAGCAGAAGGAGGGACGCCGTGTTGTCACTATATTGCTCGCTTGTGAGATCCCACCTGGCGTGTTGTGGCTGGTTCTGGAGATTGCATCTCAAAAGGACATAGACAGGGTGGAGGCAGTCCAGAGGAAGACAGCTAAAATAGTGCAGGGGTTGCATCCAAAGGCCTAAGAAGAGAGACTGAGGATCTCATCAGATTAATCCTGGAAGAGAGGAGAGCAAGACAGGACATAATAGAGATCTAAAAGTACCTAAAGGGGATGAACAAGGTGTAGGATGGGAGTCTCTTTCAAATGAGAAAGAGAACCAGGACAAGAGAGCATGCAATAAAGCTGTGTGTGGGGGGAGGAAAGGCTTAAGTGGGATTTGAGAATATATATCTCTGATAGAGTGGTGGATGCCTGGAGCAGACTGCCAGCAGAAGTGGTGAAGGTGAAAACAGTAGGGGGGACATGCATGGGATGGGCTTAGAAGAATATTAGTAAATTGGCAGGCTGGAAGGAGGGTCACCGGAGACTAGTTAGGATGTGTGGAGACAGGCTAGGCAGAGACCATCTGGGCAATCTGGGTTAGCCAAGCAGACTTTTTCTGCCAACAAATTCCATGTTTCTTAAAAAGAAAAAAATTGGAGTCAGAAGATGTAAAGGCAAATAAGCTCATGTCCAGCCTGCTGGTGATGCTCAGATGTCCTCTGTGGAGAAATTCAAATAAATGTGGTGATTCTTCCCAACCATAAAGGAACCGGCATAACAAATCCACTCCTCGGTTCCACCGTGTCATGGAGGAGGAGTGCTTTTTTTTCCATATAGATTTTTGTTCGCCTCCAGCCATCGCCTTGGGGATATATCCTGTTCAGGCAGTTGGTCCTCATTTGAATGGCTGTTTTTTTTTTCTCTTCCCTGTTTTTCTCCCCATTACCTCCCTCCACCCTGTGCCATGGGCCATGTCTTTGTCAGCCTTCTACACGCTCAGCATCCCCGTGGTGACAGCGAGCTCCCTGACCCAGTCACAGGGGTTGCTGTGGTGCCAAAACCTGCCACCAGTCCTTCCTGATTGAGGCATGCTGCCATGCAGCAGCTACCTCCACCTGGCAATCAGGGATGCGCTGTGTGGCACAGGGAATCATTCTTAAATACAGGGGTACCACTCCTCCTTACAATGAACAGTATCACACTGTTACTGCCAGTGTACATGTCATGACAGCCTCGATGCTGAAAAGGAAACAATGAGATTGGATTACTGCAAACATGAAAATCTATTTATTCCAGGTTTTAATAATCTAAATGGGCCAAACGTGAGGGAGCACTTCCAGACACAGCCAGATGCCCTGGCGCTTCGCTCAACAAACGCTTAGTTAGCTTACATCAAAACATGTTGAGAACAAGCGGCTGGTAGAAAGATTGTGGTCAGCTCAGGGTTGCTTTACAAAATCTTTCCCAACTGATATCTCTTCGATTGGATTCCTTGATTATAGTACTGTAGTTGGGAGCAGCTTAAAGAAAATGGACCACTAAAGGAACCGAGTTATATTTAGCATTACTGTTTATTACGGAACAGATGTTTTCTGGGAATCACCGAAGTCTCTGTGCAACATGCAAGACGTATCCTCAGTGCATAAAGTGATTAATAATTCAGGAAGACCGACAGAGTCACTCTGAGAAGTTTGGTGCTGAGAAACAGAAAATCCAGCGCTCACTTTCTCACTGAAGAAAAACACAGATAGTTCGAGCTGTGTTTAAGTGCTTAACATTTAATAAGCTAGTTGCAGTAAACACTGCAGAGACAAATAACAAGCAACCTGAAAGCTTCACAGGAATACTACTCTGTTGCTTACACAATATGCATGGACACAAATCCAATGTCATAAAAATGTTAGCTCTACATATGCATGATACATTTTAGAACCTGGAACTTATCACACATATGTCAAATAAATACTACCTGTCAATCATCATGTCTCAAAAAAACAAAAACACCAGCCTGTTCTATAAACAGGACCTGCAGTGAGAATCTGTGTGATGCATTATTTATCGACACTTGAGCAGTGTGACCTCGGGCGCATCACTCGTGGCTTGCATCACTCGTGAGGTTACCTAAGATCAAACTGCATTTGTGTAGATTGATAATGTATCACAGAGGTCCACATTGCATGTAACCTATTTTCCTTCAGTGATGAAGTGAATGCTGGCTTTCCCATTTCTGCTGATCAGTAAATTCCATAATTCTTCCCCAGTGTCCAGACAGCCCAATTGTGCACACTACATTTGTTCCATTGTACACTACTTTGGCAGCCTCAGCTTCCCGTCAGTGATGGCGCCAATGTCTTTTCCATGGTCCACTGCTGCTAGTGGTTTTCCATTTAAATAGTACGTCTGACCTCAATTATTTGAGCCTAAGTGAAGTGCCTTACACTTATCCACACTGAATCGCCTTTGCCCAGTGCTCACCTACTCACCCAGTTTGTTTATATTCCACTTCAAACTGTCTTCCTCTCCCTGCTGGAACTGAACACACTCATTGGCTTTGTATCATCATCCACAGTTTTAATCACTTTACTTGCGCCCCCTTACTCCAAGTCATCAGTAAACATATTTGAACTGTAGCAGTAATTAACTGTGTGCCCCATTGCTGATTTTGACTGCCCGTGTTCTTGTTTTCAGTTTAATGTTAGGTTTCATGGGGGTGACTGCTTTCCTCTCCATGTGGATCAGTAAAACGGCCACAACTGCCATGATGGTGCCCATTGTCCAGGCCGTCATAAGCCAGCTGAACAGTAGTGATCAAGAGTCGGATCATATGGAGCAATGTAATGGCATTGCCATCCCAGGGATTGAGCTGGAAGAGAGGAAAGAAATAAAGCTAACACTGGAACCAGGTAAGGAGCATTCTGCTATGGAGTGATGCAAAGCCTCCAAATCTGATTTAATGTGGAGGCTAGCTATGTAGTCAGTGTAAAGATGCAAAAGGAAATAGTGAAGTGAGACTGTCTAAGATTTTGTCATTGGAGCCTTCTGCATTCTATTTTGTAGTTACCTAGAAAACATTAAAACTGCTACTGTCTGGGCTGGCCCTGCCGTGGAAGCCCAAGGTATTCGATGTCTTACCTCCTGCTATGATGGTGATCCGTATTCAGGAGCGAGCATGGGTTGCTGGGAGTCAGCGGGAAAGGGAGAAGATCAAGCATCCGATGGACTGTTCTCCTCTCCCGGGGAGGGGGATTTGCTGGCTAGCTCCACGGCTGCCATCTAGTGGAGGCCTGGTGACAGTGCCACAGTTGAGCAGCACAGTATAAGGGCCATGGTTATGTAGTGTGTGTGTGCCTATACATACAGCCACCATGGCAGGGGAAAAATATGGAGGAAAAGTGGTGGTCATGGGCTCGTCCCACTCTGTTGCCGGTTCGCTGGACCCCCCATCTGGACACAGGATCACCAGGTGGGGGGAGGATGGCCCTCTCCTCCCCTTCCTGGCCCCACAATGGGGTGAAATCCATGGTGGAATGGGACTCAGCGAGACTGAAGGACAGCAGACAGATAAGGGAGGCAGGGGCAGGGTGGAGCCAGCTGCTGCGGTGCACAGGAGAAGAAACTGTGTACGGAAAAAAACCTGCTGCTGTCTAAGACACAAAAAGACATTTCCTTATTTTAACCTAATGGCTGTATTATAACTACTTGCATGCTTGGAGTAAAGGTTCTTTTAAAAACTGATATTTGTTGAATCCCAGTGCATCCCCTATGTAGACCTATTTGTTAACGGATTAAAGTGGTGACCTAGTGTGATACCCTCAGTAGACTAAGTCACAGCTTTAATTTTTCAGATCCTTGCCAAAATGTGTTTTTGCATCTGTGACACAGAATGGCATTGCATTAACGCAGAACTGGGTACATGAGGTGGGGTAATAAGATAGTTGTGCTGCCAGTTTGGTCACTGTTGGCCTATTATTGGAAACACAGGGCCTATAGGGTCCTGTGCTTCCACAACTACATATATATACACATCTATGGAGGGATGGGAGTGCAGGGCCCGGAGGGCCATGCGCCCCTACAGGCAAATAAGGATATAATTATACTACCTGAAAAATTAAGGAAATAAATTGCAAAAAAACTGTGTTAATGCTCTAGTTAGGGTTACAGCCACAAAAGTAGGGAAATTAGGTACTAGGGTTTCCAAACCTAACACCCCACCCCCACTCTGCACACACCAACAGGCATCGAGGGTGTGCCTTGGGGTTGTCAGCCCTAATGCTCACCCCATTCTCCCATACTGTACCCATCTCAGCTTATTTACTTATGGAATGAGGTGAGCATTAGGCTGATGACCCCAAGGCACCCCCCCGATGCCTGTCGGTGTGTGCAGCATTGGGGGGGTGTTAGGTTTGGAAACCCTAATGCCACATTTCCCTACTTTGTGGCTGAAACCCTAACTGCAGCATTAATGCCATTTTTTAATATTTATTAATAAGAACATAATGCAGAGCATTTCTCAAGTATATAAGACTAGGTAGCAAACCCAAAGGGTTTACCTTTCAACAAAGCAGCCTTTTTCCCTATTATGTCCTTTCTTACCTTGACATATATTTGATTGGAATTAGCAACACCAAGTTATTATTTACCACAGTGTGTAGTCCAAATGTGTCATTGTGTTATATAATTTATGTTAAACAACTAAAATTTGCTCCAAAGTCTGGTTTTACCTTGCTGAATACTATATAGTTTAGTGGATCCCAGTGGCGGAACAATAACATTACTACTAGAATGTAGCACTGATGGAATATTTCCAGAATAAGACCAAATACAGTAGATAACATTCATGACATTGGTATCCCAGTTCTAATTAATGTCACTATGGAATAAAATAAAGTACTTCTTTAAGTATGTCATATAATGCTAATATAACTGCTTTCAGTGACAGGCAATGGACATGTTCCCGATCAGTCCCAACCTCATGATGATGAAACAGAAAAAAAACGCATGCGTAAAGGGATGACACTATGTGTGTGCTATGCTGCAAGTATAGGAGGTACTGCAACGCTGACTGGAACGGGACCAAACCTTGTGCTGAAAGGACAAATGAATCAGTAAGAAACTCTTGTGATTTTGACAGTCTTTTCATACAGAAACATAGAATTTGATGGCAGAAAAAGGACTGCTAAGCCCACCTAGTCTGCTCAGATGTTCTCTACATATTCTGTCTCCACAGACCCTATCTGGCCTCTGTCAACCCTCCCACCTACCTGCATTCAGTCCAGCAACATACAATAAACAATACTAGAATATAACAATATACTGTACAAACAAAGTTGATTAATTACTTCCTAGTCATACCTTCTGCTATCCTAGTATTTCTTGCCTTGCTCATCTGTTTAATATACAATAATAAATATTGTTTTATTTAGTATAGTGTTTTTCGTAAAAAATGCATAATAAAACACTTTGCAAAAGCAGCAGTCATCTTTTTCCACCTGCTTTGTCCATTGATGACTGTATCAGAACCAATCTCCTGCAGCTAATTGCGGAATTCCTGATCCTTGGTGTAGGAAACTTCACCAGGAAAGTGCTTGCCACGGGCATACCGTTGGGACTGGCGCATCTCCTCCCAAAACTGGATGCCATCCCCTACCAGCTCAGGTCACAAACCACCGAGTTGCTTAAAGTTCCCCCCTACTCGGACCCTTATGGGGGATCGTGACTTTGCCGCTTTTGTGCCTAGGCTCTGGAACTCCATTCCAGACTCTGTTCACTCTGCTCCTTCCCATGGGACCTTTCGCTCCTCCCTGTGGTCCCACCTAAAACAAACGACAAGATGTGACTGCTCCTAGTCTCTGTAATGTAATACTCTGCAGTCCACTATTGTCCACTCTGAGTCCATGATGGTCTATGAAATATGTATTCAGTGATTCTAATGTCTATCTATGTCCTGTAACAATTTGTACTATGTGTGGCAGTATCTCTGCCCTTATACAAGCGTTGTTATAGCTGTTTTTCACTGTATCATGCTGTTTCTCCAATGTTGCCATGTATGTATACTGTATGTTTTGTGCTGTCCCGGGTCGTTCCTGAAAATAGGCATACTACTTGTCTAGTGTACTTACCCCGGTAAACAAAAGCTAAATAAATAAATGTGGCTAAGTCTAAAGGGTTTCCTCTTAGACAAATGATACATCCGCCAATGAAATCCTCTTTTCTTCCTTCAGCCCTTGAGATCCCCATGACCGTAACTATAATTTTAGAAATCATGATGGCAAAGAGTCCCACAGTTCTGGGGACCATTTTATTTGGTTTGTTCTTCTGTGACCTAGGTACACAAACAACAAACAAATGTTCCAAGTTTGCAGATTACACCAAAATTGGTGGGATGGTAGAAACACTCAAAGACCGTATAATTTTGCAAAAGGATCTAAGTGTGGGAGAATGAGCATGCACTTGGGGGGGGGGGTTAACACTAGCAAATGCATGGTCGTGTATTTTGAGAAAAATAAACACTTCATATATGCACTACAAGGTGTGCCTTTAAAAGTTTCCAAATCAGAGTGGGATTTGGGCATCACAGTTAATTCAGACTTCAGTAGTAATAGACACTGTATGAATGTGTACAACAGATACAACTTTATCCTTACAATCAAGAGACACTTTACTAATTGCTCTAGGAAAATCATACCTCTTTTGTACATAAGCTACATAAGACCACTTTCTGACTATGGATCCCAATTCTGGGGCAGAATTAGCACAGGAGACAATGTTTGTAGTAAAGGAGAACCAAAAGTAGTCATGGGAATAATAACATGGAATACGATGAAACGTGAAAAGAACCAAGGACAGGATATTCAAAGCAGATACGCCCTGTGCAACCAAGTTGTGCTGGTGCATTCCCGAAATGCACCCCTGGGCCATATTAAAAAGACGCTGATGCACCATGCAAATTTGGATGCGCCGCAGCACAAAGATAATGCATGTGGCACATTCGGAGGGGGTGTTTCCATGCAGACACGGCACATCTCCATATTCAGCCGAGATGTATGGCGCAGCCACCCACACATCCTGGAGATGTGCCACACAAAGATAGGCATGGAAAAAGCATGCTTAAGTTGTAGCCACCCACACATCCTGGAGATGTGCCACACAAAGATAGGCATGGAAAAAGCATGCTTAAGTTGTAGCCACCCACACATCCTGGAGATGTGCCACACAAAGATAGGCATGGAAGAAGCATGCTTAAGTTGTAGCCACCCACAGGTGGGCTTCCATATTGCACAGCGCAACACAGCAACCCAGCCCCTGGGTGACTACACCCCATCCCAGAAAACATGCCACACAAAAGGCAGCCATCCCTCATAGTCTAGTACCCCCTGCCCATCCCCAATCATAAAATAAATGAAATCCCCAGCTCTGCTAGTCTAGTGCCCCCCCACCCACTGAGGAATCCCCGCTCCCGCATCCCAGCATGTCCAACCGGTCAGTGAGCAGCACAGCCCACCCGCTCACTGCCACGGCTGTCCATCAACTGAGCTGTCATTAAATGACAGTGTACAGTACCCCTGTAAGGTCATTGGTAGACACTGTCAACCAATGGGCTTGCAGTGTGTGCTGTACACTTTCATCCACAACTTTGTGAATATCACGAAGTTGTGAATGAAAAGTGTACAGTACACTGCAAGCCCATTGGTTGACAGTGTCTACCAATGGCCTTGACAGAGTACTGTATGTTGTCATTCAATGACGGCTCGGTTGATGAACAGCAGTGACGATGGTGAGGTGGGTTGTGCTCCCACGCACTGGTTGGACAAGCTGAGAGGCGTGAGTTCAGGTGGGCAGTTCAGGAGTGCTATGTGAGAATGGTGAGAAAACAGACTACCAGAACTGGGGATTTCATGTATTTTATGATCGTGAATGGGCGGGGAGGACCTGACTACCAGGGTATGCTGTGGGATGCTGATGTGCACCACAGATGTTGGAAGGTGCCCAGCAGATTTCTGCTGGGTGCAACCATGCCCCAGACATGCAAATGGTGCCATAATGACATGCAATGGCCCCATTTGTTCCTTGCATGGCTAATAGACTCATTTACATATTTCAGGCTGACTATCTGGAATGTGCATGATGTGAATCTGTGAGGTGTACTGCACATTCCCATTCCAGGTATTCAAAGTCGCATCCTCAGCAGCCCCATTTGCACCACACACATATCTTGATATATTCAGACAGGATGCGCTATTGCGCATCCCATTTGAATATAACCCTTTAGTGCTCCGGTGCATCTTCGTTGTGCAGAGCAGCCATTTGTGCCCTTTCTGGTCGCAATTTGAATATCCTGCCCTAAACCTCTAGTTTTTGTGAAAGAAGATCCATACTGTAACTTACTGGCAGAAATGGGACTAAAATGTAGAGATACACAAACAGTTAACTGTAAGCACAATAACAAAGAATTCCAACAAGTTCAAAATCAAAAAGGAAAAAAATACATCACACAATAGGTAGTAAGAATATGGAATTCCCTCCTAGCTATAGTAGTAAGCCATAAGAACACAGAAACATTCAAAAATAGATTAGATACTGTGGCAGAGGCATTGGTCAGGAAACATAGACAGGACAGGAAATATTATAAAATTCACAAGTAGGATTTTATTATTATCAATAACAATAAAATAAATAAATAAATCATGCAGAATAGCTCTTTATATAGGCAATTCAAACAAAGTCCTACATCTGAGACTCTACAAAACTCCATCTCTCTGAAACTCCCTAAACCATACATTGCTCTCATTTTATAAAAAGCCTTTTCTTGAGAGTTTAAACTCTGCATACTGTTGGTGTAAATTAATCTCCTGTTTCTCAGAAAATGTAACAAAACTTCATCAGTTTCTTTCTGGGGGCCAGCCTGAAGAGCACAGCTAGTCTCAACAGGTGCAACAGTTCTGAAAACAAGCTTGTGGATGTCAAACTACATAGCAAGGTCAACCCCCTGTGTACCAGAATGATATATTTTTCTATTAAACCCAAATAATTTTCTGCAATCATTTCAACAATATTACATACATTTGCAAACCAAGGGATCCTAGTTTCACAGAAAGATTCACATATATTTTTTGATGCCAGAGAAGCAAGGGGAGAAAGAAAGAAAAGAAACAGCAAGTGAAGGAAGGAAGATAATGGGGGAATAGTGGGACTATCAGAATGGCCATTTCTTAGGTGCCACGAGAAAATGTTATTGTACAATCGGACAGGCCAGAGACAGACAAGAGTCATAAAAGAGCAAACAAGATAAATCCTTGCGTTTAACTCTCTCTGTATAATAAATGGAACAGGATCCTAACCAAATATATCTTATTAATAATATTATGAGACAACTTAAAGTAGAAAATTCAGTCCACTGTTGTCTCAACAAATATAGTTTAGTTTAGCATAGCATAGCATAACATAGTATAATATTATGTACGTTTGTTTCTCTGGTTCAGGCAAGAAACTGTGCCAAACATTGGGCCAAATGCATGTACCTTTGTAAAGGACATCTAAAAGTCAAAGCAGCTCAGAACAAAAACACCAAGACAAGGGTCACCCAGAAAGGGAATTGGTTATAAAGCCAGGTTTCAAGAAAATGTAAAATTATACATATCCCCATAATGCAAAGCATTGTGGGAAGTATTCAAATCACCATGAAAGAGTTTAGACTGGTTACACTTTAAGCAAGAGTGTATGGTGCCAAATGGCCTCTCATACACTCTGCCAAGGCTAGAAACCCTTCTTCTGGGCTGTTACAGAAAAGGCACACTGATGAGTCTGTGCAGGACAAAATATGTGTGTCTTCTGTTTTCAGCCTCTGCAGAATTATGCAAGGCCATTGGCACCATACACTCATGTTTAACATGGAACCAGTCTAAATTCAATCATGGTCAGTGGTTAAATTGGAAATGTTTAAGTGGGGGAACTCTTATGTCTAGATTTCTAGGTGCAGGAACTGTCATTTATAGGTGGTGGAACTCTGCTATAGTAGTCAGTTGAGAAAGATGTTTTTAACAGGTGGTGGAACTGAGTTCCTGTGTGCCCAATTTAATCCCTGTTCATGGTGATTCGCATATGTGTAATTTTACTTTTCATTTCTTTGCAAAGGACAGTCTTCCATAGGGTCCTGATGAATTAGAACATTACATTGCTGTAATTCAGTATGTAATAACCCTGAAAAAGGGACTGCATTGTCTCAGTGGGCTCACCTGGTTACCAAAATTCATATAAGTTAATAAATAAAATAACAGAAGGAGTTATTACCTGTTGTTAGGCATATCTCATTTATCTGAAATCTCACCTCACAGTTACACATGCCTTGTTTTCAAAGTGTTTTATTGCAGTTGGTACAAAATATGAGAAATAGGGCTGGGTGCAATTTATCTTCTGCCAGAGAAATCCTGGTGAAATGCTGATTTTGCTTCCATGAAATTTCAGTGAACATTTCTCAAAATTTCACCAAAGTTGTGACTTCAGTTATTTCCCTCTAATTTCAAAAATGGTAGTCCACATTGCACCAAATTTGGCATGCTGAATTTACTAAGGCCCTTACAGATGTATACCACATTTCACTTCTTAAGCTGACAGTTATAAGCCTCCAAACATTCATAACACAGTTACGTACACTGCAGAATGTTAAGTCCTTGTAACTTTAAAGAGATACAGATGCCTCAAAGAAAACTTTAAAAAAAACATAATAATTAGGTACAATGCTGCCTGCATTCCATTTATATTTTATGTATTCTCCTCCCCATTATTTATTGCTGAGGAAATTTGCAAGAATTTATGATCTTTATCCCTTAGAGTTTCTTTAGGGTCCATCTGCATCTATAGCTTACTCCCTACTTCAAGTCATAATCTTCTGTTGTGACATCACAATCTGTTGCCATGGGAGTAACTGTGATATCACAAGCAGTGCATTATGACCTAAGGTAGGGAAAATGCAGCAGGAATAGACAAACTCTTCAGGAGCAAAGATCCCATTTTCATACATATGACCTCAGTAATAAATAATGGGGAGGAGGAATACAGCACTAATGGGAAATATAAGCTGGACTGTGTCTAAATATTAGGTTTAGTTAAAGTTCTACTGAACGTGTCACCAGCTCTTTAAAACTAGTGAACAGAATGTCACCAATTTTGTTAGGTTCACTGACCCTAGTATTAGACTTTCAGGACACCTTCATAGCCCAGCAGCAGAGCATCACATTGCTGATGACCTGGGTTCGAAAGTGAGCCTGGGAAATCATGTCAGGAGGCAGGCCATGGCTCAAACAACAGTTGTTTGGCAGTGCATCTTGGTTGGGGAGGGTTGGCACCAGGTTCCACTAACACAGTGACCCCTGTGGCTGGGCCAGGGGTCTTTCTCATGCCACAGGGGAAACTATGGCTGTGTGAGACTGACAGAGGCACTGCCCCCATCAGGGGATATGGGAGGGAAATAAATGATGGAGAAAAAAACATGGTAGCCAACTGAATGATGGCTTTGTTCAGCCTGATCAGGGTATATCCCTGTTAATAGGGTATATCCTTGAGCGACAAGCTGCCAGCTGGGAGAAAAACCAATACGGGAAAGAAAAGAGTCTGTATGTGTCAACTCTCAAATCTTTTGCTTAAAGACTGGCCAAGTTATAAGCAGCCATGTAATCCAAATAACATCAGTAATTAAAGTTGAATTTCATGAGCTTTTGTGAAATAGTGGAATGTTGTTATGATTTTGAAAAAGTCACGTCCATACATTTTGCCCACTCGTACAATTGAGTCGCCATTGTAGAGGAAGGTAAAAGTTGGGTAAAGTGGCAATAAGGTAGTATCTATAGGAGGCTCTATAGTACAGATATAGTAATGCCAAGTGTCAGGTCACTATCTTGAGTTACAAACCACGAAAACTAGCTATGGACATCACTGTGCACGACCCTGAATTTTTGCAACATGCCAGATAACCACTGGAGCTCACTGAATTGATAACTTATGGAAGCACATGCATGTGCAGCGCTGTTTCTGTACAATGCCATCTGCTGACTCTCTAACAACCCTGTAGGTAACAATGCATATTTTCACTTTTTAGGGCCTTTTCTAAACAATACACATCCCGCATTTTGGATGGCTAGCTATAATACTGACCATGGTATGCCAAATTACAGAATTTCAGAAAATTCAGAAAAAAAATCCCAAAATTTGGCAGAATTTCCTAAAACTTCCATGAAATTGGAATTTGCTAATTTTGCCCAGCTCTTATGAGAAATCCTTTTGAAAATGGGGTTCAGAGACTACAGCAATTGACAAGGCCTTGAAGCATAGTAATATATTACTTATTTTGGTAAGAGGGGATCTGGTGTCCCTCAGGTTCTTGCCCTTCCTCAGCACAAACTAATAAGTATGCTGTGCATATACTGTGTGTACTAATTTATGGTGATTCCCCACCCATCCTACTACCCTGGGTATCACAAAATTCTATTGGAAAGCAAAAAATAGCCAGGCTTACCTTTTTTGCAATTTAATAAACTTTATATTTGAAATTTTTCAGCAAGTAACAACAACCAAAATAATAAAAAGATACAAACAATACTGAATAACTCATACAATGATACAGCACCACCTCCCTCCACCCACCCTTGGCTCCCATACATTACTAATCTAATGCAGAGTAAGCTGAAGGTTATGACAGTAGTAGGTAAAAACCTAGGCAGAGAAGGCCCTTTCAAATATGAAAAAGGGAGAGACTCAGAAGGGTGTTTTATACATTGGAGCGGATCAAATTATAAAAAGATAACCAGCAGTCCTGGAACTGGCACCAAGCCCCATTAGAGTAAGTTACTGCCTGCTCTGCATTAAGGGCATTTAAAAATTCCTGGTACCATCCTGAATAGGAAGGATTTCAGTCACCCCTCCAATGTTGCAAAATTAGAAGTTTAGTAACCAAACTTATCAAGGCCATGTGGGTCTTTAAGTTGTTGGTTGGGATGGCTGTATAGTCCCCCAGAAGATACACTCCTACAGTGAAAAAACACAATGTATCAGAATACTCAGACATTTTTAGCATAATTAGATGCTAGAAGGTTTTGATCCTTGGCAAGTCCACAGTTTATGGTACAGCTTGCCATCTTCCAATCCCCTTTCGGCCATCTGTTCGCCGGTCTGAGTGTGCCCGTCAATAGGGCACCAATATTTAAATTTCGCCACTCCTTCCCCGAGATTCTCCCCCCTGGAGTTAGAATATATAGTTGGGGGTGAGGGGGGCACAGCATATAATATGGGCGGTGAAATAAAAATCTTGGCGCCCTAATGACAGTTGAGCCCACTTGGGCACATTCTGATGGTGGAATCCTTCCAATCCACGGGTCTCGCATAGGGGACACTGTATTTTGCCCATTTTAAATAACCTTAAAGGTGAATAATATAAATCATGCAGTATATTAAACTGTAAAGGCCTTAATTGGTCCTGCTTTACAAAAATGATAGCTGTCTAGCCAAACTCTCTGCCAATGAGGATCAGGCCAAGTGATCCCCAGTGAATTCTTCCAATAATATGGCACTGTCAGAAACTTATTCCAGGACTGCTGGCCAGGCTCCCTGTAAAGATTAGAAATTGACCATTCCACAACTGGTAAGAGTGACAATTTGCTAAAAATGCCAGTCACATGGTTCTTCCATGGGGGAGGACCCAGGAAACGAGCCACACAATGTCTAACTTGGGCCACCTTAAATAAATCCTGGGTTTTTATAGAAAAGCACTGCATAATCTCATCCACAAACACAATGTTAGCCTTATCCAGAAATGCAGCAAGTAAAACCACTGGTAAACCCAGCCACCACTCCGGTGACAGTGGGGAACCGGAGACACACAAGTTGAGGTTATTATGGAGAGGTTGACTAATGTCTTTGAGGTGGGATAAAGCTAGGAATCTGCATAACTGTGCTTGAGCCATAACACCCCATCCCAAAGGGGTGTCTCTGAGATCTTGGAGAAGATTCACTCTGGGTATGTATAAGAGAGAAGGTAAAGAACATTTATATTTCCCAGCCAAGGCATATTCAATAGAGGTCCAGCTCGGACACGGCCCATCCACTATGTCAGCTTTAAGTCACCGAAAAAATACTTTGTCCCATGAACAGCTAAATAATAAAATACATCTGGTACTTTTAAACCTCCCAGCTGCGAGGCCAACATAATTTACTATATGTTCTTTGTGGTGTTTTCCTCAGCCACAAAAAGGAGGAGCAAATAGAATGGATCCTAGCAAACCAGCTCTTAGGAAGGAATATATTTAAATGTGGAGAGGGTAAAATAATTTTGGGAGAACCACTATTTTAATTATATTTGCTCTCCTCCACAGTGGCAATGGCAAGTGGTGCCACCTGGCTAGGTCCCCCTCTAACTGTTTGACCAAGGGGTCTAAATTTAAAGCCCATAAGTGAGACAACTCCCGAGAGACCTTTATACCCAAGTATGATAATGACTGGGTCTCCCATTGTATCCCAAGAGCTAGTACCTCCTCTTTATTGCACCCTGGAGAGAGGGGCTATGCAACCATCTTGTGTCTACTGAGCTTGTAACCTGAAAATAAACTGAACTGTGATATAATTTATAGTGTTGTGGGGTAAGGAGGACTTCCAATTGGAGAAGAGGAGCAAAATATCATCTGCAAAGGAAGACAGTTTAAACTCAGTTCCAGCCACTTGGATGCCCTCAGCTTCTCTGGCCTGATTAATTCTATGGGCCAGTGGTTCTATGTATAAATTAAATAAAGAGGGGGACAGAGGGCAACCCTGCCGGGTACCACTGGCTAACCAAAATAAGTCAGAAAGCTCATTGTTGCATAATATTCGGGCAGAGGGAAAACAGTACAAAACGCGGATAACATTAGTAAATTCAGGAGGGATTTTATAACGATTTAGAACTTCAAATAAATAGGACCATGCCACCCTATCAAATGCCTTCTCTGCATCCAGGGACACCAACACCGCATTAACATCCGGGTCCCTGGATGCAGAGAACAGATAAAATAATTTTTTTGAAATGATCACTAGCATTTCTCCTAGACACAAAACCAGCCTGGTCTGGGCCTAAACGGACGTCCATCTGTAACTGAGCTAAATGTCCATTAATATTTTCGCATAGATCTTCACGTCAGTATTCAACAAATAGTTAGGATGGTAGTTCCCCACTTGGGTTGGGCTTTTCCAGGTTTGGGGAGAAGCACTATCCTAGCTTCAAATAAGGATTTTTCTATTTGGGGGGGATAAAGTCCAAAAATTAAATAAAGCAGTTAGCAATGGAGCTAACTCTTCCATATAGGTTTTATAAAATAAGGAAGGGAACCCGTCAAGACCCAGAGCCTTGTCCAATGAGAGGGAGTCTATCACCCGTTCCACCTCAGCCACCACAATAGGTCCTTGCAGGAGTTCTTGTTGTTCATCAGATAAGGATGAGAGTGTAGCCAGACTCAAAAATGTGTCCATCACCTCCAAGTGGGAGGGCAACAAGGCAGGGGAGGAATATAACTCTTGATAAAAATTTTTGAAAATATATCAGTCATGTCTTTTGCATTGCTAATCAGGGTGTTAGAAAGGAGATCCCATAATGCAGATATCCTTTTGGTATCCTTTAACTGTTTTAAATGAAGAGCTAGTAGACCACTCGTCTTGTCACCCTGCCCTATATAAGTTGCTCTAAGTTGAGAGGCTGCCTAGTCAACCTTCTCCAGAATGTGTGCAGAATAGTCTGATCTAAGGTGGGCCAACTCTTTCTACTCAGTATCTGAAGTGGAGGAAGACAGCCTCTGCTCCAGAGAATGGATTTCATGGAGCCATCTGTCGACCTGGGCCTGCTGTTTCTTTCTCCGAATGGTAACAAGCCGAATAAACTCCCCTCTCCAGGTAACTTTAAGAGCAGCCAAGACAGTATCCCAGGCTGGGAACAAGTTGTAATTTGACTTTATGGACTCTTTTAAAAATAATTTAAAATGATCTACCATAGCTTGGTCCTTTAAAAGTAGGGTATTCAAGGACCATGTATGGGGCCTTAGCATTGACTGCGGAATTACCATGGTTAGCACCACCAGTGAATGATATGATAGGACCCTGGGTTGTGTTAGGCAATCTGTAACAAAGGAAAGCAACTGCTTACTGATCAAAAATAATCCAGCCTCGAATAAACCCAGTGAGCTACACAGTAAAAGGTAAACTCCCTGGAGGAAGGGTTAGCTAAACCCCAAGGGTCAACAAGCCCCAGGTAGTCAATAGATTCAGACAGGGATCTCTGCTCTGGGGACAATCCCACTCTAGTTCTATAAGACTGGTCAAGGTCGCTAGCGACGACCGGGAGGTGACTAAAGGGGGCTAGGACAGATGCCAACTGGGGGAAGAATGAGGGAGAATCAGAATTTGGCCCATAGATTGCCCCTAACACTGTCTCAAAGGGACTGATTGTTCTTTTGACAAACAAAAACATGCCCTCAGGATCCTTAATTTCTTGTACATGTTTAAAGGGGAAGGTCTTCCCAACCAATATTGCAACCCCCTCTGATGTGGATTGTTGCCTGCTCCAAAAGCTTGGCCCACCCATAGTTTACAAAGCTGGGTAGCCTGCATCTCTGTAAGATGGGTTTCCTGTATAAAGCCTAATTGTGGTGATAGCTTGCCTAAATGCCTTAAAATCGTATATATATTTTTTTGTTGTCTCTCCTCCCTTTGACGTTTCAAGTTATCACTTTAAAATTGTTAGCCACAATTGGGACAGTGAAAAACAGCAAACCTTCCAGCATTTAAAAGTGGTGCCTGGGATACCACCCCCCCAACCCAGAAAACACAACAAGACAAACCCCCTCCAGTAAGTTAACAATCAAGAAAGTAAATAGAATCCAGATAAAACCTAATAAACTATATCAACCCCATGCCCTCAGCCCACTCCTATCACAGATATCCATTATTTAATAAATAAATAAATAATAATATCCATTATGTGGCCAGAGGGAGCCCCTTCACAACCTTCCAATTAAAGATCGTTAATAATATAGGCAATGTCTCCACATTATGCACTTACCCTCCACCCTCCACCCCTCCCTCTAGATCACCTCAGATCAAAATCTTATTGAAAAGCTAAAAGAAATCATATCAGTTTCTTCAGGAATCCTTGAAGCATAAATCAGCAGCTGGTTAAATAACAGAGGTGTAATCAATCTGTATTGTCCCCAAAGCTAACAACCAGGACAACACTAACACAATGCCCAAGAATGTTAAGCATTACCTAAGTAACTCGAGGTAGTTAGCCCTAAAAACTGACATCCCAAGACACTCCACCTTCCAAAATAGACTAATGAAACATGACCAAAAAAGGGGGTACATTTTTTAACTATCCCGGGCAAAACTTAATCCCTCCTAAGTCTGACTGTATAGTTCTGCAGAGAAAACAAATAAAGTAAGATACTGCAGTAGTGAAGATACTGAACCATGATTGGGTGGCCCAATACAACCTGGAACTAATACAGCTCTCATCTACAACACTGCAGAAATAACACCAAAATCATATTTGAATGTAATTCTCAAATAACTAACATGGAACTTAAGTGAACCATAGATGGTGCTATGGTGCTTGAAAAGCAACAGGTTCAGTCAGGGCATAGCGCCCAGGAAAACTGAAAGTTCTGGAAGGTGGCAGAAAAACCAATTAACAGGTATACTATGAAGTCGACTAATAAGGACTGGATCGCTAGCAAAACAGACATAACAGATCACTGTGGCGTTACAAACCCAAAGTAATACCATTAACACCACTAAAAGGTTACAAGAATTGTCCCATCATTTCAGTAGATAAGAAAAAAAGTACACTGACTCAGGCAACATGTCCTTCTTTGTATAAAGAGATTCCTCATTCCTATTAGAGCAGCTTTTCCAATAGGAAGTAGAGTGACAGCCATCAGCTGATAGAGTCTGTTAAGTCCGGCAATTCACTGTACAGCACTACACTCAGCCGGCTTTTTTACTAGACAAGTCAGGAATAATTTGGCCAACTCTTTCACCACCTGGTCCGCCGTGTCAAAACGATGAATGCCTGACTTTGCTGTAACCTCTAATTGGGCTGGATAGAGAAGACGGTGCTTTATGTTAGCAGCCCAAAGTTTAAAAAGCAGGGGTTTGTAAGAGGTTCTCACCTGGTGAACCTTCAGGGTTAGATCCAGCACCAGACTTAGTTTCAAGCCAGACCACTGCAACCTGTTTAATTTCTGAACCTCTCTTAGTATGAAGTCATGATCCAGGAAATTTAACAGTTTAAAAATAAGGAGCCATGGAGGTTCACCCAGAGCGGGTTTTGCACGCAATGCCCGGTGGGCTCCCTCAATGATGTAATTAGGACCATTGGGGAGGGGCTGACAATTTTAGTGCAACATTTTTGTAGAAAAAGTATCGGGTTGGGCCCCTCCTCACCTTCAGGCAAGCCAAGCAAGACTAAGTTGTTCCGCCGATTATGACCCTCGAAGTCGTCCAGCTTCTCCTCCAGCCTGTGAACCGTGCATTTTAAGGACATCGGCTCCAGATCAATTTTATTTTGACGAGCTTCTAGAGATGATATTCTGGTCTCCATATTAGCTACTCATAGCGTCAGGTCTTTCAATGCCGGTTTCAAGTCTTTCATGTCGGCCAACAGTAAAAAGATTGCCTCCTTAATAATATTTAACTCAAGGTACTGTAGATCTGATTCAGTTATAGCTCATCGAGTGCCTGAGGAGGAGGAGAAGCCAGGGAGATGTTTCTATTAGGTTACTTGCTTCTAGCTCTAGCAGGGGTTCCTCAGCCATTTCGGACTGCTGCTGGTAAGTATCAGGTTTTTGCTCCAGTATTTCCATTGTAGGATCTCCAAAACCTTGCCGAGACATCTATACAAGCTGCAGACAAAGGCAGAAGCAATTTTCATTTTGGACACAGCATTTTGGTTGAAGATTTTGAGGTTTTGATGGAGCTCAGCTTAGTAGCTCCTGCCTTGACCCTGCATCATGTGACTCCCAGCCAGGCTTACCTTGATGGCCTATACTATTTTCAAGTAGCATGTTTAGAGTTAATTTTTTCTTGAGTACCTGTTTTGTCTTTTATGAGTCCATAATTCTTACTGACTTTCATAAAATAATGGAAATAAAGGAGAGAGAAAAAAGAGATGGAAGCAGCCATTGGCAATCAAGCACCCCTGCTAGTTCAGTCAATATAACCTGGTACATCATTATCTGCCATCTAATTGTCAAGCTTATAAAATAATGTGTATCTTTCTGAACAAGGCCCTTAGTGACTAACCTTTTGCTGCGTATACAAGATTTAATCATGTTTTATTACTCTACTCTGTTCTACAGTATTGTGTTTAACCTGGTTTTTCTGTATTATATCTGAATTTCCCAGTGCATTAACCCCCCCCCCCATGCCACTGGAAACAAGTTTAAAACTCAGTAAGCCTTCCAGGTAAACCTTTTATATACAGTACATAAATAAATAGCTTTGATATTTAAAATATAAACAGCTAGTCAGTTCTGCTAACTAGAAAGCTTACAATACTCCTCTTAGGTTGCCAGAACCAATCTGATTGAGTTTAGAGGCTTTAACGTGAAACTACATGAATTAATCTGCTATTCTAATTGCAGACTGTTTCCTAAGAATGGCGATGTTATCAATTTTGCCTCGTGGTTTGGGTTTGCATTCCCTAACATGCTACTCATGTTGATTTTGGCTTGGTTTTGGCTGCAGATTGTCTTCATGGGATTTAAGTGAGTATTCAGTTACATAGCACAATTATTCAGTTACATAACACAACTATTTACATGTAATGCGAGTTCAGAGGGAGCAGGTTAGACAGATAGATGCATGTGGAAGCTCTGATAAATGGTTTGCTTGGGATTATGAATTCACATCAGTGACAAGGTGAATTTCCAGTGACATTAACATAGATCAGTACAAGGCACTAAATAAGCAACAGATTTCCTCCAAGAGTATCTATTTCATATTTATTTATTTAAAATAGTTTTTTCAGTTACTTCTGTTTCTCCCATTCCTCCTACAGTGATCCCATACCTACAGACAGGGATTCATGTATTTTACAGGGAAATGGAGTCATCTCCGGGGAATTGTTCCCATAGACTTGCACTGGTTATATGGGAAAACCATGCTTTCATAAGAGATGATGTAATTTACAAGGAAACACAGCAAAATTGTCTTGGCGTTACACAGAATATGTCAAACTAATCTTGGAGATTGCTGGTATGCCCCCTATCCCACTGACTCCCCCCAATCACCCCAACTTCCTACAGGACTTACCAGCCCTTGAAACTCCCATGGCTTCCCCCCAGCAGTGGGGTGGGGGAGATGCTCTCAACCCACAGGGTCAAGGATCCAGCAGGGCCATGCCTGAGTCACGGGTTGTGGGGCCTGTGAGTGGTGGCAATCACCCTGCCATCCAGGAGGATTTTAGAGTGCTGAGGCTGAACCTCACTTCTATCTGTGACCTGGGGTAGGGGGATTACAAATGAAAAGGGAAACAGGCAACTCAAACAGTGCAATGGTACACTGAAGAAAATATACCAACCTTAGGCACATTAAGTCAACTGAAGAGATAAAGTTACAATAATATACAATAAGATTTAGTAAGAAGAAGAACAGCGCAGCAGGAGGGAGCTAATGTACATGATGCAACTTTGGCTCAGGAAGGACAGTATGTGCAGTACGGGTAGATATGCAAAGAGTAGTGCTGGGCAAAATTAGAAAAATCCATTTTGCACACTTTTTCTGAAATTGTGCAAATTTTGTTCAGTTTTCACAAACTAGAACAGTATCTTACGAAAGTCTTTGACACTGTCAATCACCCACTCATACTCAAACAACTTTCAAGCATTGGGCTCTCCAAAGAAGCACTGCTCTGGCTCTCAAGTTACCTTGGGGAGAGGGTCCAGTGGGTCAGGATTGCCGGTGTCACCTCGGAAGATAAACCGGTCCTTTCGGAGGTCCCACAAGGGTCCATCCTGGGACCCCCTACTCTTTAGCCTCTTTCTAAATGACCTCCCTAGTGTCTGCCAACAAAAGTTACTACTCTACGCCGACGATGCAGTCTTGTTCATCAGGCATCAAGACATAGAGCTCCTTCAGAAACAGCTACAGCTTGACTTCATATACATTGAAGAATGGTTCAAGTTGCATAAACTGGTCCTGAACTACAGCAAAACAAAGGTGATGTCTTTCTACAATGCCAGAAGCAAGTACAAATCCCATGACCTCTCCATCAACAACCAAGCAGAGACCATACTTGAACATGTGCCTGAATTTAAATACCTAGGCATTACACTGGACAGTTCCCTCTCCTACCACCGGCACATAGACTCTGTCGCCAAAGCAACCAATATCCGTGTAGGCCTGCTCTACAGGCACAAACATTTCATGAATCCGGATTCACTTAGGTTGGCTATTAACAGCTCTGTCACTTCCATCATTGACTACGGGCTTGCGATCTACAGCTCCGCCTCTGCCACTGCTCTCTGCAGAATTACGGTTGCACTTAACAAAGCATGCAGGCTACTAACGGGGGCCGACTGAATCACACACACTTGTGATCTGTATGCTCGGGCAGGTTGGCTTTCTCTCATCAGCTAGATTCAGTATCAAATCTGCCTCTTGGCCAAAAAAGTCCTCCTTGGTATCATGCCCCCAGGGGTCGGAAAGCCCCTCATAGACCACTACAGCCCACAACAAACCAGAAGTTCACAACAACAAACCTTCCTTGTCTCCAGATGTCAGACTACTATGGGACAGAGGGCTTTTTCTCACAGAGCTCCACAGTGGTACAATACCCTCAACAAAGAAACTCTCACTGCTGCTGCACTTGGTCCATTTAAAAGCCAACTCCGACTTCATCTCATCTCTACTAGCCAATGTGACTGCTTCACCTAACCAGGGGCCTCATGTTTCACTGCCTTCTGCCCTAGACAGGTCTACTACCCCTCTTACCATGCCTTCCCCCTGCCTCCCCTGCTCTTCCCCACTCCCTTTCCTCACCCTCCCTCCCTGCCACTTACGGACAACTATCCCACCGCTTCCTTTCTGCTGGTATATTCCCACCTGTCCCCCCTTACCCTATGACAATGGCCTTCCTGCCTGCATACCCATGCCCTCCCTATCCACACACCCACAGTGCTTATTACCAAGTTTGTTTTCCAAGTTTCTTCATGTAGTTTGCCCCTGCACACTTTGAGGTACTGCATTTAAACTATGCCTCGGCCTCTTGCTCTTTGTTTCTTCATTTTTTACTATATAATCATGTTTTATCCTATTCGACCCTTGTATGTATGTTTACCTACCATTTTCTAGACGTGGAACCTTTGTAAACGAGCAGTTCCTGCTCAAAGGTATTATAATCCTAGATTTCAATAAATAAAAATAAATAAAATGTTTAAAATGGGCATCTTTGGGAATTTGCTCCCTTTAAAAAAATCACGGGCAGGATTCTCAAAAAAGATGCACCCAGCACATCCGAGATTCACCAGCGCATCCAAGACTTGCACTGTGGCGTGATTCTGGAAGGGGGCTGATGCACTGGCACATCCCTGATGCACCAGTGCATCGCAGATGTGCCTCATACCACCCATAATGATATGCAGCATATCTGGAGGTGCATCCCTGGGGCAAGTCCAGAGATGCACCTACCAAAGATAAGTCTAAAACAAGCAGACTTATGTGGATTGCCATCAACAGGCAGGCTGCCGTGCTGACAGCAGCATGGCAGCCTGCCCACCTAGTAGTCCAGTGTGCCCCCACCCATGTTCTCATATGAATGCTACTCCTGCAGCAGTCGTGAAGTACACATGCCCCTTCCCAACCGTGATCCTCATTATAGTGCCGCCTCCTGCGGTGGTAGTTGTAAAAGCACAGAACCTTACCCCACCCGCATCCCCATTATATTGCCCTCCTGTGGCGTATTGATGTAATATCAGAACCCACCCACCCCAACCCGACCCAACTGCACCTGTAGCGATGTGCCATTTGATTCCCCAATAACCCAGCAGACCTCCCACCCCCACCCACTCAGGCACCACAACCCACCCCACTCCCCAGCATAGTCCCACCACTGGCAGGCAGCTCAACCCACCCTCATACCACCATGGCTGCCCACCAACAGAGCTGTCTGTGAATGACAGCTACTGTAAAACTACAAGTCTATTGGTCTACCGTGTCGACCAATGGGCTTGCAATGTGTACTGTAAGCTGTCATGTACAACACTGTGAATGACACACACATTGTGAAGGACTCCTACTCTACCACAGCAGTGTGCAGCATTTACACAGCATCTCAGGCAGGAAGAGGGGGTTGCATTGACCTGAGAGGGGTGCTGGGTTTGTGGCAGTACTGCTGCACATGCAGGGCACCCGGCACATTCCACCAGCTGCAGCCGTGTTTGACGTATGCAAATGGGGCCATAATGACATGCAAATATACCCACTGCACCATGCATGCCTAATGGCCTCATTTGCATGTTGTTGGCTCTGAATGGCATGTGTGGGTGCAGCGCATCATGAAATGCGCTGCCCCATTAGTTTCCCCAGTCAGACCAGGGGGTTGCTTCAGCACATCCTGGGCTGGACACAACTGTGGTATTCACGGAGGGGATGTGTTGGGAGCATGCCCTGGTGCATCTTCTGTGAATACCACAGTTTGCGCTCAGCCCATCGCATTTGCACTGGGGCATCTGAGATGCATTGAGCGCAAGATCTTTGTAAAACCTGCCCCACATTTTTTTTTCAATATGCAGTTTGGATAAAAAATGGCACTATCTTTTGAAATTGGGCATGTTTAAGAACTCACATTTTTAAAAATGCACAATTTGGGAAAAATGGTGCTATTTGAATAAAAAAGCACAAACAACATTATACCAGTTTTGGGATTTAATTTCATGAAAAGCATGAATGCCAAATTGGTAATTTCACACAATTTTGAAAACATAGTAAATATTTTGCCCAGCACTAACGAAGAGCCAGTGCAATGAAATAGCCAGGGAGGAGTGGACAGGAGGACGGGAAGGGGTGCTAGTTGTAAAAACAAGGATTAGAAGAAAAGTTCAGGATGAGAGCTCGGAAGGAGGAGGAAGAGAAACAGAAGGCAGGCGGGAATATACAGATCTCTGGGGAAGTAAAAAAAAGCAACTGAAATTATCAACTATATCAGCACATTTATCGAGACCTCACAAGACTCTAGTTGCATAGCTAAATAACTCAGATTCAAACAAGTAATCTGACTGGTCAAAACTAATCACTTGACTGTGCATTGATTGTACATTACCACAAGGAAGGTCCAAAACATACAGCAAACAGGTTTAGTACAGATGCTAGCCTGACTGTTTTCATTCACATATTAAAACCTTGTACTTTGCCACAATGTTGTTAACAGAGTTGTAATTTCTCTTCTTGCATCTCAGTATTTCTGCACACATTTTCTTGAAAGAAGTATGTAACAAAAAAGAGGATGCTGGGTCAACATATGTGATGCAAAACTGAAAAAAAAGCTATTTTTGTAAAAACTACAAAATAGAAAATAAGAATAGAGAAAACATGTCAATGCCTTATATAGAATTACTCTGTATAGAAAAAAGAAAGTACAGTCACGAGTCCCTGTGTACTTGAAAATGTTTATAACACTGTTGCAATCTTGTCTTTCTTAAATCTCTGTAAGACACCCTGATGGCTAATATGATGCAAATAACATGCACATTGTTAACTACCATGCTCCTCCCCCTTGACTCTCCTGGAAGTGTGATTTTGTGTGATTTCCTAGCCTGAACATGTTTAATTACTAAAACTTTAGCAAAAGTAATACAGTGCCTATATTGTGATCACCTCAATAAAACATTACCTGTAATAATATCCATTCCTCATTATATCTTCTTTTACAAGCTTGAAGAAATCCTGGGGCTGCGGAGTTCAGAAGTCACAGAAAGAAATCACTGCCTATAAAGTGATCCAGGAGGAATATCACAAACTTGGGACCATGTCTTTTGCAGAAATTAATGTCCTCATTCTCTTTGTACTACTGATAGTCCTCTGGTTTACTAGGGACCCTGGATTTGTCCCTGGCTGGGCAACTTACCTCTTTAATGCAGATCTGGAGTAAGTGCTTCCCAATTTAATATAGCATACTGTTAATGGTCACTGATTAGTTGTTTTTTTTTTGACAATATATTCTTTAGTCCCCCCGATCACTGGTGCTGCCTCCATCCCCTGGATGGGCTCATCCCTGTCCTTCCTCATTTCTAGTGCTTACCTCCTCCAAGTTTGCGCAGCTTGTCCCTCATGGTAAGGCCTGACCACAGACAGACAATATTTCCTGCCCCCACTTGGATATAGGGGCAAGTCAAGCGTCTGGTGGAAGGGTGACTAGTGGAAGGAGGTGGGATGGGGCCTGAGCATACCAGGTTTATCCGTTGTGCTCCGGGGCTCATTCTGTGTTCTGTTCCTTCCCCTGGGATGCAAGCATGCATGAAACCCCAAAGGATCCTGACCGATTGTTCCCCCTTCCTGCAGTACCTCCTCTGCACTGAAACTCATGGTCACCCAGGTGGTAGTGCTAACTCCTCCCCAGAAGCTGGGGTATTCAGCCACCCCCAGCTGGCCCTCGATGACCCAAGCTCATTCCCAAACCTGGGTTGCTGGCATTGCGAGTAGTTGCACTATGGCTGCACCGATGGACCGGCAGTAGTAACTGATTTATTATTACATTACTATTTATTTCTGGTACTGGAACATCAATCAAAATTCTTAAACAGGTTCTATTATTTAGAGTGCTTTTGAAAGCATCAGCTGGTGATCTGTTGATATGAAGCAGGTGTTCAAAGTCATATGACTGTATGTATGAAGAGACACATATGTATCTGCCCTTAAAATGGCATCTGACTTCACCCTCATGTAACCAGGCATACAGTGGGGCATGTTAATAGAATAACATCTTAAGAGTACGATCACACTGCTTGATTGGTGGAAACTGAAACTGTAGCCAGTGTACCATTTGAACAGAGAAACATGACAAGTACGGTAAATAAGCTGTGTATCTAAAGCAGAGCAAATTTCAGTCAAACCTGATAACAGGTAAATATTAGGGGAAAAACAGAAACAGAGACAATGATGGTAAAAAAAGGTCAAGCATGTTTACCTGGAGTTCCCTATATGCCCCAGGATCTATTTTCCATACCAGGTTTTATCCCTACCTGGTCCACCCCTGCTCCCCTTCCTACTGTTACTGACCTCAGCAACCACCAAACCCATCACTCTGCCCTAGTCATACCTGAAACCGTTTATGGCCTTGGCACCCACCACCTCCACTGACAGACTGTTTCATGGCTCCACCACTCTTTCTGTAAAAAAGAACCTCCTCACGTCCCTCTTAAATTTTCCCACCTAAGCCAACCTGCCAGCACAGCAGAAGTGCTACCACTTTTGGCGCCAATGACCCAGGTTTGGAAGTGAGCTGGGGACTCGGAGGTCTGGCTGGGAGGGGAAGGAAGACTGAGCGTCGTTCAGACAGCTTTTCTCCTCCCAAGGGAGAGTAGGGAAGCATCTGATGTTCTAGATGCCCCTAGCAGTGGCTAGGGATGACAGACAGCTGATGCTTGAATACACTGAGGGGGCAAGCCAGACATTCAGCCATGTGTCACACATCATTGCATACTGTACCATGCCCCCTTCCACTGATTCAGCCCAAAAAACCACTAGGCCGTGCATTAGGATGATGTCAACTTCTCTGCAACCCATGCAGCCATGCGAGGCACTCAATTCTTCTGGATCAGTTTCAGGCATTTGTTGGGGAGTAGGGGTCCTTTCCTGGTGTCCCCACCCTGGGGGGCAAGCCAGAGTGCACTCTGGAGGGTAGCGGCAAGTCCCGGGGAAGGGGTGGTTGGTTGCAAGCCCAACTGATGGTCTGCCAGCCAGCAGCATAAAGCAAGCTAAATTAAAAAAATAAAATTAAACTTTCCCACCTCCAGTTTCCACCTGTGACCTCGGATCCTTGACTCTGTACTCCTGCTAAATAGTTCCCCGCAGTTCACCTTGTTTATTCCCTTCAGGAACTTGAAGGTCTCTATCATATCCCCCCTCAACCTTGTCTCCAGTGAGTACATGTTCAGTGCCTTCAGACAATCTTCATAAGATCTATCTAGTTGGTCCTGAATCATCTTGGTCACCCTGCATTACACTGTCTCCAGTCTGTCCCTGTCCTGCCTTAGGTGAGCACTCCAGTACTGAGCACAGTATTCCAGATGCAGTCTCACCAGTGATCTATACAGAGGTAGTAGTACCTCCTTTTTCCTGCTGTCAGTACCCTTTCCAATACACCCCAGCATTCTAGTAGCCTTATTATAGGCCTTGTTGCACTGGCTTAATTGTTTGAAGGAGTCACTAATGATAACTTCCAGGTACCTTTCCTCTGCTGTACTGCTCAGTTTAACATCTCCCATCCAGTGCACTGTCCTGGGTTTTTTCCCCTAGATGCATAATCTTGCATTTTCAGGTGTTGAATTTCAACTGCCAAACCTTAGACAACCCCTCTAGCCTTTGGATATCCTTCTGCATCTCACTGACACCTTAGTCGCTATCTGTCCTACCACAGAGCTTCGTGTCATCTGCAAAGAGAGAGGACTTGCCCCGGATTCCCTCTCCAGTGTCACTGATGAACATATTGAAGAGAACGGGACCCAGAACAGATACCTGTGACACCCAAATTGTGTGACCGGTATCCCGTCAACTGTGCGCGGGGAAAATGGCGAAGGAATCTGGGTGAGGCAATTAGGACAGATGCCAACAGGACAGTCGAGGCTTCAGTGTGGTGGTGATTGTGGGTGGACAGCAACATGGGGCTCTAACTCTGGTCCCCTCTAATGTGTGCAGGGTGGGGAGTGTTTATATTTATTTGAGCGGGGTGCAGTGGGGCGCAAAGCCCCACTGCAATAGGGCCAACATGCAGTGCAACCATCCAGGTGTGCGATGTAATTCCCTGTCATACACCTTGCTGTTGCCCATTTTCCCACACCCCAATCACCCTCGGCGAAATTGTTTTTGCCCTATTGTGGGTATCCACTCATGACCTCCCTCTTTTCCGATTTGACCTCGTTTACCACCACCCTCTGCTGTCTCTCCTTCAACCAGTTTCCTATCCATGTTAAATAAAATATCACGCATATTTTTTACCGTTATATCATTAGCATATGTCACAATTATATCTGATATGATCACCATTTGCCCACCACACTATATGGCATTGACATACCGCAACTGAATAATTTCCTTTCTAACTTAGTGGCCAAAAATAGGTTAAATGGCATCTTGTAACCAACAAGCCAGACCTTTGAGTAAGGGCTGTGCAGCTGCCCAGTGCCTGTAGACCAGCTAGAGCAACTTTGCACATTGCAGGTACCCTACTGCACACTGACACCAAGCAACACCATCGTCATTACCTTGGATGACTTCCGACCTTTGGTTGTAGCACCTTGCCTGCACCTAACATTTTAGAGTACCTACAGTGCAACAGTAAGAAATTACTTTCTGGCATTAGTTACACAATATGTCAGAAATAGCACAACACTACAACACATTTCTTTGTAGACCAACTCTTGTCTGGAAGAGCCATGCTGCCTATCGAACATTTATGCAGTTTGAATGGACTCTGATCCTTGATTGCCAAATCAAAGACCCCCAGACCCCTTTTTTCTGTAATTTCTATTTCTGCCTAGTAGTTTGTCCCCAATCTCCTTCAGGTCCCACAAGGTGCTTAAAAGGGGTATAAACGTAGAAGCAGATTCTGGGTTTAGGATCTCTAAATGAAGCCTAGTTTCAAAACATATATTAAACACCGAGGGGCTCCACATTAGTGTGGTAATAACACTAAAGCACAGGCACCTTCTAAAGTTGCATTGAGCATGCTCTTAGTATGTCAGCAATTCTAGCAGTGTGCTGTAATGCAACTGTGCTAAACAATCTTTGTAAACCAATCATCTGTATTAAGGGGTCTTAACCGGCTACTGACTTCTCTTGGAAAACATTAGAAAAGACAATATTTACAGACTATTCAACTTTTATTTAATACATTTACAGTAGTTATCTTCCATGTATTCTTTATTACTGGAGAAATTTGCCTAAAAGCAGGACCTCTGTCATTTGCACTGCATCTGCTCCTGTTGCTTGTCTGCTCATGATATCATAACCTTTTGTTTATGACAACAAAATATGATGCTGAATGAAAGATAATGGTATTATAAGCAGATAGTTATGTAGCAGCAGCAGTAGGAAAAGTTCAAGGGGCTAAGATGACAGTTTAAAGGGAATTTCCTTATATTTTTTATAGTTGACTGTTTTATCCCCAACCTTACACTTACCTCCACCTCCTCCTGTTCTCCAGTGACATACCTCCCAGCTGCCCCTCATACACCTTCCAGCTCCCAGCCAGCTTCGGTCCAGATCCTGTCCATCTCCCTCATTGCACCACGGCTTTCTCACTCACAGTGGGGCTCCAGTTGGATAGTCATATGTTGCCAGCTGGAGAAAACAACCAAAGGTGGAGGAGCTGATGGGGAAGGTCATAGTGGCTGTCGGTGGCTCTAAGGTGGGTGGACAAGTGGAGCCACTGTCATTCTTGTGTGCATGGATTTAAACCCTGCAATTCCTCTCACCACCAATTCTTTCACTATATGCACCATCTTTTGGGCACGAGTTGGTTGATGTGTAGTCAACCATGTCAATGACGTCACTACTTCTGTTACAGTAGGCACTTGAGTATCAGAAAGACCAGCTCTCTTCCCCCCATGCTTTGTGCCCTAGACCCCAAAGACCCATGGTAGGGAAGTCAGGATCAGTGGACTCAATTCCAGGTCTTCCCACATGGTGCTCCAAAACCAACCAGCACTTCTATGCCAGGAGTAAATTCCCTAATAAATAAACAATGTAAAGGGGTTTTAGATAGAAAAATTGTACAATACAAGCTGCAGGATGACTAAATACAAAGGTTCTCCCAGAAGTTTCAGTAGCCCTGTAAACACAAATTTTAATTTCTTGTTTCCAACACATTTAAACTGGGCTACCTGGATGACTTTGCAGTAGTGCCCTGTGCAACAATGTTGGCAGCCTAGCTTCTGAAGCAAGGTCTGGTCTCAGTTGGGTGGTCCAACAGACCCAAGCATCAGATGGGTAACGCAAGATATTTCACTCTTTACATGAGACATAACGATTGGTGTGTGCTGTGTTAAGGCACAAGAACACTTGGCAAACCAAAAAGTGAATTTTTTGTTAGGCAGGTATGACACCTTTATTAAGCTAATGTATGCAAACTTAAGAGACCTCCTAATGTCTCTTCATCAGTTACTGTACACAATTTAAGATGGAACTTCTTTTATAGGGATTTCATTGTAAGCACATGAATATATGAATTATGATCAATTCATCTGTGTGTTTATCTATGTGTGACCCTCAGCAAGCCATTTAACCTCTCCAGTGCTCTCAGTTCATCCCAGAAAATAGGCATTGTGCCTACTGGGCCTTACCCAGTTACCAAAGAGAAAAAGAACACAAAAAGTACCCCAGTTTTTGTCTCTTCTCCCTCTCAACAATATCAGCCACATGTAGTGCTGGCCTGGGAGAATACGGTATCACATGGTCACCCACAACATCTAATGCTGCCTCAGCACTCCACAGGTGACACCACTGTAGTGCATGAGCTGAAACGTGTCCCCCCCAGAGTCTGGCTCAACACTCCCTAGACACCATTGTCCCCAGGATGTGGAGCCAGGTTAGGAGCAGAAACCTGAGTCTCCCACATGGCAGTGCATGTGTTACATCTGGTGCAATCAGGCCAGGCAGGAGGCAGCCTCTTGTCCCAGAGAGTTGGTCGTACCATGCTAGGGAAGAGGCACATTGTTGTAGCAAGCCAGTGTCAATTAAGTCCACAATTTCATTTGCCAGCAGTACTATCATAAGCTGTAAGATAGAGCGTTCAAAGCGACAACCAACTGTAGGTGCTTCCTAACTGGCAAGAAGTCAACTGGCCCAGTCCTCCTTGGTCTGATGAGGCTGGGCTGTTTCTTTGAATGTCTGTCCCTCCTCTCCCATCTGTCTAATTCCATCTGTCACCTACATAAGGCGATTTGTCAGTCTATATGGGCAAGCATTTCTCCTGTTGCTTTTTATTGGGCCAATCTATTAAACATTAATAGACCAAGGTTTTTTGTCATAACGGTGATCGCCCGGGTGAAGTGACATTAGCAAAAGTTTTTTTTGGCGATTGACTCCCTGGCGCACAGCAACACGGAGCTGGGTCTTGGATTTTTATTGTTTATGTGGGGGGCTGTGCCTCCCACACCCCCCTACTTAAAGATTCTCAACTCCGGGGGGGTGCATGTTGGGAGGGTGCAACTCGGGGTAAAATAAAAACTTGGGCTGGGCGCAACAGAAGGTACCTGTGCCTGAACCCGAACCCGGCACCATACCTGCTGCAGCCATTGACCAATCCTTGATGCCATGATGCAGCTCAGCAGCTCACCACAGCACCACCCCCTACGGCCCCTCCATCCCCTCCCAGGCCACACTCGTCGTGCTCGCTCCCCCTCGCGCGCATAGATGTATAGCGACATTCAGTTGCTATTTCGCCAACCACCACCATCCGGTCACCCAGCTTCCCAAATTGCCCCATCCACAGGTGCCACGATTGAGTTGCCCTTTCAACAGGCACCCAATCATGGTTGCCATCATCACGGGATACCATAGACCAGTATGTTATTGGACCCAGTTTTGTAATGATATCTATAAATATGTCAAACAAGACAGACTTTGATTATTTTTAAATTTAATATTCTTCATAACTTATACTATACTCCTCAGAAATTATACCAACTGGGTAAACTTTCTTCACCTGTTTGTACTCATTGTGGCCAGGCTCAGGGCACTTGGTACATGTGCTGTGATGCTGCTAGCAAATTCAGCCTTTTTGGAACTCTAGTTGCCAGTTCATAAGCCCCCTTCTGGGCTTTACAACCTATTTTACAGTTGCCTTAAATCTTATTTATCAGATAAGCTGTCCATGTCCAGATGTGAAGGGTTTTACTAATTCTGGTCTCAGCTTTTAAAGTGTTATCATTCCTTAACTGCCCTGTTTCTGATGAAGGACTCTGTGTAGTCTGAAAGCTTAAACAATTTGTAAAAACTATTTGTTGGTCCAAGAAAGGTGTCAAACCACCCGTTTTGTTCATCTTTTTGTACAAGGACCAATATGACAACTACCATTTTTCTTACATCACAGATGATCCCGTATTCTGCCATCTAAAATGGCAGCTTCATAACATTAGGAAAATAAAAGTTCAGCTGGATAGTGACATTTATTTCCTGACTAAATGCAAAAAACAAAATACTGTTTCTAAGGGCCTTACTATCTACAATCCACTAAGAACCACTTATAATTCAAAATATGCTGAGCGTCTCTGCCAGAGGATGTCTGAGAAACTGAGAACCCACCTCATTCACAATATATACTCTAAGAAAGTTCTTTTGAAGAAAGAGTTTGAAAGAATTTCTGATATACTTAAGTCAGAATAAGAAATCCTGAAAGAGATCCACGTACACAACCAGAAAACATTACAGAGAGCCATGTTCCACAAGGACAATGAGCTACATGCCCTCCAACAAGCTGCACATTACAACAGCAGGAAAGAAGACTACAACAACACAGAACAACAGGATAATACAGCTGAAGATATATCTGCTCCTAATTTATCCAGCCACACACTGACCACTGCAGAATTATCTGTACTCTCCAAGGGACTTTCATTCTGCCCAACAAAGGAGCTTGACAAAATACAGTTCTGTGGTGAACTAGAAGAATATTTCTGTAGAGTGAGACTAAGGGAATTCTTTCACAAGGAACATGATACCAAGGATGTCAACATTCCATTGGCAAAGCAAAAGAAGTCATCTGCTTCCCCCCCCCGAGATGCAATACCAAACTGAACATTTATATTCAGAGTTTTCATCAGAGTCAATTGCCAGATACTTAGCAAAGAAAAACAAATCCACTATAACCTCCCCCCATTAGAAAGGAGACCAATACAGTCGCTGAAATCAAACCATAACGTTGTTATAAAGAAAGTTGATAAAGGCTCTGCAGTTGTGATCTTAAACCATGATGACTATATTAATGAAGCCAACAGGCAATTAACAAATCACATCTACTACAGTGAACTGGCTTATGATCCAACTGCGCACTATACCAAAGAACTATGGGACATTATCAGATTGTTTCCTAGGCATGTCCAGGACAGAATAACTCATCTCATCCCTGATGACCCAAGGCCAGGAGCATTCTACATGCTGCCTAGGATCCATCAATCTTGGAATCTAGGGAGACCTATAATATCTGGGAATGGCACCTTAACAGAGGGAATCTCTGTTTTTTTGGAAAACATTTTAAAACCGCTTGTCATGTAAAGGGACAGTTATATTCAGGACACCACACATATCTAGTATAAACTGTCTGGCTTTATGGATTTACCACCTGATACCATCTTAGCCATGATGGATGTGAACTCTCTATATACTAATATCCCACATAAGAATGGCATTTTTGCATGTACTAAATACCTATAAGAAAAAGGACATCATCATGATATCCACCCTAAAGTCATTACAAGACTTATCAAATGTATTCTGACCCACAACAACTTCAGTTTTAATTGTATACATTATGTTCAGACTACAGGAACAGCAATGGGGACCAGGATGGCTCCACAGTATGCCAATCTTTTCATGGTAAATTTGGAGGAGGATTTTCTGAAACAATGTACACATAAACCACTTGTTTACTTCCAATATATTGATGATTTACAAAAGGTACTCACTCAAAGAATTTCAGCTGGAATTTAACTGCCTCCACACTTCTATTAAACTTTCCCTGGAATACTCTGACATCAGTGTTAATTTCCTGCACACCAGTTACCATCAAAGAAGGAACCCTTCAAACCTGTATTTACAGGAAACTGACAGACAGACAGAGATACTTACACAACAACAGCAATCACCCAAAGCACATTAAAAATCAGTAATACACAGTCAAGTGCTTCGCTGTCACCGAATCTGTTCAAGTGAAGAGGACAGAAATAAACACCTGGCCACACTAAAAACAACATTTATTGGGCAGGGACACTACTCTACAGAAATTGACAGAGCTGTGGACCTTGCCACACTTACGCCAACAGAACAACTCCTACAATATCAAGAAAAGGCCACCACCAACCAGATACCCTTGGTTGTTACATACAGTCCTGATCTAGAGCCCTTACGTAAAATCATTGTGGACCTCCAACCAATATTCAGTGAGGATAACACCTTGACACGTATCTTCCAAGAACTACCATTACTGTCTTTCAAACAGCCATCTAATTTATCTAACCTGATTGTCCCACCTAATTTATCTAACCTGATTGTCAGGAGCAAACTTCTGGCCAAAACAACAGAACGCTAGGTGGCACTAAACCTTGCAATAGTCCTAAATGTAAGACAAGTGACCATATTTCCAGCTCAGATTCTATCAGCACCCCCCGAATAAAGAATTCAAAATACAGGGGAATTATACATTTATTTCAGCTTTTGTTTACCAGGTAATTGTCATGAGCCAAGGCTCTTTTTCAGACAGGACCCGGGACAATATATCCAGGTGTTACAATTACAATATATAAATACAATACAAAAATGACAACAAATACAATAAGTATTACAAACAATTCATAACACTACATTACTAAACAGTGCATTACAACAACAATTATAATAAGTTAGTAACATTCACATTGCAGTTTACTCATACAGTATTTTTCTAACCTAGATTTAAAAACCACATGACTAATGTCTTCAGAAAAGGTTGGTGGCAGGCCATTCCAATATTTTGCTGCCATAAATAAAAAGGAATTCTCTCCCATTTTAGTTTTCCTTTTTGGAATTACTAACTTAATAGTTGTAGTTGATCTCAAAGATCTTTTTATCTCCTTAAATTGATAAAACAAATATAAAGGGGATTTGGTCTTTTGTCTCATAACATTATCCGTAAGACAATTTAAATTATACTCAATGTTAAACTTTGGAGAAAGCCAATCAATTAACTGATACAATAAACGATGATGGGTGTAATATGGTACTTTAAGTACAAACCTGCATATACTATGAAATGTAGTAGTTAATAATGATAGATCTGCTTCTGTGGTACTAGAAAAAAGAAATGAATTATAATTCATAGTTGGTTATTGTACACTTCTAACAATAGCAATATGAGCCTGCAATGTCAGGCAATTTAGGAATCTAAAGAGTACACCTAATTTCTGATTAACCTTTTTGCAAGATTGTACATGTACATCTAGGAACATTGTTTTATTACATCCAATGCAAGAAATGTCCACATATAAGTTATGTGGGGGAAACCGGGCAATGCCTTCGAACCAGAATGAACTCACATAGACATGACATTAAAATGAAAAATACTGTAAAACCAGTGGGACATTTTTCTCAATCTGATCACTTAATTTCTGACTTGTCCGTCCTAGTTCTTAAGGGGCACTTCAGGAATGCACATGAGAGGCGAGCATATGAGGTCAAATTTATTTACCTTCTTAATACATCTATCTGTGGTATGAATATGTACCTTGGCTTTATGTCCCATTACACAATCTGAACTCCAACTGCTGTTTTCTTCTCAGCTTTATACACAGAGACATACTGTTGTGCTGACCACACACAAACACACACTGTCTCTCTCGCTCTCTGTTGTTGTTTTTTGGTTTTTCAGAATTCTGCTGTCAAATGCATTCAGTGTTGTTAGAATTTGTAGGATGCACCTGTACTCTGGTTTCAGCCTATGCCTCAAATCATATTTATTGGATAAGATGTCCATGGGCCAGTCTGGTGTTGCTGAAGGTTGAGGTGCTGGATGCCACACCTCATGCCATGCTGGCGACCCGGGTTCAGACATGAGCCCGGGCCACCAGGGGTCGGCAGAGGAGGGATAGGATCGAGCATCTGGAGGACTGCTCTCCTATACCAAGGAGGGATCCAGGGAACCATAGCTCTGTAGCGGCCCCTGGTGATGACCAGGGGCCACTACCAGACTGGTGGCAACTTAAGGTGGCAGAGTGCAGCAAGACATCGGCATGTCAGTGCCCGGAGGTCCTTGCGTGCCGCACTCCGGAACCAAAAAACATTGAGAAAAATATGTGAGCAATCTCTGCAGCTAATGGCTGTGCCCTGCACCCCTGGACCAGAGAGAGGCACCTGTCCAGGGTACAGTGTGATGTTGGCCCGTCCCTGTGTTCCGTGGGTTTGTGTGGCCCGTGCACATGACCGGGTCGGGGGGCATAGGCACAGTGGCCGGAGATCGTGGGGCTCGCTCCGGCAGGGAATGCAGATAAACAGAATTAAAAAAAAAGATAAGATGTCCATGTCTGGATGTGAAGGGTCTGGTCTGAGCTTTTTAAGTGTTATCATTCCTTAATTGCCATGTTTCTGATGAAGGACTCTGTGTAGTCTGAAAGCTTAAACAATTTGTAAAAAAATATTTGTTGGTCCAATAAAAGGTATCAAACCACCCATTTTGTTCATAGTTTATAGTTGAAATTTGTATCTTGGGAGCTCATGAGTCTTTATCGACTGGGGAAGACTGGGGAAGAGAAAGCTCAGATGGCTCTTATATCAGCTGTGGCTAAATTGCTTATCCTTCAACACTGGAAGAACTGGGTGAGGGAAATGCTGAATGCTTTGAATGCTGAGCAGTCCATAGTGTATGCTTACCATGCCTTCCATATCTATAGGGCCCGATGGGGTTCTCTTTACTTGTATTTGGTGAGAGATGGATAGAAGGACTATACTTTTAGTTTTGTTATTTTCAGGTGTTAGAGGAGTGACTTGTTGATTTTACTGTGCTAGGGAGTACTTCTGTAGCAGGGTATTGCATGGTTCATGGGGAGTAAGGGGGACAGGGAGGGTATATGTTGTACTGTGGATGATTTGTGGGTTAGTGTTTGGTATATCTTTTTGTATTTCAATTGTATGTATCATAATTTCCCTTGTATTTTTGTCTTGTTTTACTGTTGGGGTTGTTTTTTATGTTAATTCTTGTTAATGTATTGAAGTTCTACTGTGTATCTTGCTTTTTGTAGTTTGTTCTGTTTTTGTATATAAAAAGATTCAATAAAGTTTACCTAATTGCAAAAAAAAAAGACATTAACTGGCTTATTTCAGTACAGCTGGTAGAAGACATAAAACATCACAAAAGTAAATCAAATAAAACTTAAATATTCTCAATGACAGACATCTTGATGTTATCTGATCCTGAGCTGTCCTACTAACTCTTCTGCTTATTTCAGGTACGTCACTGATGCTACTGTTGCAATTTTTGTTGCACTGCTGTTGTTTTTGATTCCTGCTCAAAAACCCAAGTTTAGATGTTGGAGACAAAACTGTTTTGACAGAGGAGGAGTCATATCAGGTAAAGTAAATGCATTTTATAAAGCAGCAGTTTATGATGGCCGTAACAAAGAAAAAAGTATGTAGATGGGTTTAATTCAGAAATGGAGCATCTACGCTCTTTCACTGAATCATGCTTCTGTAAGTTAAATATAACTTAGGTAAAACAGTTTTTTGTTGTCACTTGGTCTGTGGCTTGGAAGAAAAGATGTCTCTGTCCTGCCCCCTGACTCTAGACTTATTGCTGTAGATATCTGAGAGAGAAAAAGAACAGTTTACAGGGTCCAACATTTCTTCCTTTTATGTGAATCACATACCGGGGTGGTCAGTAAGAGGCTAATTCTCAGCTTCATGGATATGATGTGTTAGCATAGTAAAGTACACTGAGACACATTTAAATGCTACAGTATATTTATTTATTAATTAGGTACTTAATGTTCAGAAGGTACACAGAGATATATTTTAGGGTTGAAGCATATTTATTAACTGTTAGGATACTGTATATGGAAATTTGACATTCAGTGTTTAGAAATTATTATTGTCATTAGATCAGCAACCTTTCTGCTTCGTTTTAGATTTTTGATTAGCATTAAGTGTTGGATTTACTACAGTGTATAGATATCTTATATTGAATTATTAACAACAGTTGCCACAAACATAGTATTCTATGAGCTTCATTTTAAATTGTTAACAAATTCTGATTGTTACTTGCTTCCAAATAATGAAATCATTTAATACTTTATTACACCTGGGTGAAAGGGTATTTAAATGTATCTAGGGAGGTTGAAATCATGTTCCCTGAGGCAACCTTGTGGTGAAGCGCTGGGGTTTGATTGTGGCAGGCTGTATCAAGACCGGGGCAGATCTGTATGTTTATATGCTTTTCTAACTGAATAAAGCAAAGGTGTTTTCTGTAAAGAGAAACCTCAAGGAGAGTTTTTTCTTGGTTTATTGGAACTACAAGAAGTTGAGGAGAGTTAGCTTCTTATTGAGCACCCCTGGTATGTGCTATCTTTCTTTATGTGATTCACATAAAAGGAAGAATTTATATATTGAGAACCCTAGCCAGAATACTGTAGGTGAACACCCCCTTTTATTTATTCACAGAGTGCACCTTTTTTTGTCATTGAAAGCATTCTTACAGGATCCATAAAGTAGTCTGTCTCTCCGAACCATACATGTATGCTTTAAAGCTTCTGAACCAGTGCAAAGCATCATAGGCAAGGATGTGCACCATATGTGTGTATGTAGCAGGCCAACAAGGCTTTACCAAAACTAACTTTACCTCTTAAGCAGGCTTCTACATTGATTCCAGCCACAAGTGAGGATGTCTAACTACTATACAGGCATAGGTATCATGCTGCTGAGACTCCTCAGTGTAGAGCAGCCTTTGTCTCAGCCAAGAACTAAGTCAGCTCCAAAACAAGTCTGTACTCTCAGAGGTAGCACACCGGAGAGGCAGTCTGGAAGAAGGAATTATGTAGGATCCATAATGAATGCAAGGAGAGAATAGTTGACCAAAAGGCTTGGTTTCTATGTCCCTCTCCAAACTAGATGTATTCAATTAAGGCCTTGTGACCAGTGCAATGTATCACACTGGCATTTAATCATATTTAAAAAATTTCTTCTGTTAAAAAATTATATATTACAAAAAAAGAAGGCAGTGTGATCGAGTAAATGCTTGCAGCACAGAACTTTGAACTGCCAGTATGACTATTCTAGGCCTGCATCTCAGTTGAGCAAACCACTTGCTCTTCCTGCATGTCAGTACAGTGCCTCCAGCAGTACAATCAACAAGAAGGCTGGCCCGGTGGTGTGGAGCATTGAGGCACTGAACGCCACACTTGCTGTCATGCCAGTGACCCGGGTTTGTGAGTGAACTTGGGTCACCAGGGGTCAGCCAGAGGAAAGGAAAGAGCACCCAGACGACTGCTGTCCTCTTGCAGGGAGGCAATTTTTGTCACCCTGCTGTTGACTGCCAACAAATGGAGGCCTAGTGGTAGGTCAAGCATAGGTGACATCAAAGGAAGGATGCCGTTGGTGTGATGCAAGATTTATGTGGCTTTACACAGCATGTCCCGACATCCATGCTGTGGCAGGTAATCAGGGAAAATAAGGAAAAGTGATGAAGGCTTCATAAAGCCTCACCTACCTTTCCCTTGGCCCGTGCCACCACCTTACAGCCATTCCTCAGCCAGATGTGTTCTCTGAGGTGAGGGGAGGACAGCCCCTTCTCTCTCAGCCCCACCACAAAGTGGAGTTGTGGGGGACCCTGGAGAATGGCTAGTTCTGGGGAGGTAGGCTGCCAATAGAAAGGAGGCAGGGATGAGGCTATAGCCACAAGGAAGAAAAAGCTTCATGGAATGAAAGCAAATCAACAAGAAGCAGCTCCCTCAAATGAAATGTTGCATCTTAGCTGCCTTATCCTAGGTAAATAAATACTAACAAATAAAATACAGGAGGGTATTTACTGTACCCCGGTTGATTCTGGGATAGCCATTTTGACAGAAACCTTTAATTTATAAGCAAAATTCCTAAAAAACCAGTATGCAAGTAATAGACAGGCAGCACAGTGCAGTGGTCAGCATACCTCTCAACTGCTATGAATTTTGCATAGCGCTATGATTTTCACACTCAAATTTACCCTTGCTCCGCATAGGTTTACTGATGTTCTTAATAATGTTAGAGCTATTTCTGGACACACAAACTATTAAATCACTAAACTAAGTTGATAGAAACATTCCTTATCACTGACTATATGGGTTCTACTATTTGTATACATTTTATTCTTTAAAATAAGAAAGTGCTCCACATTCTGGCCCTTTGCTATGATTTTTGTAGGCCAGTGCTATGATTTTTAATGCTGAGAGGTTGAGAGGTATGGTGGTCAGAGAACAGAACTATGAATTAGGAGATCCACGTTTGAATTCTCATCAAAAGAACTCACTCAAGCCTTGATTTTTTTTTCTGTCTTCCCTGGTCAAAAATTGAAAAATTAATAAACAGATACATACATACATACATACATAGAAATACTCAATGTGGGAACTTGAGGAGTTCACGTAACCCTCCCAGTGATCTAATCCACCTGATGCATCTTACCTAGGCTATCCTGATAAGATAAATTGTTACAAAATTGCAAGATAAATGTGCAGAACCCTTAATAACTGATGTCTAAATATCTTTGTTCTTGTTCCTAGGAGCAAAGGAACCATTTTGTCCTCCAACACTACTGGACTGGAAGGTGGTTCACCATAAGCTACCCTGGAATGTTGTGTTGCTGTTGGGTGGAGGATTTGCTCTGGCCAAGGGCAGTGAAGTAAGCCATATTTTTGCACTTTGGGTCCAATTTTTGTGTGGGGGGCAACATACATGTAACTTGTGCATTGCTAACCCACTGAGCTCTGCATTATGAATCCACTCCGCACATGATTCATGCTGGCAGCATTCATAGACCATAGCCACCCCTGTACAGATGTGTGGAGCACTGTAATGTGTGCAGAGCCATGCCAGGCACCATGCTAGCAATGGAAAGCTTGGACTTTCCACAAAGTGGATCCCTTAATTCACTTTAACAGGAGCTCATGGCATACATCAGTCCCTACCCAAAATGGCTATCTCCACAGGAAACTGACTAATATGGGGTGGCTACAATTAACTCTGCTTCTTTTTTAGTAGTACTTCTTGACATGTTAGCAGTGTGTATGCAGGAATGTGTTTTCAAGAGCACACCAGCAGCCACAAATTACCACACTGGAGCAAAACATTTAAAGACTTTTTCTGTCTTCAGTTTGCTGCTTGCAACCCAATTTTTGAAGAACCTCCACATTTATAATAGTCCTGGCCAGTTAACAGTGAATGCGGGAGCATTTCCCTAAAAATGGAAAATGGCAGGCAGCACAGGTGGTAATGTTAAAAATTTCTTCTGCCCAAAAAGTGCCCTGCAAAAACCAAAATTCTCAATACTGAAAAAAACTAAATAGAATTGCATTATCATTTTGGTGATCTCACTTGATGGTTTGGTCAAGTTTAAAAAAAAACAGTTGTTCGTATTTTGCATAATTAGCCGATTGTTTCACACATTTTGCAGTTCTTTTCCCTTCAGAGTAAAAAGCTTGTGAAGTTAAAGTAAAATTAAAAAAAAATTCACACAACTCAGCATCAAATATGTAGATCTGCAATAAATGAGATTCTTCATTGCACAAAACCATTATAGATGATGGAACTGTTGTAAAATAAATCCGTACTTCCTCATGTTACTGGGATCTGGGGTTCGGGGGTTTTATTTGGCTCCTCAAGGCAGGTGGGCAGCTAAGGAAAGGTTCAGCTATAATAAGCTACAGGAATGGTATGATGTTTGACACTACCATGGAGTAAGTGTACTTACTGTTTTAATTTCACTTTTTATTAAATTGTTTTATTTTTAAGGTATCCGGCCTCTCCCAAATGGATAGGTGAACAGATGACCCCGTTACAGTCGATCCCTTTCTGGGCCATTGCAATCATTCTTTCTCTCCTGGTTGCTGTCTTCACTGAATGCACCAGCAATGTAGCTACGGCAACCCTCTTTCTGCCAGTTCTGGCATCTATGGTAAGATAACATTTGCTGTTTCTACAGTTATGGTTTTAAGTGACTTGCAGGCCTGCCACTAGTTAGGCAAGTTAAACAGGAACATAGTTGGGTAGCTAGCTCTGTGGGGCTCTTATTTCTGTAAATGATGCAGCTGTAACTTTAGCAACAAATTGGCTTATTCCCAGAGTAATGATTTGTTATTACAGGAATAATGCCTGACAGGGTGGGTGTTATGCTGGGATAACATCCCACCTCGGGTGGTTGGGCCCAAGGTCACTGGCCAAGGGCGTCCAACACCCGAGAAGGGATGTTATCCCAGCATAACACCCACCCTGGAGGGCACTATTCCTATTATACAATGGCTCGTTGTTTTATACAGAAAAAAAATTATTTTAAAGAATTTTATTTAGTGTTTAAAAATATTTTTTTTAAGAAAAGAAACAAACAAGCTGCTGCTCAAGCATATCATCAGCAGGGATGTTATGCCAGGATAACATCCCTGCTGTGATGGCCAACTGACCAATCAGAAGCCAGGATTCTTTCTTGCCATTGTATAATTTTTTTTAAACTGGAACACCAACATTTCTTATGTCAAAAAAAGGATGACGTCCATCCCCATTTGGAATAGACATACTAGTGTACTGACAAAGTTAATAGGTTTTTTTTTCCTGATTTGGCAAAGATGATCATTGACATGGACTGGAGAAAACTCAAACTTCAGAAAGATGAAGGGATGATGATGATAGAGTCGCTGGGAAGGGAAAACCCACAAAAAAAATGCTCTGCTAAAAAATGTTCACCCTGAGAGTCCTATAATTACAGGATCAGGTCGTCTTCTGTGGTGTGTCTCTGAGACAGTGTAACTAAACAGCTTCCCAAAGGTTCTTTAAGGCAAAAACTACATTAAGTACTATGCCAAGACTTTAGGTCTTACATTATGGAAAACTACCAGTGAAACCTGGAAGAGCATTTGTGAGACTGTCCTTCAGGATAGATGACTACTGGCCCATGAGTAACAGATCTGGCTCACATTTAGGGCTTGGACTCTGAGAACCCTACAGTTTGTATTTATATTTATATTCACATTTAGGCTATATGTTCAGATTTCAAGGGGATCGGGGGGGGGCAGTTACAGCAGCGGGTATTACTAATAAATGCAAAACTATCCATCTCCAGACTAGACGACGTATTGCAGCCGGCAAAACAAATGAAAACTAATGTGCACATTTACAGAGATTAGAACATGTATTAAAGAATCAGGTCTCCATCTGTGCTGTGTCACTGAGACAGCACAAAAATGCCCCTGTTCTTGCTAACTTGTTTTTTCATAAATTTAGCATCAAACAAGCAAAGGAATGTTTCAGTGTTCAGATGTTTTTTTGGGGAGCAACAGTCGATAACAGAAGACGCATCCAGTAATTTTGCTAACATCATGGGGGGGGCAGTGGTGTAAGGAACTGCATAGTGGCAGCACTGAAATGCTCACCTAGTGTGAACTACTTCATTGGCTCAGAGGCAGGCTGGTACAAGAAGCTGTCTGGGTACATGCTGGGTCAGGCTGGTGTGAACTAAGTGCTATTTAATGTTACAGCTGTTGCTGGAGAACATGTATCTACAGAAGTAGCTCAGCTTCACAAAGTCTCAGATCCTAACCAGAACTGCGGCAGAACTGTGACTTCTCATGACTTCTGAACTAAGAGAGTCTGCTGCTAGTTTAAATGGCAGGCAAGGTGGCTGTCTCGGTACTGAGTTTAACCATTTGATTAAATTTGAATCCATAGGACAATGACTCCTGCAATGCAACCACAAATGATGATCTGATGCCAGAATGATGATACAACAGCATCCTGGCATCACTTCAGTAGTACAACAAGGCTGTGATATCTCTGTTTTTGTATGGGAAAAGTGACCAATCATACACTATAAATCACTATCCCAACTATTTGAAAATAATGGGATTTATATGCTCAGTTTATCCATCAATGATCTGGCATGTAGAAGAACCACAGACACATAGAAGTGCACCAACAGAAGAAGGTATTGCAGTCTAGCAAGTCTGCCTGATATAAAGCCAGTCTGGTGGTGCTGAGGGTTGACGTGTTGGGTACCACACCTCATGCCACCCTGCTGACCCAGATTCAGGAGCAAATTCAGGTCCTGAGGTTCAGCAGATGAGGGAGAGGATTGAGCATCTGGAGGACTGTGTTCCTCTCTCAGGGAGGGGGGCTGGGTCCCGTTGCACTGCTCCGAGACTGCTACCACAAGGAGGCATGGAGGCAGGGCAGTGACAATGACAAAGTCTGCGGATGGTTGGTTGCAGGGTGTGTGGTGTGTGCATGCCTCCACATGCAGGTGCACTTGCACTCACTGTATGCCATCTGGTCAAGGTGGAAAATGGAAAAAAAAAAAAAAAAAACAAGCCAACGGATGATGCCAGAGCTCATTCTCTGCCAACTCCACCACCCTGGGACTCCCTACAACTCTGGTTGTGTGCCCCGGGAGGCAGAATGATGCCCCTCCTAGCACAGGGGGGTAATCCATGGGGAAAACTGTAGGTGAGTCCTGGAGGGAGCTGGAGTTGGCAGGAGTGGGCTGCAGCAGAAGAATCTTAGTGGGGAAAAAAGTCTGCCCAGTGTGGAAGTATATTCCACTTATAGGTTCATGTCATCCACCATCCCTCCTCGGCCCCCTCACCTGCTTCCTCTTATGAAAACCACAACTGGGATTTGGCCATACCAGGCTATAATCTGTTTAGAAAGGACAGGGAGGGTAAAAAAGGAGGGGAAGTGTTCCTTTATGTCAGGGAAACATTAAATCAACAGAGATCCAGGGGCTACAGAAGGGGTCAGAGGTACTGTGGGTTGCACTTGATAAGGGAAATGGTGCCACCATTCGCACTGGGGTGATATGCAGACATGCTTCACAGGGGGAGGAGTTAGATAAGGAAATGATGGAAGCCATTGGCATAATGGCAGAAAAGAGGGAAATGCTGCTAGTGGGAGAATTCAATATACCAGATATGGATTGGAATCTTCTCACTGCAGCTTCAGCTAGAAACAGGGACATCCTGGACTCCCTACTGGAGTCATTCCTTAGACAACCAGTCAGTGAACCCATGCGTGATAGGGATATACTGGATTTAGTACTTACAAATGGAGACAGTGTGGCCGACATCAAGTTGGGAAGTCACCTGGGGACCACTGATCACCGTACAGTGTGGCTCAATATAATGAGAAAGGCAGATTCCAACCACACTAGAGTGAGAGTCCTGGACTTCAGGAGGGCAGATTTTGTAAAAATGAGTCAATGCCTAAAGTATGAATTGGCAGGGGGAAATAACCTAGGTGAAGTGGAGAAACAGTGGGAGAAATTAAAGCGAGCCATATTGAAAGCTTCAAACCTCTGTTTCAGGCAAGTGAGTAAAAGTAAGAGGAAAAACAGACCACTGTGGTTCTCTAGGGAGGTGGCTGGAAAGGTAAAGGCCAAAAGAGTGGCTTTCAGAAGATATAAGGAGACACAGAGGGAGAAGGATAGGGAGGTATAGCTGCAGAAACAAAGAGAAACCGGGAACGCAGTAAAGAGAGCAAAGGCAAAAACTGAAGCGAGAATAGCCCAAAAAGTAACAAAAGAGGACAAAACATTTTTCAGGTATATAAGTGAAAAACGGATGAAAAGGGGAAGAATTATAAGATTAAAAAGGGATGGGGGAATATGCAGAGAGAGAGATCAATAAAAAACAGAAACACTAAAATATTTTTGTTCAGTGTTCAAGGTGGAACAAGGTGGGAATGGAGCACAAAAAAGCAGTATACGCTCTGTGATGAGGGAAATGGTCCTTCCTCAGAGGAGAGGGTACTAGAGGGACTTGCTAGTCTGAAAAAAACAAGAGAATGGGACCAGACAGGGTACATCCTAGAGTTCTGAAAGAACTCAGGGAAATACTGGTTTCACCTCTGACAGTACTTTTTAACAGTTCACTAGAAACAGGTGTGGTTCCAGAGCAACGACGGAGGGCAGATATAGTCCTCTTCATAAAAGGAACAACAGAGAGCAGGCTGAAAAATATAGGCCAGACAGTCTGACCTCAGTGGTGGGAAAGTTAATAGAAACTTTGTTGAAGGAGAGGATACTGTTATCAAATGGGTTACAAGATCAGAGACAGCATGTGTGCACAGGAGGGAGGTCATGTCAAATGAATCGGTTAGATTTATTTGATTGGATGACAAAGGAATTAGATCAGGGAGGTGCAGTGGATGTGGCATACCTAGATTTCAATAAGGCATTTTACTCTGATCAACACAGAAGACTACTGAGCTGGGGGACTTAGGAGTGTGTCCAAAGGTGTTAAACTGCATGAGAAATTGGTTAGAGGACAGAAGACAGAGGGTAGTAGTAAACAGAAACATAGGAACATAAAAATTCATGGTAAACAAGGACCACCAGGCTCATTCAGTTTTCCCGTATACCCTACCTATTTTTATGGTGTTCACTCAGAGGAAGGGAGGGTGACCAGTAGGGTGCCACAGGGATCAGTGCTGGGACCGATCCTCTTTAATGTATTTGTAAGTGACATCACAGAGAATCTGAAGGGGAAGGTCTGCCTATTTGCAAATGATACCAACATTTGTAACAGAGTGGACATTCCAGGAGGATGGAAAGGATGGAGAGACCTGAGAAGGGTAGAGGAGTGGTCTAAGGTATGGCAACTTAAGCTCAGTGAGAAAAAGTGCAAAATAATGCACTTGGGGTACAGGAACCCAGCAGCTGAATACAAAATGGGAGGAGTGATATTGACAACAACCAAGCAGGAGAGAGACCTCAGTGTAACTGTCTCAAATAACCTAAAGGTAGCTTGGCAGTGTGACAGTACAGTTGGGAAGTCTAATGGGAGGCTGAGTTGCATAGGGAGAGGGATCACCAGTAGAAGTAGCGAGGCTGTGTTACCTCTGTATAGGTCACTGCTGAGACCTCATTTAGAGTACTGTGTCCAGTTCTGGAGACCATATTTACAGAAGGACACAGACACAGTGGAGGCAGTCCAGAGGAGAGCAACTGAAATGGTGGGGGTCTGCAAGAGAAGACCTATGAGGAGGGATTGAGGGAATTCAGTATATACACCCTTGAGGAAAGGAGGATGGATATGATAGAAACATTTAAATATATAAATTGGGTAAATAAGGTGGAGTAGGGAGTATGTTTCAGAAGCAAATGTGTTCAGGAACAAGGGGACATGATATGAGGCTGAAGGGGGTTAAATTCAGGAGGGATATAAGAAAGTTCTTCTTCACAGAAAGAGTGGTGGATCACTGAAACAGATTGCCAGGTTTGGTGGTTGGAGCAAAAACGGTGGAAGGATTCAAGAAAGCATGAGGTAGACATAATGGAATCTTAGGGGAAGAGAAACAAGGGCATGTGGAAGAACCGGAGATCCTGTAGGGTCTATGGGGATACTGTAGGTAGGGTTAAATGGGCAGACTGGGATGACCAAGTGATCCTTATCTGCTGACAAATTCTATGTTTCTATGTTTCCATTTCTTATCTCACCCCCTCTTGAAGTTCACCATGGCTTTTGCATCCTTGCACCTCCCTTTCCATAAAATAGTATTTCATAGCATCCTTCTAAATTTACCCTCCTGCTAATTTGCTGCTGTTTTCCCTTGTGTTCTTGTTCACCCTGGTCATGAACAAATTAGTAGAGTCCACCTTGTTAATGCCCCTCATGTATTTGAAGGTCTCTATTATGCCCCCTCTCTCCCTCCCTCCTTCTTGGTCTTCAGTGAGCACATGTTTAGGTTTTTCACTTTCTGCACGTACATATTCCCCTGCTGCTCTTGTATCATCTTTGTTGCCCTTCTCTGCATTGCATCAAACTTGCTTATGTCCATCTTCAGGTAGGGATTCCAAAACTTGACAAAGTACTCCAGGTGTAGCCCCACAGGGTTTTCTACAGGGGCAATATAAGCTCCTTCTTCCTGCTTGTGAATTCCCTACCTGTTGTAACAGTTGTGGAATTCCTATTCCACAAGAAACTAATGGTACCTCATAGTCGTGAGTCACCAGGTGGGAGATCCAGCAGAGAAGGTAGGATCTTGCTATATAGGAGGTCAAACACTGTATAAATCAAAAACATTCCATGAGCATATTATTTGTACCACATGGCATAAGCTAAGAGGGAGGAAGAGCAACTGCTTACACACCCCATAGAAACATAGACTTTGATAGCAGATAAGGACTGCCTGGCCCACCTAGTCTGCCCATTACCCTACCTATTGGATAAGCTACAGATCCTAGTTATCCAACAGCCTACTTTCTCTTACACCCCACTATAATTGCCTTATGTCTGCCCCATGCATTCTTGAATTTCCTCACTGTTTTTGACCCCACAACCTCCTCAGGAAGGCCATTCCATGCATCCGCCATCCTCTCCATGACAAAATACTTCCTTACATTGCCCCTGAGCCATCCCCCCCCCCCTCTATCTTCAAACTGTGCCCCTTGTTCTTACACATCTCTTTCTAAAAGACGCTACCCTTTTGGACTTTGTTGATTCCCTTGAGGTACTTGAAAGTTTCTATCATGACCCCCCTCTCCCTCCTTTCCTTGAGGGTATACATATTAAGCTCCTTTAGTCTCTCTTCATATGATTTCTGGTGCAGTCCCTGCACCATTTTAGTTGCCCTCCTCTGGACTGCCTCTATCCTGTCTATGTCCTTCCAGAGATGGGGTCTCCAGAACTGCATACAGTACTCCAGATGGGGTCTCACCAACTGTCTGTACAGAGGGATGACAACTTCCTGTTTTCTACTGGTGATGCCTCTTCCTATGCATCCCAGTATCCCCCCAGCCCTCCTTACTGCCTTTTCACATTGCTTGCCTACATTTAGGTCATCTGCTATGACTACCCCCAGGTCCCATTCCATTTTTGTTGTCGTTAATATCTCTATCCCCCCCCTCCATTGTGTACTCTTCTCCTGGGTTTTTGTTTCCCAGGTGCATTACTTTGCACTTCTTTGCATTGAATCTAAGCTTATTTATTTATTTATTTGAATTTTGGTGACTGGGTATGTCCACTGAGACAATACAGTCCTTTTTTCAGGGTCGACACGGGGTCTTGGTAAAATAGCAGAGAGGCAATTGCAAGAATACATTGGTACAAAATACAATGGCAGATAAGGAGATATAGCAAGTACAATGGCAGACATTGAGGTGCAACATAGACAATGGCAAAAAATATAGAGATACGGCATACAGGTATTTACAAAAATTAGTCGAACAAGGGATAAGTACAAAATCACACATGCCCCCACAATGCAAAGCATCATGGGCTGCATATGCAAATCACCACAGAATGTTATGCTGGTCCAACTTAAAGCAGGGAAGGGATAAGTACTCCAAAAACAATAAAAATTTCAAAGGTATATGCAATAAACTTAGAGTAGCAACTAAGAGCTAAAGGAAGAAGGGGGGGGACAGACAATGAGGAAGAGGGGCTACAGGAAAGAATGCATGGATGTAGCTGGTGGAGAAGCACAGAGTTCAGTGAGGGGCAGGGATAAAAGGGGAAGGGAAGGGTGACTCATCAGCGGAAGTAGAAGCAGGATACAGTGACTGAAAGTGAGGCATACAGATTGGATTGAAATGTGGAGAGAGAGAGAGAGAGAGAGAGAGAGAGAGAGGAGCAGGAGAGGACAGAGGTGAGGAGGGAATTCCAGTCTGATGTCACCATAAAAGAGAAAGACCTATGTGCAGTGGTCAGACATAGTTTCAGAGTATCTAGAAGTGGCAGTGAGGCAGATCACAGGGTGTGGGGAGCTTGTCTTCATCGTATAGTCTCACGGAGGCAAGGGGGTGTGAATTTATGGACAATCTTGAACATGAAGCTCAGGGAGGAATACTTCAGTTTTGCCTCATAGGGTAGCCAGCCAAGAGAGGAGAGGATGTCACAGTGGTGAGAGCGGGCATTTTCCCCTAGGGCAAACCTCCCCACCCTATGATAAGCCTGGGTGAGAAGGATCAGGGAGGAGGAATTTGCAGAGATTAGTAACAGAGCACCATACATTAGGAGTGGCAGGAGAGATGCAGTGGCTATCTTATGGCAGGAGGCAGAGGAAAGAAAGGGACGGATGTGATAAAGGAGACCAAGTTTCTGGTACAACGCTTTGGTGACACAGAAGACATGCAGGCTAAAAGTGAAAGCAGTGTCCAACAGGATACCCAGATATTTGAAGGACTGGACACACTCAAGCATATCACCATTGTTCGAGCTAATGCTAAGAGGGAGGAGAGGAGTAAACTGCCATACTTTTGACCATTCCTCCAACCTTGCCAAGTCCCTTCTCATCCTTTCCGCCCCCCCCGTGTATAAACCCTGTTGCAGATCTTTGTGTCATCTGCAAAAAGGCATACTTTTCCTTCCAGTCCCTCTGCAATGTCACTTATAAAGAGATTGAAGAGGACCGGCCCCAGTAGTGAACCCTGTGGTACTCTGCTAGTAACCCCCTTTCTTCGGAGTGGACTCCGTTTACTATTATCCTCTGCTTCCTGTTGTCCAGCCAGTTTTTTACACAGGCCACCACCCTGGGACCCACTCCCAGGCTGGCTAGCTTGTTTATTAATCTTTTGTGTGGGACTGTGTCAAATGCCTTGCTAAAGTCTAGGTAGGCCATGTCCACAGCCCCTCCCTGGTCTACTACTTTGGTCATCCAGTCAAAGAAATCTATTAGATTCATCTAACATGACCTTCCCACTGTGAATCCATGTGAATCCATGATGCCTTGGGTCCTGTGCCCTGCTAACCTCTAGGTACTCAAAAACTCTTTCTTTTATAAGTGATTCCATCATTTTCCCCACCACTGAGGTCAAACTAACAGGCTTGTAGTTACCTGCCTCTGCCTTGCTTCCACTTTTGTGAGTACACGTTGTATATATCTGCAAGTAATGATAGGGTGCCTGGCACCAATATTAAACTATTAGCCATTTTCTAGTTTGGTGGCCATGGACTAGTGTTTGGTTGCCCTGGCTAGCATGTGCCCTGGTGGTCTAATGGCATGCCTTGGACCAGCCTGGTATTGTACAAGGGCCATGTGCCATCATTAAATACATCTGCACATTTTATATTTTAAAAATAGGGGCCACAGTATTGTTACGTGTGTTAGAGCACTCGCTCTTATTTATTTGCTTGCAGAGTGGCAGCTGCATGGCGCTAGGCACCCGAAAGAGACAGAGAGAGAGAACAAGAGAGAGGCATGAGCAGCTAGACAAAAGAAGCACTACCGCACTTAGAGAAGGAGCGGGTCTGGACTATGCCTGCCTCTTGGGGAAGCTTGTATCACTAATGCAGTTGGAAGGGCAGGTTGTAGCCTGTGAGAGAGCAGCAAGAGGAGAGCTCTCAGCGGTGAGAGCGCCGCCGGTTTTCCTACACAGTTTGCAGGCATTTTAGTTGGCAGGTGACAAATACCAGGAGTTTAAAACTAGGGACTGGCAACCATTTAAAATATATTAACCCCAGGGGGTTAGGAAGAAGAAGGAGTCACTGCCACAGAAATTGTGGGGAGCTCCAGGAAACGAGTGCCATCTTAGGCAGCAGCAGGCTGCTGGGAATAAGAAAGTGAACGCTACAAACACTCAAGGAGAGTGCTCTAAATATAACTAATACATTACCAATCAAAGGCCACAGCCAGGATGTTCACAGGCTAAGGAACAGAATCATATTACCATTTTACCACAAGAAGTGTATGTATAAAAAATGGAGTTAATTAAAGCTGTAGTGCCTGAGAAAGTGAGACAGTCCAATTTAAACAGTAAAATGTGCACAATGTTTGTACCAAACCCCTTAACTTTGCCATTTAAGTTGGAACTGTATCAAACTTGGTATGTTTATAGTTGAAGGGTGGGTTTTCTGACAAAAATTGTTCCATCATCTAAAGGGTCAGGAAAATGGAGCCACTGACCTGAAAAGGTAGTATGGTCATAAAATACTGTCTGCAGTCGTGAAGGCATGCAAGCAGGCAGGGGGATGATAAAGGAGGAGCCAGGAGAGGCTATGTGCTTTTGGGCAATACTGTAGCAGCCACAGACACTGCCAGCTATTTCCTGAAATGTCTGTGATATTTCCAGAAATATCTCCTGCTTTCTGCATTTCCACAGAAGGGGCAGCAGACAGAAACTCTTCAGAAATTTCACAAAATATCTGGAAATAGCTGGCAATGTCTGTGGCTACTACTGTAGTTAGTTACTGGAGCCCTTAGGACATCCCCTGGTGGAAGTTCAGACCACAGACACAGTGAATAAATTATTTCTAGCTCAGACAGAAGGGAAATTGTGTATTTATTGGAGACAGGAGTCATTTGTAAGCAGTTTTCTCCTCAGATTTCATAGCAAAAGTTATACAGAGCACTGTGGGTTTTCACACTGGAGAAACTTTAATAAATTGTGACTTGGGGCTCTGCTGATAGAAATTAATTACAAAAAATACAGTAAGATGCAGAAAATAGGTGATCTGATACATTTTATTGGACCAACAGAGATTTACAGAAAATCCTTAAGCTTTCCAACCTAGAGAGGTCTTCAGTAGGGAAATGGCAGGTTTCTTAAAAACAACTCGCTTTCAAATACCCAGAGCAATGTTAGAAGAAAAGTATATTTTACACATGAATGTGACAGACTTGAGAAATAATTAGATGGGAAACACAACCAGAAGTGCGGTACACTACCTGACTGTGAATAGCAACTTTTCAAGGCTGGGCAATCGCAAATTGCAGTGCAAACATTTCCATGTGATTTGCAATTTTTGTGAATCTGGCCCCAGGTATGTTTCTTTTTTCTTTTTCTTTTTCTTTTTTTTAGAAAAGCACAGATATATTCATGTCCTAGTACCCGTGTCCTCACAACCAAAATAAACCACTGCGCTGCTGACAGAACATTTCAAAACAATTTGGCCACCATGTTGTTTTCTTAGCAAGCCACTCATTAAGCCACAATAACAAAAAAAAAGCATGTTAAATACTTCAAAAGTGTTTGTCTGTAAAATCCATATCATTCTCCCTCCTGACCACTTGCCTTCACTCACAACATGCATACCTTACTTGTGTCAACCATGGTATCTTGCTGTCCCTCCTGACTCTCAGACAGTGTGAGAGCTGGCAGTTTTGTAACAGTTGCTCCTGCAGATGGTTGTGTGCTGCTGGCAAGACCAAAACAAAATCGGGGTCTTACCGGTCACCTAGCATAGTGACCTGGCAGGACTCTCAAACACACTGCGGCACAGCAGTGCCCCTAGTGACACTCAACAACAGCACAGCACCCATGGGCAGCATAAGGGACATGGAGAGTCTGTTTACTATAAAAGGACACATTTTTTCAAAATTCTACAATTTTTTTAGACATTATCACAGTTTAGCAACATATACCAATTTTATAACCACAATAACACACTCTGGGGTGTGGGTTAGTCTGCAATAAACACACTTCTAATGACAGTAAGGCACTCAGCCTGTGGCCTTGTGCCTCACTGTGCCCCTAGTTGTGTATCTGTCACAGACTAACCACACCCAATTGTGTGTTATTACTTACTTATGCAACATGCCATTATAAAGTATCCAGAGCAGGCTTGGAATTTTTAGTCAGTTGGTCAGTAATTTCATACTGAGGATTTCATTGTGGCCCATGCTGCTGCAGGATTCCAGGAAGGAATCACCTGGCATTGGTGCTGAGGAGTGGAAACAACTTGCTGTCCACACTCAGGGCCAGGACTTGGGAGAAACAGAATATCTGAGTATAAAAGGAGCTGAACAGCTAATTTTGGGAGATTCAGCGGGAAGACAAACCTGAATGTATTTAATTTATATTTATTTATTTAAAAGAGTTTTGCCAGGAAAGACAACCGTGAGCCAAAGGCTCATTTCCAGATGCATCATGGGGGAAAGGGGCAGGGGAGTAGTAAATAAGATAACACAGTATGGTATACAAAATATATACAATGAGAGAGACAAAGGCTCTTCAGTAACATTAATCACAATGTCAAGGAGACAACAGAGATGGTGTGTCACACAGTGCAGAATAGCAACCAGATTACCACGAAGGAAAGGAAACAATAGGGGTGAAGAGGCATAGAGATGATTAGATCAGTAAGAACAGCAATGATGACAGGCAGAAGGGGGAAACATAATATAATAGTAAAAAGTAACAGAGAGGAAAGGGGGAAGAGAAAGAGAGGGAAGAGAGGAAAGTGGGGTAGGAGGACTGGCAGATAAAAACAACGTTTTGGATAAAGTGGGGAGTAGGTATTGAGGATGGAACAGAAAAGTGGGGCAGAGAGAAGGAGGAAAAAAAAAACTTAACGGCATTGACAGGATGGTGCAGTGTGGACCTGGAGGAGAGATGAGATAGAGCGCTTAGAGGGGGCAGCACGGGTAGCTACCAGAAGGGAGTTCCAGAGATAAGGAAGGTGATATGAAAAACCAGACTGACCAGCTTGGGATTTACGAAAAGGAACTTGAAGTGAGCAGGGCCCAGAGGAATGAAGAGCGTGTAAAGGGAAGGAATTAGGAGAGAGAGGAGCACTGAGGTATGTAGGGAGAGAAGCTAGCCAGAAGTTAGAGATAAAAGAGGCGCAGTGAGCGAGTCGGTGGTTACTTAAGGAAGGAAAAGATAGCTGAGTGTAAAGGGAGCAGTGGTGGGTACGCACAGGGCAGGCCAAGGCAAAATAGCAAAATGAGTGGAAAAGGGGATCCAACTGGACGAGGGAGGTTTTAGAGGCAGCACCATATACAATATCACTATTATCAAAAATAGGCAGGATCATCTTAGAGAGAATTTCATGACATACAGCTAAAGGGATACTGCTTTTATTCCTGTAAAGGGCGCCGATTTTTGGGTGCAGTTTTTTGTATATGGCGTCAATATGTATTGAGAAGCTAAGGTGACGGTCAAGCCAAATACCGAGGTATTTAAATGAAGGAACATCATTAATAGGACACCCATCTAAGGTGTGGAAGGAGGGAAGGGGAGGGAAGGAAATTTTGAGAGCTTTTGCCGACTTCCAAAACACATGGAAACAGTTTTTTTAGCATTAAGGGATAACTGGTTTGATTTGAACCAAGTCTGAATACAGTTGAAATCACGTTGTAGATTGGATGATAACTCAGCAAGAAGGGACCAGAGGTAAATAGGATGGTATCGTCTGCATACATGTGAATGGATGCAGAGGGGCAGACAGAGAGGAGGTCATTAAGGAAAATGAAGAAGCATAAGGGACCAAGTACAGAACCTTGGGGAACACCGGTGTGAATCTGGGGTGAAGGGATCAGTTCCTGATCAGAGGGAGTCCAGCCTAGAGGTCTACATCCAGACAGGGCCTGGGGAATTAACTCTCCCACAGTAAGCCTAGCCTATAGGGATTGCATGTATCCCAGTGCTAGGGTCCATAGGGCAGTAGATGAGAACAGGCAGAGTTATAGTTATTGCCTGCTGCAAGTGGCACCTGATCCTGCAAGCTCATTCAGCCTGCAACCAACAAGTTCAACACAGCATTTTACAGCTCCTGGGTCATCTTCAAGAACCAGACACTAAAGTTCATTGCTATCTCCGGAGTGTCCAAGATTTTGCCATCTAAATTCCAGAGCTCTTCAGGAAAGTGGTACAGTACTTTCAAATGTATTTTTGCAGGACTAGTTCAAGAGGGACACTATCTGCCCTAGAGGGATTTGAGATTCCTATTTGCTACAAAAAGCACTACCATTCAGCATTTTATGAAACTTTGCTCAGAGATTGAAGGGGGATTTGAATGTGATTTGCCTAGAATTATATTCGTTAGCCAAATATGATTTTTATGCTACAGTGATTACAATGGTTGCCATACAGTAAATGTTATAGAGTACAATGAATACAGAGCATAAGACAATTTACAGTATAAGTGAATGCTAAAGTGCTGGATACCAGGGAAGGGTATCTAGGTAAATGGGGTGATTGGGCTAAGTGAGGTGGGTACAGACCTAGTAGCCACTACATGCCCCTAAGGCATCTGTGAGGGATAGTGCAGTGACTGAGGTCTCGGGGTGGCCTAACGCTGGTGGTACTGGTAATATTAGAGAGCTAGGGAGTACTGGTATAGCCTGCAGTCTCTAGGGGTAGCAGGTACAGATCAGTGGGAAGAAAGAATACAGAGTTAAGTTGAAATGCATAGACTTTAAATTACAGTCAATACAAGTGGTTAATTGCAAAGTATTCTTGTTGCTTTTTTTTAGCAAGCTGTGTCTGTCATGCAAGCAGAATAGTCCAGTATATGTACCTTTACTTCACCTGAAAACTGTGTTTTAGTCATACTTACAAGGTATCCCAAGTCTTACAGCTCCTGTTGTCTCCAGTGTCAGTACAATACAGTGCCTTCTCTCCCACAGAGATTCCAGTGTTTCCAGCCCAGTGGCAGTGAGTCGAAAGTGAAGTAAAAGGACCAAATGGTCACACTTTCTTTCAAGTGTCAGTTTCAGTGTAACTGCAGGGCAGGTAATCATTAATTACATGTAGCGGGGTAATTACGCTGTGATTGTTTGCTGCATGCAACTACATTGCAGTTGCAGTGCACTTACAGTGGTACTTATTGAAGTCATAAATGACTAGTTTGTGGTCCTTGTGTGTGCATACATTAGACTGATATCACAACATGATTAGAAGCATTCTCATACTATGCAGACCAGCATTTTGTTTGCTTTACCCACTGCCTTACTGCATTGCACAGATAGCTTAAGGCTGCTTGAAACTGCTAGCTCCAAACCTTCTCCTCTTTGGACACTGTGACTGCAACACCCCAAACTATACTCCGCCCCTAGGTTTTTCTTACCCATGACTGTGCACTTTTGGCACTGAAGCCCAGTTGTTAGAATCCAGAACACAGCTCCAGCCTAAGTTCCCCCTCATGTCCATGATCGCCTCCTCTCTGTCAACCCTGGCACAGAGCTTGGTGTCATCCACAAAAAGGCAGATTTTGCCCTTGACACTGCTTCCAATATCACTGATAAACATGTTGGGCAGCACCAGCCCAAGCACGTATCCCTGCAGGACCCCACTTGTGACCTCCTTCACACCCATTGACCACCACCCTCATGTGCGAAATGTAGATATGGATGCATGGACATCTCTGCACTCCTCAAGAGCGCTGTACAGTGTCATGTTTGAGTAACAGGATCGTGAACCAATGAGGAGCTGTTCTGGTGCCTAACTGTGCAAGAGCAATATTCTTGTAGTGTGCAGAGATGCTGCCGCACACATATTGATATTTTACATGTAATCAGCGTGCTAAAATATTAATAAATGTCAGCACATTTTTTTCATCAACACTTCGTGCTCCTTCTGTCCCCATTCTTTTTTTTTTTTTTTTTTATTAATACTTTATGGCTCTGTGGAGCCAATGGGTTGCTCCGGCCCTCCCTCGGAGGGACTCGTATGCCGACCCAAATGTTTTGGGTCATCATGGTCCCCGTCAGCTCCTGGCCATTTTCCACTTTTTTGCCCTGAGCACCCGAATCTTGCAATGGGTGAGGCAGCTGCCCCCACCCCCATGGAAGCAGCCATATGCCCTGGACGGGTGCCTCCCCAGTTTGGGCAACGCGCCTGGTGTCAGTCTACAGCGCACTGCACTATCCCCCCCTCCCCAAGGAAGGAGAGCTGTCTATGGATGCTCAATCCTTCCTCCCCCTGCTGACCCCCGTGTGAACGGAGCCCATTCCCGAACCCAGGTCGCCGGCATGGCGCGAGGTGTGGTGTCCAGCACCTCAACCCTCAGTGCCACCAGGCTGCCCCAATCTGTCCCCATTCTTAACAGCAACCCCCAGCCCAGTCACGGACCAATCCAGTGAACTTACTGGTTATTCACAAGTTACACAGAGCCATGTTTGGCAGGTAGCCTGCACTTAAGGACATGTGGTGCCTGTAGGGGTTGCTGAACAGTCTGGGATATTTTCATTCAGCTCATTTTCTTCTCAGGATATCAGTGTGGAATGACAGGTGCCCACACCTGTGCACAGTGGTGCACGTACATACCATGTCTGCTGACATCCCACCCACATCTGACTGTTTCTGCCATTGCTACCACCCATCCTCCTTCAGGCAGCAGTCTTGTGATGGGACACAGGATCCCCACTCCTGGAGAGAGGAGATCTATACTTAGAACCTCTCTCACCTGGCCAGCCCCCGAGCATCCCTGGTCTATTTCTGAACCGCGGTCATCAGCGTGGCAGGTGGGAAGGTGACCAGTACCTCAGTACCAGCACTGTCAAAATATATTTAAACATATATAAATAAATAAAAATTCCCACTGAAAAAGTGGAAAAATCTTTTTTTTAAAGATTGTGCATAAAGACCTCATGTGGGTTCAAGAGGCATATGTAAATCTTGATGCTGAATGCTTGAATCAGTGCTGATGGTGATTTATAAAAAGAATAAGCAACAGGGGTAGGCAAAGCTATGTCAGCCCACTGCCTGGTGTGCCTCAGGCCTTTAACCACCCAGGAGGGTGAGGGTTAATGGTAACCAGCAAAAGATTTAGCATCTAGTCTCATACCTAACTTAATTGGCTATTCCTGGAGTCCATAATACTATGTTTTACCAAAACACTGGTTGATTATACAACACAATGAAGGCGTACCATAAATTATGTTTCTAGTCATCATGAATTTCAGGAAAAGCCTACTATGGCAGATTACAACAGGAGCCTGGATACTACATTCCTTGCAGACAATCCAAATGTACCAGTGCACCCCCCCCCCCAATATGGCTTATATTTAACCTTTTAACTGCCAAAATTGGCTATACTTACTTTTAACTTCATGAAAGGAGAAGGTCCTCTTAGTTTTAGATTGGTAACCACCAATCGTCACGGTGGGACCCACGGTTTGGTCCCTACTCTAGCTTTCCAACTTTCCTTGCAGGTCAGTGCAGTACTTCAGGTTCCTGAAAGGAATGAGCAAGATAAACTGTGAGGAACTGTTTAGCAGGAATGACAGGTCAAAAACAAGGGGACTTGAATGTTAGCTGGTGGAGGGGAATCAGAAGGGACGCAAGAAAGTTTTACTTCACTGAGAGAGTTGCTGACCTGTGGAACAGCCTACTAACAGAGGTGGTGGGCTCAAAAACCCTCCATAGGTTCAGACACGGCTGGGACAGAGTAAAGGTCTTAACAGTTACTACTCGGAGGGGGGTAGCAGTAAGACAGGAGTGAGGGAGGGGTTAGGAAGGTGAAACCCCCATCTGAAACATAGGGCAAGTGGTATAGTAGGGTAGAACTGAGCAGGCTGGATGGAGCAATGGGCTTTTTTCTGCCAACATTATCTATGTTTCTATTACTCTTGCTTACGACGCACACACACACAATTTATTTATTTATTTATTTATTTATTTATACTTTGATTACCGGGTAGGTGCACTGGTGCCAAGTGCTTTTTTCAGGCACGACCCGGGTACAAATACACTGGATAATCAGTAACAAGGTACTATCACAGTAAACAGTACAGTGGTTTGACATATGGAAGGTTGTTAGAATCTCTTATTCCACTCATAAAATGAGACTTCATAGTTTTACATTAAAAGGGGTAATTGCCGCTTCACTGTTTTCCTTTAAAGGAAAACACCTGTTGCACAAACTCTCCACCCCCAAAGGAAACCCCCTTGATTAGGCCTTTGAGCCTATAACATTTTTTGCTAACCTGCTTTCTGTAATACTACATGTGCTTATCTGAGCCAGAATATAAACGTGGACAGCACTGAATGGCACAATTTCCTGTACACAGATAATGGCTCTGTGCCACCCACTAATATAAGTGATACAAGTGAGTGGCATGAAGCCCCACCGTGCCTAGGAAATGACACTGCACAGCAATGTCCATGTCTATATTCCATCATGAATAAATACATAGATTATTACAGAATGTAGGTTAGCAAAAAATTATTTTATAGGCTTAAAAGCCTAATCAGGGGGTTTGCCTTTGGGAAGTGGGGAGTTTTGTGCAAACAAATGTTTACTCTGTTTCAGAATTAACCTTGAAACAATATGCTTTTTTAACACATTTCATTTCAGCTTATGTCATTTAATACATTTTATATTAAGCTTCCCCTTGTTTTACAGCTGTGTGGGCAGCACTCCACAGGCATTTTGTTATCATTGTAGGAGAACAGTGGGTCACATCCGGAACATGACCCTGTGTTCTCCTACAGTGATGCGGCATCCTGTGCACAGAGCCAACTCCATTGGTACTGCCCTCCACGGACAAGGCTCCCCTCTGCAGCATGGTCACGCCCCCTCCCACGAGCACATTTTAGCCACAAATATCCTTCAAAACTGCGCACGTGTGAGTATCATGCATGCACAGTTTCATTGCTACCAGCATCTTTTGAATGGCACACCATCACCGCTCCAACAGCTGTGCCATCCACTCCCAAACCACCACTGCTGCCACCACTCCGATAGCACTGCCATTGCTCTGATGTCTGTCCTGCTGCTGCTCCCACACCTCAACTGGTAAGAGCTCTGCACAGCTGCATTGGCTCTGACCAGAGTTTGTTCTTTATAGTTAAGTAGGCTAGCATGAAAACACAGTTGTGGTCCCCAAGCATCACCTGTTCTTGTTCCAGCTGTTCTGTATACCTCATATCAAAATCTTTTGCTTGTGGCATCACAGTTTGTTGATGGAGAAACAGTTACCATGTAATAAGTAAAGGTGTATTATGCAGATGAAGTCTAAGGACAGTGAACCCATTTATGTAAATGTATAGACCTGTAAAGATCAAGGGGAGGAAATAAGAGAATATATAAGGGAATGTGTGACTTTAAAGCTGCAGTTTGTCTAATATGTTGTTTTCTGAAGTTTCTCTAGTGAGGTCAGACTTTTTATATAAAGTGTGTGCTGCCTATGAGATCTGTATTGCTTTGTTTTAGATGAAATGAGCTCATGGATGGATGGATAGACTTACTTAACTGGGGAAGTAGCTTTGCTGTTTGATACAGGTATACCACAGATAAGGTGCTAAAGGTAACTGTGTGCAAATTTGCTAATAATCCACAGTCCAAAAATACCAACAAATGCAGGATTAGAATGTCAGCCAATTACAGAACTAAATGTTGTATAATGAATTCAGCCTCAATGATGTTGCTAGACCAGACACAGGATTTTGTCAGACCTTTTCATGTTAGTCTGTACTGTACACTCACAACTGCCTAGGATATCTTCTGTAACTTTTTCCTTACCTTACCTTACCTTACCTTACCTGCCTATAATTCAACCATGGCTCCATTACTTGTCCTTGTATGCATTTGATACATGTTCTTATGTGTTAGTACCCATTTGGATTACATCCTAACCTTTTATGATGCTCTGTTTTTGTAGTATCTATTTGAAAACTTCAATAAAACTCTTAACTACAAAAATATTGCAGAACTTGTATCAAATAGCAAAGCTAGTTCCCTCAAGTAAATTTGTCAGTTCAAGAGCTCTATCACACTACTGTATACAGACAAGATGCAAGCAACAACGACTAAGCTGCTTGAAAGAATAAAAAGGAGCAGCACATTTCTGAAATGTTCTCTTATCTAACAAGTTCATGTTTAAAGTTTATTAAGGTAAATCAAAAGGTATTTACCCACTTACACAAGGACAATTTATACAAAATGACATTTGCAGGAGGTACATTTTTAGAAATCTTATCTAAAAAACACATTCTCTTACCTAACTGGGTCAAACTTGGTAGCTGAAACCCTCACTACTACAGAATTCAAAAGTGGCACAACCTTTTTCACAGAAGAGAGATCAGTGTCAGGTGTAATGATATGTATTCAGTAGGGACACCATCATTTACGGGACTACAGAAAGATCCACCCTTGCTGTCATCACTCAGATTTGGCTCTTTAAATAAACCAAATCAGCAAGGAACACCAACATGCAATTAACATCCACTCAGGATATTATGAAATGTTGCAGAATTTGGGAAATATTTAAATATGAGTCTATCAAGATGTCATCCTTTTTTCAAAAGTGACTAAAAAGATGCCATTTATTCCATGTCTCGATTTTGGTCAATTAAAGAGCTGCTGATACAATTTTAACCTTAGAATGGCAAGTCACATTAATGTGTAACCTGCTTCAGAGTCTAAATAAGTAGTTCAAAAATGTTCATAGAGTACTTAATTAAATTAAAGCCTTTGCAGTGGTGACTTGAATTCAGGTTTGGAGTCTCAAGCTACAGCTCAGTCCAAAACAACATCTTTGAAAATGCTAAGTGAGTGACAGGGTTCCTATATGGTTAGGGTAAAACACAGTAGTGTAGAACTGGGTGGAAGTGCTGTTCATGTCACTTTACTCAATGTACCAGGCTGCCTTTAATGTTTGCAGGTAGTTTCATGCTCAATATACTAGCACCAAAAATTAAAGCAAGACTATTAAGGTGTGTTAAGTTACTATAAACAGCCCGGCTCCCAATTTTTCTACCCAATACAATGAACATGTTATAGCCTTGTACTATCACTTATCACTGAAGTGGAGCCACAGCTTGAGACTCCAAAGCTTACTAAATACAAACTGGCTCTACAAAGGATTTTACTGAATTAACTACAGTATGAGTTTTTTAACTGATTATTTAAACCCTGAGGCAGGTACCACTTTGGTGTGACTTGCCCGTCCTGATCATTAAAGCTGCTCTATGAGTATGTTTGCCACACATGTCAACAAAAATAACAGTTTCCTATTTAACAGTATTTAATTTTTTTTTATTAAACTCTAGAATTACAAGTACCTTTGAGCAGGGACTGCTCATTTACAAAGGTTCCACGTCAAAGGATGTAGGGTAATATACATACAAAGGAAACGATAAATACATTCTTTACACTCAGCATTGATTAAGACAGGTATATACAGTGCGTTGTGGTGAGAGTCAGCAAAAGCTAGCATGAGTCAGATTTGAGGGTGGACTGAATGTGAAGGGGAGGAGTTAGCAGGCAACGGCCATTGTCAGAGGGTAGCGGTGGATAGCAAGAGATTGGTGTGGGTGGCTTGGAGGCCTAGTGTTAGCTGAGAGGGGAGGGGTGGCTAAAGAGTGGGGTAGGGGGGTTAGGTGACGGAAAAGAGGGGCAAAGCGACCGGGTTACAGAACAACAATAACTCAGGTAGGAGATGAAGACCATTGATTAGGAGAGGCAGTCACACTGCATGGTTGAGGTGAGGGAGTATGGGGACAGAGAGAAGGGGACCTGTACACGTTGGGAGTATGGGGCACAAAATGGGGGCTCTGGTTTAATGAAGGGAAGTGTAGGGTATGTCACCTAAGGGTGGGAAATCTTGGTTGCACATATCTGTGTGATGCAACAATGGGTAGTAAAACCATGGAAATGGTTTAGGGGTAACTAGCAACAGTAACCTGAACCCATTGGGACAGAGGTATTATTAGATGAAAAAAAAAACAAGGGCCAGATGTTTGTCTAGTTGCACCACAAATTTGCCACACCCGTGGTACTTTCGACAAGCCTTCTAGACAACAGAAAACATGGTCTGTCTTCTTGTTGAACTCACAAGTGCTGGAAAATGCATACCATAAATGACACATGTGTCAAATGTTCGCAGCATACATAATTTTTTGGCCGTAAAGTTTGCAAAACATCATAAATGCATCAGACTGTTTAAAAACTGCACACCAATATTCTGGCATATTTTCATGGACCCAGCTGTGGCAGTACAGCTGCCACAAGTGCTGCACTCAGCCTTTGGGAATCCAGGCCCAATGCTCCATCGCATCCACTGCCAGTCATTCAGATAGCTGCAGAACTTAGCATTATCAGAAATAGCTGTGGCCATTTGTTTAATGGGAAGTGCTACCAGTAACACTGATGGACTTTGCCACCATGGAGTGAAAAAATACCAGTGGCAGAAGTCTTTAAAAACCCAAGGTCATGTGATCTACAATCTCCTTCCAGGCATATAAATTCTGCTCTTTGTTGTCCCCCTTTCTCCCAGTGAATTAAATGCTGTGTCTGCCAGTGTTATTTTTCATGAGGAGCTGATCCAACTTGAGTTAAAAAATTCAACCTACCCTACTCACAACACTTTCTTTGGGAATGTGCCCCATGCTACCTTTCTGTGGGTGAAAAATATTTCCTCACGTTACCTCTAATTCTATGTCACTATCCTGAATAAGCTGAAAATGTCTCCCCTGAGCAAGCTTACTCAATTCCTTTAAATTGTTTTACAAATGTAAATTATATCTCTTTTTAACCTCTTCATTCCCTTAAAGAGGAACAGTCAGCACTAAGAACCCCACACCCATGTGTGGGACTGGTCCCAATTTGCCATTTGTGTATAAAAACATTTTTTTTCACTTACTGTTTGCTCCAGGCTGTCTCCCAAGTTGACATTTGCTGTAACCAGAAATCCCAGAATCCCCTGCAGCTGATGTCACAGCTAGGCTGCAACAGTGGCAGATTCAATAGCTTGCAATGAATGATAGCATTTTTATAAGCTTTTATCTTATGTTTGCTGATCCTGCTGTCCTCCCGGGGCTAAGTGCAGTCACAAATGACTACGCTTAATTCCAGGAGAACAGCAGGACAAGCAAGTATCTGATCTAAGTTTATAAAACCTCAAACATGCTCTAAATTGTAGACAGAGCGACACCATGTGGAATAATGAATCAAGGGGATACATTCATGGAAATGTCTGTGGAATGTGATAAGTGCCAGGTATTGTAACATGGCTGTCTCATTCTGTAATTCACAAATGCACAAAATTCAGACTTTTTGTGTCAACTGATCTGGTTACTGCTTCTGTGACCCACTCCACAAGATATTCATGTTATAAAATGCAGTCCCAAATCCAGCCCTCAGATTCTATTACAAATGCTTCTCCTAACACACCATCAATGGGGCACAGAACTAAATCTTTGCCTCCATTTTAGGATCCTAATATCCGATTGAAGTGTTCAGTGTCAGTGAAAGGAAAATGGAGATAGTTCAGTGTTTAAATGCTTAATTATATTTTATAGTATAGTTTTTCACCACAAATTAGACTATGGTCTAGGGAAGCAACATGGGTTTAAGGGGCAAGGGAGTGGTGGAGGGTAACAGACCACCAATACAGTAGGTTGGTGAGGTAAGGTAATGTAATGGCAGATTTAATGGACCATTGGTCTCTTTCTGCCATGAAATGTTATGTTTCCATAGTCATCTCATACTGTATCCATCAACCTAATGTAGGACTGAACTACACTGGAGCCTTAAAACTAGTCTGTATTTAATTCTGCCAGAGACCACTTTTACAGTTGTAAGCATGGTCTTGCACCTAATCTCAGGGCATGAGGACCACAAATTAAAGATGACCATTTCTGATACCCTAAGAATGCAAACAGGAGCACTCTTTCAACTGTAAGACTGGCTTCCAATGCCGAATTAACACATTATTGATTGAGTTTGATCAATAATATATTTAAATTTTAAGAAAAAACCCTCCTGAATGAGGCCATTTCCAAGACACCTGTGCATGAGACACTCTTTACAGAACAAGAGTGTCTCACATGTAGAGATGTTGCAAAGTTCTACTTTGCTGGTGAAGTTCCAGCAAAGTTGTAAAATTTGCCTTCATGAATAACTTCACAAATTGGCCACTTCTCCACTTTGCATTGAGTTTGCCTGGGGAAACAACACTTTTTCAGGCATAGCCAGGAGAAGTTATGGTGAAGTTGCAACTTTGCCAGTGAATTTACATAACTTCTCCTGAAAAAGTGCAACTTGGCCTGCCAAAAACTTCACAAAGTTGGCACTTTGCAAATTTGGCAAATGTGCAAATTATTTTGCAGAATGAAGTTTGACAGCTTTGCACATCTCTACTCGCATGCCAGGACAGGAGTATTCCAATTGTTCTGAAGTGCTCCTTCAATTTATAATTACACTGAGCATTCCATTTGCAACAGTATTTTTGATTGACAGTTGTTTTCTTCTTAATTTTCTAGTCCCAGTCCATTGGAATGAACCCCTTGTATGTCATGATACCGTGTACATTAAGTGCATCTTTTGCCTTCATGCTCCCTGTGGCTACTCCTCCAAATGCTATCGTATTTTCATATGGCCACCTCCATGTGTCTGACATGGTAAGGGGACTTTTCTTAACTGATTAATTTTATTGAAATATTTAAAGAGCATTATGAATTGTGAGTAAAATTTAGCTCTTGGTATGGTTCTGCTGCCTGTATATGTATTAAGATTTATATTTTCATAAAACTTTGGAACGTGGCCATCAATGTCTTCTCCACAAAATGGTTGGATCCCTGGGGATATATCCCAGTACTGACACTGTAGTGCAGCATGAGAGGGGTGCTGCACTTCTGAGGTGCCGTCTTTCGGATGAGATGTTAAACCGAGGTCCCATCTGCCTGGATTGGTGGTAGTTCAGGTGGATGTTAAAGATCCCATGGCACTTATCGTAAAAGAGTAGGGGAATTTCCCCAGTGTCCTGGCCAAATTTTCTTCATTCGCTAAAATTACCACAAACAGCTTAATCTGGTTCAAGGTCAGTTGGCATTCATCTGTATCCCCTTCCCCTGGGTCGTGCCTGAAAATAGGCAGGATTTGTCTAGTGCACTTACCTGGTCAACAAAAGCTAAATAAATAAATAAATAAAGTAGAACTTGGTGATTAAGGCTGCTTCCAGTGCATCAACAGGCACTTGCCCTTCAGTGCCCTGCCACATGGTACACACTTTTAGCTGCCTCTGACCCTGATGTTGTCATTTTTTTATTTGTTTTTTGGTAACCAGGTTGGTACACTAGACAATTAAATGCCTATTTTCAGATATGACCCGGAAGGGTACAGAACAATATTCCAGTATAGAACAAACAAATACAAAGACAAATTCTGAAAGCCCACAGTTCCGGGTATAGTCCAGGAAAGGCACACAGTAAAAACAATAACGATTTCAATTAGTGCACAGAGTACAAAATATGATGAGCAGGTATTTATTTATTTATTTATTTATGTCTTTGGTAACTGGGTAAGTGAGCTGATCCAAAGGATCATTTTCAGTCATGACCCGGGCCACAAGGTGACAATAACATGAGTCAAGGGAAGAAAAAATACAGTACACACAGGAGCACAGGATAAACACACCTCCACATAAGATGATGAAAAATAATGTACAGTAATAACTGGTTATACAAACAATAGCAATAGGACACATATAAAAAAATAGCTACATGTGACTACAACAAAAGCAATAATGCAACTAACAGTCAGTAGCTACATGTGATTACATGATGCATTTTCAAATTAACATCATGTACCCAACAACAAAAGCTGTGCAGATTCAGTCAATCAGACTTTCATGGAATTATTAGAGAACAAAGCAGGACCGGAGAGCAAATGTGCAAAGTGCAGTAGGATAATGGGTGGCTAGGGTATAAGAAGACAATGGTAAGAAAGAGAGGGTCAGGGAGGTTGGGGCAAGCAGTGAAACTGACATGTTATAGCGTGTGGGTGGTTTATAGGCCCTAGTGTTGTTTTAGGGAGCAGTGATAAATGGCTACAGTCAGGAGCCAGTCTTTTAGGTTTTTTTGAAAGACAGGTGGGAGGGGGACGAGCGGATTGATGATCGAAGTCTGTTTCATAGGGAGGGAGCAGAGACAGAGAATGCTTTACTACCCATGGCAGTGGAGATGCGTGGTACTTCCAGTGGAGGGACTGAGGTTACCCTAAGGGTCCTTGAAACCACCCTACCTGTCAGAAGGGATGGGGGGGGACAGGTGGTCATTCCTGAGTGAATTGTCCACCAAGCAGCCAACAGCACAGTCTAAACGACCTTGTAGTGGGAGCCACCCTAGGGACTGGTAGAGTGTGAAGTGATGGGTAGAGTAGGGAGCTTGAAGGACAAAGTGACAGATGGAATTGTACGTTGTGTTTAGTCATGAGTGCAGTGTAGAGGACATGAGGGAGTAGACAGGGGAGCAGTAGTCACGGAGGGGCAGTAGGTTACCTTGTGCAATGGCAAGGCACGCTTCAGCAGTCAGAAGATGTTTGAGTCAGTAGGCAGCTCCTAAATTCTGGTGGATTCTCCGCAGAGTGTTGTTAATATGCTCAGAGAAAGTAAGGGAAGGATCAAGGGTAACACCTAGGTATTTGAAAAAGGGGACATTTTCGAGGGGAGGGGTCCTACGGGGATGAGTACAAGGAGGGAGGTGTTGGTTTTGGCAACCTTGGCAAGGAATGGTTTAGAGCCAAAAAGCTTAGATTTTTTCCTTTTTTTCATTAACCAGGAGTCTGCTGGAGAGGAACCATTGATTGGCAGAGCCATAGTTCTGAGTGACGGTGGGTGGAGGAGATGGATTCAAATGATTTATCACTATGGTAGAGGACTAGGATGTCCACATGGAGGAGTGTCTTAGAATTGAGGCGTTCCTCGGGGAGTGCATTAATAAACATGGAAATGAGTAGTGGTCTGTGTATGGAACCCTGGAGGACTCCAGGGTGTATGGGTAGAGCAGTAGTGAAATCTTTACCTATAATGACAGACTGAGACCTGTTAAAGAAATAGCTGCAGAACCAAGCAGCAGTTCCTGAAGAGCAGCAAAAATGAAGTAGGGTGGAGTGGAGAAGGTGGTGGTCAACAAGATCAAAAGCCATTGATAAATCCACGAAAACAGCACATGTGGCTTTGCCCATGTCCATGTTTCTTAGAATGTGGTCGAAGAAAAGGGCCAAAGCAGAGGAGGTACTGTGGTGCTTACAGAAGCTATGCTGGAGGGGACATACGAGGTTATGTTTTTTTAAGGTGTTCAGATAGCTGAAGTGTACAATTTTTTCCAGCAGTTTATTTAGGTGGGGGAGGAGGGAGATGGGTTTGTAGTTATCAGAGGAGAGGGGATCACCAGCTTTGAAAATTGATACACATGTGCATGTTTCCAGGAGTTAGGCATTATGGATGTAGAAAGGGCAAGGCTGAAAATGAAAATAAGGGGATTAACAATGGTTGGGGAGATAAGTTTTAGAAATGCGGGGTATAGTTCATCACTGCCAGGGCTTCCTTTGGTCGGGAGAGACTTCAGGTGCTTGACAATAACATTCTGCCCAATAGCTCTGAAGTGGAAAGGTGGGGGCAGGGCGGTGTTTGAGGAGGAGTGGTTTGGTTGGTGGTTCGTGTCTGGGAGAGGCTGGGGGAGTTTGCTGAGATAGGAGGATAAGTTCGTGAATTTTGTGTTAAAAGTGCTTACAATCTCAGCAGGATCAGAGATGGGACCAGAGGGGGATGTGAGTTGCTATTTGTCTTTTGGTCTTGAGGTTTAGAAGTGACCCAGTGGAGGCCCAGAAACTATGAGGATTGCCAAGGTTGTTTCTTTGTTGGTTGAGACAGTATTTGTGCTTGAGTGATTTGGCAGTCTATTTACAGGTATTACACAGTCGTCTATAGGCATGCCAGAGTTGTGGGGAGGGGGATGCTTTGTATGCTTTCCATTTACTATCCCTGTCTTTCATTAGTGCCAGTAGTTCCCTGGATGGGCAGTTGGTACAGCCCTCTCTTACCTTTCTGGTTGTGAGGGGGAAATGAATGTCCTGTAGACGATGGAGGGTGGTGGTAAAGAAAGTAACTGCAGAAGTGATATTGTTGTGTAGATAGAAGGTGGACCAATTTACTGCCCTAACATCTCTGAGGACAGGTACAGGATCCTGGCAGTTAAACTTTCTGAAAGACAGGAGTTTGTGGGGAGGACAGTTTGATTTGGTGGCCAGTATGATGTAGGTTGGGATGTGGTCACTGATAGAGTCAGACATAGTGCCTGCCTGGAGGATCAAGTCTACCCAATTCATGGTGACCCAATCAAGGAGGGAGTGGTTTAGCGAGTGAGCATATGTCTGGTAGGGGAGGAGATAACTTGCTCCAGATTATGTACTTTCAGCAGATTTGCATAGTCTGGTGCAGGGGATCTAACCAGTTAAGGTTGAAGTCTCTGAGTATAATCGTATCTCTTGGGGGTACGATGCACCCTACACCATCTAGGAAGTTAGGCCTGGGATACCTCCCGAAGGGGGGTCATAACAGCAACCTAGATAGTTTTTTAGATGCGCCCAGGGTTATCTCAGCGAGGAACCACTCACTCGGGGAGGTGGGGGTTGAGCAGCTGGTGGTGGTGGCAGTGATGTGTTCTTGTACATACAGTGCCACGCCCCCACCCCTTTTTCTTCCTGGTCTGTCTAGACGTAGAAGGGAGTAACCGTGAAGTTGAAAAGAGGAGTCAGAGTGGTGTGGTTTTAACCAGGTCTCAGAGAGACCTAACACATATGGCTTGTACAGGGATACCCACATCTCATGCTCATGGAACTTTGAGTGGAGGCTACAGATATTCAGGTGGGTAACTCTGAGACTGGATAGTCTTGCACAGGTGGTGTCAGTGTGATTGATATGGGTGTTTATGGGATCTGGGTTTCTTTCTATGTCTCCAGAAAGAAGTAGAAATGAAATAAAAGGACAGATAGGAGGGAGCCAATGGGGAGACTGGTGAGTAAAGGAATATGCAAATAGGCTGAGCAAACAACGTTCTTAATTGGACAGCAATGCCAAGAGGGCTGGTCTCGTAAGAGTATGTTCACGCCTGATCATGATGATTGGGGGGGTCAGAGGTTTTGTGTGGAGTGGAAAAGGAGCATAGGTTTTGCTGATCCACAGCAAATATTGAGGCAAAAAAGTCAGTTGCCAGTAGCAGGCTAGTCATAAGAGGCCAACACAAGGAGGATCAGATATGTATTCATTTTAGAATTATACTTGTGAGAGGTAACCAGAGAAAAAATAGGTTGTAGAGGATTTTCCTATGTCAGTAGAGTAACATATGGCAAAAAAGGAAGCAAGATGGGCAAGACTGCTTTAATTGATGGCTGCTTTAAGAGAAGCACAGAAGGGGTGAGGAGTCCAGTGAAGCAAAAGCATTTAAAGAGTGTCAGGGTGGGGGTGGGAGGGTGAGAGAAAATTCAATTCAACTAATTCAGTCTAATTCAGTGGAAGAGGTGTTTCAGCTTGAATCTCCACACGGGCTGAAAATTCAGCCTATTGGGAGCTCTTGCCAAAGGGAATAGCCAATGGGGAGCTGAAAGCAAGTAGAATTGACAAATCAGACAGCTGCTGGAGGCTCCGGAGTTTGCCAGGGGAGCCGGAGCTGCTCCTGGACATACCTGGAGAAGTGGCAGATGGGCAGGAGGAGGGCTGATGGTAACAAGACCAGTGCTGCTTTCACCGGCTAGGAAGAGGCTCAGAGATGGGAGCACCCAGTCAGGGGACTCCTGCTGAAAGGAGAAAAAGGCAGAAAGATGTTATTAATCAGGAAAGGGCAATTGGTGGACGGGGAGCAGACAGAGGCAGGAGACAGGGAGATCAGATGAAAGAGTGGGAGAACTGTGGACTTTGGGGGGGGGTCCTTACCCTGGAGGCAAACAAGGAAAAAGTCTAGTCACCCATTTCAGGGACGATGAGTAAGGCAGTATCTGCAGATCTGAAAGTGTAAGTAGATGAACACTGTGAGGTAAGGAAATTGACGGTGGTGGGGTGTCATACTGGAGTAGTCCATAGAAGAAACAACCCAGCACATAAAATCTGGAGGCAGAGGGGATAGCAACCCTAAGAGGAGTAGAGGGAACCATAATGTGTGAGGCAGGGGAAGATAGGGAAAAATGGCAGATGTTAGGTAACATCCCATTTATGCAGCAAATATATGGGGGTATTGGTACAGATAAGTTAGTTATACTGTAGGCAAGGGAGAAGGATGCCATGGGAGATACTGTAGCTAAATGTGTATTCAGAGTTAGGAAATGGCAGAGGTGGTAGGCTAGACCGATTCTGGAATCAAAGGATTTGCTTAAGTGTGAGATGTGTAAATGGAAATCCAGCACAGAGTCTAAGGTTACACTCAGGCAGCTAAATTCTTCCACTAGGGAGAGTGGAGTGTCATCTATGCACTGGATGGACAGGGGGTGAGAATAGGATGATCTGCACACTGTGGAACCAAACAGCACTGCTTCAGTTTTGGAGTGCTGGCCACAAGCCAGTTTTGAATGTGAGTGATATCCTTGGTAATTTGGCCTTAATGAAATGGGGACTCTGGGCACTGAGGTATAGGGCAATATTATCCAGGTACATGATGACATAACAGGAGCTGGTGATGGAGGGTAGGTTGTTTATTAAAAATGAGAAAAGGACTGGGCCTAGAATAGATCCCTGGGGTTGCCTTGGGTAATCGGCAATAGACTGGAAGAAGCATCCCCAAATCTGATAAATTGCCACCTGTCTAACAAGTTGTTAGCAAACCAGGTGTTGGTATAAGGGGAGACACCAATGTCAGTTAGTTTTCAGGATAGAAGGGCATAATCAACAAGGTTAAATGCCTCCGACAAATCAATGAAGACAGCTCTGGTAAGAGCTCCATTGTCCATAATTTAATGTCATCAGTGATCATGATGAGGGTGAATGTGGTTCTTTGTTCCTTAAGGAAACCATGCCGACATGAAGTAAGGATATGGCAGGTTTGCAGGTAGTCTGTTAGCTGGGAGGCTACTACCTTTTCGAGTAGTTTGCTGTGGGCAGGCAGAAAGGCATTAGGGCAGTACTGTGAAATACATTTGAGGTTGTCCTTTTTGAGAACAGAGGCTACCGTTGCCACTTTCCATTGGGATGGGACTACACCTGAGATAAGGGAGATGTTGAAGATAGGGGTAATAGTAAGGATGAAGGCATGGGAGCCTAGCCTGAATAATTTAGGCTCCAGCCCTTCTGGTCCCAGGCTGGTACCAAGGGGTAGGGAGTTGAGAAGTTTGGGTGCCTTTTGGGAGTACTGGTGGCTTTCTATTTCCATACCACCATGAAGATTTTCTCACTGCATGTAACTGGATCTTAGCCTTGCATGCACCTTTAACTTGGCACTCACTTCTGTCCCACGCTCAATTATTTTTTTCCATTTTAGGGATGCAGACTGATCCAAGGGTAGCATCATCTTTACTGATAAAATACTGCAGGTTAAAAGACAGGCCATCAAATGTTTAGTTACACAGAAGCAGCCAGAAGGAATATAACTGTATTCTTCATTGTCCATGGGCAAACTCCTTTCTCTTGCCAAAAACATAGTCCAGCAAAAGTTGCTTTCCACCTCCTCTGTACAGCCACTACACAATATACTTGGCTCCTTGAATTGGATAGTTCCCAAGGAAAGCAACATGACTTGTACTGGTCCATAAATAGATTACCAGTGATGTGGAGACCCAGACTGTTTTCTTGGAGGTACAGTTGGGCCACTCTCTTGTCCTCACATATTCACGCTGAAGTGCTTTATGTCTTGGGACATACCTTGTGATCCCCGAGGATAGGAAAGTTTAACTTCTTTACTCCTGTGAAGTTAAATAAAATCCTCTAAGAATCCCAGCAAAACACTACAACTCAATGTCCTTTCTGTCTAACAAAGGATGTCGTTACCTTTTGGCCTCACCCTTCGACAGTCCCTGCAGAAGAGAACAACTTAGAAAGACAGAAAACATATTGTATACATTTTGAAGTCAAAATATTTCTCAAGTTCCACTTTTTGGAAGTCAAACTTGTCAAGAGAGAATGTTCTGTTCATATACAGTATTACTGACGAAATAAGCATTTGTTCAGAAAAATAAACTGTTTTTGACTTCCATGCTCAGATAATTGGAAGTCAACTAATTCCTTACCCATTTGGAAGTCTACTACTTCCACCCCCTTAATTTTGTAAGTTTTCCCCTTATTTGGGGTCAGATATACAGTAGTGTTTCCAAAACAGAGTTAACTGAAACCCACTGTGTAAAATAGTAGCTTGGAATGTACACTCACATTTGTTTCCATGGGGCCATGTGTTCTTCGGGAAACTTTTTTGTGTGTTTTTGTTTGAACAGAATAAATTAAGAACTCAGTTTGTATTTAGAAGGAACAGCCACTTAACTCAGAAGTGTTACTAAGAACTTTTACTTTACTATTGCTTTCTGGATGGTGGCAATTACAGTAAGTAAAAATTAGTGCTTGCATGCAAGTGTATATTGGCATTATTTGCAAATAGCATTACATTTGAACCAACAGATGAACAAAATGAATGCATCAAAAAGGAGCCACTGTTCCCTTTCAGCCTACATATACATAGGCATTATTGTGGCTTCCCTTTTCATGGTCTTAATGCTAATCCCACTTGACAGATCCTTTGTGTCTTATTGTTTTGTGGCATTTCTCTTTCCCAGGCTAAAACCGGAGTAATGATGAACATTATTGGAGTACTCTGCATTACGCTGGCCATCAACAGCTGGGGACGTGCACTGTTTAGTCTGGATACCTTCCCAAACTGGGCCAATGCCACGACCGGAAACTGAACTCTGACAACAGGACAAAAGAAATCCCAGTCTCTCTCTCTCTCTTTCCCCATACTCACATTTTGTCCAGAACATGAGAGAGATGCCTGGATTCTCCCTCTGATTTATGAGAGCTCCAAGGTTCAGGACAGGCTAACGCCAGTACTGTGCAAGGACATTCAGTTCCTTACTAAGCCTGGCACTGCCTCTGTGTGAACATTTTGGTTACCACCTCCGTGCTACTGACTGGAAACGGCCCACCAGCCAAATGGGAAAACGCTCTTTTATCTGTTTGCTTGTTTCAAATCATGGTTTAATCTCAAGTGACTGCTAGAAGATACACACTGTCCTAGCCAGAGGTGGTTTTATTTGTTTTGTCAGTGAATTTCCTGCATTTTCAGAGTGTTGAAGTGCAGTGACGTATTTTGGCACTTTTGCAGATGTTTTGTACTCCTGAGTACAAAGCATAGCTGTTGCAGTTTTAGCAACAGCCTGTTAATGTTTTACTGCTTGGAAGCAAATAGCAGAGTTGTTTCTGTTTCTGAGGAGGCTGACTGCAGTGTATCTTTAACCTCAGTTTGCTCAGGCTCAGTGAACACATTTCAGGTTGCTGGGTCTTTTACTGATTTTGGACTGCAGAACATAACTGAGTCCCGAACATGGACCTCTTTACTGTATAGATTTTTTGTGCACATAAAGAACACATCACAGTGACAGCACCCTAGTCCACATATTTTATATATAGTTTTTGAAAACTGGAGTTTCCCCAGGACAATCCAAATGCACATCACCTCAAACATTCTGTGTTTCCCTAGTATCCATTATAGCAGTAGTATCTGTTAGTTGCCAAAACCTTCCACCAATCATTTTAACATACTTGGATACTTATTAGTGTATTTTTTTAAATTCAAGTGTTTATACTCCTGTTATGACCAGCGCCCTTCTAGTCTGCTCCCCCGCCCCCTCGCCCACCTTCTCCAGGTACTTACAGTACCTTCTCTTTGTCCCCAGTGACTTGCTCCCCACTGTGGGGCTTTCAGGGATCTGCAATAGAACCTCTATAGGAGTCCTTCCAGGGACCAGGATCTGGTGGCAGCAGGTGCCATGGTCAGTGGTGCGGGGCCTGCATGGGGCAGACCTTCATCTGGCTCTGGGCGGGTGTTTTCCTCTTGCTTTCTTCCCTGTCCCTGGGTGGCACAGGCAGCACCAGGTGTTGTGCCTGAAGTGCACATAGCATGCTCCTGATCAGACAGCAAGGTGTCTGGCCCACCAGCAGGAGCTGCTGTGGTGACAGATGTGCTACCTCCAGACCTCAGCTGGAACACGCTGCCATTAGCAATGTGTTCTCCCAGCTCGGCTGCCTAAGTGCCTACTCCCAAGCTTGCTTCTGAATTTGGGATGTGTCATGGGAAGCAAAATGCACTTTTATTAGGCCATCAGGCAACCCAATCAGTGTATTTTTAATTTCTTTAGACATTTTAAATTGTTTTTTGTTTTTTTTTTTCACTGTTTTTAAGTGGTGGGCAAGCCATGAATACTTCACCTACAGCCAAGTCAGAGACAAACAAGGGTCTGGCTTGACTCCACAATCCAAAGTATTAGCCAAGCTATGGTTGCTGCAATCTGTTCTCTACCATACTGATAATGTCCCTCATGAGTTGCGTGAGAAGAGTTGAATGTTTCTGTTACTGCAATAACCTCTCAGGCTGGCAAAACTGCTGGCTTTGATCATCACTGGTGAAGCCTGACCTTGACTACCAGTTGATAGAGTTCAAGCTGAGCTATAGCCAGGCACTGGGCTCAACCTAGGCTTACCCACCTCAACTATTTTTATAATTAATGACTTGTACCAAGAAATGTGGCTGCCCCCATCAATTTTTGCAAATCACTTCCCCTGAGGCTACGCTTTGTGCATACTGGATTCACATTATAATGATATTCTAATTATAGTGGAGTGGTGGCATCACAATAGAGTTTGAGTAGGCACTTTATTGTTTAATCCCTAATTTCAACTGCTTATAAACTTGGCCATATTTTGACCTAGGAACCTGAAAACTGGCACGCTCCTTCTTTGGGGAAGGATTTCAGAATGTTTCAAATGCGGCAATAATCAATGAAATGCTCTTTAACTTAAAGCGGGTGTCTCAATAGCAAAATCCTGTTTTTGTTTTTTTGTTTTACAGCTGTTTTCCACACCAATAACTACAAAACAGTTTAGATTTAAACTTGAATTCTTTAGGTACATTACATGGTGAGTCAAAGGTCTTACTTTTGGTTGTTTTGAAATAAAATAATTTAAAATGAAGAAGTTATGTTATTTTAAATTATGATGGCCGAATAAGTGCAGAATATTATTTTCAGGAACCTTTCATAACATGTTTTATGTGCCTTTTGAAATTGTGGCCTTGAGTCATAATAAAAGATTTTCTTGCACAACGTAAAAACTGTGGTCAGTATTTCCAAATCAGGTGGCAAAGGAAAAAATATTTACTGTATATGGAAATGTTTGTCTTTGACTTAACTGTACTTTTGTATATATTTTTTAATGTATGTATTTTATGCAACATATGTGCACAGGGCAACCTTGAATATAGGACCTCACTAGTCCTAAGAGTTTTATGCTGTGGCAAAATAAAGCTTTTTACTACTACTACTTATGACTCACAACCATTGTTTCAGCTGGTGCATGAAAACACCTTATTAAATATTTGAAAACAGTATTTACAACACTGGGAGCCCCTCCCTGGTGTGGATGCTGTTAAAATAAATGTGGCCAATGGAAGCCCATTCCTGGTAGTATGCTGCCCCAACCCTATTCCGACACTGAAAGCCCACTCCAGTTTTGGTCAAATAATTAACAAAGAAATGCAACAATCTTGTACCCCACCCCAGTGTTTGCAAATAATTAAAAAAATGTGGCCACCAGAGGCCCACCATTCAGTGAGCGCACCCCACCAACCAAACCCAATTCTAACACTGGGAGCAGTGAAGACCAAGCGTACTTTACCTTTACTCTCTTCTGGCAACACCAGGACCCCCATTCCTGGTGTAACTATGAACAACCCCTCACACCCCCAAACAGTGTCCAGTAAAACCCTCCTGTCATCTCTGCAGCAATCTGTCATCTGGAAAATGTTATTGTGAACTCCCAATTGAAGAAATGCACATGTATTTCTTAAATGGCATGTTTGCCATTACATTTTCCAGGTAGCAGAGAGTTATGAAGGTGGCAGGAGGGTTTTACAGACTGCTGTCTTAGAGGAGAGGGTCGCTGGATGCCAGGAATGCTTGGATTGTGGTAGGGTGTGGAAGGAGGAGTTGCCATTGGATGCCAGGGATGCATGCCATAGGGACATGGTGAGGGAGGGGAATCCCACTGGACATCAGTGGGCATTTGGCTTGGAATGGGGTGTGGAGGAGCTGCCACTGGATGGCAGGAATACTTGGACTGTGGCAAGGTGTGGCATAGGGTGGCACTGGACACCAGGGATGCATACCATAGGGACAGGGTTAGGAAGGGGTAATCCTACTGAAAACCAGTGGGTGCTTGGATTGGGGCAGGGTGTGGGAGGAGCTGCCACTGGATGCCACGGATGCCCACCATAAGGGCAAGATAAGGAAGGGGGCACCACTAGATGCCAGTAATGCTTGGATTGGGGTAGGCCAGTATTCTCACTACACAGCAGTGTCCATCTGTTATCAAATATCCAATTAAAAATTGGAGGAAGTTCAATGCTACAAATTACATTTAGGTATCAAGAGTTATCGAAGTGTCAAGAATAGGGAAATGCAATGCTGGGGGTAAGAAGTCACCTGCCACTTGGTGATGTGTGGTGTGGTGTTCCTCCATGTTGGCACGATTGCTCAACACAGTGATGGCATTACCCCTGAGTTTGGCACCCCTCTCTCAAAGCATTGGTCTGTAAGAAAATGGCAGTGCTATATCATACAATTGTTCAAACCCTAAGGAACACCACACATTCACCGGGATTCAGGGGACTTTTTCAACCCTAACAGCATCTTTCTCTACTAGTGAGACTTTCTGTTTCAACCCTAACTGATGCCTAAGTGTACTTTTCTGCTATAAATTATTGTGTATTGCTGCTATGGACACCAGTGTACATGGGGGCATAGGGATTTCTTGGTTGATAGCTATAAAATAAATGTTATGCATGTGTCTGGCTGGTGCTAGCACGAGGTTCTGATGGAAAACAGCACCACTCCCCACTAAGCATTGTTCACCATTGTGGATGTGACAAGAAAGAAGATGTTTTTTAAACTTCAAAATTGCGCTCTTTAAGGAGCTAGAATTACTGGCATAATTTTCAGTGTAATCGACAAAACAAGGGAAGGGATCATGCTTTGGCCCCATGGAGCTGGCCCCTGATCCTTTCCATCTCCATTGTCAGTGTACTGCCCCTGCATTCAGACACTTTGTGATTTCTGAGACTCAAGGTGCTAAAGCATTCGCCATCGAATTTGTACGGAGGCATCATTTGTCATATCTTTTTTTGTCTTGTTAGTTGAGCAACGACTTTGATTCAAAAAAACCTCACTCCAAAATATTCCAAAAAAGCTGTGATGAAAGATGCTGACATTCCTGCTTATGGAGAGCACTACCACATGTTCCAAACTTAGCATCACAAAGCGTTTGAACGTGGGAGCTGTGCTTTGAATAGATATGTGGAAGGGATTGGGCTGCTGGCTCTACGGATCCACAATACAATCCCTTCCCTTCTCTTCCTTTACTGATTACCCAGAAAATGATACATGTGCATTTAGCTGCCTAACTGGAGGTATGGCTCCTTTACATTTATTTGGGGCTTTAATTATGTGAATAAAATTGGTGATCTTTAAGAAATTAAATATTGTAGGATGGAAAGAAAATTGCAATGTCTGTGTTTTATTTGGGCTAATACCTTAAAAAAAAAACATTTGCTGTACTGCTTCTTTACATAACCACCAGGATAATGAGGTGTATACAGCTGCATGTAATGGCTGAAATTAACTCTGATTTCCTACCAAGTGCAATTTAATCAGATTTTTTTGTCTGCTACATCAGCCATAGTTGCTATCCAACTTTTCGCAACTTCAAAAGCCGTTTGACAGGAATGAATGGTTAAGAGGCCAGTCTGTTGCTAAGGTTTAGGGCCCAACCCCCTTTCAAACCAATCCCTAGCTAACTTCAAGACTGTTCAGCAAGCAACTTGTACAAAGCTGGCAAACGTCCTCTGGCAGAAGTACCACATTGTTCTGCAAGTTGTGGTTTTAGGGCGCTATCTAGCTCTCCATGGTGTTTTCTTGGCAATCCTAGACTTCTTTTTCTCTTGCTGTGCTACACCCAGTGCTGAGATGTTGAATGTACAATGGTTTTGGCCTTCAGTCACTTGCCTGAAGGGGCTTCCTGACCCTGATCTCTGCTGGACACATAAAATTCAAAACTTCCAATGCAGTTGGATGTAAGGGCCTAATAGCCAATTTTGGAAATGTATCAAAACATTTTTATTTGCAGGTAAGGTATTTCTTTTCATGTAGTGCTCCATCTGACTGGCTCGGAGCGCATCAGAAAATTAATCACAATAAATATATACACAGCTGGCCTGATGGCACAGCAGTAGCACTGCCCCTCATGGTGCTAGTGACCTGGGTTTGTAAAAGAGTCTAGTTCATCTGGTGCCAGCTTGGGCTAGGCTTGAGCATCCCTGAGGATGCTTTTCTCGGGGGGTGGGGGGGCAGGTCCTGGTGCTATACTGCCACCTGGATGACCAAAAGTGATAGTGCACATGAGATGGCACGGCAGTGGGGAAGGGATGTCTGATGGAGCTATGTGCCTCAACGTGTGTGCAAGCTTGTGATGCCACTGAGTCAGGTGCCACAATGCGTGTGCAAGCGTGTGATGCCACTGAGTCAGGTGCCACAATGCGTGTGAAAATTTGTGATGTCACTGAGTCAGGGTCCTACATAATGGGAATGTAAAAACCCTGGGCAGTGCACCATGATAGACCTGACCCCCACAGGCACCACACTGGTAGTGGGTGCTCTGCCAAATGACACCTGATCCGTTCCATCGGTCGGTTTGGGGGTGCATGCTAACCCACCCCAGGGGACAAGCTGTGGAGGAACACACTCAGGATAGCACATAAGTCTGAGAGAAGCCAGGTGACGGGGCTGCAAGGGTCAGTCCAGAGCCATAGAGTGCACCAGAGAGAAAAACAGCATTATTATACAACAATAAATAAATACAGACACAAAACAGCAATATAAATGAATAATATTTCTAAAACAGCAGTAATGTTATTTCTAAATATCTATATTATCAGCTAACTTCAATAAATTCATTTTCAGCCCCTTTTTAAAACTCTCCACTTATGCCAAACTTCAAGTTCCATAAGCAAGGGTCCACCACCATGAATGTTCTATACAGCACATGTACACTGTGCCAGACCTGTGTCCATTAGCAAAGGGGCTGCCATTGTGAAGGCTCTCTACAGCGTATGTACACCATGCCAGACCTGTGTCCATTAATAAGAGGTCACCACTGTGAAAGCTTTCTACAGCATATGTACACTGTGCCAGACCTGTGTGAAACACACCATACCAGCATTTCACTACAAAAGATGGTAGCTTCTTCAAGGATGATTGGCTCTGGCTGTATTCAAGGGTGAGGCTGAGAACATCCACAATGCTATGCATGTAAGTCAGTTTTTTGCCAAATAATGGGTATCTTTATTTCAGGTTAATCCTTATTTAAAAATACTCTTTAGTTCTGATCTTCAATGCTCTGTTGTAGCATTTCATGTCTCCCTCTTTCACCTTTCAGAGACAGCCCTGCCATTCTCTTGGATACTGTCTTTTTGTAGTAAAACATTGGTGTAATGTGTTTATTCAGGTCTGGCACAGGGCACATACGCTGCAAATAAAAACATGTTGATACATTTAAAAAACTGTGTGGGTCCTTACATTCAATGGCACTGTAGATTTTGGACTGAAGATCATTAGGTTCAGACTCCTTTACTGTGTTTTAAATAATTCAGGCTGGAAGGACAGGATGGGTTCACTGTCATATTCAGAGAAATAAAATCCTTCATGTTTGGCAACAAGGTGACTAGTAGACCAATATTTGTAGTGTCACAGCTTCTTTATATGAGACCATTTCAAATCATGTACAGGGTCAGTGATCCAAACCAGTGAGCCTATCAGTCACAATTCTGTGGTGCCAAATGGTTGGGATGATTACTTTGTATTAGTGTTCCAATGTGCGCCCCATTGCGATATACACCACATGGTTGCAAGCACTTCCCTGCCTGTCACAATGGGCATTTAAACAGCACAGGGAAAGGGTTGCGCCATCAATGGTAATGTGAATGCTGGCATGCTACTGAGCTTAGCAACTCTTTGGCACCTGCACCTCCCTCAGCTGCAAGGCACAGTGGCACAAACCCATGGCGAAAACATTAAAAGCAGTTCTGTAGGATGGCACTGTCTTGTGAACCAGAACAAAAGTTACAGTGGGAGAAGGGGTTAGGAACCACAAAACACCGTGGCCCAGATATTCAAAAGAGCTGAGGCATGCGCAATAGGGTTGCGCCTGCTCAAGTCCGAAATTGAGCCATTCTGCGATATTCAGCAGGAGGCAGTTGCACCCCCCAAATCATGCTGAGCAACAGCGCAATGCTAATGAAGGCATGCTCAACCGAAGGGGGAGGAACCATGCATAAACTGCACAGCCCGATATTCAGCCGGGCCGTGCAGAGTTATGCAGGCGCAACCCCCTACCTGCACCCGCACAACTTTAAGCCAAAAAAAAAGGAACAAGTCGAGGGCCACCCACAGGTGAGCTGCGGTATTGCAGGGCGCAACACAGAAGCTGCCACCTGTGGGTGGCCTCCACTTGTTCCCAGTGCCCCATAGCCCGATCGCGGGCAGCAGAGTATTCCTCCCCACAGCAGCCCAATTGCGGACATAAGGACTTCAACCCCCACTAGCCCAATGGCCGGCATAACGCAATGTAAATCCCCTCACTAGCCATCCGCGGGCATAACGTAATTAAACCCCCACTAGCCCGATCCGTGGGCACAGCGTAATGTAAACCCCCGACTAGCCTGATCATGGGCATAGCGTAATATAAACCCCCCACTAGCCGATCGCGGGCATAATGTAATGAAACCCCCACTAGCCCGATCGGGCATAATGTAATGTAACCCCCAACTAGCCCGATCACGGGCATAACGTAATTAACCCCCGACTAGCCCGATCATGGGCATAGCGTGAGTTCAACCCCCAAAGACCAATATCCCTGGTGGTCCAGTGGACGAAGCCCAATCGTGAGGCATAGGTCAAACCCACCCCCCAAAGTCCAATATCCCTGGTGATCTCAGTGGCCCCCACCCACCCACCCACGGAGCCCCACCACCCCGCCTCCCCATCAGCCGGCGGGTGGCAGCACCCCATCTGTCTGCCGCCCGCCGCCACCAACTGACAGCTCGGTAGGGCTGCACGCCCGATTGGTTCAGAGCATCCATTCATTCACATATCTGACTGCCTTTACGGTATGGGCTGCATGCCCATTGGCTCTTGCTCTGAACCAATGGATGTGCAGCCCTACCGAGCGTCAGTCGGCGGGCAGCGGGCATTAGACGGGTGGGTGCTGCCGTCACCGGCTGACGGGGGAGCAGGGTGGTGGGGCCCGTGGGTGGGTGGGGTGGAAGGGCCACTAGATCACCAGGATATTGGACTTTGGGGGTGGGTTTGACCTTGGCCTGTGATTGGGCTAGTCGGGGGTTTAATTACGTTATGCCCGCGATTGGGCTAGTCGGGGGTTTAAATCTATGTTATGCCGGCGATCGGGCTAGTCAGTGGGCTTAATTACGTTATGCCCATGATCGGGCTAGTCGGGGTTGAATCGTTATGCCCGCGATCGGGCTGCAGGGGGCGTCAGTCCTCGATGGCTGCTGCCTGGCAGGGCGCCAGGTGCAAGTCGTCAGGGATCGGTGCACCTGCATGCTAATGGAATGCAAATGGGGTCGTAATTAGATGCAAATGGCCCCCCGTGCACCTTGCATAAATTATGGCCCCATTTGCATGTCACCTTTTGAATATCGCAGGTTTGCGCATGGCGCAATGGAACTTGCACCACTGCTTCTGAATGCTCCACTCTGACCACTTGCGGTGGCACAAGTTCCACTGCGCCATGCACAGTGGCTGTGGCCGGGGGGCGATATTCAAAGGAGTTGCTCAATAGCACAACTACATTGAATATCACCCTGGCCACACCCCTGTGCAACTTTTTTGAGCAGCGCAAGGGATTGCGCCACAGAATGGCGCAGTTTGAATATCTGGCCCCATTACTATAGTACAGTAGGGGATGAGGGTAAAGAGGCACAAACCATCTGGCACCAGGGAGTACAGATAAAATTCAGGAGTTCTTTGGGGCCACAGGACCACCAGGGAGTACAAGACAGGTGCTAGCAGAGTACGTGGATGAATAGCCGGAAGCAGGCAACAGCCTCAAGTAGAGAAGGGCAGGGTGATGACTATGGCGGTAGCATCATTGTCCCAAGACTAGGCCCATGACATAGCAACAAACAGAGTCTGTAGTGCACTCCCCAATAGTAAACCTGAGAGGTTAACATTTCTTTCTGTCTAAATTGGCTGTTTTCTTACTTTTATCACCATGAAATGGGGTTCTCTTAGTCTTTATTTTACAGCTGTAATGTGAACAAGACAAACTACCAAACGCCAAGATGGAACCTCACAGTTTGGCTCTAACTACGAAATGCCTGCAGTGACTACTCTAATACAGATTGCCTAAATTGGCTCCTTTAAATCTTCCACCTAGGTAATTCACAGGTGATCAAAGGGAGCATGCTACAGGTGCACCACATAACTCCCAAACTCCAAACAAATTCCAAGAGCTGGCATGCTTTACCCTTGTTTTATTCACAAAGTTCAAATCATATTTCTGATAAGGGGTGCTGCTAGTCTTGTGGTAAGTGACAACAAACAGAATGCAGAGCACACGCATACCCCCAATGGTAAATCTGAGTAGTTAAAATTTCTTTCTACTTAAATTGGCTATTTTCTTACTTTATCTCTATGGAAAAGGGTTTTTATGAGACTTCATTTTACAGCCATAATATTAACATGTCAAACCACCAGAAGCCAAGGTGAAATCCCAAGGTTTGGTGCTTCCTATTAAACGCCTACAGTGGCTACTCTTATAGGGGCCTATTCAGAAACATGTGCCAGGTACATGCATTTCACATGTACCCAGCCCGCACAGCTATGGACCTGTGGACAGACACAGGGGGTGCGGTATACACAACAGTACAGCCCTGCAGGATGCCTGTCCATGGCTCCATCACCCCTGCACACAGCTGCATAGGGGGCTGTTCAAGGGACACAGGTGTGCATCCAATCAGATGCCTATCCTGTCTTGAAGTGGATCCCCTGCTGCGTGCTAGCAGGGGATTCTGGGAAGGCTTGTGACCAGACCCCATACAAGGTACAGGCTAGTACCTGAATGGGTGCCCCCAGCCCTCCCTGTCAGCCTGGTGGGCCGGGGCAGCAGGGTGGAGGGATTACCCATCCTGTTGCAGCTGATGGTTGTCCTTTGGGGGGAGTATAAAAGATATATCAGGGTCCCCACAGCCGTATCCTGCACCCTACACACCCGACACTCCATGCCTTAGTGAATGATGCAGAGTGTGAGCACACACCCTGACACACTCCCAGACTGACACAGTGGATAACTGCATGACTGGCTGGGGGATCATGTGTGCAAGGGCAGACACCCCTGCCATGAATGCTGCCAGGGATCGACTGGACCCCCATTGTGTGGCATTCTGACATAGGATTGCCTACACGCTGCATATACACAGCACATAGGCAATCCAAAGCTTTCTGCATATACCCCATATAGAGTGCATTGCCTAAATTGGCTCCATTAAAGTAAAGTGCTTCCAGCCAAGTAATTCACAGGTGATCAAAGGGAGTATGGTACAGGAGCACCGCACAGCTCTCAAACTCTAAATGAATTCTAAGACCTACAACACTCTACCCTTGTTTTATTCACAAAGTCAGGTATAGCCAATTTAGGAAGAAATAAATTTTTACTTCTCAGATTTATTTGGGGTGGTGCACCGGAACCTTTCTGTTTGTTGTCACTTGTCATCAAACCAGCAGCACCGCTCAACTGAAATATCATTATTAACTTTGTGAATAAAACAAGTGTAGAGTACTCAAACATTTCAGTCTGCCGCATTTACCCTGCTGCAGGCGCACACTGAAATCAGCACCTGCTTCTCTGGCAGGAACTCTGAAAATTCAGCTCTTTGTGCTTACTATCCTCCTTTTCTTTATAACTGCACTTTAACATGAAAACAGGATCACTCTCCTTTAGACTTCATCTGCTTTGACCGCTTGGCTACAGCTGGCATCTAAATCCTCTGCTCATGTCACTGAAATGTGTTGCTTTCCCCCTCTCTAACCCTGCTGCGGAAAAGCTGTGGAGAACTTGCTCCAGGTAGGACAGAGAGAGGTGGGTGCGAGTCAGAGGGAGGAGGGGATGGATACAGGGTCTCCAGAAGGGTAAAACAGTATATAAAAAATATAACCTCTGTAACAGTAATGTTTTTTCAAAATTTCCTCAAAAATATAAGGTGCTCTTTAACCATAAGTAAGAAAATTAACAAAAAAGAAGAAAGAAACATAAGGTGCTCTTTAATCATTCTACTATAAAATACAGTGGTTTCTATTTAGGCAGCATAGGTAAAAATTACATATTGCAATATAATGCATTATACAATGGCAAGAAAGAATCCTGGCTTCTGATTGGTCAGTTGGTCATCACAGGAGGGATGTTATCCTGGCATAACATCCCTGCTGATCAACTAGATGATTGTTTGCCACTTGATCCTTTATTACTCGATGATTGTTCCATCTTCTCTTAAGAAACAAAAATATTTAAAACACTAAAAAAATTCTTTAAAATTATTTATTTCTGTATAAAACAATGAGCTATTGTATAAAAGGAATAATGCCCTCCAGGGTGGGTTTTAAGCTTTGATAACATCCCTTCTCGGGTGTTGGGTGCCCTCGGATGGTGGCCTCAGGCCCAACCACCCGAGGCGGGATGTTATCCCAGCATAACACCCACCTTGTTGGGCATTATTCCTTTAATATACTAAAATGTCAGTGATCAAACTAGCTGACATATTGTTTTATCTTTTAAACATTATTCATTGTGTCAGTAATCCAATTGTTGCCTTATTTCAAATGTCACTCACATTCCAGGGTCACAGCTCCTCTTTTGCACACTGGGAGAACTTTTTCCTTATTTCAGATAAGAATTTCTCTTACAAGCCCCTGATGTACACAAATGTTTAATAGCTTAGAGTGCAGTGTAATCTTTAGCACCTCACTTAAAGAAAGAGCAGGTATCCATTCCAGCACTGCAATTAATCATGAACCACTACACCATGTTAAAACGATAACGCAGGGCTACATTCTGTATCTTAGGACTTTAAAGGAAAACAGTTTGGAAACAGTTTATTTCACCATGTTGCTGCCAAATGGATCTCAAATTGTGCTGTTTTCTATTTGTGACAAGTACCACTTAAAGAAAATATATTACCTACAATCTGAAAGGAAAAAGTTCAGTCTCATTTGTCTTCAGTCATACAGAATGAGGATTGAATGTACATTCTGCAAATCACGTATTTAAGAATGCAGGCAGGAGACAATTACATGTGATACGGCACTTTCTTGAAGGGGCACTATCCAGTGGAACTTTGAAATACACAATATTTCTATATGTTTTGCTGTGGTTTAGGCTATTTTACAGTATTTACTGTGTTTGCTTTAATTACTGAGGACTTCTGCATACAAATTGCTGTCCCCAGCATGTATTCCCCCCTGCTTATTCCCTTGGTGAAATCATAATCTTCTCCTTGGCATGTCACACTGTTGCTGTGAAAACAATTTTCCACAAAAGAAATCTGCGGCAATAGTAAGAACCGTAGGTCTTCAAATTCACTTATGCTTAAAGCAGCAGTGCAGTGAAAAATGCCCCCCCCCCAAAAAAATCTAGTTTCAGCTACAATTAATACAAATATTAGCATAACTGTCAATTCTACTTTTCTAGGTACCTCCTATGCTGTGCACCATTGTTTTTGTTTTCTCAAGCCCACCCCTTACCAGGTTTACAACTGTATTTCTAAGCATAACGTGCTGGCCATCTTTTTATCTTGAGAAAACACTGAATAAAAACATTTATAAAATACTCACATTTTGGTAGAAATAGATAATTTTGCCACCAAACAAAACTAGAAGATTCCTGGAATCTTGTATAGTGAAAAAAACAGGGTCACATTTCTGCCCAATTTCATTGCACTGCTGCTTTAAACTACCACAAAATCAACCACATTTATATATAGTGCTTCAAAGACTTGGCAAGAATTACCTCTACATTTAAAGGAGAACTGCCTTGAACCTGTACGCCTGTGTTTTCAGTAGAGGGTTATTTTCAAATACTGGGTCACATTCAGTTATTGCTTTATCTTTGCTGGCCTTTTAGTAAACTCCATGTGCCGGATTTTCAAAGTGTGGCGTAGGGCTTATGTCCAACCCTGCACCATTGGACTTAGATTCTGGTGGTGTGCCAAACCCTTCACTGCAACTGTCCCGAGTTTACAATCTCTGGCGCAGTTGTGACAGTTTCCATTAACTATATGGCGCAAGATCCATATAAACAGCCCCTCAGGATAACTGCAAGTTAGATCAGAAAAAGTTGGTCTCACGTGTGGCAGTTACCACACGGGATGGAAATTCCCATTAGATTGCCACAAGCCCCATGCACCGTATCGTCAGCGTATCAGGGCTTGCGGTGATTTGGGACATTTGAAAATCCATCCCCTTGTGTGTTTCTGATATATAGTACAAACTGCTGATGAGGTCCCTTTTAGAACTGTATGACATAGTTTATGTTCTTGCTTATCTGTTCCACTGTAAACACAATACATTCGTAATTTACTTTAGAATTCTGTTGCTGGAAGGGACATTGCACAGTTTTAAAATGTTACTAACCATTAATATGTCACTCAGAAGCACCCACAATATTTATTGAAAGGATAGAAAAGATGGAACATATTACAGAATGTTAACAAAACTTTATAATATAGTTACTCAGGAAAAGATGACTTACGGGTTCAGTGCAGTTCTCCTTTAAAGTTGTACAATGAACCAAAAGGTGTTGCTGTTGCCTAGAAGTATATCTGAAGGACTGTTTTAAATTTGACTATCTCTAAAATGTCTAAACCTTTTTTAGCATGTGATATCTTGTAATTACTGTATCTTGTCTATTTGTATGCTGTTTTATATATTCATGTTTTTTTTTTATGGGATCTTACAATCTCTGGTCTTGCCTGTGAAGGGAATGGATGTTGTAATGTGCTGACTGCATTAACAAACAAGTAAAACATTGATGGTGTCACGGGCAGAGGATTATGATCATAGCTAGGAAAAACAGAAGTAACAAAGAAATTAATAAATCATTTTGCCATGCAACTGTTCATATTAATGAAAAATAAAATGAAGAGAATCACAGAAAATACTTTAAATATAAGCAACATTGCGTTTAAATAATATGGTTTCCAAATATTTACCAGAGGAATAATCTCTTTTTAATATCACTTCTGCCTTTTTAAGAACTATTTGTACTGTGATTGTCTTGCTTGAGAATTGCACTATAAGAAAAAGCTGTCATAAGTGAACCTCCTGAAATTCCATCTCAAACAGATTTTCCACAAGTTAGGAAATCTTTATTTTATTCCACACCAGTGAGAATACATTTCACTGTATAAACTTTTTGTTGATAATATCTACTATCACGATTAAAAGGGTTTATCTTGATAGACGATATTGTATGTCACAAACAAGATAACATATGTTAGATAGGTCATAATGCTATACTTAACCAATGCATGGCCAGCTGAAAAAATTGTTGATGGCATCATACATAGATACAAAGATACATAGACAGTGTCGGCAGATAAGGGCCTATGGCCCACCTAGTCTGCCCATTTGAGCTTGTAAGTTCAGTTTGTTTTCCTAGAAGTCTATTTCCCCTTACCCCTGACCTCTAGAATTCCTTTATGTCTATCCCATGCATTCTTAAATCCCGTGATTGTTTCAGCCCCCACCACTTCCTCTGGCAGGGGTGTTCCACTTGTCCACCACCGTTCTGTGAAGAAATTCTTCTCATGTTTCCTCTGAATCGTCCTCCCTCCAACTTCATCCCATGCCTCTAGTCCTGAAACATCTTTTCACTTAAAATAGTGTTTTCCTGCACCCTGTTCCTCCCTGTAAGATACTTGTATGTCTCTATCATATCCCCTCTCCCTCCTCTCCTCCAGGGAGTACATGTTCAGTTCCTTCAACCTGTCTTCATAGGACTTGTGATGCAACCCATGCACCATCTTTGTTGCCCTCCTCTGAACCTTCTCTACCCTGTCTATGTCCTTACGTAGGTATGGTCTCCAGAACTGTACACTGTACTCCAGGTGGGGCCTCATTAGTGTCTTGTATAGCGGAATTATGACCTCCTTTTCCTGCTGGTGATGCCCCTGCCTATACATCCCAGCATCCTATTTGCTTTACCTGATGCCTTGTCACACTGTTTCCTCACCTTGAGGTCATCAGAGATGACAACCCCAAGATCCCTTTCCTGCTTGGTGCATGCTATATCCTCACCCCCAACTGATATATTGTGCCAGGGTTTTTGTGCCCCATATGCATTATCTTGCACTTCTTTGCATTGAATTTCAACTGCCAAACCCTTGACCATTCTTCAAGTTTCTGTGGGTCCTTCTCATTCTGTCTACACCCTCTGGTGTGTCTACTCTGTTACAGAGCTTTGTGTCATCAGCGAACAGTGAAATTCTGCCTTCTAGATCCTGTGCAATGTCACTGATGAAGATGTTGAATAGGACCGGTCCCAGCACTGATCCCTGTGGTACCCCACTGGTCACTCTTCCCTCTGTGGAGTGACAGCCATTTACCACCACCCTCTGTGTCCTGCCACCCAGCCAGTTACCACCCACCACACTACTGTCCTGCCCACACCCATATTCCCCAGTTTGTGTAGTAGTCTTCTATGTGGCACAGTGTCAAGGCCTTGCTGAAGTCTAGATAGGCCATGTCCACTGCCCTCCTGATCCACCTCCCTAGTCACCCAGTCAAAATTTCAATGAGGTTGGTCTGACATGACCTCCCTGGTGAAACCATGCCTTGGGTCCGTAGTCCATTGACAACCAGATGTTCCACCAATCTCTCCTTCAGTAGTGCTTCCATGATCTTCCCACTACTGAGGTGAGGCTGACTGGTCTGTAGTTCCCTCCCTCTTTGTTCACACTTTTGTATAAGGGGACTACATCTGCTGTCCTCCAGTCTTTGGGTACCTCCCTGTTTCAGGTATTGGCTGAACAGGATAGCCAGAGGTTCAGCTACCACCTCTCTTAGTTCTTTAAGGACCCTGGGGTGCACCCCATCTGGCCCCATTGCTTTATCAGCTCTTATTATTTCCAGTTCCTTAGGACCTTTTCTCGTAAAGGGACTTGTGTCCATTTCTGCACCATTCTCACCCTTGTACTCCTTCAGACCCATTACCCCTCTTCCTTAGTAAAGACTGAGCAGAAATACCTGTTCAATATGTCAGCTTTACTGTTGTCATCCTCCACCGGCTCCCATCCTCCCCTTCAGTCTCACTATCCTCCCTTTGTCTTTCTTTTTTCACTTATGTACCTGTAAAAGGTTTTGTCCTTACCCACTGATTTTGCAATGTGTTCTTCTGTCTGAGCTTTGGCTTCCCTTACTGACTTCCTGCCTCCCTTTGTTTCTCCTGGTACTTCTCCCTATCCCTTCTGCCTGTGTCTTTTTGTATTGCCTGAATGCAATCTTTTGGCTTTCACTTTCTTTGCTACCTCTTTGGAAAACCATAATGGTCTCCTCTTCCTTTTCCTCTTGCTAACCTGCTTAATGCATAATTCTGTTGTTCTTATAATCCCATTTTAAATACTGCCCACTGTTCCTCAACCCTGATTCCTGTCCTATTCCCTTAATGCCTCTTTCAAGTATCTGCCCATTTTCCCAAAGTCTGCCCCCTAAAATCCAGGATACGTGTTTTGTGTGGTTTGGTTCTGCTCTTTCTGTGATTTCAAACCACAATGACTGGTGGTCACTGTTACCCAGGTGCTCCCCACTGTTACCCCCATCACACTGTCCCTGTTTGTGAGCACAAGGTCCAGTATTGCCTTCTGCCGAGTTGGTTCCATGACCAGTTGCTTGAGGAAGGCATCCTGAAGGAGTCCAGGATAAATCTGCTCCTAGTTGATGCTGCTGCTGGGATGCTCCAGTCCACGTCTGGTATATTGAAGTCTCCAACCAGTACTACCTCACCCTTGTCTGCCATCCTTTGGATGGCTAGCATCAACTCCTATCTGTTTCTTCCTCCTGGGCTGGTGGTCTATAGACCACACCTGTCTGGATAGCTGGCCCCATTTTCCTTTCCAGCTTAACCCACAGTATCTCTCCCCATTTTGTTCCTCCTGGATCTGTGTGGCCCTTATGTCATTTTTCACACAGTGCCACTACTCCTCCCTTCCTGCCTGCTCTGTCTCTTCTGAATATGTTGTAGCCAGGTATGGCCATCTCCCAGTCATGGTTATCATTACACCAGGTTTCAGTGATGGCCATAATGTCCAGGTCTGACTGTACCATGACAGCCTCCAGATCTTCCATCTTGTTGCTAAGGCTCCTGGCATTTGCACACATGGCTTTCCATGATTTGACCTCCTAGACTGCTTCACTGTTCTACTCAGCCCCTCCTTGGTTGTCATTTATCCCTGGTTCTCCTTGCTGTCTGCCCTTCTGCTGAATTTTGCCCCTTTTCTGCTTATCCACCTTTTGGACACTAATCTCCATCTTTTGCACACTGCTTTGCAGAGATAGCCACTCCTCTGGTTCCTGCTTCCACTACTAGCTGTGGGGGTGAGCAAGTAGGTACCGTCCTTGCTGGCCTGCCACCCCCTTTGCTAGTTTAAATGCTATCAATGTAGCATTTAAACTTATCATTGATGCTTGGATTCCCTCAGGATGGATGCAGGCGTCAGGCTTGAACAAACCTCCATCCCTCCAGGTGGGTCCCCAGTCACCAATGAATCCAAACCTTTCTCACAGCACCAGATCTTCAACCATGAGTTAAAGTTCTTGGTGCATGCACTCTATGCTCTCCCTGCCTCTCACAGGTAGTACTTCTGAGAAAGTGACAGAAGTAGCTACTTGCTTGAGACCCTCCCCAGTTTCCTAAACACTTCCTGAACTTCCTTTGGCTCCCCATTTGCCAAGTCATTAGTACCTAGGTGGATAATGACATCCAGCTCACCCTCCCATCTTGCCTTCCCAGTGATCCCCAGTATCTTCCTTCCATCCCTCCATGCTGTGGCACCTGGTAGGCACCTCACCTCCTGTCCTCCCCTCCTGTGTTCCTAGCTGGATCCCTCTTGGATGGAGTCCCCACCAGGATTCTTCCTCCTCCTCTGGGGTCCACTGCTTTCCCCACTGAGGTCACCTCCTTGCCTAACCTCCACATCCTTTCCTTCCACTTCCCTGGGTACCTCTATTTGGTTGTCCTCATTTGCCAGTGTTGCATATGAGTTCTTGAGAGGAATAGGATCTGGGATGTGCCTCTGCCTGACTGCTCTAACCCTCCCTGAGCCCACTGTCATCCAAGTGCTCCTCATTCTCGGCATCCTTTGAGGCAGCTGCATTGGACTGGGTGGTCCCTGGATAGGGGTGATGGTACTCCTGACCCAGTTTACTTCCGCTCTGAGTCTGGCTACCTCATCCCACAGTCCCGAGAGATGCATGCAGATAGGGCAGCACCTCAGTGTCCAGTAGTAGAGGTATGCAGCATTCTAACCATGGCAGTGAAGTAAATATAAACAGTTGCAACTTCTCTGCATTTGTATATATGCCTAAAACTCAATACAATATTTATTGACCAAGTTACAGCTACAAAAAAAAGTTAATTTAAAAGGTTTCCATTTGAAAATGTGTGGTATAAACCAGACATGCAATGGCTTGACTTAGAGTATACCATGTACCTGTATGTTCATGTGTGGGGGGGGGCAGGACCTTTATAACTTACACATGGCTTGCCATAGTCCTGCCCCCTCACTCATGACAATAAATAGCATATTCTGAGTCAGGTCATTGTGTATCCCCTATATAGTCAGAAATAATTTGGCCTGAATGTTATTTATGTTCAGTATTTACCTCCCCTCATTTCTTTTATTACTGAAGACATTCCCATGAAAACAGGATCTTTGTGCCTCAGCCCTTCTCTAATCTCCCTGCTTTATCCCCACTGAAGTCATAATCCTGTTTGGGAGGTCATAGTCCTTTTCATAGCAATAGACTGTGATATCGCAGAGAATTATGACTCCAGCAGAGGCAAACGCAAGGGAGAATGAGATGAAACCTGAGACATAAAGATCATATGTCCATGCAAATGCCCTCAGCAACAACGAGATAAATACTGTTGAAACCATTGTGCTCTAAGGTCACCCCAAAATGAGCTTTAGGTCACTGTGTCTTTCCTGGAGAAACAGTCTCAAAATAAAAAAAAATAACAATTGTTTCTGAATATTATATTTTTTAATTGTATTCCTTGATACTGGAAAATTACCCGAAGAGCTGCTGACACCTCTGGAAAACTTTGGGAAACAACATAGTTAGATGCAATTCAGTACATATTTTATATATCTTCTGCAGAATTCTGCTCCCCCTTATTTATTACTGAGAAAATGTGTACACAAAATGGAGATTTTATCCCTTAGAGTTCATCAGTCCTTAAACAGCGGGTGGAGCCTAAACAGACAGACAGGAAAATAATACAAATTTTAAGAAGCAGTCAGTTGTAACTCTTTATTTCTGAATTAGTTTTATTTTTCCTTTTGCTCATTAGAAAGTATTTTATGTGATAATATTGTGCTGGATGTGGGAACAGCTAAGAGCCTGGAAGCTAACATGTCTGTCTCTATCCCCACTACTACATCATCTGCATTATCTTACTGACAGTGACATCACAGGTGACTAACCTGGCAGCTACTGAGTGTACTAAGCACCTGTGATGTCACAGTCAGTGAGGTCACAATGCTGATGATGTAGTAGAGGGGAATAGAGATACATATGTCAGCTTCCAGGCAGAGTGCTGTCTTACATAGCACACATACTAACATATGGTGAACAATCTTCTAATTAACCAAAGGGAACAGAAAAAGTACCTCAGATATAAAAGGTAATGGTTAACTGTTTTTAAACATTATCATTAATTTAAGGCAGTACACTACCTCTTTAAAGCTGAGTCCCCATTTAAAGTTATAAGCCTCTGCTGTGATGTCATAGTCATTTGCCATAGAAACAACTGTTATATCACAAGCAACAAATCATTATATCAGGTAGGGAATAAGCATCAGGAAATGATGAACTCTCACAGAACAAAGATTCTGTTTTTATGCAGACAACCTCAGTAATAAATAACATGAAGAAATACAGAACTAATGTGAAGCTGAACGGTGTCTAAATATGTTTAAGTTCTCCTGGAGGTGTCAGCTGCTCTTTAATGCAGTCAGTCAAGTTCAAAATACAGGTACTCAGCTCTGTCTGTAAGAGTAGGGCTTCACTGTAATTATATCACAAAGTCATGTGTCTGACTCATGAAGGAAGTCGCAGGTGGCACACTGTTCCATTATTGTAACACGGTGCATCACTGCACCACCGAAATACAGTCTTTTGCATCCATATCAGATTCAGAGGAACCTCATCAATATTAAAACAATAAAAATACCATCCCTGGCATACTGCAGTTATTTTTAGTTATGGCACAATGTATCCCTTGTCAGGTTATCACAAACAACTTTATTTATGCTAATGCACAGGCCAAAAGCTGGAAAACTATTTCTGCTATATTTATGATGTAGCAAAGAGGTTGCTAGAAGTTACCAAAGTCCCCAGCATGGATGAATCTGTGCTGCATGCTTTCTTTTCTCACAACATATTAGATGTTCTGAGTATGGGAAATTCTGGTGAATAATGTGAAAATTAATGACTGATATGTATTTGTAAATAACCTGGTTTTTAGAGTTTAATCAGTCTTTGTTGCTCCAGTTTCCATTATTCGTTTCCATTATTCGTAATTAGTGTTGCTCAGTTATGCAATATACATGGAAAAGACATCGGGGCTCAACTCTCAAAATAAATTTAGGGTGCTTGTTTCCAGTCAGGGGCCTAATGTAGATTAAAGTCCCATTACAGTGCAAGGACACAGACCAATGAACAGATTCCTTGTGGTGGGTGGTACTTTGGGCTGCAGATGTACTCATTCCCAAGGAATAAAATGGTACTTTGAAAAGGTACAGGATTACCTAAAGGTGGGTGCAGAAATGCAACTTCTTTGGTAAATAAGTCCTAGAGTATCTATGGGGCAAACAATAAGCCATCAGATGAAACTATAATAACTTAGCATGTTTAGTTGTTAGTTTTGCACATATGCAACATCCATTTTTTACAGAAATGTGTCAAATCACTTTTCATTGTAGCACAGTTGCACTAATTTTGTTTGCTTGGCAATTTAAATGACAGGAGGTGTGCAGAGTGTTGTATTATATACTGTAGGTTTTATACTGCACTGGACTAAACAGCCTGAAGATTCAGTCATCAAAAAAGTAATAAATGTAGCGAGTTTGTTGCCATCATCTCTGTATCAATTTGTGATTACTTTACTTTTGTTCCTCTCTCCCCCATGGGACTCAGGGAATCCCTTTAAATAACTAAAATTTTTGCATAACATAATTATTCATCCTATCTTGTGAAGTATGTGTGTGTGTGAGGGGGGTGAGACATGACAGAAGTAAAGCGTGTATCCCACTTCCCATATGCACAGAAATTGAAGATGATCCTTCCTATCTTCAACTCCAGTGACATTGTTAACAGCACCGCTCCCTGAGTGGACCCTCTACTTAACTGTTTCTGCCACTTCTCCTTGGACTGTTCCCCCACATCCACCCCCATCGCTGCACACACCCCACACACCCCATCGCTGCACAACCACTGTTCCCTCATACTTCCCTTGCTCCTCTCTCTTGAAGCTAGCTGCCTTTCTCATTGTGCCTCCTTTGTTTCTAAATTCTGTTTTGTCTCACTCCCTCCTTACCTTAGTTCCTTTCTTTTCCGTCTCTCCTCCCTCGTGTATTCCCTTCATAACACTGACCCACACTCAGTCTCCCTTCCTCCCATGAAATCCTCTACAGGCCAAGCAGCTTTCTTCCTCGGATTCACTAAGCTCTCAATCTGCCTGCTCTCTCTCAAATTGCTCCCTCAGGACATCTCGACTCACTCCTTCAAATGCCTCTGACCACTTCTAACCTTACCCTATTGTCCTAATGTCTGATCTTGTGGTCCACTCTCCTGCGGCTCTCCCTTTCCATGACTACAGTATACCCCCTATCTAGTTATTTTAATTGCACTGCTGAACATGCATCATTAAAGCTATCACCATGGTGCAGACATACTAATTATTCAAGTTTTTGTAACTAGTCATACCCTTGTTCCTCTGTACAGTTACTATGCCATGTTTTAAGTTATGTGTGCAACTTATTATCACATTGGTGTTTTGCACCATTGCTTCCTTGCCCCCTCCTCCCGCCCAAGAATGCATCTGGAAATGAGCTGCTGCTCAGTATGTCCTTTCTGGTAAAATATTTGAGACAAATTAATACAAACAGTCCCTTCTATGTATTTAAAAAGTTGAGTAGAGTCAATTTAATGAAGATGAAGAGGGAGTTTACATTTACTCCAGACATGAAGAGCCAAGAACCTGAAGAAACAACACTGAGAAAACTGGAATTCTAGAATAGGAAGAGAGAAGGGAGCAGAAGAGGAGCAAAGCAAACAAGCATGCAGGGGTAACCAGTACAGTGTCATGAAAGTTTGATCATGTGGGCTTTTAAAGGTTCTGAAAAGTGAAGTGCACATTATTTGTCATTTAGCTTGGAAATAATCATCTCATTATCAACAACATGCTATACTTTGCTTCTGTTCAACTTACAGAATGTAAAACATTTTTGCTGCTCTCCAGAAAGCTCTGATGAACACAGCCACTCACTATAAATCTCATTTTTCTGATTTACATTTGAATTTGAGTGCATACAACACCAACATAAATTATTCAATTAAAATCATTATTTAATTAACAGTTCTTGTTTTCATGTGGTGCCTAATTTGCAGTCTTCTTAGGAAATCATGTTACAGCTGCATTTGTTGTTTTAACATCAATGTAAAATGGACCCTCCATTTATGTATATCAATTTTATTTCAGGCATGCTCTGGCTTACCTCCCTCCCTCCTGGCTGCTTCATCTGACACCTCAACAATGAGTCAGCACACTCTGCTGAGACAGCAACCTCGCTCGCCCCCAGTGTCTGTTTGACTTCATCTCTGATTGGGCCTAAACCTTCTAGAACAGTGCTGAATGTCACATTTCGCCAGTGAAATTCATGCGGAATGTCAAGTCCACTTCCGGAATGTTTCTCGGAATTTGTTTTAATTCCATGGAATTTCAAAAAGCATATTTATGTAAATTTCTGAGTAACATTCCATGAATTACATAAACTACATCACAGTAGAGAGAGCTCAAAAGTACTCGGGGACAAATTAGGTGAGTACAATAGCCAACAAGCTGAATTTAAATTACTGCGGGGGGGGGTGGAGACAGGCCAGCAGGCCCAGAGACTCCAGGAGGAGAAAGTCGTCAGACCTCCCCTCATACTGGAAGAGAGGATCAGCAGGGAGTTTGTAGAGGGGAGGTAGAGACTTTAGTAACAGAGAGAGAGAGAGGAGAGAGCACAGGATGGAGAGATGTTAGGAAAAAATAGGATGAAAGGAACAAGGTGAAGGGTGGTGTTGCTGAATGCTGGAAGTCTTGGTAACAAGATGTAAGACCTGCAGGTGCTATTAGCTGATGGGAAGGTAGACATAGCAGTAATAACCGAGACCTGGACAACACCACACCATAACTGGGACCTTTCAATCCTTGGATATAAGCTGTATAGGACAGACAGGGTGACAAGCAAAGGGGGGGGTAGTTTATATCAGGGACGGAATAACATGCACAAGGGAGGAGATGGAAGAGAGGGAGGTGGAAGTACTGTGAATTCAGCTATGGTCCAATAGAGGAGAAAGATGAAGTTTGGGTGGTCTACAGACCACCCAACCAAGAAGAGGAAAGGGATAGGATGCTCAGTTCACAACTGCTGGAAACTGCACAGAAGAGGTGGTAGTGGTGGGGGACTTTAATCTGCCCAAGGTGAACTGAAGCATACCAATCACATTCAGTGCCAGGAGTCAGGTGATCCTAGATGCAATGCAGAGTGGGTTCCTGGCTCATGGCATCATACAGCCCACCAAGCTGGGGGCAATCCTTGATCTAGTGCTTGCACAAGGGGAGCACATAAAAGAGATCATCATCAAGGAACCCCTGGGTGGTAGCAACCATCTTACAGTGTAGTTCAGGTTGGATATGGGCACGTAGGGCATCCTTACTAAGACCACAATTCTGTATTTCAAGAGGGCAGACTTCAAAAAGATGGGCGAGGTGCTAAGGAGGAAGCATAGCCTAGTGGTTAGAGTAACGAGCTGTGAATGAGCTTGGTACATCCAGCAGATATGAGTTTGATTCCCACAACCTCCATTTGCATACTGTGTGACTCTGAGCAAGTCACTTAACCACCTCAGTGCTCCCAGGTCACCCCTGAAAACATGCACTTGTGCCTAGTAGGTCTTACCCAGTTACCAAACAAATAAAACCAAAAACCTGGCAGGTGTCAGAGTAGATATGGGGTGAACCAAAAATGGTCCATCACCAAAGAAAGAATGCTGGCTGCCACAATGGACTGTGTTAGGCTCAAGGGCAAGAACTCAGGGGCCAAAGCACCCAGCTGGTTCAGCTCTGAGGTTGCCCAAGCGATGCAAGACAAGAAGTCAGCCTACAAGACGTACAGAAAGACCAAAAGAGAGCTGTATAAGGAAAACTACATAAGGCTGGCCAAGGTGGCAAGCGAGGTAGTGCGGCAGACTAAGGCACAAAAAGAACTCCAGACAGTGAAGGGAATCAGAAAGGGGGAGAAGGCCTTCTTTCATTACATAAGCAAAACAAGGGACAAGAAGGGTAGGATTGTTAGGTTTAGGAGAGGGAATGAATGGGTAGAGGAGAATGGGGGAAAAGCTGCGGTACTAAACCTTTGCTCCATCTTCACCAGGGAAAAAAAAACAGGCCACTGCCTATAGGGGGAAGGGAGCATGGATGTGGTGATAGAGGAGGATAGAGGGAGGGAGGAGCTGCTAGCATTGAAGGGGGACAAATCACTAGGCCCGGATGGTATACACCCGAGGACCAAGGATACTGAGGGAGTTGGCAGGGGAGGTTGTGGGGCTGCTGGTGGGCCTGTTCAATGGTTCAGTGGAGTCAGGCATGGTACCGCAGGACTAGAGAATGGTACACATAGTGCCCCTCCATAGAATGGTCCCAGAGATGACCCGGGGAATTACAGGCTGGTCAATCTGACCTCAATTGTGTACAAGCTCATGGAAACCACACTTAGGGAAAGGTTGGTAGGGTATCTAGAGGAGAATGGTCTCCAGCATGAGTGGCAGCATGGGTTTGTGGGAGGGAGATTGTACCAAATGAACCTGATTGACTTATTTGACTGAGTCACTAGGGCAGTGGACAGGGGCCAGACAGTTGGCATCCTTTATCTGGACTTCAGCAAGGCCTTTGACTCTGTACCCCACAAGAGGTAGATCAAGAAGCTGGCAGATCTAGGAGTTTGGGAGAAAATGATTAGGTGGGCAGAATACTGGCTGAGGGACAGGACTCAGAGGGTGGTGGTAAGGGGAGAGTTATCCAGCACCAGAACAGTCATCAGTGGGGTCCCACAGGGCTTGGTACTGCGGGTGGTGTTGTTCAATGTTTTCATCAATGACATTGGGGAAGGTGTTAAGGGCAAAATGTGCCTATTTGCAGATGACACCAAACTCTGCGGGAAGGTAGACACAGTGGAACGGATACAAGACCTGTGGGAAGACCTGAGAAGACTTGAGAGGTGGTCAGGGATTTGCCAGCTTGGCTTCAATGCCAAGAATTGTAAAGTTATGTACACTGGAGCCAGAACTCTAAAGACCGGGTACCACTTGATGGGAAGGGGGATGGGGTCTGGGTAGTAGCAACATAGGAGGAGAAGGATCTGGGAGTGATAATCCTTAGTGACCTGAAGCACTCCATGTAGTACACAAAAGCAGCAGCAAAGGCTAAGATGCTGGGGTGTATAGCCAGAGGAATCAGCAGTAGGCGAAAGAAGGTTATACTGCCCTTGTACAAGTCACTATTGAGACCACATCTAGAGTATGGAGTAAGATACTGGTGTCCACACCTTAAGAGAGAGACATCAACCTACTGAAGACTGTCCAGTGGAGGGCAACTAAGATGACTGTGTGTCAGCAGGGTAAGACACATGAAGAGAAGTTGGAAGCACAGAGGTTGTACTCCCTGGAGGAGAGAAGGGGGAGAGAGGGGACATGATTGAGTCCTTCAACTACTTGAAAGGGATGAATAGGGTGAATAGGGAGGGTCTCTTTAAGTCAAGTGGCAGCCGAACCACAAAGGAACACAGTCTAAAGCTAGAAGGAAGGAGGGAGGTTTAAGAGGGAGGTTAGGAGGTACTGCTATACAGAAAGGGTGGTGGCCAGTTGGAATGTGCTGCCGGAGAAAGTGATGTTGAAGAAGTTGATGAGCAGTTTTGAGAGAAGCTGGGACATGCATAAGGGGAAATCATGGGGCTTGGGAGGGCAGGTGGAGAGGTAGGGAGGACTGGACGGAGGACCAGGGTTGGTAGTGTAAGCTGAGGACCCTACTATATGAGCATACTGGATAGACCAAATGGCCTTCTTCTGCTGCCTTTTTTGTATGTTCATATAAACTAATGTTCTTTGGATTAGGGAAAATAAATCCACCGTTCATGTAAACCACTGATTACTGCTCCCACAAAAAACATTCTACTTTTAATATTTCAGTATTTTGTGACCTCCAGAGTTCCACAAAATTAGGAAGAATTTTCAGAAATTCTGGCAGACCCACCGGTGCAGCGGTAGGGTTTCTGCTTGCAACTCTGATGACCTGGGTTCAGGAATCGACCTGAGGAGTCAGAGGGATGGCTGGGGGGAGGAGAATTGAGCATCTAATGGACTGCTCTCCTCCTCTGGGGGAGGGTGGGTGAGCTTTCAGTGAGCCTGACCTCTGCTGGAGACCAGAGGGAGCAACTGCTGATGACCAAACAGTGGAAAGGCATGCCACACGTTGGCACTTCAGCGCTGTCATGTCATTGCATGCCATGTCTCCCATATAGGGGTAAAGCATTCAAAAATGCCATTCCTGTGTATAATGCCCTGCTCCTCCAGTCCACCCTGCTTGCTTGCAACACTCAGATAGTGACTGTGTTCAGTGTTCCATTGGGATTGACATGACCTACTGGCCCCACCCTGGGGGCAAGCCAGAGAGGCACACCAATGGGGGTCCGCCAGGAACCTGGTTCAGACTCCATTGGGGGCCCCACCCTGGGGGACAAGCTTGAGAGGATCTCCACCTGAAGTAAGTCCTGGGGGGGCTGTGTGGGGAGAGCATTGGAGTGGGGGCTGAGCCTCTGGGTGACAGGCATAAACAGGAAAAAAAAATAATTTTCAGAAATTCTGTTGAATTCCATTTTGTTGGAATTTGAAACTTCCACACAGTACCAAAACCTCACATTAACCCAACATGGGGGAGGGGAATGTGGCAACAGAAGGCAGCTTGGGCCATGGGGGCATGAGAGAGAGACTGGACATCACGCTGCTTGCTACTGTACAGTCCATTTTCCCCTGAGTTTTTGTCACACCCCATAATTACTTCATTCTGGGCCTGAACTGAGCAAAGGCAAGGCAAAATTTATTTAAAAGACGCCCAATCCCAGAGGCTCTGGGTGCCATACAAATGAATAGACACATATACAAAAACAAATCCATGAATGACAAAAGAGTAAAAAACATAAATAATCAGCTCTACATGATAACATTTTCCACAAATAGTATGCTAAAAATCAGATTGCCAGCAACTATAATCATATCTGTACACCAACAGCTTAATTTGAAAAGGCCTGGATGAATAGGAGGGCCTTAGGGTGCGCCTTGAATACCTCCAGAGTAGGGGGCCCCCCCAACCCCAAGAGGCAGCAAATTCCACAGGATGGGGGTGGCAAAACTAAAAGCCCTGTTGCCAGCCGATTTCAACCTTGTCTGGGGAATTGCCAGGGGGGCTCCCACAGTAGGAACGGAGGGGGTGGACCAAGAGAGCCAGTGCAAGAAGGTCTAACAGATAACCAGGGCCCTGGCCGTATAGGGCCTTATAAGTGAGAAGACTCACCTTAAAGAGGATCCTCCACCTGACTGGCAGCCAGTGTAGCTCACGCAACACCGGTGTGATATGGCATAATTTTGGCTGCCCAGTAAGTAACCGGGCAGCTGCATTCTACACTAGCTGCAACCTGCGGAGAGATCCTCCCACAACCCCAAGGTAGAGTGCATTACAGTAGTCAAGTCTTGATATAACTAAGGCATGCATCAAAGTGGGGAGATCCAGAGGCGGAACAAGGGGCTTTATCCTGGCAACATTTCAGAGATGGAAAAAGCAGGAGCGGACGATGGAAAATACCTGCGCCTCCATTGTCAAACTCCTATCCAGAATGACACCACGATTTCGCACCCTAGAAGAGGCCTTCAATGGAACAGATCCCAGAACAAGTCCAGTCTCTGATCCAGAGGCCATCCTGTCACGCACTCTGTTCAACTCCACCACCAATACAGTACCTCTGTCTTATCGGGTTCAGTTGCAACCAGCTAGAGGCCATCCAGTCGTTGATCTCAGCCAGGCAGCAGTTTAGCACATCTACCGCATTGGATGTTCCTGGGGCAAAGGATAAGTATAGCTGGGTATCATCAGCATAGCAATGAAAACCCAAACCATACTTCCTAATAATCCCTCCCAGGCATAGGATGTACACTGTGAACAACACTGGGGCTAAAACCGAACCCTGAGGTACTCCGCAAGATAGGGGGCTAGGGGTGGAGGAGAAATTCCCCATCACAACCTGTTACCTCCTGTTGGTTAAAACAGACTCAAATCAGCAGATGACAGTGCTGGTGAGTCCGCAGAGTTCCCTTAGGCGGTCAAGCAACACACAATGCTCCACAGTGTCAAATGCTGAGGAGAGACAAAGGAGAACAAGAATTGTCTTTTCTCCTCGATCTCTAGCTCTGAGGACATCATTCTGCACCCAAACAAGCACGGTTTCTGTGCTATGCCTCTCCCAAAACCCTGACTGGAAGTATTCATATAACTCATGGGTCACAACCAACCTCCAACTGAAGCTCCACTACCTTCTCCACGATCTTCGCCAAAGAGGGAAGGTTGGAGATAGGACGGTAATTTGCCGTAACCTCGGGGTCCAGAGATGGTTTCTTTAGGAGTGGTCTCACCAATGCCTCCTTCAAGGTATCAGGAAAGACCCTCTCAGATAAGGAACACTGGACAATCAGAGCAAACACCGGGCTAATGGCATTGATGCATCTCATCAAGAAATGCGTCTGCACTGGGTCCAGTTCACAAAAAGTGTGCTTCAGATTGGTCTCCACCCCAATGACCTCACTTACCTCCACTAGTCTAAACTCCCCCCAACCAGGTGGAGTGCACTCGGAGCACTTCGGGTGATCACTGCCAGCTATGGCATTGCTGACTGGAGGAACTCCCTGCCAGATACCGGACACTGTCCGAGAAGAACCGAGCAAACTCTTTGCATTCAGCATTAGAAAAAACACTTTTTTGGCTGCAGACAGGCTGGATGAAGTAGCCTGTCAGCACTCAGAAAAAGTACAGCTGGTCATTTTTTCCCATCAGCAATCTCCCTGAACAGGAACACTGTCTTCTTATGGTTGACTGCCCCCTGGAATGCATTATAATGCATATGCGGGGCCAGTTTGTTCTCCTCCAGGCTGGACTTCCTCCAGCAGTGCTCCAACCTCTGGCTCTTTCTCTTCATCTCCCCAAGGTCCACATCAAACCATGATTTAGATCATACATGAACAGGTACAAGGGAGTCAATGGTGTCAGATAGCATTCTATTATAAGAGCCCACCACGGCACCAATGCCTCCAATGCATGCATTACCCACACCAGATAGATCGGCTGCTGCCAAAAAGCCTTCCGGGGTCAGTCCCCGCAAAGGTCGGAAACTCATCATCTCTGCAGGGGGAGGGCATCTGGTGAGAGCCCCGAACATGAACTGCACCATGCAGTGATTGGACCATACCACCTGACTTTTCAAACCAGATCTTCCCCAATGCAGTACAAAGCACACCCACCAGTGTCATAGGGTCAGGACACTAACCCCTTTTAAAGTTTATTTTTTAAGCAAAGATTTAATTCCAGACTGGACACAGAATTCATTGTTAAAATAGTAACTAGTTAACTAAGTATTTATTGCAACAAGGGGACATTCTATCAGTACAGTTGGCTGAGCACAGCACGTTTGGTTCATCATATGCTGGGTAGCACAGCAGCTTTGAAACAATATTTAACTTAAAACATTTGGTTCCATAAAAGGGAGCATGGAATTTAGTCACTAAGGTATTGCATGTTTTTTTGCCCTGACTAAAGTAAAATAAAAGGGCTTTACTAATCAGATAAAAATAAATTATTTTGGTGAACATTTTCTGGAACTAGGAACCCTGTCAGTACAGTGCCAGCTCTCCATGCTTGCTTCATGATTCCTTAATTTGAATTAAGCTCTAAATAAAGATGGTGTGAAGAGGACTTAAAAATGCATTATTAGGACTTTTAATGGCCTGGTGGTTAGAGCACTGAGATGTAAACCTGGATTCCCAGATTTAAATCCAACTATTGCCATCTTTTCTTTCCCCCGACTCAGTCAGTCACTCATTCACACACTCTGTTTCTTACTCATTCACACACACACACGCACTGGATGCATTTCTATGTACTTAACCTCTTCATCTTTCCATATTTTCCCTCAGTCTTACTTTTTTTTTAACCAGGATTTTAATTCCGTGTGACTGTCACAGTACTTTTCTCCCTTAGGAGCCCCATGGCATAAACAATAACAACAACACAAAACAAACTCTATCCAGAGCCAGTGTGGCTGCAAAATTATATTATTGATGGTAGTGAAAATGTGTAAGAAAGATGGTATCATAACAAACACATACTACATGTGTTTTTTGAGCAGCACAAACAGTTGGACATGAAAGAGAAACCCCTATAGAGTCCCTAAGTGCAGCAGCGGCTACAGAAACACCCAATTAGAGCTTTTAACATAAAAGTATACCTGCTGCCTCGGAATTTTAATTAAAAAGATCTGCTCCATCCATAATAGCTGCAGACGCCTGGGAGGACATCTTGCACACTTCAGGTGGCTTCCACTGCAAAGGTTATACTACTGAGGACTACCAACATCTGCCATTTGTTGGTATTCCTCATTAGCATAACCTTCACAGCAGAAGCCGCCGGAGTGCGCGAGATATCCGCCCAGGGTTCTTTGGCCATTGTGGATGGAGCAAATCTTTTTAATTAAAATTCCGAGGCAGCAGGTAAATATAAAATGTACTTTTATGTTAAAAGCCCTAATCAGGAGTTTATGCAGCTGCTGCTGCACTTAGGGACTCTATAGGAGCTTCCCTTTAATCTAAAACTTACATCCATGAGACTCTAGTTCCTATTGTATCCCCTCTTCATAAATTAGTGGTATTATAAAGGAATGAGATTTTCAGCATGTGATTGATCTGCACATTCCAACCTATTTTTTCTTTTTATATAAGTACAGGAGGGAGGGTCATCCTTCCCCCCGCCACCGGTGCAACAATCCAGGGTGGCTCGGGACCTGGGGACACCTCAGGATGGAAGCATGGTAGGAGCATCATGGGACCTGCTCCTGCTTCCAGTTTCCATTTTCTGTTCCCATCCCGGCACTGAGGCATGCAAGCCAGACATGCATACATGGAGGCGTGCACATGCCTGTGGCATCCTGCAGTTCCCGCCTTTCCCTGCCATCCTCAGACCCGCATTACCACCACACCTCCACCTGGTGGCAGTCATTCAGTGGGAGAGGTAGTCCTCCCTCCCTGGGAAAGGAGAGCAGTCCAGCAGATGCTCAATCCTTTCCTTCCCCGGCCAACCCCAGCACCCCAGGCTTGTTCCTGAACCAAGGCTGCTGGCATGACAAGAGGAAAGGTGTCCAGTGCCTTAGACTTGTACATCACTGGGCCAGCTGTTAATGTTATTTCTTTGCCGAACTGTGATTTAATTGCATCAATTATGAGCACATAAGCAATTGCAATGGACTAGATAGGTTGGGCAGTGAATATAATTAATCATGTTTTACTTTTCCTTTTTAAATCTCCTCTCTGTTCCCTACCACTACAGTTTGTAAGGCTGTGTGTTAATTTGAGCTGTATTATTCATAACCTCACAGTGGGAGGTCATGGAGGTCAGAGGAGGACTGGTATGCTCATGTGTTTTAGAAAAAAAAAAACTACTCACTTGATAGAATTATCATCCGGGAATTTAAGCAACCTCAGTTATGCTGTACAATTTATATCTGTACCAGTATTAACCACCAAATGAAATATTTGCAGAAGTAGCACAAGAAACAGCTATATCACACATTTCCATTCCGTGCCATGCATATACACTCGCCCCATGGCAGAATGTTCTATAATATTTAAAAACATGTTTCTAAATCCATTTCAGTGAACTTCACTAAGGGGCAAGGTGACTGCGTTGGCTATTGTAAACTAGTAAGAACACAAAAGTTCTCCTTTAAGAACTGCACTAACAGGGTCCACAGAACCCAATAAAAAAGTGTGTGTGTGGATAATGCAACAGGAACATGGAGTCAAATTATTAATGTATTGGGTATTGCAGTTTTGTAAAAAAAAGTTTAAAAAAGAAGGTACTAACAAGTGTGGACAGTAACCCTGTTAGTGCACTTCTTGAAGGAGAACCTTTGAGCTCTTCATTCGTTAATGGTTGCCAATGCTGTCACCTTGCCCCTTAGTGTTCGCTGAAATGGATTTAGAAAACAGTTTTTTGAACAATTATAGAACATTTTGTCATTGGGGCGAGTGTAAATGCATGGCACGGAATGGAAATGTCTGATGTACTGTATTTGTTTCCTGTGTTACTTTTGTAAATATCTCATTTTGTGGTTAATATCAATACAGATATAAACTGTATAGTATAATTGTGGTTACTTACATTGCAGGATGGTAATTCTATCAAGTGAGAATTTTTTTTCTAAAACACATGAGCATATTTGTCCCCCATGACCTCCCAGTGTGAGGAGATTGTGAGGTTGTAAATTATGCAGCTCACATTAACATACAATACTACAAGCTGTAGTGGCAAAGATCAGAGAGTGATAAATGTAAAACATGATTAATTATATTCACTGCCCAACTTATCTAGTACATGGCAATTACTTATGTGCGCGTGATTGTTGATGTAATTAAATTATAGTTTGGTAAAGAAATAAGATTAGCAACATGAGTGGGGAATCCAGTCCCTGAATAAATATATAGACTGAGGTTATAATGCAAGGGCAAACATATATATATATATATATATATATCTATATATATTAAAGTGGCACGGTAGTGCCACTATAGTGAGGGTTGCACGGCCACTTCTATGTTAAACCTCAAAGTTTGCACTTTAATAACTTTGGAACTGTTTGTCCGATTTGCCTAAAAATTTGGAATGCACACCCACCTTCCACAGATCTCTGCATCTGGAAATTTTTGTTCCAGTCGGATTTACGGTTGCGGAATCGTGAAGCACTCAAAAAGTGAAAAATCACCCTTTTTGCGAATTCTTCGGTAGGTCATAATAGACTGAAGAATGCATTTCAGTGAGTTCAAATGTGTGTGTCTACGTCTCTTGGGTTGAACTGGTGCCTTTTGAAGATTTGGTGAAAAAATATTGTTCAGTTCAAAAGTTATTCCATTTTTGCATGTCCCATTATAGCCTATGGAAAAATTGATATGTGCAGCTCGAAATTTTTATGATCATATTTTTTGTTGTCGAGCTGCCTGAAATAGTTTTCATGCTGCAGCCATCTTGTTTTTAGTTAGCAAGAGAGAAAAAACACTGTAATTCAAAAGATAGTGCGCTTTGGTAAACACCAACAGTTGTGTTTACCTAATCGGCCCCTGAGAAACATGACTCTGACATTAGTTTTTCACCAGCTGGTCTGGAAATGTGATTTTCAAATTTTTTCACCATTTTGCCATTTTTTGTTTGTGGCAATATTTTATATTACCGTGAAAATAATTATGATCATAAGATACATAACCGCGCCTCTATTGTTTGTGTTCGCGGTCACATTCTCATTATAGAGATAGGAGTGTCATGATAACATTTAAAATAATCACGGCAACACTGCACAAACACATTTTTAAATGTGTTGTTTTCTTTGTCACTTCATTGTGCCAAGGTGGATTGTGCTACTGGCCTGAAATTTTCAGGGTGGCAAGCCCTAGTCTCACAGATGTGCCTTTTGGTAGTTTGGTACTAAAACATTGAACAGGCCCATAGTTACAAAATTCCAAATTTGAGAAATTTTCCCATAGATAACACTGCGTGCCTGTGACACCTTTTGGTGCCCATATCTCGAAAATGGTTCTACATACGGCTTTTTCTTCACAACAAAGTACAGATGTAGCTTGGTAAGCCATGAATACCATGGAATTTGATTTTTTTTTCTACCTTGTATGGTTACTGAGATATCTGGGAATTAGTGTTCCAGTTGCTCATTTTCATGTTTATGGGCCACTATTACGGCCACAGAGTGAGCATTCATAGTGCTTTTCGGTGCCCATATCTTGTAAATAATGCGAGATATGGATTCAGTCAATCGTATGTCATATGGAGGTCTCACTGTCATGATTACAACCACACTTGAATTTTTTTCTAGCTGCTATGGTTCCCAAGATATGGGCAAATTAGTGTTACAAGGGTTCCTTGCCTTACAGGGCTGCTGTATAGCTCTGTAGCTATGTGTAAGTGGAAGTGCAGGGCCCGTGCTCCCACAGACACATATCATGATGCACAAATGGGCAGTCAGGCCCTGCACTCCCAGCAACACATACCATTTATTATTTATATTACACTTTTTCAAAAAAAATTCTTTGCAAAACTTCATTAATGCATCAGTTAAGTTAGCCAGCAACAAAATTGAGGAAATTCTACCTTAGTGTTATATCGCCTCGTCACGCCTCATCTTCCACGCATCAACAGATGGGGTGCCATGGGGTCGCCAGTCGCAATCCCTCACCCCACTCTCCTCATACTGTAGCATGTCAGCTGCTTACACATGAATGGGGTGAGAGTTAGCTGATGACCCCATGGCACTCCCCAACATCTGTTGGTGTGTGAAGGATGGGGCGTGGTGGTAGGGTGGTGGGGTGGTAACCCTAACATGGAATTTCCACACTTTTGTCGCTGTGAAAACAACCCTAACTGATGCATTAAAGAAGTTTTTTTGCAAAGAATATATGATAGATAGATAGATAGATAGATAGATAGATAGATAGATAGAAAGAAAAAGAGGTTGGAATGTGTACATCAATCACATGACAAAAATCAAATTTCTTTATAATACCACTAGGAGAACAGGCAGACAGAACTGGAATGTAAAGGAATGCTAGACTATGTCAGTCCATGGTAACAAAGCAAGGCTAAAACACAGTGGTGTGTGTGTGTGAAATTTAAAACCTAGAAGGAAACAACATGGCAGTGATTGATTGAGCACAGCACTGTTAACTCTTACTGCCTACAGAAAAAACTGGGATGTTATGTAAAGGAATTCTGGATTAATGACTGAGATGTGACTCTGGCAAAGTAGGAGAGGTGTTGCAACTTTGTTTTTTCTTGTTTTTTTGGGAAGGGACTTTGTTATCTGGTGTAGTTATCTTGTGTAGGAGACTGTGCTGAAGTCCAACATGTTCTTCAGTAGGAAAGAATGCTCTGAAGTAATGCTGAGTCCCTTTTTGAAGCAAGATGTCTGCAGAGCTCCGCCCACTGCAGCCATAAAAGGGTGAACAGTGATTCTGCTTTAAAGTGGAACTGCGTGGCACATCTCAACCCCCTGTGTCTCCACCCTGCACTCTCCTGCCTCCATCCAACCTTGGAAAGCCCCTGGGTGAGGTTGGGAAGGGGGTATGGGGAGGTGTACACCAACAGCATCCTTGTTGTCAGGCAGTGGCAGTGGAGGCACAGGACCCTGATGTAGTGAGGTCCATTGTCTACAGGTCTTGGGACCATTTTCCAGATTTTGTTCCCTCCCTCTGAGATGCTGGCCTCAGTGATGCCATGTGCATGCTGTCACATAAACTGTGCAGCTGCATGGCATCGGTCAGTGCCTTCCACCCCAAAGTCATGCCTGCCTGTAACACTACCTGTTGTCACCCAGGTAGTGCTTTCACAGCGGTATCACACAGCTTCCTTTTCCAGACAGGGACAACATTTTCAGGAATGTTTGAACCTTCTCTTCCTGCCAGGTCCCTAGTGACCAAGGCTCATTCCTGAACCCCAGCTGCTGGCATCCTGAGCAGTAGCCATACCACTGTGTCGAAGGGCTGGACCCTCATCCTAATGTAACCTCTATGTGCACATTTAATGGCTACTGCCAACTGTTCTTGGCTTGTGAAGCACTTTGGGAAACAGTGTGCATGAATGGCACTATAAAAAACAAAAGTCTTCTCATCTTTTCTATGTATTGTATTGACTGATTATCAGGAGGGCAGATTCAGACACTCCTGTTTTCAGTTCCTTTCCATATTACAGTTTCTGTATCTGGTGAGACTGTGGTACATGAAACACCTTCAGACCTAATGTCCTACCTATGACTTATTTCTGGATCAAATTAAGTAAACCAGAAGTGCATTGAGGAGGACAGCAACTTCTTAAAAGAGACCTCTGCTGAACCCGTAAGTCATTTTCCCCCAAATAAGCTGTTTTTTGTTTCTAATGTTGGTTCCAGTTCTGTTACTGTTCCATCTATTCTGACCTATTAGTAACCACAGTGGGCAGTTCCTAATTTACACTCTGGTATAAATTACCACTGTAGAACTATCCAATGTAGTTTACGTCCCTCTTAACCACAAAGTTCTGTAGTGAAACGTAAGGCCTGTTTACACAACCTGATCTGCACTATTGTGAACAGTGCAGATGAGTTGCACTGGTGCAGATCAGGCAATGTAAACAGCATGCAGAGTGTTGCAGGTTGCTCCATTTCATGGGTTTGTGTACCGGTGGAAGAGTTTTCTGCTACCATATAAACACGTTGATCCACCTACACCGATGCAGGCCCATGGCACCCCACATCCAGCACCTGTCAGGCACCCTCAGCATCCCACTTACACCAACCATTACCTTGTAGGGACTGGAGCAGCTTCTGGAGTCCTGACATGCAAACTGGAGCAGCTTCTGGAGTTCCAACATGCTCTACTGACCACTTTGAAATCAGCTGCATGAGTACAGCTAGTGTCATACATTTATTTTCAGTTCAGTAGAACATTTAGCTGTTTTCTTTACATCCCTCAAGCTATTTTCTTTAAATCCCCCAAGTGCTCCTTCATCCAGCCCAAGACAGCAAGGGAGGGCACTGACTGTCAGGAGAGTGCCAGAGCCAGCGGGGGCACCATGGAGTATATTTATAGTACATCACCTCGGTGTCCCCTAACCTCTGGCGGAAATGCTGATGTGAAACTCCAGAAGTGGAGGGAGCTCAGGGAGGTGCTGGCTGCACCTCTGACAATCCTCTTTGAGGGAGCTTGGGCAGGTTCTGGCTGCAGGTCTGACAGTCCTATTTAACAGCTCACTGGAAACAGGAGTCATTGACGAAGGCTGTGTCGATGAATGGGTGGAAGAAAGAGCCAGTGGTCATCGATGGAGTAGAGGATAACATGGCTGCAGCCTCTGAAAGAGCCGCCAAAACAGCTTTTGTATTGAGGATTGCCATGTCGTCCTCTACTCCGTCGATGACCACTGGCTCTTTTTTCTACCCATTCATCGACACAGCCTTTGTCAATGACCTCCCCAGATATGATAAAACTACAGCTTCCACCACTGCAACCTTCATCACAAGGGTCTCTTTATCATCCCTTGATGAACCCCACTGGTTCAACATCCCTGAACACTAGGAAAAGTCAGGACACTTTGAGCTCTTTTATGCTGTCATTGACGACCTATCCTTCGATGAGCCAGGGCACGTTTTTGCCTCCCTTGTCAACGGCCAGATTGGTGCCTCAATCTGCTCCAATCTCTTCTATTTTACCCATAGAATCAGTTCACAGTAACCCTGTGACTACATCTTCACCTCAGCTTGCTATGGTAGATGTTCAAGCACTGGTCAATACTATTCTTGACCTGACTAAGGGCAATCATCCCTCTCATATGGGAGTCTCTTCTGCCCCATTTGAATATCTTTTGGATGCTCTTCTGTCTCTAGAACTGCAAGTACTTCTCCTGCATCCCCTGATCCCTCACACAACCTTGACATGGAGGATCCTCACTTACAGAAGTGGAAAAAAGAGGACCAAGTATACGATATGGATCAAGAGAATTTATCTCCTTTCTCTGATTCCTCTGCCTCCTCGATGCCTGAGGACTCTCCTCCTGTTCTTCCCTGTTCCCTTATGGATGATCTGAGTTTTTTGGATATTATGCAACACCTCCAGAAGACTTTTGGTTTTTAGAAGTCAGAACAAAATGCCTCCAGGTGAAAACTGGCCAGTTATGTGGGTCTTCCAGACAGTCTGTCCCTGGTCATCCTTTCTTTACTAGAGGCCTATGAAGATGCGATCCTGGTGCTGGCCCGGTAGCGCTGAGGGTTGAGGCGCTGGATGCCACACCTTGCACCACGCCGGCGACCCGGGTTCGGGAGCTAGCTCGGGCCACCTGGGGTCGGCTTGGGAAGGGTTGAGGATGTTTGCCTTCTGGTGCTCTCCTCCCTGGCTAGTATGGGGTGGGTTGTCCCAGCGTGCTGGTGACCCTCGTTGGAGGCCAGAGGCACTACAGCAGCCAAGACATGAACACATCTAGCATGGATGATGCTGGCAGAGTTGCCATGCACTGGAGCGTCGACGTGCACCACGCAGGGAGGGAGTGGGAGGGCTCACAGAACAAGGAAACCAACGGCACCATGGGCAGGCAACGGCACCTGTCCCCCATGCCCCTTGCCGGTCCAACTCCAATTAGCCTTCCAGGTCCTCCATTCCCCAGACCGTCCCCGAGCCAGAGTCTGACTAGTAAGTGCACCCAAGAGGAGAGGGTGACCCACCCCAGGCAGGTCAAACTGGGGGTACTGGCTACGGGGAAGGGGAGGACAGAGGAGGTTCAGTTCAGGGAGGCTTCAGGCTGGGCAGATAACAGGACTAGGTTGCCTGAGAGAGGCTCCATGGTGCCGCGACCGGGGGAAAAAGAGAAGTAAAAAAAAAAGATGGGATCCTGGCTGCTTGGCAGCAGTCTTTTGCTATTTTGTGGTCATTAATGCAGCTCATGATAGGTCTGTTAGACCAAAGCACCTTCATGCCCAACCTCTGGATAAGGAATCCCGGAAGCTGGATATTATGGGTAAAAGGATGTTTTCCTCTTCCACAATGACTCTCAGAATCCTGAGCTATATGTGTCACCTCCTCATTATTGATTATCAGTGAGTACATACACTTTACAGTCTGCTCAGTTACAGTGCAGTCAGGGACTGGCCACGAGGTGTGCGGTATTTGGTATGAGGAGGGCTGAGCCAGTCCCCAGCTCTGTTTTGGGATGGGGGGAGCGGGGTGGTGTGCACTACCTGCTGAGGTGGGAGGGTGGGGGAACAACTGAACCACCAATGTGAGGGGCTATGTCTCATGTTGTAATAACAGGGAGACTGGAGTGGGGGGGCACTGGCCCATCAATGAGAGGGCCTTTTTATGTTGTTATAATGGGGACATGGGGATCAGGGAAGGGGCACCATCTGCCTTTGTCGCAAGGTGCCTGTGGCAACTCCTTTCATGTGCCATGTGTTTGCCGCACTAGAGTGGTTGCCGCAAGTGTGGGGACATAGGTGCCAGGACTCCTCCTGTACCACAGTCTGGTGCAGGGTCCCTGGCACAAGGGGCTTTGGTGCAAGCTGCTGTCTGACACAGCCTGTGCAGATCTAAGCCCCCTTTGAAAACTGGGCCCTAAATCTCTTTATAGAGTACAAGAAATTCAGAATGGTCGCTCTGCAAATGCTCTTGCCTCTTCTAAACAAGGGAGACTGGCTCTGTTCCCTGGATATGAAAGATGCATACCTACATATAATGATCCACCCTGCTCATAGTCGATATCTCCATTTCTGTTTTCAGGACTATCATTACCAGTTCAGAGTCCTGCCTTTTGGTCTGGCCTTGGCATCTCGGGTTTTCATGAAGTGCCTAGCAGTGGAGGCAGCTACTCTCAGGAGTGCGGGCCACTACGTTTTTCCTTACCTAGATGATTGGGTACTCAAAGCCTTGTCCAGACTTCAATTGGAAACCACCTTATCCCAAACTCTCCAGATGTTTTCATATTTGGGATTCACCATCAACATACCAAAATCCAAACTGGATTACACCAATGTCTCCAGTACATAGGAACCATCCTAGACACCTCCCTGGGCTTAGCCTTTTTACCAAGAGATCAGACAGACAAGCTGATCACTCTGGCATCAGAGATCAGTGATGGCAGGTACATCTCGGCCTGAGACTACATGAGGTTGCTAGGACATATGGCAGCAGCCATCCCAGCTGTCCCTCATGCCCAGTTACACATGAGGTTCTACAACAGACACTGAGAGTACAATGGGACCAAAGAACAAATGATTTTGAGACACAAGTCCTACTCTCTTCCCCAGCTCTCCACAAATTACAGTGGTGGAGGTCTCTCTTATGCAGACTCCTGTTTCAAGATCCCATCCGTCACCGTGCCCTGACTGCAGATGCACCCACCCACGGCTGGGGAGCCCATCTGTCAGATCTGCAGACTCAGGGGGTGTGGAACTCAATGTAAGCATGTTTACACATCAAAGTCCTAGAGATGAGAGCAGACTTGTATGCCCTGCAGGCATTCAAGGACCTTCTCCCACTGGGTTGTCTCCAGATTCATTCAAACAACTCCTCAGTAGTTCATTACCTGAAAAAACAAGGAGGGAACACATTCCTACTCCTTGTGCAGAGAGGCGATGAGAGTGTGGTATTGGGCAATCCAACACAGGATACACCTAACAGCAGTTTGTTTATTTATTTATGTATTTATTTATTTATTTATTTATTTATGACTTTGATAACCGGGTAAGTACACTGATCCCAGGGACCATTTTCAGGCATGACCCAGGCCAAGACAATGGCACAGGAGCAATGAAAGCAAAATACATAGAACATGGAAGACCAGTTAACACAATGATGCCAAAGAGATAAAAGAAAATACAACAACAGACCATAACAATTATTACGTACAGACACTTAATACAAGGTAATAAACTCAATAACAGTGAACAGCAAAAATTCAAGGTATCTGGTAACCATGGCAGACAAACAAGGGGAGGGAAGGGGTATGTGCTAAGAATGGGAGGGTTGGCGACAAAAAACATGGGAAGGGTAACTAGGATAGACTCAAGGAAATAATAGAGGTCGAGGGGAGGGGGGAAAACTACCCAGAAAAGCACTGGCAGCATGACTCAGCTAGGAGCCAGTCTTTGAGGCAGGATTTGAACAGGCAGCAGGTGTCCAGGGAGAGGAGCTCAGTGGGCAACCTGTTCCATAACGAGGGGGCTGCAGCCGACAGGGATCTCCCACCCATATTGGTAGATACTATGGGAACACTGAGGGGGGATAGTACTTGAACAGAGACAGCAGCGTAAGGTTCTGACTTTGAAGAGGGCTGCAAGAGGGGATTCTTGGCCGGTATGGATGGCATTATCAACCAAGCAGCAAAGGGCGAAGTCAAAGAGGCCTTGTAGTGGGAGCCATCCCAGTGACTGACAAAGGACACAATGGTGGGTGGAAAAAGGGGCCAGTAGGGCGAAACGACACGCACTATTGCAGGCAGTGGAGAATTTGGCCTTATGGGTAGAGGATGACCTAGCGTAGATGATGGAATAGTAATCAAGTATGGGGAGTAGGTTCCCCTGGACAATGGCAAGACAAGCCTCTGGGGTGAGGTAGTGTCTAAATCTGTAGGTTGCACCTAGCTTTTGGTGTATCCTGCAAGCTACAGAGAAGGAAAGGAAGGGGTCAAGCATGACATCTAGATACTTGAAGGTATTGACATTTTCGAGAACCTGGTCATCTAGGGAGACTATGTAGAGAGAGGAGGGAGATTTGGTCTTGGCTAGGAAGGGCTTTGACCTGAACAGCATGGACTTTGTTTTCTTGACATTAAATAGGAGGAGGCTGGCTGCAAACCAATTGTGGGCAGCTCCATAGTTTTGGGTGAGGATGGAGGAAATGTGGGAGAGGAAAACAATGCAAGGGACTGGCCACAGAAAAAAATGACAAGGTCATCAGCATAGAGGAGGGAGTTACAGGTACGACTGTCAGAGGGAAGGGAATTTATAAATAAGGAGAAAAGCAGGGGACCCAGAATGGAGCCCTGTGGGGCATTGGTTGAGACAGGCAGGGTGGGGGAGCAAGCGGGGCCTACACAGACATATTGGGAACAATCAGAGAGGTAGCTCCTGAACCAGTTGGATACCATGTGAGAACAGCCAAGGAGATGTAGTTTCAAGAGGAGGAGGGCATGCTTTACCAAGTCAAAGTCCTTGAAGAGGGCAACAAAAACTGCACCAGTGGCTTTCCCATTGTCCATGTTCATGAGGATGTGGTCAATCAGTAGTGCAAGGGCAGTGAAGGTACTATGGTTCTTGTGAAAGCCATGTTGCTGGCTACACATGAGGTTGTACTTTGCATGTGTTCGGTAAACTGATGGTGGATAACTTTCTCGAGGAGCTTACTTAGGTCATGTAAAAAACTAGTGGATGCACTCAGCAGATCCAAGGTTTAGAAACATGAATGGGAGATCCTCTAGGAAATTGTACATGATGTCTTCCTTCCGTGGGGTCGACCAGATCTAGACCTATTCACCTCTCCGCACAATGCCAAATTGTCTCACTATTGTTCGCTAGAGCCAGGTCCTGGAACTTTGTGGCTGAATGCGTTATCTCATTCCTGGACAGGCAAATTTCTTTATGCCTTCCTTCCTTTCCCTCTCATACAGAGGGTTCTACTCAAACTAACCCAGGACCAGACCTCCATGATTCTCATTGCACCTCTGTGACCAAGATAGGTCTGGTTCCCATTGTTACAACTAACTGTCCAGGAACCTCTTCCTCTGCCCATTTGTCCCACCCTGCTCACTCAGGCCAAGGGGGACTCTTCTATATCCCAATCTTTGCTTCCTGCATCTTCATGCTCGGCTCCTAAGGACATAGTACTCTTCAGGCTCTACATCTCCACTCGTGTGGTGGAGGTTTTACATGCAGCTCATAAGCCTTCGACCAAGGCCACATATTCCATGAAATGGAAACATTTTACGCTTTGGGCGGCAGACCAGGGCTTAGACTCATACACTCGTCCCCTCAACACATCCTGGACTATCTGCTCTCTCTCTCTCTCAGAAAGTGGACTGAAATGTTTCTCAGTAAAAGTTCATTTGTCAGCCATATTGACTTTTCAGATACCAGTGGAGGACAAACCCTTGACTCAACTTCAGGTTGTGAAAACCTTCTTGAAAGGTATCCTCCACCTCAAGCCCCCTATACAGGACCCCATATCCCCATGGGACTTAAATTATATTCTAGAAAAACTTACATTGTCCCCTTTTAAACTGGCAGCCTCATGAGAGCTGTGGTACCTCTCCTGGAAAACTCTTTTTAGTTGCGTACATCTGCAAGATGTTTATCAGAATTACAAGCACTTATATGTAAAGAACCTTAACTGAATTTCCACATGGATAGGGTGTCATTACATACCAATCCTAATTTTCTTCCAAAAGTGGTGTCAGAATTTACTTTAAACAAATCCATACACTTACAGTGTATTTTCCGAAGCCTATTAATCCAGGAGAATCCTTGCTCCATACATTAGATGTACATAGAATTTTGCATTATCTTCTCCGTACCAAGCCTCAGCACAAATCAGCTCAACTTTTTGTTTCTTTCACCCCAGGTGAAGAGGCAATCCTTTTTCTAAGCAGTGCCTGTCCACATGGTTGGCCAACTGCATTTCTTTGTGTTATAAAAAATACAATAAACCACTCCCGGTTGTGGTTAAACTTCATTCTATGTGGGACATGGCTGCCTCAGCAGTATGCTTTAGAGGCATTTCAGCAACTGAAATTTGTGATGCTGCTACTTGGTCATCAATTCATACCTTCATCAAGCATTATAGTTTGAATATTGCATCCAAGAAACAGACCAATTTTGGTTGGGCAGTCCTATAAGGCCTGTTGTCCTAATTTATTATTTGTCACGCCTCTGCCCCATTTGTCTCCCTACTGCTGGGGATTCATTCCTAATGGTGTGACCTGCTGCAAGAGGCTTTTGCAATGAAGATAGTACAGTTGCATAGGAACTAACTTTAACAGCAGATCTTTGAGAGAATCTCTTGCAGCAGGTCATGCTGCCCCTCCCTCCAGTCCCCTTGCTTCCCACTCTAGGAGGGAGACTTGCTCCTACTCTCTGCAAAAAATATTAGAGTATTCCCGCTTCTTCCTCAGTTCTCCTCAGAGGCCTCTAGAATTGTAGTATCATATACAGTCGCTGAGGGGGAAAAGAACCGAGGAGCATCTGGGACCGCACCCTTTTATAAGTACCAGGATACAATATGTGGTGTTGTCGGGCCGGTCCCAGGTTGACTACTAACAAAATCCTCCGGCTGGAAACGATGCCTGTAGCTGGAATATTCCTAATGGTGTGACCTACTGCAAGAAATTCTCTTGAAGATCTACTGTTACGGTAAGTTCTTAGGCAACTGTACTGTCTGCCTCTTTGTAGACGACACCAAATTCTGCAATAGGGTGGGCACTCCAGGGGGTGGTGGAAAGGACAAGCAGAGACCTGAGAAGACTAGATAAGTGGTCAAGAGTATAGCAGCTGAGTTTCAATTTGAAAAAAGTGCACAATAATGCACTTAGGGCACAGAAACCCTGGAGCAGAGTACAAATGAGTGGAGTGGTACTGACAACCACAAAACAGGCAAGAGACCTAGAGGTAATTATATCGGTTGACCTAAAGGTGGCCAGGCAGTGCAACAAGGCAGTAGGAGGGCTAGTGGGATGCTGGGGTGCATAGGGAGAGGTATCACCAGCAGAAAGAGGGAGCTGATGGTGCCTCTGTATAGATTGCTGGTAAGACCCCACCTAAAGTACTGTATCCAGTTCTGGAGATCACATCTCCAGAAGAATACAGACAAAGTGGAGGTGGTCCAGAGGAGGGCAATTAGAATGATAAAGGATCTGCAGGATCCTAAGACAGAACTTCCCCTTTGATCCAGGAATATTTATACTGGGGGATTACACTTTGCCACTAACCTTGTCTCCGAGGGGAAAACAATGGATTTCTATAGCCTCTATATGCTTTAAAAGATTGATACTTAATCACTGGAAAGATAAATGTCCCCCTACATTAGAGGAATGGGTTAGGGCTCTAGCTAAAGTAGCTGTCAATGAATATGTTAGTCATTGTAATGCTAGAACTATTGATAAATATAATGTAATTTGGGGTCCCTTTTTTTCTTGGCTAGATTATCCTTAGAAGTATATTAACTGTTAACTGTTTTCATTAGACATTGCCTGATTAGTCCGTAAGTATCTATTATAAGCTATGTTTGCTTGTTGGGCACTTGTGATTATCTTAGTTGTGAGATATCTCAGTTTGCTTATAGTGGCTTATGTTGAAAACTGTTATGTATTTTTGTATTTATTTCCCCTTCGATCTCATTTTTGAGGGCAGATGTATTTTTGTGTATCCTTCTCTTTGTACACGATTGATTTCAATAGTAATATAGGTTTGATGTACTTTACTCCCTTCGTTGAGATGATTATGTTGTATTTATTGTGGAAAATATAATAAAGATTGAAAAAAAAATAAAGGATCTGCATCAAAAGTTGTATGAGGAGTGACTAAAGGACCTCAATATGTACACTGTGCAGGGTTGGGGGGGATATTATAGATACTGTACATCACAGCTGTAAATAAGGTACAGGTGTGAAGTATTTTTCAGAAAAAAAGGTGCACAAGAACAAGGGGACATGCTATGAAGCTGGAGGGGGTTGATTCAGGAGAGATGTGAGGAAGTACTTCTTTACAGAAAGAGTGGTGGGTTCCTGGAACAGCCTTCCAGTGGAGTTGGTGGGGTGAAAACAATGGTGGTGTTCAAGAAAGCATGGGATAAGCACAAGAGAATCATAGTGGAAAGGAAGGTGGGAGGGATAAAGAGCTGTAGATTAAGTAGGGTCTGTGGTGATAAAGTAGATAGGGAAAAATGGGCAGACTGGGTGGGCCAGACAGTCCTTATCTGCCATCAAATTCTATGTTTCTTTATGTCCCCAATGAGGAGGCCACTCGAATTGCTTTTTTGTTCAAGGTCCTAAAAGATAGTCTGCTTCACCCACATAGCATGATAGTCATAGGGAGTGACTTCAATGATGTCATCAATCCTACAGTGGACCATATGGGGGTAGGAGCCTGAGGATCTTCTAGAACCAGGAAATTGCTCACGTAACTGTGCACAGAGTTATGCCTGGTGAAGGGATGGTGGTTTCTCCACCCGTGAGGTAAGGACTATACTTATTTTTCACTATGCTTCAGGGCCTACTCCAGGATTGATAATTTTTTAATCTCAGCCAATTGGGTTTCCAGATTATCCCACTGTGATACAGGGTCCATTACTATGTCGGACCATGCCCTGGTTTCCCTACAATTGGCTATGTCCCCTCTGCCTACTGGCTCATTTTGGTGGATGAATGTTAGCCTATTCACAAAAGATGACTTTAAAGACCTAAAGCGATTGAGACCTTTCTCCAAACTAACCCTCCACAGGATTCTAATGCAGGTATCCATTGGGACACTCTTAAATGTTACCTCAGAGGAGAAATCATAAAGTATTCTGCTCAATTGAAATGTGAATGCGTGCAAACCCAGCTTACAATAGAATCACAGATAGCCCAATTAGAATCACATCATTGAGCTACCCTGGATGCTAGTGTTCAGTTAGAATTAGAATAAAAATGTAAATCCCTAAACCAATTGCCTGATACTCAAATAGAAAGACAGCATAGATATGCTCGTCAAAAATGTTTTGAACATGGGAAGAGAGCGGGTAAGCTTCTTGCTTGGCAGCTCCACAAGGAAGTGGCTAACAGAACGGTTGCTCACTTGCGAGATACTGCTGATAACACCTCCACCAGTTGCCCAATCAAAATTGCCCAATATTACTCTGATCTTTACAATTCCCAACACCCAAGAGATCATTTAGACAGAGTGCAACAATATCTGCATGTCCTTCCCTTACTCATTTTGGACCCGACAGCTCAGGATGCTCTCAATGCCCCGATCTCTACAGCAGAAGCTGGTGCAAAAACAAAACAACTGAAAAATGGGAAAGCGCCCGGTACGGACATGTTTCCGTCCAAGTTTTATAAACAATTCCGGTCCCAGATGATGGAGTTGTTAGCAGCTACTTTTAGTGCAAATTTTAGAGGACTACTGCGGGGTTCCTCCATCCTGGAACCTGGCGCACATTTTGGTGATTTTGAAACCAGATAAAAACCTGGAACTCTGTGGTTCATATCGATCCCATTCCCTTTTGCTTGTAGATTTAAAAATCTTCACAGGGATCCTAGCAGACCATCTTCAGACTTGTACTCCATGCTAGTGCATTATGATCAAACGGACTTCATCTCAGGTAGGTTTCTCCAAGACAACATTCGGAGGTTTCTCAATATTTGTATCTATGTTTTTTCTGCATATTTCTTATATGTATTTTATTATAAACAATCACCCTTAATGCAAGCCCTTCATGCACTTACACCTAGCAATAAATATACTGACCCTTATTGGCAGATGTAAGTATTGCATCTAAAACTATGACGTCTTTAATGGATTATCTAGGATTGGTCGATTTAAATGTGACACATTACCTTCCTGCTATATAAAAATGCTAGTGGCGGGGCTTGCATTATACCTTGACAAAGCGTTGGAAAACGTGAAATGTTGGGGTGTGTGTGTGTTTGTTATGAGATTGTTTGCACTGTGGCAATATTTTTGCTGCTACTACTACATTATATATTTATAATACATTTTTATATGTTTCACTTTAATTTATAAGTGGATGTGGTCCTTTGAGTTGCCAGACTTCTTTCTTTGGCATGCATTACAATTTGTCTAAGCACCATTGATTCCAGTAACCACCTTTCTCTCTGTTTCTCAATATTATCTCAGCCCAACGTAACAGTAACTCATTCCAATTAGCGATTAGCATGGATGCAGAGAAGGCATCTGACAAGGTGGATTGGACCTTTATGGCCACCACCCTGGAGAAGTTCAGTTTGGGAGCCAAATTCATTTTTACGGTCACATCATTATACTCTCAACCGGTGGTGAGAGTTTGAGTGAATAGGTATCTTTCTGATCGCTTTCCACTGAGACATGGCACTGGACAGGGTTGACCCATCCCCCTTGTTTTTTGTCCTGTCACTAGAACACTTGGCAGTACTGTTCTACAACAATCTGAATATCAGAGGGGTTATGGCAGGCAGTGTAGAACAAAGACTGGTCCTCTACGCTGGTGACTCCTTAATTTTTATGGGTGACCCCCAGTCCTCCCCCCCCACACACACACACAAACCTACTGCATGCTTTTCAAGAATTTGGCATTCTGACTGGGTATAAAATTAACCTGAGTAAATCTGAAACAATGGTCCTCAGTGGGTCCCCTTCCCCCCAATACTTTCAACACAGATTTCCTTTTTCTTGGGCAAAAAATAATACATTTAGGTATTTAGAAATTTAAGTATCTGCAGATATTTAAAAATGATTATCTTAAACTATACAACATCTTAGAGGCAGACTTTGCCTGCTGGACCCTATTACCCTTTACCTTATATAGTCGTGTCCAAGTTGTTAAGATGAATGTCCTCGCTCGGCTTCTTTTCTTTTTTAGATTCTTCCGATCTCTATACCCAATCAGTTTTGGAACAAGCTAAATAAAGACATTCAGCATTTTGTTTGGGCAGGTAAGAGGCCGCGTCTTTGTATTAAAATACTACAAGCCTCTCGGGACACTGGTGGCCTGGGGCTTCCGCATTTATACCAGTACTATTTGGCAGGGCATGGAGCTCAGCTGTGCACCTGGGATAAGCAACACCTTGAATCGGGTTGGTACCTGATACAGGAGGCTTCTCTTCCAGGTGGAGCATTCTGGACCCTGCCCACTAGTGTAATTCCCCCAAAATCTGGTTTCAAACCCAAAGACCTTGGCTCAAATTTTCATTGTGCATTCTACTGCATCTGCGCAAGCTCACAAATACTCCTAATGCAGTTGGCCCTCTCTCAATAATACGCCATGAAGATTCTTTCCTCCCCCCCAAACTAGATCCTGGATATGCTTATTGGGAGCGCCAAGGGCTTACCACCTTTTTCCAATGTATAGATCTTGCAGGTTGTCTTTCTCTCACCAAACTGAGGGATATTTATTCCCTCCATCGCGAAGATCACTTTGGATACCTGCATATCTGGAACTTTATACAATCTGCTGATACTTTCTAAACTTTATGCAGAGACCAAACATAGTTTGAATACTTTTATTACACTGTGGTGAAGCTTAAAGATAAATTCAGATATATAGCTGATCTTATATGACCCTTGCCTCTACACAATCCCCACCCTTGGATGAGATTTGAAGTAAATGAGAACTAGAGAGTGGGATTCATATCTTGCCTGCCCAATGGTCCTGTTGTCTTCGAACAGGTTGGAAAGTAACCTCATCTCCAACATGGGGAGAATTTAATGGGAAAGTTTTAACTCACTTTTTTTGTACTCCAACAATAACTAAACATTTCCATCCTAGCCATACAAATAAATGTTGGAGGCAGTGTGGGGATGCCAGGGGCACCCATTATCACATATTTTGGGAATGCTCCAAGATTCATTCCTTCTGGCAGGCAATTCACTTGGAAATCCAGACATCAACAGGAATTTCATTTCCCTGCACCTTCACAGACCTTATCCTGGGTTTCCCTGAACTAATGCCCACTAAAAACCAGGCCACACAGTTGGGCCAAATCCTTAGAGTTGTGGCCCTTGAGTGCATAACATCCCTCTGGCTCAAATCCAACCCTCCCACAATACAGCAATCGGTTGTAAGGATTACAGAGATAGAACAGATGGAAAAGATTACGTACACTCTCCACCTAGCAACTGACAAATTCCTTGCAGAATGGCACCCATGGCATTTAAGAGAGATGGGGCAAGTACTGTAGGGTACTGTAACTGGGTAATAAATCACCCTCTTAGGTTCTTGGTGGAACAGCACAAAAGGAAGAGACAACAGACAAGCAGTACTCTAGTAATAAATTAAATTTATTACAGATCAGTAATACAGGCTTACTACCATTACAATGTGAATCACAGGGAGAACACCAATTTTCCTTACCTAGGCAATGCAGTCTCTCTTCTCAGGGAAGCTACGTGTTACAAAGAATCTTATACCCTGATAGTAACTATGGCAACGGCTAAACAGGATACATAAAATGTATATAATTGGACAAAAACAGGCGGTCTGAGTAACCATCCTAACCAGAATGAAAAGTTGAATAGCTTGCAGAGATAACAGTACAATGGGACCACTTATTATCCCAAGGTCAGTTGTAATTGTAATGATGCACAATTACTAAAGATGGCACTGTTGCCTTACTTATGGAAATACAGTAAGTATAGAGCAAAAAGCATTTTTCATGACTAACATATGTCAGTAAAACATAATAAAAGCATAACAGAACACAGATCCTGACACTTATGCTTACAGTATATGTGTCTTCGCTGTAAAGTTAGTACATATACCTATATAAGTTGCTGCCTGCGAGGTGGGGGCACCATCAAGGGTGTTGGACCATGGATAACATTCCCTCCTTGTTGCCTTCAAAAGAAAAGGCAACAACCACAGGAAAGTAGTGGATGGAGCTATAAAATTCATCATTTACAAGCCTGAGGAATGAGCCTTGTAAAGGAATTCAGGTTGCTCGCAATGTTGTCTAATAGTATGTCGCAGACAGCAAAGTGTTAGTATCAGAAAAACAATCAAAAATGCTTGGATAATAACAAAAGCTTCAGAAGTTAATTCTAACCAAGTACTGGATAGAGCAATGCTTAAATCACCATCATGGATAAGAGTATTAAGAGCATCACCAGCTTTAGAAATATTGTTGCTAATATAGATAATATGTGAATCCTTTCTAGCTAAAAGGGATTTCAAAGAAAGTGTCAAAGGGTAAATATGTACATTGAATACCAGCAAATACTGAGACGAGGCAAGCAAGTACTGCAGATCAGTATCAATAACATCTGGTTCAGGTAGAGGAACAGGAGTAATAACTGTGTGACCAATTACTGTTTTTTGCTGTGGTGTAAAACAGAAGTTAAGAGCATAAATAGCACAAGTTTTGGCACCATAAGCAAAGGAATTATGATTTGTCTACACAATACTGCCCATCAGAATTGTAGGTAACTCATACAGTTGGAACTCTCCATTGTTGTAGATGTATAGGACAAGTAAAGGACTGGTTGGTGAGCCGTGATGTGAAGCGATCTACAGTACCTCCTCCAGGTAGCTTCGGGATGCAGCTGTTTCGGTGGAGGGCGCTGAAGATGCAGCTTGCAAAGATTGTTCAGTCAGGTTAGACAGCAGATCACCACCCAATGAAAAGGACCAGTCGAGATGTCCCAGAGAGTAGCCGCAGACAGGTTTAACAATGTCAAATACGTTACAGTGGCACAGGGAATAATATCCCTTCCTGGTGCAGCAGTTGGTATGAGGTGCAGCCCAAGTTTGTAGGATAGGATGACAGACAAGCAAAGAAGGCAAGTCAGTTCATTCTTGGTAAATGTTCTCATCAAGATGTCCAATGGAATTTATAGCAGCCAGTTGGTCAAAGACAGAAGTTTGTGAATCAAAGCAAGGTAGTGACACAGTGAAAGTAATTAACATGTCATGAATGGAGCATTTCTTAGTGAAATAGCATGGTGCTTGGTTTGGATAATGTGAAACATACCCAAGATTTCTAGCAGTAGACATAGAAATATTGACAGAATTTGACATACACAAAGTAATGCATGCAGCAGATTTGCAGTGAGGGCAATACCATTTAGACATTCTCCTATCATGAATAATATCTGGAATGTGTCCTGTTTCCAAGTCCCTGAAGAGATTGTTAACAGTGGCAATTACATAAGAACCATGAGCAAAGCATAAAAGTTCACAGGCAATATACTGCTTGTCTGCCTCCTTGTTATTTTGAAAAAAATAATTTTGTTTCTAGTGTCATTGAACCCTTTAGCGATTTCCTGCGTATTACAAACAGTAAAACGCTCTCCCTTACTTAACCCATCTACACCATGTAACAGTGATGGTAACACATCATTTTTAATAGCTTGTTGAAAATTAAGTGTTTGTGCTTTAATAGCAGCTATATCTGCTCTATTCTAGATAGACATTCCTGAACCAAAAAGGCCAGAGACGGCGTCTGCTGCACTGGTAACATCTGCAGTGTCACACCTAGTGCGTGGTTTACTCTTCGCATTAGGTGCAGGTCTAAAAACTCCTAAGTGTTCAGCGGCATGAGGTCCACTAACTGGATAATTTGTGAGAGTCTGGTAAACAGCTACAATGTCTAGAAGCATCATACTGAAACATTTAGAAGTGTTGGTCGTGTGACAGACACCAAACTCGGCCATATTCCAACTGGAACATGCATAAACTGTATAAAAATAACTGGAACATGCATAAACTGTACACTGTTAATCAAAGCTCCTGGAAGGGAAGTGGCGGTCAGACCACTAGGAGGACCAGGCTCCTGAGGAGGACATTCAGTCAGTTCTTCTTCAGTGGGTGGGACCACAGAAAGGAACATAGCTTCAGTAGCCATGTAGTTGTGAAAACAGAAAGCTTGCGACTCCTCGGAAGTGAGGTAGTCACCACAAAAGATAGGATCTATCAAGGCAGTTAGGATGTAGAGACAGTATGTCTAGAAGTGGCTTGTCGAATAGAGAGTGTACCGTTTGGTAAATCCCTGTGTTGGGCCATTCGTGAAAAATTCCTTTAGATAAACGAGCTAAAGGAAGTGTGTAACCATTAAAATCAGTTTCCCATTGTATCTGCAATGTGGATTTGTCTGGAGATACAACCATGGCATTAAGATAGGCATCTGAGCCTTCTTTAACAGTAATCAATTTGTTGGGTACGTCAATACGTACTCCCTGGGGGGCCGGAGATGGGTGCATCTCTAGCTGAATGTTCAAGTTTGTCAAGCAAATGTGCTATACATAGTCTGTGTTCAGTCACGAGGGGTTTGTATGGAGAGTAAGTGAAAGAAAGTAATCCCACTAGGATAAGGAGGTGCAAGATGGCCATCTTGCCAGTTTATCTGAAAGAAATAAAAAAGGATAAAATGAGCGATATTATTCTGCCCTAAGGGGGTTGTGAAAATTAGTTAGTCACCTTTATACAACTTGAGCTAATTAGCATGGAACCACTTATTGGTGGTCTGTTTCTGATGCGAACTCTCACCTGATAAACAGCAGGGCTGAGTTTGTTGACAATGGGGTATGGGCCTTCCCATTTGCTGGTAAATGAGTGAGCCTCTGGTCGGTATTGGAGAAGCATGACTTGATCTCCAACTTGCCAGTTGACTTCTTTGGCATACTTAACAAAATGGGCTTTTGCTTGTTGTTGGGCCTTACCCATATGATCTGCAGTGAACAAATGTGTTTTCATGATGTCACCACAAAGTTTTTCAACATATTTGTCCACAGATACCCTATCTGTGGTAGGAGTGTGGAGGTCAATCAACAGGTTCTCAGGTAATATCATGGCTCTCCCAGTCATAACCTCACATGGTGAGCACTAAGTAGTTGTTGCAGGAGTGCCCCTGATTGCCATCAGCAGTAGTGGCAAAAGGGAATCCCAATCCTTTGGATTGTCATTGCTGAATTTGCATAACATCTGTTTGATTCTTCTATTTGCTCTTTCTACCTGGCCTGAGGCTTGATGATGGTATGGAATATGGAATTTCTGATCTACTCCAAGCATTTGGAGTGTATCTTTCATCAGCTCAGCTGTAAAAGTGGTTCTCTGTTCTGAGTCTACCTTAAGGGGTAGGACCCACCTAGAGAACAACTGATCCACCAGGATCTTGGCAGTTGCCTCTGTCATTTTATTCCTAGTAGGGAATGCCTCAACTCACTTGAAAGACAAATCTATGACAAGTAAATATGTGTTGTTCTTACTGGAGTTAGTTAAAGGGCCAATGGAATAGATCTGTATCACATTCCATGGTCCAGATTACCTTTGCGGCGATAATCTGGCATTTTTCAACAAAATTGGATTGTTCTGGGCACACACTATGTAGTTGTCCACATAGTGCTCCACATCCTTGGTCATACCAGGCCACCAGAAGGTGGTTTTAAGTCTCTGGATGGTGTTATCCGCCCCCTGGTGTCCACCAGTGGGGGTGTCATGAACCATATGGATGAATTTGGTTGGTAAGGATTGTGGTACAATTCACAGTTTGTGACCTGTATCGTCCTTCCTATACCAAATCAGTTTCTGATCAGTAGATAGGTGTATGTTGTCAGAGTGTCTTTTGTATAGACTACCAGTAGGTAGTTCCTGTTCAATTCCTTTGTCTAGGTATTTGAACACATCTTTTAGTTCTGGGTCAGATTTCTGTGTAGCAGAAAGGTCCAGTGGAGGTTCTGGTTGTGGTTTCTGCCTAGTGTTGGCAGCTAAGAAAATGGCTGCCACAGCTACTGTGTGAGTCACTGACCATGTCTCCCCCCTCTAGTGCCTGCCTTGGCAAGCGAATCTGTTCAATCGTTGAATTCATGGTAAGGGTCAGTTTTGTAGTGGGCCTTTACCTTGTGAATGTATAGTTTATGAGTAAACTGCTGGGTCAGTGTGTGTATGTACACAAACAAATCCCTGTATTTGACAGGTCTGTCATTAGAGGATGTGAAGTTATTTCTCTCCCAGAATGGTAGAAATTCAGTGAGGGAGGAGCAGACCCAATTGAAGTCTGCAAAGATGATAGCATCTTTAGCACCATGGGGCATGACCTCTAGAGCACAGGCCACAACTGCCAATTCGGCATACTGTGAGGAAATGAAGTACATTTCCTAGCAATGCGTCTGAAATTGCCATCTGGATAGACTATGAACACCTCAAATCCTGCTACCTACCTGTTCCCCCTCCACATAGGAGGCAGAGCCATCTGTAAAGACATGATACATGTTGGTATCTTCTAAGACATCTGGAGTAGCCGGTAAGAATGATCCTGGTTCAGGTATGTCAGGAGGTTGGAGTGCACAATCATGGGGCTTACCTGTGTAGAGTAAGCCATGGGCCAAGATGGATGGCATTTTTGCAGGTAATACTTTGATGTCCCTGTCCTGCAAAAGCAAAGACCAGTGGGTGAGTCTGGTATTGGAAACTGAGCCATCTTTCATTTTGTCTGAAAGTAAGAAGTTGGTTGGGGTGTGACAGGTATGCAAGACAATAGGTGCATACCCAATGATGTACATGAAATGTTTGACAGCCCAAAAGGTTGCCAAGAGCGTTCTTTCACATAGACGATACTTTCTCTCTACTGGGGACAGCATCTGAGAAGCACAGGCAATGGGCCTGAAGTACCCATTGTACTTTTGTGCCAGTACTGCAGACATGGCCACGTCAGATGTGGCAGTTTCCAAATGGAACGGGAGCTCTGGGTTAGGGTTGATCAGTGCTGCGGCTGAGGCTAAGGCCTGTTTGAGCTGTGTCACAGCTTCAGTGTGAGTGGGGCCCCATGTCCATGGGACATCCTTTTTCAGAAGTTCACACAAGGGAGCGGCCTTCAAGGCAAAGTCAGGGATAAAGCCCCTGGAGTAGTTTACCATTCCTAGGAAGCATCTGAGTGTTGCCACGTGAGTAAGAAGTGGCAGATGTTGCAAGCCCTGGATCTTTTTGACAGCTGGGCTTCTGCCTTGGTCTGCAATATGTAGGCCAAGGAAGATGACCTCTTTTTCACACAGTTGTGCCTTGGAGGGATTGCACTTGAGGCCTGTTCTCTTGAGGAGAGACAGAAGTTCATCTAGAAGGGTGAAACAATCTTCTTTCGTGGTGGTTGCTAGAAACAAGTCAACCATGTAGTGCAGGAGACACTGAGGTGTAGAGAATCCCTGCAGGGCATCCATCATGTGGAGATGGAAGAGAGAGGGGCTGTAATGAAAGCCCTGGGGAAGGCAGGTCCAGGTGTACTGACAGCCATCAAAGGTGAGGGCAAATTTGTATTGTCTTCCCTGTGCTAATGGGAGTGACCAAAACCCATTAGAAATGTCAAGAGCTGTGAACCACTTTTTGTCAGGTGTCAACAGCTTAAGTACATCAGGTGCTGATGCCACAGTTGGTGCACAGCTAGGAGTAACCTGATTAAGTTTTATGTAATCAACTGTGAGTCTCCAGGCCCCACTCGGTTTAATGGGCCAAATAGGTGAATTAAGAGACACAGGTCCTGATCACTCCTTGCTGAAGCAGTGATTGGATGCTTTCCCTCAGTGATGGCAAGGCTTCAACAGGAAATGGATACTGTTTTTGCCTCACAGGGTCAGGCCCTGTGATTTCAATTGTAGTGTGCATCCTACCACAGTCGTGTTTGTTGATAGCAAACATGTCAAGGTATTTTTGCGGCAAAGGTGCAAGTTCTGAAAAATGGAAATTACGTACCTACCGTAATTCTGATCTGTGTATTTTCACCATTCATCACCTTTGGGTATTGGCCAGTGGTCATGACCCCGCGGGAGCTTTTTTTTTTTTGGATGGGCGAAGTTGACGCACCATCGGCGCCACCCTCGAGGCTGATGCACCGCGTGGTGCTCGTGGGTTGGCCATTGGGTGTTGTCAACTCCGCCTCCCGCCAGTTCTGAGTCACCGTACAGGTCAGAAAAAGGGCTGAGGGTGGGACAAGGAAGTCCAGGGACAGACAAAGGAAAAGATATAAAACTAAAAGGAGAAACAAATGACTGAGAGGACAGAAGAAGTTCGAAGACTAAGGGGGATTGAGCAGAGGCCCCAATCTCTGGAAGTAGAAAGGAGGGGGGGGAAGGTTTTTAGAGGTAAGGAAACATTTTTGGGGGGAGACAGGAGAAACATACCCTGTAAACTTGACTAGTCTCCAGTTTATATAGGAACTGTGAAGGAGTAGCCAAGAGGCTAACTGCCAGAACTGCAGGCACAGAATTACTGGCACAACTCCTATAAGCAGAACCGGCCATTCTGGAAAAAAGACAGGAACAACAGGGATACCTCCCCCCCTCAAAGGAGATTTTGGTGCAAGAAACCTAGTTTCTTAAATTAATTGAAGTTAAGTCCACAGGACAAGGAAATGAAGGATTGATGGGGAGAAGAAAAGAAAAGGGGTCAACTGCCAACCTCCACCCCACAAGGGTGGAGCTGAAGCACTGAGAAAGAAGTGCCCCCACTCCTGACCACTCCACCCTTAAGGAAAAACTATCCTATGTGCCCCAGTTTACTCCACTCCTGACTCACAGAAAGGAGGGGGGTAAGAGAGGGGGGCACAGAGAGGAAGGGGGACCCAGAGACTGAGGCCCCAGGGGGATGGAGGGTGGGATTGTGATGAATGGTGAAGATACACAGAAAGATCAGAATTATGGTAGGTATGTAATTTCCATTTCTTATCTGTGTCAATCTTCACCATTCATCACCTTTGGGTGAGTGCTGAGCCCCCCCCGAAAGGGGTTTTAAACCTGAAGGGACTGAGTTCCTTAGCTCTCAGTGGGCGACACACTAAGAGGGAGAACCTTCAGGGCCTGGAGAGGCCTGAGTGTGGGGAGAGTGAGACGGGGACCCCCAGAGGGGGTAGGAAGTTGCCCCAACAGACGCCGCCTCACTCTACAGGAGAAGAGACAGGGTCTCTGGTGGGCGGAGTTAATCACCCTACGCCGGGCCAAGGGTGACAACTGGGAAAGACGCAGCCATGCTGTCCGCCTAGTACAGATCGCTGTCCCTACGACCCTGGTAGCTATCTCACTGGTGTCATACGATGCCCTTGCTTGGTGCCTTGCTAGCCCTAGGCTCCGTGCAAAGAGTGCAATGGCTTGTCTGGTTTGCTTCATGTCAGGCATAGATGCTAGGAGCTGACCCAGCCTGGACCACAAGAACCTGTCACAAGTTGCACAGTGGGCCTGATGTGCTGCAATAGAGAGCAGCAACCGTGCCGAGTAGAAGGTCCTCCTCCCCCAGAAGTCAAAATCCAAAGAATCTTGGTCTGGGGGCCGGTCATGGTGCAGGGCGCAAAGCCCATCAGGAGTGTCCATTTGCGTCAATCCTAACTGAGGATGAGGCATGGAACCAGGAGACTCCGGGGGGGGCACAATACCACTGGCAGAGATCCCTGGGGCAGGAACTCTGGAAAAGGGTCTCTGTCAGGAACGCAACGATGCCTCCCGAAAGGGAGCAGGCCAGAGGGGCACCACAAGGGTGTCCTCACTAAAATCACCTAGAAAGGCATGCTCAGAGTGCTCCGGTTTGTGTTGAGTGGGAGGAGTAATGTGCAGGTCCTCTAACATCCTCACGAGGAACTGCTGATACTCAACGAGATCACCAGCTGGAGAGATGTGGACAGATGGCTCCTCTCCCTCAGAAGAGGGGGATGAAGAGTCAGAGGACCGCAAAGGTTCAGAAGCTGTCTGCTCAGGGGGAGGTTGAAAAACCTGTCTGTCCACTGCCCTAACGTAAGAGGAAAATTGAGCAGCCTGAGCTCTCAACTGCTTCCAGGAGAGAGGCCCACTAGGACCATGAATGCCTAGGAGCACAGGAGAGGGTGGCAGGGGAATAAGGGCAGAACTGACAATGGGGATTGGTTGACCTCCACCTGGGCTAGGGAGCGCACCGGGAGCCCTAGGGAAAGAAGGTGCTCTGGAAGACTACACAGCCGACAGCTAAACAACCAAACTGGTACTGCCTAGGCTACGTCCTGAAGAATCCCCCCCTGTGAGGTGACCGGGGCCATGTAGGTCCAGAAGGATGGACCCCTACCTCCAAAGAACGGGGCCCTCTCAAGGAAACCGAGGGGGAAGAGCAGAGATCTGCACTACGGCTTCTCCCAGAGCCTGGGTGGGTTCCAGAAAAAGGCCACCGCACAGACCCCATGCCCCTTGACCCCTCAGAATCCAAGACTGCCCTCCTCCTCGAGAAAGCCAGCCTAGGCAACTGACAGCCCTGGTCAGCCCCCGAAGGGGCTATCCAGGGAGCAGCACCTTCCCCTCCCATGTGTGCTTTGATCGGCCCCAAAGTTGTGTGATCCAGGCACTCACAGGACGGGTACCACCACTGAGGGGTCAGAGAACCCTCTGAGGCCAGGCTGCAGGGCAATGGTGGCCTGCACCACTGCCTGCTGGTCAGAACCCCTGACCCTGGCCCCGGAAGTCACTATCCGCTTCTCAGAAGGGGGCTGACCCCGGTCTGTAGAGGACACTACCAGGGTATCCACGCTCGCAGCCAACTCCAGGGAGTCAGACTGCCTGTCTGACTCAGAGTCTGGCTCTTCCTCCAAAGAGGTGGAGATCGAAGTCCTGTGCCAAACAGTGCACGGACGCCCACTGCCATCCCTAGTGAACAAGGCACCAGGACCAGAGACTGCACTAGAGTCAACGTCGGTGCCCCCCTCCGCACCGCAAATGGTGCCAGAAGAGGACACAGCTCTAACAAGGGTGGCAGCCTCGGAGCTGGAGCCTGTCACAGCGCCATACCGACCCACGGCACCGAGATCAACAACGGTGCCAATGATGGCTCCAACCACGCTCTCGGCACCGAGGCTGGAGACCCCCATAGCACCGACCCGTCCCATGGCGCTGCGAGCGGCACCAAGGACAGAGACGACGACGCCAACGGCCCCAACGGCGCCTCAGTGCTGAAGTCCAATCTTACAGCGCTGCGGTCCAAGTTCAGAGCCACAAATGGTTCCAGAACTGGACACGGTGCTGTGCTCAACCCCGGCGCCGAGAACTATGCCGGGGCTAGAAACAGATAGGGATGATGCCGTACAGCATCCCATGGCACCAACAGCCCCATTGGCACCACGAATGGTGCCAACAGCAGCAACGGCGCAGAGTGATGAACCGGCACCGACGACGGCGCCATCAGGGCCCACGGCACCGCAAATGGCGCTGAGGCCCAAAACGGCGCCAACAGAAGGCATCGAGGACGGCGCTGACCCAGGCCTTCCGAGCCGTGGGTGCAACACCGGGGGAGAATTTGCCCCCGAAGAAGCACCTGCCAAAGCGGCGCCTCCCGTCTGTCCCCCGGGGGGGACAGACCGGTCGTCCTGCACTGCGGGAGGGGCCTCTGCCATGGCTAGGCTAGAAGAGGCAGAGGCCCCCTCCTCCTCGTTCCGTACAGAACTGGTAGGGGACCAGGAGGAAAGGCAGAGAGAACGCGGCTTGGCCCGACGAGTGCGTGCCCAACCTCTGAAAGTCGGCGAAGTTTGCCCCACTTTCCACGGGCATTGCTCGATGACGCAGCACTCCATGGAGAAGAAGGCGTTGCACTTAATCCATGTCGAAGCGGACTAAGACACGCGAGGCAACAGTCGTGATTGGTCGGTGGACGGCGCATTTCATCACGCATTGAGGTCACCTGTCTTAGAAGATTTCTTTGCCCTCCGCCGAGACATGACCTACGGGAAAAAGAACACCAAAACAAGACCCGACCTCACAAAGCAAATAAAATAAGGAACAGTCTTACCAGGCGACGTCGAGTGGAGCGAACAGAACTGGCAGGATATACAGAGTCGACGGACTACGCAGTGACACGGAATCGAAAAGGCAGCTGAAGGCTTCAACTGTAGAGATAAGTCTTTGAAAATTCCTCTTAGAGCTTCCCACGAGGTGACCTCGATGGTGGGAGATGAAGAACTGGCGGAAGCGCAGAATCGACAACACCTAATGGTCAACCCCATGAGCGCCACGCAGTGCATCGGCCTTGAGGGTGGCGCCGATAGTGCATCAACTCCGCCCATCAAAAAAAAGACCTCCCGCGGGGTCATGACCTCCGTCCAATACCCAAAGGTGATGAATGGTGTAGATTGACACAGATAAGATCAGGTCATGACTTTTGAACAAGGCCATGATGTCATACTCCTTGTTGTTATGGGAGATAGCTGCCACCATGTATGAGTCTGGGATGGTGACAGCATGACACTGTCCTTTGATGTGAATGAGTAGCATGTTGGCTAGATCTTCTACACAGCCACACAGTGCTAAGAAATCAGTTCCCAGGATGCTGGGGTGATGACGTAAAACTATGAGGTCAAAAGTAAAATCAGTTCTGAGGTGGCCTACCACCACAGGTAGAGGAACAGATCTGTAGGTGTCTAGCTGGGTACCATCTACACCCAGTGCACTGGTCTTCCAGTCAGTAGACCAGTCAGATGAGGCTGGGTCCTTGTCATGGAGGACTGGCATGGCTGCTCCGGTGTCCAGAAGCATTGTAAGTTGGTGGCCCCTGACTGTGGCCTTTACACATGGCGGTCCATTTGTGTCAACAATCAGGTTACTCACAATCTGGACTAGGGCCTGTAACTGTCAATCCGATTGTTCAGAATTGGCATTATCTGCTTGTTCCTGAAATCGAAGGCCTGCAGGATCTTCTAAGGCCTTCTGTATGTCTTGCAATGGGTACAAGTGACATCACAGGTGCAATGATGGCCTGCACAGGTGATTCTGCCTTGGATGTCACATCAGCCTGGCCAGTAACCGATGCAACCTCCCCACAGCTGTCTGATGACTCAACAGCTGGGGCTAGGGCAGCTATAGTCCGTGTAGCTGTAGCTCCCCTCTTGGCATGAATTTCCTCCAGCAGCTTGCGGAGGGTTTCATTTTCTTCTCTGATCTGGTGATAGCTAGGACCATTTCAGTATTGGCTCTGGCTATTTTGTTGGGCATTTGGATTTTTCCAGCTGCCTCTGTTGTCCCTATTATTCCAGTTGTCCCTGTAGTTCCAGTCCCTCCCGTGTGACTGTTTTTCATGAGAAGGGGTATCATTTTTCTGGTTGTTTCCCTCCACCATATCATGGGTGGGGGCATCAGGGGTAGGCTGTACTGCAGCTGCCTTGTTGGATTTGCTGTAAGAAATGGCATGGAAGTAGATCGGATAGGCACGTTCTGTCTTAGTGAGGATAACCTCAGACTTGTTAGTCTCCGGGAAAACACTGAGCTCAACCTTTTCCTGCAAAGCCGGATACATGTTCCGGATATACAAATCCTTGTACTCAATTTGGTCCATAACAAAGTCCTTGTCTGAGAGGGCCTTCCCAGTTTTGTATGTGAGCCACAACCATTGGTGGTAAGCAGCTGGGCTCTCCTTTGTGCTTTGCTTGACTTTGTAAGCCAAGCACGTTCCCACAATTCCCAGAGAATTGGCACATACGAGTGCAGTGGCAATTTCATTAATCAATCAAACTTTATTTAACCAGGCAGTTAAATCGTTGAGCAAGCTCATTTGCAAGATGGTCCTGGACACACAGGACAAATTCATTTACAGTATTCAACATCATTTCATAACACAGCAGACATTGAATCAGACTATTTTTAAGTACAAGATCATTAATATCTGGAGCAAAACTTAGATAACAAGGGCCATATGCATACACAGGCAATTCATCATATAAAGGTTAGGAGGCAGTGGAGGACAGAGGGAGGAGAGGATGACAAAGACACAGTGAGGGAGGGAGGATGGCAAGACACATGAGGGAAGGGGGGCTACCCTGCTAGGATAGAGGCCCCCGGGGGATTGCCATGGGGAAGGAGGGAGGGAGCTGGGAGGGGGGTAGTTACACTAAAGGAATGCTGGCCAACAGAGGGAATAAGGCCAGGGTTAAGTTAAAGGGTTAAAGGTTAAGTTTTCAGTGCTTTGCGCTATCTCTGAGAGCTTAGCCCAGAAGCATGGTTTGACTGTTTGTCGCAAGACTTGAACCTAGTACTGGGGTTGGAGAGAGAGCTTCTCTCAAAAGGGAGCGCACTCTCTCCAAGTGGCAACTGAGACTGTTAGTTGGGCCCATCTGTCCGATGCTCTGTGCAATTTGCTGGACAGAATGAGTGACTTGCAGGGAGTTGGAAGTATGCGTAGTTGCACTTGGCTTATTACATTCCATGGCAACACAAGCGCAGCTTCCACTGCCGCATCGGCGATAGCCCTGTACGAGTGGTCCTGACTGACCAACTCTTTGAGCATATGTTCTATTTGGTCCCGGATGACCTTCTTTTGACCTTCCGGGACAGTGATCCTATGAAACCGCTTCATTAATCATGCTGCAAATCACCGACTCATAGCCCCTAGTTAGATGAGTGACCAGAGATGCATTACGGAATACAGGCCCTCTACCTGTGTCATGGGGGCCTCCATCTTGGCATCATATGTGTCGTCCACCATGTTGATGTGGCAACACAGTGTGCATGGCTAGCGGAAGTTGCTCCACCACGGGGGCTGGACTTGCGTATGACATGAAATGCCTCATCAAGATCAGAGTCATCATCACTGGATGACATAATCTCTATGGGCGTATACTGGAACCTCTTCATGGCCTTAACATGGCCGTCAAGAACGTCCTGTTGATAGCGCAACCTCGCCATCTTTTGTCTACACTTCTTCTGACAGACTTCCACAGTGACCTGCTTAATACTTCTCTCTGCAACACTCTATATGCGGCACCCAATTCGACATTTTCCATAAGCTCTTTATCCAGCTCACAACTCACATGCTTATAATCTTCTTTCAACTCAGCATTGTCATCTATCAAAGCTTCATTCATATCACTCAGAATATTCAAATGTGCTGTTTCCTATCACATTTCAACCTTTCACAATCGTCTCTTAACAAACATATCTCTCACTCAGTATCTTGAGCAGTACAGTGCATCAGTCTGGAATTAGCATCACAGCGTGACTGTGTCTCCTCCGCTAGTTTCTTTTCCTTTTTCTGTAACTCCGATGCCTGCAAGCCCATCTCTTTTTTAGAGATGCATTTTGCAGTTCAAGGGAGGCACACTTCACTGTGAGATTCTCAATAGTGGTAAGTAGAGCCGCAGCCAAAAGACCTTTGAGGTTATATTTTTTGGTTGTTTGGACTCTATGTATTGGTCAGGAATTAGCAACAATGTTTTTTCTGCAGATTTTGCATCCAGCACGAAATCTGTCCATCTGCCATGGGATGTGAGCTAGTTTGAGACACTGAGTCTTAGTTCTGTGCACAGATCAGGCATAACAGATAAGGTGTAGACAAACAAATAAGCAGTTGGAAAACCGGTAAAAAACCGGCGCCATCACCAACCACTTTCCAGTCCCCGGTGGGTGAACGGTCATGCCAAGGGGGTATGCTGTCACTCGCAAAGGGAGTGTAAGGAAGTCAGGTGTGGGTCTGCCATGCCCAAGACCAAGACAGTGTGGGCCTGCCACAACCGCTACCACTGTAAGCACGAGTAGGTCCAAGTAGGCGAAATTTGCACTACACTACTCGACATTCAAAATAAATTGAATGTGAATCTTCCTTTGTACATTCCACCTGCACGTGGTCGCCAAAATGTAACTGGGTAATAAATCACCCTCTTAGGTTCTTGGTTGAACGGCACCAAAGGAAGAGACAACAGACAAGTGGTACTCACGTAATGAAATTTATTATAGATCAGTAATACAGGCTTATTACCATTACAGTGTGAATCACTGGGAGAACACCAGTTTTCCTTACCTAGGCAATGCAGTCTCTCTTCTCAGAGAAGCTACGTGTTACAAAGGGTCTTATACCCTGATAGCAACTATGGCAACAACTAAAGATGATACATAAAATGTATTTAATTGGACAAAAAACAGGTGGTCTGAGTAACCATCCTAACTAGTATGAAAAGTTGCACAGCTTGCAGAGATAACAGTACAATAGGACCACTTATTATCCCAAGGTCAGTTGTAATTGTACTGATGCACAATTATTAAGATGGCACTGTTGCCTTACTTATGGAAATACAGTAAGAATAAAGCAAAAATCATTTCTCATGACTAACAAATATCAGTGAAACATAATAAAGCATAACAGAACACAGATCCTGACACTTATGCTTATATAATAAGTGTCTTCGCCCTAAGGTTAGTACATATACCTATATAAGTTGCTGCCCGCGAGGTGGGGGCACCATCAGGGGTGCTGGACCATGGATAACAGTACTATACAGCTTAATCACTGTGGGGGGGATGGAAAGAAGGTGACACAGTTGGGTGCTGAGACCCCATTTACGTTGGCTTACAGGTGGTCACTGATGGGATTCCATAGTAATATTTTGCTCACTGCTGGGGGGGAGTTATTCGCCGTATTCCTTGTTGTTCACATTTTACCCGTATATTTCTGTTACTATTATTTCTTAATTGATTGTCAGTTCAACAGCGACAGATTTATCTTTGGCAGCATCTTCATTTTTCTTTTTATATCAGATTGTGGCACCACAAATTATGAACTATACTCACTGATGTGAAGGTAAAGTTGCTTTACAATATTGCCAATTAATGGATGGATACTTCAATAGGGCACTTACTGTGTTGCCTTTGTATTAATGCCTTTTACAGTATGTCTCCAATTGTATTACCTAGTCTAAGAGGTTTTAGAACATGCTTAATTCTCCAGCATACCAATTTATATAACTTTTCTGGATAGTTGTACATGTTGGTGGACTTTGCTGCTCTGTATACATTTTTACATGTCCAAAAACAATAAAAGCATTCATGAGGTAACAATTTATTTTATGTTTATGTGTTTGTAAGTGTGGGGTGCAACCCTGTCAGAATCTGCAGTGATGCAGATGGGCGACATGTAAATGCCCAGTGGGAGTGCAGCAGAAGGAGCAGCAGAGAAGTGGTGCAGACCTCAGCAGTTCTCCTGAGGTAATGTAAATATGCTTATAGATGCATTGTGCCAACAATGTAAGAGCTCAGCAAGGACATAAACTACATCATACAGTTATACAATGTTTATTTAGTGCCTGTGTCAGAAATATCACTAGGATAACTAAAAAGCCTATAGAGCTGGGACAATAACAGAACTGGAACCAGTATTTAAAAATCAGCTTCTTCAAGGGATACTGCTTTACAGGATCAGTACAGTTCTCCTTTATATTTTTTTAAACCCTCCCTTCCCTCAAAATATCTAAGCTCTAGCCAAACTCAGATGACCTTTTTTGAGCTGCCAATGAAGTTTGGATTTTGATTAGTATTATAGATTGAGGGAGCGCCTCTTTCCAATGCACAATACACTCTTACTCTGTCAAGAGTGTCTCATGTGCAGCTGCCCTGGAAATGGGCATGGTCTGGTAAGATTTTGTAAATATTAAATATTATTGATTGAGCTTGATCAATAATATATTAATATAGGCAACAAAACCACTCCTTCAGTTGCAACAATGGTCTCACTTACACTCTTGGGGTATCACAACTGTTCACCTTCAGTTCATGGTTCTCATACACTAAGACTGCGCGTGAAACCGCTCTTACGACTGTAAGAGTGGTCTTGTCACCTGTATTAATATACAAATGTAGCTCTACTTTTAACACTCACTTACCCTACTCAGCTATAGAGTCATTCTCGCTAGTGCATTGTGATGTCATACTGGCAGGTAAAAAAAAGGCAAACTGGTATGACGGTGCCAATCAAACAAACAAAAAAATTAGTACAAGTTAGTATCGTAGGGGAGTCAATGGATTTCCTCTTCATTCAGTTAAAATGAAGCAGATATTGTAAGAAATTGATTATTGTGGGTGTCTGTCTATTCTGTATATATTTTGTTAATTTTCATCAAATGCTTACTTATTGTTCTTTGTAACAAATTTCTCTATGTAAAGCAACTCGTAGCTCTTTGTAAATGATCCTCGACTCAACTGAATTTTATCCCTAGTCACATTTTGACATGAATATAATCTTACCATACCGATCTGGTATATTTTTGTACCAAACAGTGGGCATGGCTGCCTTGCTCATATGATAAGGTAATATGCCCAGGAAAGCCCATGTTACTTATCATCCTGTAACAAATTTAGTGGCTAGCAATTGGCCACTACATCAGCTTAGCAAATTGTCACTAATGTTTAGGGCAGTACAGAAGGCCTTTTTTTATGTGTGGAGCATTTTTTTTTCTGCTGTAAGCATTAAGTACATTGACCTCTTAAAGACTGATGGCTAGTCCAGGCCAGTTGCACAGTGGGTTACAGTGCTGAATGCCACACCCCTACCCATGCCAGTGACCCTGGTTTGGAAATGGACCAGGGTTGTTCAGAGCTGGATGGGAGAAGAAGGACTGAGCATCCCATGACAGCTGTCCTCCCTCAGGGTGGGGTGTTTCTGTGTCCCATTTAACTGATACCTGGGGAAGGCCAGAGGGGAGCCATGGTGGAAAATGCAAGATGAGGCAGGGCATCAGCAGACACATCACATACACACGTGTGGGTGTGTTTCATTGTATGGTGGCACTCTGATGGAAAATGTTCCGGCTTCACCCGGCATCCACTGCAGGCACTGCACGAGCATACATGGCAGGCCACCGTGGTGGTTAAGCTGTAAGTCTCTGAGACGGGTCAACGATGGGGCTGGGGGGGGATGCTGCCTAGACCAGGGAATGTGAGGAGCTAAAGTTTATATGAAAAAAAAATTCTGAGGACTGGATTTTCAAACACTTGCTGTACAATTTCGCTGCAATTCTCCTACCTGCAACAAGATTGTTAGACCACAAGGAAGGCAGTCTAACTTCCTGTCACAAGTGCTGCAAGGTGCGCACACAAAATGATACATGATGATCTTTTGTTTGCTAGTCCCACTGTCCTCCCAGGGCTAAGCAGTACAGTCACAGAGGACTGTATTTAGTGTCAGGAAAACAGAAAGACCAGCAAACATCTGATCGGAACTTCTAAGAACTGTGAAATGCACTACAGGCTACTGAATCTCCCACTGCTGTAGCCCAGCCCTGACACCAGCTGCATGGGATTCTGGGAATTTTGGTTACAAATACCAACTTTGGAGCAGGGCCAGATTAAGGTTATTGGGGCACTAGACCCTAGGAAAAGCTGGGGTCCCCCACATATTGGGCCATGCCGCTTAGTGTAGAACCATCTTTTATTTCTTTTCCATATCATCAGTGAATCAGAGATTTTTTTTTGATTATTCCATGTCCACTATGTTTGTGATTATAAAGAAAGCTGCCAGCTTCAGAATCTTTGCAAGTATTTGCCTTCCTTGTTTACTTCTTAATCCCTGCCACATGCACGTTTATGGGATCCATTGAGATACTTGCATACTGCGTCAGACCCGTTTCTACCATCTTAATTAGAGTATCTACAATACAGACATTTAAGAACCCAGGAATGGCAGTACACAAACAAATGCCACTCACCATCTGCAAATCAAAGTCAGGGTCCAACTAACAAAGTGCTTCTATACAAAATGTAGGAGTGTCAAGGAAGAACTCCCATACAGATACAGGCGATTCGTGTTTGTAGTTTTGAGCACCAGGAAAGGTGCTTTTTAAATACAAAGCCATATTGTATAGTAAAATGAAAAATTAAAAAGACAACAGTAAGCCGGCCCGGTGGCACAGAGGGTTAAAGCACCTCTGCCTTACCTCGTGCCATGCCGGCGACCCGGGTTCCAGAACCACCTCGGGTCATCAGGAAGCCAGCATGGGGTAGGAGCAGGATTGCCCTCCCACAGTCCAGCCGTCACCAGGTGGAAGTCCGGTGGTGACGCAGATAGGCATGGGCGACTGGTAGGGTGGGGTGTCCCGCAGTGCATAGCACGCGCGTGCCCCCACACATGCACACTCACGCTAAGGACGTGAGGGCAGGGGTGAAACCGGGGACGATAAACAGATAATAGAAAAAAAAAGATAACAGTATGAATTTCAACTTATTTTACAACAAAAGCAGAAGGCACCTGCTTATCCGCCAGATTTTTCCAGTTTCTTAAATCCATGATTTGATCCAAATCAGGCTTAGAACAATATTTCCTTCCATAAGTGAGTGCCAAGCCATGTATATTCCTCACATAAACCTAAAATGTAAATAATAAACAGTCTGCAACTTACTAAAGGATAAACATATGAACACATGAAGAAGGCAGCAGAATAAGGCCATTTGGTCTATCTAGTCTGCTCATACTGCAGGGTTCTCAGCTTATGCAACTGACCTGCCCCCCCCAGTCCATCCATCCTTTCCATCTGCCCCCCCATGACCCTTACTGTCTTCTTATTCCTATCCCAGCCTCTCTTGAAGCTGCTCACCATCTTTATTGAAACCACCTTTTCTGGCAGTACATTCCAACTGTCCACCTCCCTTTCCGTGAAGAAGTACTTCATAACCTCCCTCCTAAACCTCCCCTTCCAGATAAAGAAGCCTCAGAGGAAGCTGGAACAGGATAACTACAGGCACAATAGAGTTTAAATTCAAGTGGGCTGGCACAAAGGTAGCCTTATGTTTTTCAGGGCCCCCCCAACAAGGGTAGTCAAATGAGCATCTTCATGTCATTTTGATGCCATTTTGAAAGCTTCTGCCCTGCTCACTGACTCCCCTTGTGTGCTATTTCAACAGGGCACAGTAAGACATTTAAATAAACAGCTAGTGGAACTAAAAATAGCAGACAGGACAATGTTACAAATTTTAAGAAGTAGTCAGCTGTAGCTTTTTTCCTTAAGTATTATTTTCCTTTTGCCCATTAGAAACTTTTCTGTGTGACAGTATTATGCTGGATCTATGGAATAGCACTCTGCTTGGCAGCTGACATATCTAGTTCTATTCCCCCCACTGCATCCTCAACACTGGGACCTCACTGACTGTGACATCACAGGTGACTGACCTGGCAGCTACTGAAGGAATCTTCCTGGGCAGCTGTCATATCACAGCCAGTGAGGTCACAATGCTGATGATGTAGTTTAAGGTAAAGAACTAGAGATGTCTGCTGCCAGGCAGAGTGGATTTCCACTCATCACATGTACTAACACTGGGTAAAAAATCTAATTAACCAGATGGAAAAGACAAAAATACTTCAGGTATAAAAGGTAACAGTTGACAGCTTTTAAAAACAAATCTTAGTTTTAGGCAGTACACTCGGGCCCAGATATTCAAACTGCGCCAGGCTGTAGCATAAGCCTAGGCGCAGCTCAAATTTGTTGCGCACGGGTATGGCCAGGGCGATATTCAACGGAGCTGCGCTATGGCGCAACTGCTTTGAATATCGCACCCTGGCCACCCCCACTGTGCATGGCGCAATGGCACTGCGCCAGCGCAAGTGGTCAGAATGAAGCATTGAGATGCGGTGGCGCAAGTGCCATTGCACCATGCACAGCACCTGCGATATTCAAAGGGGGACATGCAAATGGGGCCATAATTTATGCAAGGTGCACAGGGGCCATTTGCATCTGATTATGGCCCCATTTGTATGCCATTAGTATTGGTGGCGCCGATCCCCGATTTACTCCACCTGGCGCCCTGCCAGATAGCAGCCGCCGGGACCGACACCCCTGCAGCCCAATCACGGGACGTCCCGTAAGGGAGAAAGAACGTCCATTATCCCTGGTGGTCCAGTGGACCGCATGGAGCCCGATCGCGGGCAGCATTCATCTCCCCCCAAAGTCCAGTATCCCTGGTGGTCCAGTGGATCGCGGCGAGCCCAATCAAGGCATCACTGTATTCCTCCTTCCCAAGTCCAATATCCCTGGTGGTCCAGTGGACTCACGAACCCGATGGCGGTGACAGTCAGCACCCAAGTCCACGATATCCCTGGTGATCTAGTGGACCCCACCCCACCCGCCCACTGAGCCCCACCACCCGCCCCCGGCCAGCCGCAGCACCACTCTGCTCACGCTCGCTTTACTGGTCTCGATGAAGCCAGGCTGCACACCCATTGCTCAGAGCATAAGCCAATGGGCGGCAGTCCTACCGAGCTGTCGTCGGCCGGCGGCGGGGCGGCAGGGCGGGTGGGTGCTGCCGCCTCCGCCGCTGACGGGGAAACGGGTGGTGGGGCTCAGTGGGTGGGTGGGTGGGGGTCCACTAGATCACCAGGGATATCGGACTTAGGGGTGCTGAATGTCGCCACGCATTGCCCGTGCGTCCACTGGACCACCAGGATATTGGACTTGGGGAGGGGATACAGTGATGCCCGAGATCAGGCTCATCGCGTCCACTGGACCTCCAGGGATATTGAACTTTGGGGGGTGACTGATGCCCGCGATCGGGGCATGGGGGGTGCCGCCAGGTGCAGCAGGAACAGGTGATGGCCACCCACAGGTGGCAGCTGCTGTATTGCGCCCTGCAATGCGGCAGCTCACCTGTGGGTGGCCCTCAACTTGTTCCTTTTTTTTTTAGGCGTAACTTTGTGCAGGTGCAGGTAGGGGTTGCGCATGCATAACTCTGCATGGCCTGGGCTAAATATCGGGCTGTGCAGGTTATGCATAGGCTACGCCCCACCTGTGCCTCGCATACATTACTGATGCACCCGGTATGGGATTTGTGTGGCGACTTTTCCCTTTTAAATATCACACCGGGGCACATCAGTGGGTTGTGCATGGCGCAACACCGTTGCGCCATGTGCAACCCTTTTGAATATCTGGGCCTCACTCTTTAAATAAGCATTTAAAGTTGGAAGACTGATGCCTTGCACTGGTCAGCAAAGGGACCCTTCTAGTTGGTGACTGTAGCAGCTGCTGTGACTCAGAGTTCCAGCTTTGGTCAGGAAACAGCAACTAAATAAAAAAATAATAAAGCAGCAGCAGCAGTGCCAATAATCTCCCTCAGACTCGCTTCTTGTAGCTAGGAAATGGGGTTCATATTTTAAGAGTATTTGAAAGTGTATAATGCTAAACCTGGCACTGCAAAAACTGCAGACAAATTGAAATTCCTTTCTAGGTGGGGCAGATGACCAGGTATATACCTCAAATGTGTTAACTGGGTAATGAGGTGCTGGGACAGCAGTGTTGTGTTATAGAGATTAGACAGGAATGATTACAAGTTAGACTGGCTGAGTTTGCTTTCTGGAACTAGGATGATCCACCTAGGGCTGGGGTACCCCCTGGCAGGCAGAAACCCTAGGCCTGGGCCTTGTTGACCTATACCTTAACCTGTGTCTGCCTGGGAGGCAGCAGAATAAGCCTGATACAACCTTATAGGTTCATTGGAGAGTACAAGTTCGAGGGACTAGCCCATGATGAACTCGCCACCTTTAACCAAGGTGGAATTTATATTTATTGTCTCCTATATATATATATATATATATATATCCAAATTAGTCTTAAATTGCAACAAATTTGAACTATATATCATCTCAAGAGGAAAGGTGTTCCAAATTGGAACAGCTCTATGAGTAAAGAAACAATTTATTTTGACTGTTTTATTAATAGTTGATCTTCGTCTCAACTTATGTGATCTTGTGTTCCTATCAGAAGGATACCATTCCAGGCAGATGGTTTCAAATAGAGCAGGATCTCTAGAAGCTTTAAAAATTAAACATAGATCACCTCTTACCAAGCGACATTCCAAAGAGTAAAGATTCAAAGCTCTTAATCTTTCACTATACAAAAATGACTTCAACATTTTTTATACTTTTACTAAACCTTCACTGTACTTTTTCTACAGTCACTCTTTTCTGTGCTGATGTTGGTGCACAGAAAGAACAGTAATCCAAGTGTGATCTTGCTATACTTTTATAAATAGGTAGAAGCACCCCAGCTTCTCTGCTTTTAATATTTTTCAAAATACAGCTGGTCAATCTATGACATTTTTTAACTGTTTTGTTAATATGTTCTGTAAATTTTAAATCATTTGTAATATGAACTCCCAAATCCTTTTCAGAGGTGACTACTGTTAATAATGTATTATTCATGTAATAATTGTTTAGCTTACCTAGATGCACGACTTTGCATTTTGCAATGTTAAAAATTGATTTGTTTTTCTTGGCCCAATCTGCTAGATTATTCAAATTACTTTGCAACAAGCGTACAGAGTTAATATTTACAATACACCCCAATTTGCTATCATCTGCGTATTTATTCAGCCAGACACCTTGTATGGTTTGCATGCTAGAAATGACTAGATTAAACCACACTGGTCCCAGCACCGAGCTCTGGGGCACCCCACTTGTCACCGTGCTCCATGTGGATTTGTAACCCCTAACACTTACTTGTTGTCTCCTGTCAGCCAGGACAAAATCCACATAATAATATTATGGTGTAGTCCTATATGAACTAAGCATTTGATTAGTATTTTATGGGATACCGAGTCAAAGGCCTTTTCAAAATCCAGGAAGATGACATCAACTGATAGGCCTACATCCAAAGCTTCACTAATAGGTTTGAAAAAGTTAATCGGATTATTATGACATGATCTACCTGAAGTAAAGCAATATAAGCATTAATCACCGATGAAGGTGGCATCTAATGGGGAGTTAATGCATGGATGGGACTGTTGTGGCACGAGGTCGGAGGCCGAAAAGGCATAACGATTCAACCATGCATTAACTAACTCCCATTAGATGCTACCTTGAGGGATTAATGCGCTTGTAACATGGCAAGTAACACTAGTATTTGGCAGATGCCGCTTTTCGTATGCAGCACTAAAAGAGGACATATATTTATTGCACATCCACAATTATGCTTGACCTGTCTTACTTTTTAAGCCTTTCTCTGACTGCAAGCGTGCGTGTGCACAATGAGCAACACACGTCGATTAATATAGTGGCGACTTTTTTTTCCCCATTTGAACTCTGCTGTTCATGTGAATATTCTCATAACATACCGCTTGCAGCTTCCACTTTCCTACTTCTGGGACCGTGCTCTATTTCTCATCGCTCGTTTCTATGTCTTACCGGTGCTCTGCTGCATTGTGGACATATCTTCCGTGCATACCTTAATATGCTCCCAGTGTCACACTTCTGTTCTCCGCTGCCTCTGCACCATGAGCCTGCCTATTCCCACCAATAGGTGGCGCTTTCACAACACCAGCCAACTTCAGTTCTATTTTCTCATTACTGTCTTTTCTCCCCGCATGCTGTTGGACTTTACATCTCATCCCACAATCCTTGCCTCATGGAACTAGCAGCACCCAACACGGCACACTTTCCCCTTCTGGAGCTCTCTTATCTACTCCCGCCTGCCTCTGTATGACTGTGCACCCCTCAGACTTCCCCAGACCGCCTTTTTCCTCACCTCTCACTCACACAACTGACCAAATAGGTGGTGCTTGTCACACTTACACAACTTCTGCTCTCCTCTATAAGCGTGATCACGCTCCCAAGGTGGTGGCATGATTTCTCTCAACGTTCTAGAGCAACACAGCATTATCATGCCATAATGCCGTGTTGCTCTTGTACCACCTGACGCTGTTGTGCCAATCCTGTCCCTTTTTTTTCGTCCTCTTGTTTTACCCATGTTACAAATTGAGTTATATCACCTAGTTCATTACTAGCAATATGATTTATTATTCTTTGTAATATTAATTTTTCCATAACTTTTCCAATATAGGATGTCAGACTGATAGGTCTGTAGTGTCTCACATCTTGTCTAGTACCACCCTTATGAATAGGAATAATGGTAGCCTCTTTCCATTCCTGTACAACCACTCCTTCCATAATGGATTTGTTGTACAGTACAGTAGGAACACCTGATATTTCATTAGAAATTTCTTTTAAGAAGACAAAGGGGATATTGTTTGGTCCTACAGATGATGATGTTTTAAAAGAATTGATAGCTGCATGGATTTCAGCAACCATAAAAGGTGCTATTGGATCTTTGGTATTGTTCTCGATACAACCATTTCTTTATCTTTAAATATGCTGGCAAAATACAGATTAAATTCTTGAGCTATAGTTTGTTCATCAGTCACTATTTTATCTTTAACTAGTAAAGGGCCTACCTTAGGTACATTATTTTTATAGATCCTATATAATTAAAGAATTGTTTATTATCTTTTTTAGCTGTGGCCAGTTTGTACTCTAAATCCCTCTTTGCTTTTCTAATGACAGACTTAGTGTTATTCATTTTACATTTAAACTTGTTCCAGTTAGCCTCGGTTCTTTGTTTTCTATATTTATTATACGCCTTTTTTTTATTTCTAACCAATCTCCATATTTTTGTTATATACCAAGGGGGAAGCCTCTTAAAATTTTTATATTTAGCTCTTTCAGGGACCCAATTAAGAATACAGTCCTCTAATTTAATTTTTACAATAGACCATATTTCTCTAACTATGAGATTGCTCAATTCCTGTTTCCAGTTCCAGTTGTTTAAGTATGCTTTTATTTCCTTGTAGTTTGCCCTAGTAAAATTCAACATTTTAGTTTTATCACTAGTAGAAGATTTTTAAATACTTAATGATCAAAGAAACCATGCAGTGATTGCTATCACCTAGTGGTTCAAGAATTTTAGGGGAGTCCCCCTGTTTGCTCATATTGGTGAATATTAGGTCTAAGATATTGTCTTTTCTTGTTGGTTCTAATACAAATGTATCCAGTCCTAACTGTATTATGGTTTCTAGGAATCTTATTTCCTGATTATTAGTACTTTCCAAACTGTCCCATTTTATATTTGGAAAATTAAAATCACCCATTAGAATGATGTTATCCAAATGATTAATATTTTGTAAGTATTCGAAAAATGTTGTATTAGTAGAGCATCCTGTGCTGGCGGGCGATAGCAGAGACTTAGACTTATTTGACCTTATTCACAAGTTAATTTCACCCATATGAGTTCAATACCATCAGGAGTTAAGATATTACAATCCACTTCTAAACATTTAAAGCTGTATTTAACATATATTGATTGATAATATTGAACCTCCCTTCCCCCCTTTAGTAGTTTAAAGATTTATCAATTAAGGTATTACTATGGTTACCCAGTATTTCAGAGCCCTTTCTATTTCAATGAAGTCTATCCCTAGAGAACAGTTCTCTTCTGCTATCAAAACATTCCCAGTGAGTCATGCATATCACATTTTGTTTTAAGCACCAGTTTCTCAACCAATTGTTGACATTTTAAATTTTAGAGGCTGTATAGGAGTTCACCCTTGGTACTGGTAGTATTTCCAATAGGACAATACTACAGCCTATATCTGATAGTATATTTGTTAGCCCTACATAAGCTTCCTTGATTTGTTGCTTACTTTGATGATTAATATTAATTCCTGCATGAATAATAACCAAGGGATCTTCACCGCAATTATTTAGGATTTGTCTAGTCATTTTTGTGATGTCTTGGGTTTTTGCACCACGAAAGCAGAACAAGGTGCATGTTGCTTTATCTTTTTCACAGATCTGCCTATCTAATTTAGCAGTCGTTGAATCCCCTAAAACATAAACCTGTCTGGGGTTAGTTGTTACCTCCATAATCTCTATATGTTGTTGAGCATTATTTTCATTGGTATCAATGAGCTGAGAGAGACCCAATAGATCATGTTGTTCAGTCCCAACTTGTGGGGGGGGGGGGGATTGTACTGTACCATTATTCTTAGTTGCAGCATTAAAATTAGGTACCTCAACAGTTTCCTGTCTCAAATTAGGAGGTTCAGAACTGGTCAAGGGGGCAATTTCCTGATCTTCATTTATATTTAATAAAGGATCAAAGCTGCTGTATGTGGTTATTTGGAAGCATTCAGCTCTCCTTCCTTTTTAAGTAGGGTTAGCACCTTGAATAGTATACCATTCATTCTCTTTATCTAATGCTACTTCTTCCTGTCTAGGCTTTTTTCTCAGGGATATAGTAACTTAATTCTTGTCTCGTAAACTCTCCCTATATAGTCACTGTAATTGGTCAGGTGTAGTGGATATTTGTAGCCTTTTAGAGGTTTCCTGCTGGCTCATTTCAAGTGCCCTTAGTCTAGAACTGAATGTGGTAATCTCTTCTTCCAGTGCCTTATTTTGTTGACATTTAATGGATATGTAATAAGTATAATTTAAGTCAGTATATCCTATTTGATACATATTGCAAGATATACATAAGCTGCCCTGAATCCCATCCATAGTTGTTATTACTGCTTTCATTTGGGAGCTACTGCCCCTTGCTATGCTTATAGCCATGTTTTATACCCAAATTACTCAACCTGATCACACTTCCTTGTAGTGCTAAAAGCATCACCAATGAGTGCCTTACCTCACCGAACACGCAAGAATGCATCGCAGTCTTTATAAAGACGCCTTCGCAAGCACGGAGACATCGCATCACCTGCTCACAGAGGGCTAGTTTAAATAATCCTGATGACCGATGTACTCTTACAGGTCACAGAAGCCTTGTGGCACAGAATATAATTGTATTTAAAATAAACATAAAATCACCACTATGAGTGGCTTTCCCAAACACAAAACTGCTACAAGATGTAAATAGCAGTATTTCTAGGCTCACACGAATGAGTTGTAGTTCTGCAGATAACTCCACAGGACTACCGAACTACAGGACTATATACTACAGTAAAGAGTAAGTTAAAAAAATGTCTTTGCACACAAAGTGTAAACCAGAACCAGCTGCACAGTTGGCTGTGGTGCTCTTAGTGCTAGTGGTTCCCCAGGAAATCAAAGCCCCATACAAGATAACAAAGCACCACAGATGGACCCTGGCAGACTTAGCTAGGAGCCCCTGCACCTACCCTTGGAACTAGTTTCTGGACACAATGGACCAGTTTCCAATGTGCTTACAACACTTAACTGATCTGCTATTTCCCTGGTTTGCTTAAATGGACTATTCACCGTGATCTGTATGCTAAAGGAATTGTTGCATTTTATGTCTAAAATAAATATAATCTCTAAATGTTAAGTACTCTTTTAATGCAGGTTGCTAAGTGTTTATATCAGAACCTGTGTAGTTGCCTGGATTTTAGTGTTGTAATCACACTTAGTGCCCAAATGGAATACAGTAACTGATGTGATGGCTGTGTATGATTAAACCTGTAATCAGCTGTGTAGAAATTTATATTTTATTTTATTGGTTGTAGATACACAGGCAGCAATTTGTAATTTTAGTAAAGCAACAAAACATACTGAAATAAGACTTTAAAAATGTAACCGGTATGCAAATGAAATGTTTGGATCCAAATAGCTAATGTAATTAATTTAAACAGCAGCCATGTGTAAAGGAAAACATTTATCTGTGTACTGAATATTTATTTTAGAGTTTCCTAACGAAGCCATATATTTGTTTGTAAAACATTGGAACAGCACGAGAAATAAAGAATATGGTGTGCTAAGAAACCTTGTTTGGGATTTTTTTTTTTCAAAAGTCTGCGTGAGCCCTCCCACAAGATACTGCGAGTTTTTCAAGCGGTAACTCCTGAACAAAGAACTAATAGTGTTGGTGATGGTTTGTAGGACTTCCACAAAGCAGACTTAGACTATGCTATCTACAGTATCATCATGAGTGAGGGAGCTGGACAATAACAGAGTTATACAATCCCTGCCTCCTAACAAGCGATGATAAGTGGCATATTCTATGTCTGGCCACAGAATGTAAAGAAGTTTTTCTTCACAAACGGGGTGGTAGATGCATGGAATAGCCAACCCCAGGAAGTAATGGGAGCTAGCATAGTGGGGAATTCGTGATGGGATAGACACAAGGAAACCCTATGCGTGGGTAGTAAAGGCTAAAGCCAATGACCAAGTAGGGTCAGTGACCAGGGAATATGGGCAGACTGGGTGGGCCGAGCAGTCCTTTTGTGCCATGAAATACTATGCTATACTATGTTACAATAAAAAAAAATACGATAACCTAATAATTACTTCAAAATTAAAAGAAAAAAAAGAGAAGAAAACATAAAATAATGATTGATAAACTAGTCAAACTAAATGTAGTAATCAAATCTATAGTTCAGTATTGCATAAACACATTCATAGAGATCCTTGTATCAGCACTATATGTCTGTTAAACCTGAGATAAAGATAGAATTAGCAGAAATGCTAAAGTAAAAGAAAGAGTCAGGAGGAGAAGTGATGGGAGGATCAATTGCAAGAAGAGAAATTTAAGCACATAAATGTACGCATGCAGGCATGCACCTGCCTGAACTTCATATCGTAGCCTCAACAACATCAAGGTATTGAACATTTTGTCTGGTAAGAAATGTTAACAAATGTTCCCAATTTGAAAGAAACTTAGCTTCTTTAGAATACAAACAATGTGCAAGTTTTTCTGCTCTCAGAGTTTCTACTAACATTTGTTTCCATTCCTGAGAAGGGGGTGGTGTTTCACTCATCCAGTATTTTAATATTATATTTTTGGTTACCATAGGTATTATTCTAATAGAACCGGATTCACAAGCATTACGATTATTGTTATTATGAAAACAAGCTAGTATACATGTTTCTAGTGCTATGTTTTCAACTGTTTTGAGAGAGTAGAGAAAACAATTCACTATTCTTCTCCATAAGTTCACAATATGCTTGCATCTCCAAAACATGTGCACAATGTCTGCTTGGTTCATTCCACATTTGCTGTATGAGTTTAACAAAGTTTGTTCTTTGCAATCTCAGTAATCAGGAGCCCTACATCAGTTACCTAGTTATAAGCAAATACATTAGCTGTATGCATGGCACCATGCTCTTTTTAAGGGCAGGCAAAACTGGGCAATCAGTTGGACTATTCAACTTTACAGTGATAAGCCACTTACTCTTGGGCTACCATTCTACAGCACATACAGTATTTTTCATGTTTAGAATATAAACTTTAGGTTCCCCTTCAATATGGACCTAGTTAGAAGATACTACTACAAATTATATGATTGTATCATGTTTCCTAACTGCGAAGGATGCTTTGTTTTAGCATGTAAAATGAATAAAATAGAAGTTTAAAAAATATTTAAGATACGCTTGCCTTTATTTCATCAAAAAGATTTTTATCTTCATTATGCAACCTGAATTCTTCTCTGTTTGAGAGATTTTTTAAATGTTTCCCTTTTTATTGTATTTATTTGTGCTATATATGCCCTTCCCCGGTTTTCATTAATTAATTCCATTCATTATTATGTTTGGATTCCTCCATAGGAGTTGGAACGATTATTTGTTCAATCTTAGCTTTAGGGCAGAAGATATTTGTGGCATTTGGCATAAGGTGTCAGAGATTAAATAGTTAATAGGTTTTAATTTTTGGTTTTCCAATGAACAAAGCATCTAGACCTATAGTTCTCTCGCTAACACTATCATGTTCAATTGTTACCCATTCTGGGGTCACATTCTTAATACTAGTAGCCATTAGCCACTTAAGAGTTTTGGTTTACTCCATTGGCAGAGTAGTATAAAAAGAAATCTGGGGATTTTAGACTTCTTAGTTCCTTAGGTTTGGATCATGGCACAGACACTGCTCTCATCAGGTTCACAATGGATACCCTCCACTGGGGCTATTTTTATTGACATGACTAAGGCCGTTGATCTGGTCAGTCATACTCTACTCCGCAGTAAACTACAACACCTTGGTCTAGATATTCACCCACAATCCTGGTTCATTCACTATCTCACTCATAGGACATAGAAGGTCAAATGAAGATGCGTCTGTCAAGCCACCTGCCTATTACAGATGGGTAGTACTCCAAGGCTCGATTCTCGGTCCTTTACTATTCTCAATAGTCATTAATGACCTTGACAAATATTGCTGTAAAGGTCACCTCATACTGTATGCTGATGATGCAGTCCTTTATAGGAGCGCCTCTGATGTCTTATTTATTACTGTCTAAGTAACCTGAGCTTAATATAAAAACACAGAAGCTGATGACAGATAAGGACTGCAAGGCCCATCCAGTCTGCCCAGTTTTTCTACCTTATGAATGTACCATAGGCCTTTACTCTGTCGACGGCCTATCTATTCATACTTATCTGTATTGCTCCCTTATGCCTATCCCGTGCCTGTTTGAAGCCCTGCACTGTATTCATATCCACCACTTCCTGAGGTAGGCCGTTCCATGCATCCACCACCTTTTTGGTGAAAAAGAACTTCCTCACATTACCCCTTAATCAGCCTCCCTCTAATCTCATACTGTATCCTCTTGTCCTGCTATTTTTCTTATACTGAAACATATTAGACTTTTTCACCTTGTTAATGTCCATAAGATGTTTGAATGTTTTGATCACATCACCTCTCTCCCTCCTTTGCTCTAGGGTATACATACTGAGCTCCGTTAATCTTTCTGCCTATGCTTTCTGATGCAGTCCATGCACCATTTTGGTTGCCCTTCTCTGGACTGCCTCCATTTTGTTAATGTCCTTGTGCAGGTGCGGCCTCCAGTACTGCACACAGTACTCCAGATGGGGCCTAACCAGTGTCTTGTAATGAGGGATTATTACTTTCCTCTCATGACTTGTGATACCCCTACTAATACACCCCAACATCCCTCTAGCCTTACCTACTGCTTTAGTGATCTGCTTGGATGATTTCAGGTCATCTGTGATGATAATGCCCAAGTCTCTTTCTTCCCTTGTGATTGCCAGCAACTCCCCTCTCAACCTATAGGTAGCTTCAGGGTTTCTCTTCTCTATGTGCATGATCTTGCACTTCTTTGCATTAAATCCCAGTTGCCACTCTTCAGACCATTTTGCCAGTTTTTCCAGATCTCTTCTCATTCTGCCCACCCCATCTGGATCATCTACTGTGTTGCAGATCTTGGTGTCATCTGCAAACAGGCAAACCTCACCTCCAGTCCATCTGCAATGTCACTGATGAAGATATTGAAGAGACTGGCCCCAGGACTGATCCCTGAGGTTCCCCACATGTGACTTGCATCTCTTCTGACTGTATACCATTTACCACCACACTCTGTTTTCTGCCCGCCAACCAATTTGCCACCCAGTAGACCAGCCTCTGGCCCACCCTGAGCCTACCCAGTTTATTAATCAATCTTCTATGTGGAACAGTATCGAAAGCTTTGCTGAAGTCAAGGTAGGCGACATCAACTGCACCCCTTGGTCCATCACTCTGGTTACCCAGTCAAAGAAATCTATGAGATTAGTTTGACAGAATCATCCTGTTGTAAATCCATGCTGTCTTGGATCCCGTGCTCCTATGGATTCCAGGTGTTGCACTGTCATTTCCTTAAGGAGTGCCTCCATAATCTTGCCCGCTACTGAGGTAAGACTGACTGGTGTGTAGTTCCCTTCCTCCTCCCTGCTGCCACTCTTGTGGAGTGGAATCACATGAGCCCTTCTCCAGTCTTCTGGACCCTCTCATGTGCTCAGAGACTCACTAAACAGTTCTGCTAATGGCTCTGCTAGTTCCACCCTTAGCTCCTTTAGTACCCTGGGATGTATGCCATCAGGGCCCATTGCCTTGTCTACCCTGAGCTTAGCGAGCTCTTTTAAGACCCTTTCTTTTGTGAAGGGACTTGTGCACACCTCCCGCCCCCTTGTGTCCATGGAGCTGAGCTGTGGGCCTTGCCCTTCCTTCTCCTCAGTAAAACCTGAGAAGTATCTATTTAGGATAGATGCTTTTTCTTGGCCCTCCTCCACACAATCCCCCTTATCCCCTTTGATCTTAGCAATACCCCCTCTGGACTTTCTCCTTTCACTAATGTATCTATAGAAAGTCTTGTCCCCTTCTTTTACTGTTCGTGCTAGTGTTTCCTTGGTTTGGGCCTTTGCCTGCCTTACTGCCCTCCCTGCTTCCCTTAGGGAAGTTTGGTATGCCTCCCTATCTTCATCCCACTGCGTTCCCTTATATTTCCAGAAGGCCAACCTTTTGGCTCTGATCTTTTCAGCTACTGTTTTTGAGAACCAAAGTGGTTTCCTCCTTCTTTTGCTCTTGCTTTTCTCCCTAACACAATGGGATCTTACTTCAAGTATTGCATCCTTAATGCTTGCCCACTTTGCCTGTACCCCCTCACCTATATTTCATCTTGCCAGAGCTAGCTTAACTCTGTTGGCCATCTTATCAAAGTCAGCTCCTCTGAAGTATCATATTTTTGCCTTGGAGTGGGATGATTTAGTTCTAGTAGCCAAACTGAACCATACCATGTAATGGTCACTGGCCCCCAGGTGACCTTCTACCTGGAGATCTGCGATCCTTTCCCCATTAGTCAGTACTAGACCCAGAATAGCCCTGTCTCTTGTGGGCTGTTGTACCAATTGTTTGAGGTCCTTCCCCCTGCAGGGAATCCACTAAGTGTCTAGTTCCGGCGAATGTTCCTGCTGGTATTGACCAATCTGTATCTGGCATGTCGAAGTCTCCCATTATCAGAACCTCCCCTTTAGCTGTCATATTTTGTATACTGTATCTTCTAACAGTAATGTGTCTATGTCCTCCCTCTGGTCTGGAGGCCTGTAGACAACCCAAGTTTGTATGGTTATCCCATTTCCTGTTTCCAGGGTGATCCACAGTTCTTCTGGCTCCTTATGTGTATTCTGAATTTCTGTAGCTTTGATATTTTCATAGATATAAAGGGCCACTCCCCCCCCTTTGCACCTCGGTCTCTTCTGAACAGTACATAGCCAGGCACTGAAGTCTCCCAAGTGTGGTTACTGGTGAACCATGTCTCACTAATGGCTACTATGTCCAGTTTAGCCTCTGTCATTGTTGCCTCCAGGTGTGGGATCTTGTTTCTCAGACTGTGGGCATTTGTGTACATGGTTTTCCATTGGCCAGATTTTGGTGTGTTAGTTGTTGGGCAAGGTCTGGCGTTTCCCCTGCACGTCGTATGGGGAGTCAGACCTTTTTCCTTACCTGGTGATGCAAATGAACTACAAACATGCTGAACTCCTGTTTGATCACTAGCTGAGGGGGTGTTCTTCCCATTCGATGTATCGGGTGCTGCACCCCTCTCCCTATTTGCTAGTTTAAATATTCTGCAAAAACATCAAACTTCTGCCCCAATGCACTGACTCCCTCCTAGTCAGATGCAGTCCATCGAATTTAAAGAACTTTCTCTCCCCAAACTGCTGCCCATTACCTACAAATTTGTGTCCTTTTTCCTGGCACCAACCATTGAACCACATGTTTAGCTCCCCTATATCCTCTTCTCTGACCTTCCATCTGTCTGCCCCCTCTCCCAGACCAGCAGGATCACAGAGAAGGAGATGCTGGACAAAATGGATGACAGTTTGTTTTCCAGCCTGTTCAGGTGTTCCTTGGTCTCCACAACTGACCGGCTGGCAAGACTGTTAGTCCTTACGTGTACCAGGATGTCAATGTTTTATCCTGTTTCCTGCACAATTTTAGCAATGCGGTCAGTGTCTCTCCACGCTGATGTACCTGGGAGACATCTGACCATTACCCCCAACCGGAAGTAGGTATCAACTCCCCAAATTATGGAGTCTCCTATCATCAGAAGTGTTTTGGATTTCCTTTTTGCTTTTTTTGTTTTGGTTCCTGTTTTGGGCACGTTTTGTTGTGCTAGCTCCTGTGCAGCAGTGTCCGGCTCTGCAGTGTCCTCTGCCCCTTTGTTTGATTTTGGAGATAGAGGCAGATACCTGTTTATAGTTTTTATATGGTTTGTGGAGGTGATACGTTGGTGAGCAATGAGTGATGGGACACCCACTTTGCTCCTCCTAACCACCTGCCAACCTCCCGGACCAACTACCATCTGTGGTTGAGGTGCTTCAGTTGGATGTTGGGGAAATGGCAGGCAGTTCTTGTAATATAGTTCCTCCTGAATATGTCATTTGAGGTGTGCAATCTCTGCCCATGCTGCCTGCAGCTGAGCTCTTAGATCGCTGAAGGTCCAGCATGTAGAACAGCATCTTAAATCCTGTACAACTGTCCTTATGAAAAGTGTCCCACAGTACCTACGTTTAATAATATCCATTCCAGTTCAGTTGCCGAGTTTATAACCTGGGCTGAGTAATTAGAAGGAAAATGAAAGCAAAAGATTTTGTTTTATATATATTTTTTGTTTGTTTTGTTTTTGTATAACTTTTTATAACAAGTTAAATTAATTATGCCCCTGTAAGTGAGGTCACTGTGTGGAAACCCCTCTGATCCTCCCCTTCCTGCTTTGCTACAAGAAATGTCATGACTGTGCTACTCTATAAAATGAGCGTAGCATTGGGTGGTTGGGCCCTTCCCCTGCCAAAAAAGAACCACAGACGAAAGAAACAAGGAGGTAAGAGCAGAAACAATTAACCAACAACAAATCCAGTCACTGTCCCTCAGTCTGTATATCGTATGTGTTCCTGTAATTAGCCCTGAAAGCTTAGCCTAATGATAGATAAAACTGTAAAATCTGCAAGCACCACCTGTAGCAATTTCACAGAAGATATACCCTGCAAAATAAGACTTTGCTACAGAGAAAAATAAAGTAGTAAAAAAGTAACACCACCTGTAAGCACAACCTGCAGAACACTTTAACAGAATATCTACCTTGTAAAAAATAAGCTGAATCAGAGATTATAGCAGCAATCTGTAAGCACAAAACAGTAACAAACCTGTAGGCACACCCTGTAATAAGACAGCAGAAAGTATACCATGCAACAGCAATTTGAATCAGAGAACAATAAACCAGTACAATGTAAGCAAAAAACAATAACAAAACCTGTGAGCACGAAAGAAAATAGTAACACACAGTAAATCTGCATAGCTCAAAGAAACCTTAATCTTTTTTCTTGCTCTGATAATGTTGTTCCTTGCACTGTCCCTACAAGCAAACCTAGAAGAAAAGAGCTCAGGTGAAGCTAGGTGCCTTTGCCAGCAAACCTACTTATACACCTTGTAAATTACCTATATAGTATATGTTTGTGACTATGTACCGCATGCCTCAGCTCAGAGTCCACAACCCTATTCTGTAACTGAGTCGCTGTCTTAATTATTGTCTGTATAACTTGTGTTTGATGTGTACTTGCTCACCTTGTATACAGCATCGTACTGTATATTTCCATATGTCCCTGTTATTTTACATTTGCAATTAATCCTGGGTCATGCCTGAACAAGGGATCTCTTTCTTGTCTCAGTGGGCCTATCTGGTTACCAAAATTGAAATAAATAAAATAAATAAGTTCTGGCCACCGTCTTGTTCACCTCCCCAAAGTAAAAAAATACGGAAAATACATAAAAATTCTGTAATAAAAAAACTAAAAACTTGAACCTAGCTAAACTGGTCCCATTTAGCTAGATTCTGGTATTTCCTTTTTAAAAAAATGGCCAGAAATACATTTTCTGGTCACCCCAAAATCCAAGGTGCCCAGCTTATCGAGAGAAACCACTGACCTGCATTCTCTGTATAAGAACAGCAGGATTTTCCTGAATGCTGAAACCACAGCTGGACTTGTGCTGCCGGCTTCAGCTGAATCGGTAAGCTGCTGATCCCCTGTTCTCTCTGCCTCTCTCTATCTACCTAGCTAATTTAAATTTTTCTTAAGTGGACCAAGGCGAGCACCCCAGTACCGCTTCTTTCTCTCTCCTCCCCTCCAAGTTGCCTGCCCCCCCTTCCTAATGTTAATATTAGCAAACCAGGGTGTCCACCCCCAGTACTGCTTCTGTTGATTCCTCTCCCTTCCAGGTCACCCACCCACCCATCAATTTCAATATGTACCTGGTGGCAACGGGGTACCCACCCCCAATGCTACCAAACAGTAGCCAGACACTGGCATGCCCAATCCCTAATGTCAGAATATGTCCCCTGAAATAAAGAAAATCATCCCTCAATGTTTTATAGCTCATAAACAAGAAAATCATCCCTTACCAATCTGACTCGCACACACACCCCACACCGACCTCCCACTCAGCCCCCACCACCCTACACCCCCCACATATCCTCACTCACCTGAACATGTCCCATGGCATAGATCCACTCTGCGACTGAAGACATGTCTTGCTGCTGGAACTGGCAACTGCAATATGAGAAAATAAGGTAAGTCTGGTTAATGTATTTCAATGGGGTTTTGAACTTTGATTCATAACTGTCATTTTTGAATATTTTTACACCAAATTTTCAACACAGCCTTTTTTGGCATCCCACCTTGTGTGACCAATGGTGGTGGAATTATGCAAATCTGGCCTGAAGGGCAATTTCGCAGTCGCTTTGCAAAATCACATTTTGGACTGATTTGAAAAAATCCTCTACCCTTGCTCATAAGGTGGGGTAATAAAAAAGCTACTTTGAAAAGCTGGGGTCAGAATATGTAAAAATGACAAAGTTATGAGCACACATTGAAATTTTTCTATGCTCACTCATAACTTTGCTAATTTTCAATATTTTGACTCCAAATTTTCAAAATAGCCATTTTTTCACACCACCTCATGAATGTGACAACTATCATTTTTCAAATCCTGGCCAAAATGTGTTTTCGTACCTGTGGCACAGAATGACGTTTCAGCAGGGATTTGAAAAATGCTGGCACACCAGGTTCATGAGGTGGGGTAGTAAGAAGACTATGCTGAAAATGTGGTGTAAAAATATGGTAAAATGATCAAGTTATGAGTGAACATCTCAATATTTAAACATTCACTCATAACTTTGATAATTTTCAGTATTTTAACTTCAAATTTTTAACATAGCCATTTTTTCCACACCACCTCATAAATAGACAGGTGTAATTTTTTACATCCTGGGTGAGATGTGTTTTCACACTTGTGCTGCAAAATGATGTTTCAGACAGTGTACTATAAATGCCACATGTAATGTTTATAAGAGGGGGTCATACAATGACTATCCTGAAAATCTGGAGTAAAAAAAAAATTCTATATAATTATTAAGAAACTTTATGTGTAGTGCCAGTCTTCAGCCTAGGGGGCGTGCTTCATGATCCCATGCCAGTGGCCTGAGTTCGGGGACAAGCTCAGCGACCCAGCCACATGACATGAGGGTGTTGGGATGGCGCTGTTATGCTACACCACCCCAGCCACATGACGTGAGGGTGTTGGGATGGTGCTGTTATGCTACACCACCCCAGCCAGGGAATGGAAGCTGCAGGGTTGCCCACACGGGCCCAGGTACCATATAATTAAGATAGCTCTTCTCTTGGCATAAGGTCCTGTACTTCTGCCCCATGGGTAACAGATGGCCCTGTGCATTGATTGACAAACTGAGCCTTTGCCCTCCAGCCAAATGGAAGTGCAGGGACCAGAGAGTCCTGCACTTCCACAGCCCACCAGAGAGCCCCATGAATTATTGACATCTGTTGCTGCACTTGTATAGGTGGAAGGAGTCTTTCCTTGGTGCAGGGCTCAAAGGGCCCTGTATGTCTGCATCTGTTCATGCAAGTCTCAAAGGGACCTGCATGAATAAGGATATGATTCTGCTGTCTCAAAAAGAAAGGAAATTCTTTGCAAAAAACATTGTTAATACACCAGTTAGGGTTCAAGCTAAACTACAAAGATAGGAAAATGTGGTGTTAGGGTTTCCAGCCTTAATTCCTCTCCCCCGCTTCCCAAGCAGCAAAAGGAAAAAAAACATTAGGGTTCTGGGTCTCTGGAGTCTTGGCAAATCATGGGTGGGGTCTTCCTTGGGGTTGTCAACTAATGCCCAGCCTGTTCCCTGAACAAACAATGCCAGGCGTGTTCTTCTTCACGCACCAGCAGGTCCCTGCATGAAGCAAGCAACAGTACCTAACAGGGTGGGCAATATTGGGTTTTACCCACCCCCACAGGGGCATAATGAGGCCCAATGCTGCAGGCAGAGGGCCTTATAGCCCCTGAAAGGGTGGGTATAGCTCATAGCGCCCACCCTGGAGGGTATTATTGCACATTGAAAATGGACTATAGGTGACATATTTAAAACAAAATAAAATAAAAATAAAGAAATTGATCAAAATTTTTTTAAGTCAGTTTTCTTTGTTTCTGAACAAGTAGTTCCTCTACAGGGACACTTCACAGTAGAGGGCAAAGCTGTGTTTGAGTGGTTTTTTTCCTCACACTGTACTACTGTCTTTTACTGCTGCCTTCCCCTGGTCCCCCCCCCACCAAAATAATCAGTAGATCAGGAAAACAGTACCATGTACTTTACCTTTGTGCCAACGTGAAGAGAATCACTCAGGATTGCTAGGACATATTCACAACAGCACTGGGAAAAGGAGCAGTGTGCATGCAATCACATATTTTTTTAAACTAGCATGCTGTTTGTAGCTTGCAATTGGGGGCCGTACAGGAGATGTTGCGATCGGAATCGCAAGAGGAGGAGGAAGTCCGATATTTCTTTTTCCCCTGCTTCATTTTTGGCAGCACATCAGAGTGGGGGGTCAACACAGGTATGACAGGAATGGTACTTTACTGGAGATGTTTTGATCAGAGGAGGAGGCCTTCCATTTCTTTTCCCCCTGCTTCATTTCTGGCAGCATATCGAAGCGGGGGAGGCAGGAATGGTACTTTACTGATTTTGTGTCCTACAGAGGGAGACGTGCTGGCAGTTAACAGCAGAAACACAAGCAGGCAGGCAGCCGGAGGATATGGGTGCATGTAGTGCTTAGAGTTATGCTCTATGCTGCTACTACCACAGGCTATGTTTTAAAAAAAATTACCTGTTTGACATGGCGTTGTTTGTGCCACTTTATAATGTTAACTACTGAAACAGACGAATTCTGCAGGTGGCTGATCTCTTACTAATTAAGCGAGGCAAAAACTATGGCAGACACTAACTTTAAATAGTCTCTGTGGTATCGTGATTTCTGCAATGAGGTCAGTTGGTGCTGGCACTTTTTTTTTACCCGGGCTCTACTGTCTGATAGATACCCTCCTTGTGAAGGAGCTCAGCCAATCAGAGCTCAGGGAAACTGAAGCTTTCTTAGAAAGCTACAACAGATTGTTTGGTAACGTGGCAAGACATACTTCTCTACCTTTGAAGAGTCTATCACTATGAGGCACTGGCTTGGAGCTGTACCTTCTGCTTTGGGCAGGAGGCTAGGGGATGGGGGGAGCATTAGCACTGAAAACCCTAAGGAAGAGCCCACCACTGATTCGGCAAGACTCCAGAGACCCAAAACCCTAATGTTTTTTCCTTTTGCTGCTTGGGGTGTGGGGATGGGGGTGGGGAGTTAGAGTTGGAACCCTAATACCACATTTCCCTACCTTTTGTGGCATTAACTTGAACCCTAACTGGTGCACTAATGAAGTTTTTTGCAAAGAATATAAAATATAGCTGGATGGGGCACTGTGGTTTGGAGTTCTCACACCAAAGTGGCATTCTGTGCTGACTATTCACATCTAAAAACTTTTAATTTTAGTTTAAAAGGTCCACACGGCCCTCCTAGAATTCACAGGAGCAATCCACAACTCCCTTGACAATAATCAACTAACTGGTTCAGTCTTCATTGACCTGTCTAAGGCTTTTGACACCGTCCATCACCAACTACTCATCACTGAGCTCCAAAATGCTGGGCTCTCCCTTGAGGCTACATCCTGGTTTAAGAGCTACCTGGAAAACTGCTCACAAAGGGTGAAAATCGCTCACACCCTCTCTGATGCTAGACCGGTCTGCTCAGGAGTTCCGCAGGGATCCATTCTTGGGCCACTCCTTTTCTGCCTTTTTTTGAACAATTTCCCACAATTCTGTCCTGAACAAATCCTGCTATATGCGGATGATGCAGTCATTCACGCCTCTCACCATGACCCCATACTACTCCAAGAAAAGCTCCAGATGGGTTTCACCTCCGTTGAAAAATGGCTTAACAGGCGAAAGCTGGTGCTCAACTACAAGAAAACAAAGGTGATGCTCTTCTGTGGCTCCCGTAACAAGCATAGGTCTCAACCCATCTCAATTGCAAACTGCCATGGTGCTGTCCGGACCAAGTACACTCCTTTAAACATCTTGGCATCACTCTCGACAGCCACCTAACCTATGGCATCCACACTGACACTGTTGCCAAAGCTGTTAACAAGCACACTGGCCTTCTCTACAGGCACAGGCAATGCCTCACCTCAGATGCCTAAAGGATAGCTGTACAGAGCTCTGTGGTCTCTCTTACTGACTATGGGCTGGTTGTCTATGACTCTGCTACTGACACAGTCCTAAGGCGGCTATGCTTGGCCCTAAACAAAGCCTGCTGTCTCATTACTGGATCCCACCGTCTCACCCACACATGTGCACTCTACGCCCAAACGGGTTGGCTCCAACTATCAAACCGAATTAAGTTCCAGACCTGCCTAATGGCCAAGTAGATCACGTTAGGCCTTGCATCCCCAGGAGTCCAAGCACTCCTACGTGCAGCACGCATCCCCCACCTCACCAGGGATTCTGAAAATCAAATTCTGCACATACCACGGTGCCACACCTCACAGGGACAAAGGTCGTTTCTGCACCCTCCTGGTTTAATGGACTCAACAAAGACATCACCTCATTGCAAAGGCTAGGCCAGTTCAAAACCAACCTTCACCTCCACCTCTCCCTCTCTGCCTCCAGCTCCTGTCACTCCTAATCTGCTCTTGGACTTACCTCTCCCACTCCATGTCACCTTTGCCCTACCCCCTACCTCATCTCCCTCCTGGCTCTAGCACTTTAAGCCTGACAATGACCTTTGGCTGTTACGCTGTCTTCTAGTGTTTCCCTCAATCTGTCCCAGTTAATCCCTTGCCCTGCTACCTCTCCTTTCCATCCTCTGGCTGTTTCAAGCTACCGCACCCTGCTTAGAATCCATTGTACCACATTGCTCATTCACCTGTACTGCATCATTCATACATATTTCGGTCCTGTACCTTTTGCCCCCTCAAATGTTTTGTATTTCCACTGCTTGAATTGCCTATCTCAAAGCCTGTTATGTTTGTATCGTTTTCAGAGTTGACGTGGAACCTTTGTAAAACAGCCATGGCTCAAAGGTATTGTAATCCTAGAATTTCAATAAACAATAAACAACTTGTCCACATTGGCACTTAGTGGCCTGACAATGTCCCTTTATAACTGTATAAGAAACTTCTCAGTAGTAAGCCAGAGTGCTCTGCATCTCCAAACAAAGTGCTATTCTCTGACTACTTGAAATTCTAAGGCAACTTTGACTGTACCTTTAATAAACTCCATACGGAGGCTTTGTTGTCAAATGATACAGTGTAACAAGATAGAGATTGTCTACTTTTGGCTACCAGCTGATCCCTTAACATGGGTGGAATGCACAATAGAACCTTAATGAGCAGTTAGGCTTTTAATTAAATATATCCAAACAACCACTTACTTCAGGATAACTATGATCTTTGGTGCTACAGAATCACAATTATAGATGTGCGTGTTGCTGGGCTGTTACAAAAATAATGTAAAGTACACCCTGTTCTGTATTATTTACTGTAATTGAAGGAGGGCACTTACAGTCTATACTTCCATCTGATTTACTGGACATAAAAATGTTCATTGACCTACTGGTACAGAGACTGACTAGTTTCTTCTTTATTTCAAATCAAGCTTTTTCTCGTAAACTGACTCTCCCGACGGCACCCCAACTCCAGCTCCATCACCAAACTTCTCCTGCAGTTACTGGTCATGCACCACTTACCCAGGACCAAGATAGTGGTGGGTTGCCTGCCAGGACAGTCATGCATGGCCTGCAGGGGGTGATGGTAAAATGGTAGGGCTGCGGTTATTTCCTCCAGTTCCTGGTTTTCACCCCAAGGCTGCTAGTGTGCAATGATGCACACACACACACACACACACATATGTGCAGTGGTGTGTGCGCATGCTGGCATTCGCCAGATACCCTTCCCCTTGCTGCAGTCCCACTGTGCTGTCTCTTGGCCTCTGTCAGGTGGGAGACCAGCAGTGGAATGCGGTGTTCCCCTTCAACATAGAAGAGCTATCTCTGGGATGCTTGACTCTTCCTCCACTGGCTAGCCCTTTCAGCGACCTCAGTCTACTCCTGAACCTGAGTTAACAGCAGAGTGAATGTTAGCACCCCAGCCCCACTGCATTAATGGGCCAGCAGACTGACTAGTTTCTACCCTATACTGCAATTCTAACTAGAAAGGTCGAAAATTCAGTAGATGCCATTTTAAGATATTAGCAGAATGGTTAGAGTCTTGTGCAATTTTCACAACCTTTTTCTTTTTTTGTTACTATGGATTTACCCAAAGAACATTTCATTCATAATGGGATCTTGGTTTTTCCCCAGTTTACAGATGGGAGGACTGAAGCACAGTAAGGTCAAGTGACTTGCTCAGGGTCACACAGAAAGCAGTTAGCTCAGGTGGGATTCAAGCCTGAGAACTCCTGGTGCACTGTTCTGTTGCCTTTTTCAAAGCAAAACACAACAGCAACAAAGTGTTTCTTCACATTTTGTATTTTTTTTTTTAAATGTTTGAGCAGGAAGGCATTCTGAAGTGGAGCACAGCTTTCCAGATGCATCCTTGGAGAAAGGCATACAGGAGGAGATCAGAACCATAATAACAATATATCAAAAAGTGCAAAATCAGACATACAAGTTAACTAACAACAGCGAACCAAATGTGCATCAGATCTGACGTATGAGGTAACAAACAGGAAAAGAGAAAAACAGTGCACATAAATTCCAAATGCCGATCCAAATGCCATAGAATATCACAAAATATTTACATGATATTCAAAACCTGACATCCAAAATAACTACACAATGGCTGAAAACAACTAAAGTGCAGAATACAGACTTCAAACACAGTAACAAACATTTAGGGTCAGATATTCAAAACTTTGCCCCGGGGCTAAATTAACACTGCCCAGTGGACAAACTTAGCCCAGAACACAAAGCAAGCTATATTCAAAAGGAATAGCCCGGGGCAAACAGCTTCTGAATATAGCATGGGAATGAGGCCGGGCAAACTGGGCTGGGAGTGAAGGGCAAACTTAGCCCTGGAATAAGACTGCTCTGAATATAGCAATCAGGAAGTGCAGACCACAACAACAACACAGTGCACAGTGATGTGAAGGTAGGTAGAGGTGAACTATGTGGCCAATGTGTGGGCCAGCAAATGTGTGGACCCAGTACAGCTGCAGGCAGCAGCGCATATGAAAGTACAGTGTTCAAAACTGTATAATGTTCCCAGAACTGGTTGCGCAGTGCTAACACATTTGCACGGGTTTAGCACAGAGCTAAACTGTTAGGCCGGTGCAAACACGTTTGCCCGGCGCTAAACCTTGCCATATTCAAAAGAGACATGCAAATGAGCCTACTTAGGTAGTCTCTGGGCAAACATCTAGATTAGCATCTCATTATGCCCTGATTTGCACGCAATTTGCCCAGCGTTACTGCAGGGTCCCACAGCTCCATCTGGAGATCAGTCTGAAAGTACAGGGGCTGGCCAGATCTGACCGCAGCTCCACCTGTAGGTCAATCTAGCAGTGCATGATGATAGCTGTAGGCTACATGTAAACAGTACAGCATAGCATAGAATATTGTACCCCAGGGGACAACACAGCATAGGCACAGATGGTGGTGGTGCTGCATGTAACTGTCACACTGTAGGTCATGCTACAGTACACAGAAGACACTACAGTAGCAAGGGGGCCAGTAGTGTGTGGACACAGCACTGCCTATGGTGTGTAGGGCAGTGCTGATGACTGTACTATACACAGTGACAGGCCCAACATGCAGGTGCTTACTGACAGTGGACATTACTGTTACGCTGTTGTGTGACCCACAGATGCTGCACCTCTGGCATGGGATGCTCACAGTGACATATACATGTCTGGCTTTGTGTGCTGTGGCAGTTGTACAGCTGTGCAGTATATGGCCGGGGGGGGGCATATATTATCAGAAAGGCACACTGGTGTTGGGGTATTCCTAATACTGGCCCTTATGCACTGCGTGATGTGTCCTAGCCTTGTGGCCACACCTGGTCTGTGGCACAGCCTGGCCACCTGTACACTCTCCCCTCAACATCCTTCATGCCCACAGTGCTGCATGTGTGGCATCTGATGGTATCCACAGAAGAGTGGTCCACAGGTGTGTGCTGTATGGCCACACTGCCATGCTCTCCACTGGCAGCAGGGTTACCACTTACTGCCTGGCATGGTTGGGACTGATGGCAGATGATGGCATCATTGTGATGCCATCAGTGAGCAGCATGTTTTCTCTATGTCTGGCTTTGTCTATGTGTCATATTTATTTGTTAGGGTTGCGCAAAGCCGTGCAAACACCGCGCAAAGCCAAAATGTCGCACAAAGCTGATTGCCCAGGATTAAGACTACCTTTTCCTGGGCAGTAATGTGCACCACGCTAAGTGTTGCGCTAAGTCATGCAAAACCACTCTGCGTGGCACTAGTCACTGAATATAGCATTGCACCTGTATTCATGTACACATACCCTCAGTTTGCCCGTTGCATACATTATGATTTTGCACGCCACTAATGCAGTTTGCACACGCTATTTGGCCTTTTGCATATAGCAAACCCGCACTAATCCAGAGCTAAACCTGTGCAAACGGTTTTTGCCCGGCGCAAAGTTTTGAATATTTGGCCCTTAGAATAATGAAGTAGTGCGCAAGGAGCAAAATAGTGAATTTATAATGGCAGCAGTGAAGTTTGTTTAGCTCCAAAAATTGAACTCTAAGGGCTTTGTGGGATGGTGAGTGGGGTGGTAATGTTTTTTTCTGCACCTGAGGCTGTTCCTTACATTGAGGAGCCTATATGAGTAGCATACGTGCCCAAGAGACTGATCTCTGTGGAATGACAAAGCCTCAATAGTCTTTGAGCACTATGGAATAACAAAGGCCCAGTAGACTTGGAGCACTGTGGAATGATAAATGAGTGGCAGTGTTGAATTCTAAGGGTGTAGGTGGGTGAGGCTACTGGAGATAGAAGGGAGAGAAGGTAAAAGGAGAGATCACCAGATCAGTATTTGAAAAGAAGTGTGCGACACCATCTGTGTGTGAAGGTCCACCCAACATAAGCTGTTTTACAGGGTGTGGTGGTGTGTACAGGGAATGCAGTCAAGGGTAAAGTTGCAGAATGAGTTAGGGGGCCTGATTCTCAAAAGATTTAAAATGCCACAAGCCTCAAGGGCGCTGTACACACAGCACATAAGGCCTGCGGCATTCCCTGGCTGGCAATCGGGATTCTCAATCCCATGTGCCACTTGCCCCAAGTTAGACCAGCTTTTTCTGGTCTAACTTTGCTGACCTTTTTATGGGAGTTGTGCTAAATAGTTGGCACAAGCCGCTGTAAAATGAGTAAAGTGTCACAAATGCGTGCGACCTTGTAGAATCGGGTGCACAGTGCACCTATGTGTCCGGCGCAGCTCAGGGTTTGATGCACGGCTTGTGCAAGCCCTGCATCACCCTTCGAGAACTGGGCCCAGAGAGTCCAGTATGGAAAGGGAAGATGCAGGGGCAACACCATTCACTTACCACATCACAAAGTCTGAGACAATCATTTTTTTCCACTTATATTTTATTGAGTCTTCAGTTTACTGAGACATTGCCATACAGCATAATTTCTCCTGAGACATCAACAGTCCCAACAAATGGAGTGTACAAATGTGTTAGCAGATATTTCCTAATTACCCAGTCCTGAGGTATAGTATCTCATAGTGGGAGAGAAGGTCTTCAATATGATCTCATTTCTAGCAGCTCAGAGGAGACAGGAGTTGTTAAGGTACGAGGAACCATGTCTGAGGAGAAGTTGTGAGCAGATGGTACCAAAGGTGCTGGATGAGCCAGATGTTCATATTTGTAAAGTGGCCGACCAGTTTAACAGTGGATCCAAGGTTGGTGATGATTGCGGGGAGGATGAAAGTCTGGTTACATAAAATGAGTCATTATGTATAAGTTGCATGTTCTATGCATGGAAGCTGGTAGACGCATGTGTCAAATGACGGTGTCCATTTTTCTAGATGAGGTGTACAGGCATTATCTTGGAATGAATGCTGAGAGTGATGGCATCCCTAAGCAGTAAAGTAAGATTTTCTGACTCAGTAAAACTAGGTACAGTACCTTGTCAGAAAACCATTGTGTATTATAAACAGTTACTTTTAAAGAGGGACTATGGTCACAAATTATTGGCATCAATAAATTCAGAATATGGATCAACATAGCCCCAATCACCCTCATGCCAAAACTGAGATCCCCAAGTTACTTTGTTTAAAAGTTACAAATCATTTTACAACCCTAAATTTTCTGCCTGTTCAAAAAAGCCAGTTTCAGTGAAGAGGTGCTGATGATGTCATCTCCTGAACTCACAGTCTAGCCCTCCTTGTCAACAAGCTTACAGGAACTGCTTCTCCAAAGTTTAAAAACTATGTGCAAATGGTTTTCTCCAGTACACCAGGCAGCACCATTCAATAAACATTGCTTTAAAACCTATGTGTGTTTCAGGTTTTGTAACAAAGTTGACACATTTATATTTTTGTTTTTGGTGCCTTTTTGTTGTGGTCCTTTTCTCCGGGGTTGCTGAATGTTAAGTCACAGCACACTAATGTGAGATTTGCAGACTGGATATCTCTGATGTGGTGAAAGGCTGTGATCATTCACACCTATCATTCAATTGAGGTGATTCCTCAGGATGGCACTTTAAATCAATTATTCTATCATCCTGTAAATGGGGATGGGAGAGGTAGTGCTGTTTTTAAAACTTACTAAGAGTTTCTATGCAGTAGCCAGCTCAATGCTTAATCACTCAATCAATCAATATTTTAATCATCATCAAAGTATGAATGAATGGGATACTCACTTGAGCAGAGCTCATTTTCTGTTTTCTCATTGACAGGCTGTTACTTGAGCTATATCCAGGCTCATCTGTGTTGTACTCCACATTACAGTGATTCTTTTACCAGGGCTAACACTTCCACCCCTAGTAGGAATTAACACATATAAGACCCCTGTTAAAACGTATTGTAAAGCAGACACTCAAACAGCAATGCAGTTACCAACACTGCAACACTTGTAGCAATACAACTCCTAAACAGGCACTGCAGAATAGCACTTCACATGGTATCAGCAGCCTGGAGGCATGCTGACTCAGCATCCTGCAACTCTGGAGAAATGAACCATACCAAAAAGGCATTAAAATACAAATTTGTCAAATTTGTTACAAGACCTGAAACACATAGATTCTATAGCACTGTTTTTAGAATGGTGCTGCCTGTTTTATTTGTGAAAACCATTGCAGGATGATCTTTTACCTTTGGAGAAACAGGTCCTATAAGTTTGCTGACAGGGAGAGCTAGACTGTGAGCTCAGGAGATGACATCATCAGCACCTCTTCACTGAAACTGGCTTTTTTGAACATGTAGTGAAATCAGGGTTGCAAAATAGCCCATAAGTTTAAAGTGAAGTAACACAGAAACCTAATGTTTGGTAAGAGATTTACTGGGGGAATGTTTATTCTAATTCTGCAATGTAGCACTTTTGGCAAGAGTCCCTCTTTAAATTACAACTATGAAAATTACAGGTTAGTAGGAGATCCTACTGATAGCCATAGTATATATCCTGCTAATAGACATAGGCAGGGGGATTACCAGCAGAAGTGCAGAGTCATACTGCCGCTGTACAAACCACTGATGATACTGCACCTACAGTTCAGTGTGCAGTGTCTTAAGAAGTATGTCAACTTGCTGGAAAGCCCAGAGAAGAACAACCTAGATGATCCAGAGCCAACAGAATAATACCTATGAGGAGAGGCTCAAGGGGCTCTGCATGCATTCTCTTGAAGACAGAAGTGGGGGGACAAGATCAAGACATTCAAGTACCTTCAAGGTATTAAAAGGGTAAGCTCGGGGGACCTCTTAAGCCTTAGTGGGAACAAGTTCACTAAGGGGCATAGCCTAAAACTGGTTGGGGCAAGACTCAGGAGAGAGATGAGGAGGCACTTCTTCACTGAGAGGGTAGTGGTCAAGTGGAATAAATTATCAGAGGAGGTGGTGTCCATTAGAATGGTGGATAGCTCCAAGAGAGTATGAAACGGAGTGAAGGGGAAAGCAGAAGGTGGCAGGACAGGGGTTAATAGAGGCAGGTCATGGCGGAAACTGGAAGGGATCTGATCCTTCTGTGAACACTTGCACACTCAAGCAGACTAGATAGACTGGAAGGCCTTTATCTGCTGGCATCTTCATATGTTCTTATGTATCCTTTACTTGGGCTGGCCCTAATGCACTGAACAATATCTCAGTGGGTGTTGAGCGTAACCATTCTGCACATTGTTTCAAAACAGCACGTTGATCTATGTAAAAACTACAGCTACCTGTCTGTGTTTTGATGTACTGTATTTTGAATTATCAATTTGTTATGCATATATCTTTTGAATCTGAGAGTGTACTGTATTGTCTTCAGTATTAGTTGTGGTTGTAAAAGAGCTTGTCCCAGTTCACTAACTGGTTAAAATTAAAAATGAAAATAAAGAAAACAAGTCCAGGTAATCACTCTGTCAGGCAAAAAGAAGGATGCATGCTTCCAGCAGAGCTGCTCAGGTAATACGCTGACATTTTCAGATGCACTCGAATTTAACAGTCTTTGGCTAAAAAGGGTAATAACTGGATAATCAAAATGTATTTATTATTTATTTATTTTGATGACTGGGTAAGTGCACTGGAGTTGAAGTGCCTTTTTCAGGCATGACTCGGGTATAGACAAGAGCACAAGACAATGGAACAGGTACAGGTGCTTGAGCATCACACAAAACACAGGGACATGGTGCAAAGGTAAGATATTCAGATGACACATTACGTCAACAGTGTTTTGGAAGTCACGCAAAGCAGGTACAGACATTAGACTCTTGCAGATGCACTTTCAGCTTGGCAGCAAACATTTTAAGGGAAGGGAGAATTTCCCTATTCCATACAATTCTACACTTAGGCAACCCGGAGTCTTATTTCAGGAGCAGATACTCACTATTATCCAGCCTGTCTAGTGGAGATGCCCTAGAAAATGGTAACTAGCTATAATGTAAATAAGAGCTGGGAAGGGGTCCCCTGCTATTGAGGATAAATTTATCAATAATGAAAAAGTCAAACACAGAAGATTTCATTGCTGTCCTAGCCCAGAGTTTTCTACCTATTTTAATGGTGCACCTTTAATGGAGGGTGCATTGCCATATTTGCAACTTTTTGAAGGGAAATATGCTACTTGTTCCACATTTATTAATACTTTCAAAAAGCATATTTTAACCAAGTGCAAATAGCTTGCCCCTCTCCCATTCCCTGTTATCAGCTCCCCAGCATCTAGTGCCCCCCCAACTGATCCTATTAAAGTGATCCCTGGCATCCAGTAACACCTCTTCCACTCCTGATCCCTGTTATAGCTATTCCTGGTGCCTGCTGGTCCCTCCTCCTGCTCCCAGACCACCTTAAAGTGATCCCTGGGACCAGTGACACCCCTGTCCTACTCCTGATCATCATGAAAGCTGTCCCTGGTGTCCAGTGGTCCCCCTCCTGTTCGAGGTCCCAGAACACTGATTCCTGGTGTTTGATGACACCCCCTATCCCTAAGCCCTTCTATCCAGGTCCTGAAACAACAGACAGCACTTACACTCTGCCATTCTCCACAACCAGCTGCCGTCTGATGCATGTAAGCACTGTAGCCGTATACAAGAAGGCATATCACTGTAGTACAGTACTTGTGGGACACCTAGTCATAATCAAGCAATGTGCCTCTGTGTGACACGGAAGCATTAAGCCACGATGAAGGTGGCATCTAATGCTGGATTAATGCATGGTTGGGAGGGTTGTGGCCCGAGGCCACAGACCGAGGGCAAACAACAGCCCAACCATGCATTAATTGCATTAGATGCCACCGTTGGAATGGCTTAATGCGCTTGTAACATGGGTCGCGCAAGTACACAGTTGCGAGGAATGTATTTGCGATCGTTACAACAACATAACACAGGGACTCAGTATCTTTAGATAAGGTTTTTCCTGCACTTCCACAACCTGTACCAGAACAGCTTTAATATGCTGATGCAGTGAAAACATTGACTACTGTTACATTAACAGATCAGTGCGCCTCACATGCTAGTCTGACTTATTTTGCATTCTAGGTGGGTATTACTGTCATACCACTCGCTGGAGGTCTGCGGTGGAGTGCTTTCTCACCGTGCTGTGCAGTTCCCTGATGAACTTGCATCTTCCGTCACTCACTTCTCATTGATGCCCTGAGATAGCTCCAATGTCGGCTGCTCCATCTCCTGCCTGCATGGTATTTCTCTGTGCCCGTCTCCTATCTAATCCTATTGTGCGTGGCTCCTATTTCTCCCCTTCCCGTTTCCAACACTGCCTAGCTTGTCGCCCGCTCCCTGCCCAAGACTGGCATCTCTCTCACAGTTGATTCTCACCTTTCCCCGGTGCTGCTTACCTAGCTGTCTGGATGGTCCTGGTACTTCAGTTTTGGATACAGCGGGTATGCTGGATTAATCCCCGCTCCAACTTTGCCCACGTGATCCACTTCAGCCAATCGCGCCTCCCCATTTGCCCATTCACTTTATTGCCATGTTACAAAAAGTAAAAATTTTTGGTAAAAAAAAAAACCTGTGCAAATACAGTTGTCCTCAATTGCATCTTTTGTTTTACCACAAAACTCAAGCTCTGTATATGGTCTAACAGTTTGGACAGGTGTTCCATTTTAAAATAGTGGAGGGCAGATCCTGCAGGAATCTTTTTGAAAATTCTGCTTATTATCTTAAATTTCATGTATTGAGGATTGTGTGATTTGTATTATTGAGGCGTTTATCTTATGTACTGCAGATGTAATTAGTTTGTGCACTACTGCTATTACTGTTGCCTCCCAGGACTTTCTCAAAAAATAGGATACTGCAAACAGAGGTTTTCCTGCTCTCGATTATTCAAATACTATAAGTAAGTAGGATAGTTAGACAGTCTGCAAGAATATACATTTTTAATAAATGTGTCTGTTGTGGTCCTGCCATCCACAATTTGGGTAGCAATCTTTTCGTGTTTCAGACGGCAGATGCTTGCAAAACATAACACATACTCAATTGCATCATAGTAACATTAGCAATCTGACCCCTGCCAAAAAATACTGGACATGCTGTAGTCTCTGTTGTGATTATTTTATGTACCTTATAAAAACATAATTACTACACAAACATTGATCAGAGTTGCGGAATATAGTGGGAAAATATTGACCCCAAGGAATGAACAATTGACTGAGAATGGTTATATTGCTAGAAGCCGAAGGCTGAGGGCAATGTCTACTGAAAGTCAATAGTTCATCCCAAAATGGGTCAACAGTTTTCCACTGCTGTATATCCCTCAGCACCAGTCAATATCTGTTTCATTAAACCTGGCCCTTCCCAACTTAGAAAAGCTTAAATTCTATAAAAAAAATAGCTTTATTTAAACCCCCTCTGGCTTTTTATAATGAGCCACATGTGTGGTGGTTTATTTTTTCACTGGTCTCAGCCACCTGCTTTCTCCCTCACTGGGAGTCATCTCTTAACTAAGCCCCTTGGGGCTTTCCCATACAGCCATTGGAGCAGCTTCCACATTGGTTTAACCAGGTTTTCAACTGAGAGCTTCAGAGCCCCTTGGGCTTTTAAATAAATGAAGATAAGCCCTCCTGGGGTTTGTTACACTGTTGCAGGAATGGCATCCCTGTTGCTGGCTCCTGCCACATCTTCTTCAGCAGCTCTGGCCCCATTGCTTTAGCTGTCCCTACAAGTGGGCCACTCTGTTGGCAGTCAATAGTTTTTAAACTGCTGACCACTGCCATACACTACTGCCCATTGCCATGCACTACTGCCCATTGTTTTGGATTCAGAGGGTAATGGTGCAGGACAGGCTATTTTCAATCATGTGACTGGCTTTTAACCAATCGGAGGGCTCCATTTTGATCCAAAGTTTAATAAATATGACTTTCAATCTCCAGTTATTGGAAGATGCCTGAATATAACCCATCTCCTTCTCATTTGGTAAGAAAGTCTTCACATTGCATCAGAAAAGTGAGATCTAACTTTCCCTGCAGATGAGTGCCTTAGAGGCAGAGCACCACCTCCAACCCCTGCCCTGCAGTTCAACAGAAAGTTAAAAAAAGGGAGAACAGTTAAAAAGACACTCCGATCACCACACTGCAGTTTGATTATAGGTGCTGAGTATACAATTCCACTTCAATGGCCAAGACAGAAAAGCTGGATCGAGTGTGTGCAGTAACTTTCAGGATTTGTTGAGATGACAGCTTGTGAACTCTCACAGCACTTCAGGATGAACAATGCTATACTGTTAGAGCTCTGAAGAGGGCTCTTATGCCTTGCCACTGGGGCCAGTATTTCCTCCTTCCAAATGAGTCACCCTACTAAGAGCTTGCTGCAAAATTGCTAGGACCATATTTATTTTCAAGATGACAGGTATCCAGCAAATGCCATATAATTTGTTTTTCTTGTGAAGGACTTGGTACGTGAACTGGAAATGGTAATAATAAATATTAACAAAACAAAATGGTAATACTAAATGCCAAAACAACCTAAAGTGTGCACTGGGCAGTGGTGCTCATGAAAAACATTTAAATCAATTCCAACAATTTGGGCACAACACCAGCCTATAAACTTAACTCCACCAGGTAAAGTTTACAGCTCTTTATTATTAAATAAAAACCACCATCATGGCACACGCTGGACAAGTTTCGTAACCTCCTGGTTCCTTTGTCAAAAGCTTTTTGCAGCTTGTGGTGTGCAGGTTTCCTTTATGGTACTTGGGGTGGGGGGCATGCAGCAGCCCTGTGGGGCTATGTTACATGTACTGGGGTCAGGGGCATGCAGCAGCCTGTGGGGGCTATTTTTACATGTGTACTGGGGGTCGGGGCATGCTCCAGTCTCACGGGGCTTTTGGTATTGGAGGGCATGGATAGCCCTACAGGGCATTACCATGCTGTTTCTGGGTCGGGCATTGGGGAAGGGGACAGATTTAGCCTTGCGGGGCCTTTGTGTTTTGGATCAGGGCAGTGTTGGGGGGGTGGCATACCATTGGCGAGATGGGTGGGCTGCATATGCAGGCAACCTCTAGGGGCGTGAGTACAGTTACGCCAGCTATATGCTGGTGTAACTTACGTTGACAGTTTTTCTCCAGGGGGTGTTGGAGAATAGCACCCTGGGTGACTTTGTTGCTCCCCTTCCGGAACAGAGTGCAACTGCTGCTGTAAACCCCCTAGCGTCATGTCGCAGGGGGTTTACGGCATAACTGGTGGCACAAATCTATTCTGACGCAAGCAGCCTGCAGCATGTTGCAGGCTGCTTTGCAGAATACCATATGCTGCAACTGCTGATGTAACTTGCTACTTGCACCATTTTCTTAGACATAAGTTAAGTTATGTCAGACATAACCTTTTGAGAATCGGGCCCACTGTCAGCAGAAAAAGACCATTGGTCCATTCAGTCGGGCCAGTTATACCCTATGCCATCCCGGAACCTAATGTCTAGATGGGATTTATGCCCTTGCTCCCGCCTCTTTATCTTTACCTTACTGCTTGACACCCAGTGGAGTAACCCTTAATTCCTTAACTCTGTCCCAGGCAAACTTGAACCATTAGGGGGGGAAGAGGTACTGTGGATCACCCTTGAGATGGTAAACACAGCCACTATTCGCACTGGCGTGATCTACAGACCTCCAGCACAGGGAGAGGTGGAAGCCACTGGCAAGATGGCACAAAAGGGGGAGGTGCTGCTGGTAGGGGACTTCAATCTGCCAGACGCAGACTGCAGCCTTCCAGCTATAGCTTTAGCTAGAAGTAGGGACATTCTGGACTCCCTGCAGGGGGCATTCCTCAGGCAACTAGTCAGGGAGCCCACTCGTGGCCACTACTGGACCTGGTGCTCAGTAACAGGGACAGTACTGCAGACGTCAAGGTGAGGGGGGCACCTGGGGACCAGTGCTCCCCATACAGTGTGGTTCAATATAAGGACAGCTGTGGAATCAAACCACACAAAGGGGAGGGTCCTGGACTTCAGGAGGGTAGATTTTAAAAGACTGGTGCATGCCTCAGTGATGACCTGTCAAAGGGGTGACCTAGGTGGGGTGGCGGAACAGTGGGCAAAGCTAAAGGAGGGCACAGTGAAGGCAACAAACCTCTGCACCAAGCAAGTGAGCAAAAGCAAGAGGAAAACAAGACTACTATGGTTCTCAAAAGAAGTGGTTGAAAAAGTAAAGGTTAAAAGGGTAGCATTCAGAAAGTATAAGGGGACACGGGGGATAGGGAAGGTCTCATGGAAAACAGTGGGATGCAGGGAAAGCAGTAAGGAGTGCGAAGGCACAGACTGTGAAGAGAAAAGCCCAGGCAGTAATGAAAGGGGACAAGACATTTCTTTAGGTATGTAAGTGAAAAGAGGAAGACCAAGGGAGGGATTGATTGTAAGGTTAAGAAGGGAAGGGGGTATTGTACAGAGGAGGACAGGGAAAAGGCAGATATCCAGAACATATACTTTCTTCAGTGTTCACAGAGGAAGGAGAAGGGGAGAGGCCACTAGTCCATTTATGGAGGACAGTCCCCTGAAGGAATTCACAAATCTGAAAGTGGACAAAGTGAGAGATGGGGCCAGTGCTCTGAGGCAAAAGTTTGACATTTACATTGGACAGTTAAACTGACTGCAAGGGAGACAGAGGCTGGGGACCCACTGAGAAGGGAAAGCATGTGGGAATCTAGATACTGCTCCCCTGAATAGGGTACTCATAGTAGCAAGGTGGGTAACAGTAAGGCTGAAGTCCAAATTAGGTTAGGGGAGAGGCCAATGGGGCGGGGGCTGACAAAGCCTACATTCAGCATCAAAAATTAGAGAGACTAGGGAAGAATAAGGGAGAAGGAATAAGAAAAAGCAAGAGGGGATCAGGAGAAAGATGGAAAGGGGCCTGCCTTAATGCCAGTAGTCTGGGAAATAAAATGAGTGAGCTCCAGGCAATGTTAGCAGACACTGAGATGGATCTAGTAGCCATCATAGAAACACTGGCCTCACAGAATAATGATTGGAACCCAACAGTCCCAGGCTATACCACGTTTAGATGGGATAAAGGAAAAGGTAAGGGAGGAGGTGCAGCCTATATGTCAGACAGGGCAGAGAAGCAGTGGGGGGGGGGATGGAAACATCAGGGGAGGTAATAGAAACACAGAATCTTATGGCAGATAAGGACCGCTTGGCCCACCTAGTCTGCCCATTTCCCTACCTGATGGGTAAGCTGCAGATCCCAGTTACCCAACAGCCTACTTCCTCCTACCCCCCACTAGAATTGCCTTATGTCTGTCCCATGCATTCTTGAATTCCCCCACTGTTTTTGACTCCACGACTTCCTCAGGGAGGCTGTTCCATGCATCCACAACCCTCTCTGTGAAAAAATATTTCCTCACATTACCTCTGAGCCGTCCCCCCTCTATCTTCAAATTGTGCCCCCTTGTTTTTGCACATCTCTTTTTCTGAAAGATGCTACCCTCTTGGACTTTGTTGATTCTCTTCAGTATTTGAAAGTTTCTATCATGTCCCCCCTCTCCCTCCTTTCCTCGAGGCTATACATCTTAGTTCCTTTAGTCTTTCTTCATATGTCTTCTGATACAGACCCTGCATCATTTTGGTTGCCCTCCTCTGGACAGCCTCCACCCTGTCTATGTCTTTGCAGAGATGGGGTCTCCAGAACTGTATGCAGTACTCCAGATGGGGTCTCACCAACTGTCTGTACAGAGGGATAACAACTTCCTATTTTCTACTGGTGATGCCTCTCCCTATGCATCCCAGTATCCTGCCAGCACTCCTTACTGCCTTCTCACATTACTTGCCCACCTTTAGGTCATCTGATATGACTACCCCCAGATCCCTTTCCATGTTTGTTGTTGTTAGTATCTCACCCCCCATCATGTACTCTTCCCCTGGGTTTTTGTTTCCCAGGTGCATTACTATGCACTTCTTGGCGTTGGATCTAAGCTTCCATACAGTTGACAATTCCTCCAACCTTGCCAAGTCCCTTCTCATCCTTTCCACCTCACCTTCTGCATCAACTATGTTGCAGATCTTTGTGTCATCTGCAAAGAGACATACTTTTCCTTCCAGTCCCTCCGGAATATCACTTATAAAGACATTACAGAGGACCACTACTGAACCATGCGGTACTCTGCTAGTAACCCCGCCTTCTTCAGAGTGGACTCCGTTTACTATTGCCCTCTGTGTCCTGTTGTTTAGCTAAATTTTTACCCAGGCTACCACCTCGGGACTCACTCCAAGGTTGGCTAACTTGTGTAATGATCTTATGTGTGGGACTGTGTCAAATGCCTTGCTAAAGCCTAGGTAGGCCATGTCCACAGCCCCTCCCTGGCCTACTACTTTGGTCACCCAGTCAAAGAAATCTATTAGAGTTGTCTAACACGACCTTCCCGCTGTGAATCCATGCTGCCTTGGGTCCTGTGTCCTGCTGGCCTCTAGGTACTCAACAATTTTTTCCTTCAGAAGTGATTCCATCATTTTCCCTACCACTGAGGTCAAACTAACTGGTCTGTAGTTTCCTGCCTCTGCCTTGGTCCCACTTTTTGTGAAGTGGAATCACATCTGCCCTCCTCCAGTCCTCAGGTACCACCCCATCCTCCCATGACTTGTTAAAGAGGGTAGTCAGTGGTGTTACTAGTTCTACCCATAGTTCTTTTAGAATTCTTGAGTGAATCCCGTCAGGCCCCATTGCTTTGTCCACCTTCAGTTTTAAGAGTTCTTACAGAACCCTATCTTCTGTGAATGGACTGGTATCAACCCCCCCCCCATCCAGAGTGTTTCTATTGCTTGGTTTAGGTACCTCCCCCTCCTCTTCTTACGTAAATACTGAGCAGAAGTATTCATTCAGTATCCCTGCTTTTTCACTGTCACCCTCTGCCCACATTCCCTCCCATTTATTAAGCCTCAGTATCCCTCCCTTGGTCTTTCTTTGCTCCCTAATGTACCTATAAAAGGTTTTATCCCCCTTCTTAACAGAGTTGGCTATCTTTTCCTCAGTTTGGGCCTTTGCTATTCTGACTGCCTTCTCTGCCTCCTTCTGCTTTAACTGATATAGTTCTCTGTCCTGCTCCTTCTGTGTTTCCTTATATTTCCTGAATGCTATCCTTTTCTCTTTAACTCTCTCTGCCACCTCTTTTGAGAACCATAGTTGCTTTTTCCTTTGTTTTGTTTTGTTGATTTGCTTTACAGAAAGGCTTGTTGCCTCTGTGATGGCAGTTTTGATTTTTCCCCATTGTTCTTCTACCCCTCCTTCTTGCCTGCTTGCTAATGCTTTTCTGAGGCACTCTCCCATTTTGCCAAAGTCAGCCCTCCTAAAGTCCAACACCCTTGTTTTTGTATGGCTTGACTCTCCAGCTGTGTTTATTGTGAACCACACTATTTGGTGGTCGCTTATTCCCAGATGGCTACCCACTTCTAAATCTGAAATCCTCTCTCCATCCCCATTTGAAAGTACCAGGTCTAAGGCTGCTCCCTCCTGACTGGGTTCCAACACAAGCTGTCTGAGGCATGCCCCCTGTAGGGCATCAAGAATGACCCTGCTCTTGGATGTGGCTGCAGTAAAGGTGCTCCAGTTAACATCTGGCATAGTCAGGCCCCCATCAACAATATCTCTCCTTTTCTGCCATTCTAAGGATTCCTTCTATCATGTCCTTGTCCACTGCCTCCCCCTGAGATGGGGAAAAAGAATCAATGTGGGTTCAGCTCATGGCATCCTCAGAAAAGAAACTACCAAGGGGGTTGATCTACAGACCTCCAGGACAGGTGGAAGAAACAGATAAGGAGCTACGGGCAGAAGTAGAAAGGGTGGTTTAAAAAGGCAGGTGGTAGTGGAAGATCTAAACCTGCCAGATATTGACTGGGCCATATCTGGAGAGCAATGGACTCCATCATAGTAGACAGCATGGGCTTGTGGTAGAAAGGTCTTGTCAAACCAGCTTGATGGTATTCTTTGACTGGGTTACAAGGGTGAGGGTAAGGGCCATGGTGTGGATTTACTCTACTCTGATGTTAGCAAAGCATTTGATTCAGTGACTCACAGATGGCTGCTGAAGAAGCGAGAGGATCTGGGCACAGCAAAAGTGTAGTTAGATGGGCAAGAAACTGGTTGGAAGGGAGACAGCAAAGGGTTATGGTTAACGTTGTCAAATCAGAAGAGAGGGAGGTCACCAGTGGGGTGCCACAAGGATCAGTCATGGATCCAGTCCTTTTCAATATGTTCATTAGTGATAAGGGAGAAGGAATCCAGGACAAGATGTGTCTATTTGCAGATGACACTAAACTCCATGGCAGGGTAGACAGTGAGGAGAGGACCAGGGAGATGCAGAGAGACTTGCAAAAGCTAGGGAGGTGGTCAAAGATTTGGAATTTGAAATTCAGCTAGGTTCTCCCCTACCTCCAGGCCCACTCTCCACAAGACTGAGTCCCTGAACCTCACCCAACTAATAGCTGAACCCATCCGACTCAATCCTCACTCCTCTAATCATTCCCTCACGGACTGGGTGCTTACCTCACACCCCTACCATATTATTGAAGCAGGCACTCTACCTGACACTTTCAGTGACCACAGCATGACCTACTGTATCAGGAAAGTGAGGTCCACTCACTCTGCCCCCAAATACATTTGGTCCAGGTCACTTATGACTCTGGATTCAAATGTCTTCCAGAACAACCTTGCTTCCTCTGACTGGTCCCCGGTCTATTCTGCCACAGGCACTGACACTGCCCTCTCCCACTTCCCCACCATTTTTAACCACACCTGGAACATCCATACCCCCCACATAAATCTAGAGTCAGGCTCTTCCATCACCTCTGGATTACCCCTGAAATTATTGATCTTTGTAAGTCCCATGACCAAGCGTGTACATGTTTCAAATTCTCAGAATCCCTACCTGACATACAGTCCTACAGGTTACTCAGGAAACCTTGCACAAAGGCCGTTCACTCTGCCAAGGCCCTCTCCTTCATATCTAATCTCCAGTGTAATCTTAATTCTTCTGCTAATTTCTGGAAGGTATTAACTCCCTCTTTGATCCAGCCCTGTCCACTCCCCCCTCCCCCGTCCTCCAAGTGGATGGTTCATTGGTCTCTGACCCTCTCTCAGTTGCCACTCATTTTAACAAATTCTTTAGCACCTATGCTCTTCCCTCATACCAGTCCGCCGGTCACTCCTTCCCCAAGTCCCCTCCTGCCTCTCCCCCTTCTCTCTCTCTCTCTCTCCTGAATGCTCCCATTTCCCACCTGTCTCCCCCCATGAAGTCTTCCTCACCCTAATTTCACTTAACCTGTCAAGAGTCCAGCCCCAATGGGCTGAACCCCAAACTTCTACGACTCTCAGAACTAGCAATTGCCTCTCCACTTGCTGGTCTTTTGAACCTCTCCTTCTCCCATTGTGCTATCCCTCAGGCCTGGAAGATAGCAAAGGTTTTACTTCTGCACAGGTGACCCCTCTTCCTCTGGCAACTACTAGCCAATATCATTCCTTCCATCTCTTGATAAGCTTCAGGAGACCCTCTTCTACTCCAGACTTGTTAACTTCCTTTATTCCTCAGATTTCCTATCCACCCATCAGTCTAACTTTAGGAAGCACCACTCTACCATATCTTCCTTGCTGAGGGTAACTGACTCTTTCCTCACTGGAATGGATCAGGGACATGTCACCTCAGCTATATTCATCAACTTGGCTAAACCCTTTGACTCTGTGTCCCACCCTCTCTTCTCAACAAGCTGAGCTCTGCAGACCTCTCAGCATCCGCTGTTGAGTGGTTCCACTCATACCGCATGGGCCGTCAGCAGTCAGTACAAGTGGATGTCATCCTGTCCCCCCACTCTCCCCCTCCTAGCAGATATCCCTCAGGGCTCCATCCTGGGCCTTGTTCTGTTCTCCATTTTCCTAAATGAGCTCCCCTCTGCCTGTGTCTCTTCGCATATCCAAATGTATGTGAATGATACGATCATTTACACCTCTGGCCTTTCAGCTATGGTAGATCTGCTCCAAAACGACTTACACAATGTCCTGCATTCATTCATGCTAACCAACTCAGGGTCAACACAAAGAAGACTGTCACCATGACCTTCAGTACCAGTCAGAAACTGGCTAGGCTCTCACCTCCCCTGCTTTCTCTACACTTGATAGCACCCCTCTGGAGGTTATCCCCCACCTTTGTGTACCCTGGAGTCTGTCTTGACAGCAAGATCAATTTCTCCATGCACATCGAGGCTATTCATGCCAAACTCTGCCCACAACTTGGTGCCTTGTACCAAAATAATGACTGTCTCTCACTCCAGATCCGACAGGAGCTGGTAACCAAAATGGTCCAGTCAATCATTGATTATGCTGATGTGGTCTATGGTACTGCCCCTTCCTCTTCCCTTGCCAGACTGGATATTCAATGAAATGCCTTCTGCCATTTCACCACCAACTCTCTCCCCACTGCACTCATCACTGTTCCCTTTATTCCTCCCTCTCCATCCGCCCTCTCCCTTCATGTCACCAGTCCCACTGTGCCACCTTCATCACTAAATATTGGCTTGGATTCATTCCATCCTACCTATCCTCCCGCATCTCCCCATTCCCTCCTCTTCCTACTCCCTCCACTCCAGGGATTCTCACACCTTCTCCATTCCCCACCCTCACTCATCTGCTATCCAAGCTGTTTTCTCCTACCACCTCCCCTCCCTCTGGAATCTGATCCCTTCCCCCCTCCCTCTGCCTCTCCCCCTCATTCTCTGCCTTTAGAAATCAACTAAGACAACTCCTTGCACCCTCCTGTTCCTGTAAATCACCTTCCTAATCTCATATCCTCTTCCTTGACCCTCTCCTGTCAGCCCCCTTTCATTTGAGGCTCTTTAGCCTCGTCTCCTCCCCCAACATGCACTGTGCACTTTGCTTCGCTTATGTCTAGCCACAATATCATTGCCGTATTTATGCTGCCATTTTATGTTTCCACTCCATTTGCTGCTATTATTGTATTACTATGCCTATATCCATATTTTTGACATGTAATTTGTGTCCATGTTTTGTTATGTAAGTTGTTCCTCCTTATTTCCCTTCTCCAGGTCGCACCTGGAAATGAGCCTTGGTTCAGTGTGCATTTCCCGGTTACCAACTTTTTAAATACAGTCCAACCCCTTTATCTGACCCCCTTAAATCTGAACCTCCCCATCTATCGAACTGGTTTTGTGTCCCCAGTTGTGGGTTATGACAGCAGTTGGCAGTGGATTCCGTTGACTGAGTCATAATCGCTGCAATTCACAGCTGACACAATTGGAACAAAACAGTCAAAACATCAAAGTCAGAAGACAGAGGGTGACTTTTTGAATCACGGGATTAGAAAAAACTGCAGAGTTAGTAATGGAAACCGGCATGCTGGTACTTACTGACTGAGAGCTGCGCAATACAGAATGGTCGCTCCTCAGCTGACTCTCTTGTTGGCCGTCTCCCTGCGCCTCCACAGCAACACAGCCCAGGACTGGAAGAAGGTAAGACCAGCTGTCAGTTCTGTCATCTGCAGGTGTGCTAGAAGGTCCCACCAGCTTTGTTTCAGTAGAAAAAAAATTTCTGGCATTTCTGTCTTGTTAATGTCTGATGTTCTGTTTTCAGTTAGGACTTAGTGGGCATCTCAACTGTTGGCAGCTGTCGGCACTTACAATGGAGAGCAAGCTGCTCACTCTCATTCTCCCCCTGGCGCTGCAGCATTCCGTCAGCTGAAGGTGACAATGCTTTCCCCTTGGCTAAATGCTTACTGACGCTGTTCCGTGATGGAGCTCTTACTCACTCAGGGAACAGGGAAAATTACTACAATAAAGAAGTAATACCTGTAATTATCTGCAAAAATAATAATAGCAGCCCTAGTGACACCAACCAACGGAAGAATTTTTTGTCTAAAAAAAAAAAAGCAGTACAGTGTTGTCACTGCCATGCACTCCCGTTTATCCAACCTGTTTATCTGAACTGACCGGATGTTCCCCAAGCTGTTCAGAAAAATGAGGCTGTATTGTAAATAAAAAATAAAAAGTGCAAGGCGATGCACGTAGAAAAAATGTCTTCATACTTATTGTAATTTCCTTTTCTGTTGGCTTCTTAGCACCTTTGAGAAAACCTGGGGGCTGTTGCTAGTACAAATGGGAGCCCCCTGGAAATGCTGTCCCAGGACCATGAACCTGAGGAACCTCTGATGGGAATGTGGAAATATGCATCCCTCAGGTCTATGGATGCTAGATAATCATAGTAAAACAAAAAAGCCTCGCAACTCCCCCCAACACATGTCAAGAAAGGTGCAAACAAGTGCAAAAGTATCTCAATTTATTCAAACAATATGACTTGAAACTTATGTTTAAAAAAAAAAAGCTGAATGGATGCCCCCCCCCCCACACAGATAAAAAGCCTAACGGTGTTTTGCTCCTTCACCCAGAGTGTTACCAAGTGCAGGCAAATTGTTTGAATGAATTTATACTTTTGCTACATTTCTGCACTTGTTCATACCTTTTTTTGACAAGTGTTGGGGTGAGCTGTGAGGCTTTTTGGTTTTATACTGATCTGATTTAGTCCCAAGCAATCTGAGCCCGTGGGCAACTTCTAACTCGATTTGGATGCTAGGTAATTCCCCAGCTGGACAGCTCAGATGATTGAACGTAAGGACTCCATCTTAAAGGTCGTGTGGCGAACAAAATAGTTTAGGTGTTTCAGGTCCAAAATAGGCCTGACACCCCCGACTTCTTGAGAAATACAAAATAAATTGAGTAGCACTTTTGACCTTGCTCACTGGGAGGCACCAGAACAATTGCCCCAATCTGTGTGAGGTGGTCCAGTGTCTGTAACACCACTTGCCTCTTCACATGGTCTTTTGGTACAGGGGATGGAAGAAAATGCCCCTTTGAGGGAATGGTTGAAAACTCTGTTGCATAAGCTAAAGTCAGAATTTCCAAAATCCAAGCATCCGATGTCATCTGAGCCCATCTTGTGTAAAAATTCTGCAGTCTTCCACCATGGGAAGGGAGGCAGAGATGGGCCCTCATACCCTCATTGTGAGGTGTCTACTTTTCACCCTAGACCTTTGATGCGTCTTCAGGCAAGGGCTCCTCTGTTATTATTGCTCTTGAAACCAGACTAGGATCCCTTACTCCTCGGGCTCCCGAAGTTCTGAAAGGGACGAACATCCCCTTGATACTGCCACTGACAGCCACCTCCTTGACCTTTTGGATTTGAATCGGTCTTTGGCTGCTGTTTTGACACTGGAAGGTGGCCCCTTTTTGTCCTGGATATCCTTCAAAATATCATCCAGTCCAGAACTAAATAACAAACCTCCCTCGAAGGCTAAGTTAAACAGCTTGGTCTTTGAAGCCTGATCAGCAACCCAATGCGGAAGCCACATGCTTCGCATAGCAGACACAATGTAATAAGCGGAGCGAGCTGACACGTGTAAATTCTCCACCGTGGCATCCTCTAACTCCCTAAGAAGATGGAGGCCATGGATACCAACTGCAAAATGTTCACCCCCCCTTCAAATCAGGGGGAACAAAGCTGCCCAGGGTCGTAACCCACAAATTTAAAGCTCTGGCAGCAATAAATGAGGCATAAGAGGTGCAGAGGTTTGCACCACTGCAGGCGAAAGCATGCAGCATCCACTCGCTTGTCATATAATTATGCTAAAACCAGGGACCCTTCAAAAGGGATAGTAGTGTGTCTAATGGAATTATGTGTACTGTAGCCTTATCTGCCACAGAAGGGGTTTCCCATGTGCAGGTATTTTCTTCCACAAAAGGGGAAACACCACACTTTAGGTCTCAGTAGATGATTTCTTTTGTCCGCACCTGCCAATTCTTGTTCAATAATCCGGTCACAGTGAATAAAGTTAGGAAAACACTTGAGAGCGGAGGAGGATGTGGACAGGATAGGATTTACATCTAAAGTCTCCATGGATTGCATCTCCTTCAGCTACAATGTCCCACAAGCCTCAGTTATCAGCAAGGACAAAGATCTGGCATCAAATGGACGGGGGTAAGAATCCTCCAATTCAGCTCCATCCACTCCCCTTCCTTCTCCTCCTCAGAGGATTCATTCTCCTCATCATCAAGTTACTTCTTTGGGTCAGGGTTATCCCCAAGATCACCGATATCCTCATCCTGACCCTCTGTATGGTCAGGGCCTGCCTGAAGATCTAGATTAGCAGCCTTGTCCTGCTTTGGCACACCTGGACATGCCTGTGTGGGCTCCCCTGACCTGAGAGACCTAGATTGGGGTGAGGTGTGTCTGATGGGATGTCTTGCGGAACATCAAGACCCAAAAGCAATCCTTAGAGCAACAAAAAGGACATAGAAGGCACTCTTTGCTGTGCCACTGACAGCTAGTATTACTATGCGCCCCCCCCAACACAGAGTGCCTATTGCGGGGGGAACTGTAAAAGACATAATAGCTTAGGTAACACAGTGGGGCAATATGAACCCAGAGGAGAGGGTCGCATTACCCTTTTGCAGGTCTTACATCATTTTAACACTACAGGCCTCCGCTAAGCCACGGCGCCCAAAAAACTGATCCTGAGGGTGGCCAAAAGGTAAAAATTAAGTTTTCCCAAAAAACAGTCAGAAGAACTATTGCTACGATCCCCCACCTCTGATTGTGAGGAAAGTGAGAAAGAGAGAGAGAGAACTAGCAAAAAGCTCCTATCAGCTGAGCCGGCTGAGAAGAAAGTTACTGCAGACAGCCAAAACAGGATGAAAACAGAGCCGCTGCATCTAGCACTACAGAAGTGCAGGCACACATGCTCTCTCTCTCTCTCTCTCTCAAGTGAATGTGTGACGTCACGACGCTGTGCGTGACGTCTGCACGTCGAGGGGCACATGTGCACATTCATATGCGCTCAAAAAGTGCCTAGAGGCTAAGGAGGCCTCTGAAGAAAGAAAAGGCGCATTTCCAATGGATGGGACAAAACTGTAAAAATGGCGGGAAGCTGCACGAAGATGAAACAGCAGTTTCAATAGTACAAAACTGAACTACAAGAATACGTCATCAACATAGTCTGATAAAATACAGACGAATCAAAAAACAAAAAGAGACAAATGAGCAGTTCAGAGAGATTTAGGACTACAACTCTAGTAAGTGCCAAACGTCATGTGGGAGATATGCAATCCAGGTTAGGTAAGAACAATAGAATCAATTACATATGTACTTATTATTTTAAAATAAGGAGCTTACAAAGTTCTTTCTTAAAAACCCAGTGAGACGGCAAGCATTTTAGTGGCATTGGGGGGTCCATAGCTTGGGAGCGAATACTGAGAAAGCATGTAGAGCATTTTGGGATAGCCAGTAGTGACCTATCAATAGTCTCAAGGGATAGGTCTGTGAGGTGTGTGTTACCAAACTGGCCAGTGTAGCTGGAGTACCAGATCTAATAATATTATCAATAGTGCCACCAGCAGCATACAGATGATGAGTGGAAGGGGAGAGTCAACCCAGGCTCAAGTAGAGGGCACAGTGATGGGCAACTTTTGGTGCAGCGAGAGCAAAGTGGCAAATGTTATTGTAATATGTGTTCCATTTGTTTGAGACTCCTTTGTTTGCCTCCATGTAGGAAATCAGACCATAAGTAAGGCTAGGCTGTAGGACTCCTTGGGCAATGGCCAGCCTAGCAGCTGTAGGAAAAGCATGCCTAATTTTATAGGCGAGGCCAAGCTTCCCATTTACAGCCTTACTGATCGTAGCCAGATGCAGGTTAAAATCCAGTGCTGGGTCTAAGCTGACTCCAAGGTACTTGAAGGAGTGAGCTGCTTCTAGTGGGGACTGGGGAGCCATATGGACAGAAGATGGGAGAACAGGCCCTGATTCTAGGCGCTGAGGAAAAAAGCATAGCAAGTGTCTTTTTGGTGTTCATGAGAAGTCTACTGCAATCAAGCCAGGGATGAACGGCCTCAGAATTGACATTTAGCCTTGAATTTATGTCAGGTACATTCATGGCACTCATATACAGTACCGTGTTCTGCATAAAGTAGTGTTGAGCATGAGACAGCCATTGTGGGCAGATTGTTGATAAACAGGGTAAACAGTAACAGGTCCAGGATGGATCCTTGAGGGACACCAAGTTTGATGGGGGAAAGGTCGGATTTGACTCCGTTTACTTCTACAAATTGCTGCTGACCAGTGATGTAGCTCACAAACCAGGAAGTTGTGGCAGGTGAGAAACCCAAGGTGGTCAGTTTAGATAATAGCAAGGAGTGATCTACGAGGTCAGACTTTATAGGGAAATGTCCCTGCTGACCAACAATTAAAGAGAAAATATCCCCTAAAATAAAATGCACAAAAACACCTGCCAGGACACACAACCCAAATTAACCCTGTGAGCTGGGGAAGGGGTTGTAAGCAATGTACAAAAGACATAAAGAAATCCTAGGGACGCCCCAAGTCAACTAAGACCAGCAAAAAACAGGTACTTACCTGAGGCACCTTTCTTCTTTTGGTTAAAAATCAGAGACCTGCTAAAAACTCACACCTCTGAACTATGTGTCAGGCGTGGCCCCCAATCCAAGCACAGGCAGAGGAAATGGGGAAACAGCAGGATAGCCAATTTGGAAGTTGAAGCTTCACAGACATAATTTGTTTTATTTATTGAACATTTTGGGTTTACAACCTTTGAGTCAGACTCATTTCCAAAGGCACCACATCCGTAGACAAGTATAGAACAGTTAGGTGAACATACATAGTTTGGGTACATAATATTTTACAGATGACAAGCATTGGAACAAGAGACAGTCATAGCCAGGGTACAGGTCTGACAGAGTCAAGTATAACAGTTAGGTCAACATATACAGTTTGGGTACAAATGTTTTACAGTATATACAGTCCACTTATGCCGTAGATAAGCGTGGGAGCAAGGGTCCGTCGTAGCCCGGCCATAGACCTGACAGGGTCAAGCTCAACAGGAACTCTGAGAGCAAGGGTCGCTTCTTAATTAGTAAAACAGAGCTGCAGAAGGAGGAGAGTCCACTGTCAAGGGGGTTAAGGACAGTCGCAGGCATTGATGGTCTGGAGATGGCCTTTGAGGAGGGTTTTGAAAAGGCCAAGTTTGGGCTCGGATGTAATGGGGTGGGGGGTGGTGTTCATCCAGAGTGGGGCTCAGTAAGCAAATGTTCGCTGACCGAGTGATGTACGGAGCCGAGGGATGAGAAGTGGGGATTTAACTGAGTTGCGGGTGATTTTTTTGGAGGGGAGCAGGCATCGGGGGAAGGGGGGGACAGCCTGGTGGCAATCTTTTTGGCCATGAGGCAGGTGTGGTATTTGAGTCTGTTGTCGAAGTTGAGCCCGCTGGACTGCTGGTAAAGGAAGCATGTGTGAGTGTAGCGGTCACAGCTTAGTATAAGGTGGCAGGCCTTGCTGAGGGTTACTCTAACTCTCTGAAGGGATGTGGTATCCGCCGCACCGTAGATTAGGATTTCATAGTTGATGAGGGCAAGGACGGAGGAGGAGGAGACAGCAAGACGGAGGGCTTCAGGGGTGAGGTAGGGTTTGACCCGGTGTAGTAAGCTGATCCTGGTATTTACAGCAGTGCAAAGGTGATGTGTGTGAGTGTGGAAATTAAGGGCAGGGTCCAAGTGGATTCCGAGGTACCTGAAGGACGCAGCATGGTCGAGACTTGGAGTTGTGGATGCAGCGTGAGTGGTCCTTATGTCGATTCTGGGGGTAAACAAAAAGCATCACTTTTGTTTTTTTGTTGTTCAGGACAAGTCAGTGTTGTGTGAACCAGAACTCTGCTTCAGAGGAGGCCTTCTGAAGACGGAAATGGAGATGGTGGGGGTCTGAGTGGGAGGCGAACAGTAAGGCATCATCCGTATACAGAACCAGATGCCCAGAGCAAGCCGTGGGGAGCGTGTTGAGGAATATGCTGAAGAGGAGGGGCCCGAGGATAGAACCCTGCGGGACCCCAGACCTGATGAGGAGAGAGCAGAGTTTATCTTCACCTGCTGGGTTCTAGGGGACAGACCAGCGTTGATTAGTGCATATAGGAGGAGGGAATGGTTGATTGTGTCGAATGCCTTCGACAGGTCCACGAAGACTGCCCCTGCAAGGTGGCCTTTGTCAAGTGCAGAGTGCAGGAGGGTAGTGAACTCCAGCAACACACAGGTGGTGCTGCAGCCCTGGTGGAAGCCATGCTGCTGCTTGCACAGTAAGTTGTATTTAGTGAGATGTTCAGTCAATTGCTCAGAAATTATTCTTTCGAGGGCTTTAGAGAGTGGGGGAAGGATAGAGATTGGCCGGTAGTTACCTGCATTGGAGAGGTCCCCACCCTTGTGTATTGGTGTGATGCCAGCAGCCTTTCAAATGGAGGGGAAGGTCCCTGGGCAGGGAGAGAGGTTGATGATGGAGGTGAGGGGGAAAGGACGGCATCGAGAGTAAGGCGTAAAAGCTTGAGGTCAAGGGAATCAGTGCTGTAACAGGCATGCCCTAAGGCCTTTAGCAGGTACGGCCTGGCTTCGGAAGGGGAAACCGTCTTGAAGCGAAAGGGTGGGGTACAGAGGGGTGGGGTGGCTTGGGGTGGGAGAGGATCGAAGAAGTGAGAAGGGAGTATCCCACTGAGTCAGAGAAGGAGGTATTTAGGATATCTGCTACTGTATATGTTTGGGGTCTGAGACAGCCGTGCCGTTGTTAACAATGAGGAGGGGTGGGATGACACGGGTTTACCATTTAGTTCTTTCAGGCTGTCCCAGAACTTTCTGTCTGAGCCCTAGATAGAGGTGAGGGAGGACTTGTAGTGCTCGGCCTTTGCTTTACGAGTCTCCCATGTGCATTTGTTTCTCATGGCCTGATAGGTCGATAGATGAAACTATTTGCCTGAGTCGAGGGCATGTTGCCACAGGAAGTCATGAAGGTGCATTAGGTCCAGGAGGGTCTGGGTAATCCAGGGGGTCAAGTCATCCTTGATGACACATTTCGCCAATGGAGCAAATTTATCGCAGGTTGAGGAGAAAGCAGAGATAAAGCAGTTAAGTGCCAAGTTGACATCAGGGGCATTATGAAGGGTGACCAGTCTAGGGAGTTGAGGTGCAGTTTCAGGCGCTGGAGCATGCCTGACCTAAGATGCCATTGAAAAATGAGTTGGGGGGGGTTGGAATTTTTACAGGACCAGTACAGGTCACAGGGGAGTGGTCACTCATGGCATTGGGAAGCACTGTTATGCTTGAAATTCTGGAAGGGCAGTTAGATAGTATTAGGTCGAGCAGGGCTGCGGTGCCGGTTTAGGGTTCAGTCTGGCAGGGGTGGAGACTACTTGGGAGAAGTCCATAGTGGCGATGGCATCCTTAAGTGGGGCAGCTGAGAGGGACTGCCAGTTAACACTGAAGTCCCCAAGTGCTAGGCACTCAGATTTAGGGGCAGCTGAGAGAGAGATAGTCAAGGGTAGTAAGGAAGGCAGCCTTTTGGTTCATAGGCAAGATGTAGACTGCTGTAACTAGAAGGGGGCAGAGACATTGTTAACAGTAATTTGCAGAGTGAGGGCTTGGGAACCGTGGTCTAGGTAGGCTGGGGGGAGGGCAAGGCATGGCAGGGAGTCGCGTAGGTAGATGGCACAGCCCCCTCCTCGTTTACCGCACCTGTCAACCTGGAAGACTGAGTGTCTGGGGTATTTTTGGAGAGCCATGTTTCTACCACATAGAATATATCAGGTCAGTGCTGGGCAATCCAAACTTGGAGGGAGTCAAATTTTTTCTGCAGGCTGCAGATATTAATGGTAGCTAGTTTCAGGCCATTAGCTTTGGAGTGGCAGGTACGGGGGGGCCCTAGGTTAGGGTGGACACTGACGGACATAAGTAGGATGAGAAGAAGCGGGGGCCGGAGCAATGAAAGCTGGAGTTGCTTGCAGGAACGTCGGGTGTGGAAGGTTAGATGGGCATTTTTGGGGTCAAGAACAGGGATGGGGAGGGAGAGTATGTGGGTAGCAATGGACATGGACAGTGTGGGGCAGTAGGCAGGGTGGATGAGGGGTGGCTGGGAGGGTGAGATGGGGTGGGGAGGCATGGAGGAACAAAGTGTTGGAGGTGTGTTGAATACTGGGTGTGGGAGCTGGGGTGGATTGGGTGAGGAAGGGGCTGGGATGGGGTGAGAGCTAGGATGTGGATCAGCATGAGAAATATCGCTGGGGAGAGGGGGGAGAAGATAGCCATGGCAGAGATGGGTGTATATGGGGACAGCGTGGGAAATGATATAGGATATAAAAGGCAATGTACTTACAGGGGAAGCTGTCGTAGTGCAGCGGTAGTGACACCGCCTTGGGTGTAGAGGGTGCTAGGTTCAGTCCTGGGAAAGAGAGAGTGAGGAAGTAGCAAGGGAAGCCAGGTAAAAAGGGCAAGGAGAGCGGAGAGAGACAAGGGAGGAAGAGAAGGATAGGCAGGCAAAAACAGGGCGCAGCATCACCAAATATCGAAAGGCTAACACCCCTGAACAATGCAGTAGTGGGGAAGTTATTTACTGTTACAGGCTCCTGTTCCTGCTCTATTCCTGCAGCTAGCAGGCTCCTTGGTGTGTTCTACAGGCTGGGGTTCCAGGGCCTATGTAGAGGGGAGAACAAAGACCACATTAGTGTTGGGGGGGGGGTATCCAGTGTCAGACTATCCTTCGGCTGGGGCTGGGGGGCTGGGCAGTACTGTGCATGTGCAAGCTGCCTGGGATCCCGGGAACACATACAGAGGTAAAATGCTGTACCTGATTGGAACTGGCTTCCCGAATGCCATGCCACGTAGTGGGTTCCTCAGCATACAGTTCATGGAGCAAGGTAATGAACAGTTCTGACCAAATACAACATCCTCTGCCCTGAACAGCACAGCTTCCGCGCAGGACACAGTACTAGCACTTATTGAATTCGCTTCCTTCACTCCTCATTGGATACTGGCTCCCTGGCGGGGGTCGTGTTCCTTGACCTATCAAAGGCCTCTGACACGGTCTCCCACCCCCTACTACTGGAAGCCCTCTGTCACGCTGGTTTTGCCTCTGGACCACTTGCTTGGTGCTCCAGCTACCTTTCTGCCCGCTCCCGAGTCAAAATTGGTGGGACTCTTTCTGACCCACGTTCGATCCTCTCAGGGGTTCCACAGGGCTCCATCCTGGGGCCCCTTCTCTTCTCACTATACCTTAACACCCTGCCCAGTGCGTGCCCTGGGAAAATTCTGCTGTACGCAGATGATACCGTCCTCTTTGCCACTGACCGTAACCCCACTTCCCTCCAGGTTTCCCTACAAAGGGCCTATGACGGCGCTGAAACTTGGCTTAAAGAGTATAGATTGGTCATAAATCTTAAAAAATCTAAAACCATGCTCTTCGCCCACCCTCAAAACAAATCATCCAACTCCCCTCTCCGTATCCTTTTCCAGCTCTAAACTACAACTGAGCAAGTCCAATCCTATAAGTATCTAGGGATCTTATTTGACTCAGCCTCCTACCATACCCACATCGACGCACTCGCTCTGTAACCACATCCAACCTGTATCCTGCACCGCTACAAAACTGTCTCCCCCGACGCCCCGCTTGCAGTTACATCCTCCATACTATCCCTGGTGGACTATGGGCTACCTGTCTATGGTGCTGCCAACATGACGCCCTCAACAAAATCTGCCTCCTCCTAAAAAGCTTGCAGGCTAATCACTGGGGCCCTAGGCTCACTCCATACCTGCCAACTCTATGACCTTGCAACAATGCTTGACCTCACGTAACACCTGCTTTACCAAACATGCCTCATTTCAAAAAACCCTACTAGGACTTTCTCCTCCCGGCTGACTTCCTCCTCCTCCCAGCACAGCCCCTAGTCAGCACCTGACCTCCTGCAAAGCCACCTTCCTGGTTCCTCGTGCTAGACTTCACTTGACAGAGATCTTTCTGCCATAGAGCCCTGCTTGGTACAACACTCTTCCTCGGCCACCACTGAAATCCCCACCATCTCCACTTTCAAAATGCCCTCAAAAAGCGAGCTATTCAGCAAGCGCTGCTGCCCTGTGCCTAACGGATGCTCAAACCCCTTTTCACTGACAATGCCCTCTGGGCAGCTCCGTCCCCTCACTTCCCTATTTCTAACAACTTCACTACTGCCACGATTCCCGCTGCCTACTGTATCTCTACTGGCTAGAACGAACCACGTTGCATTCCTTATGCTTAACTTATTTGCTACCCTGTTCCATACGGATCATACCTCCGTTCTGTACTACTCCTGTCTCAGGCCCTATGCTTCTTGTAATCTGATATCATGTGACCGGTGTGACTGCTTTATCGATTTACCTGTACTGTTCCTGTCTCATGCCTTACGTTCCTTGTAATCTGACACAGTAGACCTGTTTGGCTGTTATCACACTTCCATGACATACCGTTATGCTGCTAAACCCTGTTATTCTCCTGTTGTCAATTATACCATATTTTGCTCAGTATTACACTACCAATGTTTGCTGTAACCATGTGCCATTTATGCGTGTCTGTTTAAATCATGCTCTTCTTTTGTATGTACCCTGCTTTCTGTTTTATCTGTATTATCTACCATTGTTGATGAGGTACCTTTGGAAATGACCCCTGGCTTAAAGGTTGTAAACTGATTGTAATATAAATAATAATATATGCTAACACTCTAACCCTACAGTGAGATAAATAAACGCAGACAACAACAAATCTTAGAACTAATTTTAATTTAGGGGTGCTCACAGAAGCTATAAAGACGTTTCTCCTTCGATGGCACAGCAAAGACTGGGGAGTTGCCGCTGTCCAGAATGTTCATATGCCCAAGACTCTATTCTGTTAACAGCCTTGGCCTGTGCCCTGTGCCACTTTCTCTAGTAGGGGTGCACATTAACCATCTGTAATGATTACCCATTAACAATGTGGACTGCTTCAGAAAGGAAATAAGAAAAGGCCCCACAGAGTACTGGATGGTGGGGGAGAGACTGTGCATTACCTCTGAAGAAAGAGACCTAAGGGTCATTATCAGTGACTCCCTAAAACAATCACAGCAATGTAACAAGGCCTACAGTAAGGCAAACAGGATACTGGGGGGTACAGACACCAGAAGGAAGGAGGCACCACTACCTCTCTATAGATCACTGGTGAGGCCCCTCCTGGAGTACTGTGCCCAGTTCTGGGTCCTCACCTAAGGAAAAAATAAGGACAGGCTGGAGGCAGTGCAATGTAGGGTGACTAAACTGATTCAGGGCCAGCAGGCAGATTTTACACGGATCAGCGCAAGGCACTGAACATGTACTTGCTGGAGCTGAGGGCAAGATGAGACAGAAGAGATATGATAAGAGATCTTCTAGTTCCTGAAAGAAATGAACAAGGTAAACTGTGAAGAACTATTTTGGTGCAATCACACCTGAAATACTGCACAGGGTACTTAAGTCCACACATGAGGAGAAACAGTGACAAGACGGAGGAAGTACAGTAGGGCAATCAAGATGGTCCCTGAACTGGGGGCAAAACATACGACGAGAGGCTGCAGCAGGACTTGGAACATGCGCACCCTTGAGACAAGGCGGGAAAAGGGCAACCTGTTAAGAGATTAAAAAGGGATGCTCCTAACTTTTTCACAGAAAGAGTGGTAGACAGTGGAGCAAGCTGCTGGAAGCAGGCCAAATCAGTCAACAGCTTTAAGCAGGGATGGGACAGGGATTTGGGATGTATTAGACGGGGTGGGGGCAGAAACAAAGAGGAAGTACGCCCACTGGGCTGGCACTGCAGACTGAATGGACTGACAGGCCCTTTTCTCCTCTCACTGTATACAGACTATCTATGTAAAACGATCTTATTTCTCAATCACATTTGTGCCTAGACTTGGCAAAAAAATGCTTTACCACTCATATGCATCCCAACCTGACCCCAATTTCCATACTTCTAGGTTGAGTATAATATACAAAGGTAACGGGTATGCCGGGTGGGGGGTTATGTCTGAGGATCTTCAAAACTCGAACGTCTGCTCTGAAATCTTCACCGGTATTTGAGTTATTGATGAGAGCGAAGAGTGTCATGAATAGGAACTTTTTGTAAAAATGTGGCCCTTCCCCCTCCAAAACTACCTGCAACATTTCCCCCCGTTTGCTGGGTTCCCCATCTCAGTATGCGGTCGGCAGACAATGCTCCCCCGCAGCCCTAGCGACCAACTTGAGGCGACAGGCTGTCCCTCCCCGTTCCATGGGCGCGGAATGTGGGCGCTGCCGTAACACGTCACTTCCGCTCATTCTAGCCTTAATATGGCCGTCTCGTCGGTGTAGGGTTTTGCTGTTGGGTGAATCGTATGTAGTTTCCACCTCTCCCCGGGCTCTAATGTTCAGCTCGCTGTCGAGTCCTCCAGTTTAATTCCTTCTGTCGCTTTTGTGCTGTTGGGGTTCTTCCTACCCGTGATGGCGACTGCTGTAACGATGGAGGCAGGTAGGACACGGGGGTTCGAGAAGGAAGGAGCCGAATCCACTCGCACTGCACAACGACATACTGTAATGTTTTAAAGTTAGAGTTGTTTCAGTTAAGTTTATCCACAACGTGTGCTACTGTGCAGCCACGTTCATATGAACACTGCACTTTTTCAGCTAGAAGTCTTAGCATTTTGTCGTCAGAACATTTAAGCCACATGACAAATTGCTTAGCCAGATGGGGTTACTAAATCACTAAATTTGACATCTGCACTCTGGAGTCGAAGTAGCAATTTGATCACTTGAATAGTACCCTTTATACAGAAATGATTAGCAGACTGGGATAACAATGCAGCAAGTAAGCACAATCAAATAGGGACTGAACCATAATGGTGATAGGGTGGAGAAACATGTATCGTATATGGTTATCCTTTGTTATGTATAAAAATCAGCCTGCTCAAAATCCTCCTCAAGCACATTCTAAAACATGCACATTCTAAAGTGTTCTTATGCGTATTCCGAACAGTTGTTCTGCACAGTTCAAAGGTCATACAACTTTAAATTTGTTATTTATTCTACACCTAGCTATTTACTAACCACCCAGTGCCCAAAGCCATACCTTTTACCTTTCAAAAGTCTGGACATTTGATTTTGATATGAATAGAACAAAAAAATGGCAAGATGTTTTTGTTTTCACTTCAGTGGGGGGTCTGTTACTGTAGTGTTTTTATAAATATATGTGTGTGTGTGTGTGTGTGTGTGTGTGTGTGTGTGTATATATATTTATAGTCACCCACACACAACTCTGCATGTGTGCATCTTGGGCTTGAGATGACAGCATGCACCTCTCGAGCTTCACTCTTGAGGTCCATATGCTGTTATCTCAACCCCTCAATGGAAACGCAGCCTTGTTGTGTATGGCTGCCCATACATTATTCTCTATATTATGCCAGGGCATGTATTAGCAAGAGTCGAGTGGGGATCAGTTTGATCCTCTGCTTTAAGTGTTGGGGATCTGGTCTGAAAATCTTAGGGTCAGAAATTTGCTGGAGTGTCATTGTACTACATTACCTGACACTTGTTCTGCTAATGGTATAGATGCAAACTTCTCAATGTACAGGATACGTGCTGAAGCACTGGTTTAATTTTTGTGCTTAAAAATCCTCAAAAAATGTAATTTGGGAACTTCAGTAGGGGGTTGATGCAAACTCTGTTATGCATATCTAATAAATTAACAGGAGGCAACAGCAGTGCAGACATAGTGAGCTAATGTTAAAAGAAGCTGCAACAAGTGGTAGGGAGTTATTTGCAGGATGTCACTAAAGATGGGCACAGGAGTGGGCTTTGTGGTCATTGAGTGGGACCTAAGGGGCGAGGAGGTACAAATTGAGAGAGGGAGAGTGTTCCACATAGATGCAAGGGCGTTAAAGATGCAGTATTCTGTGCCCTAAGTGCACGATTTTGCACCTTTCCACATTGAACCCCAGCTGACATACCCTGACCACTCCTTGAGTTTTCTCAGGTCTGTGCTCATTCTTTTCACTCCTCCTTCCCCGAGAGTCCATCCTATTGCAGATTTTGGTGTCGACTGCAAAGAGGCAGACCTTCCCTTCTAGGTCCCCTGCGGTGTCGCCTATAAAGACATTAAAGAGAACCAGTCTCAGTAGTGATACTTGTGGCACCCTGCTGGTCACCCTCCCTTCTCTGGAGTGAATTCTGTTTACTACCAGCCTCTGTCACCTGTCCCCCTAACCAGTTTCTTACCCAGTTTACTACTTTTGGACCCAATCCTAGGGTGCCCAGCTTCCTCACAAGTCTTTAATGTGGAATGTTGTCGAAAGCCTTCACATTGAAGACTTGTGAGGAAGCTGGGCACCTCAGGATTGGGCAAACAGCAGTAAACTGGCAAGAATGTTAGACATTAAGACACCTGGATGAGGGTGTAGATCCATTGGGGCACCATCTGAGCATCACCTACCTAGATGCTCAGATAGTGCTTTTGTGGATCCTACCACCCTCCGTCAGATTGTGCTAGTATCCTACCTAGGATCCTGCCAGAAATCCTACCAAAGACGGGTGTAGGATCCTGGGTCAGATAGTGATGGATCCTATGTAGGATCCAGGGAACCTAGGTCAAATCCAGGGATCTCGGGTCGGATAGTATTCGAGCTGGATCTGTTGATCAGAACTGGTGGATACTAGCAACAGATCCAAGCATTTGTTGCCAGGATGCACAGGATCTATAATGTTTGTCATATCTGTGCACTGGATCCTAGAAGGTTTGATCCTTGGTCCGATAGCTCTGCTATCCTACCACAGCAACTATCTGGCCAAATTGGAGGTATCTGTTGGTATCCTAGTGTCTAGGATACTGTCTGAGCAGCACTGTAGGTGACATCCACTGCTGCACCCTGGTGTAATTCCCTGGTCACCCAGAGAAATCTATCAGATTCATTTGTCATGACCCAACCTCCCCCGCCGTGTAACCATTACTGCTTCAGCTCTTGTAATCTGTTGGATTCAAGATATTCCATTATCCTTTCCTTCAGAAGTGATTCCATTGACATTTTCATCATCTGATGTCATGCTGACTGGCCTATAGTTGTCAGCTTCCTCCCTGCTCCCAGTTTCGTGAAGTGGGACTACATCTGCCCTCTTCCAATCCTCCAGAACCACTCCTGTTTCTAGAGTGTTGTTAATCAGGACTGTCTGAGGTGCAGCCAGTACCTCCCTGCACTCCCTTAGTACCCTTGGATGCACCCTGCCTGGCCTTATTGCCTTATCCACATCCACATTCAGATTTGTGAGTCCCTGCAGGACTCTGTTCTCTGAAAAAGGACTAGTGTCCACCTCCCTCCCTACAAAGCTCCTGTTACATTTTTGTGGCCCTTCCCCTCCCTCTGTGAACACTGAACAAAGTATTTGTTCAGGATATCTGCCTTTTCTTGGTCCTCCTCTGCACATTCCCCCCTTTCCCTTCTTTACTTTCCTCTGGTCTTCCTGTTTTCACTTACCTAAAACATTTTCTGATTTGGTACCACCTGAGTGTTCTCTCCTCAGTTTGTGCCTTCACACTCCTTACTGCTTTCCCTGGACATTTTTTTTTTTTTTACTTGTCACTATTTCATGCGGACACATTTCTTTCTTTTCACATTATTAACAGCTTGGCTGTTGGCCATGCTGTCTTTGTTTCCATGGTCTTGAGGTGGAACCCAGAAGCATTGGTTGGGTGAGTGTGGACTTAAGGGGTGATACTGTAAACTATTTCCCATAGTTGAACGCTGGGGGGAAGATCATTTTGAGCACAGTCTCGCGGTGGGTATAAGATTTGTTCCTGTGTAGTAGACCCAATTTTGGGAGGGTCTATGTAAACTTGCTGTTATTTGTACTGTTGCCAAACAACTTAAAGTGCTGCTGACTTGCTCCATGCAGCCAGTTCATACCGTGTAGTTGCCTGCCCTAGGAGCTTTTTCAGCCATAAATCGGATTTTTTTTTTTTTTTTTGGTCCAGGGAATAAAAGCAGGTAGCTTTCGTCATCGATTCATAACTTCTAATGCGGCTGATGCGGCCACCAAGAGCTGCAGCCCCGCCTCTAAAAGACAGCATTATGATGTGAGGTAGGGAACGGGGTTGCAGGCATTCTATACAGCTAGTGATGGAATCTGGAGAGGGGGCAACCTAAATGTACTTTGATTATCCTTACAGGCACGTATCCATGTGTAGTACTTGTATACAGATACTCTAAGTACATTTAGACAGCTTTCCTGTCCTGACTCCATCACTACTTCCATAGAGCGCCTGTAGCCCCGCACCCTACCTCGAGTCATAATTATGCTGTTTTTATGGGGCCGGGCTGCAGTGCTCGATGGCTGTTTGGCTTGTATCAGGAGATTGCAAGTCAGGCTTTACAAGCTAAATTACTTTTTATCCCCATGACCAAAAAAAATCTGATATATGGCTAAAGAAGCTCCTAGTGCAGGCAACTAGATGGTGCGAGTTGCCTGGCTAGAGCATAAAAACATATAATCTGCTCTTCAAATCATTTATATAATAAACAATACCATACAAGTCCGAAAGATGGCTATAAATATAGCAACATAGTAATGTAATGACAGAAAGGAGTTGAGAGACATCTTTGTTTGCTCCTCCTGTAGCATGGTAGTGATTATGAACAGCCAGACTGTAACTCCTGTTCATGCTATATTTTCCCTAAAGACTCTGTCTAGTCCTGCATCAGACGCTGGAGTGCTAGGCTTCACAACCTAATTGGGTCGTTATAATTAAAACAGTTTTAAGTATTCACTTATGGTCTCTTCTGTTTCAGATGAACAATCTCGGATCCGATTCCAGCTGGAGTTGGAATTTGTTCAGTGTTTGGCAAACCCAAACTACCTCAACTGTAAGTAATCATCTGCTTTCAGACAGTGGTCACTCTGTTAGGCTTTCTAAATTGGCCCAAATGCTGCAGAAAGGAGACCACTAATTTAGCATAGTCATGTTGCTAAATTGTTAGCAAATATGAGCGTTTCATACTTCATTGTTTCTAAGTATACTGTGTAGTTAATAAAACAAGGTCTCTTGATGTATTGTGAAATAAAACTAGTGGTTAGAATTTCTTAACTTCAGACAGGAAGCATAGCAAAGAATTATGGGTGGGGGGACTGCCAAGACTCAGTGCTGTAATATTTATTTACAACATGTAAAAAGCCAAGCATGCTGATTAGTGAAAAGAGAAGTGCAGGAGTGTAATTATCTGACCATAATTACACTCCTGTACTCCTTTAGCCTGTGCACCAGTTCGGCTACAGAATCACCACTCGTCTCACACTGCAACTGCCGGCTCTGAAACTGTCCTGCAAGGGATGATCTTCTTCTCCTTCTCCTCCATAGGAAAACACTTTAAAAGAGTGTTTTCCAGCTTAAAAACCATACACTGCTTTTTTTTGGTTTTACATTTTTTTGGTAGGATGCATGCTATTAGTGCGATAAGACACTTCATGTATGTGTAACTATGGTGAATAATTGTACTTTGCTCCCGGGAATATAAAAGCACTTGTCGCAAGCACCTCATGAGCTGTGCAGTTATTCCCTCTGTGCAAAGTCCTGGGCTGTTCAGATGTTGGTCTGGCCTGACCGGAACAGTCCAGGACTTTGCACATTAAATAATTATTATGGCACTGAGTCTTGGTGTGTGACTTTTTTTTTTTTTTCTCCCTTTCTTTTTCCCCCTAATAAATGTTTCCCTTAGTGTTGGTTAACACCACCACCTTTTGGGAGAATGGTGTGCACTTTGTTTCCCCTTGTATAACATAGCAAAGAATTAGAATTGGTAAGAGTGCTTACCCAGTCAACATGTGACCCACATACAACACCACAGATGGGCTGCTGTGGTTCAGAGATCTCCTTTTCCTGTACAGAGTGGCTGGCAAGTTTGGGGAAGGCCCATCACAAGAGTGCTACTTGCCTTTGGGTCTGATTGAGCAATTAAAATAATTTGATGAAAACCACACTACAGCTGGCTTGTAGTTACTAATTTATGGAGTCTGCAGCTGTAGCTCCACCCCAAACCAGCATTTTGATGATGCAAAGTGAGGGACAGACTTACTGCCTGTTCAACATAAAATGTAGTAGAATGAGAAGAGGGGTCCAGTTAGAGTAACTTTGTACAACCTATCAGAACTCCTTTCATTTCTGTGGTACTGTTATTTACCATACTACCCTAAAACAAAAGGTGGTTTGATAAGTGACTTAAACAGTCCCCATTTTTCTACACTTTGCATTGAACATGATATAGCACTGTTCCACACTCTCCCTCCGTGTATCAAATATACGTGCGTGTCATTCCGTGGTAAGTTTTCTTTTCTATGTATGGTAGCTTTCTTATCCTACAAATGTTTTGTGATTGTCACAATTTGCAAAAAAGTAATAAAAATATAAGTTTTAGGAAAAAACGCTGTTTGAGGGAAGGAGCCACAGCTTGATACTCCAAAGCCTGCATACAAACCAGTTCTACAAAGATTTTTATGTTACTTTTTCTTTGAAAAAGTAAACTACTTCTTTTGACCCTGAAGCAGGTAGGTAGCACCTTGGTGTGACTTGCCGGCCCCAGGTTAAAAAGCATCAGCAGCAAGAATGTTTTTAAATTGTTTTACAAAAGGATCAATGTCAGGAACGACTTTTAACATAATGAAACCAAATCCTCTCTGAATCTTCATTTGTTAAGCAATTTGATAATGTTAAATAACATTTACTTATGGTTATACTGCAACAACCAGTGTAATAACTAAGAACACACCATTGTGTGTGTTAAGGGAAGCTAATTATCCCTCTCTTTTTAGGTAGGTAGGATAAAGTTAAAGCGTGGAGTTTTTGTGTATAAAAGAACCCAGGGTTTACTTCCCCAGGTGATTCAGGATCTTTTTCCCTTACAGCAGAGTTATCTTGAAACAAGGTCTCGGTCTAAAGGTTTATTTAGAATCCCTCTTTACAAAAAAATAGTTGGTCAGAGGTCAATAACACACGTCAATTAAACTTGTTAATGGTATTCCAACTGAAGTTACTAATGTTAGGATAGTTCGAATGTTCAAAAATAGACTTGTTAAATGGTTGAATAGTCTGACTGTAATTGTGGTTCCTAACATAATACTGCACTTCATATTGTAATTCTTATGTTTTGATATTGTAGTGCGTATGTTATTGTTATGTATGTCCTTATTGTCTTTAACTTGTTGCATGTGAAAACGGGCAGTTTGCCCATCTTAACAAGTATTAAATATAAATAAAAATGAAAACTTGGAGACACACACACACACACACACACACTCACTCACTCACTCTTTCTCTACATGTCTTGTAAACTTGCACATTCTTTTCATTTCACAGTTCTGGCTCAGAGAGGGTACTTCAGAGACAAAGCATTCGTGAACTATCTGAAATATCTGTTGTACTGGAAAGAACCAGAGTATGCCAAATATCTGAAGTAAGTGATTTCCAGGCTTACTATGCACTAGAAGATGGCAGTCTATCTGATTAGTAGCTTATCTTCTTGCCTTTGGCACTGGAATAGAACCAAGTAATGAAATGTTCAGCTAGTGTTAGGCCCTGTATTCAGATCCCAGCATTGCAGTCTAGTCTGCTTTAGACCTCGTGACATTTCAGTGAGTTTCTAGGTCTTAGTGGGGTTTGATTTATTCTGTAACTGCCCCCTTTGGAGCAACTAAGGCTGAAGGCAGGAGGAGGGTGATCATGAGTGTCCTGTTGGCATGGGCTGTGTTTACATGTAAGAGGGGAAAATATCAAGTTCTGTCGCTTTGGGGCCATGATTTTGAATGGTAATGCCACTCAATTTGACATGCTTGTGGTAGATGTAAAGACAGCCGCTGTTGTCCCCCACCGAAGGGGGGGGGCCCTGTTGGTACCAATGATAAAACCATATGGACGGAGAGGAGATAATTGAGTGGGGAAGGGGATATAGAAATTAAAAATCTGAAGTGCAGCTTCCAGATAAGTCTATGGTGCAACAAGTTTCGGTCCCCTCTAAGAAAGAAAAATTAAGCTTGGTCTGCATTGGTGGTGGGTAGCATGCTATTGTTTGGGGAAAACCTGAGACATGTTGCGCGTTCATAGTCTAGTGGGAGAGACTGCTTTGTCCACTGCTTGTGTGCTTCCAGTGAGGGGTGAGATGAGTATTGCTGTAGTGGGGGATTACACATCACCAGTCCTGCCCCCCCACCACCGAATTTCTGACATTGCATCATGATGGGATGTACTAAACCTGAGACTGAATAACAGGTATCCAATGCATTTGGCTATAAAACACCTCTGAGCGGGGCCATCCCCGGGGGCTTAGCAGCAGCACAGCTTGCTGCCATCTTGGTAGCCGAGATTCAGTTTTGAGTCCTGGAATCCCCCAGGAAGGTAGGCTAATGGCTGAGCAGGTCTCTGAGATTAGGCACTCTGTTCCTAAGGAGATGGGGCCAAGGCTGCCTGGAATTCATGCATCCCTGCCACGGCCTACCAAGAAACGGCACTGGTATCTGCTGAAACATAGAAGTTGATGGCAGCTAAGGACCATGTGGCCCACCTAGTTTAACCATTTTGCCTACCTATTTCAAACCACAGATCCTGGTTGATCTGCAGCTCACTCTCGTTTTCCTGTCTCTAGGGTACCTTTATGTCGATCCCATGCATTCTTGAATTTCCCCGACACTTTTTGCTTCCACCACCTCCTTTGGGAGGTCATTCCAAGCATCCACCACTCTTTCAGTGAAAAAGTACTTCCTCATGTTGCCCCTGAACCTCCCTCCCAACTTCATTTTGTGCCCCCTGGTTCTTGCACATCTTTTTTGAAAGATGCTGCCCTCTTGTACCTTGTTTATACCCCTGAGGTACTTGAATGTTTCTGTTATGTCCCCCCTCTCTCCTCCCCTACTGTGAAGGTAACCTGTACTACTGTCTGGAAAAAAAAATGTTCAAATATGGTGACACTTGGGGCAAAAGACAGGAAGGAATTGGAGAAGGAAAAAAAAACGCAACATAAATGGCAGCTGCTGCAAGAAATAAGCTACAGAAAAATTCAGTTAATTTAGGTCAGTTGGTAAAACGGGTTAATAACTGTATTTGGAGTTGAGAACTGTATGCATTTCAGGATACATTCTTTTATTCATTCTTATTGCAGGTATCCTCAGTGTTTGCACATGCTGGAGCTCCTGCAGTATGAACACTTCCGTAAAGAGCTGGTGAACGCACAGTGTGCCAAATTCATTGACGAGCAGCAGATCCTGCACTGGCAGCACTATTCACGAATACGCATGCGGCTACAGCAAGCTCTGGCAGAGCAGCAGCAGCAGAACAATGCATCTGGCAAATGAGGGAATTGAGCGGTTGCCATGGTTTTTCTGTGTGTCTGACAGATCCTGGGATGTCTCCGCTCTAATTTACTGCAAGTGAAGAAAACGGACTTCCTTTACTCCTGGCTGTTCAGAGATGGATTGAAAACCTGTTCGTTCTTTATTGACTGGAAGACAGTACTATTAGAGCAAATGCTCTTCTGGTTTAAATCACAGCTGTGGTGACCGAATCCAGGATTGTCATTAACATGGAGTGTTGTAAGACGAACACAACTTTTTATAGTAACAGTTTTCTGTAACAGATTGTTGGAATGCAGTTTTGAATTCGGGAGTCGTAAAAATCTTATCCACTATTAAATTGTTCTGAAGTGTTTCTTGAACGTCATAAAAGGGTTTTTGCATAGGAAAGCTTATTCATGCACACTGAGAGTATGACCAAAGGTCGTGTGTTTTTTCCCCCCCCCCCCTTCTGTTTTGATGCATGCTGGGTATTTTTAGTTTGAAAATCCCAACGCTGAGTATATCCCACATGTACTCCCCTTTAGCGTATACCCTTTGCACACAGCTATTACACCAGTTTACAACCACAAGTCCAATACATGGGGATGAGTAGTTTGTGTTCAGTTTCTCATGCCCTTGTGTAGGAGAGGTGTTCGGTTTGAGATGGGTCACTGTACTTCCAAAGGAATCGGGCTCACATATTTTTGTTACTTCATCCACTTTGTTGCAGGCCATGCCCGTTGTGCCGACATCCCTAGCCCTGTCACCTGTCTTCCCTTGGATTTATCAATATCGTCTGTGTCTCTTCCCCCCAGTGGTGTGCACGTAATGTGGGGGGAGGTACCCTAACTCATGCCACAAAATGTACTGTAAAACTGAACCAAACACTTACCTAAATTCTTGAAGAATCCAAAAATGACAAGGATCCAGACCATAAGCCCCAAAGTAACTAAATTATACATTTATTGATTGCAGTTTGGTAACCAGGTAAGCTCGCTGAGACTAGTGTCCCTTTTTCATGAGTAACCCAGGATAAGTTGCATATTATACATGGAATTCACAAGATAGAACATCGGATGCAGGAGGACAGTAGCAATGGCATAAACAATGGTTTGTATAGCAGTGTTCACTCTGGAGAAGAATTAACAGTTTGTACATACAGTTCAGTAGGACAAATACAGGACCAAATGTGAACAGAATTTGGTGTGCAGTGTTCAACAGGAAATAAAGTATTTGAAATTTGTATCCAGGAAATGTGGGGTAGAGATTTCTCACTTACGACTTGCTGTACAGGCATCAAATTTGAAAGGAATGCAGTTAGTAAAACCCCAGATATATGGCACTTAAACCAACAATTCTCCAACATAATGATGTTGGTGGTGTGTTAATGTTTTTGTGCGAGAACTAAGACTTTAGGAGATCATTGAATGAGAGAGCTGGCCAAGGGGTTTAATTGCTGTGCGAATGATAACATACAATATCTCTCTCTGGCTTGATCCTGTAGCTGAATAAAATCAGTCTGTGATTGGATGTCTGGCTCAGACGTGACTTAGCAAAGCTGTGCAGTAGGCAGATATTGGTCGTGCCCTGAAGCTCCCTGTTGCAGACGCTGTGTAAAGTTTGGGCATCTAATAGATGGTAGGTTTAACATGAGAACCTAGATGTTAGACACAGTAAAGCAGTGCTTGGTGCTACTGATAAACAGCAGCCATTTGGCTAACCCCACCTCTTTATTTTTTAGCCACCATACCTTTTTAAGCCATTATTTAAATGCTAGTTTTGTGCTACATATTGTTTATAAAACAGTAATGTTAAGCAACCGCACCAATTTTAAGTTTATTTCTTAAAGAGCAGGTGACATATTTGGGGCAGGCAACTCATAATAAGGAATTGCATGCCCACGGAGCTAACCTAGACCAAAATCTAATTTTTGTAGCGTAGTAATCGGAAGGGGACTTGCATTTAATAGTTTGGCTCGTGACCTCGGAGTAGGAGGTGACCTGCTACAGAGTGCTGCAGACCTGCCCCTAAAAACAGCACTTTGATGATGTACTTAGGAAATGGGGCTGCAGGTGTTCTATTTATATCTATTTAGATATAGATATAGATATGAGAGAGAGAGAGATTACATACACACATTGAGATCGGGGGAGGGGGATGCCTAAATATACATATAGTACCTTTGTCTGCAGTTTTACGTGTGTGTGTGTGTGTGTAAAAAAAAAAAAAAAAAAAAAATTGGTAAAACTGCAATCAAAGGTACTGTGATGTATATTTAGATGTTACCCTTACCCGGTGTCAGAGTTCTATATACAGCACAACTACAGTCCCATTCCTTACTGTATGTCCAAGTGCTATGTTTAGGGGTGGCGCTGCAGCACTTGGCAGCAGCTTGGCTCGTACTCGGAAGTTATAAATCGAGCTTTTGAATAAGTCTGTTTTAATTACTACACTAAAAAATTTAACTGTGGCCTAGACTAGCTCCTCGGGCAGGCAACTCCTTCATAAGAGTTGCCTGCTTGAGACTGAATATGGTGTCGGCTGCCCTTTAACTTGTCATTTTGCAAATTTAAATCCAGCAGCTAGTGCCCTCCCTGTGTCCCTAGCACAAAATAAACTTGCCTGTTGTATCTGTCGATTTTTGAATTATGACAGCTGAGTTGATTTGTGTGGGCTCAGATCTGCTGTGTGGCCACCCACCTGACTACAGGTTGGGGTGCTTCTTGGTTTGTGGCTGGTCTGGTCAGTTACTCTGCTGGACTCTAATCTGCTTTGTGGCCACCCACGCAACTGATTACACTTTTGATAAAGCCAAATCAGATTATAAACTAAATCCAGCTGTCCAGTCCGTAAACATAAAATCTTTCTTATTGATTTTTCGCACAGGTTTTTTTTGTTTGTTTTGACTCACAAACTGGTGACTGGCTAGAATCTGAGGTGCTGGCCGCATGCATTTATTATTTCTGAGGCAGACAGAGTAGACTGAGCTGCAGTACCAAAGCACTGGAAAAGGTGTGATATAGCAGCCAGTCGCAGGGTTAGCACAGGTTCTCTGACATGATGCCTCAATGTTTGCTGCTGCCTACGAAACAGAAATGTCCAATTCTGGGCTCAAGGAGGCACTGTCCATTATTTAGTCCCTTATTGACTCAACTGTTCCAGTCTGTATGCTGCTGTATAAAAACATAACTGTACTCCAAGTGGGGCACAGGGACCGTGTAAGTCTGGACTCTGACAAGCAGCAGTTATCTGAAGGGCCCACTGGAATCATAGGGTTCCTAATACGGGCCTGCTGTACATGCCAGTGAATCCAGCTGCCACTAAACCTCCCTCATGAACTTTCTGCTGAATGAGGAAACCAGTGCAGCAGCACATACACACTGTCTCTCTCTACATGCAAATACTGTATTGATATACTTTGCTATGTATAGTCTGTGTCCAAACCAAGTTCAAGTCCCTCCACTGCTCTGGGAGCTGTAAACTGGTTTACTCAAGTGTGACCTCCAAATTACTGCATTTATGCAGTTGTGCTGGGGGGCAGGGCAGTGTAACAAATACAATCTGTGTCGCATAGTTCTTTTTACAACAGAGTGAAAGGACTATGATGGTGTTGATAAACTGAACAATGGCAGATAATGGCACTTTTTGCAGAGTTGTATATAATTTTCATATGTTAACCAGGAAAGAAACATAGAATTTGACGGCAGATAAAGACCGCTTGGCCCACCTAGTCTGCCCATTTCCCTACCTAACGAATAAGCTGCAGATCCTAGTTAACCAACAGCCTACTTCCTCCTACCCCCCACTAGAATTGCCTTATGTCTGTCCCATGCGTTCTTGAATTCCCCCACTGTTTTTGACTCTACGACCTCCTCAGGAAGACTGTTCCATATATCTGCAACCCTCTCTGTGAAGAAATACTTCCTCACATTACCTCTGAGCCGTCCCTCCCCCTCTGTCTTCAAATTGTCCTCTTGTTTTTGCACATCTTTTTCTGAAAGATGCTACCCTCTTGAACTTTGTTGATTCCCTTGAGGTATTTGAAAGTTTCTATCATGTCCCCCCTTTTCCCTCGAGGCTATACATCTTTAGTCTTTCTTTATATGTCTTCTGATGCAGACCCTGCATCATTTTGGTTGCCCTCCTCTAGACAGCCTCCACCCTGTCTGTCTTTGCAGAGATGGGGTCTCCAGAACTGTACACAGTACTCCAGATGTGGTCTTAACAACTGTCTGTACAGAGGGCCAACAACTTCCTGTTTTCTACTGGTGATGCCTCTCCCTATGCATTCCAGTATCCCCCAGCCCTCCTTACTGCCTTCTCACATTGCTGGCCCACTTGTTAGGTCATCTGATATGACAAGCCCAGGTCCCTTTCCATTTTTTTTTTTTTTTTTGTCAGTATCCTTCCCCCATTGTGTACTCTTCCCCTGGGTTTTTGTTTCCCAGGTGCATTACTTTGCACTTTTTTGCATTGAATCTAAGCTGCCATACATTTGACCATTCCTCCAACCTTGCCAAGTCCCTTTTCATCCTTTCCACCCCACCTTGTGTATCAACCCTGTTGCAGATCTTTGTGTCATCTGCAAAGAGATATACTTTCCCTTCCAGTCCCTCTGCAATGTCACTTATAAAGACATTAAAAAGGACCGGCCCCAGTACTGAACCCTGCAGTACCCCACTAGTAACCCTCCTTTCTTCAATGGACTCCATTTACTATTACCCGCTGTGTCCTGTTGTCCAACCAGTGTTTTACCCAGGCTACCATCCTAGGACCCACTTCCAGGCTGGCTAATTTGTCAATCTTTTACGCGGGACTGTGTCAGATGCCTTGCTAAAGTCTAGGTAGGCCATGTCCACAGCCCCTCCCTGGTCTACTGCTTTGGTCACCCAGTAAAAGAAATCAATTTGATTTTGACACAACGTTCCCGCTGTGAATCCATGCTGCCTTGGCTCCTGTGCCCCACTGGCCTCTAGGTACTCAACAGTTCTTTCCTTCAGAAGTGATTCCATCATTTTCCCTACCAGTGAGGTCAAACTGACAGGTCTGTAGTTTCCTGCCTCTATCTTGCTCCCACTTTTGTGAAGGGGAGTCACATCCGCCCTCCTCCAGTCCTCAGGTAAAGCACCATCCTCCCATGATTTATTAAAAAGGGTAGTCAGTGGTGTTACTAGTTCTTTTAAAATTCTGGGGTGAATTCCCATCAGGCCCCATTACTTTACCACCTTCAGTTTTAAGAGTTCTTTCAGAACCCTTTCTTCTGTGAAAGGACTAATATCAACCCCCCTATCCAGAGTGCTTCTATTGACTGGATTAGGTATTTCCCCTCTGCTTTTCCATTGTGAATAAAGGTACAGTCAGCTGTGATACCAGGTCACTAGGTGTGTCCTGGGCAGTGGCTTACATAAGGAATAATCCGTGGTCAGGTTTGTGGCAATACTGTAGTAACTGAATGCCCTTAATGGGTTGAGGTACATGACACAGCTAGACTGGATTATTACACTTAACTTTTGAAAAATGGTCAGACATGTTATAAATGGATGTTTAAGTGACTGGGAATGTCAGCCATGACACCAGGGGAATTCCTGTACTCCTCTTCAGTAAGTGGCATGGGATCATTAACTTCCATCTGGGCAGTGACCAGAGATGGGTATTGGGGACCTCAGTTTAATGTCTCATCTGAAAGACAAAGAAACCATGGATGCCGGTGGTCTCCTTGCACACCATGCCACAAGAAGGGAAGAAAGAACTCTGCAACAGGGTGTTTGTGCTTCTACAACTGCTTGCATACAGAGAGGATGCAGCCCCACATCCTGCACCACTGGCACACAACAATAATTCCCAACACTGCCTGTCATTGGGACAGACTTCACTAATTGCAAAATGTGGTTAGGCTGTTTTTTCAGTTCTTGTCTTGCTCATGGTACAGCACACTGCATGAGAAGCTGTTTACTTCTGGCTCTCACTCCCCTGAAATACTATAAGCTGTGCAAGGGTTCCAGCGAATCCTTATCTATTCCCAGTACCAGCTTGGATAGGTGACAGTAGAAGAGTTTTGATGACATGAAGTATTGGATCCTCGGTTAAATGTTGTTTGCAGTGTATGACACAGCAATGATTGGTGGCCATCTCTTTATTTCTTCTGATTCTCGAGCTTGCATTTAAAGCCTCATTCTTCTTCCCAAGCCGCTGTGACTAAGGTCTGTGTCGACATGTTTAAGAGAGGAATTCAGTGCCCAATACTGCAGCCTGGCTGTTAAACACAAACTGACATGGCAATGTTCAAGGGCGCAGGAACCAATATGACTGGTACGCTGTAGCATACAGTTCACTGCCATTGAGGCAACAACCATGTTGCTCAGACACTACCAGAAAAATGTCAAACTTCTAAATGCCATCACCAACCCACTGAGACTCTGCATTGAAATCTAACTGTTAACTTGCAAGGCAGACTGGCAGACCTGGGGTATCCATTCCAACTTCCTACACTCCTAGCAACATCACGGATCTTACTGTCGTCAAGTTATAGTGTGTGGTACTGTACTACAAAGTTAAATAGAGTTGACCTGACTAGACTCCCCCTTGCAACCCAATTTGACAGTGCCTGCGTCTCACCCCGTCTACAGTGGAGCCTATAGGAGAGATGCTGCACCTATAGAGATGGCAGTTTCTCTTCCGTCTTACCCTACACCTGTCCAATTAATATCTTTTAAAATTTAATGAACACTGAACTAAAAGGAAAGAAGCCGCAGTAAGAATCTTTCCAATTATGCTAAACTTGCTGCTTGTAGTATGAACAAAAATTTAGAGGTCTACCCTTCAGGCTCAAGGTTGCTTTACTGTATTCTAACTGAAGTTTCATCTGAGCACCTAAGACTTAACTCATGCGCCTTACCTTTATTCAGTAGTTTTCAGTGATACCAGTTGCTGGAGGGCTATATTTGAAGATTGTAAATTATTGCTTTTCAGTTAACTTTTTAAATTTCTATGAAAGCTGGACCCTGTGTGCCCACATATTTGAAAGGGGGAGAGGTGACCGCTGCTAGAACCATCCTCTTGTACAGCCAGTTCACTTCTTTGGGCCTGGGTCTGCAGCATGCAGGAAGGCTGGGAGCTGCTATGAACTAATGCTGAAGGCATGGTAGGAGTACTTGGGGAGGCGTATCAGTGTGATGTAAGGAGTCTGAGCAACAGGATACTGGTGCAGGCCAATCATCATTTAGGAGTTAGTAAACCAGTCGAAGGGTACTGTTATCAGTACAGTGGGGATGCTGGATCGCCAGCCAATCAAGTGAGAAGGAAAGCAGCAGGAAACAAAGAAGTGTACCCCTTGTCTCTGGCCACAAATTTCAGACTTCAGATCTGCCCTCTACATTCCTGAAGGATTGAAGGACCAGCTACAAATGTCACCACTCCATGAGAGATAGAGAAGATGGAGCATGGACAGAAACAAAGAAGGGTACCCCTTGTCTCTAGCCATAATTTTCTGACTTCAGGTCTGTCCTGTACATTCCTCTAAGGATTGAAGGACCAGCTGCAACTTGCCCTACCACTAGTTGAGAGAGAGAGATTGAGCACGGACGAATTTGGAAGATCAGTAGGAAACAGCCACACAAATGACCAACTAGAGAGCATCACCCACTGTAGTGTAGGTGGTCACCTTATGTCTCAGGCTGCTGTCCTTTGTATTAAGGCATTTTTGTACTGTTTCCAGTTATTAAATTATGTTAGGGTTCTTAGTCCCATAGAGGTTGACAGCAGAACAGCACCATCTGGCCTGCTGAGTCTGCCCAGTTTCCCTGCCTGCATTACCCTTACTGTCCCTGCTCTTCCTGCAGTTACCCCTCTTGCCTTTTTCTAAAATTCCCTTATGCCTATCCTATGCATTCTTAAACCCTCAACTGTCTTTGCTCCCACCACCTCCAGGAGGCTATTCCAAACATCCACCACCCTCTAAGAACTTCCTCACATTTTCCCTAAGCCCCCCCCCCCAGCCTCATTGAATGCCCCCTTGTCCTCGAGCATCTTTTACAATGGAAGGTGCTCCTCTCCTGCACTTTTATACTTGAGAGATATTTTAGTCTCTTATCATGTCGCCCCTCTCCTCAGGCCCTGCACTATTTTGGTTGCCCTCCTCTGAACCACCTCCACCCTATGTCCTTCCTAAGGTGGGGCTTCCAGAACTAGACACAGTACTCCAGGTGAGATCTCACCAATGATTTACACAGTGGTATAATAACCTCCCTCTTCCTACTAGTGATGCCCTTGCCTATGCAGCCAAGCATCCTGTTTGCCTTACCCGCCTTGTCGCACTGCCTAGTCACCTTCAGGGCACTGGATATGACCACCCCCAGGTCCCTTCCTTGTCGTGTTACTGTGAGCTCTTCCCCATCCAGCTGGTAAGTGTCCATCGGGTTCCTGTGACCCAAGTACATGATTCTGCACCTTTTTTGCATCGAAACTCAGTGGTACTTGTGTTACATTTTTATTTCTTTTCAGTTTTGCTTTGGGGCTCAATTGTAATAAAAGATCACTTGGTGAAATGGGGAAAGAATTAGAAAGGTCTGTGCTTTTTATTTATTTGTGGAGTCAGTTGAGAGCATTGTGTCTTAGGTTTACTGAATTTGCTGCTGCCATTGTTTATTGTACTGTACCACTCAACCTTTGACAGTGGACAGCTCTCTGAACTTATACCTGGGGGACCATTGTCTCCTAATCTAGTGGTCAATTATCCTTGGCCCTGACTGGCACCATCAGTTCATGAGTAAATGCTTGGAAAAGCGTATGGTCATTTGCATAAGTAGATGTAGGGCTACTGACTAGAAAGGCTCACAGTTTATACAGTTTCATGTTGAAGGCATGACAGCACTCCGACTGTAATGTCCATTGCATAATAGAAACAGCAAGCCAGGTCCCCTCTTCTGCTGCTAAGCCAGTCGTCATCACTGCAGTGTAAAATTAACCATTGTTGGTTGATTGCATGTGCATAGCTGCTGGTTTAAGGCATGTGTGAGGTCATAGATTTAAGCCAGAAGGGTCTGTTAAAAGAAAACTAAAGTCAACATTTACAAAATAAATATGTTGTGCAGCATGTTTTGATTTGTAGGTGTACTCCAGGTAAGTCCTTCCTTTTAGTGTTCCCCCACCCCACCTTGCTTGTTTTATTGCCCTGGGAATCTCCCTGTTAGCATTTGGTATGGGTCTTGCTCCCACAGTGATTCCTGTCCCATATGTCCAGGAGAGACTAATATCTGCTGTTAGTAAGTAAAGCTTTATTTATAAAGTGCCCATCCCCTAGAGGCTCTAGGCGCTGTATAACAATACAGCAATCTAAAATATAAGCAAGAGCAGATTATGAAATGTAAAAAAGTTCTGTGCAACGCTGCCTTGAAAAGAATAATCTTCATAGCCCTGTTTTATAGAATACCGTAAGTCATTTTTACAGATGCGTGGCAACAGAAAATTGTCACTTTCAAAGTGTATTGATAACAGGCTGCTCTATTATGGTACAGTATCACAGCATTATGATTCCATCACTGCATTCTCCACCTCGAATTCTAAGAAGTCACAACATTCTATGGGAGGCAGCATGATGTCGTATTAGTCACAGAGGAGTTTCCCACCTGCTGAAGAGACATACTGAACCCCTTGGAATACAGAAAATTAAAGCTATTTCTATCAGATGACTACAACTTAATGTCTTTTTGTAAGGCACAGTGACAGTACAAGTAATTAGATACTGGTGACCAAAATGGCATCAGCATTACAGTGCAGTGGGTCTGAGAGATCAGGGATGGGCAACATGGAAAGAAGGTGCCAAAGCACAACCCAGTGGATATTACCACACGTGATTTTGTTAAATAAAACCTGTACCATCACTGGGTGATGGCGGTACAATTAAAGCCACTTCTGTTGCCCACTATATGATCTTTCAGTGCGTGCTCAAAACTGAGAAATACTGTTTAGTTTTCCCAAACTGCGCTTTTAGCAGTGCAGATGTTGAATGTTTACCAGCTATCTTGGTTTGTAAATCCAGAGAATGTCTCAGAAAGTATGCTTTGTGTGTGGATTGTCACACGATAAGTATTGTCTAGATTTATATATGTAGTAGTTCTGGTGATGGCTTAAGGGATCACGAATGGTGAGTGAGTGGCATCTCTCCTTATCCTATTACAAGAATGCTGTGGGCAGGTACGGTACAAGCTGGGACACCACTGACCTAACAGTGCATTGTGACTGGATAAGCAGGATGCAAAACTGACATCTGGGCTTTGGAGATCAGATAACTTAAGCAATGATAGGCCAGAACATTAATCCACACTTGCTGTAGACCTGGTGCCTTCTTTTCTTAGAAATACAGTAATAGTGTTGAACAATACAATTAATGGTACTTACTATATACTAACATACTAATTGCCAGTAGATTAGGCCTTACGGTCTATCGAGTCTGCTCGAACCTCAGATCCCTAGTTGGGTGCCGAGGCGCCCCCCCCCCCCCTTGTGTTCCAGAAACCCCTATCATCCATCCCCACCCCTTGGGCCAGGCCATCATCTGATACATCCACTTTCTGTGTCTGTCCCATCCTCTGGAAGCCCTCCACTGTGGATCTCTGAGCCAGCTCGCCAGGCAGTGCATTCCAATGGTCCACCACCCTCTCAGTGAAAAACCTCCTCCTCTCCCCCCCCAACACTTCCACCTTCAAACCATGCCCTCTGGTGATACCTCCCTGCTTTAGTCTAAAGATCCCCTCCATGTTTACCATATTTATTCCCTTGAGGTACTTGAAGACCTCAATCATGTCCCCGTCTCTCCTCTCCTCCAGTGAAAACAGGCAGAGCTCCTCAAGTCTGTCCTCACACGTCAAATCCCCTAGTCCTCATATCATCTTAGTTGCCCTCCTCTGCCCTCTCCAGGAGCTATGTCCCTCTTCAGTGTGGTCTCCAGTACTGTACACAGTACTGAAGGTGTGGTCTAGCCAGTCCATTGTACAGTGGCAGAATCACTTCCTGCTCCTAGAGGTGATCCCTCTTACGATGCATCCCAACATCCTGTTTGCCTTGCTAGCCGCTCTCCTACACTGCTCAGAGTTATTCATACATGCATCCACCATGACCCCTAGGTCTTTTTCCCCTATTGAGGTCTCTAGCGCCTCCCCTCCCAGGGTTTCCCCGCCCAAGATGCAACACCTTGCACTTGGTGATACTGAAAATTTAATTTCCATCTGTGAGCCCAGCTTTCCAGGGTATCCGGGTCCCCTTGCAGGGCCAACCTCCCCTCCTCCCCCATCTTGGAGTCATCAGCGAAGAGACTCATTTCACACCCTATACCTTCCCTGATGTCCGATATGTATGCATTAAACAGGATCGGACCCCACTACCGACCTCTCTAAGATTCGAGAACTCCCCACCGACCACTGCTCTCTGGGTGAGTCCAGCTAGCCAGTTTTCAATCCATTTGACCATCAAAGGGCCTACTCCCAACCCCATCAGTTTCTCCACCAGACCATTGTGGGGGACGGAGTCAAATGCCTTGCTGAAGTCCAAGAATAATACATCCACATGCTTTCCCCTGTCCAGTTCTGATGTTACCCATTCGTAGAACTCCACAAGATTGGTTTGACATGATCTACCTGGCACAAACCCATGTTGCCGACTATCCAGACCTCCCACCTCCTCCAAGTACACCCCCAATCGTTCCTTTAGTATACGCTCCATTAATTTTCCCACCACTGAGGTCAAACTGGTGGGTCTATAATTACTTGGTACTTCCCTCGACCCGGCTTTATGGATTGGTACATGTGCCTCTCGCCAATCCCTAGGTACCCTCCCTGTCTCAAACGACCTGTTGAAGAGCTCTGCCAGGGGTGCAGCCAGTATGTCCGCCAATTCCCATAGTACTCTCGGATGAATGCCATCCAGCCCAGGAGATTTGTCTTTCTTTAGGGCTAACCACACCTTTTCGGTGGAGATAGCATCATCCGTCCCCTCCACCTTACAAGCCTTTTTATCCTTATCCTGATGTGACACCCCTGGGGTACCTCTCCTTCCCTCTTGTTCCATTTCTGTTGCTCCCCTAATCCCACTCACTGCCACTTCGATCCCCATCGTGCTTTGCTTTGTAGATATCCCATCCCCCTCCCTAGTGAACACAGAGGCAAAGTACTCGTTTAATACCTCTGCCTGGTCCCTCGCCTCTTCCACCCACCCTCCTTCTGATCTCATTCTGCTGAGATGGCCCTTAGTTTTTCTCTGCTCCCCAATGTACCGGAAGAATCCCTTTTCCACTCCATGCATCTCCTCTAACAGCCTCTGCTCTTTACTGGACTTTGCCCCCCCCCCCCCCCCCCCACCATCTGGGTGACTTTTCTAGATGCAAGATAGTACATTTCCTTATCCCTATCCCCTCTTGTTGTTTTCTACTTTTTGTAGGCTGCCTTTTCTCTGACTGCTACCTGAACCACCATCATGGTTTATGTGACCTTGCTCCCTTACGTTTCACCTTAGTGCAGGTCCTGACTGCCTCATGAAGTCCCTGTCTTATGACCTCCCATCTCTTTTCCACATTTGTCATTGATGTAATCCCCTTCAAGTGATCCCTGAGAATATTTCCCATGCCCACAAAGTCTGCCCTGCTGAAGTCCACTGCCAGTGTCCTAGAGCTCACTCCCCCTCCCCCATGCTTATTTGAAACCAGACAGTATTGTGGTCGCTCCCAGTCAGGGGATCCTCTACAACCAGGTCCCTTACCAGATCCCCATCTGCCAGAACCATGTCCAGGACATGCCACTCCCTTGTGGGCTCCATCACATGCTGTGTTAAGAACACATCCTGGAAGCCATCCAGCAGCCTCTGCTCCTTGGCCACCTTAGAGGACATGGTTCCCCAGTTTGTACCTGGCATATTAAGGTCCCCCATCAACACCACTCCTTCCTGTTTTGGTCCACACTGGGCAATGATGTTGTCCAGCAAACCATCCTCCAGCACATTACCCATCCTGGGGGGCCTATATACTACACCCAGCTTGACCTTACCTCTTGCTGGGGTTCATAAGGTGACCCATAAGGCCTCCACGTTTCCCTCTGCCTCTTCTACCCTAGCAATTTCTATGTCATCTCTAATGAACATAGCCACTCCACCCCCTCTGCCCTCCTTTCTATCCTTCCTAAGCATAGTGTACCCCCACACGTTTAGGTCCCAGTCATGGTTTTTGTTGGCCCTCGTTTCCGTGACCGCCGCTACATCCACCCTCCCATATATGCACAGATGTCTGGATATTTTCTGCTATGTTAACACTGTGCGACTGTAAATGTTCTGAAAGGCAGATATCGTACAAACTTCTCTCTTAGCCTTTTAGTACTAAAAGGGCACTGGTCACTAAAACATGGATTTAAAGGGTCATGATATTTTAACACTTTCCTAATTTTCCAAGAAAGGGCAAAGGTTAACAGATAACAATGGTATTATTTAGAGACAAGGATTTTTTTTTTTTTTTATGAAGCAAGTTTAATGTTGGAACTTTTTCAAAAGTCTATAAATGGCTCCAGTGATTACATGCCTCAGCCTCTTGACACTGATATTCTGGATACAGACGCTCAAAATGCAGAAAAATTGTGGACTCTGGCCCTCAACAGTAAGTGGGAAAATATCAACAATTGGAAGACTCTGCCTATGGTTCGATGTACAAGCAGCCAGCCACTCCCACTTCCTGAGCTATATAAGCTGTTCCCCTTAGCCGCCTTCTGAAGCACTTTTCCTTTGCCCCATCATCCTCCCCTCCCCTCCTCCTCCAGCAGCAGCGCCTCTCTCTCCTGGGGCCTTCTTCCTAATGTACCTTTAGCCAAGGGAAGTGTCCTGTGGCACCTGTAGGGGTGTAACCCTCTAGAGGGTTCCTTGCCTTGATACCCCTACAGGGTGGTAATTCCTATGGGATATAGAGTGCGAACAACCAAAACCTAAGTACACAGTTGCACAAGCATAACACTTACTGGCTGCGTAGGCCATTGAACTAATGTATGTGCACAAAGTACTTTTTATTTTTATGTAAGAGGAACTACAGAACAATGCAGTATGTACCCCATGTGTAATGTCGAGACATGGACTAGAACACCAGTGGTTATTGGGGAACATCTAATATTATACTTTGACTTGTACATCCCCTCTCCAGTTATGTAAAATGGGACAGTATGAACCAGATGAGGGGCAACATTCTCTTCATGATGGCCCTGAAAGAACTGGGAGAATTCATTTACAACTGTCCACTTGACAGAAGTGTCATTCACTGTACATGGACTCACAGTTTGTCCAACCCTTGGGTCTTTGTGTCATGGTAAGAAACAAAGTCACTTCAAAAAGGGTACTTTAGTAGCTCAAGTCTCTTTCAAAACTACTTGCACGATTGGGATCACAGGAAGCCGGCAATAATGACAGTAGCTTCCAGATGGGGCATTGCCAGTCACAATACCTGTACCACAAGCAATGGCACAAGGTATTTCAAAACCACTTGAACTATTGGGACTGCAGGAAGCCAGCGATAATGACATAGTGGCTTCCAGATGGGGAACTGCCAGTCACAATACCTGTACCACAAGCAATGGCACAAGACGTGGATTACAGTGGCTGTGAGGGTATATGGTAGAGAACCCCAGATAGCCAGTTGAACAGTACCCTAGAACCACAGCATCCATAGTGACAGCCCCGGTGCATGGGCTGTTAGACCAGTTCCGGGCTGGACTAAACCCAGGCGAGCCCTGCACCTGTTGCAGCTGTTTCAGAATCCCACATATGGGGATACTGCAGCACCGCTACTGCGCATCCACCAGGTGCAGCCCAGTATTCTGTGCATAAGCAAACACAAGCCTGAGCACAGGTGGACCTCCATGTTGTGAATGCTGTGTCTTAAAAATCGGGAATGGTGCACGGTGTGGCTCAAGATGCCCCTTGTGCCATTCCTTGTTGGCACAAGCACCATGTGCCATTCCAGAGCATTTGAAAATCATGCCCAGAATGTTACTCCAGGTGCAGGCCTTTCTATAATACAGTATACTGTAAGGCTGTAAACTCCAACCCATGCAATTGTTATTAAACCCCTACAATGAATAATTTAAAAACAGACCGAAGATCTTTTTAATAATGGATATATTTCAAGAGTTATTTGGTGACATCCAGTGACTTTCCAACAAGACACCTTACAGGTATAAATAACGATGACCAACAGAGGGCCTTAAAGACAAAGTGGTGATAAAAATTGTAACCAAACTGCATATTTCACCAGCTGACAGTAACCTGAATGTTCGAGTCTGATATTGTTTCACAATCTGTTGCATAAATTCTGGGGGCACGAAACTTGTGGCAGGAACTCATTCAAAAGTGGTGATAATTTACTGAGTTTAAGTGATTTGTTTCAAAACATTTAAACATTAATTTTGAATGCTTCAGTTATTTTGAAGACAACCGACATACCGACAAGAACATTTTAACATAGTTAACACAGCACTCTTTCCTTAGAGAAGCAAACTTGTGTCCTTTTATAACCAGCACTCTTGACAAAGACCTGTCAGAAAGGACTTCTAGTTAAGAGCTTTTCCAGTTTTCAGCAAGGCAGTCCCAGCTGACATCAGCAGAACTTGGTTACACACACTGAAGAGACAGTGGCCAAGAAGCAGTACAGGCCTTCAAAAAGGTAGGTAACATTTCTGCATACCAAGGGAATCACGGGGTCCTCTAAGCAGTTGTTGAGGAATCCCTTTAAATTGGTATATATTTGCAAAGCATACACAATAAGCTGTTCTACAGTACAATTAAATGTTTTCCTTGCCTTGTTTTAAAGGACTGTATTTTTTTTCTGGTTTATCTGGCTGTCCTTCTCACCGGACATTCTACAGGTAGCACCACTGGGAAGGCACCCTAGAATTCCCCACAGCTGTCAGAGCCTTGAATTAGCCACGAGAGAGTAAATCAGCCTCAGCCGATAGTGGAGCTATTGACAGCACCATTTTGTGGACTGCCAGTCCCTCTGCATCAGTGAGACTTAGTAGAGCTCACTCAAGTTATACAGTCTCACTAGGGCAGCCAGTCCAGTGATCAGCAAAACGGAGCTGTTCATAGCACCACTTAACTAAGGCCCTGTCCACACTACACCGCTCAGACCCCGTAACGGACAGAAAACAGTTACAGCCGGGGAGCGGTACAGTGTGTCCACACTGCAGCAGTGACTGGTACAGGAACCAGTACTGTCAGTCCACACCTCGGGAACTGGGCGACCATCACCACGGCGCCGTCACAATGCACTGCACTGCACTCGGGCCCTATGAGGACCGTTACCGCCGATCCGTTACCGAGGTGGGACCAGTTTCATAACGTTGCTGAAACCACCTCGTGGTTTCAACAACTTGTTCACCAGCATAACCTATAGCAATATTTACAGGTGTAAGCACAAACTGTTCTTGATGCTTGGTTTTGGGCACTCTGTAACGTTACAGAGGGGTAGTGTGGACAGGGCCTAAGGCTAGTTGACTCTTCCACACCCGATCCCAGACTCTTAAGGGCTGCAGGGATTCTGGGGTGCACCCCGAGTGACACTACAATGTTGGGCAGGAGGGACAGCTGGATAAAGGAAAGTACAGTACTTTATTTAAAACAAACAAAAAAAAAAAAACAGGCAAGAAAAAAGTAATTGTACTCTGACACAGCTAACCGGGGGCAGTCCAGCATTAAGGCAGGGCTTTACATAATGGATGTAGACCTTTACAACAGGCTCTACTTCCCTTGAATTGACATGCTCCCGACGTCACAGTCCTCTGCTTATGCCATCAGAAGATCTTGCCATCAAAATGACATGTCACAAGCAGAGGACTGTTACTTTTTAGGCAGGAAAAGCAAGAACAGACGAATACTAAGAGGCAAGGAGCCTCTTTTTCATGCAAGTGTCTTTAAAGAATGGAATGTCCTTAAATTTGTGTTTTTGGAATGTTGAGAGATCAGATTCCTGCTGCCAGCTATAACTGTTTGCAGGAAACTGGAAAATCACCAACACAACCATAAACTGTTGTAACAACCTATGTTTTTTAAGTCACAGAAGATGTGCTGCTACAGTCAACTATTAGAACATTACTTAAAGAGCTGCTACTGCATTGGGTAAACTTAAAAATACAGTAATCCAGATGCAATTCAACTTAGTTTTTAAAAATATGCTTTATTCATCATCCCATTTTCCTATTACTAGGGACATATGCAAAAACAAAAAAAAAAACAGGATCTGTGTCCGTTGGAATAAATCTGCTCCTGCTGCTTATTTCCCTGCCTGAGGTCATAATTTACAGAAAGAAACTGACCTCATAAGCAAATAACTGACTACAGAATTTGTGATTTCAAAAATGGTCCAGTGACGTCAGTAATTATGTAATAAAAAAAATGAGAGGCCATTAGCAACTCTGATTCCTTACCAAACAGTATTTATATCTCCCATACTGATTTATGCATTCATGGGAAAAGCATTTAGAGCATTTCAGAAATACTTAACAGGAAGTAAACTTCAACACAATGAAAAACCTGGCAGTCAAGAGTCCAACTTTGCAAAAAACACATTGATTTTGAAGGATCCCTCAAAGGTGCTGATGAGACCGAACACAAACTGCAAGATGCCAATAAAAACATTCATGATCCTGTGTTGCAGCGTTACAGGACTTGTTGAGATTATTAATCTTCGGCAAACAACATCTGCACGAGGTCTGCCTTCATACACTCCTCTTCTACTAGTTTCTGGGGCTGGAAGACAAGAAAGTTAATCGGGAGTTTACATATGGAAAGCGTGGTGGACATGAGGGGCACTATGACAATGCCCCACTGGTCTACTGGTTTTGCATACAGAGAAAAATCCAGTTACATTTAATTTTTCCACAGATCGTATTTGCTTTTAATAATGAAATAGAATGTCGCCTATTCACCTGCAGGGGCAACACGCAGCACTATGTGTTAGTCTGCAAACATTTTCTTCCATGAAACACATGGGGCCAGATATTCAAAGCTTTGCGCCTGGCACAAATCTGTAGCGCTGGGTTAGCGCCAGGCTGCAATACTCAAAAGCCCTATTAGCACCGGCACTGTATGGTAGCGCCGATGCTAAAAGATCATGGTATGCAGGGGTGGGGTTAGGGGGGCGTGGCATATTCAAACATACAGCACCACGCTACAGGCATTAGTGCAACCTGTAGTGCCGCGCTAAATACCGCCAAGAAAAGTTGGCGGTAATGCAGTGGTGGAGCCCCCATGAATCCTGACCCCGGTAGTTGCGCAAGTACTTATTGTCCCTGGTAGTCTAGTGGTTCCCCCCAGCATGATTCCTGACCCCAGCAACTGCTCAGCTAATTAGTTTCCTGGTAGTCTAGTGCCCCCAAGCATGATTCCTGACCACGGTAGCCACTAGAATAATTACGTTTCCATGGTGGTCTATGGTCCCCCCACCAACATGATCCCGACCCCACAGCACTGACATACGCCGGTGGTGTAGTGGTCCCCCACCCAGCAGTAATGCTACTATTGTTACTCCGACGACACCTTCACGAAATGGAGCCGGCACCGGCTCAGCCCCCTCTCACCACCATGGCCAGCCGCTGACTGCGTATGTATGCATGAGCTGCCGCTGAAATGAATGAGTGTGCCTCGGGACGTTGTGGTGAGAGGAGGGCTGAGCTGGTCGATGGCTTTTCAGAGGAGTAGCTGGGGGACAACGGGAGTCACTGCCAGGTGGGGGACCACTACACCACCAGGTATTTCAGAGGCATGCATTGGGGGGGGGCAGGCTGGCCTGGCCCCCCTGTTAAATGCTAGACTCCCTAATGTATGTTAAGTCCTTTAAAGTGACAGCTGCAAGAATTGGCTATACAGTAGTATATTCTCTGACGGCTCAGCTGCAGGAATTGGCTGAAATCCTGTTGCAACTTGCAACCTCTTCTTCCGCCATCACGGCAGTCCCAACTACTCCAGAGTCCTGCCAGGCCACCAGTGCCACTTGGCCAGCCACCAGCCATGCCAGCAGTACCAGTAATGACTGCCTCCTTTGCCACTCTCCCTCCAGTTCAAAAGAGGTGTCCCGACTCTGGATTGGCAATCAGACAGCCGATCACCCACACAGTCCCACCCTAAGTTGCCTTAATCCCCTGATTCAGTCACTAACCGTCATTCACCCACTGTCAGCTCTCAGCTGTCACATCGTGCTGCTACTGATCCAAGACCAAGTCGACCATCGCCTTCCTTCCTGGCTGAGGCTGAACGGAGCCATGGGTATTGTGTCTTGCCATTGCCTGCCTAGTCTGCATGCCCTGTTACTGTCACTGGGTCGGGTGGGTCTGGGTCTGCGAACTGAAGTTTTTGCCACTGCTGCGACTTGTACTCTCTCTACCGATGGGCCCGGGGCCGGCGACAGCAGTCACGGCACAGATCAACAGATCTGCCGGCAGCGGGTGGTATCTTCAAAATTCCCCTACATTTGAACTAGTTGCTGGCAGCTTCTGTTTTGTCGTTGCAGCAGCCGCCCTGGTGCAGTGGTGGACGGACGGGGGGGGGTGGGAGGACCACTGGTCATATTCGGTTTGGGCTTTGGCTGGCCCGGTCGGATCAAGGAAGGAGGATGGCATAGAATTGGGAATCTGGCGACTGCAGCAGCAGACACACACTACACGGGGGAATAGGCTCAGCTGGCAGGCAGGGTCAGGGAGGGAAATTGGATTTGTTTTGGACTGCTGCTGTTTCTGCTTGCCTTCCCTTCACTTCTTCAGTCCAGTCCCACTCCCTAGGCTGAGACAGCAGACCAGGCTCGGACTGGAGGAGGATCTCCCATACCACTTGACTGTCCCTGAATTTCAGGGATGTCCCTGATGTTGCCTCCATATTTTCCTCTGTCCCTCATAAATGCTGTGTTTTTGTGGCTATTAAAATCACACAATAATGTCTAACATTAAAGTTACAGACTTCTTGTTCTTCTAAAAATGCATCCTATCACATATCCCCTTATTCTATTAGCATTCCGAGTGAATAGTACCACTTTTGAAGATGTGTCCCTGATTTGGGGTCTTTGTCCCTGACTGTTTTAAGCCCTGTTCCTCATTCAGGAGGCAAGGGGTAAAGAGGTACAGTATGTATGCACCAACTATGCCTGCCAGCACACAGTTCCTGCTGCTTCCAGCCTGTACTTCCATTCTGACCAAAAGGTGGAGCTGTGTGCTCCATGCAGCAGCACCGAGCAAACTGCATGGTAATATATGCTAAGCAGCACATAATGAGATGCAAATGTGCCTATTTGCCCACAGATTACCTAAGTACGCTCATTTGCATGGGAGCTTTGAATATAGCTCACATTTGCCCCAGGCTATTGTGTTAGCACTGTTCTATCGGGTTAGCCCCAGGCACACAACACTTCAGCACAGCACAGTTTTGCAGTGTGTGGCTTACATTGTTGTTTGCAGTAGATGTGAGACACCTCCGTGCAATCACACACAATAATGATCTCCACCTGCAACACTGGCTTGCTCCAGAGTCTAATGCTCTGCAGTTGCAGTGTGCAATTCCCTGTTGGTATATTCAATGCTGTCTTATTCCCAGGCTATTTTTGCACTGTACTCCTGGCCCAGTTTGCCCAGCTTCCTTTGCTTGCTATATTCAGCTGGTTTTGCACTGGGCTATTCCTTTTGAATATGGCTTGCTTTTTGCTCCGGGCTAAGTTTGCCTGCAGGGCAGTGCTAATTTAGCCCCGGGGCAAAGTTTTAAATATCTGGCCCATGGATGGGAGTTTTTTCCCTGTATCCCCTTTCCCTATATATGTAATTGTGAGCAAAACTACCTGTAACCATCTAAAATAAAAGATGGATAACTCTACTATACTCAGAAATAAACCCATTCAAGGGGCTAACCAGATCATAAACCCACTCACCAGCTTTATGATCAGGTTAGCCATTCGATGGGATTATTTCCTTGTATGCTACACACAGAAACACACACACGCACACACACACACTTTGCAAAAAAAAAAAAAACTATGTTAATGACCAGTTAAGATTCAGGTCACTGCCACAAAAGTGGGGAAATGTGACATTAAGATTTCCAAACCTAACTCTCCACCCCCATCCCCAAGCAGCAACAGAAAAAAAACATTCGGGTTTTGGGTCTCTGGAGTCTTGGCGAATCACTGAGGGGATCTTCCTTGGAAGTTGTCAGCTCTAATGCTCACCCCTTCCCCAGCCCCTAGCCTCTTGTCCGATGCACAAGGTAAAGCTCCACGCCAGTGCCTCGTACTGATACACTCTTCAAAGGCAGAGAAGTACGTCTTACCACAGGTTGCCAACACAATCTGTTGCTAAAACAGACTGCCCTTATTTATGAGGTGGGGTCATGACAAAACTATGCTGAAAATGTGGGGTAAAAATATTTAAAAACAACAAAGTTATGGGCATAGGTAGGGGGCAAGACCGGCACTACGCACAAACTTTCTTAATTATAATTCCTTTTAAAAATGTTGACCCCTTATGTTTTTCCCTTTTGCTGCTTGGGGGGCTGGGGTAGGGGGTGAAGGTTGAACACTCTAATGCCACATTTTTCCTGCTTTTGTGGTGTTAAGTTACCCTAACAGCTGCATCAACAAAGTTTTTGCAAATATATTTTATATATACTATATATATTTTCTTTGCAAAAACTGTGTTAATGCACCAGTTAAGGTAGCAATGCCACAAAAGTAGGGAAATGTGGCGTTAGGTTTCCCATACTAATGCTCCCCCAAAGACAGCAAAAGTGAAACATTAGGGTTTTGGAGTCTTGGCGAATCAGTGGTGGGATCTTCCTTGGGGGTTGTCAACCTTAATGCTCCCCCCATGGGCCCTGTGTGAAGAAAGGAGATCATGTGTGACACTGTTTGCTAATGGAATGGGGTGGGCATGATTGTGGACAACCCCCCAAGGAAGACCCCTTATTTGCCTGTAGGAGCGCAGGGCCCATCAGGCCTGTGATGAGAGGGACCTGGGAATAATTAAGACAAATTTAACCTCAGTAACCAGTCATCCCACGCTATCACATGTGTGACCAGAGCACTGTGGGCCATTAAAAGGCACAGGACAGCAAGAAAAAATCGTGATATTCCCTCTGTACACAACATATGTGCGGCCTCATCTTGATTACGCTTCCCGATTGGTGTCTGTATAAACGTGAAGACACTGATCAGATTAAACTTGTTCAAAGAAAAGCCACCAAAACAATTTGACTGCAATTTTTCATACAAATCAAGAATAAACCGCCTTCATTTAATGACATTAGAGCAATGTTGTCTAAGAGGGGACTAATCATGTTTCATATCATGCAAGATCTGTACCTCTTGATGGAATTAAGTATTATCTTTAAACAAATAACACAAGAGGACATACTGGGTTTCATACTGGGTTTTTAAGACATCCAGAAGGCGCGAGCCCATATAGGATGTCCCCACTATTTCAGTGGAGGAAACCGAGGTTACCAACTGTTATATATCTGTCCAAACTTGTTTTAAAAGCAAGGATGCTAGAGGCCTCTACTATTTCAGCTAGCAATCGATTTCATAGTCTGACTACTCTTGGTCCGAAGCTAAAATGTCTCAGCCTTGTTCTACAAAGTTCTTCAAGTATCTGAAACTTATGCCCCCTAAGGTTGTAGTGTGGTACCTTGAACCGAAGACCAAGATCGTTTTTTAATTTTTCTTGTCCAAGGCTTTTATGCAACAGAAGCAAGTCACCCCTAGCACGTCTGATGTCCATTGACCACAACTCAACCTATCTCAACCTTCAGTCTTTCTTCATATGATACGTCTTTGATCCCTTTTATAAGTTTAGTACAGGCCCGTTGTGGTTTTTCAATCATATTTATGTCTTTTCTCAAGTAAGAACTCCAGACTGAGAAGCACTAGTCCAAATCGTGCGTCAATCTATTTGATTTATACAATGGCAATATCACCTCTTCACTTCTTGATTGAAAACTTCTAATACAGTTGACCAAGTGCATGGCCCTATTTGTTACTACTTTACATTATGACGCCTTCTTTAAATCAGAACTAATATATACCCCTAAATCCTTTTCGCAAACTGACTCCTTAAGCTTTACCCCTTGTATGTAGTAGTCCTGCAAAGTGTTTTCCTTCCCTATATGAATTATGACACATTTGTCAAGATTAAACTTCATTTTATTTTTATTCGCCCACTCAGATATAAAAAGTAGATCTTGACCAAATTTTAACCCATCTTCGGAGGTATTAACAACCCCTCCTATCTTTAAATCATCTGCAAACTTGGTAATTTTATTCCCATCTGTCAGACATAGGTCAGTAATGAAAATGCCAAACAGCAGTGGTCCCAGCATGGACCCCTACGGTACACCACTCGCCACCCTCTCCCCATTTGACAGGAAGCCCTATAGCCTAACCAACTGGGTTCTATCCATCAGCCAATGTCTGAGCCACCCAATGATTCTACTTTCAATTCCCAAGTCTGCCAGTTTTTCAATCACCTACCGTGAGGAACCGTGTCAAAAGCACGGCTAAAGTCCAGCATAGCCATGTCCACATTGTTCCCTTGATCTAATAATTTTCCAACATGTTCATAGAAACTAATTAAGTTAGTCTCACATGATCGTTTCTTAACAAAACCGTGTTGGGTGTTGTCTAACAACTCTGTACTAGAGATATATTTTTCAATTTCCTCATATATTATACTGCAATAATTTTACAAATCACTGATGTCAAACTTATCGGATGGTAATTAGCTACCTCTGCTCTACTTCCCTTTTTGTACACTGGGACCACATATGCTGTTCTCCAGTCCCTTGGTACGTACCCTTCATCCAAGGACTTTTGCCCTATTATAGCAATAGCAGGTGCTACAACATCTACAAGCTCCTTGATAAATTTAGGGTGCACCCCATCCGGACCAGCTGACTTGTTTATATTAAGTTTAGATATTCTCTCAACTACTTTTTCTAAAGTAACTATATCTCTTTGTACCTCATTGTGTAATACTTCCTATTATCCATCTAACAAGTATCCTTGACAAACACCTTGCTAAATTCTTTACACATTTCCTCAGGTTCAGCAATTGTTACACCATCAATAAGAAGAGGTCCCACAGTGTTTTTATTCCCCCTTTTGTTTACATATGAAAAGAAACTCTTTGTATTATTTTTAGATGTTACAAGTTTATGTTCCAATTGTTGTTTTGCACTTCTAATTTCAAACTTAACTTTCTGTAATATCTTTCTATACCTAACCAGACTAATTACAGTTTTTGTCTGCTTCATTTGTCTAAATAATGTTTTTTCTTTTTACAAAGTTTAATAATTTTATTATTAATCCATGATGTTTTTTTTTTCCCCCTACTACAGTATTGTATACTTCCCTACTAGGTATATTTACCTGTCATATTATTTACTATGTTAACCCATGATTCCTCTGTAGATAGTGCATTCAACATTCTACTCCAATTTATTTCACTCATCTCGTTTCTTATCCCTTGGAAATTGCCCTTATTATACATAATGAGTCGTTTTCCCTTTGGTTGTTTTATTCATTTCATTGATTGTAAACATGACAGTTCCATCGTCACTTGAACCTACTGGGGGACCTATACTAATGTTTTCAATATCACTAAATATATATTAGTTAAGATGACATCCAAGGTGTCATCACCCCGAATTGGCCCATTTATGCATTGTTATATGCTAGCTGCAGTGAGTATTTCATTTATTCGTGAACCCAGTGAATTGTCTTGTTTATTGCTGCCCCACTCCACTTCTGGAATGTTCGAGTCCCCCATTAACAGTATGTTGGTGTCATCCGCCAAGGTATTAACCTTGTCCATGAAGCTTTCAGTATCCCCTACTGTAGTGCCAGGTGGTCTATAAAAAACTATTAGTTTGAATGTGTTTCCCTTCAAACCTGTAATATCTCCAGAAATTACTTCAATATTAACTACATCCTCATCTGTACAAATATTTTGATGTACAATTCCATCCCTGACATATATAGCTACTCCTCCTCCTTTCATAGATGTTCTATTTTTTTTTTATATAGTTGATACCCCGAGAGCTGTTGATTCCATTCTGTCCGAGTTCCACCATGTTTCTACTACACCTATTATCCCCTATATCATTACTCTCAAGAAAAACCTTTAACTCTGTCATTTTGTCTTTATTTAGACTTCTAGCGTTAATCATCAAGACATTTGTCTTGGCACCTGCCTTTTGGTTTTTCAGTGATGGTACTTGTGATGGTTTCTGAAATCCACTCGTCCCTCTTCTATTCAGTTTAAAATTCCATCAATCTCTTTTCATAGACTGTTCCCAAGAATTCTACTTCCCCTGAAACTCAGATGTAGACCATCTCTACAGTAAAGTTCTTTATTATTGTTACATGTGTCCCAATGTTTGATGAATGATAACCCATTCTTTTGCCCACTTATTCATCCATGCATTTGCTAATGCTATTTTTTTGGCTTTATAAGCAGACACTTTTGGTTCAGGTAAAATTTCAGAGATTAAGATTTCACTATTTTTCTCCTGAAGTTTCTGAACTAAATTCTTTTACATTGCTTTAAAATGTGCATAAAGATTTCCTTTCCATATCATTTATACCAATATGTACCACTGCTACTGGTTTAAGTCTGGCTCCAACAAACATGTTGTCCACTATTTTATTCAGATCCTTTATACCTGCTCCTGGAAAGCAACTCACCATCCGCTTCAATTAATGGGACAAACTTTTATAACAACCAAGAGGAAATACTACTTTCTGTCAATCAATCAATCAATTTATATACCGGAAAGTATGTACGCAGAAATGCCCGTTTTCACAAATGTCCAGTGTTGGAAAACAAAAACAGATAATAGAAACAAAGACAAAAGGTAATACAAAAGTATGTATTGTACATTGATTTTTTTGTTTTTTTACAATGGTAGTATTACAGTAATATACAATCATATTTACAATGGTATTAACAATGGGTGCAGTCAACAGGCAATAGGAGAAAATATAGTGTTAGTAGACAGAAAACCACGTAGGGTGAGGTGAATGGTGACATCAAGGGAACAGCAGAGCTAACTGGAAAGAGGGACAATTTGAAGCTGGAGTGCATACCTTAAAAAGCCAGGGACAGACAGGCCATGCATGGACCCAAGAGTTTAGAGCTGAGAGGTGGGGTGAAGTATACCACTGGATTTAGTGAGTGGGCCGAGGTGGGGGCCTACCAGGACAGCAGCAGGTGGACAATTCGAGGAGTTGCTTTTTGAGGACAGTGCTAAAAGAGTACACTAATCTTCAGGCCTGGATTTCTAGGAGCAGATTGTTGTACAGCTTAGGGCACCTGTAGTTGATAAAAGTTCTGGGCCTGTTTAGTCCTGTAAAAAGGGGTGTCTAAGACCAGACTGGAGGCACTCCTGGTCCACTGCACAGGGGCTGTGAATGGGTACAGGGAGTTAACACTAGGGGGGGAGAATACTGAGGGGCATCTTGTGGAGGAAGGAGAGCATCTTTAATTGAAACCTCCCTTCAAGAGTGGGCCAGCCAAGAGTGAAGTACAGAGTGCAGTGGTGTGTGTGCCAGGGGAGACCAGTGACGAAGCAAGCTATGCTGTTGTATGTGACTCTGAGTTTTGAGTACAGGAGGGAGGAAGTAGGAGGAGAGAAGAAGATGGACCCATAATCAATAAGAAGCAGGAGTAGAGAGCTGGATGCAGGGATCAGGAACTTTCTAATCTTGTATAGAAGACCAAGCCTAACATGTCCCTTTTTAATGAGGTTGCTAATGTGGAGATTGTAGGAGAGGTCGGGGTCAAGGTGAAGACCCAGGTATTTGAATTCAGATACTTGTTTGATTAGGTTATTGGAGTTGTCAAAGAGTTTAAGGCCGGAAACAAGGTCTTTCCTAGGGCCTGAGAAGTTCATGAACTTGGTCTTCCTGGAATCGAGGACCAAGCCTTTACTGGAGAACCAGGAATGCAGCCTCTTAAAATCAGACTGCAGACTTTACCCAGTGTGTGTGGTCAACCCATGGAACTTCTACTCCTAGACATAATTTCTAGTCAAATGCAGATGGAATTCAAACTGAAATTAGATAAAGTTTTATTAACTGGTCAAGCACTAAGTTATTAGTAGTTCTCGAAGCAACATGGGCATACCAGCTGTATTGCTCCTTTATCTCCTTAGTATGATCCTTAATAGATGCGTATACGTATTTTGCTGTGGAAGTGCAGGGCCCAGCGCTTCCATTTGTAGGACAACAGCAACCAAAATATCAGCACAGCCTTCTTATTAACCTACCTCATGTACCTGGTACTGAACATTTTTAAATCCCTGCCAAAATGTGATTCTTCACCACCAGAACGTCATTCCACGCCACAGGTGTGAAAAGACAGTTTGAGCAGGATTTGAAAAATGACAGCTGTCACATTCAGGAGGTGATGTAAAAAAATGTCTATGTTAAAAATTGGGGGTAAAAATATTTAAAATTACCAAAGTTATGAGAGAGTATAGCACAGTTTCAATGGATGTGCATAACTTTGCTGTTTTTACATAATTTGACCCCAAAATTTCAACATACCCACCTTATGACCCCACCTCATGAACAAGGGTGGTGACAATTTTCAAATCCTACACAAATGTGATTTCACCAGGTGACTGCAAAATTGCCTTTTGGGCCAGATTTGATAATTCCACTACCACTGCTCATGAGCAGGGGTCTCAAAATGGCTATGTTGAAAATTTGGTGTCAACATATGCAAAAATGGCAAAGTTATGCATCAGAGTTGAAAACCCCATTGAAATACATTAAACTACATTTACTTTCTCATACTGCAGTTGGCATTTCCAGCAGCAAGGCATGTCTTTCATCGGAGAGTGGATCTTCATCCTGGGATTTGTTCAGGTGAGTGTGTGTGTGTGGTGGGTGCTGAGTGGGAGGTTGGGGTGGGTGGGGTCAGATCGACAAGGGACCATTTTCTTTTTTACAGGTCAAAAAAAACATTGAGGAACTGTTTTCTTTATTTCAGAGAGGATGGTGGTTGGAGGTTGGGGGGTGCCACTTGACACCAGGGAAATAAAATAGCTCAACAGGTATAGTGATCAGAGGGTGGAGGGTGCAACAAGACACCAGGGAAATATTTCATCATCATGGGGATGGCAATCGGAGGGTGGGGGGGGTGCCACTAGACACCAAGGAAACATTAAATTTTAGGGGACCAGACATCGAAGGGCGTGGGTGACACCAGGGAAATACAAAATAATTACAGGGCCAGCAGTCAGAGGGTGGGGGAACCTAGAAATAAAAAATATCAACAGAGACAGTGATCGGTGGGTTGGGGGGGTGCCACTAGACACCAGGGAAAAATACAATAATGATGGGGACGGTGACTGGAGGGTAGGGGTTGCCACTAGACACCAGGGAAATATTTCATTATTACGGGGATGGTGACTGGAGGGTAGGGGCACCAGTAGACACCACAAACTTATAAAATAATTACAGGAACAGCGATCGGAGGGTGGGTGCTGCTTGACACCAGGGATAAATTTAAATAATTAGGGGGATGAGGATCAGAGGGTGGGGGGGTGCCACTAGACCCCAGGGAAATAGTAAACCATATGGGGATGGTGAATGGAGGGGTGGGAGGTTCCACTAGACACCAAGGAAAGATTAAACAATTCACAAAAATTTTCATATGAACACAAATATCATACGAAAATTTTCATTAAAAGGAAAATATTAAACAAAAATTCTCCTATGAATGAAAACAGCAATTTTCACATGAACAGAAATATACAAAAATTTTAATTTAACGAAAATATATGGATATTTATGTATGAATGAAAATATATGAAAGTGTGTATATTTTTGTTCTTATGAAAATTTCCATATGTTTTTGTTTTGACTTAGTATGAAAATTTTCATATAAACGAAGGTACCTTACAAAAATTTTCATTTGAATGAAAACATAAGAAAATGTTTGAATGAAAATCTGTGTATGATATTTTCATTCATACGACAATTTTTGTACTACGTCCAAAACGAAAAAAGTGGAAGCAAGTCATAAAAAAAAAAACAAACAAACAAAAACGCACACATACATTCCGGGGTCATTTTTCCAACAGTTAAGTGCAGAATCCACCTAACGGAGTCCCGATGAGCATGTCTTGGTCTCTATGAAAAATGTCATTTTTGTGAGTTTTGATCGATTGATTGATTTATTTATTTATAATAGAAACAGGATGGCGGCAAATGAAAAAGGAATTTTTCCTCACAAAAAACTATTGGGCCCATACGAAAAAGGATTTTTTTTTTGTTTCATACAGCTATCTTGAAGTTCTTGCTGGGCATGCTCAGAACCTGAAATTTTTTATTTTATAACTTTGGAACAGATTAATATTTTTTTCACCAAACCAGTGAAAGGCACATCTGTGGGCCAGACCCTTTCTACCATGAAAAGGTCAGACCAAAATTCCAAACCATCTGGGCACTAGGGGCTGACAAAAAAAAAAAAAACCAGAAGCAAAAATCCCGAAACACAGAAACACAGACTTTGACAGCGGATAAGGCCCACTTGGCCCACCCAGTCTGCCCATTTCCCTACCTATTGGATAAGCTGCAGATCCTAGTTTTACCAACAGCCTACTTCCTCCTAACCCCCCACACTAGAATTGGTTTAATGTCTGTCCCATGCATTCTTGAATCCCCCCACTGTTTTTGACCCCACTACCTCCTCAGGAAGGCCATTCCATGTGCCCACCATGCTCTCCAAGAAACAATACTTCCTGATGTTGCCCCTGAGCCGTTCCCCCCTCTGTCTTCAAACTGTGTCCCCTTGTTCTTGCACATCTTTTTTCTGAAAGATGCCACCCTCTTGGACTTTGTTGATTCCCTTGAGGTACTTGAAAGTTTCTATCATGTCCCCCCTCTCCCTCCTTTCCTCGAGGGTATACATACTTAGTTCTTTTAGTCTCCTCATATGGATTCTGGTGCAGACCCTGCACCATTTTAGTTGCCCTCCTCAAACTGCCTCCATCCTGTCTATGTCCTTGCGGAGATGGGGTCTCCAGAACTGCACATAGTACTCCAGATGGGGTCTTGCCAACTGTCTGTGCAGAGGGATAACAACTTCCCATTTTCTACTGGTGATGCCTCTCCTTATGCATCCCAGTATCCCCCCAGTCCTCCTTACTGCCTTCTCACATTGCTAGCCTACCTTTAGGTCATCTGATATGACTACCCCTAGGTCCCTTTCCATTTTTGTTGTCGTTAATACCCCCCCCCCAGTTGTGTACTCTTTCCTTGGGTTTTTGTTTCCCAGGAGCGTTACTTTGCACTTCTTTGCACTGAATCTAGCTGCCATACTTGACCATTCCTCCAACCTTGCCAAGTCCCTTCTCATCCTTTCCCTCCTCCCTTGTGTATCAACCCTGTTGTAGATCTTTGTGTTGTCTGCAGAGAGGCATACTTTTCCTTCCAGTCCCTCCACAATGTCACCTATAAAGACATTAAAGAGGACCGGTCCCAATACTGAACCCTGTGGTACCCCGCTAGTAACCCCCCCTTTCTTCAGAGTGGACTTCGTTTACTATTACCCTCTGCATCCTGTTGTGCAGCCAATATTTTACCTATGTTATCACTCTAGGATCCACTCCCAGGCTGGCTAACTTGTTTATTAATCTTTTGTGTGGGACTGTGTCAAATACCTTGCTAAAGTCTAGGTAGGCCATGTCCACAGCCCCTCCCTGGTCTACTACTTTGTTCACCCAGTCAAAGAAATCTATTAGATTCGTCTGACATGATCTTCCTGCTGTGAATCCATGCTGCCTTGGGACCTGTGCCCTGCTGACCTCCAGGTACTCAACAATTCTTTCTTTCAGAAGTGATTCCATCATTTTCCCTACCACTGAGGTCAAACTAACAGGTCTTCAGTTTCCTGCCTCTGCCTTGCTCCCACTTTTGTGAAGGGGAATCTCATCTGCCCTCTTCCAGTCCCCAGGTTACCACACCATCCTCCCATGATTTGTTAAAAAGGGTAGTCCGTGGTTTCATTAGTTCTCCCCTTAGTTCTTTCAGAATTCTGGGATGAATCCCATCAGGCCCCATTGCTCTGACCACCTTCAGTTTTAGGAGTTCTTTCAAGACCCTTTCTTCTGTGAATGGACTGGTATCAACCCCAATATCCAGTATGCTTCTATTATTTGGTTTAGGTACCTCACCCTCCTCTTCTTTTGTGAATACTGAGCAGAAGTATTCATTCAGTATCTGTGCTTTTTCACCGTCACCCTTTGCCCACCCCCTCCTTCCCTTTATTAAGCCTCGCTATCCCTCTCCTGGTCTTTCTTCGCTCCCTAATGTACCTATAAAAGGTTTTATCCCCCTTCTTAACTGAGTTAGATATCTTTTCCTCAGTTTGGGCCTTTGCTATTCTGACTACCTTCCCTGTTTCCTTCTGCTTTGACTGGTACAATTCTCTGTCCTGCTCCTTCTGTATTTCCTTATACTTCCCGAATGCTATCTTCTTCTCCCTAACCTTCCCCGCCACCTCTTTTGAGAACCATAGTGTTTTTTTCCTTCATTTGTTTTGTTTATTTGCTTCACATAAAGGTTTGTTGCCACTGTGAATGCAGCTTTGATTTTTCCCCTTTGTTCCTCCACCCCTCCTTCTTGCCCATTTGCTAGTGCTTTTCTGAGGCACTCCCTCATTTTGCCAGAGTCAACCCTCCTAAAGTCCATTACCCTCACCGCTGCGTGACCTGACTCTATGGCTGTGTTTATTGAGAACCACACTGTTTGGTGGTCACTTGTTCCCAGATGGCTATCCACTTTTAAATCTGAGATCCTCTCTCCGTCCCCATTTGAGAGTACCAGGTCTAAGATTGCTCCTTCCCGAGTAGGTTCTCCAACACTAGCTGTCTGAGGTATGTCCCTTGTAGGGCACTGAGAATTACCCTGCTCTTGGATGTGGCTGCAGCAAAGGTGCTCCAGTTAACATCTGGCATATTCTGGTCCCCTATCAAAAAAATCTCCCCCTTTTCTGCCATTCTAAGGATTCCTTCTATTATTTCCTTGTCATTTCCTCCCCTTGGGATGGAGGTCTGTATACAACCCCCAAACAGATTGTGGTGCCATTTCTGGTCTCCAGGGTGACTGACAATGCCTCCTCTCCTCCCTGTTTGCCCTTTAGTTCCGTTGCTTTGATCCTTTGCCTTGTATAGAGAGCTACTCCTCCTCTTTTGCCCTCCCAGTCCCTCCTGTAGATGTAGATCCCTCCTGTAGTATCCAAATCTTGGATTCCACACATCCGACCAGGATGAAACTCGGAACGTCAAAAGATCTACGACATGAGACTGCATATGCAAAACTTCCTACAAATCTGTTGAATGGTTTCAAAGTTATTAAGGTGCAAAAACTGGGGTTTAACATTAAAGTGCCTACTCAACCCTACACACACACATATACAGGGGATATGACCTGCCCTGACTGGAGATATCATGTTTATCTTCATGAGAGGCTAATGATATAATAAGCTCACGAGAGGCGAATCCATGAGTGAGATATCTTAAATATCATTGGCCTCAAATTTAGGTATACATGATATCTTCAGTCAAGTCGTATCCTGTTCTGTTTATCCAGACATGTTTTGGGACAAATGTGATTGGGAATGTGAAAACAAATAAGTGCTTGCAACTTTGAAATGTGTGACTAACTTTCAGCTTCTTTTACAGTTAAAGTACTTGTTGTGACACAGTTTCTGAGATTTACTACTACTTCTGTTTAGCTCACTGAGCCCCAGAGCTTTACCCTGTGAATGTTACATAATGGAACAAGTTTGACATACAATTATTTTGTTTTTGCATTTTTAGGGGCATTTTTTCATTGAGAAGTGAGAAAAATTTGCTTTAAAAAAAAAAAAAAAAAAAGATGTTTATAAATGAAACACTACTCATTTTGTATTTATTTTTGTGCTAAACAAATTCCATGTGCACAGTACCGTGCTATCATTTTTATTTTAAAATTATTTGCATTTGAATATGGTTAGTACTGCTGCATAGGCCAAACCTTCTAAACCTGAATAGTCAAGATGGAGGATAATGGATGGGCAACAGTGAACAACACTGTTGTTCACTTTGAGAGGTTGTCATGACAACCATGTAAACCTCGAGAGCGAAGCTCGAGAGGTTTACAGTTGCCGTACAATCTCGAGAAGTGAAGACAGTGTTGTTGTTTACTGTTGCCCATCCATTGTCTTTTATAGTTTATGGGCAACAGTAAATGAACAGACTGTCACTTCTTCTGTGATTGCGCCCGCTAAAAAAAATCTGTGCTACCTACCGCAGTCCCCTTCTCCTCTCCCTCAACAACAGGCAGCGGCTGGCAGTGTGAGAGAGCAGGACGTGACTCCGCTACAGCAACTGGAAGGTAAGTCCTCTACGTCTACAGGATGCCGCTCGGGAAGGCAGCGGCTCTAGACAGGTTGACAGTTTGAATGTAAACCTCAGAGGCCAGACGGTTTGGGACGTGTTACGTACAACCACTTGCACATGCACAAAGATAGTCAATGCTGTTGTACCATCGCTGTGACATACCAACGATAGTACAATAGCTTACCGACGTCACAGCAATGGTACAACAATACTAGTGAATGATAGAGTTTGACTAATAACGTTCTACCATACACTATAATGCACTATGACATAGTGGTACAAGGAAAGATATCATTATGACATACTGCATCAAGAAAAGATATTGGTATCTTTTCATGTTAAGAGAAATATTACTTTTCATCTGGCCAGTTATCTCAAAACATATGTTGTACAAAAATATTATATATATTCATATTCACATTCATATTCATGGCAAAAAACTCAGTATAATGCATCAGTTAAAGTTGTTTCACAGCGACAAAAGCGAGGGATTTCAGTGTTAGGGTTGAAAACCCTAACTGCGCATTCCCCCACCACCATCACACACACACATACATGCAAGTAGGGGAAGGACCAAGGCAACACAACCAATCACACTTCCAGAGTGAAGGCAGGTGACCGGACCAAAAAAAAAAAAATACTTGCATTGCTGAGAAGGAGAAGCAAGAAGTAACAAAAGTGAGAGCTGAAGGAGCGTAGGGAGTGGGGAGGACAGAGAGGCAAGACAGAAGTTAAGAAAACCAGAATTTTAGAGATGAAGGAAGCACCGTGAGAGAGTCAGCGAGAAGAAATAGGGAATGTAGAGGAGTTGGTAAAGGGTACAGTGATGGGTGAGGAGAGGAGTTAGTGGTAAAGTGATAGGAGTGAATATGGGGGTCCAGTCTGGCTAAGGTGCATTTAGCAGCCCACTGTAGACCACACAGTCAAACAGAAGAAGTAGAATCATCTTGACCACGCTCTTCCACCAGACTGGAAGACAGGATTTGTTCCTGTAAAGGGCTCCCAATTTAGGGCGCAACTTCTTGATGGTTGCGTCAACATGAGTTGAGAAGTCAAGATGACTATCAAGCCACACATTTAGGTACTTGAAGCAAGGGATATTGTTAAGGGGAGTGCAATCAACAGTAGAGAAAACAGGACCTACCGAGCCATTGGTGAGTGTCAGAAATCATGGCGACAGTTTTTCTGGCATTCATTTAGAGTCATTTAGCACAAATACTGCACTAGACACTTAAAATCCTACTGTAAGGCTTGCTCCAGCAGGTAGGCAGATGCTCTGGTATCACAGAGTATCAGCATAAATGTGAATAGTTCTTGAGACACAGGCAGAGTGGAGGTCATGAATCAAAATGGAAATGAGTATAGGCCCCAAAATGGAACCTTGTGGTACACCAGAGTCAATGGGGAGGAGCAAGGTATACCCCCACCTGGACAGACTGGCTGCATCCACTGATGTAAGACTGAGACCAGTCAAATACAGAGACTGAGAGGCTCAGCACACTAACTTCTTCAAAAGTAAAAGGTGGGCTACTGAGTCAAAAGCCATTTCCAGGTCAATAAAGTTTCCGGCAGAAACTTATCCTTTATCCATCCCCTTAAGGATAGAATCAGTGACAAGGAGAAGGGAGGACACTGGAGTGGGATTTCTAGAAGCCAGACCTGAAAAGAGACAGAAAAGAAGAGGAGTCAAGAAAGTCAGAGAGTTGGGAGAGGGCATGTTTTTCTTGAAGCCTGGATTTTGGGAAGATAGGGCAGTCATTTCCCAAGACTGCAAGTGTCACCTCCTTTTTGAAAGGGGAGAACTTAACCTGGTTTCCAACACTGGAAAACTGAACCAAACTGAAAGGAGAGGCTTAGAAGCAGCGAGAGGGGAGTGGTAATAGTTGGGGCAGAAAGTTGAAGAAGCTTGGAGTTGAGGCCATCAGGGCTATGGCCTTTGGTAGGGCTGAGGAAGAGCAGACCAGTCTTCAGTGGCTGTAACAGGAGAAAAGAGAAGGCAGCAGAGAGGGAGTAGGGGTTGGGGAATTAGGTAAGCAAGAGGGGGAAGAGATGCAAGAGGTGAAGCATGCGTTTTACAGCGGCAGCCACCTCAGCAGGGTTGGAAAAACCACTGTGGGTTGCCAAGCTTGAGAATGTGGGCCAATACCTGGGAGGTGGGTTAAAAATAGAGTGGATAACCCTCCAAAACTTACTTGAGGAATTAATAGTGTTCTGAAGGTGGGAGGCAAAAAATAATTTGTTTTTGCCTCAGGCAGGGCCATCGTGTAAGCATTCCGTAGTTGTTTGTACTTCAACAAGTCCTCTGGGAAATCAGAGGACTTGTGGAGAGAGAAGGTTAAGTCACGAGTCCTGCTCGTGGAGAGAGCAGGTTGAGTCAAGAGTCCTGAAAAGAGATGCGAGTTCAGGGGTGCTTATCCCAGACAGAAGTTAGACTGGAAGAGAGAAAGAAGACAACGTTTATGTCCCGGCAGTGGACAAGGGGAGAGTAGCTGAAGGACCTCAGGTCAGTGCACAGTGCATCCAGATTGAGAGAGTTGAACAACTTGGCCTAGACGTAATGTGGGAGGACTTTTGGATGGTGGATTTTCCAAACACAGTGGTCAGTGATAAGAGTTCAGGAGGGTACTAGCGGCAAGAATTCCATAAGGGTGAATGGAGAGGACTCAGTCCATAAGGGAATGGTTGGGCGAACAAGGGTTGTGACGGGTAAGGTATGAAATTGGTTGCATGAGGTTAAGTACCTTAACATTTTGGGTGAGGAATTTGTGGGTAGAAGAGGACCAGTTTGAGTTGAAATCCCCCCAAGATAATAAGTTCACCACAGGAAGAATGAGTAAAGGAGGGAAGAGAGGAGGGACAGAGTCAGGTTTAGGACAACTGCCAAAGATACATTAAATGTGGTTTTCCTAGCAAGATTACTATTAATTGGATGAAAATTTTGAGAAGTGAACTGGCCCATTTTAGAGTGTGACCAGATGGTAATAGGAACAGGGTGGCATGGTGCTCATTTTGAGAGTAATATATCAGGACTTCCAGATCAGTGGAGTTCAAATAAATGAACATTAAGTGTCAACACTGTTCATATACGATTGGCCTAAGGAAGTGACGTTAAGCCATGAAACTGTTGCCTCATGTATATGGGTGTGAAGAAAAAGAGTTTAATAAATATATGAGTTTTGATGGACTTTGGATTATATCTTACTTTTTTATAACATATTTGAACAAAGTCAGGTTTACCTTTAGGGAAGAGATAAACACCACAAATGAAGAAGGGAAGGGAGAAAGGGAAGGACAGTGCACATAAGAGAGGTTCATGAGAGGAGAGGATGACCGACTGTCACAGTAAATATTATGGAACAGCTACACCAGTACACCACCTCCTCGCCTACCACGGTACTGCCAAAACATGACATAACCAGCGACACAGATGTCACTAGCAGGGATCCTAGCAAACAGTCAGAATTCAGTGATGACCAGGACATCTGGGTTAGACTATAAGACCCTCAGCCTAAGTCGGTCAATCTTAGAAAGCAAACTCCCCATATTGAGGTGGTAGGTGCCAAGACCCTTAGGTTAAGGGGAGGGTGCATCAGGAGGGGCTAGGATTAAGTTCTATATTACCTGAAAGGACGAGCAGAAGAGCAATGAAATCCTTGCAGGAAATGTCCTGAAGGGCAGAGGATATCATTTTTTGTTTTGTTTTTAGTAAAAAATGTATTTCTGGAATCCTTAAATTCATAATCAGTATTTTTATGAATTCCTCAGATATTTAGAAAAAGCTTTTGTAACTACTTTGGAATTAATGACTTATGTGATTAAAGCTGACCGCCACTCGCAATATTTAAAAAAATCTTTTCTATTGAGGGTACCTATGGATGGTACAGATGGTGCTAGCATTTTTTTTTTTTTAATATTGTTATTGAGGTGTAAAAGGTTAAGGGTACATCAAGAAAAAAGGAAAAATTAATTGAATGTATATCCAAAAGGATACACATTACCACATCAGCACAGTTACATAAAAAGAGTTACCATACTTAAAAGGTAACAAGACAAACATCCTCAAAACAGAGTTGGCTAACATATGATTTTGAAGATAAATAGAACCACACCATGATGTTTAATTTTTTCACGGTGGACACTGCAAGGAAACAGCAAATTTTTCTTTTTTTTTGGGGGGGGGGGGGTCATTTTTCTACCTTAGTCCCCAGTCTGCATCCTCACTCTTCCGGCCGTTGTCCTGAGCATCCTGGCTCCTATTTGGGCCCCTGCTGCATTTACCCCCGCAGCAGGGTGGTGGAGAGCACCCCCCCGCACTCTCCTACTCAGGTCTGGATCCAGTAGTCCGCAGTGACGCCCTCGGAAACTGGGCGCCCCGCCGAACAGCCATCAAGCTGCCACGACTGATCGCCATTTATCTCTGTTCAGCTCTCCCCTTGCGAGCAGGGCGTGCAATGATGCCAATGGAAAGACTCTTGCTGCGCGTGTCCCTCCCGATGACATGCCCAACCGCCTCCTGTCATTGCCTGTACATCTGCATCGCCCCAGCCTCCGCTAGGGGCCACCAGCGCACTGACACCTGCAAACCCCCCACCCCGGAAAGGGAGCGCAGTCCATCGGATGCTCAATCCCTCTCTTCCCCTGCCAACCCCCAGCAGCCCAGGCTCGCTCCCGAACCTGGGTCACCGGCGTGGCGCGAGGTGTGGCGTCCAGCGCCTCAACCCTCAGCACTACCGGGCTGGACTCGGAAACAGCAACTTTTAAAAACTTTCAAATCAAGTGTCTCGGTTCCTGAGCGAAGGCAAATAGTATAGTGATAGCTTTGCCAGACGTACACTATTGCTCAAACGTAGGACATACAAATGCTGCCGCTTTTTAGGTCACATGTGAGAATAAGACCTATGATGACTCACAAGTGACGCTTGCTGCCTTCCCTAGTTGGCACCCAACCCTATTTATTCTCACAAACTGTACTGTATATTTGCTTTTCTGCACGTATTCTATACTAGTGTGCGAAAACTCCTATTTTATTTGTTTGCTGTACATTATTTTTCCAAGGATGAGCAGACGGGACCTCTGTTTAATATCTCATCCGAGGGACAGCAGCTCAGCAGTGCAGCACCCCCTCCATACTGCATTACTGTCAGTTTATGGATATTACCCCTAGTACCTGGTACAGGGCTAGAACCCAGGACCTTCTGATCTTCTAGCCCCAGTGGCAAGAATGCTACCTGCTGAGCCACTGACACTGATAAATGACAGTAATGACAAAGCAGTCAATAGGGCTACATTTGGCAGCAAAGTATTCAATACATACAGTTCCATATTTTAGAAGGGTAGGAACTCCAGTCAGCTTCAGTTTCTGTCTGAACTCATTGTTGGGGTCCTTCCAGCTAAATAAAAAAAAAAAAAAAAGGCAGATACGTTTTAACCATGACAATCAGTGCTAACTTACATTTTGGAGGAGTCTTAGAATGCTGCCTTTGACAGAAAGTTTATATGCCTTGGGCAAGGCCCTCAGAACTCTACAGTCACAGAACTCATTTACCTCGTGGTGCTGCAGAATCCATCATTTGTAATGATTTTCACTTGTAAACTACTATTTTTTGGGACAACTCAAATGACTTCCCATTAGTCCATTGCACTACCATGCTAGCATGGCAACCTAGGTTCAGGTCGGAGTGAGCCAGACTCTCCACACTCTGGTGGCCCACCTGGCCAAAGGAGGGCAGGGCGTATCCTGCTGCCACAACAACCCGTGATGGGGGGTGATGGGTCACAGAGCTCAACCTACTCCACGGGGACACTGTGCTGTACTCATGGGCCCTGCACCACAAAGTTGAACTGTGATGCAATGTCGATGTCGGGAGGTTTCCAGCAGTGCCCGATGGGGGGACAAGCATGAGTATATGCCTGTAAATATGTAACCCATGTACAGATTTTGTAAATTTTTGTGTCTGCTGTTTATTTTGTTGCCTCTCTTTGCCCCCCCAGTCCCCCAGGTTGCATTTGTAAATAAGATTTCTACTATAGCTCTGTATGTTTATCTGGTGAAACAATTGAAATAAATAAAAAATAAGAATAACAGAATACTCGTTTCCCCTCTGCCACTGTCCTGTAGAGTTCTCCCCTCACTAAATACATGCTGTCACATATGGCATGCTAACTAACCACTTGACAGAAATCTCCACGGAAAAAAATAAATAAACAACTTCCTGGTGCAGAAACTAAGCAAACCTACTACAGAGAAATTTAGAGACCTTCTAGAAATGTAATGTGGCCAGAGGTAATTAAGCTGATTGGGAACACTCAAAGATTGAGCAAAATCACACAGTTTTCAAGAGTTCCAATCACTGAAGACTTCTGTTCCAGATACACACAGCTTTTCTTCAGCTTCACATCACAACATATTCTTTTTCCAGAAGCTCTTTCATCAGGCTCCAGACAGCAGCCCTCTTTTCTCTTGCCCAGCCCTCCCAGCTGCTTGTACACTGTAACACAAGAGCTACAAGTTGTACAAAGGTCTCAAATGGGCCTTTCCGGCTAAACCCTCTTTCACTGGGATCAGCAACCCCCACAGTGCCCCCTGACAAACACTTGGGCATCCAGAAAAGTGACGGGGAGGGCAAAGGGCAGAGCCTGTGTGTCACATGCCAGCCACAGAACATACGGCTGTACTGCAGAAGAGGACCAGGGCCCTTGGCCTTGGGTTCTAATCTTCCCTACAACACTCATAAGACTTGACTTTGAAAAGCAGCCCTATAGAGGGTCTCCAGTGTACTTTGTATAAACCAATTACGTTCTCTTGTTAAAACATCAGTGCAATATAGCAATTTAATCTGCATTACAAACATATGAAAGAAGCCAGCAGAATAAGGCCACTGGGTCTGTCTAGTCTGCTCATGCTGTAGGGCTCAACAGCACAAGATACTGCCCCTGCCCCTCCCCCATCCGCCCTTCCCCTGATCCTTAGTTTCCTCTTAACCCTATGCCAGCCTCTCTTGAAGCTACCTATTGCCTCAAAGAAACCACCTCCTCTGGCAGCACATTCCAACCTGCCACCACCCAGTGCGTGAAGATGTGCATCCTAGCCTCTGCTCTAAACCTCCTCCCCTCCAACATGAGACTGTGTCCCCTCATATTTCACTCACACTAAGCTTGTAGAGACCCTCCTTTTCCACCCTGTTTATTCCTTTCAAATACTTGAAGGTCTCAATCCTGTCCCCTCACCTTCTCCTCTCCTCTAGGGAGTACATGTTCAGGACCCCCAACCTCTCCTTGTTATGTTCTACCCTGCTGGCTCATGATCATCTTAGCTGCTCTCCTTTGGACCATCTCCAGTAGATGTATGTCCTTTTTAAAGTATGGACATCAGTACTGTACACTGTACTCCACATGTGGCCTCACTAATGACCTGTATATGGGCAGTATTACCTCCTTTTGCCTGCTGTTGCTCCCTCTGGCAATGCAACACAACATTTTATTTGCCTTTGCTGCTGCTTTCCCACATTGCATGGAGTATTTCAGGTCACTAGTGATCATCACTCCCAGGTCCTTTTTCTCCTCTGATGCAAATTCCTGGACCCTTCCCAGGCTGTACTCAGTCCTTGGGTTCTTGGCTCCAATGTGCATAACTTTACATTTCTTTACATTGAAACAACGTTGCCAAATCCAGATCACCTCTCTAGCTTTTCCAGATTCTCCTTTAGCTCTTCTATCCCTTCTGCTGTATCTACTTTCCCCACACAGCTTACCTCCCTTCCCCTTTCAATTCAATCTGCCTCTTTTCCTTCCACCCTAAGGGCTCTTATTTATGACTTTTGTTATCCTACCTGCAACTCTCTATGACCAGTTTCTCTTTTTAGATATCTCCCTCTCTCCTTTCCCCCAGGACGCATCTGGAAACGAATTGTTACCAGCTCAATATGTCTTTCCTGGTTGAACTTTTTAAATAAACAAACAGCTTGGTGTTGTCCACGAACAGGCAGATTTTACCCTTAATGCCATCCCTAATATCACTGATAAAGACACTGAACAGCACCAGTCCGAGCAGCGAGCTCTGTAAGACCCCACTGGTGTCCTCCCTGGTGCTGGAGAGCTCATCTCCCACCACCATGGTCTGGGTCCTGCCCCTCAGCCAGTTTTCCACCCACCTAGTCAACTTCTTACCCACCCCTAGATCTGCCAACTTCCTGATCAGTCTTGTGGGGTACAGAGTCAAAGGCCCTGCTGGAGTCTAGGTAAAGGATGTCCACCACATGGCCCCTGTCCACTGTTTCAGTGACCCAGTAAAAGAATTCAAATCAGATTTGTTTGCCATGACCTCCATCTCATAAACCTGCGTTACCTCGCATCCTGGAGACCATTCTCATACAGATACTCTACTAACCTTTCTTCAAATATGTTTTCCATGAAGGTACAGATGATTGAGGTCATGCTGACCGGTCTGTATTTCCCTGGGTCATCCCTGGGACCACTCTTATGGAGAGGCACTATATGTGCCTTTCTCCAGTCCTGCAGTACCATACCTGACTCCAGTGAACTACTGAACAGGTCAGCCAAGGGATCTACAAGCTCCTCTGATTGCTCCCCTCAGCATCCTTGAGTGTATGCTGTCTGGGCCTGGGGATTTATCTACCTTCACTGCTAGAAACCCTGTCCTCACCCTATCCACCTCTATCAAAGCATCTATGCACTCCACCCTGGTCCTCTTTCTACATTTATCTATATGTGATGTGCAGTGGTCTGAGGGCTTGCAAGACCTGGTAACAGGAGTGTGTGGCTTCAGTCTATGCTTTGCTCAGACTCACTTTGTGACTTTGAGCAAGCTACTTGACCTTCACACTTTAGCCCTGCCAGCTGTAAAACAAGTTAGAGGCATTAGTCAGGGTGCATTGTAAAACAGATGTTGCATCTTAGTTGAGTTACTCTAAACCCATGGTTCACAAGCCCCAAACCTTGGTGACATCAAGATGAGGCCACTAGAACTTGGTAGTGGCCTCACTCCTTATCTGTTTCATCCCACACCTCATATACCCCAAACCCCGGATGTAAGTGCCCCCCACACACACACAGTATAAATTAAATCAAGTCCCGGTTGTATATTAATTTGAAATACATCTACCAATTCTTTTTTTATATATACGTATATAAAAAAGTAGGAAACTGCCCATTCCATAACCTTTGGAACTGAGGTTCTAATAAGTTCTGTGGCCACAGAAAAATGTGCTGGTATGCAGCCACAGTGGCCACATTTGAGAAACACTGATCTAAACACATCATCATTGCAGGTCCAAATGAGGACAAAACACGTTATCTGTGTCTGCTGTTCTCAGTCAGCCTTTGGCGATTGTACTGTGAGACCTTTTGGTACCATGCAATTTTGCTTAAAGTTGAGCCAGTCCAAATGAATTCATGGGTATTTGCATATGCTTCCCATGATGCTTTGTATTACTGGGGTATGTGCAATTTGTGTTTTCTTTAAAATTTGACTGTATGGCCAATATCCTCCAGACTAACCCATGCCCCATTGCATTTGCTCTGGGGTTCTTCTGTAGTTCTCTTCTGTCTCTACTTTGGGCTGCCCACGACCCAAACAAATAAGATTTCCTATAGGCTGGCTCCCTCTCCCTGGGCTGAGATACATATATGGCACACTGAGAAGGTCCAAATGAGGATGAAACCCGTGTCTGTTCTCAGCCTTTCGACACCATGCAAGTTTGCTTAAAGTTGAGCCAGTCCAAATTAATTCATGGTCATTTGCGTATGCTTCCCATGATGCTTTGCATTATTGGGGTATGTGCAATTTGTATTTTCTATCATTGCAGGTATGTGCCTAAGAAGATACAGTATCCATTTCAAAGCAAGTGTCTTTTGATCACTGCGAATGAAAATTCCAGCTCACAATTCAGTGATTTTTTTTTTTGTCACAGAAAACAGCATTGCCCACAGCTTTTGGTTGTAAATGCCCTTCCTTGTTAACCATACACCCTGTTCTGCTTGACAGAACTGCAATACAAATGGGATAAAGAATTCTGCACATAGTAGGCTGTGAGTCACACTTACTAAGTTCTTTCCCCGACTTGACAATAGATGAACACTGATCCTTCAGGCAGGTGCTTCAGTTCTCCACGTACTACAGGTTCAGCTTAAGGAGAAAAAAGGAAAACACAACAAAAACAAAAAAACACACCAAGACTGTCATTAATGAGTTTTTCTTCATATAAGAATTTAATTAGAAATCAACTCTATGAGCAGTCTTTTGTATGCATTGTCACTAATAAATGACAAGCCCTAGTTTTTTTTTTTTAATTTACCAAATTCATGTCATTGTGCCTTTGCCAAACATTGTAGAACTCCCACAGCAAATAAACTTCAACTGATTTTAAAAGTTTTGGTTCTGTTTTATCATGTTCAGGAGGAATGGATGTAAAAGGTGTTGTGGTGTTTGACAAATTGAACACGACTGGTGCCCGTGAGCCATGGAACCACTGTATTAAACACACAAGGGGGGACAGAACATGGCTAATGTCTGGTACGGGAAGCAACCTGAGACAGACCGCCCATAAAAAGAAAAAGGGAATTGCTGTATGTTTTACTTTACAGTGTGAGTAGGTGAAAATGTCAAGGAAAAAAGTAAACATTCTCATCTGTCTTCCAAAAATTAATGTAAAACTCTGACAACATAAAAAATTATAGTACGGCTGGGATGTAAAGACATGTGACACCAGCCACCCACACCAGTTTACAGACTGTCTTCAAACAAATGACGTGAGTTACTCACGACGGTCCTCAAACAAATGACATGAGTTACTCACAAGCGTAGGCAGCAGAACATTTCTATAGCTTGGGATCAGCCAGTGCATTTTGAAGCCCAAATTTCAATCAGTGGAGTAGCACTACTTTAAAAAAATGAGATTGGTTCAAATTCTGAGGACAACGGACAGCTTGCTTTTAAACTTTTTGTACTCAATACAAAAGAGAGAATCAAGGGAACAGGAAGAATATTTTGGAAAAAAAAAAAAAACAACCATTATTGTATTTTGTTTCACTACTGGGTGGGTTCCACGGTCTAGTTATTTGGGCTTTCGTTCCAACTCTTGGATCTCCCTAACAAGTTGCACAGTCTGACCCGTTCTACTTTGATGCTTGTGAGTAAACTTCTGTAAACAAACCATGAGTTGTTTTTGAATATTTGGGGATTTTTCAGGATTACAAAAACAGAGGTAGGTTGCATGAAGTATATTCATGAAGGCAACCGTTTTCCCAGTGACCCGAGTTGAAGTGTTGCATAACTTTGCCTCTTGGCTCAGACAATTCAAATCCCCCAGTTTTTGGCTCGCTCCACCACCACCGCTTACATGCATGAGGAATCTGAGCAAAAAAAGTCACACATTCAGTATTTCTCAGAAATACAAGACATAGGTTTATAAAAACTTGAGCGTCCTTTGAAGTTAACACTTGAGCGTCCTTTGAAGTTAATAATTAAGCTATCAAGTAGCTAATACAGCTTGTAGAACAACTGACATCTCAGGAATAATCTAGAAAAAAAAACAGACATTAATTTCAATTTGCATTTCACATATTTTCTGTTATTTAAATTCCAATAACAATGACGTAGATTAAAGGGGAACATTTGTGATCAGTGCCCATTATAATTTGAGAGCCCGTGAAACACTCTTTTAATGAGGCACTGGGCTTACCTGTAGCTGGCAGCAGTATGTCTGCCCTAAACTGCCACCATTTTTGGAACCTTCTGATGTCACTGAGGGTGAAGCTGTGTTTAATTATAATATGGCGAGGCACCGCTTCACACTCACCAACATCACAAGGTTCTAAGAAATGATGGCAATGCAGTTTCAATGAAGAGCAACTTTGGTCACTGATATCCCTGAATTACTGCCAGCTAGCAACAGGTAAGCCCAATTCCTCATCTAAAAGAGCTTTGCATGGGCTTTCAAAGAGTAATAAGCACTACTCATAACTGTTTCCCCTTTAACAAGAATATCTGGAGCCTGATCTTCAAAGGTCCCCCTTTTCAACGCACATGCGGAAAAACCTTGTGGGTCCGCAAGGTTTATTCTGCACGTGCAGCATTTTCCATCACATAGCCATTTGTGACCAGCTCTGTGATTTACGGCAGCTTGCAGCCACGTTGTGGCACAGCTGCGCAGGGTTCATTTCTGGATGGGGGATTGGGACAATCAACATAATTTTTAATTCTGACCCCACTTTGCCCGCTACCTTGGGGACAATCCACTCACTGTTACAGAGGTTGTAAACTGCCGTTTTATGAATCTGGGCTTGGTTGAACAATATGACATTTTTTTTCATTTGGCCCTTACTTTTTTTTTTTTTTTTTTATCCAGTGTGTCAGTGTCTCAGATAGATAAATATCCGAAATGAACCCTGGCTGCGCCACAATGCTATACCTGGTAGCACCAGGTGTAGCATCCCCCATAAAAAGGGACGGAATTCCAGGGGTGCTGATGATCTCCCCCGTTCTAACCACACCACAGCATGGTAGGGCCCCTTGCTTCTCCCACATGGCTAACGCCTGTGCATTTCACACAGACTGCCACTGCGAGATGGAGACCACCCTGACTCATGTCAGAGCCCCCACAGCTGCACAGCCACCTGTGTGAAAAACTCAGAAAGCCACCCCTGTGGAGATCTGTTTTCTGCACCAGTGGCTGCGGAGTGGGACTTAGTCCCAAAAACATTTGAAAATCCATCCCCAGATCTCTGTGCCCCTGGACGTAATCTGGTCTGGCTGCTTCTCTACACCAGACATCATAATCCTGTGCTTGTGACATCACAGTCTGCTGCCACTGAAATGATTATACTGCCATAATCAGAAGATTACATCAGGTGTAAACAAGTAGCCACAGCAGATGAGAACCAGGATATTGCAAGGATTTTGAGAGTGCTAACAGATTTAGTGCCTTACTAACAGTGATTAGTACCCCAAAAGGAGGAGACTCACTAAATGTGCCATATTAAAAGGCACAGAAAGAAGGCATTAACCTGTTAGGAAGTGGTGCTAAAGTATGCCACTGCATCTAAGCAACTCACATGACAGCACTTGCATCTAAGCGCTTTAGCATATTCAAAGGTGTGTGAGAGCGTTAAGCAGCCATCAGTGGTCTGCTATTTAATGTCTCCATAAACCTGGTTTGACAGGTGGTTGTGCCCCCTTCCAAAGTGACATAGGATTGGTAGTCCAGCATCCCCCTCCCTCCATTCCAATCTTTATTAGTGACACTGAACCCCTTCCCCTTCCTAAAAGTCCAGGTTCATAGTAGCACAGTGTGGCAGACAGCGGCTGATGGTAGGTGACTGCCTGTCACCATCTCAGTGCATGGGGGGTGCACTGGACTAGCAGGTAGGGGTCACTGATAGTAGTGACTGAAAGTAATGACCTGAATGGTAGTCGAAGGGAAAGGGGCACACTGGACTACCAGGGAAGGACTGGGACCACTTATAGTAATGATTGGAATGTCAATCAGTGGTGGTGGGGTGGGAGGGAACTACTGTACCAAGGATGTAGCTGTAATGAATCGGAATAGCGATTGGGGCAAGAGTTGGATAAATCAGTTTGTGAGCTGGTGGTCAGTTTGGCCATGAGTTTTTAAAATCTGGAACCCAAATCTACTGGAAATCATCGGTAAGTGCTCAAAAATCATTTTGTGTGTGGGTAGCCACTAGCCAGTTACCAGCTAACATTTAAAATCTGACAGTCAAACCAAGAGTGGCCATTAGCCACCTGATTTGTCCCACCCTGGAGGTGGACACTAGACTACCAGGGATTGTGTATGTAACTACGGGAACAACAATGGAGAGCGGGTTACGTGCTGCCTCTGCAGCACCTGTCTGCTACTGGCCTGTAACGAGGCCAAAAATTAGATGCAAACGATGCCACAGCACCTTGCCTGTGCTATGGTGTTACCTGCACGGGGAAGGACTAATATGGCAGATTGCTTCACAGGAGCAATCTTCATCTGCGAGCACTAATGGCCTCTTTGCTCCAGACATCCCTACAGCTTCCCACTGGCCACATACCTCATGTGACCACTATGAGGTTGTGGTCTGCCTAGAACAAATGGGTTATTACCAAAGGAATCTGGGGACAGGTTTCCTCATTACACAGCATGTTGCACTGAACCGTACACTTTAGTCATGCCTTGTGCAAATGCCTCCCTGGGCCGGTTTACTGGAACATCCTTTAGCACGTGCTATGCGATTTAAGCAGCTTGCAATACACCTGTAGTTTACTCCAGGCACTAATTTGCTTCTGGGGCAAACATCTGCGAAAGCACAAACCCATTGCTTTGAATATCCTGCCAAAGTCTAACAGGCAGTGACACTCTTCCATGGTAATGTCCACATACAGTTCTGATGACAAAAGGAAGAGAAAACACGGAAAACCTATGAAATATAAAGTGAACTGAATTTAGAAATGATGGTTTTCATAAGTTTGCACTGAGACATCCAACCCATACCAAAGAGCTGCTGGGATCCATAAATGAATTTGCGAATATTAAAGCTGTCATATGCAGTGTGTTGGAACCGGAAACAAAATGAGGGAACCTACTTTTGTTGCAGGATCAAACATTTCTGATGGGGATCTAAGGCCAGCTTTCCTCATTACACAGCATGCTGCACTTTTACACTTCAGTCAGTTTTATGCTTGGCGGTAAACTGGGCAGTCCTTTCCGGTTTTACTCAGGTACCTGAGTCAGACTTTTAATTTCACTCCTGGAACGAGTCCCACCCCCATTTGCACCACTGGCCACATACTACACAGCAAAATGTTGAGGACGTGATTTATGAAAGCATAACCTCACATCTGTGCAGCGTTTGTAAAATATAATTTAGGCTCAGTTTGTTCAGGTTTGTTTAATTGCATGGTTCTCTGGCTCTATTCTGAAGAGTGACAGCATCAGATGTGAACCAAGACTCGAACAATTTAAACGGAAACATTTCAAGTCACATTACCGTGACACTACACTAACTTCCCATTGCCACGGTGGGAGGAGGGCTTAAGCACAGGGAGGTCAAGTGACCTGCTCGGGATCATATAATAAGTGGTAGAGATCAAGCAGTGGGATTCAAATTGTTTTTATTCTTTTGGCAACTGGAGGAGGACCACTTGGCACAACACCCGTTTTCAGGGGCGACGCAGGAGCGCTGTTGAGATTAAAGCAGCAGAGCACGAATCTGGTTAAAATTTTGACCTATACTTTTTTATGCTATTTTAGATTGCCACTTACCTCCTGACTTGTATGATACCCTTCTGTCCACAATCTGAGTCTGCTTTAGTACTTTTTTTCTACATCTGAAATAATAAAAAGAGTGCTCCTTTTAATATGGGTCAGACGAGGTTTTCATCAGTATTTGCAGCTGTTTTTGAACACCTATTGTTCCATAAGGTCAGGACATACCTCCCAAGTGTCCCTGATTTTGCCTCAAAATTTGACTCTGCCCCTCCTAAGATTTGTGTTTTTGTGGCTAAACAGTGGTCACTGTAAGTTACAGGCTTGTTCTTCTTTAGAAAATGCATTTTGCACTAAGCCCCATATTCTACCAGCTTTCTGGGTGCATCTCTCTAATTTTGAAGATGTGTCCCTGATTTTGGTCTTTTGTTCCTGATTTTTTTTAAGCCTTGTCCCGGATTTATGAGGCAGGAGGTTGAGAGGTCTGGGTCAGGAAGCACTGCCTGTTGCATTTTAGTCACAAGAGAAGTGATATTTAAACAGCTGATTGACAAGAACAGCTGAGAATACTGATGAAGACCTGGTCCCAGCCATATTAAAATGAGCGCGCATTTTATTATTTCGAACATGGAAAAAAAAAAAAGGTACTACAGCAGACTCAAACTGTGGACAGAAGGGTATCATACAAGTCAGGAGGTAAGTGGCAGTCCAAAATAGCATAAGAAAGTACAGTCAAAATTTTTACCAGATTCTTGCACTGCTGCTGGACTTGCTCAGGATCACACAGTATGCAAGTAGCGGCTGTGGGAATCAAACCCTGGTCTGCCCGATGGACCAAACTCATTCAGAGCTCCATATTCTTATCTCTAGGCTATACTGCCTGGGTCGGGGGGCCTCCAGGTTCCCGGTTCTAAACCACTACATCCCAGTCTCCCTGATACAGATGATTATCCCTACCCATTTAGGTTCTAGGGCTTTCAACCACCTGCTGGTGCGGGCGTGTTCAGTCGTGTACACGTGTCAGTGTACAGAACAAGAACATGTACCAACTTGCTAACTCGTATAACACTCTATTTCCCTAATAACAGCAAAAATGAAACGTTCCCGGAAGGTGATACAGACTGCTCTAAAGGTTGGCAAAGACAAATTCAGCCTAAAGCACGTTGCTGAGGTCCTAAAAGTGCAAGCTAGCAGGTGGAGTGTGCTCTCTACCTTCCACGCAGTCGGGGCACCAGCTCTCTCCGGCTTCATTTTTACTGCCAGAGAAATACACAAACACGCTTTTGCCCTTGTGCTGCTCTGCAGCCTTCACGAACCCATCGTAGCCATGTACACTGATCTCCTCGTAGTGTGGCATGGCGAGCGACTCCGGATTACAGCACCTCTGGATTTGAGGGGTCACCAGGCGAAACACTTCGCTTCCTTGCAGAACACGCCTGAGCTCAGCTGACTGAAGGCAGCCGTCGCCTGTCCCAACCCCTTAAAGAGACCGCACCGTCTCTGGAGGAGCTTTTGGCTACTGCGGAAACCTCTCCGCGCCATCTGCTGTTCAGCGGATTTAGTGCTTTGGTGTAGTGACGCGCCAGGGGTTTAATCGACACACAAAGTAAAAAAAAGCAAAGCTCTCGCACCATATTTGCGCAGATACCGGGCGCACGTGGGAGCGCGCAATTTCAATATAGTGTGGAGCATGCCGGTGTAAGTTACCAGTAGCTCACACCAATGAAGCAAAAACAGCAACATAACGGGAAGGGGTTCTAGAGTTTCCATATTTGACTATCCCATCCTCTTCATAAACAGGAATAACTAAGTATGCCCTCGAAACATATACTAATTTTAAGGATTTCTCACCTAGGCACTGGGTACTACCCAGTTGGTAAATGAACAGACATTCCTTGAAGGCCTGTACTGTCTTCATATCCACTGCCTGTGCTTTAGGCTGTTGTTACATAGGTTCTGAGCTCAGGGTGTGTTCCTATACAGAATGTCCTGCTGGTGCACACAAGATCAAACATCTTTTTTTGATTTTATCATACCCTATCCCCCTTAGCCCCTTTTCTCCAGGATGCACACATTATTTCTAATAGTCAACTGTTTATAATGTTCCAGTTTTCAGAAATTATATTCATGCCTAAATGAGCCTTATAAAATGGGTGCAAAATACCGTTATCTTTATTGACTAAAATCAGTCACTTGACCATGCATTAATGCAGCACGAGGCAGGGTTATCCTGGTATTTAACCTCATCGTCTCAAATCAATATGCAAGTATAGAATTTGAAAAAAGGTGTTTGGCAGCTTTTTTTATATACTCACTAAAGAAACAACCACAGAACAGACACTAGTAACCTAAAGCACCATCTGTGTTTTCTTCTGTTACCTACTTACAGTTGGAGGCAGTATAGCGCACTGGGTTAAGACTCTGAACTCCAGAACTAGAAACTTGGGGTTTGAATCCCACAGTCACCTAGGCGCATACTGTGTGATCCTGACCAAGTCACTTAACTTCCTTGTGCTCCCAAATTGCATCTGGAAACAAGCTTTGGCTTAGTGTGCCTTTCCTGGTTAAACAATGTTCCCTTTCCTTTTACATAAACAAACACATCCATTTACCATAGCACAAAACCTTTCTCCTAGTACTGTTTTTTTTATTCCATAACTCACCCAAACCTGCATCCTGTCTCCATGGTAACAAATCCAGTGCACTCTCACAGCCATTCATAAACCAAAATTAATTAAACATGCTTGTGCTCTCTTGGACCTAAATTAAATAAATGTAAAAAAAAAAAAAAAGTTGCTGACTGTCTCAAGATCAAAGGTCGACCACAGTTCTGCAGACACAACGTAAGACACGACACATACACAGAGCACCAGTATTTTCATGAATCATGCTACCACTGATGGTAGCGTGCTGACGGCAGCATCACACTGCAGTTCTCAGGCTAGTTCACAGGCCTTAACGGCTCATAACATGCCACCACATCCTTATCTATTCTCTTCCAACAACATTCACGGTCTGCGCCAGGATTACAGTGGTAAGCATGGCAAAGAAAATGCCCAATGTAATTAATCAATAAATCATGACAAGGTATGTATTATTGTATAATAATGTCACGTCTCGGGTGGTTGAAGCACAAGGCTGCAGGCCAAGTGTGTTCAACACCCAAGAAGTGACATTATTACACAGTAACATACACCCTGAAGTGCCTTATTGCTATTATATGATGGCCCATTTTGTTTCAAAAAAGAAAATAAATGGGAAACATTTGTTTAAAATACTTTTTTTTACTTTTTGTTGGGACACCTATACCTATTGAAAAAAAAGTCCATGCTTTCTGTGTTGTCCAGCAGGTGGCGCTGCCCTTACATAGTTGCCCTGTATTCCCTAGGTCTCTCTTTGTGGCTGTGTTTGTATGTCTCTGACCCCCCTGTGCCCCATTGTTCTGTTGCTGTTTCCTCCTACAGTGACACACAGTGTACCTAGCAAGTCTGCATTTGATTTTGAATTTGTTCTTTTTTTTTCCTTCAATAAAGTCAGGACCCAAAAGAGCTGTGAGCAGCACTGCAGTGAAGTCGGATTGGGTGAAACTGGAATTGGGACTTGGGGCGGTCGAGGAGAGAAAGGGGCTGTATGTAGACTTATTTTTGTTAAGTGCTGAGCTCAGACTGCAAAACAGATGTGGGCTGTAAGAGGAATCGGAATTGCCCTGAGCTAGTATACAGCGTGGCGCTGAATGTGCACATCCTGTGATAGTTGCGATGTGGAACAGGGGACAGAAAAGCCGTTAAGAGCTATGGCGTTCTCTGGTTTCAGGATAGTTTTTCGTTTTGTTTTTATTTCTGTGGCTGTGACCGGTGGGAGCAGAATGATGTATGATACTGTTTGGGGTGCGGTACTTTTATTCCCACTCTCTGGTCCAGGGACCGACACTTACATTTTGGTGCAGTTCACTGCACTTCAGTGAAGTTGCTCCATTCCAGGAAAAAGGCTGAGCAAACAAGCTGCAGCACTGTGTTTTATAAAACTATAACAAAAAAAAAAAGAATTTGTGTTTTAAAAAAAGATTTTGTGTGTTGGGGAGGGAGACAGTGTGACTTGCTGGGAGGGAGAGCTGGCTTTGGTATGGATTGAAGAAGGAGGAATTTCTTTTAATGTTATGGGGCCATTCCTGTGTCTGCCCTAGATACAGTGATTTTATTGCTTAATAACATCACTGTCACTGAGGCATATCAGCCAGTCAAATTCTTAGAGTTATCTTTGCCATTGTATAATTAAGCAATAACACACAACAAGGCATGCTTTATCATAGGAGATCGGCACTCCTCGGGTGCATTGTGAGGCACAAGGTGAAGCCAAGTGCCTTATGCACCCAAGAAGTGCTGATATCTATGATAAAGCACGCCCTGGAGTGTGTTATTGCGATTATGCACTGGACCCATACAGTAAAGTAAAAAAACAACACAAACACAGGTCTAACAATTATTTTTTTTAAAGGAGTTCTACCGGGAGAGGTGAAGCCCCAACCATTGCACAGATTGGGGCTTCACCTCTTTGATCCCCCGCAAGCACCAGAAGAAATTAAGCATTTATGTACCTTATCACTCATAAAATTCCAGGGAAGTTCCAGTGCAGCTGGCATTTTAATAATGGCACTTGCTCCTCCTGTCCCCAGGATCTCGCTGGTAATACCGCAAGATGATGACACTGAACTGCCCCTACCATAATACTGCCCTTATGTATGGAAATAAAAGTATATGTATATCTCCAATGACCAGCACCATTTTTACTGAATTTGCCTAAATCCCATGGGTATGGCAGGCATACCCTGTTCACAAACAACTTAAACGAGCACTGTGGAAGTAGCTCTATTGTCCAGCACACTGACAACACCATCATTTACCGCTCCATGCACAACTTGACTGAACTCGGCCACCTCCTCCAAACTGACTTAATGGCACTGGAGTCCTGGTTCGAAGAGAACAGAGTAGTCCTCAACACTGCCAAAACCAAGGCCATGCTGCTTGGACCAAGATCCCTTGGTCAAGACAGATCACAAGCTCCACAACTCACCTCTGTCTCGGGCAACAGAACTGAAGTGGTGGCCTCCCTCAGATATCTTGGCCTCACACTCAACCAAGGTCTCACCCTAAAAAACCACATCGACCAAGTTGCCAAAACCATTCCCAGCAAACTTGATACCCTCTACTGCCTTAAGGACCAGCTGATCCCAGAAGCCAGGCTCTCAATCACCCAAAGCATCCTCCTCCCTATACTGACATACACCGCCCTCATCTTGCATGGCATGGGAAAGCTCAGGGTCAGTAGACTCCAGGTCTTGTACAATAAGGTGGCTCGGTTCGGCACCCAGGCACACTCCAGAAGTCACCACTGTGACACCCTAGCACTAGTAAATTGGCCCTCTCTGGATGCTCGCCTCCAGTACCAATTGCTCAACCTTGCATACAAGCTTCTGAGCCCATCCCCTCCACCTAGTCTCACTGGGCTCGTTGCCCCCAAGCACAATCCACGGAATCTCTGGACCTCAAGCTGTACCCTTCTCGAGGTACCTAGAGTGAGGACCAAGGCTGGTGGGAAGTCCTTCTCCTACTCAGGCCCTTTTCTATGGAACAATCTTCCTTCTACGATGCAGGAAGCCCCCTCAATCAAAACTTTCCACACTAGACTCAAGGCCTACTTGCTTGTACCCAGCAGATGCCACTGCCATGGCACCTAATATCTCCCTCCCCCCTTCCCCTACCCAAACTATAGCCAGGCAACCTTATCTAAGCCTGTCTCTCCTCTCTCTGTACCTCACTCCAATCCCCGACCTCCTTACTCCTAAAAATTGAGTTTTTTATCTTTTCACTATGTTGCCACTATGTTTGTCTTGGAATAATCACATTAATAACCACCCATAAATTGCAATGTATCTACTCTGTTTTGTTTATCGTGATGTATCTACTCTGTAATGTTACCCAGGTAGCCCCTGAAAAGGGACCTTTGGGGCTCAGTGGGCCTACCCGGTCATCAAAATTAATAAATAAATAATAAAATAAAAGAATACCCACGGGATTTAGGCAAATTCAGTAAAAACAGCGCTGTGCACCGGAGATATACATATACTTTTATTTCCGTACATAAGGGCAGTATTATGGTAGGGGTAGTGCAGCGTCATCATCTCGCGGTATTACTAGCAAGATCCCCGGGGATGGAGGAGCGCCTTTATTAAAATGATGGCTGCACCAGAGCTTCCTTGGAATTTTACGAGTGATAGGGTACATAAACACTTAATTTCTTCTGGTGCTTGCAGGGGGGATCAGAGCGGAAACACGCCGATCTGTGCAGCGGTCGGGGCTTCATCTCTCCCAGTAGTTCTCCTTTAATGATTTTTAAACTATGGAAGTACGATAGTACATAAAGTAGTCCAATGCTGGAGTCACTGATTAGAACTAAAACTTTAGGAGTAATTGGTTTAGTGTGCCATTAACAGCAGTTTTCTTATAGTAACAGAATTAAAAACAAACTGCTGCAAATGCATCCGTACAATTTAAAAATACAAACGCCATTTTAATTACTTATTTCAGGACGAGATCTGCCTGACAAAGTCCAGCCACTGAAAGCATCTCTACATCGTGAAGACATCTCTGTAATGCTGCAGATCCAAATCCTGAACTGGTGCATGTCCGTTTTTGCATGTCTGAAGGTGAGATAAACTAAGATCGTATTCCAAATGTATGTTTGATTCTAAACTCACACATCTCTGTGTTAACTGAAAATATGCACTCAAAAGACATCGAACCCATGTCTGAAAACGCTCAGCCGAGACCCCGAGTACGCACTTCAGTGGGCGCTCTGATGCACATGCCTGGGATCTTTGTTGTTTTATTTCCAGACGTGGCTTTAGTGTTTTTTGAGTGCATGTTTTTAGTTGACACAGAACTGTATGAGTTTAGAATTAAGCAGACTTTTGGAATATGATCTTAGTTTATCTCACCTTCAGGCATACAAAACCGGCCATGCAACATTTTAGGATTTGGGTCTGTGGCTTTACAGAGACAGCGTCACCATGTACAGATGCTTCGGTGGCTGGAGTTTGTCAGACAGAACTTGTTGCGAAGTAATTTATCAATATGACTTACAAGGTATTAAAATCGATTTTTACATGTACTGGGGCATTTATAGCAGTTGTGTGTGTGTGTGTGTGTGTGTGTGTGTTTTATTCTGTTGCCAAGGAAACTGGTCACACATGACTAACTATATAACGGTGAGGGGTTTCTGTGAAGAAGAGTTTTGAGAAGGCACAGGGATACTGCTGTAGATAAACAGCATCTGGTCGGGGTCTTTTTTTTTAGCCATTCCATTATGAGGGTATATAAGTATGGGTCTGGAATGCAGCTGACCAATCACTGTACTGGCAGCCAGTGCAGGTTGCGCAGCACTGGGATAATAGGGCAGGATCGCGAATATCCTGTCAAAAGCCATGCTGCCACATTCTACACCAGCTGCAAGTGATGGATTTCAACCCCAGAAAACCCTAGATAAAGGGAGTTGCAGTAGTCCAAGCACGAGGACACAACGGCGTGGACCAAAGTTGGAAGGTTTCGGATAGAACCAGATGCTTAATCCTGGCAATATTCCTGAGATGATAAAAAGAAGTTTTGATGACAGCTGACACCTGAGAATGTGGGTGAGTCCATCATCAAAAACTACCCCCAGGTTACGCACCCGTTCAGAGGTCAGTAGTGAGACGCCACCAAGAAAAATTTCAGAGGGTGCACCAACACCCGACCCCCCTATCCGATGACCTGGGTCCACAACCAGTACCTCAGTCTTTTCTGAGTTCAACTTCAGCCAGCTGGAATCCATCCACTCCTGGATTTCTTTCAGACAGTTGTTAAAGACTGAGAGAGCTCCATCCTGGTCGGGTGCAAAAGAAAGGTAGAGCTGGGTATCATCTGTGTAACAGTGAAACCTCAGCCCATACCTTCTTACAATGTCTCCGAGGGGTAGCATATACACCGCGTACAGCGTGGGTGATAACACTGAACCCTGAGGCACCCCACAAGACAAAGGAATTGGGCCTGAAGAAAAAAACCCAGACACAACTCTTTGTGTTCTACCAGTGAGAAAAGATGTAAACCATCTGAGGACTGTCCCCAACATTCCACAGATATGCCTCAGGTGTCCTATCAACACCATGTGGTCCACGGTGTCAAAGACTGAAGAGAGATCCAGAAGGACTAAGATGGGACGGTTCTTCCGATCTCTTTTCATCAGTAGATCATTGAGCACCCAAACCAGTGCTGTCTCGGTGCTAGGTCTTTTACAAAAACCAGATTGGAGTGGTTCATAGATGTAATGGATGGTCAAATGGTCCTCCAGTTGCGCTGCCACTACTTCCTCAATCACCTTCCCTACAAAGGGGACGTTAGAGATAGGTCTGTAGTTTGCGTGGCAGTCTGGGTCCAAGGTAGCTTTCTTCAAGAGTGGTGTCACCACCGCCTCTTTCAGAGAGCTAGGAAACTCTTCAGATTCCAAGGAGCACCAGACTATCTGCACAAGGACTGGACTGATGATGTCAATACAACCCAGAATTAGGGAGGTCGGTCCAGGGTCCAAACTAAAGCAGATAGGGTGCACACTTTGGATGATCCTCATGACATCCATGAACTCCGGTCGACCGAAGGTACTCCAGGAAAACTGAGGTACAGTGAACCCGTACTGATCACAAACACCCCCTATGGAGTGTGCCGGCTGAAGAATCGCCCTGATATCGGTCACCTTATTTTCAAAGAATCAAGCAAGCTCATCGCACTCTAATTGCGAAAAAGCTTTCCAAACATGCAGACAGGCTGGCTTGCACAATCTGTCCACAGATCGGAATAGCTGAGCTGGTCGATTCTGAGCAGCAGCAATCTCCCCGGACAGGAATTCTGCCTTCTTACGGGTAATTGCATATTGATAGACTGAATAATGGTCCATCAATCTAAGGTGATCGGCATCAGGGGTGGACTTCTGCCAGCAACACTCTGACCTTCACCCTAATCTCCACATCTCCCTCAAAGTCCCAACAAACCAAGGGGACCTGGGGCAAAGGGAGAGAGGGTGAACATGGACAGGAGCAATTGAATCCAGAGCCGCAGAAATGGCTAAATTATAACCCGATACAAGGGTCTCTGGATCATTGCTTGCCACAGGGAAGGATGAGAGGTCGAGTAAAGCTGCCAGACCATGGGAACTTATGTCCCATAAATTGTGGTACCTATCCATCTCCACAGGGGTAGGCCTGTGAGGGGGTGTGCTAAAACTGAACCCCACAGTGTAGTGATTGGACCACCCAACTGGTTCCACCCCCAAGTCCGATGTTTGGATCCCTAGGAGAAGGATTAAGTTGAGAGAGTGTCCGTGTTTATAAGTAGCAGTGGAAACCACCTGTGTGAGGCCCAGAGATGTCATTAACTGGAAGAAGTGCTGACCAAACTCAAATGCCTTCTTGACGATGGAGTCTGCCACTTCCTGAAGGAACTGCTTCTCAGCACTGGGTGGACGGTAGATGAGGGCGATTCGATAGCCCACACCTGCTACTGCTGAACTCTCAAAGGACTCAACCTCTTCAACTAGTAAGCTTGTGAGGTTCAGTTCGGTCTTGAAACAGACCGCAACCCCTCCTCCACGATCCAATCTCAGGCGGTGTATCACCGAGTACCCAGCTGGAGTCGTAGCCACCAAAATGGGGCCAGAATTTTCATCCAACCAGGTCTCAGTAATGCATGCCAGGTCCACTGTTTCAGCAAGATCTGCAATAATTGCAGTCTTGTTCTTAATGGACCTGGCATTGCACAACACTGCCCAAGCAGGACGAACCTCCCAGGCTGCCCAGGCCATCTGCCTACTGTGGCACATAGACAGCTGGTTTTGATTTCAATATGATATTTTTTCTGCAAAATAAAATATGTAAGGGAATGTCTGTCAGGAGGAAATACTGTCTGCTGAAATTGACACATCTAACCCCCCCCCCCAGGATAAGTTCAAAGGACAGGAGGTAGCTTAAACTGCAGATATCTGAAATGCAATTACTTTGTTAAGTTTTTCTTTGAAGCCACGAAAATAAAATATCCATTCATGATGTTCTCAGGGAAATCTTTTGATTTGCACTAGGTGTCATGGAGGAAGGAGAATATGCATGTGTTGGGGTGTCTCCCAAGATAACCAGTAAATACATCAAAGAGACTTTGATGTCTGGGTGAAGCAGGTCCCAGATTAAATTAGGAAATCCAATATGCATTTGTTTGGAGTTATCCAGTGAATTACATCAAAGAGGCTTTGATGTCTATGTGAAGCAGACCACAGACCAGTTTTGGCAAGTCACATTTATGTCACCTATTATTTTTTTTTAAATATCTTAGTAGGACATCCTGTGTTATAAAATATAAATTTTAATACACCAAGGTGGAGTTAACTGACCTCAGAGAGAAGGCCGGCTCAAGACTGCTTTTAAAAATACTGAGCAGACCTTACACAGTGACATTCATTTTCTGACTGAGAAAAGAGGAACAACAAAGCACTGAAAGATTAAGAAGTAAGCAGACCGTAGACAAGACCAGTCTGAGTGTATATATTGTAGCAATTTGCACTTTAAAACCTGTTTGTTTTTAAGACTGTATGTGTGGGGATATCTCGTTCTGTATTTTACTGTTTTCCTATTTTACCTATTTTAAAGTAAAGATCTGTATTTTAACAACAGAAACTGCCTGGTGTGCCTTGAAACTTATTTTTATATAAGTGAAACTTAGATGGTTATAGTTGACACTGTGCATGAGTTTATTGTGGTACCAAACTGGGAAATAGATGAGTTCTCTAGTTCTTGCATAGAGTTACATAGATACATAGACAGTGTCGGCAGATAAGGGCCTATGGCCCACCCAGTCTGCCCATTTAAGTTTGTAAGTTCAGTTTATGTTTTCCAGGAAGTCTGTTGCCCCTTACCCCTGACCTCCATAATTCCTTTATGTCTATCCCATGCATTCTTAAATCCCGTGATTGTTTCAGCCCCCACCACTTCCTCTGGCAGGGTGTTCCACTTGTCCACCACCCGTTCTGTGAAGAAATTCTTCCTCACGTTTCCTCTGAATCGTCCTCCCTCCAACTTCATCCCATGCCCTCTAGTCCTGGAACATCTTTTTCGCTTAAAAATAGTGCATTCCTGCACCCTGTTCCTCCCTGTAAGATACTTGTATGTCTCTATCATATCCCTCTCTCTCCCTTCCTCCAGGGAGTACATGTTCAGTGCCTTCAACCTGTCCTCATAGGACTTGTGATGCAATCCATGCACCATCTTTGTTGCCCTCCTCTGAACCTTCTCTACCTGTCTATGTCCTTACGTAGGTAAGGTCTCCAGAACTGCACAGTGTACTCCAGGTGCGCCTCACTAGTGTCTTGTATAGTGGAATTATGACCTCCCTTTTCCTGCTGGTGATGCCTCTGTCTATGCATCCCAGCATCCTATTTGCTTTACCTGCTGCCTTGTCACACTGTTTCCTGCCTTGAGGTCATCAGAGATGATAACTCAAGATCCCTTTCCTGCTTGGTGCATGCTATATCCTCACCCCAACTGATATATTGTGCCAGGGTTTTTGTGCCCCATATGCTTTATCTTGCACTTCCTTGCATTGAATTTCAACTGCCAAACCCTGACCATTCTTCAAGTTTCTGCAGGTCCCTTCTCATTCTGTCTACACCCTCTGGTGTGTCTACTCTGTTACAGAGCTTTGTGTCATCAGCGAACAGTGAAATTCTGCCTTCTAGGTCCTGCGCAATGTCACTGATGAAGATATTGAATAGTACGGTCCGGCACTGATCCCTGTGGTACCCCACTGGTCACTCTTCCTCTGTGGAGTGACAGCCATTTACCACCACCCTCTGTGTCCTGCTGCCCAGCCAGTTACCTACCCACCACACTACTGTCCTGCCCACACCCATATTCCCCAGTTTGTGCAATAGTCTTCTATGTGGCACAGTGTCAAAGGCCTTGCTGAAGTCCAGATAGGCCATGTCCACTGCCCTCCCCTGATCCACCTCCCTAGTCACCCAGTCAAAAAATTCTAAGTTCTAAGGGTTCATTTTGTAATATCTGATTAGGTGCCCGTAAGCAAAGATATCTGGCCCCCCGAAGACAGAATTATCTGAGCCTGACAATTGGGTATGCTAACAAGAAGTTATCAGATTGAATCCCTTCAGAACTTGGGACTAAGGTGACTCGAACCCACAAAACAGACAAGAGGGTTACCTTCTTCTGTTAAACTGTTCACAGTTCTATGCTCAGAAGTTGGCACTTTGGGAGTAGAGGGCTGACCTGCTGAGTGGATTTGTGACAGATTGGTTGGCAGCGGTGGCATAAAAAGTTTGGTGGTATAAGCTTTATTGTTCAGTGTGTCAGCTTGAGACTGTTCAGCTCACTTGGAAAAAAGAAAGGCAGTGTTTTATTTAATAAGGAAACAGAACTATATCCCTTGGCTTACAGTCAAGTTCCTAACCATTTTATTTTTTTTTTCTAACGTGCCAGTCAGAGTAGCAGTAGTCAGGAAAGATGGCTTTTAACTACAGCAGGCACAATGTAGAATACTTAAAGCAGTTGTGCAGGGACAGAGGAGTCCCGTTCGAGGTGACAGCCAAAAAGCAGACCCTCATAGAGGCCCTGATGGTAGCAGATACCCAGAGCAGTGAGTCACCGACCGTGACTGAAAAGGACCAAACCTCGAATGTGGCAGGGCTAGCTGCCAGTGCTGCATCCAGGGCCGGTGAAGAGGATAGCAGGGCCACTGTCAGTGAAGGACCACAGCAGCAGGGGATGGTCACCAGTATCCTGAATCCGGAAGTACTCAGGCTGCAAATTGAGTTGCGCAGGATGGAGCTGGAGTTCCAGGAGAAGAGGGAGTGAGAGAGATGAGAGACAGACCATGAAGAGTGTGAGTGCCAGTGAGCTGCAGAAGAGAAGGCAGAGCGGGAACAGCGAGAGGCAGAATGACAACAGAGGGAGGCTGACCGTGAGGAGTGTGAGCACCAGTGAGCTACAGAGGAGAAGAGAGAGAGGAGCACCAGTGGCAACACTAACTGGAGAAGCTACGAGTCCAACCAGCGGCACCAGAGCAGGTAAGTGGCTTGGGTTTAACTGGGACTGCAGGACTGGGTTACAAATTGAACTCCAAACTAATAGCCAAGTTTAAAGAGGGGGAGGATATGGATGCCTTCTTAAATTCTTTTGAAAAAGTTTGTATTCAGACTAAAATTCCTAGAGAGTCCTGGAGCTTCCAGCTATCCCTGCTACTTACCGGGAAAGCTTGGGATGCATTGGGTCAAATGGACAATGAGGACGGCAATGATTACAGCAAACTAAAAGCTGCACTGTTAAAAAAGTTTGAATTAATTGCTGAATCATACAGAGCTAAATTTTGTAAGCTCAGGAGAAGCCCTGATGTGAGCTACGAGGAGCTAGCCACGAAACAACGTCAGTTTTTAAAACATTGATGGGAAGGAATTGAGGCAAACTCTGTTGATAAAATTGAAAATGTGATTTTATTAGAACAGTTTTATTGGGCTTGCCCAGCAGAGCTAAAAACCTGGCTAGAGGACTGAGATCCCAAAACAGTGCAAGAGGCTGTTGAACTCTCGGACCACTATGCCAAGAGCAGACCTGCTCTTTGAGCGAATGGGGTGGGCATGGCAGGGCAGAAAGGGAAGAGCGTGCCTTCAGGGCAGCTAAAACCCTCACTGCCTCCACCAAAATCAGTTAGCCCCAGGTTTCAGAGAAAAGATTTCTCCGAGTGAAGAACTGAAAGTTGGTTGTGTAAGGAAACTGGGCATATTGCTAGACAGTGTCCCAAAAAGGTGAGCCATAATACACAACCAGGTGCTAGAAAAGAAGTGGGTTGTTTGTGTGTCCCTGGAAGCATACCAGTGAACATGAGGGAACACATGCACCCAGTCATGGTGAATGGTGTACAGACGCAGGGGTTAAGGGACACAGGGGCATCCCTGACATTGGTAAAAGGGGATCTGGTACAGCCTGGTCAGCTTATACCCAATAAATACGTCACTGTCTAAGGGTTCACTGGTGAAGAGAAAACATTGCCACTGGCCAGTGTTCTCCTGGACTGGAGTGAAACAGGGGGAACTGTGCAACAGGTGGCTGTAGCCAAAACATTAGCAGTGTATGTGATCCTGGGTAACAACCTCCAACAAGGGATGGTATGTGCAGTTATCCATAGCCAAGCAGCAAGGGAAAATTATAGTTCCCTGAACCTCACAGAAACCAGTGTGGAAACCACTGAGAGGCAGGTTCCCCAGCTTGTGTCTCCAGATGGGGAGACTGATAAAAAGGGGGTAGAAATTTCCCCAGTAGCCAGTAACCACACAGCTACAGAGGGTTACTCCGAAGAGGGAGGGATGACCCCTTGTCAGAGGGTTGGGAAAGACAGTGATCCTGGGGGCCCTGACTCTAGTGCTAGGGATCCTAGTTTAGCGACTGAAGGGAACCTGTCTCATGCCTTGGGACTGTGTGAGGGGTTTGCAGCTTCTTAGAGGAGTGACCCTAGTTTAGAGAAGCTGAGGACTTGGGCAGACCCTGATAGAACACAGGGAGGTGACGGCAGACATAATGTTTATTGGGAAAATGGACTTTTGTATACTCAGGCAGTACCTACAGAGGGAGGGATGCTAGGCAGGCAGCTTGTCATTCCTTAGGGGTATCGTGAGCAGTTGCTCAAAACTGCACAATATTCCCTTGTCATCTGGAAATCGCACGCACTACGCAGCAATTGGCCCTGAATTTCTACTGGCCTAACTTCACCCAGCAGGTGAAGAAGTATTGCAAGTCTTGTCACCAGTGTCAAGAAATAGGGAAGGCGGGCAAGAAAACCCAAGCTGCCCTGATTCCATTGTCCATAGTGGAGGAGCCATTCCAGAGGGTAGGAATGGATATTGTGGGGCCTTTAAATACCCCCAGCGCCTCAGGGAAGAGATTCATCTTGACTGTGGTGGATTATGCCACCTGGTACCCAGAAGCAGTTGCCCTATCCTCACTGAGGATGGACAAAGTGTCAGATGTCTTACTTGGGATTTTCTCCTGTGTTGGGTTTCCGCAGGAGGTAATCACTGATCGAGGGAGTTCCTTCATGTTGGACCTGATGAAATATTTATGAGAGAAATGTGGGGTGGTGCAGAGATGCACGACACCGTATAAAACACAAGCCAATGGACTTGTGGAACGATTCAATGGTACCCTAAAGTCAATGCTCCAGGTGTTTGCTGAACAGCATGGGAGGGACTGGGAGAAATACCTTCCCCACCTGTTGTTTGCATACAGGAAGGTGCCCCAAGAGTCGACAGGATTTTCCTACTTCGAACTCTTATATGGATGCTGGATACATGGGCCCCTAGACTTGGTCCGGGAGGACTGGGAAGGCAAGCACACCACCCAGGGAACTCCCATTGTGGATTGCATCCTTAGGTTTAGGGAAAGACTGAAGGAGCTTATAGAGACAGCCCAGAGCAACCTGGCAGCTGCCCAACAGAAACAAAAACTATGGTACGACCGCAGAGCCAGAGCTTGCTCATACATGGTGAGTCAGAAACACAGAAACATAGAGGTTGACGGCAGATAAGGACCGCAAGGCCCATCCAGTCTGACCATTTCTTTTTTTACCTTATAAATGTGCCATCATCCTTTGCTCTGTCAGTGGCCTAGCCATTCATACGCATCTGTATTGCTCCCTTATGCATATCCCATGCCTGTTTGAAGCCCTGCACTGTATTCATAACCACCACTTCCTGAGGTAAGCCGTTCCATGCATCCACCACTCTTTCTGCCTTGCAGTGTACTGGCTTTCCAGATTCCACTGACTGACCCACCAGATGACTTCATATCCAGAGAGGACACCAGCCCAGCTGTATCCTGATTCATCGCCTGGGATTTCAGATGACTTCTGACCAGCTGTTTCCTGTTCTGCTTCCAAGGTTCCATCTCCTAGATGACATCACCCCTGCAGCTTCCAGATGCGCCATCCTGTCATTTTCTGGAAGATGTCCGCTCAGCTGTATCAGAAGAATGCTGCCAGGGAGAGTCTTCGGCTGGAAATCCAGGTTTCATATTGATTTCGTTCTTCAAGGGACTGGTAAGTCCAAACTTTTCTATTTCAATGACACTGCAGTACACACCCTACACCTAGCAGACTTCAGACTGTTTGAACTGTCCTCAAAGACTCTCTTCTTCGGGATTACAGTCCTACAAGAACTGTGCTTCACCGGGCTTTGGCCCAGGAGAGACTCTTTCTTTGGGTACTGTTGTCACTAGATGGGACTTTTAGGGTACTCCATCCCCACTAATGTGTATTGTAAATAATGTTATTGTTTTTCTACTGTTTCTACTGTTTTTCTACTTTTCTAACAAGAATAATTTTGGGGATTCTTCAGTGTTTAGATGGTAAGGGTTAGATAGTACTGTGTTTGCAGAATAGAGGTTTGTTTGTCTTTTCTCTTGCAGGTGTTTCTGAAGAAGACAAGAAGAGGAGGACAGGCTCTGTGGAGTCCTTCATGTGCTTTAAAGTAGAGTGTTTAAAGTGCAGTGATGTTGTTTGTTGTGTTTAACCTTTCCTTCCACAGGTATGGTTGTGGGGGAGTGTGGTAGTAATACCTAGAGTGTAGTATTAGCTCTGTATGTTTGGTTGCAGGTGTCCCAGGTTGAGGGGAGATTCCCCTGTGTGTTTTTGGGTAATCTGGGTTTTTGGTCAGTTGGGTTTTCCCTAGAGGGCTGGGGGGATAGACAGGCTGTGGTCCTGACCTGCGGTAGGGGCCACAGTACTGATCTATTAGGGCTATGTTCTGGGCAATTCTACCAGGGCCACTAGGTATCCATAGCAAGACCATAGAGTAGAGGCTGATGTGTCGGCTGATGGCCTCTGGGCCCTTAGTGTTGCCTGCCTGTGCCTGGCACATGGTAGGGAAGAAGGTAGCGCTACCTCCCCATAGTCAACACGTAGGGTAAGATGGCCTGGGCCAGGTAAGTAATGACTGCGGATAGTCATTTTCCTGGTCAAAGGTGGGTGTAACCCCCATCACCCAGGGTTACTAGAATCCCACTTAGATCTAGTGGCAGGCAGGGAAGGCAGCTTGTGAAACACCAGTTAAATGGGGTTCACACTGTCTCACTCTGTTCTCAGTCTTAGCTGAGCTGGAGGGATGACATCATATAGTATTATCACAGCAGCATAAGCCACAATGGAATGTTGCAGCTGGGAGTTAGGTTACAACACTGGGGTTTTTCAAAGGATTGTTGTGCAGTCTGTAGTGGAGGGAGGAGGTGCACTGAAGTTGGTAGTCCCTCAGAGCCCTCAGCTCTGAATAGAGCTACCTCCGTAGTGGGTGTGTGTGTTCTCGCCCTAGAGAAGGACACAAAAGAAACCATTTTGAAGTGCAGGGATTTATTTAACTCTAAAAATTGATTAGCGTTTTGCTCATAAAAGTGCTAAATCTTTGTAAAAATGCATATCTCTTGCCTCACTATGTTTAACAAACACAGCACTTCTAGAAAATCTATGTAAATACTTTCTGTACAGTTAGTATAGTCCCAACAAAAAAACTGCTAATCGATTATTTAAAACCCTGAAGTGGTTGAGACTGTCCCCCAGTTGTTCCAGTGCCCCATCCCTCAGAGGGATGGATGGGAACAAGACCAACTCTTCAGGGGCAATTCCCCAGGCACTGTTGAAGGAAGAGAAGCTGCCAGTGAAGATGATTTGTGCTGAGGCATCGAGAAGTACGTTGTTGTTTTTCCTGAGAGAAGCCTGTGGGCACCTGCGAACCATGGTGAGTCTGCTCTGCCAGACAGCCTATGTTTCACCGAGACTGTTGTGTTAAGTATCTGCTACTGTGGGTCAGGAAAGGACAGCCAAGTACAGTACTTAAGTTGTGTATGGCTTGGAATGCATCTAACCAGTGGTAGTCTACAGGGATGGGCATAGCCACTTAAAGAATGTTACAAGTCAGGACACCAGTTACCAGAGACTGTAGCTTGTTAAATGTGATATACATTTCAAGATAGCATTCTACAAACCGAAAGGTTCACAAGGAAAGGCATTGACTCCAAATGAATGGCTGGGCATGAATTTAGGGACAAAAGGTGGGAGAGCCCCCATCTGGAGAATCCAGATTTACCTCTACGGATTCACTTTGGGCACCTATAGCGTTCTCCCGGGCACTTGGCCAGTGCTCGCAGAAAGTACCCAGACGTGGGATTAGGATATGTGTTTTCCCTTAGAGCTTGGAAGTGCTCATGGGTGGTAGAGGGAGCCACCAGCAGAAATGCTCCATGCCATGTGGAAAGTGTGTGCCAGTGCTGGCCGAGGGCCATGCCAGGGAATCCAGGATAGAGTACCAGTTTGGGCTGAGAGCCCAGTGTGTTCCGAACTTGAGGGTAAAAGTTGTCGTGATGACGAAGAAGATGCATTCTGACCTCTATAGTTCTGTACAACCAGTGAGTGTAGCCCCGTGGGGGTCCATCCTGCTTTGTATTACTGTGTGTGTGTGAATAAAGCCCCACTTTAGAATCCCACTCCTGGTTTGTACATTCACAGTTCTTGCTTCCTGTGTTCGGAGTTACTTGGGTGCTCCTGTCCAGAAGTACAAACCTAGCCCTGATGCCAAGCGAATGTTTTCTCCCCGAATCCAGGCTAGCCAGGTAATGGGTTACAAAATGGAGGCACCATGTGCTAATAAATGAAATAACATCAACTCAGGACCCTGGTCACACATGCATGCACCACCCTGTCTGTGAAAAAATACTTCCTCACATTGCCCCTGAGCCGTCCCCCCATCTTCGAATTGTGTTCCCTTGTACTTGCACATCTCTTTTTCTGAAAGATGCTACCTTCTTGGGACTTTATTGATTCCACTGAGGTACTTAAAAGTTTCTATCATGTCCCTCCTCTCCTTCCCTTCCTCAAGGATATACATATTAAGCTCCTTTAGTCTATCTTCATATGGCTTCTGTTGCAGACCCTGCAAAAAAGTTCATAGTTTGTGTCTTCACCACTGGATGGTGCTGCTGCCTGAATGATCCTGACTGCCCAGTCCCCAAGCTTTTTTCTTGTTTCACTTTCTCGTGTTTAGTCTGCTGTGATCCTTCATATCACCCCCCTGGATGTTCGTCTGCCCACACTACTGTATGGTGCTTGAAGCAGGCATTGTGTCACCTCTCTTTTTTTCCCCTTTCAATGTAACTTTGAACAGCATTGCCATTTCTTTTCCACATCCGAGCCACTCGGAGAGTGTAGCAAGCATGGCACTTAAGTGCGCACAAGCTGGGATGACTGCAGTGCAAAGCAGGGGACCAAAAAGCAATTTGGAGTCACAGCTTCATTTTAATCTTAATTTCACTCTTTTTTTTTTTTAGTTGAGAACCAAGTTGGGACATGCAGGGCTGTTATGGTGGATGTTTACAGGCAGAGAACTCGGGGGGGGGTGGATAGTAAAGGAAGTCTGCGTTGAAGAATGTGAGTAGTGATATTAAACATCCTGTTCAATTGTAAGAAGATAATTTCTGTGCCTGGCCTAGATCCAGTGATGTTATTATCAGATAACTTCACTGATTCTTATTGGGCATAGCAACTAATAAAATGTCAAGGATTATCCTTGCCATTGTGTAATTCTTTTGCTCAAATGTGTAAGAGAAATTCAAAAATCTGATTGCCTAACAAGAGATTCCAAGCCATGGTGTTATCCCACAGTAACACTTCAATGCAAAACCTGAAAGTAAAAAAATGTGTTTTTGTTAAAATTGTGACCATTTAATAATAGCAGCAATAACACTCCAAGGTGTGTCGTCATTTTGGATAACAGCACTTCTCAGGTGTTTGAATGCACTCAGGCTGCAGCCTTGTGTGCCAATGCAACTGAGGTGTGGCGTCATCCCATGAAAACAAACACCCATCATGCATTATTTCTTAAAGCAGCAGTACATGTTATGGTGAAATGTTTGACCTATTCTTTTTTATTCCTTTCTAGATTGCCCCTAACCTCTTGTCACGTGTGATACCCATTTTACACCATTTTGAATATGTTTTAGCAATTTTTATTGCATTGGAAATAACAAAAGGAACACTCTTTTGGTATGGCTTGTTTCAAGTATTCATCAGTATTCTCTATTATACAATGGACTTGTTTTTTTCAGAAATCTGATTGGCTACTGAGGGTCTTTATCCGTGAGTGAATCCTACGATAACCCATGGGTAAAGATCCGGTAGCCCCTTCACAAGAACAGACAGAGAAATCCATCCATGTAGGCAAAAAAAACATTCTGACCCCCAGAAAAAAATGTTCAAGCCACCATCTTTCATTACCCGGTAAACCGCAGTGCTGCAGCGCTAAACCCCAACAGGCTCATTCTCACCTCTGACCATCCCAGTTCAGCTACTGGCATATTTTGAGTCTTTGTCAAATGCTGAACTGGGCAAAGTCTTTCTTTATTAAACACGAGGACTACAATTTGCAGAAATGACTACCAAAAAGTGGAGCGTGAACATCGGCATGCACCTATCACAGTTCCGCTTTTTAGCCATAATTTCTGTAAATTGTAGCCCTCGTTTTTAATAAAGAATGACTTTGCCCAGTTCAGCATTCGGCAGAGGCTTAAAACATAGCAGTAGCTGAAATGGGACGGTGTAAACCAACCACGACCCTCCCCATGCCTTCAGCGCTATGACCGCAAACTGATATTTTAGGAGAGTGAGCAGCAGCTGCCCGTGCCTTCCACAAACTGTCACTGTAATCCATCAGTCTAACTTTGTCAGCCACCCAGTGTGGGTACTCTGCTTCTCTGCTTAAAAAAAAATGGATTTACCTCCCAACGTGTTTTCACTTACAGTAAACCCTGTGCCACAAAACTGACATGTATCCTGGGACAACAGTCTGAATGCCACCGAAAGACCCTCGCCACTTGAATCACAATGTCTCCCCTACTCTTAAACAGCTCTTTGTTAAGGGAAAGCTGTTTCTATAAAAGAAAAAGAAACCTCATGAATTTCAGGCTCCTTTTAAAAAAAATAACTACTTAACAGCTTACTATTCTGTGTGTGTGTGTGTGTGGGGGCACATTAGGAACTAGGCAGCATCTGCAATACACAGTCAACTCAGCAACACAGCACAATTTTTTCTGGAGTAATTTTTATTTACATGTATTGTTATTTAAAATGTAAAAAAAAAAACTTCTACTTTTTTTAACAAAAAAAAATAAAAAAATAGGGACATTGTATAATCGCAATAAACCCCTCCAGGGTGTGGGTTATGCTTAAGCAATAAACCAGGACAGGGTGTGGGTTATGCTGGGAGTTACCCACGCCTGGTGTGGCTTGGTCACGAGGCGCAGCTGAATGACCAAATCCGCACCAGAGGTGGTTAAATCCCAGCATAACCCACACCCTGTCGTGGTTTATTTAAGCAATTTCTCCCTCCAGGGTGTGGGTACACTGGAGGATTTACCACGCCTGGTGTGATTTGGTCATGAGGCGCAACTGAGTGACCGAATCACACCAATTGTGTTAAGTCCTCCAGTGTACCCACACCCTGGAGGGATACATTTTTATTATACAATGGCGAATGTTGTTTCTTTCATGTTTTTTAACTATGTTCTAACTGACTGAGGTCCCTACACTTCGAAAGAGGAGGTAATTTTGTAAACAATTTACCGCGATGTTTTAGCAAAGCGGCGATGGGACAAATCGTGGCAGTTTCGTTTGAAGTGAAAGCGACCGGATTAGCATGGTATAAGGTTGGCTGGCACTTCTTCCAGTGGGTACACTGGAGGATTTATCACGGTGGTAATTGTGCCAGCCAACCAATCAGGATGCAGGATTTGGGACATTGGATTTACCACATTATGTAATGCTTAATTATACAATGGGCATGAAAACATACCGTAAATACTGTATCCTGATTGGCTGAGTCGTACTCCTCTCCCGTTGTAAAATCCAGCATCACCCCACAGGAAGAGGTACCAGCCACCCTTCAGCCACATGAACAAATACTGTAAATATCACTCCAACCATCGCCAGCTCTAAGTCTATAACACAAGAATACACGCCAAACACCGTCCCAAACTCCACTACAGAACTGTCATTTCGCCACACAATCACATTCCGTCAAGAAACTCGACTCACGAAAATGCAAATACATAAGTTGCTCTCTCCATTTACTTATTTGTCTGCTTCCATACTTTTTTTTCTCTCATTCATGCACCTCCCAACGCCTCCCGAACTCCGGCCACAATTCTTCCTCATCAGCTGCACCTCCATGTTAGCGCTGTTCAAGGAAGTCTAGAGCGTGTGCTGAATTTTTATTTTCCCACATTGAAATCACAGATTCCGTTTAAATTGGATGTGGGGTAATGCCAGAAGGAAAGCAGCACGGGTGGAATGTGGGGAAACGTGGACAGTGATCGTGCCTATGTTAGAGTCAGATTTCGTCCTTAACTTTGAGAGAGCCAATAGCACTGCAAGTATGTTTTTCTATGTATACAATGTCAGAATGGGCTACCGTTGCCGATTCCCTGTTGTAGGGGAACTGAGTTCACGCTAGGAATGATGAAATACAAGGTAGCAGCTTTCCTATATATTTTTTTATAGATAATGCTATTTTAAAACTGATTTAGTGATCGGAATTTTGAGAGCCTGCACTGTATGTTGGGGGTAGGAGCTAGAAGAACTGCTCACCATCTTAGAAAAAGAAACTCCCGAATCTCCACCAAATGGACTATTTTCTCTGGCGTAGTAACACTTTCAGTATTTCTCCCATTTAAAATTTAAAAAATTACTAAAATTAAAAAAAATGATTAAACACAAAATATTAACATTGTATAATAGCAATATTCCACTCAAGGGTGTTGGTGATGCCAGGATTTACCCACCTCTGGGGTGTCGATATCACTGCCATTTCTCGGGATCAATGAACACCCCAGGGCGGGCCGTAAATCCTGGCATCACCAACACCCTCTTGTGGTATATTGCTTAATTATACAATGGGCATCAAAACAGAACTTAAATTCTCTATCGTGATTGGCTGACTCGCACCCCTCTCCCGTTGTAAAATCTATAATCACCCTATGGGAAGAGGTGCCAGCCGCTGGTCAACTGCATCAGGATGTCCCCCCGAAATCACTCCAACAGTGACCAACACAGCACTCGGAAAGACTGCGAAAATCCCTGCTTGATAGCGACCGGCAAATCGAGTTATCGAATAGTTAGTACAACACGAAACCGCATACCTCAGACGAAATTCAAACCACAGCTTTCTAACATGTTCATTGCTATGTGCACAATTTCAAACATTTCCCAGGCCCTCAAAAACACACTGCAACCGGCAATGCTAACTCAGTACTGCGCATGCACAGTAGCAGCTCGGCTCCAGCAACCAGGGAGTATTTTTTTCCCTTTGCAACAATAAACACAGTCAAATATAGCTTAAAATGAGTAAAAAGTCTTATTTACTATTTTTTCCTATGTGCCAAAAATAGGAGGACATTGTATAATTGCAATATGCCACTCCAGGGTGTTAGTGATGCCAGGATTTACCCACACCTGGTGTGTTGTTGGTCACTGGGCTACGCCTTACCGAACAACACCCCAGGGCATGAGTAAATCCTGGCATCACCGACACCCTCTCCTGGTATATTGCTTAATTGAACACCTCACTTTTCTTACGAATGAATGAACTAGTGTGCACCAGACAGTGCTCCCTGACTCTGTGGAATAACAGGTGTACAAAACAGGGAGTCATACTAAAATGAGTGCTTCTATTCTTATTCCACGTGAAAAAAAGTTCTACAGCATACTCAGAATGAGGCGGAATGGTACCATAAATGACTGGAAGTAAGGGGTCAATCAAAAATTGAATAAAAAGAGCTTTACATTTTCAATTTAACATGCAATGCTCAGCTGCTTTGAATGTAAAATTCTTCTGAAATGTGACTGATCATATTTGAATATTGTGTTGTGTCCGTCTGCAGCGCAACCTTCCACGTTACTGCCGCCGGTGCCTGGGCAGTGGATTGTCCCGCCGGAGACACCGTAGCAGCTCCTTGTCTGTCGGCTGCTGGTTGTTATGGCGGCGGTTTAAACTCCCGGAAGCAGTAGCTCGCAGGCAGTTTGGTGTTATTTTTCCGTATTTTGTCACTTTGTGTTACGGTAGGCGCTGTAATGATCGGCGGTTATGTAAATGTTGTAAGGCGAGCGGTAACGGAGAGGTGAGTACATCGCGCTGGTTGTGCCCTGCATTACGGGTGGAGTGACATCTCGACTGCTGCGGCAGTTGGCTGGGGTAATTGTTGGACAGCAGTCACTGTAGCGATAAGGCACTAACTGGACGTTGTTTGAATTCGGTCGTTCAACAGAGCCGTACTGGATACTATATAGAGAAAGCAGGCGCAGAGCAGTGTCCTGTAAACTAAACGTACGAATTCGAAGTGCTCTGTCAATGCGCTAGGGGTTACAATTTTGGGCTCAAGTGCTGTCCATCATGTAACCATTCCGATCGGGACCCTACTGTCCTAGGTTATGAAACATATGCCTCTAATCTCAGCTGTCCTTGATTTTTCAGGGAAGTCGCTAATCCTATGCCCCGAAATTTCTCCGAGCTCTCCTACGTTTTGAATTTGTGTCACTGAACAGTAGGGATCTGAAGCACGAAAGAATCTCGGCCATTAGCGGTACTGGCGAGTTCTTCTGCAAACACACTTGCCCAATGCGGCACCCAAATCAATCAAGACACCACACTGTTTTTGGATAAAAAGGGGCCGCAGCTCTTTTTACTTCAACAAAATTGCATACATTACATGGGACGCTTGGCTCCTATGAGCCTAATCAGTACATCACCCTTTTTACATATATGCACTTTACATACATTATATCTATACATACACACACCAAGCTATACAGAAAATTGTAACATATGTACATTACATGTCCCAACCTGTAAGACCCCTTGGGCAGCCATAATTCATGTCCTGCTGAAACCCCTGCTCCTTCATCCGCTTGTCTGGGGAACTTTTTGGCCCTTTAGTCAGAACCAGACCCGTTGAGGGCCATGCCTTTCCATAAGACAGTTCCCCCACCCCAGAATTTTGGGGCTCTTGCCCTTGACAAGGAGCATGCCCTGCCGAGGGCCGCACTCCTCCTCCTGGAGGCTTGGATCCCAGCGCTTCCTGCACGCTCCAGCCTGGGTGTCTTCCTCTCCGATCCCCAGAGGCATACCTGTCCCTAGGGTCGTGCCTCTCCGATGTGACACCCAATCGCAGCTCTATGTCGAGCATCTTACCTGGATCAGCCATGAATTTACTGCCTTAATGCCTCTATTAGCTTTAAAAGCCGCGACAGACCTCTTGCTACGGCCCAAGTTTTGTGGTGGGCGGAGGGAAAATTTTGTAGCGGAGCTGTTCCAGGAGGGCGAGATCCCTGGGACAGCTCCTTTTATCCAAACGCCAGACCTCCCTCTGGGAGGTTCGTAGTCAGCCCCCGCGGGCTGCTGCGGCCACCTACTGGGGCCTCCTCCGGCGGGCGGCCTCTTAGCCACACCTCTGGTGCTGCTGGCAAATGGCCCCCGGTGAGAGGCTGGGCATGCTCAATGCGGCACCCAAATCAATCAAGACACCACACTGTTTTTGGATAAAAGGCCTAGCTCTTTTACTTCAACAAAATTGCATACATTACATGGGACGCTTTGCTCCTATGAGCCTAATCAGTACATCACCCTTTTTACAGATATGCACTTTACATACATTATATCTATACATACACACACCAGCTATACAGAAAATTGTAACATATGTACATTACATGTCCCAACCTGTAAGACCCCTTGGGCAGCCATAATTCATGTCCTGCTGAAACCCCCTGCTCCTTCATCCGCTTGTCTGAGGGGAACTTTTGGGCCCTTTAGTCCGACAGACCCGTTGAGGGCCATGCCTTTCCGCAAGACAGTTCCCCCCACCCCAGAATTTTGGGGCTCCTTGCCCCCTTGACAAGGAGCATGCCCGTCGAGGGCCGCACTCCTCCTCCTGGAGGCTTGGATCCCAGCGTTTCCGTGCATGCCCTCCAGCCTGGGTGTCTTCCTCTCCCGATCCCCAGAGGCATACCCGTCCTAGGGTCGTGCCTCTCCGATGTGACACCCAATCGCAGCTCTCATGTCGGGAGCATCTTACCCGGGATCAGCCATGAATTTACTGCCACTTCATACTGGGCAACCAGTATCTCCCACTAATGCCCAAGGGATCTTACTTTTCCCAACAACACAGTTTCGCAAAAATCATTAAATGTATTGTTCAATATATCATTTCCATCCCGACAAATGAACCCCATCACGGCTATAATATTCCACATCAGCTTTTGTAATCGTAAGTGTCGGATTACTTCCACGCCCATTGAGGCCGCAAATGGACACCTCCCTATTCACGGACCTCCGTTTGTCCATAGCCCCTGCTTGTTCCTCGCCAGTGCCGGGCGAGGCAACATTCGGGACCATGCCAGGATGGTGGAGGCAACAACTGTTTCAAGGGACAAGTCCCTCTTCATGTCCCCAATCAATCTCTTTGCCCCTAGGGTGACCAAGTCATTCCCTCCCAGGTGGATCACCAGCGCAAGCGGTGGTCGGCTAGTTAGACCCAGTGCCATGATTGTATTACACAAAGCCCCCCACCTCATCCCCCCTTTTCCTGCCCATTTTATCACTGCTCTATTTCTTGGAATAAGTAGCTGAGTTGTATAATGGCGTGCCTTCGCCCTCTTGTACGCCTCCCTCACGTGCGAATGACCCACGATCCATATTTGGGGGGTTGTCGCCAACATGCCTGTAAAACAAAAGTATAAACATGTGAGTGTTCATGAGCTTGACCTAACAATCATAACTTGTGCTGGGTTCCCCACTGTTACTTGTTGCTGTTTTTTGCTGGGGCCTTATGTAACCCTTGTACGCCTTTGAGGCCCATCTGCCAACCCCTTTTATCTGTTCCTCACTTAAACCACACCTGGCAGCTTCCGTGGCTGCCCCAATTCGGAATGAATGGGTGTTATACGCGGTCGGGTTTTTCCCCGCCATCCATAAGCCCTTCCGTAAGACTGCAGCAACTGCCGCTTTGTAACCGCTTTCCATCCCTGCAGCAAACAAATGACCTGTTCTCAGAGGACTACCTGCCAGATAATCACTCATTGCCCTCCATGGGCAGATATTACCGAGGGGCTTTAAACAGTGTAATCTTGGCGGGGCCGCACTGGTTAGTTTTGATTTCGGAGTTGAAGACACAGTCTGTCTTGCCAGATGACAAAATCGCTCCATTGGAGATTGTTGTTCTGGTTCGAGAGTTGACCGAGGTACCAACTCAGACACCGGAAGGCCCCAAAAATGCACATGTGTATAGGGCCCTGAACAGCTTGGTTTCATAGCCAGAGCTGCACGTGACCCCAGTGCTGTCAAAGGTCGGACAATTCTGGTAGCCCAATGGGCTTCGCCGTCTCCTTCCCCAAGTCTAGCCATGCCCTGCACCATTTTCTTTGCAATGAAATTATTGGTTGGGTCGGGAAACCTTCAGATTTATGAAGAAATGCAATGCCTGCTAGCTGAGGCGATAGCTGCGGAGATTTTCCCAGGCCTCTAGGGTGTAGGATGTAGCTCTGAACCTGCCTCTGAGCCCTGTGTAGTTCCACGCTTACCTCGTGACTACAAAATTGCTGGAAAGCTTCATAGCTACCTACATACTTCCTCCAGGTCGGGGCTACAGCCAGCTGTACCAGTTGCTGCAATCTTGGTTCCTAGTCTCAGACCGCTTCGGTATTTCTGTCGGGAACTGGTCCTACCATGGAGCTAACTGCCTGAAGTGTTCGAGCTGAAATCGAGACAGGGCATCAGCGATAACATTTTCTTTCCTGGCAGATGTCGTGTCTAAAAGAGATGTTATAACGTAAGCAGCATAACACAAAGATCTGCAGAACCTTCATCACATCCTCGGAGTGAGATGTCTCACGAATTCAATATGTCCACTACCGCCTCTGTTATCTGTGTAGAACAGCACTTTTTATTTTGCCATTTTTGCCCCTATACTCTACGGGTTACCATGAGGAAAACAATTCCAACAGTGTGATATTCTTTGTGAGTCCCATTGACACCCACTCCTGTGGCCAATATCCCAGAACCATGCTCCTGCCAGAATGCCCCAAAACCAATGCCCCCAGAAGCATCGGTTACCAAGTGTAGGTCAAAATATTGGTCCACTGGTGTTTGCCAGATGGTGATACCATTGAAATCTTTCAGGAAAGTTCCCAGACCTGTAAGTCTGCTTTTATACCCGTGTCAGTCTGATGTGGTGATATGGTTTTAAGCACCACCGTGGCAGATGCCATCCGCCTCAGAAATGGCCTCTGCCAGGATCGCCGACGGCATGCAAAATTCAAGTGGCCTATCACAGATTGCAGCTGTTGTAGGTCACTTCTTTGCTTTCCCCATTTCATCCAATATGTTGTACAACCGTGTCAGCTTGTCTTGAGGTAGCCGGGAAACCATGGCCTCGGAGTCTATTTCTATGCCCAGGTATGAGAGAGACGTCACTGGACCCTCTGTTTTTTCCCCGGCAAGAGGGACACCATAATAGCCCATCAGTGAGGTGAAGCCCTGAAGCGTTTCCCCACATATGGTTCCCCCTTTTGGCCCCATAAATAGGAAATCATCCAGATAGTGGACTACATGATTGTTTCCTGTGCATTCTTTGTGGGCCCACTCTAAAATGTTGAAAATGTTTCAAAGGCTGAGCAGCTGACTGAACATCCCATGGGCATAGCTTTGTCCACATACCAACGACCTCCACTTTGAAACCTAGTAAATCCTGATCACTCGGATGTACAGGTAACAGACGGAAGGCGGATCTGATGTCACTTTTTGCCATCATTGCATTCTTTCCCAACTGTTGTATGTGATAGAGCCGCATCCAACGTTGTATATTGTACTGTGCAATCCTCCGGGTTAATGAAGTCGTTAACTGATTTTCCTTTTGGTAAGACAGGTGATGTATGAGCTGTACTCCCCGGTCTCTTTTTGGGAACCAGGCCCAGTGGGGATACCCTGAGGTTTTGCACTGGGGATGGTCAAATGGTCCTACCTGCCTGCTTCAACCTCCTTAGCAATTTTATCACCAAGATTTTGGGAAGCAAGATTGCCGACCTCAGGTTGCGCGTGTGGTTTCTATCCTGGGGCCCTTGTAAGGTATCCTAAACCCATACCTGAAACCATCGTATATATATCGTCGCAGTCGATTTATTGGGGTAGCGGTCGAGCCAGGGGTCATCAAATGTAGTCGTACCGTGAGTTAGCCAAACTTCCCAGACCCTTTTTCTTTTCGCTACTTGCTCCCCATTACTTGATGCTCTGGGGTTGTTGAGTACATTCGGGAACTTGTGTTCCTCCGAGGACTTGCAGATGTGCCCGCACTTACAAAAGGAACAAAACATTTTCCTCTATTGTAATCATAACAGGCCTTCCTCCCTGCCCCTTTTTCTGCTCTTTCCATGCTCTCCACTCAATTGCTGTGCAATAACATGGCTACTATCCGTGTATGTCACTACATTGGACCGGCCACGCTATATAGCGAACCCACAAGTCTATGTGCTTGTTTTCCCATTTGAGATTGGGTTGCTCTGGAAAGCTTTAGCCGAAATTGCTCATCATATTTCAACCATGCATATCCATCAAAAGAGAGGGTGTGAATTTTATGGTGTCCCTGTATTTTAACAGTGCAATTGTTTATCAGGGTGCTTCATCCCATAAACCGACATGAATATGTCAAAAGCAGCTGCTCAATTCTCGAATGTGAATGGTACCTTTGGTCGCCGTGGCCTCTCCTGTTTATACCCTTCTCGTCGCTCACCTCAGGGATTTCTCATGCAGTAAGGAGAATATGTCTATAAATTCCTTCCATATTTTCTCTCGAACCGTGTCAGATAAATGATCCCCTAATGGGTCTTCTACCAGCATAAGCCCAGCTCTTGGGGTCTGGTCACTATTGTAGTATTCTGAGTGTTATCCACCCCGTGGCTACTCTCTCATGCCCCTGTGAGCCTGATGTCTTTATCCTCATCATTAGTTGGGAGGGATGCAATGCAGGAAGCCCAGCACTCTGTCCATACATGAACCGCTGTTTTTGCACATTCTCCCTCCCTATGATTTTGTGAGAAATTGGATTGAGGTTGACTCGAGCGAGATCTAGTACACTGGTGTTCCGTTGTACACCTTCTTTTGACTTACCTGACCTACATCGGTAAGTGCTACTGCAGGTACGCCTAAATGGTACGTCCCTGAAGTACCCCTTCTCTTGTCCCAGCAGCCCCAACCGCGCAGTGAAGTTCCTTGACCAAGTTCATTAGTTGGGTATATCAGGGCCCCAATGGTGGGCGGCATTCCAACCTCTGGTTTGTTGCGACACCCTGTGGTAAGGGCCCAAGGGGTCAGTGCAGGCCAAGTAAATGGTACATTTCCGGTGACCCATATGAAAAGGCCACATAAAGGGATTCTGTTGCCAGTGTTGCCCTGCTCCCACTAGCCCGGATTGCACCCTGGGTTCCCCGTGACGCTTGACCGGTTGTTACCTTTTTCCTTCTTTTCTTTCTAAGGGTTCCTTATTGACAGTTTTTGGGCACGCCTTCACTCACGCCCACCTTGTGCCCTGCCCTCCTCCGCTGCCTCCCTTAATTTTTGGCTTTTAATATACCCTCCAGGTTCCTTTCTTTTATGCCTTGCCTCCTCTGCAGGTTCAACCGACAGCCCTTTTGTGCGATCGCTATTCTGCTTCCCTCATCTGATTCAGACCACACTATTGATACATCGCTGGTCTGATCGCCTTCATATCACCTCTGTGGCTGTGCCACTGTTACTTGTCCACGTTGTCATTCCTTTCTTCTGGTCGCGCCTTTGTGAGCGTTCCTCTTCTTTGTTCTGTTTCTTTCCTGCCCGTCTTTTTCCGCCTCTGCCATTGGTGAAGACTTTCGCTTGTTCTGCCTGCCCTGCCCCTTTTTGCAACCGACTTTTTCTGTGCCATGGATTCTAACAAACGGGCAGATGGCTGGCTGAGCCTAGGCTGCCGTCCCCAAATCCTCCAATGGTTCTTGTGGCTTGATCTGGCATGTTAATGGGTTCTGAAACTGGCTTCTGTTGCCCGCTTTGCTGGGCTACCAGTATTTCCGGTTCTAACGGGACATGGTTGACAGCCAATCAGCTCCGCCAATGTCTTTTAGGCGTGTAGAGCCTCATGGAAGGCTTGGTCGTGCCCTTGCACTGGTATAGCCTGTGCCACCACTTGTGGCTGGCTTCCCGGTACCATAGGGTCTTGACCATTGCCCTGTGCCTGCGGAGGGTTTTGAGTGGACTGATTGTCCAGTGATAGGTTATTCCTCATTTCAGCCATTTAGGTATTGCTATTAAGGGGCAAGGCAGCGTATTCGATGCAATACCTATAAAATAAAACATTAGTTGCTATAATTCCATCATGCCCTTGATATGATAAAACAAACAAAAAAAAAAAAACACACACCTTTTTTGACTCACTACTAACTGAAAAAGCATGCTTGCAAAGCAACGTTACTGCTCAGAGAAATCTCCCTGTTCCTCCTGCTAGTCCAGAAATATTAACGGGGCAGTTAAACACCAGTGGCTAAACTGCGCAGACTGGCCTAAAACTTGCTAGAGGGACACTGTAAAAGGGGTAGGCATGGTCCGGGGAAACTGGAATTAATACAGGGAACAGGGAGAAAAAGGTACAATAAGGAGGTTTAGAGACTGCTCAGGGCCCTACAGCATGGAAATGGCTGCTGAGGGAGAGAAAAAAAAAAAAAACCAGGCTGAGTTGCTGGAAAACACCAGGTTTGCAGCTCAGAGCAAAGACTGCTGCCTAGTGCCCAGAGCAACAGAGGGGGAAAGAAATTAATTAAACTGGGCAGCTAAGAGTCCGTGGGGAAGCAAACACCGCACAACAGGGAGGCTCGGCAACCGTGAGCACACTAGGCAGAACCGAGGAGAAGGGAAACACACCTCCCGCCATATAACCCCCAGAGCCACATGGGGCAGCAGCCGACAACGGAAGAGACCAACCGCAAAACAGGGAGGGAGCGAAACACAGAAATTGTAAGCCAAGGCCTGGAAAACCGGCAGGCAGGGAGCACTGAGAAAGGGGAGGCCAACAGGAAGGCCCCAACAAGCAGAAACCAGGGAGCAGGGGGCGGCCAGCACACACGAGGGCAGAACAGACGCTACACAAAGGAGGGGGCTGGCCAGGATTTGTGGAGGAGCTACCAAACGAAAAAGAAATTTTTTTTTTTTTTTTTTAAAGCGCCCAAGGCCTAGGGGCCAGCACCGCAAGGGATGCGGAAACCACAACCGCAGCACGGCTGGCCAGACGACCTGGAGAACAAACCAGAGGAGGCCGAGGGCCACGTGGACAGGCAAGATAAGGCAGGCTGAAACAACGGAGAAAACGAAGGAACAGGGAAGCAGCAAAACCAGCCGGCAAAGCAGAAAGAAAGAAGGAAGCCACGCGCTTCGGGAACCGCCGCCGATAGCACACTGCAGAGAAGCAAGGCCAGAAAAGGTTATGTGAGCGCGCTTAGCGCGAGAGGGAACAGAAGAAAACACCCTGGGAGCCGAAAGCAAACCGGGAACAAAGTGGGGGGGAGGGGGGACGCCGGAGACCACGAGGGAGAAAGGGCGCGACCCAAACCCGCGGGGACTGGCCAGAACACAAGCATGGGCTCAGGTGGACGGGAAAGCAGCAAACGCTACTTTTTTTTTTGTTTTTAAAACGTGCCTGGGGCCAAGGGGCCAGGCCGCCGGGTGATGGGACACTCCAAAGAAAGCAGGCAGGGGACCAGGCGGCCAGAAAACAAGAATTGAATAAAAACAAATAAATTAAACAAAGGAGGCACGCTTACCTGGAGCCAGGAAAACAAGGGGGAGACGCCAAAAAAGCCGGCCGGAAAAACAGCGTATTGAAGCTGGCTGCGACGGACCAGGCCAAAGCCAAAAACCGACTCGGAGCTGCACGAACTGAAGAAGCCGCCGGCGACGAGGCAAAAAAAAATTTAGTAGCGGAGCTGTTCCAGGAGGGCGAGATCCCCTGGGACAGCTCCTTTTATCCAAAACGCCAGACCCTCCCTCTGGGGAGGTTCGTAGTCAGCCCAGCGGGGACTGCTGTGTACCTACTGGGGGCCGCCTCCTCCCAGCGGTGTGACCCTCTTAGCCCACACCCTCTTGGGTGCCAGCAGGCAAATGGCCCCCCCGGTGAGAGGCCGGTGGGGCTAATCTCGACATTTTGTTAGTGAAATGCAGGACGGTGCCACTGACCCTTATAATGAGGGATACAAGCTCAGAACGCTGTGGACAGCATTGTGATTACTTGTACAAAGTATTGTTTTGATTTAGCATCTTAAATTTTACATTTCTTTTTAAGGTGTGAATTTGCAGTACACTCTGTGGCAGAACCTTTTTCATGAGGGACAGAGCAATTTTGAGGGGTAAAATGAGGGACCTGCCCCTCGTAATCAGGGACAGTTGATAGGTACTGTATGTCTGCAAATGTATCTTGTATTACGCCTCTAACAGCAGGGGTTGTACAAAAAAAATTGTGGAACACGAGTTGGTAAGGAATGGCATGCTGGCACTTCACACCCTTATAGCGTGCTGCTGTAGCTGCTGCGGTGTGCTAGTGCCACTGTTCTGCGTAGTGGCAGGTCAGCTATTACAGAATACTGATACTGTGGCAGGCCGTTCTTTTATAGAAGTAGCATGCTCGGGACTGAGAGTTGGAGAGGATGCTTGGCACAGGACCAGGCGAAGGAGTGGGTTCAGCTGGGCAACGGGAGTGACTGGCACAGGATGGTAAGAGAGGCGCCTCTGGGCACCCAGGAGTGATCAGTACTGGATGGGGAGAGAGGTGCTGTTTTTCAGTAGGGAGTGCTTGCACAGGGTAATGAAAGGCTAGGGTGCTGCTGGACACAAGGGAGTGTTGTGCTGCTGGGAACCAGTGAGTGCTTGTTGCAGGACACAGAGGAAAGGAGTGCTGCTTGACACCAGTGAGTGCTTGGCACAGAATGGGGAGAGAGAAGGACTACTTTAACCAGAACAGGCAGAAGCGTTCTTCTAGGCACTAGGGAGTACTTTGCAAAGGACAGGAGCAGAGAGGGATGCCCCTGGGCACCTGGGAGGGCTTGGGATGGGAGAGCGGTTTTCTGAGGGTCTTAGGGTTTGAAAGAATGGAATATTTCACTTTCAAAATGGAGGTTTTCGGTATTTTATTTTTAAAATTATGATTTTTGTTAACTTTTTTTTATTATAGGAATGCGTGCCACCTCTTATGTCCTCGGGGTGCAAAACCCAAAGAAAGTGTCAGAATACAATCATAAATCTGTAAGATGCACCAAGTGTTACCATAAAATTATGTACTAGTAATGGTCTTTATTTACGGCGCCATTACAGTACTGCACAATTTAAAACCAACAACAATTAACCACATAAATAACAATAAATAACTACATGGATTTCATCTAAGACAAAAAAATAAAACTAATTGATAATTTGCGATATGCTTAGAAAAGATGTTACAGGAAATCCCCAAATGCTTGTTGGAGCTAGTAGGTTTTAGGGCCCCTCTTAAAAGCCTTAACTGAGGTGGCCTCCCTCAAGGTTCTGGGCAGAAAATTCCAAAGGGTTGGGCCCACTACCTCAAAGGCCCGATCCCATAAGGTCTTCAGCCTGGCCCACGGAACCACCAGGAGGCCCTCCCTGTCCAATCGCAGTGGTCAGATGGGGATGTGAGGATGCAGGAGCTCAGCCAGTTAGTGTGGGCCCAGTACGTGTAGGACTTTGTAGGTTAACAAATCTACCTTAAATGAGATACGCCACTTCACCGACAGCCGGTGCAGATCTCGCAGTGCTGGAGAAATGTGGCACGATCTATGAAGGCCAGTAAGTACCCAAGCAGTTGCATTCTGCAGCAGCTGGAGGTGTCGCAGCGTACCCCCACTAATCCCAAAGTACAGAGCATTACAGTAGTCTAACCTGGAGGTCACAGACACATGAATTAGTGTGACCAGGCCCTAGGGTGGGAGAAGGGATCTGATCTGGCTGATATTCTGAAGATGGGGAAAGCCATTCCAGACTACGGCAGACACCTGGGCCTCCATTGTCAAGCCTTTGTCCAGTATGACTCCAAGATTCTTCACCCTAAGGGCAGCTGACAACCCAGAGTCACTAAGCTGAAGCCCAGTCTCTTCTTTTTTGCCAGCTGCCTACCCCCCCCCCCCAAAGACACAGCTCAGTCACTAGCACTTCCGTTTTCTCAGGGTTGTGTCTCAGCCTGCTTGATGCCATCCAGTTTTGGATCTCAGCCAGGCACTTATTAAGCACATTGACAGCACCTCACGTCCCAGGAGCAAAAGACATACAGAGCTGAGTATCATCCACATAACAGTGAATCCAAGCCTGTAATGTCTAATAACCTTGCCAAGGGGGAGCATATAGACTGCAAACAGCATTGGTGACAGGACCGTACCCTGGGGTATGCCACAGGACAGAACCACCGGGTGTGAGGAAGAACTTTCTAACACTACCCTTTGGGGTTCTGTCCTGGAGGTAGGACTCAAGCAGCGTGTGACAGTGCTGGTGAGTGCAGCATACTCCCTGAGCTGGTCCAAAAGTAAACCCTGGTCCATGGTATCAAATGCAGAAGAGCGATCAAGGAGGACGAGAACTGACTATTCTCCTTTATCCCTCACCCTGAGCAGGTCACTGTGCACTCTGACTAGTGCCATCTCGATGCTGTGCCTGGCTCTAAAACCAGACTGGAGAGGCTCCAAGATGTCATAGGACACCACGTGTTCCTCAAGCTGCAGTGCAACAACTTTCTCGACAACCTTTCCTAAAAAGGAAAGGTTAGAGACTGGATGGGAGTTCAGCAAACATCCGGGTCCGGAGATGCTTTTTTTCAGAAGGGGTTTCACAAGTGCGTATTTAAGCGCTACTGGAAGCAGCTCTTCTGAGTAAGAACACCAGACAGTCTCGGTGAACGCTAGGCCCAGATGCCCAGCACAACTCACTAGAAGTCATGTCGGGCCTGGATCCAGATCACAGAATGTTGGCCGCAGCTCCAAGACCAGCCAGCAAACCTTCTCCATCATCACTGACTGAAACTAACCCCAAGTCCACCAAATGCGTTCTTGACCCCCAGGTTGTCCACTGTTGGGCTCACAAGGCCCAGTTGGAGTAATCCTGGCCCTGATGAAGGACACCCTATCTGAGAAGAACTGAACAAACTCCTCGCATTTCACGGGTGTAACTGCTCTTATGAGCTACAGGCAGGCAGGGTGAAGAAACCTGTCTACAGTCTGAAAGAGCTGAGTCAGTTGGTTCCTCCCAGCGCAATCGCTCTCAACAGAAAATCTGCCTTTTTCTGAGTGATTGCCTTCTGATATTCTTCATAATGAGAAATCGGAACTAGTTTGTCTTCCCAAACCTTGGCCTTTCTCCAGTGACCTTCTGACCCCTGGTTTTTAATGCTCTCAACTTGTCGTCAAACCAGAGCGAGCTGAGATGCGACACCAGGTAATGTACATGAACAAGTGCTCGGCAGTCGAAGGTCCCAGTGACAACCCTATTACAGGCTGCCAGTGTGGCCTCCACACCCCAGTGCATGCTGCCAGCATTTTTAAGGTGTCCAGAACCAACATCAGTCCTTCAGGTCCAAGCCCTCTCAAAGGTCGGCAGTGGACCACCTCCACAGGTGATGAACTACAAAGGGGGCCCTGAAACAGAACCTGATCACACAATGATCCAATCAACTGACCGGATTAATTTTGAGCCTATTAATCTCGAGTCCCAGGGAAAACATCTGGTCTAAGGCGTGACCATGTAAGTGAGTCACGGTGGTAATCACCTGTGGTAGGCCCAGAGTTTCCATACTCTGGAAGAAGTCTTTACCAATTTGCAAGCCTTCGTCATCCACCCAGGCATTGGAATCACTCAAGATAAGCCATGTAGGTGATTCCAAAACAAGGATGGTGATGAAGGACGCGATTTCCTACAGAAACTCCACCTCACACCCTGGAGGCCAGTGCATGAGGAGGATTCTGCAGCCCGCACCCACCACCTTGTACGGTCATGCACTCAAACGATCCAGCATTCCCCACTGGGTGGGCCAACAGGTTCAGTTCAGATCTAAAGCAGATAGTCAGCCACCCAAATGGTCCTTCCTGAGGCAGTGCACAACCGAGAAGCCAGCCAGGACCAACGCCTCCGTAAGTGGTCCAGAGTTGTCCTTCAGCCGAATTCTGGTAATGCAGACTAGATCGGCAGAAGAAATAAGATCTGCCGTAACTGCAGACTTATTCCTTATTGATCTAGCATTACACAGCACTGCCTGACATGGCCAGAAAGAATCAGCAGGCCCCTGAACTACCTGCCCACTCAGTCTAGCAGGATCCCTGGGAACAGGGACCAGACAAGGCTGACCCCTCTCTAATCCCTGTCTAACGCCAGGGTATCTCCTGGTCTGCACCACCTTGATAGGCACCACTCTCTCAGTTCTCTCTGATCTACATGCTCTGCTTCTTCCCTTCCTTGCAGTTTTCTCATCCCTACACCGATGATACACTGCAGCCGGTGGGGGGAGATCAGAGGGACGCAGATCTTGAGCTGGGATGGGGAGTAACTAAGCAGCAGGGGCTGATGGAAACCGCATATCTTCCAGTATCCCTGTAAAACCAACTAAAATAATCAACCACCACGCAACATCCTCGCGCTTCACCAACACATCCAACTGCCGAGTCCCAGCCCCTAACCCCATTACCCTACCACTCCCCCTCACCACTTCCCATCATCCACTAAAAACTAATAACAGAAGGGGGCGATTAACAAAAATAGGAGAATCCCAAACAAAGTCTTGTAGTGCAGAAAACGTCAACAGCACTGAAATAAGTTTACTGGCAAGCTGATGGAAATGTGCCCAGTCTTTGCTCTCACCAGCATGGCCAGAAGTACAACCCAGTGGCATTCAAACAATAGCAGTTTAATATGGTCCAAGAACAAATAAAGTCCAACCAGAGGATAGAAATTTGGAGCCAAGTAAAGATGGAAACAAAGGCAATACTCTCACTATTGCTCAAAATAACACACAAGTTGAAAGCCCAGAACAAACCACATGTATGAACAACTCAAAACCCGCGGGTTCTCCCACCACCCATGGGTGTTCCAAAATTATCAGTTACGTCAGAGTCCAGCATGGAGAAAGGTGCAGTGTGTACTATATTCTACTGTTTTCATTAATTGTCATTAATTTTAAGTGCATGTTACTTGTACATAGCGAGGCACCTTGGTTCTGAGAACGGTGCTGGATACGTTAACTTTTACTGTAGTTTTATTATATTTCACTTGCATTTTTTTGTGATTTCAGCATAAAGGTTATAAGTGATGGCGATCGATTTTCAGAACCATCAACCATCATCTGCATTAGGGCAGCATAAGAAAATAAACGGTTTGAGAAAAGTTCCATTTTACGAGACCCAGGTATGAATTTTAAGGGTAACCATCTCTCGCTCTCTCTCTCTCTCTCTTTCTCATACAGTATATGAAGCAGATTTAGTGGACACATGCAGAAAATGAGACTGTATCCTGTCTTGTATTGAGGATCAGTTCTCAAAAGGGGATGTGTCTACATTAGTGGAGCAATGTGTTGTGTACTGACTGATGAGCAAAGTCAGAGTTTTTGCTAGTGTTTAAAGACTTGCATTTAGCCACTCGTTTCTTTTATCATGAAATATAAAATTCTAAAAACTATGGTAGTCTCTTCATAAATTCTTATTTTTGTCTTTGGGAACGCTGCTTAAAACTTTTTTGTTTTAAATCTAAGGATTAATTTAGTTTAATCTCACTTGTCTAACTGTCATGATTTAAAACTTGATGTGGAACAGCACTATCAGAACATTGCCAGAGCTAAGTAACATTTTCATTTAAAAAGAATTGCTCCATTATTTTACTATATGTAGAATAAATGATGGGTTACTGTGAATTACACGGTGATAATTCTGTTGAGGGGTTTATGGAACACTATAATCCACAAGGCCAAAGGCTGAGTGGAATTACGGTGTTCCATAAACCCCTTGATTGAATCCTCACCTTGTAAGTAAAAGTTATCCATCTTTTATTTTGTATATTAAATGGCAAACCCTTTTAAAAAATGTATACAAATGTTTGGTTACTTACTGTTTTGATAAAAATCTCTTGTGAGCTTGCTGTCCCCAGCCATTTTATCTGTTTTTGTTAGTATGTCATAAGCATTGATGATTTAATGGACCCTGGAAAGGTTGTTTCCTTCCCAGGCTGCTATCCTTCTTGTGTCTGCCGCGTCCCAGCATCGCGCTGTGAATGCCCTTAGTATTGACGACTCCAGCACCTATAGAGCTCAGCCTAAGGCTTGTCTTCACAACTGAACTGGAGAGGAGGAGGCGAACTGCAACAATACAGCCTGGAGCTGCAGTTGTGAACGTTGCAGCTTGTGTAATGAATTTTCACCCAGACAGGCTACGTGTATGTATATATGTGTGCGTGCATGTGTGTGTAACATACATATATATATATATATATATATATATATATATACACACACACACACACACACACACACACACACACACACACATATACATATATACATACAAAAGAAAAGCAGGCTTAGCTCTTGCCGAGGGAGCAAGTCGAGTGGCAGACACTGCCGAGTGAACTTCACACCCATCGGCACTCTTATGAGCTCTGGAGGGCTGTAATTAGAGGAGCCTGTGGTTAGCTCCTGCCAGAGGAGCACAGTGAGTGAGTGAGTCATGTAAAAAAGAACCTGCACAGGGTTTAATAAAAATCTGTTTTGATTGACAGCTAAATATTGTAAGTCATGGATGGCCGTGAATGATGAGATTTAACTGAAGATTACGATCACAGAAAGTGCTAGCTCAGCGTGAATTAATGGCCTTAGCCAGATAATATAGAGCCACAATTGATCTATTCAGTTTTGCCCTGAGCTATGGTGAAGGCCGCAATATAACGTGAATAAATAGATTATACTGTTCATCCTTTTCAACACTCTGGATCCATTACCTGATGGGTAAGTGTGATGTCCTTGCAGGCTGAGCCACAAGGCAGTCAAAAATTGTGATACCATCTGCTGCTCCTCCTCCTCCTCCTCCTCTTGGGGCCCTGGAACTACTTGGAACCAGTGTGATGCTTCCAGTGATCTCTGAAACACTTGAAACTTAGTAGACTTCTACAGACTAAAAAAATGCTTCCAAACATAAATGTAGTAAGAGTTTACTCGAGAACAGATAACAAGATTTTCAATTGATGCTGAGCTTGCCAGAAGTGAGATAGTTTAATATCAGTGGGCCCCAATTAAAATAAACATGATATCTTCAGCCAGGCCATGTCATATCTCCTGTGTATACTATGGAAGGGCAAAAAAATTGCAGAATAAAATGTGTTATTTTGCCTGTCTACTTAGCTACTAGTAAAATAACATTGAAAAAAGGGTATTATTTTAATAGTAGGTTTGTGTTTTTTTTTTTTGTTTTGTTTTGTTATTAGTACATACTTACTAGTAAATGTGTTGTTTCTTACCCCAGGAGTCCTTTAGCATCTGTAACCTTTTGCACTTAGCTGGCTAGATGCAATTGCCTCGGAGGTGTGCCTTTAAGAGATTTTTTTTAATGAGCGAAGGACCAGCCCATCAAAAGACAGGAGGGGGTGAGAACTGAGTGAGAGCTGTTGACTGCTTCAGAATTTTTTCTCTGCTGGACTGAGCATATTGCCTCTGAGGTGTCTCCCAACTTTCCTTGTTGACAGCCTCCTAGTGCTTATCTGGGTAAAGTCTTCCTCATAAATCATTTCGTTTAGTGTGCTGAGTGACAACTTTTACTTTTTCATTAGCGCTTCGCAATTTTTAATTTTTAGCGCGACGGCGCTATTTAGACTTTATTTTTACCGCGACTATTTACTTTAAAGCTTAATTTTATCACGGGTGTTTATTTTTGACGGTTTCCTTAATTTTTGACTAATTTCTTGTGGGAACCGTCAAATTGGGGACAGTTGCCTTGTTTTTTACCTCAGACCTGCAGCCGGGGTTACCGCGAGGCACCTGTAGTAGATTTAAAACTTAAACTGTGCCTGGGGGGTTTTCTCTCTAGATTGGCAATTACGAGGAAACCTTTTTTGTTATATTACTGGACCTTGGTATCATCTGTGTCAGGACTGCCCATAAGGGTCCAGCAACCACCTGTGCGCAGTTGAGTATTACTGGTTTTCTATTAAGATTGGCACTGGTATAGATCCGAGTTTTACAACCAAAAAAAAAAGGCACTGGTAATAGACAGAGTTTATTAACTAGGGCAGGACTGGCCGGTGGCATTTTCACAGAAACCTGCACTCAGTTCATAGGTCCAGAACTGGTTTGCTCTGCTTAAATTGGCGAACATAGCAGACAAACGTTTGATCATTATGGCTGAGGATAAATCAAAGGTTTCTGACGAGGGGCCATTCAAAAATACTAATACCAAAAGCAGAGGTGCTGAGGAACCCTCCAGATCCCAGTCAAAAAATAAAGCTTCCAAAGATGAAGTGCCTCACAAATTGAAAAATAATAAGAATGATAAAAAAGGAAGCTTGATCAAGCCTCTGATGAAGTGGCTAAAAAGAAACACTGTCAAGACAGATATGCTCCCGTTGCTCCTGGGAAAGCCAATAGTGAGACAACAGGCAGCTTAAAACATTCAGAAAAAACAAAGCACTTACAAACTGCGCAGGTTCTTCCATCAGTGCAAGATATGGAAAAAGCATGGCAACTGTTTCAGACCCTTCAAAAGATGGGTCCTCTATTTACTGGGGCTGGTAAGCACTCTTCCACAGTTCTCTGTTCTGTAGACTGTGAGGGTGACGCAGATGATGATCAATTCTATGATGCCTCAACATGGATTTTGAGGGCCTTGATCCACAGGAGTCCCCGGACCCTCGCCATGGGGATCCCCCGGGTGATCACGAGGACCCTTCCTCTATGTTTTCATTTATACAAAATATGCTGGATACCCTGGACCTCCCTACACAGGAGCCCAACCAGGATGTCGATGAAGATGAAGAGTCCTTCATCCTCAAAGACCCTGGTCGTCCCTATCTATAATGCATTTAGAAAAAATACCACGAAGGTGCTTCAACACCCCACTTCAGTACTAGGGGTTGATAAGCAGCTTGAGAGAAAATATAAGTTGTCTAAAAATGGTACCGAGTTCCTGTCAGCACACCCTAGCCACAACAGTATAGTGCAGCAGGCAGCTTGTGAGAAAGCTGGAGTCTCCTCGTCGCCCTCTCCTCCTGACAAGGATTCCAAGAAAATGTACTTTATAGCAAAGAAGATGTATGCCACAGCTTCCCTGCTTCTCAGACTTTCTTCTTACATGGCATTCACAGCCAAATATCAGAAAGCCCTTTCGAAATATGTCCAGGCTATCGCCCGCAACGGATCAGATTCTATGGTACAAGAGCTGGTGGATACGTCAAAAATTGCCTTGGAAGCTACTATGTAACAATTCCACATGGCAGATGACAATAATGATGCAGCCTCTAGGGCGATGGCCCATGCCATATCTCTGAGACGCTTTGCCTGGCTTAGAACAACCAGTTTGACCACAGACACTCAGAACAAGGCCATGGATTTTCCCTGTGATCAGAATATGTTGTTTGATTACAGAACCACTGATTACATGAAAAAGGTCAATGAGTACAAGGCCTCCTGGCAGAGCCATTCATCCAAACCTAAACCCGCCACCCCTCAGAGATCCCGTCCAAGGGGTGGGTGGGGCAGAAGTTTTTTCCCCAGGCCTTACAGTCCCTATCCCCAATCTGACTTTGGCCAGTACAGGGGGTCTTTCCGAGGCAGGGGCAGAAGGGGCCAAAGAAGATCCACCTCTACCCAGCCACCTGCCTCTCAGTCCAAGTCCTGATGTGAGTGTCCAGGTCGCCTTCCCATTTCCTGTTGGAGGCAGACTCTCTCACTATCTTCAGCACTGGTCCCTCATCACGTCAGACAAGTGGGTGCTGGAGATAGTGGAGAAGGGTCTGTCATTACAGTTAGAGCAGCTGCCAGACCTCAAGCGTATCCAGGTGTCAAGACCTCTGTCCCCAACACAGATACCGCTGTTGGAAATGGAGGTATAAAATCTTCTGGCTTTACAAGCAGTGGAGAGGGTCCCCACCCATGAGAAGGGCAAGGGCCTCTACTCCTGGTATTTTCTGACACAAAAGAAAATTGGGGAGTGGCAACCTATCTTAGATCTCAGATATTTAAACAAACATCTGAAAAAACCCAAATTCAAAATGGTCACTCTGTCACTGGTCATACAGTCCTTACAGCAGGGTGACTGGCTAGCCTCCCTCGACTAAAAGGATGCCTACTTCCACATACCCATAAGGAGATCTCACAGGAAGCTTCTCAGGTTCAAACTTCCTTCGGGTCACTATCAGTTCACTGCAATGCCCTTCGGTCTGTTCTCGGCCCCAAGAGTCTTTACCAAGTGTCTTGCAGTGGTAGCAGCACATCTCAGGAGACTAGATGTCGCTCTCTATCCCTATCTGGATGACTGGCTCATAGTAGGAAAGTCTCCTTGCCAAGTCAAGGAATCTCTTTCCCTCACTGAATGCACTCTGGAGTCTCTAGGTTTCCTGGTAAATCTCAAGAAGTCTCACCCGGAACCCACCCACCTGCTCACCTTCATAGGGGCCCACCTGGACACTCGGAAGGGATATGCTTTTCTCCCACAGGAAAGAATTCAGAGTTTCCTTTCAGTGGCAGATTCTTTCGCACAGGGACAGCCAAGACCAGCCAGACATTTCCTCAAACTTCTGGGACATATGGCCTCTATGACTGCAGTATTCCCGGGGGTCAGGTACAGGATGAGACTCCTGCAAGCCTACTTAAGAGCTCTCTGGTCTCAGAGAAGCAACAATTTTTCAAAGTTAATACTGGTGTCAGAGCAATTCCTCCAAAATTTGCTGTGGTGGAAGGACCCTGCAAATTTGCAGGCAGGGGTTCCATTTCAAATTCCTCTTCCCACAAAGGTGATCATCACAGATGCCTCCCTGTTGGGCTGGGGAGCTCATCTAGACTGTACCTCAGTAAGCGGCAACTGGACTCCCAAAGAGTCACAGTTGCACATAAATCTTTTAGAACTCTGAGCAGTTTTACTAGCTCTCAAAGCTTTCGCTTCCAGCATAGATGGGCAGGTGGTTCAAATTTGAATGGACAACACCACTGCAATGTTCTGCATAAACAAGCAGGGTGGTACCAGATCAGGAATACTCTGAAGCTCTGGTCTCTAGCATTCTCCCTGGGAGTCAGCCTCTCAGCTATTCACCTCCCAGGCAAACTCAGTACTCTGGCGGATGCTCTAAGCCACATCAGTCAAGGTCAGAGCGAATGGACACTGAACAAAACAAGCAAGTACTAGCCACAGTGTTCAGGCAGTGGGGCACACCAGATGTGGATCTGTTTGCCTCTCCTCTCAATTTTCAGCTTCCTCAGTACTGTTGCAGGCCCCCAGTTCCGGGAACACTTCCTCTGGATGCCCTGATCCAGGACTGGTCAGGGAGGTTCCTATACGCATTTCCTCCCTTTCCCCTGATATTCAGGGTTTTGCTGAAACTCAGGCAGCAGCCTGCATCCATGATCCTAGTGGCTCTGGACTGGCCCAGGCAAGCCTGGTACCCTCTCCTTCTCTCAGTGTCCTGCTACAGGCCCATTTGCCTGCCTCCAACTCGCTCCCTGCTGACCCTTCCTCAGACAGGAGTGCAGTACCCAGATGTACACTCTCTTCACCTCAAAGCCTGGTTCTTGAGGAGTTAGAGTTTCCATCCTCACAGTACTCTGAACAGGTCCTTAAGATACTGAGGATGGCTAAAAAACCGAACATTAAGAAGACTTATGCAGCCAAATGGAAAAGGTTTTCCCTCTGGTGCAGAAGCGAAAAGGTCGAACCCCTATCTGCTTCAGACCCTCAGCTGCTAGACTACCTGGTACACCTACAGGCGTCAGGCTTGAAACCATCTTCACTCAAGCTACACCTGGCAGCAATTTCAGCCTACTTTTTGGTGGGAAAGAAGAAATCATGTTTTCCCCACAACATTTTTAAACAGTTTTTCAAAGGCCTTTCGCACCTCCAGCCTCCAACCAGGGAGCCTGTTCCTCCTTGGAGCCTGAACCTTTGCATAGATGGGCTCATGAATCCACCTTTCGAGCCTATGTCCACAGCCCACATCAAGTTTGTAACTTGGAAGACCATCTTCCTGGTAGCCATTACGTCTGCCAGGAGGATTTCAGAGCTACAGGCCCTGTGCACTGAGCCGAATTACATCATCCCCCACGACGATAAAGTTGAGCTCAGGACAAATAGGAAATTTCTACCAAAGGTGCTTTCAGAGTTTCACTTGAACCAATCCATTACTCTGCCTGTTTTCTTTAGTGAGCCATCTACTCCTGGTGAGCAAAAGCTCCACAGCTTGGATGTCAAAAGAGCAATCTTTCACTACCTAGAGCATACTAGACAGTCCAGAGGCTCTTCCACTCAGTTGTTCCTCACCTACGGGGATGAAGGCAGAGAAAGACCAGCTACCAAGAGAACTGTTTCTTGTTGGTTGGTCTCTTGTATTAGATTCTGCTATGAGAAAGCTGGTCAACAACCTCCAGTGGGGCTCAGGGCCCATTCCACCAGGGGCACTGCAGACTCGCTTGCAGCAGCAGCAAGGGACATTCCCCTACTGGATGTCTGCAAAGCAGCTACCTGGAAATCTGTGCACACCTTTGTGAAACACTACAGTTTGGATGTGCAGACCAGATCTGATGCCAAATTTGGCAGGGCAGTTCTTCAGAGCCTCTTTCCTAAGTAGGTTCTGTGCCCGCCTCCCACTTGGTACTGCTTGGTAGTCTGCAAAAAGTTACTGATGCTAAAGGACTCCTGGAGTAAGAAGAAAAAATTACTCACCGCAGTAATCTTCTTTCTTCCATGGGGTCCTTTAGCATCACTAAGCTCCCACCCTTCCTCCCCGGTTCACCTGTCGGAGAAGGGCTCTTACGTCACCTTTTACCAAATTTGGCATTTGTTACTGATGAGTTTTAACCTCGTGTTGCTGTTTCTGGTTCCACTTTTGGACATTTGCATGTTTTTTGAATCCTGTTAATTTTTTTTCGGGGCATTTGCCCTCGTTTTTCCTTAAAAAAAAAAAAAAAAAAAAATTCTGAAGCAGTTAACAGCTTTCACTTAGTTCACACCCCCTCCTGTCTTTTGATTGGCTAGCCCTGCGCTCATTAAAAAATCTCTTAAAGGCACACCTCCGGGGCAGTTGCACCTAGCCAGCTAAGTGCAAAAAGTTACTGATGCTAAAGGACCCCATGGAAGAAAGAAGATTACTGCGGTGAGTAATTTTTTCTTACATCCTATGGTTTATATTGGATACTGTATGAGGTGGCTTAAAATATAGAAATACAGACCATGATAGCAGAGAAAGGCCAGTGGTCCAACCAGTCTGTTGATGTAATTGCACACATACACTCAACGCTTTGTTTCACTCAACCACTCTTTGCAAGGGAACAATGACAGCAACACTCTACACTGAAATAACTGAGCTACCTCATAGAATATTCCTTGTATACACCACCCATGGGGTGACTGTATTGGGTGAATACATCATGTTATTTTAAAATAAATATTTTCACTTCAAACTTATTTCACTGATAACACATGTAAGTTAATGTAGAAGTTGCTATTTCCATTTAGAATCTGGAAAAAGGACGCAGAGATCAATTGTCGGTCAGACAGAGAGTTTGCAATGGAAAGAAATGTGGTTTCCAGCTAAAACAAAGTAAAAACGCTAATAAAAACATTACGAATGCTGTGGTATATATCAAATACATAATGGACTGTGGTTGAATAACACATTTATCTCTGCACATGAGTGGTAAGATCTTCATAACAAACTCATGGCTTTGACACCTTTGTTTTATGGCTCTTGTTACTCACTAGTGGAGAAATCTTATTCTAATGCAAGCCACTACTGTATTCATGTACACCTACCGTGTTACTGATGAATAAATCAAGTCATTTATTTCACTAAGAACATGTAATTTCCACTTAGAATCTAGAAGTACTTGTGGTACACATACGCAAAATTCTGCAGCGTGTGGAAATAAGTTGCACTTACCACTGGGCTTGTACTGCGCTATGTCTGCCTATATATAAAAAAAAACAAAACAGTGTTCTACCTGCTGTAACAATTAAGGAAATTCAGCAATCACCCCTTAAATGTATGATAAAGGTGTAAAATTATACCGTCACAAAAAATTAGTTGGTATCAAATATTTTTGCTTAGAAGGGGGAAGGTGCTGTTTACTTATTTTTGCAATAGACTAGTTCTGGATTTCTGTAAGAAATGTTAGTATAATCACATTTGTCAGGTGAGTAACTACCATTGTACTGCACATCTGTTATAGCACTCTGGATCCATTACCTTATGGGATATGAGAAGCAGTGAGTTCCTCCAGTGGGTGGAAGTATATAACAATTTGAATACTGCCACATGGAGCGCCTTCTGGCTGATAGATGGGGCAGCGAGGACAGCACACTTACCCATGAGGTAATGAATCCACAGTGCTGCAAAGGGTGCAGGTGTGATCCCCTTTATCAGTTGAGTAAACTTCCTACTTTTTTCAAGTTACTATGTATTATAAATCGCTAAGGTGGTTTCAATCAGTGCGCAGAGCCACTGTACCTCTTATTTTGTGTACAGTGTACTCTCATGCAGGAATGCTAGACGGGAGCACTCCACTTCAGGCCCAGGGAGATGATGGCAAACTGGAATAAAAAAAAAAAAGAAAAGTCTTTAAACTTATTATAAATCTCTTGAGCTAAACTTGAGTGATTTATAATAAGGTAATAGGGCCTCTGAGGTATGTCTCTTATGGTATAAGAGACTCCTCCCCTCGTGAGGTTTGGGTATTGGGCAGACAGAACCGCTCAGTTTTGCAGTCTTCTCACTCAGACCTCATGCTTGGAGTCTCTTATACCATAAGAGACATCCCTCTGAGGTCCTATTAACTTCTAGTAACTAGTCACACAGGTAGAGTAAACGTAGTTTGACGGAGCGTTGCTGATCACTAGTATAATAAATATAATCTTAGTGTAATCAAAGGAAAAAACGATACAGGTTTGCTGAAAATAAGTGCTGAGAACTATCTCAGTTTTGCTCTTTTTCACAGTTAAAGTTCAATAAAGATGTTCCCACCTTGCCTGATAACCTGGCAATGAGATTTTTCAACCCTCTGCCAATCGTAATAGAAAAGCTAAGACAATCTCATGACAAGAAGGAACTGGAAGAAGAAGATGCTAAAAGCTCCAGAAGTTCTATGCAGTTTTCAGCTGTATCTGAGGATAGACTGAATTTGGCTGTCCATTTGGCAAAAAGAGACCTGAAACGTAAACAGCTGGAAGAAAAAGTGAGAGAGTATGTGTCCTCAGTGGGTCATAGAAAATCACAAATGCCATCGGAGGACGTTGAAATGCCAAAAAGTACGGCAGCAGAAACGACTCCAGGTGGCAATAAAATAAAAGTTGGCAAAGCTTCTGAAAGTAAACAGCAACTCAAACCGGCTTCCAAAGTAGAGGTTACCAGCTCTGGCGCCAAAATGTATGTCTATACTCCTGATCGAAGCATGGCTGGACCTGTGTTTTCTGATTCCCCACCCACTCATGACCCAGGACCAAGACAAAGTCCCAAGAAACAGGACAGCAGAAGTGCACAGGAGATCAGTAGACTGCGCAAGGAGCTTAGCAACTATATTCAGAAAATTGAAGAGCTAGCCAGGAAAGGTAAAATCACCATCATTTTATTTTATTTTATTTTAATGTTCATAGAATCTGAGATTAGTATTCATGAGTATTTTATTTTTTTATTTACTGAAAGTTAGTATCATTCTAAATGTTTAACAGAATTAGTAGAATGCATAATTGTTTACTGTCATACATTGTGGGTCTATTTCAGCGCCTGGGGGATGAACATAAACACCGTAACCTAATAATTTAAGGTCAGAAGAGACTCTAAGTTCATCCTGTCCGCTCCCCACTCTGCCTCGCTAACAGCAGTGAATAAGTGTGCTGTGCAAACATGCAATCATTTATTGGGATTCCATACTGACTCTACTAACCAGGTATTTTCCACTGGTAAGCAAACATTTGTCCAGACTTATCTTGAATGCCTGTACTGTCTTTGTGTCCACTGTCTACGCTGATTGGTTGCGTCTTAGGTTCACAACCCTCTGGGTGAATAAGTGTCTCCTAATGCAATCCACATACAGTATTTTCAACTCTACAACTAGTCGCTTGTGAAAAAGGGCTCTACAGCTCATCGTGCTTCCCAGTATAATAAATAAAACTGAAATTAAATTTTAAAGCAGCAGTGCAACAAAACTGGCAAAAAATTGCACCCTGCCTTTTTCACTATAAAAGATTCCAGACATCTTCTAAGTTCAGGAATCCTTTAGTATAGATTTACAAACAGCAATCAGTCCATAGGGAAAATACACACACAAAAAAAGCTTATGATGAGCTGCAAAGGGGGATACGTAGAAAAGTAAATTTGACAGGTGTGCTAATATTTTTGTGAACTTCAGCTAAAACAAGCTTTTTTAGGGGGGGGGGATTTTTACTGCACTGCTGCTTTAAGACATTTAGAATTGCTTATTTCTATGCATTCCGGGTGTCGTAAGCAGGTGACTCATGCTAACTTTTCCAAAAATGTTGAAATTCTAAGTTTATTTGCCATTGTCCGTTTCCTACACAGGGACTTCTCTAATTTTCTTCAAAATTAAATTAGTTGATTTTTTTTTTTTTAATTCAGGTTTCATGCTTTATGTTTACTGTCTCGTATGGTTGAGTATCTTCTCAAGTCCTTTGTGTGCCAGAACAGCTTAGCTTCACAATTCTCTCACCAAAATGCTCAAGAAAGAACTCTTATAACCATAAGAGACTCATTAAAAGGAATACCCAAGTACTGGCCTAACACATCTGCTGTGTGGCAGCTGCCGGTTAGCACTTTTTGTTTAATTTTGCTTATTTCCAGTCTGCGGTGCTACCACCATCTACTTCTACCCAGTAATGCTCGGGTTATTCATAGCTTTATGCAGTAAGCCTGGAGGGTTGGACTGCCCGGAGAGATTGAACACATGCAGATGAGTAGAATCCTTTGCACGTGAGCATCTTTCAAATACTGCCTCTACCAACTGTAGTGTTCTAACATCTTCGGATTTTTCTCTCCACCTGAAACTCTGGTCGCTCGGAGTTCCTGTCATCCTGTTTTGTGTGAAGAAAGATAAAAAAAAAAAAACATAAGTATATTTATTTTCTTTTACTGGCTCTACTTATTATCAGTCTAGATCTTGTTTTATTGTTTAAAATTAGTTGTTTTCTCGGTTCCTTGCGGTTTGGGATAACCGTGTGGGAACCGAGTTAATTTTAAGTTACTTTGGAGTTCTCTGACTAAAGAACCTTTATTTTTGTGTATTTTAACTGTTTTCAAATTGTATTTGTAACCGCTTTTTCTCAGTTACAGAACCGCTGAACCGGTTCGTTTTCATATCTCCTGGGTTTGGTTCCTCTGGTTCCTGACGGTTCCGGAACCAACCGCAAAAAAAAAATAAAAAGTAAGTATTTAATAAGAGAACCACAACAGTCTTTCTTATTTAGCGGTTGGTGTGTTTTCTACTTTGGCTTCACCATGGCAGAGAAACCTAAAAAGAGAACCGGAGAGCCCGGTTTTAAAAATTGTCTAAAGTATGGCAATGTGTTAAGCACACGTTATGTGTAGCTTGTCTGGGTTTTGAACATCTTGTCCAAGAATGTGACATATGTAGAACTTTCCTGGATAAAACCGTGGAAAAACACCTTGCAAGGCTAAATAAAAAGTTTCTTAGGGGTCCCTCAGGCTCTGACCAACCGACACCCCAGTCTGTTGTGGCTGAACCCACAGATGTACTTACCCCTGCCCCTGATATGGGCGAAAAAGGGGCCAAAAGAGACAAAGAACCGGCTGACTCCCCGGTTCCCTCAAAAAAGGCTAAGAAACTTAAGCATGCAGAACCCTCTCCTGCTAAACCAAGGACTTCTGCACAGGTGCCTGCAATGCCTTCCGCTCAGGAGATAGCCCAGGCATTCAAGATTATTCAAGCCCTGCAAAACATCATCCCTCAGCCTCCTACCCCTTCTCAGGGTCACCAGCCTGGCAGTGGTGTGTTGCCCTCTTTACTAGAGCAGCAATATTTCGAGGAGGATGATGAGCTATACGAGGAGGATGAACCTATCCCCCAGAAGTGTCCCCTGAGCAGGACTTTGGTTCGCCTCTCATGGTGTCCAAAGACTTCTCACATTTTTCTTTTGTGAGGAAGATGGTAGATGCTCTGGATATTGCCACAACAGAGCAACTGGAGGATGAGGAGGAGATTGAGTATTTGAACATGATGGGGTTAACACCCACAAAGGCCCTCCTCCTGCCAGTCTACAAATTTTTTTAAGAAGGATGCCTTAAAGCTTCTGCAGACCCCTAACTCTGTTCCTCCCATTGACAGGAGGATAGACAAGAAATACCAGCTGGATAGAGAGGGAGCTGATTTCCTCTTCTCTCATCCAGACGATCAAGGGGTAATAAAACAGGCAGCCTGTGATAAGACTAAAGTCCCTCTGTCCTCACACCCTCTGGACAAGGACTCCAGAAAACTGGATCGTATGGCCAAGAAAGGCTATTTGTCAGCCTCCTTGGTCATGACACAGGTTACCTTCCAGGCTTATGCTGCCCAGTATCAAAAATCCCTGTGGCAGTCGGTAATGGCAATGTCTATGAAAACCCCCTCACCCTTATCAGATGACCTGGCTGAAACTGCCAGGTTTGGGCTAGAGTACCAATTCCAAATGGCTGCTGATTCTAATGATACTGCAGCCAGATGGATGGCTAACACAGTGGCGCAGAGGAGGTTTGCTTGGCTTAGGGCCACAAACCTCACTCAGGATACTTGATCTAAGGCCTTGGATTTTTCATTGGAGGGAAATTCCTTTTTTAGAGAATCCACTGTTGCTTATATGAAGAAGGTGGATGAATATAAGGTTACTTATAGAAGCAACTCTGCCAAGGAGAGAGCTTCTTCATCCACCAGGCCCTATGGAATGAAGGGCAGAGGTTGGTCCTTGTGACCAGACCTTTTTCCAGCCAGTAGCTGTGCCCCAGTTTCAGCAGTATCCTCAGCAGGGATACTCTAGGGGTAGGGGTAGAAGGGGCTCTAGGCGAGGGTCTCAGGCACAACCTCAGCCCCAGCCTAAGCAAAACCCCTGAGAAGCAGGCCACCTCCTCCCTACCTGTCTGAGGCAGACTGTCCCACTTCCTCCACATTTGGCTAACCATCACCTCAGACAAGTGGGTGTTGGAGGTAGTGGGCAAGGGTCTGTCTCTAGACTTGAAATCTCTTCCTCCACAGACATCCAGGGTTTTCCTCTCTCCTTCCCTAGCAGAAACAGCACTACTAGAGGTGGAGGTTCAAAAGGCGCTATAGCTCAGAGCAGTGGAACCAGTTCCCATCACCTTCAGAGGAAGAGGTTTTTTACTCCAGGTACTTCCTAACAACAAAGAAAAGTGGGGAGTGGTGGCCAATATTGGATCTCAGAGCTTTGAACAGGCACTTGAAAAAAAGAAAGTTCAGAATGGTAACTTTGGTTCGGATTCTGCCAACAATCCAAAAAGGGGACTGTCTGGCATCACTGGATTTGAAGGATGCCTATTTCCACGTCCTCATAAAAGAATCTTTCAGAAGATATTTCAGATTCAGGCTTCCATCATGTCATTACCAGTTCTCAACTCTACCCTTCAGCCTTTCCTCAGCACCAAGGGTATTTACAAAATGCCTAGCACCTGTGGTGGCATTTCTTCGAAGACAGGGAGTGACTGTTTTTTCATACCTAGACGACTGGCTGGTGGTGGGCAAATCACCAGACCAAGTCAACAATTCCCTAACGCTCACCCAAGATCTGTTGGAATCCCTGGATTTCATAATAAATCAGAAAAAATCTGTTCTAACACCTGCACAGAATTTACAGTTCATTGGGGCAGAGATCAGTACTCTTCAGGGCAGAGCCTTCTTGCCCCTAGACAGGGTGCACAGCCTTCAGTCAGTAGCAAACTCTTTTACTCTGCACAAGCCAAAAACTGCCAGGCAGTTTCTGCAGCTCCTGGGCCATATGGCTGGATCCACAGGCACAGTACAGGGTTCCAGGTTTCACATGAGACATCCAGTTTCATCTCAGAACTCATTGGAGTCAGAAAAAATACCCCTTTTCAAAGCTTATTCCGGTAACAAGGGCTCTGTTACAGGCCCTCCTATGGTGGAAAAAGGAATCCAACCTAAGGCAAGGAATTTCTTTTCAGAAAGAGAATCCCTCACTAGTTCTCACAACAAACTCATCCCTCCTGGGCTGGGACGCCCATGTAGGGGAGCACACGACCCAGGGTACCTGGTCAGACGTAGAGTCCCTTCAGCATATAAACTTGCTGGAACTCAGAGCAGTGTGGCTAGCCCTAAAAGTTTTCTCTTCTTTGGTGACGGGCAGGGTGGTACAGAGCAGAACAGACAATACCACCACAATGTATTGCATAAACAAACAGGGAGGTACCAGAGCAGGCCTTCTTTGCAAAGAAGCTATGAAAATTTGGACTCTGGCTTATTCTGGGCATCATCATCATCACCGATGACCTGAAATCATCCAAGCAGACTACTAAAGCAGTAGGTAAGGCTAGAGGGATGTTAGAGTGTATTTGTAGGGGTATCACAAGTCGGAAAAGGGAGGTAATAATCTTTCTTTACAAGACACTGGTTAGACCATTGAGGCAGTCCAGAGAAGGGCAACCAAAATGGTGCAGGGACTGCATCAGAAAACGTATGAGGACAGATTAACGGAGCGCAATATGTATACCCTAGAGCAAAGGAGGGAGAGTGGTGATATGATCGAAACAAACACCTTAAGGGCATTAACAAGGTGAAAGAGTCTAACATGTTTCAATGTAAGAAAAATATCAGGACAAGAGGACACAGCATGAGATTAGAGGGAGGCCAATTAAGGGGTAATGTGAGGAAGTTCTTTTTCACAGAAAGGGTGGTGGATGCATGGAATGGCCTACCTCAGGAAGTGGAGGATATGAATACAGTGCGTGGCTTCAAACAGGCATGGGATAGGCATAAGGGAGCAATACAGATGAGTAGGAATAGACAGGCCATTGACAGAGCAAAGGCCAATGGCACATTTATAAGGTAGAAAAAGAAATGGACAGACTGGATGGGCCTTGCGGTCCTTGGTATCCTTGCAAGTAATCCACCTGCCAGGAAAGGACAATACCTTGGCAGACACACTGAGTCGGATCAACCAGGCCCATCACGAATGGACACTAACAGGCAAGTGGTGCAGGTAATTTTCAGGAGGTGGGGCACTCCAGAGGTGGACTTGTTCGCATCCCACCAGAAACACCAATTGCCTCAGTATTGCTGCAGACCACCTGCTCAGGGCACAATCTCCCTGGATGCTCTGATGCTAGATTGGTCAGGCAGGTTCCTCTATGCCGCACCCCATTTCCTCTGATTTTCAGAGTGCTATTGAAGCTCAAATCCCACTCAGCTTCTCTGATCTTGATGGCTCCAGATTGGCCCAGGCAGCCATGGTGCTCACTTCTGCTGTCCAGGCCCGTGAACAAACCAATAAACTTGCCTCTCAGGCATAATCTCCTGACCTCCAGTCAGGGAACATTGCTGTACCCAAATCTCCAGTCCCTCCACCTCAAGGCATGGCTCTTGAGGAATTAGAATACACATACTTAAACCTTTCTGAGGCTGTATTAGCCATCTTAAAAGGTTATAGAAAACCTTCCACTAAGAAAGCCTATTTTTCTAAATGGAAGAGAGTTTCTCTTTGGTGCTCTGGTAGGAATTTCGTCTCAAATAAAGCAGGAGTATCAGAAGTATTAGACTGTCTCACTCATTTGCATTCACAGGGTTTACAACCCAGTTCTCTGAAAGTACATCTTGCAGCAGTGTCTGCCTACCTTTCTGCTAGGGCAAAGGTGTCAGTAGCATCAGATCCCATTTTCAAAAGGTTCTTTAAAGGTCTGATGCATTTGCATACCCCTCACAGGGCACCAGTCCCTGCCTGGGACCTTAATGTGTGCATAGCTAAACTCATGGGGTCTCCTTTTGAACACATGGCTACAGCTCATCTGAAGTATGTTACTTGGAAAACAGTTTTTCTTGTAGCAATTACCTCTGCAAGACGAATTAACGAGCTCCAGGCTTTCTGTATCGAACAGGACTATATATCATTCCACGGAGATAAGGTAGTTCTCAGAACAAATAGACAATTTCTTCCTAAAGTGGTTTCATCTGAACCAATCAATCACTCTGCCTGTCTTTTTTTTTTTTTTTTTTTTTTTTACAGACCATGCTAGTTCTGGTGAAAGAAAACTCCATAGTATGGATTTGAAAAGAGCTCTCAGCTATTATATGACAGCTACTAAAAGCAATAGGCAAGATAGAAAACAACTTTTCCTTACATATGGGAATGTAGGAAAGGGCAAAGCAGCCTCAAAAAGATCCATTTCTCGATGGATTGTCCAGTGTATTCAATTCTGCTACACTAAAGCAGATAGGGAGTCTCCAGCTGGGCTGAGGGCACACTCTACAAGAGGAGCAGCTGCTAGCCTTGCAGCTGCCAGGGAGGTTCCCTTAGTAGATATTAGCAAAGCAGCCACTTGGAAATCAGTACACACTTTTACAAAGCATTACAACCTGGATATTTCTTCTAGAAGTGATGCCAGGTTTGCCACAGCAGTCCTGCAAAGTCTGTTTCCAAACTAAGTTCTGTGCCCACCTCCAGTGGTACGGCTTGATAGTCTGAATAAAGTTATGAATATCCTGAGCATCACTGGGGTTAGAAGAAAACATCACTTACCATAGTAATCTTCTTTCTTCCCAGTGATGTTCAGATATTCATAACTTCCCTCCCTTCCTCCCCTTCCAGAACTTCAGCCTCTGCACTCTGCATACTGGTGCCACCTAACCATCTCCTGTTGTGGTTCATTTTCTCTATGCTTCGCTAATTTTAAGCAGAGTTTTCTGTTTTCTCTTTACAGTTTCTCTGATGCTGTTTGTTGAACACCATTTTTTTTTATTATTGCTGCTCCTTTTGGAGTTTTTTTTGTTAATTCTATACTTATTAGGGGTAAACCCAAATTTATAATTGTTACGATTTTTTCCTAATGGCTGACTTCCAGGCTTCTTACAAATCTGAAGAGGTTAGAACACTACAGTTGGTAGAGGCAGTATTTGAAAGATGCTCACGTGCAAAGAATTCTACTCATTTGCATGTGTTCCATCTCTCGGGCAGTCCAACCCTCCAGGCTTACTGCATAAAGCTATGAATATCTGAGCATCACTGGGAAGAAAGAAGATTACTATGGTAAGTAATTTTTTCTTACCTGCCATCCAGACCTGTCTGTAGAGCTCACATCCTCACCCAAAGAATCAGTAGCATACGGCTCCTATCACTGTTACGGATTCCATCAGGGACTGGAGTCCTTCCTCTCCTGTCTGCATAGTGTGGGTTGAGGACCAGCCAGTAGGTTTGTTGGGGCCCAGGAGGGGGCAGCATCTTATTTGGACCAGGGTGTTTCCTCTTGTTTCTCCCATTCCCTTTGGACAGTGGCAATAAGGGGTCTGTTTGTGCATGTGCACGCAGTTGAGTGGCTGTGCATGCTACCGCCCGGCATCCGCCCTCTTAGCTGGTGCATCTGAACTGCCACCTGTGGTCACCACAGTGGCAGTGTCGCAGTAGAACTTGCTGCTATCATGGAAGAAAGCATTCTCTGGGGCACTCTGTGCTCTTCCCCTGGCTGACTACAAACATACAGGACTCATTCTTGAACCTGGGTCACTGATGTCATGAGAGGTAACCCTACTGCTGTGCCTCAGTTAGCACTTTTTGTGCAAAGAAAAATGTTTAATTTATTTGGTTGCCTTAGATTTATCTGGTGGATTCTGCTGTCCCCCTCCCCATTTGATATCTTCTAGCTATGACTGCTCAGGCAGCATCTCAGAATTCCCCGTGGCTGAGGTAGCAGCGGGGGTCAGTTCTGGGAGATTCAATGTGGGGAATGGCTTGTAGTAGCTTTTAAAAGCTCTGCTAAGCCGGCCGACGGTTCAGTGAGAATCCCAGGCCTAACTACAGATCTCTTCACTCTTGTGGTTTATTATGTCATCAGAACCCCTCATTGAATTATAACCCTGTAATTCACAGTTGCTTATCATTTATTTTACATATCTCTGTCCAAATTCTGCTTCCATGAACGTTTGGACAGGCTTTTCACGCTCAGTCTTTGCCTCACAGCAAGAATAAGAACAGTTTAGCTCCTAATTTTCAAGGTCTATCTGGGAAGCAGTGGTTCCAAAGAGAAACTAGCACGTTAGGTCATCGCTTTACTTTTACTCAAGATGAATCAAAATGAACAGCGCTTTACTTATTTCATTTAACAGTGTTATACTATCACAGGGTTCCCCTGGTGGGATTAGGGATCTAGGCATGGATGAATGGGAGATCTTACATCCTGCTGTTTAGCACACTGCTGGCCAAATGCAAAACCCATAAAAAATGTGAATTTTGAAATAATCATCTGTAGTATTATACAGCTATTACACTAGTATATATTTACTGTTAAAATCCTTTGCCACCTGAACTTGAGATAAATTGATTGCCTAAGTATTGAAGTTGTGCCATTGTATTTTGGATTCAAACATTTGGTAAGATTTTGTAATATAAAGCTGCGTTATACTGTTGTGTTGATTTTGAGAAAACTGTCCATTTCAGAAAAGTCGGAGGAAGTTCTGGATCCAGAGGAGAAGCGTAGGGCTCAGACAAGAAGGCAGGAGCAGGCCATCCGCTCAGCCAGGATGCTGTATGTACTGCAACAGCAGGTGGGGCCATCCTTTTGTAGTGATTGTCTTCTGTGAAGGGTTATTACGTACTGAACATGAACGTCTTGTATTGAGTAGGGGTAACAGAAATGGCATACTTTTCTTATTTAAGTTGTGTCTGAGGATTTTGCTATGATTTACAGTCTAAGCTTTTAATGAAAACTGTACATAGAGAGTAGAGCAGTGAACCTGGAGATACAAATTAGTATCACACCACTGCCACTTTTCTGTGCAACCTCTTTGTCTTGTTCCCGTGCATAACCTTCATCTGCCTCACTTAACCACCCTTTGCCTAATGTCTGCTGCAGCTCTTCTTAGCTTATAAAACAGTATGGTACAGTTTGTGAAACATGCTGTAGAAACTTAAGGACCTCAGATTCTATAGTATGTTCCTGAAATGGGGTGCAAAGCCCCATAAAAGGGAACACACATGCTGTTTACCTTTGTAGTGTAATTGTTAATTTGAGCATTTGTGAAGTCGTTTTAAGAACTACAGTGTATTGCTTTATTGTGTGTTTGTTTTGAAATTGTCTTTTTTTCTTATTTGGTCCCTTGCTAATGCTATAATTTTCCCAGCCCAATATCTATTTTTAATTACTTAGGAGTTCTGAAGCCCACTGATATACGTTGAACTGAAGCCTCCAATGATTATTTCCATGCAGTGCTTCTGCTCAACTGATGTCTCTGGGTTCCTGAACTGCTAAGTAATTGAAAATTGAATATTGGTTAGGAAAAAGGTGAGACTAACAACCTCTGTTCAGAGCCACAGTGGCTGCTGACACGGTAGTATTGATCTAATGTGACTGGTATGGGTAGCATTTTCCTGCTCCACCATCCTCTCCTTCTATGGTGCCACACTGCTCTTTTTAAGGGGCATTTTCCCAAAGTAGCCTTTAGACAAAGTGAACTTTGTTCCTGTGGTACTTTGAGGGGTGGAAAATTGTTTAGGAGGGTCCCTGTGCCTTCGTGATGGCCCAAAGGCATGGAAGTCCCAGTAATGGGGAAGAGTGTATCAATGCCCCAAACCCCCGCGCCAGCGGCCTTAACACATTTAGGTCTGCTAGTCAACAATATTCAGGAACCAGTGCCTAGTAAGGATACAGTTCTTAACAAATGAAGGTTTGGGGCCTTTAGATACTTGATATTCATTTTGTATGCTTTCGTTTCTTTAATTGCTTTTTCATTTTTTGCCAACTTCTATACTAGAAAAACAGAATTTAATGTAATATTTGTATTATGAAGTCAGAAAAATCAATACTGGCAGGGCTGGCATTGTATCTAAGTGGAAAACTCCACATCTGTTTGCAGATTTATGTTAAGAAACAAAGCTTTCTTCCACTAAAATATTATAGATTTAGTAACCAATAAAGTAAATCAAGTTAGTTATGTTAAAGAATAAAGATATTGATCCTATTTGGAACAGTTATTGCTAATGTAGAAAAGGACTGCAGCATGTATCATTTATTTCCCACTCCAGTGATCAGCTGATTGATTGTGCAAAAGAATATTTGCGGGTAGCACTAATATGGGCTGTGCAGTACTTAGTGAGGCACTTCAGCTGTCACTAATGACAGCATGGGCAGTATGTACGGTAACTGCAGCTGGCAACTGTCATTGGATTATGACAGTTTAACTAACAGCTGACGGACTATAGGCTATCACAACTAAATGCTATAAACAGCCTCTTCTGCCTGTGACTGGTTTGCTGTCTGTATATTGCTGTTATCCTGCTGTCCGTACTGCTGTTTCACTGCTTTATTACTGTACTGCACTGTGCTATACTTGTTTGTCACTACTGCAGTGGCTTGATAGATCCAAAGTACATAAGAGGCCCACAGACCCTACAAGCTCATACCTACCAGCTTTTCATAATGTTGCACAAGCATATCATCCTTAGATGCCTGCTAAACCAGTGAATTGAAGGGCATGCCTGTGGTTCAGTGGGGCTGTGGGTGATACTCATCATGCCCTCCCAAGAACATTCCTGAAGTGCATACTCTGAACATGTAACAGATCATTAACATAACCATGGTTTGTGTCTTATTGCTTAAGTATATATATTTATTTTTATTTTTTAAGTACAGTGAATGCTAGCACCTCCCTCTCCTTCAGCACAACTGTGCCGTTTTATTTTTTGTGAAAGTAAGAAAAAACCTACCTCTTGCACAGTTGCTTGGCATCCATCCAGCTGTTACTTGACTATCCCTAGCAAGTAAAGTAGTTTCATATTTTGACTTCAGAAACTGTTACCAATGGCTTGGTGGTGCAGAGGGCTGAGGTACTTGAGCACCGTGCCTTTCACCATGCCAGCAACCTGAGTTTGGGAACAAGCTCGGGTTGCTCGGGGTTGGCCGGGGCGGGAGAGGATCGAGCGCCTGATGGACTGCTCTCCTCTCCTGGGGTTGGGGAGGCATGTTGGCCCAGCCTCAGAGTGCCACCAGGTGGAGGCCTGGTGGCAGTGCAGCTTTGATTGGCAAGAAAGGAGGGATCACAAAGTGTGTGCTGCGTGCATTCCTTCACACATACGCAAACATGCCTCGTGGAAGGGCTGGGTGGGCAAAAGAAAATGGAAACGTAATGGCAGGGGCTTAATGAAGTCCTGCTGCCTACCTCCGACCCACGCTGCCGGCCAAGGCTACTGGCCCGACCTGGATTATTTGGACTGGTGGGGGGGGGGGATGGCCCTCCCTCATCTGGCCCTGCCATGCTGGGGCAAGCTGTGGAAGGACTCCCGGATGAGATAAGTCTCTGGGGTAGCAGGCGCGGTTGAGGGGAAGGTGGGATAGAGGTGAGTAGCTGCCCCATGCCATCAGAGAGGAGAAAAGGATTTAAAAAAAAAACAAAAAAAAAACAGTTTCACGGTCAAATGATAACTTCTCCTTTCCATCTTGTTTGAATGCACATTGCTGGTTCACACTGTGGTGCTGACAGTGTGCATTCAAACATAAAGCCAGAAGGAATCGGATTTTGTTGCTCAACATTAGAATTGTTTCTAAAGTAAAAAAAAAAAAAAAAAAAAATGTATTGTCTGCTTGGGATATTCAGGTGACAACTTGTATATTTTGGTGATCCCTCAAGCTTGTTCTCTAAGGAACAGTGTAGCCATACAAAGAACATCTCTCAAAACTATAGCATAAATTGAAACTAGATCCCAGGTCCTAATCCCTAACACAGTCTGTGAATCACTGTGGGACCTTGAAAAAGTCGCATTATCACCCTTTAGACTTATTTTGGAAGCAGGACCCCAGTTCATATGAGGTGTTGTATTTCAGTTGGGCTTCACTGGGTAAATTACATTTTGAAATAAAATTCAAAATGAGGACTGGAAAAAGGCTGATTAGTACAGAGCTTTTTCTGCATATGAAACGTAGAGATTTTATTGGTTTTCGAAAATAAAATCACACTTATCATCTCCAGAACTGTTACAAAAATTCTCCCAAATTGTAACAAACTCTGGCTAGAGCCGATAGGGCTGCAGCCAAGGAATTTGGGGTAAAAATATTGAAAGTTACTAAAGTTACAAGCCTGCGTTAGCAAAATGTAATGTAGGCTCACACATTTGTTGGTTTGGTAATATTTGTGCACCAAATTATGTCCCTACCTCTTGAAGAAGGGCAAAGCAAATGTTCAACTTCTGCCCGAAGGTGATTTGTGTAGGGACTGCGAAATCAAGTTGCGGGATGCAAAAACACATTTTGTGAAGGAGCTGAAAAATAACAGCTGTCACATTCATGAAGTGCTATAAGGAAATGGCTATGTTGAAAATTTGGGGTGATAATACTGAATATTACCAAACTTACGTGCTTGCGTTTGCAAAATTCAGCACAGCCTTATAACTTTTTTTAAATACTTTTGCACCAAATTTAGAACATATCCTTCTTATGATCCCAGTTCATGAACAATGGCAGAGAAAATGTTCAACTCTTGCCCAAAAGGCGATTTTGTGCAGGGGCCACGAAATCACCTTTTGGGACAGAGTTGCCTAATGACCGTGCCATTGCTAATCACAGTGCCATTGCACATGAGGTAGGGTCTCAAAGAAGGCATGTTGAAAATTTGGGCCCAAAAAAATGCAAAAATGCCCAAGTTATGCCACTAAGTTCAAAACCCCATTGAAATGCATTGAACTGCATACTTGTTTCTTCAGTTTGCGGTCCGGCTTTGAAGAGTGAAGACGTGTCTGTGGTCCAGAGAGGATTACGGCATTGGACCCCTGCTGGACAAGTAAAGGCTGGGGAGGGTGGGCTTGGAGTGGTGGGAGATGAGTGGAAGGGTCAGGTGAGGTGACACTGGGGTTGGGCGCCCAGTGTCACTGTTATGTTTCTGTGGGGTTGGAGTGGTGGGTGCTGAGAGGGATGGTCAGGTGGGGGGACAAAAATATATTAAACAAGAAAAGGGGCACAGAACACAGTTGGGACACTGGGGAATTGGGCACCCCATTGTCATTGTTATGTTTCTTTGGGGGTACTGAGAGGAGGGTGGGATATGCACACTTTAAAAAAAAAAAAAATCAAGTGGGTCATCACAAACACAGCACACCACCGTGTCCAAGATGGCCACTGCATTACACTGTGTATGCGCATCCACTGTACTACCTGGCTGGCAGAACACATATGTACGAAATTATATTATGTACGTTATTTAATGTATGTTACATATGGAAAAGGAAATAATAAAGAAGATAAAAAATGGAATATTTTGGGACCTTTCTTTTTTTTTTTTTTTTTATTACTGAAGTAATTTTCATTAAAACAGAATATTTCCCTGTTTGAGTTCATCTTTTTCCCATTGTTTATACATGCTGTGAAGTCATAATCCTCTGCTTGTGATACCGGTCACAAGCAGAGGATTGTAACTTCAGGCCAGGTATAAGTAGCAGGGACAGGTGAAGTCTAAGGGAAAAGAGCCTGTTTTCATGCAGATGTTTGTGGAAATAAGGAATGAGATGTGTTGAAATTCCATTTTTGTGGATGTTATGTTAATTCTGTTGATGTTGATTGCAAATTTTAAAAGAAAACTGAAATGTTACTTAGAGCAGCAGTACTAGTTAACGACATTTTAAATAATTCGGTTGACAGGTAGAACAAACAAGCATCAATATATATCAGATTTTCTTTTTGCATTATTTTACTCGTCGGGCAAAATAGAGAATTCTGAAATTCTTGCTCTTTTGCTTGGGCCACCGTCATGGATATAAGCAGATAAGGGTGGTACTGAACTACTAGTCACCAGAATCATGTCTTGGCAGCACCCTGATATATCTGCAGTATGAAAATAGTGGGAGCAAGTGAAGTGTGACCTCCAGGGAGGACATTTTTAAAAGATGCTGGGGGCTGCCATCTTTGTTTTAGATCCACACAAATTACAACATTTTTAACACAGTCTTCAAAGTAGCAAAATGAAATTAAAATCCCCCAGCGAAGAATCTAAGAATAACATGAATGCATATTACTGCTGAAAAAAGGTAGGGTGGCATTTTTTGCCAGCTAACTAGTACTGCTGCTTTAAAAAGTTTACTAAAGAAGCCATAGAAGATGACATATTTTTAATCTTTATTTCTTTGTTTTTAATGGAATAGGTAAAAGAAATCCAGGATGAGTTAGAGAGGCTGAGTCCTCATAAAATCAAACACACAAAAAAGGTAAAAGAAATTGCTACCTGCATTTTTTTTTTCAACTAGTACTGAAGAGTGAGTTTTCTTATTTAGTTGACACAGCACAGTACAGTTGAAGCATTAAGGAGACTGTGGCACCTGGGGGGGGGGAGCTTTTTATACCCAGTTCTAGTTGTATTCTCTACATTTGCTGTTTTTATTTTCCATTTGTTCTCTGCTACCAAGGAAATTTGTAGGGAAACAGGATCCTTGCCCTTTGGATTTCATCTGTTCCTGATTTTTGTGTACATGGGAGATCATAATCTCTTGCTTGTGAATTCATAATCATGTCCTTGGCAACTGATTCCTACCCAGAGGATTATATCACTTGAAGATGGGCAGCAGGAGCAGATGAAGTCTAAGGGACAAAGATCCTTTATTTCAAGCAGCTGTTCTAAGTAATAAATAGAGGGGAAGATCAACATAGCAGACTGGAGGGTTGGTTCAGGAAGGATGTTTGCAAGTACTTTTTACACAGAGAAAGTGGTGGACAGGTGGAACAGACCAGTGGAGGAGGTGGTCTGTGTTTACATTGTGCATGATAAATTCAAACATGGATGGAACAGATGTCCTGATAAGAAGAGCAGGAGATGGCGAAAAAGGGGGTGGATAAACATTAGGGTCATCACACAAGTACTAGTAGGGTTGGGCAGACAGGACAGTCCGGTGGGCCTTTTTCTGCCATCACAGTCTGTTTCTATGTTTTAGTACAGTAAATATGTGAAATGTAAGGATTTTGTGTTTTATATTTCTTAAAGTTTTCACAGAGAAGTCAGATGCTTTTTAAAGCCTTTCATGTTATATATTTTTTTCGTTTAATTTAGTATGCATTATTCTCCCCCTCATCAGCCCAACCTCTGCCCCCAGCCCCGTCACCTGGCTTACCCCTCCCAAGGGTGGGGCCTTCAGGAGGGATCCGTTCCCCCCCTCCCCGGCAGAACCTGAGGCTCGGTGTGCAAGGACTTACCATCCCTCATATTCCCCCTGGCTTGCCCCACAGGGTGGGGCCTTCGGGAGGGTGGGCCCGGCTGTCCCCCTGTTGGAACCTGAGGCTTGTTGTCTGGGGAGCACCACGGGATGACTATGCAAGACCTGCGAGCAAAGGTGTGGCATACCACATGGCCCCATTTTTCCATTTTCTGGTCGGGAAACGCATTCAATGATGTCAGTGGCAACACACTGTCTGCCCCCCGCAGTAAGCTCCGGTGGCCAGTTCCCTTGGCCTCTGCTAGGGGTCCATCGAGCACTGGCAGCTAACCCGTCCTTCTCCTGGAGGAGGAGAGCAGTCCCTAGGGCACTCAGTTCTCTTCCCATCGGCCATCCCTCCAACTCATGTGTCCATTCCCGAACCTGGGTCATCAGCGTCATAAGCGGAAGCGCTACTGCTGCACTAGTGGGCTGGCCTGGGTCGATTCCCGAACCTGGGTCATCAGCGTTATAAGCGGAAGCACTACTGCTGCACTAGTGGGCTGGCCTGGGTCCATTCCCGAACCTGGGTCATCAGCATTGGAAGCGGAAGTGCTACTGCTGCACTAGTGGGCTGGGCTAGCCTGGGTCCATTCCCGAACCTGGGTCATCAGCATTGGAAGCGGAAGTGCTACTGCTGCACTAGTGGGCTGGGCTAGCCTGGGTCCATTCCCGAACCTGGGTCATCAGCGTTATAAGCGGAAGTGCTACTGCTGCACTAGTGGGCTGGCTCTGGGTCCATTCCTAACCTGGGTCATCAGCGTTATAAGCGGAAGCGCTACTGCTGCACTAGTGGGCTGGCCTGGGTCCATTCCCGAACCTGGGTCATCAGCGTTATAAGCGGAAACGCTACTGCTGCACTAGTGGGCTGGCCTGGGTCCATTCTTGAACCTGGGTCATCAGCATTATAAGCGGAAGCGCTACTGCTGCACTAGTGGACTGGCCTGGGTCCATTCTCGAACCTGGGTCATCAGCGTTATAAGTGGAAGTGCTACTGCTGCACTAGTGGGCTGGCCTTTCGTGTGATAGTTTGGACTGAGTAGTGGTGGAGTGTTTTCCTTTGTGACTTACATTTCTTGGCAGTTCTGTTAGCCCAGTGGGTGGACTCACCAACTACCAGAGATACAGCCACACACACACACACACACACACACACACACACACACACACACACACACACTCAGTCTCTCTCTGTCTCTCTCTCCTTTGTGGGGTGGAATTTTATACCACTCTCATTCCAGAACCAGGCCATAACTAGACAGGTAGACGTTATCGAATCCCTGTGGCAGTGACTCTGACACAAGTTCCAACATGCATGAGAGTTTGTGGCTTACGTCATTCTTCATTCCTCCATACTGAGCTGCCATATTGCGCCCTGTAATTCTTGGTTCCACCACCTGTAATTACATCCCTGAACATTGACTTTCCCTTGCAGACGTATGTAGGATGTACGCGGGGGATGTGCTAGGCAGTCGTACTTCATCAGAAGCTGAGGGTTTCTTCTCCACATCATCACTCAGCTTTTACTGGCCTGAGGTGGAAGTCCTAGGATCAGGGAGTGAACCCTGATCTCCCATAAAACCTTGTAGTATATTTTGACAGATGCCTGAAACTTTTAGCCAAGTGGCCAAGCTCTTTGCGAAGCCTTTAAAAACATCACTAAATATTGATTTGCAGTGTGTGAAAATGCAGTAGCAATCTGGCTAATTGAACAATGTTATTTGTAGCCAAATACAGAAATGCAAAACACTCACTGGCTTCTGGCTACTTATGCACTGGCGACACTCAGCACTGCAACTGAGGCGACACTACAGATCTTATTTCTTTTACAAAAATTGGTTGTGGTTCCTGTGGTTGCGCAAGTTATGTTCTTTGGAATTTTAGGAGGTCATGGATTAGCTTGGGCATCCTTGCATTAAAAGTTACGTTTAAAGGATCAGTATTTGTTAGTCACCATGTAGTTCTTGTATTTTTCAGCAATAGTGTACCTCTGGCAAAAGCATCAATGTACCCATTTTTCTTCTGAATTTCTTTCATTCTTGAACTGAGATACAGGTGTTTTTAAACGTTTCTGCTGCTTTGCTACACCTGCCATGAAAAAAATTAGATCCCTGGGTATAGTGCTGTGCTGTTTACCATCAGAAACATGTGGTAGCGCCTTCGTATTACATCAACAGTATGATTCTAGTATGTTCATTCAAAAAGTAAACCTCAATGGAAGAAAGTTTTAAAATTGCAAGGCAGTTTTAAAAATATTTGAGGAATCCTTATCTGCTCCTGCTGCTTGTCTGCATACAATGTCAGACTGCCGTCCTGGTGGTATACAGTACTTTCCACGACAACCAGTTACGATTCATAAAAAGTATTGTGGCAGGCCGGCCCCGTGGTGCTGAGGGCTGAGGCGCTGGCACCCTACCTCGCACCACACCGGCGATCCTAGTTCGGGAACAACCTCGGGTTGCCAGGAAGCTGACCCGGGAGGGGTGGGTTGGAGGGGGATTGAGCCTTGGCTCTCCCTTCCAGGTGTGGATGCCCGTTCCTCCGTAGTCCCGCTCCCATTGGGTGGCGGCCCGGTGGGACGCGTAGGCAGCAGGAGTGACGACGTAAGTCTGGAATGGGGCATAAGGGGCCACCAGATCCTGGCGTGGGCATGCACCTTCACGCATGTATATGCATGTGTACGCCGTGGCCCCGGTTGGGAGAAAAACATAGAAAAACGTAAAAATGTATATGGGGGGGGGGAGTATTGTGGCATGATATGAAGATGGGCAGCAGGAGCAGGTGAAGGCAAAGGAATAAGCATTTTCAAGCAGCTGCTCTTAGTCATTATGACAGAGTGGAAGATAAAGCAAAGTTGTGAAATATAAACAGAACTGTTTGTAAATATTATGTTCTTCAAAGTTTTTTCAGAGATGCCACTGGCTTTTTAACCAAGGTTTTAAAGAGTGGATCTGAACACCAGCTAAAAACAGAAACAGTAAACGTAGTTGACATCAGCAGACTCTGTGGCACTGTACTCTAAATAAAACGTGATGCTTACATCATCCCATTTTCATTACCATGAGAATTTACAGGAAAACAGGGGACCTTGCTTCGAGAGGGTTCCTGCAGTAGGTCTTCATACATAGGACTGCGCCCTCTGGTGTCAGGACCGCACGGCAAACTTCTAGTTAGCAATACATAGTGGGGGACTGCCCCCAGTGTCACATGACAGGCCGTCAGCGTGACAGTATATAGGGGGCGGTCCCCAAACCCACCCTCCAGTTCTTTCCCGACATCGACCTGCATACATTGGACCTCGCAGTGAACTCTGCTACAGTCGACTGCCATTTTATAAGTATTTTGTGTTCTTTCATGGTCTTTTTTTCTAGTTTAATGCATGTCTTTGCGTAAAATCAAGAAGAAGTGCTCACAGTGCGGCATTCAGATTCTGCATGGGGATGATCACTCCCACTGCGTCCTCTGCCTGGGCCCAAAACACTGAGTTGACAATTGCGACATCTGCAGTCCTTCAACCAGGCTATGCGCGTCAGGCACCAGAAGGTCCTCGATGCCCACCTTTTGGAAAAACACCTTGCATCGATGGAAAAGGAGCTTCAGGAGCTGTGGGAATGTTCCTCACCCACCTCAGAGCACAAGAATAAGGAGGAGGAGAAGTGGCGGGACCAGGATCAGTCTCTCTTTACCCAACGTTGCCAAGCAGCCAACACTACTTAAGGTAGGGGTGTGCAAATCCCATTGCCCCCTGTCCGGGGCAAGTAAATTTCATTGAAGGGTAAGTACAAAAATGGAGGTAATCTCATTGTAATTAATAGAGGGGCAAGTGAAAATACAGCTATAGTCATGGCTGGGCAAGTAATAAAAGTTTTGATCTGAACACCCCTGCTTCACCTCAGTGAGTACTCCTCCACCTCAGTCTTCATCTGCTTCGATGGATCAGTCGCCGCCCCCCCCCACTTTGGTTAGTGGGCAACAGAGGTGTTCCTCCCAGGAGGATATTGATTCGGGGCCTGTCGATAGCTCTCAGGCCGATAAGTCACTCTCTGGCTCTACAGCCAGGTGCTTGGCCTTGGTTGGTAAGCCGTACTCCAGCTCCGCTGTTGGCCACGCGACCGATAAGTCGGACGCCAGCTCCTTTGACATCTGCTTAGTTGAGGCTGATCAGTCAGTAGCCTGCCTGTCCAACGACCGCTTGGCTGAAGCTGTCCTGTCGGGCCAGCCTTGAGTAACCCGACATCGCCTAGAGCCAGCTTCCAGGGACCCCTCCCAGGATTCACTGACTCAGCCCAACCTCTCATTTTCCCCAGACTTTCTGGCCAGGGGATTCCTTCTCCTCCATTGGGCCTAGCCTATTGTCCGAGCTTCCCGCTTTACCAGCAGACCTGTCGACTGGGGTCTCCATCCCTTTATCCCTCTCGCCTGTCTTAGATCAGATGTCCGGTCCTCTTAGGCCTCTGACGCCAGGCCACTCTCCTGTCTATGTCCCTCCTGACTCAGGGATGGCCTCTGGATTTCTTGCTCTGACACTGGAGCCCCTGCCTGGCCCTTCAGGGATTCCAACCGGGACCCCAGCCCTGCCGATGGACCCACATGTTCCTAGCAGTCCCCCGGCCTCCTGTCCTACAGGCATGAACTCTGGCTACTAGCCACTACAGTTCCCCTTTTACCCGCCGCTAGGGGGGTCATCACCAGGTTACCCGTCACATGTGCCAACGCCAGGGTACCTGATGGAGCCATATGTACCAGGGGTACCATCAGCCTTACCTCTATTGGTACCAGGCTCCTGGTTAACCCCCCATGTTCTCCCTCGGGGTTTCCAGGTTATCAGCCTCCACCACCTCTTCCTTCTCCTCCTCGTATCCTCCTCAGCCGGAACCAGAGGGGACAATTCCGGCCTGATGGAAGGACGCCAAATTGCAGCTCCTGCAGGAGCTGGGACGCCCCCACCCAGTCGTGGTTTCTGCCCTGACCCACAGGGTAGTTCCCAGGAGCTCATCCCTGGTCTACCATTGGTCATCAGATAGGGACTCTAGCAGGCACCCAGCTGGACCCCTCTTGGGCATCAGGGTCACGGAGGAGGTTCCAGACATAGTTTCCCTACCTAGCAGACCGGAGTCTTCCTACTCAGATACTGACTCCAACTGTGCAGCTCACTCAGAGTCTCATTCTCCTATGGAACCACAACCCAAGGACTCTCCCAAATCTCTGCCAGAGGACCCTTCATTTGCTGAACTCCTTAGATCCATCCAGCAGCCTTGTGGCTGGGCACCCCAGTAGATGGATCCAAAAAGGAAGAGGCTTGCCGAGCACCTGGATTTGACCAATGCGGACCCCCTACCCATCCCACCTTGGACAAGGCCATACGAGGACCAAATGTCCACAATATGGCAGCAACCATCCTCAATTCCTGTGGTCTCTAAAAAGGCCAGCAGGATCTATCATCCCCTGGAAGGGGAAGCCACCTCACGAGCCAACCTAAGGCGGACTCGATAGTCAATCATAGCGGCCCAAGATAGGTTGGCTCAGCCGAAGCATCTGAGTGCCTCACCTACGGACAAAGACTCCAAGCAGATGGACCAGTATGGCCGCAACGTCTACGCTTCCTCCACCTGCACTATCAGGTGTCTTAATTATGTGGCCCACATGATTTCTTTCCAGAAGTCGGCTTTGACCAATTTAGAGAAAGAGCTACAGTCTGTCCCTGATGAGGATATCAGGAACAAGCTGTTGGACAAGGTGAGACTTAACAAGTCTTCCTGCTGCCATGCATTGCGTGCCACCTATGACTCAGTGGAATTGGTGGCCTGATGCACCGCTTCAGGCATTTGCTTGCGACGTCTGGCATGGCTCCATCTTGCAGGACTGGCGTAAGACATCCAAACCACTCTCCTGGACGCCCTCTTCAGTGGTTCTGTCCTGTTTGGCAGCGACATGAAGGATATAATTACAGAGCTACAGGAGAGTGGCAGATCTGTGCAGGATGTCCGTGCCATGTATTGCTCTAGCTAAAAACCCAAGCAGCCTTTTCGTCACCCACAGAAAAGATGGAACAGACAGAACCAGAATAGACATCGGGGTAAGTGCTGCGCCACTGGTTCTGGCACCCAGACCCCTCAGGCAGAAGCCCAAAAGGCCACTGGAGGCTTTGAAGCGGCCTTCCCTCCGCCTCCTGACTTGAGAGGGTCCCCTCCATCTCTTCCCGTTCTTTCAGCGGGGCCGGTGGGCGAAGGTTCGCCCACGCCTGGATAGGTGGGAGCCGATAACTGCAGACGCTTGGGTCCTCCAACTGATTGCAAGAGGACACTCAATCGAGTTCCTGGACAGACCTCCGGACAATCCTCTGGGCAGGTCTCACTACCCGTCAGGCCACCTACACCTCATTTTGCAGGAAATCCAGGCTCTGTTAGAAAAATCAATCATAGAGCTGGTTTCTCTCAGGCAGACAGGAAGGGGGTATTATTCCCATTTTTTCGTGGTGCCCAAAAAGACGGGCGCTCTGAGGCCTATCCTGGACCTCAGCCTGCTCAATCTCTTCTTGGAATATAAGAGGTTCTGCATGGTAACCATTCAGAGACGCTTACCCCTACACCAACAGAACCAGTGGCTGTGTTCGCTGGAAATGCAGGATGCTTACCTGCACATCCCTATCTTCCTGGTCCACTGCCATTTCCTTCCATTCACCTTTCAGGAGAACCACTATCAATTCAAGGCCCTTCCTTTTGACCTTTCTTTGGCACCTTGGGTTTTTACCAAGTGCCTGGTGGTGGTGGTTGCGGCCCTGCACCACAAGGCGATTTACGTGTTCCCATACCTGGACGATTGGCTGTTGTCTGCCCCATCTCAGGACAATCTGATAGTCTTGCTTCACCACCCTGGACTGCTTTTCCTGGCTTGTCATCACTGTGAACTATCCCAGGTCTCCGCTTTCACCTCCTCAGTGCCACCAGTTCACTGGAGCGGTACTGGATACGGTCCAGAGCAGGGCCTTCTTATCTTTGGACAGGGTGGAGACTCTGATTCAACAAGCTTCATCTGTGTCCAACTCTCATTGGACCACAGCATGCGCAGTCCTTCGTCTGTTGGGGTCTAATGGCGGTGGCCATTCCCACAGTTCCGTTGGCCAGACTGCATATGAGGGTGACCCAGTGGACCCTCAGAGTCCAGTGGGACCAATGCTCAAACGACCTGGATCACAGGGTCCTGCTGTCCCACAGTATGAAGAGGGATCTTCTCTGGTGGCAGGAGCTGTCCAACCTCTGATCAGCGGCCCCTTTCATCCCCTGTCTCCTTCCATGGCCCTTACAACGGACGCATCAGGTCAAGGTTGGGGAGCCCACCTAGTAGACCATCGAACTCAAGGGAGATGGTCTCTGCAAGAGGAACACTTACATGTAAGTGTTCTAGAGATGAGAGCTGTGCTCTATGCTCTCCAGGCATTTCAGCCCCTCTTACAACCGGGAACACTCCTAATCCAGACCGACAACACTGCCACAATCTGGTACATAAACAAGCAGGTAGGCACCCGATCGTACCCCCTCTGTAGGGAGGCAATGCAGGTGTAGTTCTGGGCAGTCCAGCATGGCTTGTCTTTGACAGCAGTGCATGTCCCAGGAGTTCACAATGTCCTGGCGGACAGTCTCAGCCACACCGTTGCGCAGGCACACAAGTGGGAACTAAAGCAGGAGGTAGTGGATAATCTCTTTGATCAATGGGAATGACCAGAAATAGATCTGTTTGCCACCCCATACGATGCAAAACTACCCAACTTTTGCTTGCTCGTTCCTGGGTGTGGTGTTTTCTGGTGAGACACGCTGTCTCTTTGTTGGACACGGTGGGTTTCTGTACACTTTCCCTACCCTTCCAATTCTACAGAAGTTTCTGCTGAAGTTTCAAGTAGAGGGCGCTCACATAATTCTCATAGCTTCCTTCCGGCCTCGGCAGATCTGGTTCCCCTTGCTACAGCAGTTGGCATTGGAACCCCCAGTACCTCTTCCTGTCCTCCATAACCTTCTGTCTCAGAAGCAGGGCAACCTGGTGATTCTGAGCATCAAGTCTCTCCACTTGCATTTCTGGCACCTTTGGACATAGCGGTCTCACGATTTGGCGTCTCCTCGTGAGTCGCCTAGATCTTAGTGGAGGACAGAAAACTGTCCACTAGATCTATGTATGCCATCAAGTGGAAGTGATTCTCTATCTGGGCCATGGCCAAGGGTCTGGACCCCTTTTCTTGCTTGGCGCCCCAGGTCCTTGAGTACCTCTTGCACTTGTCTGATTTGGGCCTCAGTTACTCATCCCAGAAGGTCCATCTTTTAGCGGTTTCCACCTACCGGTGGATGGCAAAACCCTTGCGCAGTTGGAGGTCCCAAAACCTTTCTCAAGGGGATCCTCCATTTAAAACCTCCGGTCCGTGGTCTGATTCCCCACTGGGACTTAAATTTTATTTTAGAGAAACTTACTTTGCCCCCTTTTTGAGCTGGCAGCAAGTTGCGACATGCGCTGTTTGTCCTGGAAAGCACTCTTTTTAGTTGCTGTTACCTCAGCTCAAAGGATTTCAGAGCTTCAGGTCCTCATTTGCAAGGAGCCTTATTTAATTTTCCACAGAGACCAGGTGGCTCTGCCGACCAACCCTTCTTTTCTTCCGAAAGTGGTATTGGAATTTACGTTGAACCTAGACAAATAACTGCCGGTTTATTTTCCTGAGTATTCTAACGGGGGAATACCTCTTGCACACGTTGGATGTGCACCGGATCATGAGATACTGTATCTCTCATACCAAGGAGGTGTGCAAGTCTGACCAGTTGTTTGTGGCTTTCGCACCCAGACATCAGGGTACAGCCATCTCTAAACAGGGCCTGTCCAAATGGTTGGCTAATTGCATCTTGTTCATGTACCAGAAGTACGAGAAACCCCTTCCGGGGGAAGTGAAAGACCATTTGACCCGTGGCATTGCTGCTTCGACAGCCTTCTTACGGAATGTGTCCTCTTCAGATAGTTGTGCTGCGGCCACTTGGTCTTCGGTCCATACTTTCACCAAGCATTACAGTCTGGACATTGCCTCTAGGGGCCAGGTTTGGACTTGCTGTCCTGCAAGGTCTCTTATCATAAAAGACTTTCTAGTTGGTAGACATTCCGCCTCCCGGACCTTAGTCTCTGACTTGCTTTTTCTTGACTGCTTGGTGTTCAGTCCTATCTGTGAAGACCTACTGCAGGAACCCTCTTGAAGAAAGATATAGTAGTTACGTAAGAACTTACCATAACAGCAGATCTTTGCGAGAGGTTCCTGCAGCAGGTCACATTTTCCCTCCCACCTACCCCCAGCTCCTGTTTTCCTATCCCTTTTTAGGGCATCTACCAGTAGCTCCAGGCTGTAGGAGTTACGCTCCTTTGTCCTGTCACCCTTACAGGGATCTTCCGTTGGGAGAACTGGAGGGCAGGCGTGGGGACCACCCCCTATATACTGTCACGCTGACTGCCCATCATGTGACGCTGGGGGCGGTCCCCCGCTATGCATTGCTAGCTAGAAGTTTGCTGTGCGGTCCTGGCACCGGAGGGCGCAGTCCTATCTGTGAAGACCTACTGCAGGAACACCTTTCAAAGATCTACTCTTACGGTAAGTTCTTACATAACTGCTATTTTTGCCAGTCTTTAAGCCCATCTTAAAGTCTAGGCTTATTCAGAGCTGAAGTACTGATTCCTTGCTTGTGACAACACGTAGTTTCCTGAGCAACAGATACAGTTTTCATAAAGATATCCATGGTGATAACGAACAGAATAGCTTGCAGTTCAGACTTTGTTACAATATGGTGCGACTGAGTTCTGCTGGCACCAATGGTGATTTTTTTTAAAGGAGAACCCATGTGTAGTGAAACTGTCCACCCCAAAACCCTTACCACCCAGTTAGGCTTTTCACAATAAATAAAAAAAACATGTAAGTGTGTTTAGTTTGTTTACACTTTATTTTATGCTTGTAAATGCGTGGTGTCATCTTGTGTTACAGTGCAGCACCGCTTTTTTCACTTGTATGCTTCTCTGTACAAGTGAGCATTGTGGCGCCGCATGGTAACATGAGATGGCATTGCACAGCCCCCACCATGTTGATTGACAACAGAGTGTACGAGTATAAAATAAAGTGTAAACATTTACTTTTTTTATTTATTGCAAAAAGCCTAACTGGGGTGAGGGTTTGAGGGTTGGGCAGTTTCGCTACACAGGAGTTCTCCTTTAAATTATTTTTTGGGACGATTGGAGCTCGCCTTAAAGAATCCTGAAAAGTGGACCACCCAGTAGCCCAGCATCAGCGCGTCACACTGCCTTGTAGGTGACCCTAGTTTGGGAGTGAGCTGGGGTCGGTGCATTGGGAAGATGGCTAGGTTGTGGGAGCTGCTACGCAGAAGTGGGCCTTGGTTAGGGAGAGTTGGTGGCTGCAGCGACCCCTGTGGCTGGGCCAGGGATCTTGTTTTCATTGCGGGGGCACTGCATGCGTATAAGGCCAAATGTGGCATCGCTCACACCAAGGGGTAAAGTGAGGAACTTAAGGGAGAAAGTAAAATAAAACCTCCATTGTCATGCACAGGACAGTGAATTTGCCTGATCAGGATATATCCCTGCTAGCAGTTATATCCCTGGGTTGACAGCTGGGTTAGGGGTTAAAAAAAAATTGGCAGAAGAGAATCTTGAAAGCTGTGATAATATGCTTGTCATATACTTTGCATATTGTAAACTATTTCGTAGTTTTTGTGTATTGCAGCACTGGCCACTTGCTTATTTAAAATTGGCTAATGAGAATTATAGTTAACAGTGAGGCCTTTCTAAATATTTTTTATATTAATTGAAAATATCTGGCACACTAGTAAATCGATCAGTCAGTAATAATTTACGAATAGCTCAAGGGTACAATAAAGTATGTTCAGTAAAACAGGCAGGTTGGTATAACAAATGTTACAATTTCAAAGATGTGGACTGTGATGTACTTTTTTGTCTTTTTCATTCTGTCAGTCTCGTGCGATGTCCAGATTGGCAGCTGCTCACAGAGGAGCCATCCGTGCCTTACAGATGTTTGTTACGCAGCTCACAGACCAGTCGGAGCAGCGGCTTCCTGCCCACTACAAAGAACTAGGTCAGCTGATTCGTCAGCTGTCTCTCTGTTCTGCCAAACTTGAGACTGGAACTGATGCCCAGGTCCCGGAGGCCATCATTGACATTCTGCAGCAAGTTGAGGTAGGAGGAGTAAATGAGATTACCTTGATCTGCCTTATCCAACCCCTTTTTAAAATGTTAACAATTGAAAGCATATGACCTTTATATTGTACAACCAGTGGCCCTTCTCAGCCAGTCTGAAAACTGCAACTTTACAGTTCTTGCCCCATAACCATACATTAGGCTCATTAACCATACAGTATGTTATATCCTGTACTCTAAATGGCTCATCAGATTAACTGCTTAGCACTTACAGGCGGATATCCTAGTTTCCTTACAAAATAGAAAATAAGATACTTGAACTGCTCAAACATAAGTTATAGCAAATGAAAAAGAAAGACCTTCTGGTTGTGTCAATGGCACCAAACAGTGAGGAAGAATCCTGGCATATTGGTGACCCATGTTATGCCCAGAACACAGGATTACACTAGTGGAGGCCTTCAGGGAAGGTAAAGAGCATTCACCTGGATGCTTTCCTCCTGGGTTGTGAAGACTTCATGGTGCCACATAGACTTGGCAGTATTGCCACTGGCCGTGCAGTTGCCCCACATCACCAGCCACTCGCTGTCAGGGTTTTACGAGCACGTTCATGCATCATCAGGTAGGTGGGGAGGCTTCTAAGGGTTTGGGAATCCCTCTCATTAGCAGAGGATGGAGGACTAGAGTCGGTGGCGGAGCCCACGCCATGCAGACACGTAAAAGCACCGCCCTCTCCTCTGTCACCATGCAGATACTGTTTCTGTACTCTGGAACATGATGGCCATGCAGAACAGGGAATCCTGCCTCATTGGGTAAACCAAAGTGTACAGGCAAGTGTGGCTAGCAGTGGCTAACATAGGAGCGGCCCCAGTGCAAGTGCTGGAGATTCAGGCATGGCACGGCTGGTATCTCAGACTAGAGACAAACCCAGGAAGGAAGGGGCCAAAATAATATGAATAACAAAAAAGAAGGTGGGGCAGACCTTGTAACATAATGGTGGAGGCCCACACAATAGCCGTGTGTGAACTACGGAATAAATGTACTCCAGTACTCCAAACACTTATTACTTCTGTGTGAGGATTTACTGTAAAAACATTTTCAGCTTAAGGGCTAGAGAACTAGAGGGCATACCCTACATTTAAAGAGATTTTCTAGTTTCCAGCTAGAAGTTCACAGCTGGCAGCAGCAGCATACGGCTACACACAAAATCTCCCCAAAAATTGGAATTTCTTGGCTTTTGCAGTTTTTATTACAGAAGACATTTTCATTAATTGTTCCTCCTAAGGCTTCAACTGTTCATGTTGCTCATTCCTGTGGTGAAGTCGCACTCTGCTTATGAAACCACAACCTGTTGCCCCAGATGTTATTCTGATGCCATAAGCAGACTTCAGAAGAGAAAGAGCAGAACTATCATATGAAATCTAAGGGTTGAAGAATCTGTTTTCATACAAATGTTTTTAGTATTATGAAATGGATCGTCAAAATTCTCAAATCTGATTGGCTGAGACCATGTTCGGCTGGGATGACACGTCTGTACATAATCCCAATGTGGGACATGCAGTTCATCCATCAAACCAACAAGCAGTTGATCCATTTCATAACTGTAGTAATACACTCCAGGGCATATAATATGCTGGGATATCATCCCTTCTCAGGTGGTCGAAGTTGCTTGCCTATGGCCTCATGTCTCACAGCACACCTGAGGTGGGAACGATAATGATATTGCACACCTTGTGCACTATTGCTGCAGTGAAGAATGGAATGTCCTGAAATTCATATTTGTTGGCATGTTTTATGAGATTTGAATTTTGCTGATACCAATAGTTATTTAGTTGCAGGAAATCGGAAAATCCTTTAGGAGTAGGTAGAGTTAGCAGTTATGTGAGGGAGCATTTTGCTGTATTTACTCAGTGAGTGGTAAAGGACGTAGTGCAAATGGAGAGTGTTGAGTCTTTTAAACTCAGATTGGTTCCTCATCAAGAATATATTTCCTGGGTACAGCATTTGATTTTTGGGAAGGGAAGGTTCCCAGAGGTTTTCAGTTTTTTTTTTGTTTAAACATTGTTGAATGCTGTGACTACTTGGATAGCAGGAGATGAAAACAATGGAGCTTTGGTCTTTTTTTCTTCTAGCATTTCCAGTAGTCACTTATGCCATAACATGCAAGTTCTTTGCTTCCAAGTACTGCCTTATACAGAAAAGTTTAACATGTAATTTCAGATGCGACGTTAAACCAAGGTGCTGTCTGCCTGTTCTGGTGGTTGTTCAGGTGGACGTTAAAGATCCCATGGCACTTCTTGAAAAGAGTAGGGGAATTTCCCCAGTCTCCTGGCCAGATTTCCCCCATTCACTAAAAATATCACCGACAGCTTAATCTTCAGTCTCAATTGGTTATTGTCTCTGTTTCCTCCCCGGTTGCCCCTGAAAAAGTGACTTATATTCTCAGTGTACCTACCCGGTCAGCAAAATTTTATAAATAAAATTCTATAAATTTATCTGCGGTAGTGGTGCTCCAGGGACAGGATCGGACAGTACTGGCAAACAGCAACATATTATTATTCATGCGTAGGCAGTAGTAAATGGTGTTTACAGCATTATTCATCTCATTACAGAATTATTTACACTGAGTTAAGTAATGCAGCAATTAACATGTTGGTGTCAGAGGAATTATGTTTTAATTGAATTTAATTTGTTCAATCTTGTTGAAGTAGTTTCAAGAGTTTGTTGACATATTAGTGTGATATTTTCTTCCCTTTCTGTCTACCCATGGTTTGTCCTTCACATTGAGGCAGCTTTAATCACTTTGCCATGCCTTTGACAAAGTCTTTAGTATTAGGGTTGAAATGTCATGGAAATGTTGTAGGTTAATTAATATAGTAGACCTTGAGCGAAACTACGGTCCTCTGAATGATGCTCACGAAAAAAGGTGTGTGTGTGGAAATTTGCCTTATGGGGACCTAATAATATTTTCACTGGCTAAGCTAAGGTTCAAGTCACTATGGCAACCAAAATAGCGGTCAATGTGCAACACTGCTTTTTTTTTTTTTACTTATTCTTTATCCTCCTACCATTTGCTGCACTGGATCTCCTCATTCGGAACCCCCCCACACAGGCACCTGATATGTCCTGGGCACGACCTGGTAGTCTGCTCCTAGAGTGCCGCACACTCCCTAGTACACACTTCAGGGCATCCGGATTACCCCTCGGGCAGGGCAAAGGAGGCTTCCCAAACCTCCCCCTTTAGTCCTTAGTGGAGCGTGTGCACAGTGGAGTCTGCCCCCGGTCCTATATGAGACATGATGTTGAGGGGTTCGTCACCCAGACCCAGGCAGTGAGCTTCCTCAGTACAAGCCCCTGATGACGGCGTGCAATGAGGAACATCGAACTCTACGCATGCTGAGACGTGCACCCGCTCTTGTCCTCTGCCGACGTTGTCCCCTTGCTGTTGCCTTCCACTGCCTTAATGTCAATTGGCTGAGTACCACTGCCCCTCGTATTAGGGACTCCTTCGCATATGACCCAACTAGTTACCTCACCCACTAGATTTAACCGGTCAGGCGGCTCCAGCACCCTCCTAGATGTAATTCTGTCGAATCCCCTCCATAAAATCAGGGATATTAATGTACTACCAGACTCTCTTAGTGACCACTCTCCTGTCCTCTGTCACTGGTCATCCCCCACACCAAAACCAGTGTCCCAGGTCACTTCGTGCCAGTGCTTTGGCCCCGGGGGTCTCAGAAAGCTAAAAATGCACCTAGCCCAGCTTGACTGTTCCCCAGTCCTACTCGCAACGGATATTGACTCTGCCCTAGCCTGTTTCTCCAGTGCCTTCAGCAAGGCCCGCGACCTTTTCGCCCCCTGATCAGAATCCGTACCAAGACACACAACGCCCCATGAATCTCCCCATCCCTTATCCAAACACTGAAACAAAGAGATAATCTCTGGCATATTGCTGTCGAGACAGGCAAACTGGCTGACAGACAAGCCTATAATGCAGCGCGTAACAAGTGCACCTGGGCTATAAGGCAGGCTAAGGCTGAATATTATCAAGCCATCCTTGAATCCACGTGGGGCTCATCCCATGCTTTCTGGGACAATATGACAGAGCTCAATGGAAAGACCTGCTCCCCCCACCATCATTACTCTCCATAGACGGTGCTGTCACTACTGAACCTCTCCGCATAGCTGGGTGCCTCAATATGGCGTTCTCAGATCTATGCTCTGTCCTCCCAACTACTTTTTCGACCCTATCCCTGCCTTCACCCCCACCTCGGATCGCCCCTTTCTATCTCAGTGCACATATCCCCTTAAAGCCAGGCCTCATCTGTAAAAGCCTTAGCTAGCAACAATGCTAGCTGTGATCCCCTGACTCCAGGATTCTCTGATTAGTGCCAGATACTGTACTAGCCCCTCTCACCAACCTTTTAAACCTATCACTATGTCTTGGTCAGTTTCCCAGTGCCTGGAAAATTGCAGAAATCGCCCTATCCATAAGAGTGGAGATAGATCCTCCCTGACAATTTCAGGCCCATCTCCATTCTCCCCTCTCCAAAGCACTAGAAAAATAGTGGCCATTCAGCTCTCTGAGTATCTGGCCAACACGACCCAGCACAGTCCGAACAACATGGATTCCGCTTGGACACAGTGCATCATACAGCCCTCCTGGAGTTCTCCAAGGACCTCCACTCTGCTCTTGACTCTGGTCATGTTGTGGGTGCAGTGTTTGTTGACCTCTCCAAGGCTTTTGACACTGTCTGTCACTCCCTCCTTCTCTCCCTCCACCAACTTGGCTTCTCCCCTGGCCCACTGGCTTGGTTCACCAGTTTACCTCTCTACCAGATCACAGCGCATGAAGGTAAACGGCACCCTGTCCAGTACCCTGCCCGTTTGCTCGGGGTTCCCCCTGGGTTCCATCCTGGGCCCCATTCTGTTCAGCCTATTTCTCAATACCCTCCCCAGCTCCTGCTTGGCAATATGCTACTCTGTGCCGATGATGCGTTTTTTTTTGCCTCCCACCCTGACCCCGCATCTCTACAAGAATCCCTGCAGCACACATTCAACCAAGCCGAAAAATGGTTCCTTGACTACCAGCTGGTCATTAACCTCAAAAAACCAAATCTGTGCTTTTTTCGCATCACCACAAAAAGGCCAAAAATGCCCCCCTCTGCATTCTCCCCAGTAATGCTCACCCTCTCGAGCAGGTGTCACCCTACAAGTACCTGGGCATCACCTTCGACTCAGCTCTTACATTCCACACCCACCTCAATACCCTGTCCTCAGCCATAAACTCTCAGATTGGCCTTCTCTATTGCCACAGAGATTGCCTCCCCCAAACTGCTCTCTGACTGGCCATCAACTCCTCCGTCCTGTCCCTAGTGGACTACGGCCTACCTATCTATGCTGCGGCCAACAATACTGCCCTCACCAGAATCCAGACCTCGATAAACAAGGCCTGCAGGCTCCTGACCAATGCATCCCTCCACACCCATACTTGCCGGCTCTATTCCACCGCCAACCTGCTCACCTTGGAGTAGTGCCTGTGCTACCAAACCTGCTTACTTGCCAAAAATCTCTGTTAGACTCCCCGGGTCACCGCGCTTGCATCCCCATCTGTTGCCATCCGTAGCTCAGTTAAGGCCACCTTTCTGGTGCCCCGTACCAAGATCTCCCTAGCCCAAAGGTCCTTCCACTAACCTGCCCCCACATGGTTCAACTCCCTCCCGCCCTCTGTCGCTAAGTCTACCAAAATTGGTCCCTTTAAAGTCGCTCTCCGTAACCACCTCTTTGGCACCCGAAGCTGTAGTTGCCCTTAATCAACCTAATGTTGGGGTCCTTCCCCATATCTGACCCATAGCCTTGACAATGTCCGTTGGACTGCTTTCCCCCCCTTTTTTTTTTCTTTTCCTCACCCCTGTTTTCCCCACACTTCCACACAGGTATTTCCCCAGTATGACCAGGGTTGTGACTTCTACTATTGTTATACTTTATACATTTGCTATTTACTGCATGTAATTTTATTCCGTAAACCACTGTTATATTGTGTTCTTTTGCTATCTGTATTGCACCTGTATGTTACCACTGTTGTATCTCACACTGTAGCCATGTCTACCCTTCCTGCGACGAGGTGCCTTTGTAAACGAGTCCCTGACTCAAAGGTTGTAAATCCGACTTTCAAAAATAAATAAAAAAATAAATAAAAATAAAGTCTGGCTCTCTGCCCTCCTGCTTCCTTTCCTCCCACCTCTCTCCCTTCCCTGCCCCTGCCTACTTGCTCTGAAGCACGGATTCCTGCTGCTTCAAATATTCCTTTTTTCAAAACCTTGCTGGAAATGTCTTCTTTTCTGTCACACTCCATCACCCCTCCTCCTCAGTCCTTCCAACCACTGTGGGATCATTTGTAAGTCCTGTGTGGTTGGATTATATCTGTGTGGTACAACATTACACTCAGTGACATCAGAAGGTTCAGAAAGTTCTAAAAATACTGGTGATGCAGTATAGGGCACACTTTGTCATTAATAGTTTCAAACAACATGAAGTCTTGCTGTATTCTGACTATTGCAGTTAGCTCCAGCCTTTAAACTGCCCCAGAGAACAAAGGGTTAACTTTCTATGCAGTGCATAGAATGCTGAGCTCGAGCTCGGTTGAGGTCTCTGTCTGCAGCCCTTTGAAACCTAACCGTCACTCTTTACTCCGCCTCACTGAACAGTCTCTCCGGAGATTTCTCCTTCAGCTCGGTTTGAAAGTCGGTTAAAGTGTCGGTTAAGTTGTCAGTTTTTAAACCGAAATTATTCCACATAGTCTGTTCGATCTCTGTCTGCGGTACCGTGAGTACTAGATAGGTTTTTGTCTGAATTCTGTGTGAAAATTGTAAAGTGTTAGATCGGTTCGGCTGAACCAATCATTTGTAGTGAATTCTTGTGTTTTGCTTTAGAGTGTGGTTACCGGTCCTTATCGGTTCTAAAAAAAACAAACGTGTTTTGAGCGGTTTTTTACAATACCCGTGACACGGTTAGGAACCGATAAGGGAGTATTACCTGGCAGTTGCCATAAAAAGGGTAAGTTTGGTTAGGTTGGCCATGTCTGAGAAGCCCAAAAAGAAAACCAGGCCCACTGGGTTTCAACACTGCAGTGAGTGTGGGGGAGGTCTTTGCTAAGGCCGATCCCCACACCACCTGTGTTTGTTGTCTGGGGTTTGAACACCTCGATACAGACTGCTAAATTTGTAAAAATTTTCCTAAATCTATCCTTGAGAAGAGATTAGGTAGACTTAGGGAAAAGGAGGCCGAGAAGTCCGCTGACCCAGATGGCCAGCCCGGTTCGGTTCCGACCGAACCAGAAGAAGTGCCCTCTGATCAGGGCGATACTTTTTCGGGCAAGAGGAGAGCCGATCCTGAGGGGTCGGTTCCTACAAAAAGGAAACGCAAAGAGAAATCGACCGGTTCAGATCCAGAGGTTCATGTTCCGACTGCCGAGGAAATAGCCAGAGCGATTCGGATTGTGGAATCGCTTTGCCCGGTTCCGACCGATCCAGCACCATTTGACAGGGGTTCGGGTCGGTCGGTTCCCCCGGTTCAAGATTATACCCCGGAAGATTTTTATGAACCGGAGTTTGAGGAGGAGGGGGAGTTCGAAGATGATGGTGAAAGTCTGGATGTGCCTGTGAAACCGGACATCTCCCCAGACAGACCTTCTAGTGTTTCCCCTCCTAGGCTTTCTGAGTCCCCGCCCCACTATCTGTTTTATAGAAAAGTGGCTGAAACCCTCCAGCTTCCTATGGAAGAGGCCATGGAGGACCAAGAGGAGCCTGATTATGTGGAAATGATGGACATCCCAGAGTCCAGGAGACTGTCTGTTCCCCTTCACAAATCCTTTGGGAAGCAGACACAGAAAATCCTAAAGTCTCCCAATTCTGTACCTCCTGTTGACAGAAGGATGGACAAGAGATACACACTATCAGGCTCAGATACAGAGTTTTTATACAAACAATGCAGCCATGTTGGGGTAGTGCAGGCTGCTGCCTGTGACAAGGCAAATATTCCCTTGGCTTCACACCCCCCAGACAAAGATTCCAGGAAGATTGATGCCATGGCAAAAAGGCAGTACATGGCATCTTCCTTGGGACTCAGGCAGGCAAACTATATGGCCTATACAGCCAGGTACCAGAAGTCCAGGTGGGACACTGGCTAAACAGGCCTCCCCCCAGCTGGCCAAGGAGCTGGAGGAGGTGGCTGCTGATGGGATTGAGGCATCAAAGGTACAATTTCATGCTGCTGTGGACTCCAATGATGTGTCATCAAGAGTCATGGCTACATCTATGGCTCTTCGGAGGATGGCTTGGCTCAGATGTACTAGCCTCTCACAGGACACCCAGGCTAAGGCCATGGATTTTCCTGTAGTGGGTAATTCTCTGTTTGGGGGGCAGACAGAGAATTACATGAAGAAAATGGATGAGTACAGGACCACTCATAGGAGTGCTCAGGCCAAGGAGAGGCAGCAACTCCTCAAAGGCTGCAATCTAGGGGCAGGGGCAGGCCTTTTCATAGGCCTTTTTACCAAGCACAGGCCTCTTCTCCCTTTTCACAGAGGGGGTTCTTCAGAGGGAGAGGCAGAAGGGGGATGAGCAGGGCTGCATCCACTCCTCAGCCTAAGGCTTCTGCCAAGCAGACATCCTGATGGGTTTGCCCGGGTCGACTCTCCTATTCCTGTAGGGGGCAGGCTGGCTTGCTTTTGTCCAGGACTGGATGTCTGTTACCTCAGACAGGTGGGTCCTGGAAGTAGTAAGCCAGGGACTGGTTCTCAGCTTCAAAAAATTTCCAAAGATGAGAGTCGGATCCTTTCCACCTGCAGGTCTTTCCAAAACGCTTGCCCTAGAGGCAGAGGTTTCATCTCTTCTGGCCTTAGGGGCCAGAGAGAGAGAGTTCCTACCCTACACTGGGGCAAAGGTCTGTACTCCAGGTACTTCCTTACCCCAAAAAGGACAGGGGAGTGGCGACCTATCCTAGATCTAAGATACCTGAACCAAACCTCTTTTAAAACCAAAGTTCAAGATGGTGACTCTGGGAATAATTCTTCCCTCTCTAAGGCCAGGGGACTGGCTAGCCTCCCTGGACCTCAAAGATGCCTACTTTCACATTCCCATCAGGTGCTCCCACAGAAAGTACCTCAGGTTCAAGTTGCCCTCAGGCCATTATCAGTTCAAAGCAATGCCCTTTGGCCCAGCATCAGCCCCAAGGGTTTTCACAAAGTGCCTGGCAGTAGTGGTTGCCTTTTTAAGAAGGCAAAATATTTGCATTTTTCAATATCTGGATGACTGGCTCATAGTGGGTCAGTCTCCAGACCAAGTCAAGTCAGACCTGCAAGTGACCCAGCAAGCGCTCACTTCTCTAGGATTTCTTCTCAACCTCCCCAAGTCCGTTCTCGAACCAGTGCAGCTTCTTACCTTCATGGGGCAGAGCTAGATACTGTCAAAGCAAGAACCTTTCTTCCCCTGGAAAGGGCAAGAGTTCTTATAGAGCTGGCTTCTTTCTTCAGCCTTCAGGTATCCCGACCAGCAAGGCATTTCCTTCAGCTCTTGGGCCACATGGCATCTTCTACAGCAGTGGTCCAAGGGGCAAGATTCCAGATGAGGGACATTCAGTTCCATCTGAGGGCCTCTTGGTCCCAAAGGAAAGATCCCCTTACCAAACTGATTCCAGTGACTCGGACTCTGATCCAAGCTCTTCAATGGTGGCAGGATCAGGGCAGTTTAAGTAAAGGGGTCCCATTTGTCACTCAGTTTCATTCGGTGATCCTTAGCACAGATGCTTCCCTTCTGGGCTGGGGAGCCCATCTGGGGGCCCTCACTGCCCACGGACTGTGGTCCCCTCAGGAATCCCTTCTCCATATCAATCTCCTAGAACTCAGGGCAGTTTTTCTGGCCCTGCAAGCTTTCTCTCAGTCGGTGCAGAACAAGGTGGTTCAGGTCAGAACAGACAATACCACCACCATGTGGTACATCAACAAGCAGGGAGGCACTCTTTATACGGCCTTGTGCATGGAAGCCATGAAATTGTGGTCCCTGGCTTATTCCCTGCAGACCTCACTGATAGCCGTCCACCTTCCAGGAAAGGACAGTGTGCTGGCAGATGCACTGAGCAGGATATCCCAGGGCCATCACGAATGGTCCCTGGACCCTCTGGTTTTGAAAGTGATTTTTTCAAGGTGGGGCACTCCAGAGATAGATCTCTTTGCAGCCCCAGACAATCACCAACTTCCTTTGTTTTGTTGCAGACCCCCAGTCTTGGGTTCAGTCCCTCTGGATGCTCTGATTTTGAACTGGGAAGGGAAATTTCTGTATGCCTTCTCTCCCTTTGCTCTACTATTCAAAGTCCTAGTCAAGATAAGGTCACAACCTTGCAAAGTGATTCTGATTGCTCCAGACTGGGCCAGACAGCCTTGGTACCCCCTGTTGCTGTCTCTAGCAGTCCATCTTCCCCTGTCTCTTCCCAGGAATTACAACCTGTTAACCACCTCTCAGGGGAGGATTTGGTACCCCAGTCTTCGGTCTCTCAATCTCAAGGCATGTCTCTTGAAGTGTTAGAGTATGCAGATTTGCATCTGTCTCAGGGGATTCTGGATACTCCCAAAGCTTCTCGAAAGCCCTCCACCAGAAAGACTTATAACTCCAAATGGAAAAGAGTCAGCATTTGGTGTTCCAAGAAGCATATTCCTTCAGACACTGCTGAATTGTCTACAGTTCTGGATTATATGGTCCATCTTAATGGCCTAGGCCTCAGACCAGCTACTCTCAAGGTACACTTGTCAGCTGTTTCTGCTTTTTTGTCAGTGGGGAAGTCTTCCTCACTATCATTTCATCCTGTGTTCTGTAAATTTTTCAAGGGATTGCTTCATACCAATCCTCCCTTTAGGGATCCTGCCCCTGCCTGGGACTTAAGTGTTTGCATTGCTCAACTTATGCAACCTCCTTGAGCCTATGTCCTCAGCAGAGCTTAAGTACTTGACTTGGAAAACTGTGTTCTAGGGACATGGATATGTTGTTCATCCACACTTATTGGCAGGTCCCTTGCCGCTTTAAATCTTGCCAGAAGGTCTTCAAGCTGGCTCCTCCCACCCACCCGGGTGGTAAAACTCTCGGCTCCGCCCCATGACGCCAGATCTTCCTTACCGCTTGGAAGCTCAGGTTCCCTCCTTAGTGCTCTGTGTTTTTTGACTGGTTCCTGAAAAGTTCGGTTTTCAAATTTATTAAAAAGTATTGAATCTTAGATCGTTCTTCCTCGCTGTGGCGATGGCTTTTTCCGGCCCCAAGAAACGTTCGGTTAGTTCCTCCAGGAGGGACTCGCACTCCACGCGCTCTTTTTGCCTGGACTTGGATCACGATCCTCGGGCTTGCAATTTTTGTACTGACCTTTCGGTCAGCTCTCCGGAGGACTGCGCGGCCCGTTCGGCGCTCGGACATCCGGTGGTTTTTTCCGCTACGGAGTCTCCATCGGACCGGCGGTTGCCCGCCTCGACTGTTTCTCTGCAGTCTTTTCCTGCTGGGGAAGGGACGGGGGTTCCCCTTCCCTCTCCTTCGGTTGCGGAGCTTATCCCGCTCTCCTTGGATTCTTTACAATCAGCTTCGTTCAGGGAGCTTCGTCATTCCCTCTCCTCCAAGGGAGAGGGAACCTGGCCTGTCTCTTGGCCTGTCTCTAAAGGGCTGCGAGCGGGGTCTCTTCGTCGGGAGCGGGAAGTTTTCCTCCTCATTGGCCGACGCCGCTTCGTCGAGGTTTCATCCGCTCTGGCCTCACGGTACCCCCTCGCCAGGTCAGGCCAAGCCTCTGCTCGGGGTCGCTGAGGCCGCGCTTTCCTGCTGCCGGGCGGAAGTCGAGGCTCTGTCCTCCGCTCGGGTCAACAGCCCTCAGTCCGTTCCGAGCCGAGGGAAGAGCGGGTGCTACCCGTTTCTTCCCAGGCCAGCCCTCGGTTACCCCGAGGATTTGGGTCTCGGCCTCTGTCTACCTCTCGGTCTAGCCGCTCATGCCGATCTCTGCATTCTCGGTTGGAGCACCAGGTTAAGTGGCTTAGCCGTTCTTCCTCGTCCCCCTCCTCGGATGAGGAGCGGTTTCGATGCTGTTGGTGTCGGTGTTTCAAGGAACTTATGTGGCGACAGCAGTTGTCTGGGTTTCAGTCGACCCCGATTCATTCCCCAGCTAGCAAGCAGTCGCCGCTTGATCGGCAGCCGTTTGTATCGGTCGAGGAGTCTTCTCCAGGACCGGTTGCTCGGCCGACCTTCGCTGCCCCTCCGCCTTTGGCGGAGCCCAGGCCGGACCGTGGCCTGTCCTTCAGGTCTCTCGGTTCCCTCACTCCTGCCCGCCCCCGGCGGACGAAGAGTGTCTGGACCTGCGCAGCTTTTGCAGACCCTTCGAGCCTGGAGCAGGCTCTGCCATGTTTCCTGACGGGAGGACCCTGGATCTTCCCAGGAACATCTAGTAGATGACAGCCCATCGCCTTCTAAGGGTCTACTTCAGCTCATTTCAGAGTTTACTGAATGCAGCTTAAGCCCGCCTCCGATCGGCCCTCACCCCTTCTGGAGATTCTGGATTGAAGGGGTTCCCCACGGAGGTCTTCCCGGTGGCTGAGGCTATTGTGGGCCCAGCCTTGGAGCTATGGCGGGCGTGCTCCATTTCTGCCCCGCCGGGCCAGGGTAGCTCGGAGGTCCTATCCCGGCCGATTCTCTATCCGTTCTCGGAGCACCCTCGGCTGAAGGTATTATTACCGACGACGTTTTCCAAACGCCGGGGATGTGGACAGACCACCCGACAAGGAGTCCAGAAGGATGGACTATGTTGGGCATAAGGTTTACGCTGCGTCCTCCTTAGGCCTCCGTCAGGCCAGCTCGGTTGCACTGATGGCACATTTCTCCCACACCCTTTTGGGCTCCCTGGACGAGGTCCTCCCTCATCTCCCAGGCGACCTGCGGACCACGGTTCGACAGATGCGGGACCAGGGTAGGGCGGTGTCGAAGCAGCAGCTCCAGACTGCTCTGGATCTAGGCGATTCCTGTGCCAGATTGGTGGCTGCCGCAGTGGCCATGCACCGCAGGGCGTGGCTGAGGTTAACATCCTTCTCCTCGGAAACCCAGCACGAGTTGGCGGACATCCCCTTTTTGGGGACTGACCTTTTCGGCCCTGGAGTGGAGGGATTCATCCATGGGCCCGAGAAGTCCGATGCCACTCCGGACTCTGTCACTCTCGCCCACGGGGTCAAGGGCAGCCGTCAGCCTTTGCGTAAGCCCCTTTGCCCCTTGAGCCCTGGGGCCCCCCTGGCCCAGCATGAGGGCCAGCAGGCATGCGCTGGGCGACCTGTTGCCAATCCAGCGTCTTCCTCCAAAAGGAAGTGGAGAGGCAGGAAACCGAGGGGCTCCTCAGCTCCCTCCTCCTCTAAGCCTGCTCAGTGACGGGCCAAGGGGCATTGCTCTGGCCCCGCTGCCCTGCCCTGGGTTTTCCTGGGGGACGGCTCGCACTCGCTCTGGAGGTATTTAGGTGGATCCTGTCAAGTTTGCAGCGGATCCCTTTGAGCCGCTGTTCCCCACGGGAATTTGAGTTCACTGCCCCTGTGTCGGTCGTCCGACATGCCTGGCTCTCTAGTTAGAGATGATCAGGAAGGCCGTGGGCCCCCCCCCCCATTCAACCCTGGGTTCGTGTCCAGGTATTCCTGGTCTCTTATGGACGGGGGCTTGCGCCCATCCTCCCGCATGCCTGGATGGTCTCTTCTTCAGACATTCCATCCTCAGGACGTGGCGTGTAGCGGATTCCTGGTCTCCAGGATGTACCTACTCCTCGTTCCGTCCATTTTTGGGGGAGGCTCCACCCCTTCTTGCGGGGGAGCTGCTTTCGAGTTCCTAACACTTCCTTGCTTAGCAGTCTCTGCGCATGGAAGGGTCCAGATGTCACCCCACCCGGAAGGCAGACTGGTCTCCGTCTGGGAGCCGAGTGAGAACTCGTGATCTTAGCGGTGAAGTGTTTCCGGGACTAAGCTCGACTTTGAGTCCGAGCTCAGCTCCGCGAACAGGGCGAGGTTTTCTCCTTTCGGGTCGGGTTGGCTGGGAATTACGTCCTGCCAGGACCTCCTGTCCTCCTAGCCTCGGCGGCCTTCCTTAGTGGAAGGGGCCAGCCAGAGGTCACAACGCTGTGTCCTGTGGACCAGTTCGTGACTTACAGCCCAGGAGTTAGGAGAACGCTCCCTTGGACCATTCTAACTCCGGCAGGAGACTATCCTGCTTGTTCGCCCTGAGTTGCCAGTCTCTCTGGCCGGTGCTTCTTGGATGGGTGGGGTGCCCATCTTGGGAATGCAGAGCGCCGCCTGGTCCTCTTGTGAGTCCGATGTCCTTCCCGCCTCGGCTGAGACAGACGGTCCGATTAGCCGGGCACTGCTCGCTCCGCTTGTACGGGGTCTAGTGGTCTAAGTCCAGTTGATTATTCCTAGACCATGTGCTACCTACTTCGCCAGGTTTGGCTCTATCCCTTGTCTCGTGCAAGGAGGTTCTCCGTATTAGGCGTGTTGCGCAGTCAAGGCTTCCTAGCCATTTCATGGCAGGAGCCCAGTTCCTGGCTGCGGCCCTGAGCTGGGCATAGGCTGCGCTCATGAGTGTCCTCTGTCGGGGTAGCACAGGATCTTCTCCCTTTCTCCGGGAGTATACTAGGTGAGACTGTTTTTGCCTGCCCTCAGCAAAGCTTGCTGTGGGATGCCATCGGGGCCACGGACCCCGGCCCCTCCGCTCTCCCTCATTTCCCTTGACCTACGGGCAAGGCGAGGAGGGATTTGGCGCAGGTGATGCTGGTAGCCCCAGACTGGATTGCCAGTGCTGGTATCCAGCTCTCCTCAGTCTCAGCCCCAGGCTCCCGAGACGGTCTCTAGTCTGCCGGTCCTGTCTTTCTTTTCAGGGGAAGGCTATCCATCTGGACCTTCAATCCCTGCACCTGTTGGCCGTCCCCTGTGCGGCAAGGGGCCAGGCCTAGGGTCTTTCGGCAAGGTCCTCGTCCTGCTAGAAGTCGGCCAAGATGCTTGTCCTTTGGGAGAAGTTTCCTTCTTCCGATGATGGGTCAGGGCGGTGCCCTTCCCCGTCCCTGGGTATAGCATTCCGGACCTTTTGCGTTCCATCCTTATACCAGGGCTTCGGTCGACGACCCTCTGGGTGCCTCTGCGGTCACCACTATCTTCTGGGTGCAGGCCGGAGGGTAGCTGGTGGTCCGGCACTTCTAGGCCTCGACCATGCCTCCCCCTTTGGGAGAGTATCCTCGTTCCTGTGGGATCCTTGCTGGTATGGGCTTAGCTCATGAGCAAGCCATCCGAACCTTTGCACAGGTGCGTTTTCCCCCACCTGTTGTGGAAGAACACCTTCTTGGGGCCACTCCGCCATCCAGAAGGCCGGGAGAGTTCCAGGCGCTCCTTTAACCTCCCTATCCGGTCTTCCACAGGGACTAGGTTGTCCTGCACCCCACCCGAAGTTCCTCCAGGAGATGGTAGCAGAGTCTTCCCTCCGGGGGTTTGCCTCTGCCGGGGTTTATCCCCATTCACACCTCGGAGGCCATATCCAGGTTCCGTGGGAACCGTTTTAACGCTCACTGAGAGCGTAGAGCTTAAATTCGGGAGAGGTTCGCCAGCTGTTCATCACTTCGCTGAAGCCGCATCTGGCAGATTGCAGCCTAGTGGAAGACAAGCAGGCGGGTCACCCCTGCAAGGTCTCCACTGTAGGCGGGCGGGCATGGAGCCTCCCTGAGGGATAAGCGCTCCTTTTAACCCGTCCTTCCGCTGCATCGGTGGCTGCTTCCAAGGACACTCCAGTCCAGGATACCCGCAGGGCTTCTGCCCAGAAGCAGGCTTTACCGTTCCCCTTCCTCATCGACCTTGGGTCACGCTGGGGTGTTGGTCGGGGCCTCGGTTCTCCAGTCTTTCTACCTAATAGGGGTGTGCGCCTTGCCTCCCTCCTCCCGGAGAACTGCTAGGAGTCTGCCAATAAGTGTAGATGAACAACATATCCATGTCCCTAGAAATACAGGTTACTCACCTGTAACAGGAGTTCTAGGAATGGTATATGTTGTTCATCCCCATGACCCACCCGGCCTCCTCGGCTTCGACGCGCAACCTGGCTTCCAGCGGGCAGGATCTGGCGTCATGGGGCGGAGCTGAGAGTTTTACCACCCGGGTGGGTGGGAGGAGCCAGCTTGAAGACCTTCCGGCAAGATTTAAAGCGGCAAGGGACCTGCCAATAAGTGTGGATGAACAACATATACCATTCCTAGAACTCCTGTTACAGGTGAGTAACCTGTATTTTTTGGTAGCCATTACCTCTGCTAGACGTATCAGTGAACTGCAAGCCCTGTCAGTGGAACCTGATTTTATCTCTTTTCATAGAGAGAAAGTGGTCCTTAGAACCAATAGGAGGTTCTTGCCCAAAGTGGTTTCAGACTTCCACTTGAATCAATCCATGTCTCTCCCTGTCTTCTTCACTGATCATTCTTCCTCAGGAGAGAGGAGCCTACACAGTCTGGATGTTTAAAAGAGCCCTTAACTACTACATAGAGCGTACCAAGGGTCACAGGTTTGATTCCCTCCAGTTATTCCTCACTTATGGGGAAGTGGGAAAGGGCAGACCTGCCACCAAGAGAACTATTGCCAGGTGGATTGTGTCTTGTATGCAATTCTGTTATGAGAAACTAGGAAAGATTCCACCCTCAGGCCTGAGGACTCACTTTACAAGAGGTACAGCTGCTTCCCTGGCTGCTGCCAGTGATATCCCTCTGTTAGAAATTTGTCAAGCAGACACCTGGAAAACAGTCCATACCTTTACCAAGCATTACTCTCTGGATATCCAGGCTAGGAATGATGCTCGGTTTGGCACAGCAGTACTTCAGAGCCTATTCCCAAAGTAGGTTCTGTCCCTCCTCCATGGAGGTACTGCTTGGTAGTCTGCAATAGTCATAATACAGCAAGACTTCATGTTATTTGAAGAAAAAATTACTCACCTTAGTAATTGTTTCTTCTAATGGAGTCTTGCTGTATTCTGACCTCCCTCCCTGCCTCCCCTCTCAGAACCTGTTTTTGGGAAGTGGGTGGGCAGGTGCAGTGTTGCATCCCAGAGGTGCTTCTTACACACCCTCCCCTGTTGTTTGGTTGTTTTGTTGTTATTGTTATCTTTATTGGGATTGGTTTTTGGTTTTGGGTTTCCTGACTTGTCTTTTTTTTTGGGAATCCAAAACTCTTGTTGCCAGTTGGCTAGTAAAAATTTTTACAGTTTCCACATAGGATAGTTAGTGAGATTTTTTGCTCATAAGAATCTGATGGTTGGGTTTCAAAGGGCTGCAGACGGAGACCTCAACCGAGCTCAAGTTCAGCATTCTATGCACTGCATAGAAAATTAACCCTTTGTTCTCCGGGGCAGTTTAAAGGCTGGAGCTAACTGCAATAGTCAGAATACAGCAAGACTCCATTAGAAGAAAGATAATTACTAAGGTGAGTAATTTTTTCTTCTGGACTGCTGCCAGCTACAGGTAAACCCAACACCTCATTTAAGAGTTGCTCATGTGCTTTCCAACTATGATGGCAACTGTTCATAAGTGTTGACTTTAAAATATTTAAAAAAAATCCATATCTCTGGACTTGACTTGTGTGGGGAACAGATAACAGGTTACTTTGCTGTCTGTATTTCACCTTCAAAGACATTGTACTAAGTACTGTAGACCATTTCCACTGAGTAAAAGAGGTCAGAGTGAAACAAAGTGATGTTCCTAGGTCTGCACCTTGTGCTGACAAAAGGGATCTGCAAGTTTAGCCTGTAATCCCGGTTACCAAAGACTAATCCAAAGGGTACATTGATCTGTATGAGCAAGGACAGATGTGGGACATCTGTTGATGTCTGAGTGTGTACTTTGAGAGATACTTTTAAGTATACACTTTTTGATCATTTAAAGAAACCTTTCAAGTGTATATTTTGTGGAACTGCACTTTTGCAGTCTGTTTTTATTTGTAACTTCAGGTGTAAAAAAAAATGTGTTTTATTTTTGGCAGTTGGGCCACAAAGGTGCCAAAACTCTTGCGGTGGTGGCCATTTTGTGTAAGTATATGGGATACGCACTCACAACTTTATGACCATATGGCATCCTAAAAATATAAATTTTTCCATAGCCCCAGCCACCGCCTTATGCCTACTTCAGGCATTATCCCACCTCCTCCAGCTCTGACAGCTACTCCCCCCATTGTCGGGCCAGGCAAGGATCCACATAGGGCAGGGTTCGAAGGTGCCGGTGCCTTCATTGAAGGTGGCTAGTGCACATCAGTTTTTCTGTTTTCTTCCTGCCTCCCCACCCCCACTTTAGCCCTGTTCCGAGCATCAGGCCATTTCCCAACAGAACTTGCATGCAGTCAGTGTGCCACTTTGGAAGAGCTGGCTTCCCGGCCCATCCTAGGGGTTGCTGGTGCTGTGGAACCTGAACAACTATCCCTCCTAGCTAGGAGCACTTCCCCAGCACCCCTGGGCTGCCCGGCCAGCTCCAGAATCCGCTCCAGAACTTGGGTCACCGGAATGGGAGTGCGTAACCTTACCCACTGGGCAATCGGTGGCCACTTTTTAAAAATATTTTTAGTGGCCACTAGTGATTTATAAATAGCCATTGAATAGCGGGCCCCTTTTTACACCCTGCTGACAGTTTTCTCCTACTGTGCCTCTGGTGCTTGTAATCCCACCCTTTAGTGCAGCATGAGAAAGTACACACTGAATCTTAGGGATCTGTCATATATTGAAATATAATGATTAATGTTTTGTGTACATATTTTTAAGGATTTGGACTACCTCATGGAAAAGAAGCAGACACCTGAGAAACTGAAGAAATCTCTTCCAAGATCACGAAGCAGCTCCCCGGTGAGCAGGAGGCAGGCACCAGTCAGACAGCGTAGTGCATCGCCAGGGAGAGGCAGGAACCCACCCATATCCAAAGAAAGAGTGCTGCAGAAGCTGAAAAAGCCAGCAGTAGCCAGGAAACTTATGAAGGGTGAGTCTCAATACAGCTTAGCTAACTTGTGCCATGAAGATTTTACTGATCTCACTTCAAGGGGAGCTCTTGCAGCAGGTAAAACCATTAGGACTAAGGCTGCCAGGCTGGGGACCCCAAAGAAAGAATTTTCTAGCTAGCAGTCTTTGGAGGACCCCCATTCGTGTTGACTCCGACAACGTCAGACATGGTATAAAGGGGCAGTCCGGCGCCACCTCAGTTCTTTTCCTACCGTCGACCCGTGAACATCGGATCTATGGACGCCATAGTTGCAGTGGACCGCCTTTTTCTCGTGCTTCGTGCAGAATATATTTTTAAAAAAAACAAACGTTTACTTGATGCTTTTCTTTCGTAATTTTCATGTCTTCGTCATCTCAGTGACAAAAATCAAAGTGTGCTTGTGGAAAGCAGATTCCGGCGAAAGACTGCAATTCTGCCTGCCTCATCTACCTAGGCCCAGACCACAGGCCTGACAGTTGCCCGCACTGCACTAAATTTAACAAGAAGGCCAGGATTTGTTGCGCCAGTGCCTTGAAGGCCTATCTTCTCGAGCAGCAAGTAGCCGCCATGCAGAAGACCCCATCGAGACGCAGTTCGTCTTCCACCAGGGAGTCTCCCCCCCGCCCCCCAAGGAGAAGGGGGAGGGAAACACCACCACCATCGGGAGAAGGAGAGGGCCACATAAGAGTCCTGCCTGACTCACCGGGCATTGGCCACTTCCACCTCTGGCGGGAGATCAGAATCAGTTCCCCCAGGTACCAAGGTAGTTTCAGAGGACACCCAGAGGAAAGCTCTCTACTCAGCCGAAAGGTAAGGAGTCTTCCTCTTCGGGACAGCCATCCACTCAGATCCCCTTGGCCCACCAACTCCATAAACATGGGTCGACCCACGAGGGACAGGCGTCGGCTACAGGCAAATCACTGTGTCCGCTGCCCATAAGCCTTCTGACTGATCTGACAAGCAGAAGAAAAAGGATGAGCCAGAGAGATGCCGGGAGGCCTTCTGGTACTGGATGCCTCCCCCACCCAAGCACTGGGTGTTGTCAGCCTCCCAGACGACAGGACACTCCAACTCGACGTCGGACGAGGAGGCGCCTCCAGCGAAGGAAAGGCTGTCAGCCCCAAAGGACCATCCGTCAGCCCCGAAGGATCGGCCGTCGGCCACAACAACCACCCCCCCTGACGCGGGGGTACCGGATGCCCAACAGCCTCCTTCAGAAGAGTCGGACGTGAGGCCACCAGATACAGAAGACCTGACACCCAATGTACCCATAGGCAGTGAGCCCGAGGACCAGGTAATCCCTCTTTTGGACCAGACACCAGGTACCTCTGGTGCTCCAAATCCAACGCCTCCACCGCTAATAGTTCCTCTGGCAGAGGTAGGGACACTTTTTCAAACATGGTGAATATTGTAAAGGGAGATCTTCTCCATCGACTAAGGGATCCATCCCCAGTATGTCTGCCACCCAGAGACCTCATGCCTGAGCGGTCTTTGCTGCTGAAAGACAGGCCACAGGATAAAGAAGACAGGTGGCTGCCAGGGCCAGACGGCCTCAAGAGGCACCCTTCGTCCGTTCCCTCATCAAGCGGATGCCTGCCCTCGATGTCAAGAGACGATACAGGAGACTCCTTTTCAGACTACTCTTCAGAGGATGAGCTCCCCATTCTTTCTCCAAATCCAAGGGACTCACCAAGGTCACCCCCTGGGTGACCCGTCCTTTTTAGACCATGCACCATATTCAGGCACTTTATCAATGGGACTCAGAGGAATTGGACCCAGAAAGGAGCAGACTGGCCAGATTCTTAGGGTCCACAGATCCAGAACCTTTGGTCATCCCTCCCTTAGTGGAGCCATTCCAAGATGTGACCAAATCCACTTGGAGACACCTGGGTACTATGACTGTAGTTCCTCATAAGGCCGATGGGCTCTACAAGAGCCCAAAAGGGGAGCCTTTTCTAGGAGAACACCCAAGGGCAGACTCAGTGGTCCTGACAGCAGCTCACGGCAGGGCACAACAAACATGCCACATGAGTGCACAGCCACCGGACCCAGAATCAAATAAACTAGACCAGATGGGACGCAAGGTGTACTCTTCAGCAACTTGCACCGTCAGGTCACTCAATTTCCTGGCCTACATGGTCACTTACCAGAAATCGCTGTGGGCAAAGGCGATGGTCCTGGCAAAAGCACAGTTAGATTCAGAGGGTAAGGCGGAGCTCCTTGCTGTGACTCAGTCTGGCATGGATGTGGATAAGCACATCCTCAAGAGTTCCCATGACTCTGCAGATACAGCAGCAAGAGCAACAGCCACTGGCATTTGCATGTGGAGGCATGCTTGGTTCAGAGTTTCTGGCTTCCGAAAGGATCTTCAGGATGCTAACCTGGATGCTCCCTTCCAGGGACCAGTCCTGTTCGGTCAAGACACAGAAGAGGCTTCAGGACTCAGGAAAAGTTGTGTCCAAAGTCCACAGAATGTACCGGTTGGAGCCACAGTCCACACGCCGCTGTCCCTTTCGGAAAAATCGGGGACAGCAAGGAAGGCACCAGACGCAAAACAAGGGAGGCTTTAAAAGAAAAGGCCACCCTGTTCCTTCAGGCGCCCAGGGCCCCAAAAACCCCAAGGCACCAGGATCTCCCCTGCGTACACCCTCCAACACTGCATGACTCCCTACCAACCCCTCCTCTACCACAACTGGTGCAGGGGAGATGGTAGGAGGGAGATTCTCCCTTTACCTATCTCCTATTCGCTAGTACCTCCAAGGTCCACCTTGCTTGGTGAAACAAAACCTACAACAATATCTGTCACTTTGCCCTGGCAGCCCCATGCCTCACCCATCATTGTAAATTATATGACAAACTGGGCTGGCTTTCCCCGGCCAATCACTTGAACTTTGGGTTGAGCTGCTTCATAGGAAAGGTACTCAGAACCAGTACGTCTCTGGGGCTGGCGCAGTTTCTCAAGCTTGTTGAATCCTCCTCCTACTCCCTCAGATCTCAGGGTCCTGGGGTGCTCAAAGTTCCTTATTTTCATACTTAAATGGGGGATAGGGACTTTTCTACGTGTGCTCCAAGGCTATGGAACTCCCTTCCTGACCACGTTCGTTCCTCCCCTCCCACTTGAGCCTCTGGAATTCCCTGTGGGAGCACTTGAAACTGGCCTCTGTGTGCGGGTGTCCCAAGCCACCTTAACCAGGTCTCTAAATTGGTCTCGCTCAACCCTGGGATACCCCTTGCAGGCTCTAATGATGCTGCCTACTGTCCTTTAACTCTGGGAAGCATGTGATTTGATTGTTTATCTGCTTAGGAATTATTTGTTTCTGTGGCTGTGCTAAAATGGTCACTTACACACTGTAATTACTGCTATTGCTATTGAATGACTTAGCCTATTTTATTCTATATGTGTATATGTGTGTGTGTGTGTGTGTGTGTGTGTGTATATATATATATATATATATATATGTGTGTGTGTGTGTGTGTGTGTATATATATATATATATATATTTATTGTGTGTGTGTGTGTGTGTGTGTGTGTATATATATATATAATCTATTACCACTTACTGTAGACTATCTATGTTCACCTGGCTCTTTTGTGACTCTGTACATTGCCCCTCTTGCTGTTATGTACCCTGTTTGAACCTGTATTTTCATTGTACCCTCCCGGGTCATACCTGAAAATAGGCATATAACTTGTCTAGTGTACGTACCTGGTCAACAAAAGCTAAATGAATAAATACATAAATAAGATGATCCAATATAATATTGGACCAAGTGGTCCTCCAGGTGGTAGAAAGGGGATACTCCCTAGAGTTCACTCAGTTTCCACCGGACAACCCACCAGTCCCCTCCCACTGCTCCCCCTCCCACGCACTGCTCCTGAGGGCAGAGATGCAGGTCTTATTGGACAAAAGAGCCATACAGGAGGTTCCTTTTGCACAAAGGGGAAAGGGGTTTTATTCCCATTTCTTCCTCGTCCCGAAAAAGAAGGGAGACCTCTGTCCCATTTTGAATCTGAGTCAACTGAACACCTTTATCGAATACCAGAGGTTCAGAATGATGACCTTGGCGAGCCTGTTGCCTATGCTTCACCAAGGAGACTGGCTCTGCTCTCTGGACATGCAGGACACCTACATGCACATCAAGATTCTGCCATCCCACAGGAAGTGCCTACGCTTCACCTTCCAGGGAGGACACTGTCAGTTCAGGGCGCTGCCATTCGGTCTATCCTTGGCACCAGGGGTCTTCACCAAGTGCCTGGTAGTCGTAGTGGTGGCCCTTAGGAGAAGGGGTCACTTTGTATACCCCTACCTGGATGATTGGTTTCTTATGGCATCAAAGGAAGACCAGTTGAACAGGACCTTGGAGGACACATTCAGTCTGTTCCAGACTTTGGGCATCACCCTAAATCTGTCCAAGTCACAACCATGGCCAACTCAAAAGCTGCAATACATTGGAGCAGTCCTGGACATAGTCCAAGGGAGAGCCTTTCTACCTGCAGACAGGGCAATGATGCTAAGGGAGGTCGCCTGCAAGATACAAGACTCTGACTTGGTCTCAGCAAGAGTGGTCCTACAGTTGTTGGGTCACATGGCAGCAGCTATCGTGACAGTTCTATTCTCATGCCTGAACATGAGTGTTCTGCAGTGGCACCTCAAGGTTCAATGGGATCAAGGTACATTTAAGCATGAAGAGCCCATTCGGCTCTCCAGCGCAGTCTGACAGTCCATAACCTGGTGGCTTACCCAAGCCCAGCTGAGCATAGAGGTGCCTTTCCAAAAACGCAGTCCGCTGCAGACCCTTACCACCGACGCATCAGGTTTAGAATGGGGAGCACTTCTTTCTGCGCATCAGACAAGGGGCTCCTTGAATTCAACAGAACGAGCTCTCCACATCAACACTTTGTAGATGAGAGCCATTCTATATGCCCTTCAAGCTTTCCAAGGGGTGCTCCTTCCCAGACCTCTACTGGTCCAGTCGGACAATACCTCAGTAGTCTTCCATATCAACAAGCAAGGGGGTACACACTCATATCCCCTATGCAGAGAAGCAATGAGAGTTTGGTCCTGGGCAGTGGATCACAAGCTGGACATCACAGCGGTTCATGTTCCAGGAATCCACAGCATCCTTGCAGACAGCTTAGTCACTCTTGGTCTCAGAACCACGAGTGGGAACTACAGCAAGAAGCCATAGAAGACCTCTTTGAAAGGTGGGATCAGCCAGAACTGGACCTCTTTGCGTCCCCACACAACGCCAAACTGCCCAGTTTCTGCTCGCCAGATCCAGGGCCTGGTGTTTTCTAGTGAGACGCCATTGTCCCTCTCTTGGACAGGGAGGTTTCTGTATGCTTTCCCTCCCTTCCCTCTGCTTCAGAGGGTCCTAATCAAGTTGCAGGCAGAGGAGGCCAGGATGATACTGGTAGCACCATTCTGGCCTTGACAGATTTGGTTTCCACTGTGCAACAACTGGCCTCGGAACCGCAGTTCCTTTGCCCCTCTCCACTCACTTGCTCTCCCAAGAGCAAGGGACGTTAGTCCATACGAACCTCCAGTCCTTGCACCTGCATGCTTGGCTTCTGCGGACTCAGCCAGGGATAGGTTTGGAGTATCCTTTAGAGTGATAAAAGTACTCGTGGCAGTGAGAAAACCCTCTACCAGGGCGACCTACGCCATGAAATGGAAGCGTTTCTGCTTATAGGTGATTCCCCGTTCTTTTGGATCCCCTAGGTTGTCTGGTGGAGTCTGTGCTGGAGTATCTTCTCCACCTGTCAGATTTGGGTCTCAGCTACTCATCTATAAAGGTGCATCTCTGTGTTCTGTCAGCTTACTATGCGCCTTTAGATGGGAAGACTCTTGCACAGCTGGACATCTGCAAGACCTTCCTGAGAGGTATCTTGCATATGAAACCCCCTAGGAGAGACCTAGTACCTTCCTGGGATCTCCCTGTTTATTTTAGAGAGCTCACCTTCCCACCTTTTGAACCTGCCGCGAGCTGTGAGCTCCGCCTTCTCTCTTGGAAGGCATTATTTTTAGTTGCCATCACTTCAACACAGAGGATTTCTGAGCTGCAGGCTCTGATGTGTAAAGAGTCTTATCTAGTTTTTCACAGGAACAGAGTAGCCCTGCGTACGAACCCAGAGTTTTTACCAAAGGTAGTGTCTGAGTTCACGTTGAACCAGGACATTCAACTACCAGTTTACTACCCAGAGTACTTGAACAATGGGGAGGCACTGTTACATACTCTGGATGTACATAGACTTATACGTTACTATCTGGCTAGGACTAGGTCTGCCAGACATACAGACCACTTGTTTGTCTCCTTTGCTCACAGGAAACTTGGAGCACCACTCACGAAACGAACCCTAACAAAGTGGCTGGTACACTGCATCACTTTTTGCTACCAGCACTACAACAAACCCCTACTGGGACCGGTGAGGGGTCATTCTACCAGAGGGGTCACGACATCTTTCGCTTCCCTACGGAATGTTTCTTCAGCGGACCTCTGTGCGGCCGCTACTTGGAGTTCAGTGCATACCTTCGTGAGGCACTACAGTCTGGACATTACGTCTGGAAGGAGAGCAGGTTTCGGCTTAGCAGTCTTCCAGGGACTCCTCTCCTAATTTACCACAGTGTTTCATTGTCTTCCGCCCTCTTCGATCTGGGCCTCTCCTTGGGCATTGCTTGGCAGTCCTAATGGTGTTACCTGCTGCAAGAGCTCCTCCTCGAAGTGAGATAGTACAGTTACGTAAGAACTTACTGTAACAGTAGATCTTCGAGAGGAGCTCTTGCAGCAGGTGGCTTTCTCATCTACCTGCCCCAGGGGACAAGACATTACATCTTCTCTTTGGGGAATGGGAGACCTTCCTTGGTTCTCCACCTATATTTTCAGCCGGTCTCCGGCAGGAGAACTGATATGGCGCCGGGGGATCGCCCCCTTTATACCACGTCTGACGTTGGGGGCGGAGCCGACGTCGGGGGTGGTCCCCCGCCACAGACCGCTAGCTAGAAAATTTTTCCGTGGGGTCCTAATGCCTGGCATCCTTAGTCCAAATGGTATTACCTGCTGCAAGAGCTCCTCTCAAAGATCTATTGTTACAGTAAGTTCTTACATAACTGTACTTTTCTAGGGCTGGCTACTAAGTCAATTAAGGTGCTGTGCTAAGAAGGCTGTTGGGATCCTGTAACTAGGTGCTTTTCCAAGAAACGTTGGTTCAAACAACATGAAGTCTTGCTATATTATAGACATTAGCAGTTTGTTCCAGCTCTAGAACTGCCCCGGAGTGAAATGGTTAAAACCATTCCAAAATAGAATTTTGGCAGGAGAGCAGCTCTATCTGTGTCCTTTCAAACTTGAACTGTCAGATTCTTTACTCCGCCTCAGTGAACAGTCGCTCCGGAGATTTCTCCTTCTGCTCGGTTCATTTCTCGGTTTAAAAAGTGTTTTTTCGGTTGGATTTAACCGAGAATAGTTTTATTTTAACACATAAAACCATTCGGTTCAAGCTCTATCTGTGGTAACCGTAAGTAAATGAAGGTTTTATCTGTGTGGAACTTGTAAGTTATCGGTTCGGTTTTGAACCGATCAGTGGTTTAAAATTCATTTAAAACTAAAGTTACTATTTTAGAGTGCGGTTCCGGTTCTTATCGGTTCTAAAAAAACGGATTTATTACGTTTTTTCAATACCTGTGACACGGTTAGGAACCGATAAGGGTGTCTTCTCCTGGCACTGCCGTTAAAGGGCAAGTTTTTGGTTAGGCTGGCATTATGTCTGAGAAACCCAAAAGAAAAACCGGGCCCACTGGGTTTCAACACTGTGATGTTTGTGGGGAAGTCTTTGCCAAGGCTGACCCACACACCACATGTGTTTATTGTCTGGGGTTTGACCACCTCCAGTCAGACTGCCAGGTATGTAAGAATTTCCCTGCAGCCACCCTGGAAAAAAGATTGGGCAGGCTCAGGGAACGAGAGGCCAAAAAGTCCACTGACCCGGATGGCCAGCCCGGTTCGGTGCCAACCGAACCAGAGGGAGTGCCCTCTGACCAGGGCCAGACTTCCTCGGGCAAAAGAAAAGCTGGTTCTGAGGAACCAATTCCAGTAAAGAAAACAAGAAAATCAGCAGGTCTGGAGTCCAAAATTCTTCTCCAACTGCTGCAGAGATAGCAAAAGCCATACAAATTGTCCAGTCACTGTCTCAGGGTCTGTCCAACCACCACTATCTGGTAAAAGTCAGTTTGTCCGGTCCCAGTGGTTCAGGATTATGATATTGAGGAATTTTATGAACCAGAGGAGGGGGAGGAGGATTATGAACAGTATGAATGTGGCTGGGAAGGTCTGGGTGTGCCCATTGAACCGGACATCTCCCCAGACAGACCTTTAGAATCTCCCCTATGCTGTCTGAGTCCCCATCTCATTTTATGTTTTATAAAAAAGTTGCTGAAACCCTCCAGCTTCCTTTAGAAGAGGCTGTGGATGAGCAGGAGGAGCCTGATTTTGTAGAAATGATGGATATTCCAGAGTCTAGGAGATTGTCTATTCCTTTACATAAGTCTTTTAGGAAACAAACAATAAAAATTTTAAAAGCTCCTAATTCTGTGCCTCCTGTAGATAAAAAGATGGACAGAAGGTATACATTGTCAGGCCCTGATACAGAATTCCTTTCTCAGCAATGCAGTCATGTTGGGATAGTTCAGGCTGCTGCCTGTGATAAAGCTAATATTCCCTTGGCTTCACATCCTTCTGACAAGGATTCCGGGAAGATTGATGCCAAAAAAAAAAAAAAAAAACAGTATATGGCAGCCTCTCTGGGACTCAGGCAAGCAAATTATATGGCTTATGTAGCTAGGTATCAGAAATCTAGATGGGATACTGTTATGCAATTGGCCAAGCAGGCCCATGGCCAGCTGGCTCGTGAACTAGAACAGGTGGCTGCTGATGGCATTGAAGCCTCTAAGGTTCAGTTTAATGCTGCTGTGGATGTTAATGATGTTTCCTCTAGGGTCATGGCCACATCTGTAGCTTTTGTAGGTTGGCCTGGCTCAGGTGTATTAGTTTGTCACAGGATACCCAGACTAAGGCTATGGATTTTCCTGTGGTGGGAAATTCTCTGTTTGGAGAGCAGACAGAGAATTACATGAAGAAGATGGATGAATATAGGACTACTTACAAGAGTGCCCAGGCTAAGGAGCAGCAAGCCACTCCCTCAGAGGCATGCCCCCAGGGGTAGGGTGAGCCTTTTCACAGGCCTTTCTACCAGACTCAGGCCTCCTCTGCCTTTGCTCAGAGGGCTTCTTCAGAGAGCAGGGGCAGGCGAGGGGTGGGCAGACCTGCTCCACCCCCAGCCTAAAGCTCCTGCAAACAGGCACCCTGATGGGGTGCCCAGGGCCATTCTCCTGTACCAGTGGGGGGCAGGCTGGCTTACTTCAGTCAGAATTGGGCTTCTTTAACCTCAGACAAGTGGGTTCTGAAGTAGTAAGCCAGGGTCTGGTTCTCAGCTTCAAAAGTTTCCCAAGTTGAGAAGCAGACTTTTCTACCTGCAAGTGCTTCAGAGACCCTCGCTCTGGAAACAGAGGTCTCATCCTGTTAGCTCTCAGAGCAGTAGAAAGGGTTCCTCCCTGCATCACGGCAGGGGTCTGTATTCAGATACTTCCTTACCCCAAAAGACAGGAGAATGGTGGCCCATTTTAGATCTCAGATATCTGAACAAGCATCTTTTGAAACCAAAGTTCAAAATGGTAACTCTGGCAATGATTTTACCTTCCCTAAGGCCAGGGGACTGGCTAGCCTCCTGGACCTCAAGGATGCCTATTTCCATGTCCTAATCAGAAGATCCCATCGAGTACCTCAGATTCGAACTGCCCTCAGGTCATTACCAGTTCAGAGCAATGCCCTTCAGCCTTACCTCTGCTCCAAGGGTATTCACAAAGTGTCTAGCAGTGGCAGTGGCCCACTTAAGGAGGCAGAGGATTGCTGTTTTTCCCTATCTAGATGACTGGCTCATTGTAGGCCAGTCCCCAGAATAGGTAAAATCTCACCTGCAGGTCACCCAGCAGCTTCTCACCTCCCTGGGTTTTCTGCTAAACCTACCAAAGTCGGTTCTGGAACCAGTCCAGGCAAAGCTAGCCAGAGCCTTTCTTCCCCCAGAAAGGGTAAGGAATTTAGTGGCTCTGGCCTCTTCCTTCACTCTGCAGGTCTCTTGACCAGCAAGACACTTTGCAGCTCCAGGGGCACATGGCTGCATCCACAGCTGTTGTGCAGGGAGCCAGATTTCAGATGAGAGACATTCAGTTTCACTTGAGAACCTTTTGGTCTCAGAGAAGAGACCCCTTTCCAAGTTGGTCCCAGTGACTCAACCTTGATCCTAGCTCTCCAGTGGTGGCAGGATCAGAGCAATTAAGAGCGGGGTCCCTTCATTTCCCTTCTCACGACTTGACTCTCACTACAGATGCTTCCTTCTGGGTTGGGAGCCCACATGGGCAACCTTTCCATGCAGGAGTTTGGTCCCCCCAGGAATCTCTGCTCCACATCAATTTGCTGGAACTCAGAGCTGTCTTTTTAGCTCTTTAAGCTTTTTCTGCATCTGTCCACGACAAGGTGATACAAGTCAGAACAGACAACACCACAACAATGTGGTACATCAGCAAACAGGGGGGAACTCGGTCTTCGGCCTTGTGCACCGAGGCAATGAAGTTGTGGTCTCTGGCCTATTCCCTGAACACTTCCTCATAGCAGTTCATCTTCCAGGGAAGGACAATGTCCTAGCGGATGCCCTCAGCAGGATTTCCCAGGGTCATCACGAATGGTCCCTGGATCCTCAAGTGCTGGGGATAGTTTTTGCCAGGTGGGGCATCCCTCAGATAGATCTTTTTGCAGCCCCAGACAATCACAAACTTCCTCTGTTCTGTTGCAGGCCTCCAGTGCTGGGCTCAATTTTCCCCTGGATGCCCTTCTCCTGGATTGGGAGGGGAAGTTCCTCTATGCTTTCCCCCCCTTTCCTCTCCTATTCAAAGTACTAGTCAAAATCAGATCTCAGCCTTGCAGGGTGATTCTGATTGCCCCAGATTGGGCCAGGCAGCCCTGTTACCCACTCCTTCTGTCTCTGACAGTCCATCTTCCCCTGTGCCTCCCCAGGAATCACAATCTGTTGACTTGTGCCCAGGGAAGGGTTTGGTATCCGGACCTCAAATCCCTCAACCTCAAGGCCTGGCTCTTGAGGAGTTAGAGTTTGCTGATTTACACCTCTCTCAGGGTGTTCTTGAGATCCTAAAGGCTTCCAGAAAGCCTTCCACTAGGGCTACTTATAGTTCTAAATGGAAAAGGTTTTCCATCTTAACCAATCTATCTCCCTTCCAGTATTTTTCACTGATCACTCCTCTTCGGGTGAGAGGAGGTTGCACAGCCTGGATGTTAAGAGAGCTCTTAGTTATTATATAGAGTGTACCAAAGGTCACAGGTTCGAATCCCTCCAACTTTTCCTTACCTATGGTGAAGTTGGGAAAGGCAAACCTGCCACTAAGAGATCAGTAGCCAGGTGGATTGTCTCTTGTATCCAATTTTATCAGAAAGTGGGCAGAGCCCCCCCCCCGGTTTGAGGGCTCATTCTACCAGGGGTACAGCTGCGTCTCTAGCTGCTGCCAGAGATATCCCTTTATTAGAGATTTGCCAGGCTGCTACTTGGAAAACGGTACACACTTTTACCAAGCATTACTCCCTGGATGTCCAGGCCAGGAGAGATGCGGTTTGGCAACTGTTCTTCAGAGCCCTATTCCTAAGTAGGTTCTGCCCCTCCTCCATGGAGTACTGCTGTGTATTCTGCTAATGTCTATAATATAGCAAGACTTCATGTTGTTTGAAGAAAAAATTACTCACCTTAGTAATGTTGTTTCTTCTAATGGAGTCTTGCTATATTATAGACCTCCCCAGCCTGCCCCTCTCAGAACCTCTACTTGGTGGGTGCGGGCAACTTAGTGTAATAGGCACTACTTATGTCCTGTTAGCATTTTGTCCCCTTTGGGACTTTTGGGGTGTATGTACGCTGCGTGTGTGTTTTATTATACTTATGTTCCATTTTCATATTATTAGAATGGTGTTAGTATTTCTGGTCCCTGACTTGAGTCTTGGGTGTTGGGACCATCAATGGTTGTTATTATTTAGGTAGCCATTTGGCTAGTGTAGGTTACAGCTTCCACACAGACCTTAGTGAGTTTGGCTCGTAAAGATCTGACAGTTCAAGTGTGAAATGACACAGATAGAGCTGCTCTCGTGCCAAAATTCTATTTTGGAATGGTTTTAACCATTTCACTCCGGGGCAGTTCTAGAGCTGGAACAAACTGCTAATGTCTATAATATAGCAAGACTCCATTAGAAGAAACAACATTACTAAGGTGAGTAATTTTTTTCTTTTATTGCAACCCGATTTTGTCATTTTGTATCTTTACCTGTGTACAGAATTCCAATTGCTTTGCTACAGTGTTTGCTTCATATTAACTCCTGTGGTGAGAGTGTCTAGACACTCCTTCAGTCTGTGTTGCATCATGCCCTGGGTAACTGGGATCTGTCACCTAAGGCAGAGCCTTTGCGTACTCTCTTTAGAGAGCCCCTTTCTGTAGAGGGTAGAGCAACCTCAGTGGAAGCGCAGCGCATGGCAGCATTTTCTGCTTGGTCCAGATCCTGTTTCCCACTGATTGTTTTCTCCCCACCCACTCAGCTTCTAGACTGGAGCCCATTCGTTACTCACCCATAGACTTCAGACATGCTGCCATGAACACTGTGCTCCCTGGAAAACAAAAGTGCAGTCCTACTGTGAAGGCTTTTATCTGTCCCACCCTGAGGATTGTATCTTGTGTGGCACTTCTCCTGCCAGCCTGCTGAACTGTTCTGGCCATGTGGTGTGAACCAGGAACACCGGCATGGCAAGCATCTTCTCTAATTGCTGCACCAGCAAGCTTTCCTGCAAAATACAGTTAATTCAAACAACATGAAGTCTTGCTGTATTCAGACATAATGCAGTTAGCCCTAGAACTTGAACTGCCCCGGAGAGGAATGGGTTAACTCCATTCAGAAGCATGAAACATTGAGCTCGAGCTTGGTTTTCAAACCTCTGTCTGTGGTACTTACCAGTGCAACCGTCAGATTTTTTACTCCACCTAACAGTGAAGTCGCTCCGGAGATTCTTCTGCTCGGTTCAGTAAAAGTAAAGCGTCCGGTTTAAAAGTTGTTCTTTATTGTTTCTTCGGATTTCCAGCCTCTGTCTGTGGTACAGGTAGTGTGGTAGATAGGTAGTGACTGTATTTTATTTTAAATAACTTGTGGAAATTGTTGGTTTCTTCCCGGTCGGTCCAGTTAGGAACCGACTTTGTGTTGCCTTCTAATTTTAAATTTGTAATTTTAGAGTGGTGTTCCGGTACCGATTGGTTTCAGAAGAACCGGCCTTTTTCTCGGTTCTTTTCCAAACCCGTGACACGGTTGTTACCAATCGGTTGGTATTACCTGGCTTGAATGCTTCTGTAGGGTAATTTTGGTAGGCTGGCCATATCTGAGGAACCCAAAAAGAAAACCAGTCCCACTGGGTTTCAACACTGTACTGAGTGTGGGGAGGCCTTTGCCAAGGCTGACCCCCACCTCATCTGTATTTATTGTCTGGGGTTTGACCACCTCCAGTCAGACTGCCAAATTTGCAAAAACTTTCCTAAAACCACTCTAGAAAAAAGACTGAGTAGGTTGAAGGAAAGGGAGGCCGAGAAGTCCGTAGACCTGGATGGCCAGCCCGGTTCGGTTACGGCCGAACCTGAGGAGGTGCGTACTGACCTAGGTGATACCTCCTCAGGCAAAAGGAGAGCCGACTCTGAGGGGTCGGTTCTGTCAAAAAAGAAACGGAAGTCCGCCAGTTCGGATCCAATACCGCTTACTCCAACTGCGGATGAGATAGCCAAAGCGATTAGTATTGTCCAATCGCTTCATCCGGTTCCATCCAAACCGATACCACCGGTTAGGTGGTCGGTTCGGTCGGAACCGGCTCCTTTGGATTACGATCCAGATGCTTTCTATGAGGAGTGGGAGGAAGACGAAGACTATCCCGATGTTGACTATGATGGTGGGGGTCTGGATGTGCCCATTGAACCGGACATCTCCCCAGACAGACCCCCTGATGTCTCCTCTCCCAGGCTTTCTGAGTCCCCTTCTCACTTCTTGTTTTACAAGAAGGTGGCTGAAACCCTCCAGCTCCCTTTGGTTGAAGCTGCTGAGGAGGAAGAAGAGCCTGATTTTGTGGAGATGATGGACATCCCAGAGTCCCAAAGGTTGTCTATTCCCCTTCACAAGTCCTTGGGGAAACAGACACAAAAATTCTACAGACTCCTAACTCTTTACCTCCTTTAGATAAAAGAATGGACAGGAGATTCATGTTATCAGGCTCAGCTGCGGAGTTCCTTTATTCACATAGCAGCCATGTTGGGGTAGTGCAGGCTGCAGCCTGTGACAGGGCAAACATTCCTTTGGCTTCACACCCCCAGACAAGGACGCCAGGAAAGTCGATGCCATGGCCAAGAAACTATACTTGGCATCCTCTTTGGGACTCGGGCAGGCAAATTATATGGCCTACACAGCCAGGTACCAGAAGTACAGGTGGGATACGGTTCTGGAACTGGCTAAAAAGGCTTCCCCCCAGCTAGCCAAAGAACTGGAGGAGGTGGCTGCAGATGGAACTGAGGCATCCAAAGTACAATTTCACACTGCTGTTGACTCCAACGGTGTGGCATCCAGAGTCATGGCTACATCTGTGTCTCTCAGAAGGCATGCTTGGCTCAGATGTACTAGCCTATCACAGGACACCCAGTCTAAGGCTATGGATTTCCCTGTAGTTGGTAACTCTCTGTTTGGGGAGCAGACAGAGGCTTACATGAAGAAAATGGACAAATTTAGAACCACTTACAGGAGTGCACAGGCCAAGGAAAGGCAAGCCACTCCTCCAAAGCAGCAGCCCAGGGGCAGGGGCAGGGCTTTTCACAGGCCTTTTTACCAAGCCCAGACCTCCTCGTTTTACCCACAAAGAGTTTTTTTCCGAGGGAGGGGTAGAAGGGGGATGAGCAGGGTTGCTTCTTCCTCCCAATCTAAGGCTCCTGCCAAGCAGACACCCTGAGGTGTCAGCCCGGGTCGACTCTCCAATCCCAGTAGGAGGCAGGCTGGCTTACTACTTTCAGGTCTGGAAGTCTGTTACCTCAGATAAGTGGGTCCTGGAAGTAGTAAGCCAGGGACTAGCCCTCAGCTTCAAAAGGTACCCAAAAAGGAGGGCCAAGTCTTTTCCACCTGCAGAGGTTTCCTCTCTCCTGGCTCTCAGAGCCGTAGAGAAGGTTCCTACTCAACAAAGGGGAAAAGGCCTGTACTCCAGGTACTTCCTCACCCCAAAGAAAACAGGGGAGTGGTGATCCATCCTGAATCTAAGGTATCTGAACAAACACATTTCAAAACGGTAACTATGGGAATAATCCTTCCCTCTTTAAGGCCAGGAGATTGGCTAGCATCCCTGGACCTCAAGGTTGCCTACTTCCATATCCCTATAAGGTGCTCCCACAGAAAATACCTCAAGTTCGAGTTGCCTTCAGTCCATTATCAGTTCAAGGCCATGCCTTTTGGCCTAACATCAGCTCCAAGGGTGTTCACAAAGTGCCTTGCAGTAACATAGAAACATAGAATTTGACGGCAGATAAGGACCGCTTGGCCCACCTAGTCTGCCCATTTCCCTACCTGATGGATAAGCTGCAGAGTCTAGTTAATCCACAGCTTACTTCCTGCACCCCCACTAGAATTGCCTCATTTCTTCTCCCACTGTTCCCGCCTCCACAACCTACTCAGGAAGTCTGTTCCACGCATCCACAACCCTCTCTGTGAAAAAATACTTTCTAACATTACCTCTGAGCCGTCCCCCCTGTTCAAATTGTGCCCCCTTGTTCTTGTACATCTCTTTTTCTGAAAGATGCTACCCCTCTTGTACTTTGTTAATTCCCTTGAGATACTTGAAAGTTTCCATCATGTCCCCCCTCTTCCTTTCCTCAAGGGTATACATATTAAGCTGCTTTAGTCTCTCCTCGTATGCCTTCTGGTGCAGACCCTGCACCATTTTGGCCGCCCTCCTCTGAACAGCCTCCACTCTGTCTATGTCTTTGCGGAGATGGGGTCTCCAGAATTGCACACAGTACTCCAGATGGGATCTCACCAACTGTAGTGGTGGTTTATCTCAGCAGACAGCGTATCACCATTTTTCCATATCTGGATGACTGGCTTCTAGTAGGGCAGTCTTCAGACCAGGTCAGGTCAGCTCTACAAACCACTCAGGACTTGCTCAGTTCCCTGGGGTTTCTTCTCAATCTGCCAAAATCTGTCCTTGAACCAGTACAGCTTCTCACCTTCATAGGGGTGGAATTGGATACTATCCAAGCAAAAGCTTTCCTTCCCCTGGCAAGGGTGAAGTCCTTAGTAGACCTTGCTTCCTCCTTTCGGCCTCAGGTTTCTCTTCCAGCGAGACAGTTCCTCCAACTCCTGGGCCACATGGCAGCCTCCACTGCAGTGGTTCAGGGAGCCAGATTTCAGATGCAGGACATTCATTTCCATCTAAGGTCCTTTTGGTCACAGAGAACAGATTCTCTCGCCAAACTGTTTCCAGTGACCCGAACTCTGGTCCAGGCTCTCCAGTGGTGGCTGGACCAGGACAACCTCAGACAAGGGGTTCCATTTCTCCCTCAACTTCCATCAGTAGTACTGACTACGGATGCTTCTCGCTTAGGCTGGGGAGCCCACCTGGGAGCCCTAACAGCTCAGGAAATCTGGTCCCCGCAGGAGTCTCTTCTTCATATCAACCTCCTGGAACTTGGGGCAGTTTTTCTAGCCCTTCAGACCTTTTCGGATTCAGTCAAAGGCAAGGTGGTCCAAGTCAGGACGGACAACACTACCACAGTGTGGTACATCAACAAGCAGGGAGGCACTCGGCCCACGGCCTTGTGCACAGAGGCATGAAGATTTGGTCTCTGGCCTATTCCCTTCAGACTTCCCTGGTAGCAGTTCATCTTCCAGGGAAGGACAATGTGCTGACAGATGCCCTGAGCAGGATTTCACAGGGGCATCACGAATGGTCCTTGAATCCTCACATTCTGAGGATCATTTTCTCCAAGTAGGGCATTCCAGAAATAGATCTATTTGCAGCACCAGACAATCATCAACTTCCTCTGTGTTGCTGCAGACCTCCAGTCCTGGGGACAGTTCCCCAGGATGCCTTCATTCTGAACTGGAAGGGCAGGTTTCTCTATGCCTTCCCTCCTTTCCCTCTCCTGTTCAGAGTTCTGATCAAGATGAGAACTCAACCCTGCACAGTGATACTGGTGGCTCCAGATTGGGCCAGACAACCCTGGTATTCTCTACTGCTGTCCTTGGCTGTCTCACATTCCCTGTCTCTTCCCAGGAGATACAATCTTCTCTCCTCCTCCCAGGGGCAGATCTGGTACCCCAATCTCCAGTCTCTCAACCTCAAGGCCTGGCTTTTGAAGTGTTAGAATATGCAGCTCTACATCTCTCTCAGGGAGTTCTGGATATTCTGAAGGTCTCCAGGAAACCTTCCACTAAAAAAAGTACAATTCCAAGTGGAAGAGGTTCAGCATTTGGTGCTGTCAGAAAGGTATTGTGCCTGATTCTGCAGGCATTTCCACAACCTTAGATTACCTAGTTCATCTAAATAGTCTAGGCCTTAGGCTTGCCACTCTGAAAGTTCATCTAGCAGCTGTCTCTGCATTCCTTTCAGCAGGGAAGGGCTCTTCCCTGGCATCTCATCCTGTTTTCAGGAAGTTTTTCAAAGGCCTGGTTCACATTAACCCTCCCTTTAGAGAGCCTACTCCACCTTGGGATCTTAATGCGTGCATTGCTCAGCTTATGCAGCCACCCTTTGAGCCTGTGGCTTCGGTTGAATTGAAGTACTTGACCTAGAAAACTGTGTTTCTGGTAGCTATTACTTCTGCCAGGCAAATTAGCGAATTACAGGCCCTGTCAGTTGAATCTGACTTCATATCCTTCCTTAGGGATAAAGTGGTCCTAAGAACTAATAGGAGCTTCTTGCCTAAAGTGGTATCGGATTTTCACCTAAACCAGTCTATGCCTCTTCCTGTATTTTTCACTGACCATTCTTCCCCGGGGAAAGAAGATTACACAGTTTGGATGTTAAAAGGGCACTTAGCTACTACATAGAGCATACTAAGGCACACGGAAATGACTGTCTTCAGTTGTTCCTCGCTTATGGTGAAGTGGGGAAAGGTAAGCCTGCCACTAAGAGAACTATTGCCAGGTGGATTGTTTCCTGTATACAATTTTGCTATGACAAATTGGGTAGAACACCCTCTTCAGGCCCGAGGGCTCACTTGACTAAGGGTACAGCTGCTACTCTAGCTGTGGCCAGAGATATACCCTTGTTAGAGATCTGTAAAGCAGCCACCTGGAAAACAGTACATACATTCACCAAGCATTACTCTCTGGACATCCAGGCTAGGAGTGATGCTGGGTTTTAACACAGCAGTACTGCAGAGCCTGTTCCCAAAGTAGGTTCTGCATTCCCTCCTCCATAGGGAACTGCTTGGTAGTCTGCATTATGTCTGAATACAGCAAAACTTCATGTTGTTTGAAGAAAAAATTACTCACCATAGTAATGTTGTTTCTTCTATTGGAGTTTTGCTGTATTCAGACCTCTCCCCTGCCTCCCCTCTCAGAACCTGTTTTTGGGAAGTGGGTTGGCAGGCACAGTGTTGCAGCTCAGGGGTGTACCTTGTACCCTCCCTCTTGGTGGGGTACCAGTTATGTTTTTCCTTCTTGTGTTGCATAGTTTGAATTGTCACTACCTTATTTCTTCTTGGGTTCTTGACTTGAGTGTTTTTTGGACCCCAAAAAGTATTTTGCCTTTTGGCTATGTGTTCAAACAATTTCCACATTTTAGTGTTAAGTTAGTTAGTTGCTCATAAAGAATCTGACGGTTGCACTGGTAAGTACCACAGACAGAGGTTTGAAAACCAAGCTCGAGCTCAACGTTCCATACTTCTGCATGGAGTTAACTCTTTCCTCTCCAGGGCAGTTCAAGTGCTGGGGCTAACTGCATTATGTCTGAATACAGCAAGACTCCATTAGAAGAAAGAACATTACTATGGTGAGCAATTTTTTCTTATCAGCACGTCCTTTAGCGATATGCAACTTTGTATATCGCTGCAGGAGTTGTGTGGGCAGTCGGTGGCCAAACAGTGAGGACAACGTTGGCATAAATCTGTAGCTGCAGTGGGGTTAATGGCATGGGGATCTGAGGCTGCTCGTCGAGGAGGGGCCACTGAACTACCAGGATGAATTATTTAAAATAACAGGGATCTGGACAGGAGAGGGGGGTACTGCTGAACTACCAAGAATATATTCAGCTGTACAACGGGGATCAGGACGGAAGGGGGGGGTATCACTGGACTATCAGGGATATACAGGGCTAAGGGAATCACAGACTGAACAGGGGGATCCAGGGAGGGAATGGATGCAAAGGGAGAGGGGGTGGCATACCTACCATTATATTAGGTTGGTGGATAAGATAGTCATAAATATGGGCAGACTTGATGGACCGTTCGTCATTTTCATCCGTCAGGTTCTATGTAATTCAATAAAAATCGAAGTGCGTGTTTAAACGGAACATAAACTTTGAATTACTTTTTTTTTAATGCAATTGGACATGCGTGAAGTCCATTTAATACCCACAGTGTATTATTTTGTCTGTTTTAAAATACTAAATTATACAATGAGATCTATTTTTCCATTCCCTCCCTGGATCCCACTGTTCAGTCTGTGATTCCCTTAGCCCTGTCCCAACCACATTTGCAGTGAATCCCAACTGCATTTGCAGTACAGTAATGAGTTCTCACTGTTTACATTCACAATGTAGTCCTTACACTAACTTGATTTTTTGTTTTGTTTTTGCGCAGACATAATCCAGTATGTTCCTGATGCTTCCAAAACACAAAACAAAAGAGCTGGGATGCAGTTTCTCCCTCAGCATAAACAGATGAAGGAAGACCCACCAACCCCAGACCGGAACGCTATTAAAGGCAGGGATAGAAGCTTTAGTACAAGCAGGAGCCTTAAAAAGAGAAATAAGACATCAGAATGGGCCTGTAACTAAGAAAGGTGTTCTTTTACCTGAAAGACCCCAGGTAATGTATGGAAATCTTTTCTCACAGATACTCATTATAGGCATCAGAAAACGGTACTGCTGCTGTGCCACTACCAAAGGATGCCGAGGCCGATACTGTAGCTCCTGTATCATGTATACACACGTGTTTGACATTTCATCCCGTACCTGCTATCAGTGATCTGAAAAGGAAAAAAAAAATGCTTCCAATGCATTGAGAAGCTTTTCTTAAATCAACAGTGCACGGCTGGATTGTAAATACATTGTAGTGATATCCCTGGCCATTTAAATAGTTATTCACTAGAAGTACAGAAAGCCCTGAAAAACAACTTATTTTCATGTAAAATATGTCTTGGGCTGTTTCCTTTAAATCTCAAGGTTTTAAGTAGTATTTTGGGGTGCTACTGAGCATGAATCAAGGTAGCACATCTGTTTCCCACTCCGAAGATACAGACCATGATTATCCACCTTAATCATGGCAAAATCCTTAAATAATTAAAACCTAGACTGTATACCTGTTCCGTTGTTTCCCATGTATGTGATGGCTAATCCAGTAGGTCAAAGTGAAAAATGTACAAAGATGTGTCCCAACCTGGGGGCCAACAAGCTCCCTTTGGAGCGGCCAGATAGCCATACTTACTCTCTCTGAGGTGAATATGAAGCAGAAAATGCCCCCAAAGCCTGCTGTTGCATCCATCTCTAGTTTACTTACTAAGTTCCAGGCAGAGGCAAGGTCATCAGCTCATAGCATAGAGCAGCTTCTCTCCAAAATTTCAAATTCCATGCAGCTGTAGAAATTCACGTAGAAGGGACTAAGAAGGTAGTGGAGTTGAACGAAAAAGAAATGAAGGCTCTTTCAGTAAGGACACTTGAGTGCAGAAGGCGCACAGTAAATGCAGACCTTCATGACCATCTCTCATTTTCCTCCAGACTGGAGCATCTAGAGAACCGTGTTGTGTGAAAGAATCTCAGATTGAACGGATTCCCTGTCACAATACCCCAGAATTAACTTAAGAAGGAAGTGCAACAGGCTGTTTCAACAGGTTTTGCTGTAGAGCCCCCTTTGATTTTAGACCGTCTTCAGCCCTACTTCCTACAATAGATCTCGCCAAAGGGTGTCCAAGGTGCAGTGCATTCAGAAACTACACAATCACCATGTGCCATGTTTATTATTATTATTATTATTATTATTACATTTGAGACCTCGGCTGAAACAAATAAAATTTTATAAATTGCCAGACAAAACAACCAAATTGTAAGTGTTGGAACCATACTCCATGTTTATCGGATTGTTATCTGATGACACAGCATAGAAGGAAATATTTCCTTCAAATACTTTCTGAGTTTAAAGAGGCTGGGGTTGAGTTTCATTACTGGGTCCAGCTCATCTCCAAATAACTTTACAAAGGAGGGTGGAAATGTTCAAAGATCCCAGTGCTGCTAGGATGTCCTTTGAGAACAATGTACAGTTCCCTGAAGAACCTGGGATCTGACTTTGAAGAAGATGAGGCCAATGTTACTACCATCCGGTTTAGTCCACTGTTTCCTGAGCCTTTCTTAAATGGACCTAAAGTGTTAGCATAAGTTTCTCACAGTCTTTCATTTCTTTTGTAACAGCTGTTTCATTCAAATGAGCCTTAGTTTGTTTTCACTAGTTTTCTTGAACTTAATCACAGGGAAGAACATTGCATAGAGCACAAACAGAAACTATTATTTAAGTTTAAATGCTTTTTTTGCCTGCTCAAGTATAACCAATGTAGTTACATTTCTTTTAATCCTCAGTAAATATAAATAAATCGTTTTGCTCCTTATTTAAATTCTTAAGGATGCATAGGATATTTAATTCCAGACAGAATTTCTTTTTATGTTTTCTGTATGACCTATGTGATATCTATGAAGACAAATAAAGTACAAAACAAGAAGTATTTTGCTGTGGCAGCTTCTCATAGCATGGACTCATCTATAACCGTACCTATGCTGTCAGAATCCTGGCTCATGGAGCCAGCTCCTTAAGCTGTCCAGTAGATTCAAACCACGTTTTGTGCACTGTTCAGTACCTCTTGCCCAGTTACTTCCAACCATCAGGTATTTTTTTTTTTCTGCTGAAGAGATCCATCATTTTGGTTCCCACTCTGTGCGGGTTTGGATCGTTTTATTTTGATACTGCATCTAGTTAATTTGGCTTCATTTGGTTTATTTTCCTGAACCTTGGGTGTCAGTAAGGCTGGTCTCGTCATCTTCTTCAGTTTATAAATCTGATTCACTACCTCCACCAGGATTCTGTTGCTACTGTGCTGTGAGCCAGAGCCTTGTTATACAATTTTTCCCTGACTCTATGAGGATGCCTACTAGGTATTTTATATGTCTATCCCGGCAGCCCCTTGGAAATTGGAGCAATAGAAACACACCTGAGGTTATATGGAATGATTCTTGTAGAATTTCTTCAAACTTCCTTCCAAGTGCTTCAACATGTAGGGTCCATCTTGATGCATGTCCATGCCTCTTTATCCTCCAGGATGGGGGACTGCAGGTGGTGGTCGAATTGGTAATGTTTAGGTGAGGGAACTCACATTTAAGCTTATTTTTTCTTTACTATTTCCTACTATTCCTTATCTTCTTTTCTCTCAAACTTTTCTTTGTTCTACTTCCTTTCTCTATTATGATTAATTTTAAAATATTCTTTTTTAAAAAGTTATATTTTATTATTTTCTTTTAAAAACAAGTCACAGTCAATCCAAACATCAGTAGCACCCTACAAAGTCACATTCAGTATAATCTGTACATCTGACTGGGTTGTACACCCCATAACAGCTGGTGATAGTCATGGAATTGGGGTGGGACAGACTGTGCTACCTTTTGCAATACCTATCCCATGTTTCCACATCTCAGGGGAGAAGGTGGAAGCCTGTTTTCTCTTCCTTGAGGATCCCCCTGCCCCGATCCCAAGTTTCACAGTAACTGAATGCACATTATTGTCCCTCGTGTGCGGCTGGCACTCTAGGAGGTTAAATGTTAACGGTCCAATCTCTGCTAAGCTTACAGTAACTATATACAAGGGTTAAATAACCAAATTAATGTGCTTCTGGGAGAAAAGTAAACTTTAAGTTTCCATTTTTTTTACTTAGTTTGGGCTAAATGTGCTTTGTGAAATGATTAGCGGATCCCCTTTGGTGTTTCTCTTAAGGGACAAAGTCAGAATCGTGTCCCATAATGTATCCAGCTGGAGAATGTGGCTGTGAAAAGAGGACCTTGGTGATTCCATTTGTAGGTTATCTTTTCCATTCTGTAGAGATGGACGGTTGGATCCTGCCAGTCCTTGAGCACTGGGATGGCATTGGGAAGCCAGTTTTGAGTGATTACTTCTTTATTTGTGGCTGGTAAAATAGCTAGTAGTTTCCTTTTTAAGGCTGCTTGACATAGTCAGGACAGACTTCTTTGGATTACTGTAAATGAGTCTTTAGAATCTGGAAGAGGCATTTTACTCATGTTACTGTGCAATTATTGTCCGAGGACTACTTCAAGGTCCCACACAGTAGCCACAGAAATAAGCAGCAGCAACAGTCAAACCCCAGCCATCCTAGGCTACAAACGATACACAACCCATCCCCAAAAATTAAAAAGATTTCATTTTTGTAGCTGTTTCTAAATTAACTCTTTCAGACCGATTCCTGGCTGACTCTGGGCATTGCCTGAGCCATATAAGATTCCTCCACTTCTGAATTGTGTTACATCTCGGAAAACTGTGTCCAGCTCCAGAGTAAATAAAATGCACTCAATCTTCCCTTGTCAATCTTCACCATTCATTACTTCCTGGGTGTAAGCCGGAGGCGCGCACCCGTCACGGGAGCTTTTTTTTTTTAAAAAGTTGCCTCGCGGCCCGTCCCCTCGAGAGCGCGTCATGCGGCGGCGGCCGTTAGTAGCGACCGACTCCTCCTCCAACTCAGTTCTGTTTCTCCCGCCGTCGAGGCAGCACCTGTTCACGGTAGCTAACCGAAAAGTGCGTATCCGACTCCTTTTTCTACACTCGACGCCTGCGGTAAGACTGTTCCTTTTTCTTTCCTTTGTACGGCGCCGGGTGTTTTTCCGACTGTGTTTAATCTTGTTTATTTCGCGTTATGTCCGGTTCTGGAGCGAAAGCGTTCTTCTAAGGCGGGCGTGCCTATGCGTCGGTGCTCCTGGCGGCCGGCATTTCTCTCGCCTCGGACCGGCATGACGCCTGTCTTCAAGTGGCTCGGGACCCAACCACATATGGATTCGCATGACGCGTGTTTTCGATGGACCGTCGGCGTCCTCGAAGTCCACGCGGTACAAGCTCGGCAAGGGCCCGCCTGTTCTGGGACGGCCTGCCGTCGCTGGGAATCTCGGCGCGATCCTTAGGCCTTTCCTCGGTCTCCTCCCCGCCTATACGAGTCCGAGGAGGAGGTGGTCTCTCTCTTCTTGCCGAGGGGAGGCCCTTCCGGTGTTGGGGAGGCCGTAGCCCTCCGGCCGCAGCGCTGACACCGCCGGCAGTCACCTCTTCGGAGGTGCAGGCTCTCGTGTCGAGGCTCCTGTGGCCCGCTCGGTGGACTCCGACGCTCGCTGCGCTGCTGGATCCCGCGCCGTCATGTGCCGGTGATCGGCAGCGCAGTTCCCGGCGCTGTTGAGATCCCGGCGCCGCTCGCGCCGGTGATCAGCGCGTTGGCGGTGCCGTTTGGCCTTGGCGCCGTGCTGTGCGATGAGCCTGGCGGCGCCGCCGGCGGTGCCACGCCTGCGCCGGCGCTGCCGGCGGTCTTCCCCTCCCTCTCGGGCAGTGCGGGTCTGCGGAGCTGCTGGGGTGTGGGGTTGGGCCTTCATGCTGCCGGCGTGCTGGGGGCGAGCGGCGTCGCAATCGGTACCGGGGCCGTTCGCGGCCCCGTGGCCTCAGGGACCCCTGGGGTGGCCAGCATCGAGGTCCTGCTGGTCTCGTCCTCCTCGGAGGACGATGACTCAGATGTGGACCCATCCTGGCATCCCCATTCTTCGGAATCTGGGTCCTCGGTGGCTAGGGGTACCAGGTGGCGCAGCGGGCCCTTCCCTCTGTCCCCCTTGCCGTCGTCTCTTGAGGGTTCCTCGGCTGGGGTGGCCGAGAGTCCCGGGGCAGGCGTGGGGTGACGGAGGGAGGCTCCCTCTCTGGAGGTCCGTGACAGCTACCCCCGGGTGCTGTTACCTCCTCTGGAGTTGGGGGAACGTTGCAGTGGGGAGAGGGCCCTCTCGAATCAGAGGGGTTGAGGGCAGGCGTCCTGCTGCTCGGTCTTCTTTGGCCACCTCAGGGGGTGGCCAGGAGCCTGAGCGCAGAGCCCCCCCTCCCCCCAGGGTTCTAGGGTGTCCTCTGGCGGCGTTTGTGCGGACTGCCCTTCTGGATCCATGCAGTCCCGGCGTCGTCACAGGGGAGTTTCTCCCCCAGGGCTCTTCCAGGTTCCGCTTCCCCAGAGTTCCGTTCTGCGGCCTGGTTTGATATCCGGGATCCCTCCTACTAGAGCTCCCTTCCCCGGATTCCAGAGCCCTCGCAGAGAGCAGTTTCCTCCTCGGAGGTGCCCCTCTCCCATCTCTCTGCCTTCACCACCCCCGCTCCCAGGCCATGTCGGTCCTACGGGTCCGTTATCCTGGGAGCAGTTCAGGGGTTCTTCGGCAGCCTTCCCCTCATATGTTAGTTACATGCATGAGCGGGTCTTTCGACTCTCCCCACCGCCGCAGGAATCCTCTGGACATTCCAGTTCCCCATCATCCTCGTCTCCCTCCTCTGAGGGAGAGGAACCCCCTGCTCATCTGTCCTCCGATGCTGATTTCACAGAATATCAGCGTTTCCTCTCGAGGATGGTGAGGGATCTTCGGATTTCTTACGTTCGGAGAGACAATACCGAACGGGTGACACGTGAATTCCTTGGTGAATTCAGTGCCCAGCATCTGGTGGTACCTTCCTGGCCTATCCCCTTCCAGGAGGCGTCTATCCGGTCCTGGCAGTTCCCTGCCGTTTCTTCCCAGCCCGGCGGACTGCCAGCGTAGGTATTGTGCCCCCTCTGAGTCTCTAGGTTCCCTTCCCAACCCGTCCTCAGGTTTGGTATACCTGGATACTCCTTCTGGGCGCCTTGCCTGGCGCACAACCGCCCACCGGTTCGACTCTCTCCAGTTCGACCGTTAGCGGGCGAGTACTTTCTTCTTCACGCGCGAGTGCATGTATTGCATCACATCAGGCTCACCACGCTGCCTACAACCAGCATCTGTGGTCGATGATGTCCCAGCTGCTGGCATCTATGCCTGACACGAGCAAACCAGACAAGCCATTGTCTCTCCGCGTAGGCCTGGAGCTGGCAAGACACCAAAGGGCATCTTATGGCGCCAATGAGGTGGCTTCCAGGCTTGCGGGGACAGCGATCTGCATCAGGCGGATGGCATGGCTTCGTCTCTCCAGGTTGTCACCCCTGGCCCGGGTTAGGGTGATGCGCTCCGCCTTCCGGGGGACCCGTCTTTTCTCATCCAGAGCTAGGAGACTTTTACAGGGGCTCCCTCCGTCTCCTCGTCCTCGGGAGGCACCTCCTAGCTCTTCTCCCACTTAGGCTTTCTGAATAAGCCAGGGTCTTCTCCTTCTGTTTCTCACCAGCAGAAGGCTGGGGGTCTTGTTCCCTCAGGGTATGGCCTCTTCCCCCTCCTGGGGAAGAGGAGCTTGGTACTCACCCAGGAAGTAATGAATGGTGAAGATTGACAAGGGAAGATAGGAAAATTACGTACCTACTGTAATTCTTGATCTTCTCTTGTATCTTCACCATTCATTACTTACGCCCGCCCACCATCCCCTCAGTGGCCTCTTCCTGTGGCTTCTCCACCTCCCGTCTCCTTCCTCTCTCTGCATTATATAAAATATAGGAAAATTGCTTCATTTTCCAAAAAAACAAACAAAAAGTAAAAAAAAAATTCTTCTGGGGGTTAAAATCCAGAAAAATTATTTACTCTAAGATTCATGGGCCATCTCGGATTGCATTGGCGATCAGACTGCACAACTATCTCTTGCTATTCTTATGGCAAGATACCTCTGGGGTTGTTTGGCCTGGCTCAGGCTATTCAGTTTTGATCCTGTAATCCCGTGTTCAGGTAGTTGCCTGAAATCTAATCCCCCTCTATTCTTGCCTTGCAGAGCAGAGGAACGAGTACGTCTGTTCCTTTCTCTTCAAAAAAAAAAAAAAAAATGCTGAGGGAACTCTCTCCGACTGCTATAGGCATCTTGGTATCTGGGTCATGCATCTAGTTAAAAAAAAAAATTTTTTTTCTGTAAAAAAAAAAAAAAAAAAGGAATAGGAGAAATCAAACAAGAAGGCAAATGAGAAGGTAGGCTATCCTTCTCGCTGTTTTGCTAGTGGTTTCTCCCTTTAAGTGTCCTCCTGGACAATTTTTACAGTAGAGCTCTGCTGACCATATCCAATCTTAGCCAGCCTAAGCCTTGGCGGCCTTAGCCAGTCAGTCTGAGTCCCGTTCTATCTTGGAGCATCCTGAAAGGCTTACATTTTCCATTTCTAAACCCCTGAGCAGCGCTCTCATGCTGCTGGGGTTTTATTCTTCCCTCCTCGGCTGTCCTCCAGTTAAAGGCCTTCCGCGCCAGGGAGCCGGAGGTGGGTGTCAAGAACAATGGCATGTTGAAGATGAGGACTATGCCCTCCTGAGTCTGTCTAGCGGGTTCGGTGAACCTTCTCTTCAGCTCTATCTCCGGGATTCTTGCTTCCCCTTTAGTCGAGCCTTCAGCTACAAAGCTAACTATGCTCATGGGCATTCTGGTCCCTTCAACATCCCATCTCTCTTCTCTTTCTTCTTCTTCTTCTATTTTCTCATTTCCTTACTCATCTCTCCTCTAGAGTCGCCCAGGTAAGGAGGCCCTGCACTCCTAGGCTAGGGATGTTCTTATCTCCTCTGTCCTTCCTCCATCGACTTATTCCTTTTCAGTTCATTCTTCCTTGCTTTTGCTATCCCTCGGCTATCTTGCCTCGCTATCTATATTTTCTGCTTTCATTTTGCCCTCCGGCTCACAGAACTGAGTTGGAGGAGGAGTCGGTCAACGAGACCCGTCACCGCGTGATGACGATGACGCCGCTTCCTCGAGGGCGGGCCGTTAGGGCAACTTTTAAAAAAAAAAAAAGCTCCCGTGACGGGTGCGTGCCTCCGGCTTACACCCAGGAAGTAATGAATGGTGAAGATACAAGAGAAGATCAAGAATTACGGTAGGTACGTAATTTTCCTTTTGTGCCGATGCCTCTCTCTGTCTTTCTCTGGATTGGCGGCAGCTGTGCCAGTCCCCATACACAAAGAGGCCAAAAAGGATGGCTGTCCAGTGGTGCCTCCAACCCGCGGTTGGCAGCAGCTCCACCAGCCACCCTTGGTGGGAGGTAGGGGAGTAAGATAAATCAGCTGTAATTGGTGACAACTCCCTTGTTCCCTCTCCGTGGGGGCGGGGGGGGCAAGATAAACCGGCCGCGATCAGTGGCAGCTCCACAGGTCCCCCTTGGTGGAGAGGGCATGATAAACAGGCCATAAGCAGCATCTCCACCAGCCCCCCTCTTTAAAGTGGGAAAGATAAACGGGCCACAGTCTCTGGCAGATCCACAGGTCCTCCTCAGTAGAACGGGGTAAGATAAACAGGTCGCAGTGAGCGGCAGCTCCACTGGTCTGCCTTGGTAGAGGAGAGATGGCAAACAGGCCCAGTTGATGGCAGCTCCTTCAGGTCCCCCTCAGTAGAGGGGAGGATGACAAACAGTCCAGAATCAGTAGCAGCTCCTCAGGTATCCCTCTTGGGTATCTGATTACCTTCCCAGGTTTCGCCACTTCCCCCAGCCCTCATCAACTATAGGACGGGGCCAAAGTTTCCCATGGGCAAACTGAGGAAGTGACCCGAGTGGGAGAAGAGCAGCCAGGCTCCATTTCCCTTTAAAATATCAAATCCTTGTCGATCTGAGACCTGTAACTGCCCAGTCTCTCTGTTGTTACCATTCATCCCAGATAGAAGCTGGAATAATGCAAGAAGCACTCACTCCTCCACTTCCCACATGATGTGGCGATCCAAGGACTGGAGCAATAAGAATTCAAGTTCACCAGTTAGACCAAACAATAATGTCACCATGACTATTTCTCTTAAAGTTTTATTTAATTCCTGAGATACGACAGGTGTTACTGAAGTTCCTGCTTCCGCCGCCTGGTCCACCTGCACATGAGTATGTAGCAAAAGGTGGTGCTGTCAAAAACTGCACTAGCAGCACTTTGGTCATATCCACAATTGCATGCACAGCAGATCACTGCCCTCTCACATTTTTAAACTATTACTTTAAAAGAATTTAGAAATCTGGCATCTCCTGATTTTCAAAAGTTGATCTCATATTTTTGTGGCGCATAAGTTGACTAGCGTGAAATAAATCTACCTCCATATTGTAGAGAAGCTCCTTGAACATCGTTCTAGAAATGTACAGGGAATTATCTACTGCATGCACCTTAACATCCTCCCCCAATGGTCCAACAAAGCTTTTTGAGAGTTGTAGGGCATACAGTACCTCAAGCACCTAACAGTGGTAGATGCAGCCTGCCTTAGCAGTGCCAAAGAAAACATTTCTCAGAACACAGAGCCATTGATCTGACAGGTTAGGGAGGAAAACTTAACCGCTTGCCCCATCAACATTAAGAAATTACAGTAAACTAGAAATTGTGAAGGATCCCCTTACCTACCAGCTTTGATGCATCCCAATTACCAGTTGTCGTGTGTGTGTGTGTGTGTGTGTGTGTGTGTGTGTGTGTGACAAAAACTGTCATTTGTTTTTATTTTATTTTATTTTTTTACACGGTTTTTTTTTTAATTTTTGGTCGGGAAAGGCACACTAAACTGAAGCTTATTTCCAGGTGCATTCTGGGAGCTCAGGGAGGTTGAATGACTTGCTCATGGTCACACAGTATGCAAGTGGTGGCTGTGAGATTCAGATATAGTTTTCCAGGTTTGCAGCTCAGTGCTTTTAACCCAAATTTGTAAGTGGCAACAGAAAAATACTCTCAAGGGTTTTCAAGAGTCAATACTGTTTGTCCCTTTCAGTAAAAAGGTATAACGTGACTGAGCAGTCCCTTACTTCTACTCCCTCACACTTGATGTGGTGCATTTGGGAACCATGACTCGAGAGACCCCTCTTCATATTGTGTATCGAGGCGGTGCTTGCTTCTATAACATCACAGGTTCTCGTTTTACAGCACCTGTATGTGAGACACTTTTTTTTTTTGGTTATAGAGCTGTTTGGTCCCCGTCACCTCCTTCCGCCAGCTGGCGACGGGAACACACAGGTATTTTACCATTTTTTCTCCCTGACCCCTCCGAGGCACAAGCTCAGCCCCTTCCACCTCCCGTAACTGTTTTTGCTGCCTCCTCTCCGCTACCCACCGGACCTCCAGCCAGTGGGAGCGGAACTACTGGGGGGGGGGTGCCTAACCACCCTCGGAAGAGGAGAGCTGCCCGTCGGCGTGCTCAGTCCTGCTCCACCCTCGGGCCTTTGGGAAGAGAACAAGAGTGCATTTCAGGAAATAAACTAATTGTAGCCCAGGCCTTTAGACCAGACGAAGACAGCAGCTTCCTTAGTGATAGATATTGGTATACAGTATATTTAAAGCAGATGCCTGTAGCTCAGAAGTACAAATGTATATGAGGTGTGTGTGTGTGTGTGTGTGTGTGTGTAAAGCAAACAACATTAACTTGATGTGTACGTAAGGTTATTTATCTTATTTATTGTAATAAAAGTGTAATTTATAACACCTTGTATTTCTCAGCTCTGTACATCATAACACTTATATCACAATGATGCAACAAATAAAATACAACCTTACACGTCACACTAATTGACAGGCAGCCATTGTTGGGTGTATCCAACTCTTGTCTGCTTTTCCCTTCACTTCCTGAGCAATAGCGCTGAAGATGACATATCTTGGGTTTGCCGGGCATGACATTCCTAATATGTTTCAATGTCTGTGGTGCACTTTTTCCGGTGGTCCCCCAGAACTCGACAGGACCACATAATGTTCATGGGAGTGGCCTTCTTCTCACCACATTTCTTTTAACAGGCACTCATTCGCTCTAGATGGTACTCGGTTTGCATAATAGGTGTGTTAAAAAAAATCGAACTCCATGCTTCCATGCATTCTTCTTCCATGTAATGGCAGTTGTGGTTTTATGATAATTTTAAAAATATTCTGATCCACATTTTTCAAAGATGGGGAACTTGTCAACTGTAGAAATGTAGCTTGAGATCTGGGATCTTTAATAACTACATAGTTACAAAAGTGTTGGTTACGTAACAGTTTTATGTTTTTATTTTTATTTCTTATCTTGGTTTATGACCTATTTCTTTGTTTTAGCAGAAAGTAATTGTCTTTCATGTCTTCTTGTTTAATACTTTATGTTGCATATTTTATATTTGAAAATTTAGTGACAAAAAAAAATCTAGATTGGTTGGTGGGGGACTGTCATCCCTATGTGGTAGAAATCTATAGAAGAAAGATGACCAAGGCTCAGGAACTCTTGAACCACACAGTTTTGTAAGAAATGGTGGAACTGAGTTCCTGTGGATTCCTGTCCAATTTAAGCTCTGACTGTAGGGAAAATGGAATAGCTAGGCCCCTCCCAGAGTATGAAACCATCCAGCCACTGTTGAGGCACTCAGACGTTGGACTCTTCCCCTGTCCCCCACTGAATCCTGTACTGCTTCATGACAAGAAAGCTGATTGCTGACAGCAGAGGAATCGTACCAGGTCAGAGACAAAGCTGGGGCTAAAACAGTAAGGGCAGTGGTGACCTGAGGCTAATAGTGACCTCTCCTGAGGTGTCTGCTGCCACACATTGGGGTAGGTGGAAGGAGGTTTGTGAGGAGACCAAATGAAGGAGGATAAATATCCAGAGAAAAATTGCAAGGCTTGCAAGACACCTATATTGCTGATGGGTACGCTAAGTCTCCTGAATGCCTTGGCCCTGATCACCCGCTGTACAAAAACTATCCTCACTACAAGGGGATGAATAAGAAGTTCCTAGGGCCTCTGCATGGTGCAGTTGTGTGTTCACTGGTACCCCATCTGTTTGCACTACTGATCAACTGGTGGTACATTTACATTGCGTCTTAGTCATCAGAGAGACTCCTCTTCTTGCTGACATCCTTTTGTGTTTGTGGTGTCCCAGTGGGGAGCCTGTTGCACCCTGGTCTTGTGCCGGGCCCACAAGAATAACGTTTCTTGGAGTGAAATACCAGTACCAACCAGCAGAGGGTACTCTGTACACAGCTACTGGAAATGAAATGAAACAATATCTTTTTTTATGCATAATTTCTCCATGTAAGGCCTGTTCTTGTGGTCTGTGATATCAACATAACTTCTCAATGGAAACATAGCCTTGTTGTACCAATGATATCCCATCCATTAATGTATATGATTTTGAAATACTAAAAAATAACTTTTTTGCTCTCCCCACAAGAGAAACTTACAGTTTTTCATACATTAAAAAAAAAAAAAAGCTCCCTGTAATAGTACTTTTTGTTTTAAAGTAATCTGAATATTACTTTTAAATAAGATCTGGCGAGAAGCATTAAAGCAAGAGCAGTAATTCAGTTTCTTAGTGTAAACACCTCTGTTTGACTCAGCACTGACTGAAATGGGAATGCTTTCACTGAGGATCTTCCTTGTCATTTCTTGCTCTGCACTGGATCTAATTAAAAAGTTATGTTATTTTGAATTACTATAAACTAAGTACCATTACTGGAATCAGGAGTTTTTTTTTTCTCTCTGCACCCGGTTGGCTCTCTTTTGAAAGGGGTACCCCAGTCCCATCCCCCCAACATCCACGGGATTTACCACCAGCCATCTTCCCCCAGGGCTTGCTCCCCCAGTGGGGTTGCTGGAGGGGGGGGTCCCAGGTCTCTGCCGAGGACCCAGATCCAGTTCGGGCTGGTGAGCCCAGCTGTTCGGGGAGTGGGACATGTGGGTACCCACCGTCATCCAACCACTGGTATTTTCCCGTGTTCTGGCTCCCTGGGAGGTGTGGCGTGTAAGGATGTCCAGGTGCACGCCACACATTTCCGTGAGACATACGCTGTCTACCCCATCTCCCGATCTTCTGGCTTGAGCTGCCTTTCCCCCAGCTTCCACTAGGAGACAGGCAGGTGGCAGGCTGCACCCAACCCTCCCCCTGGAGGAGGAGAGCTGTCCATCGGATGCTCGATCCTCCCATCCCCGGCCAACTCCCGACACCCCAAGGTCACTCCTGACCCCAGGTCGCTGGTATGGCAGCAGGTGAGGCCTGGTGCCTCAGCCCTCTGCACCACAGGGCTGGCGCAGAATCAGGAGGGTTTTAGCAGCTAGGTGCAGTATGAGTTTATGCTTTTTAAACTCATGAAAAAAATGGAAATAGCTGTGTTTGAGGGCTGGAGAGAAGTTCTGTGAGTGGGTTTGTGTGGCAAGAGGGAACAGAGTTCAAGAGCAGTGGAAGAATGCAGATGGCACGAGCTTCCAAGCAACTAAAAAGCTCTGCACCCAAGTGGTACAACAGCGTTCCATGACCTTTGAACTAAACGTTTTAAATTTCCATACACAACAAGTGGTAATATCTTATGTGTAGAATAAGGGTGACAGAATAATACAAGACCTTCATCAAGGATATCTCCTCCATTGGGCCACACCTTTGGAACTGTAAGCTGTTGCCATCAGGACCTTCTGGAAACTTTTGCCTAGCTTGAGGCTGCCCACTGTGACATACAACGTTGGCATATATAAAACCTGGGTGGGCCCTATCACTCCTCAGTTCTTTCTTTCTTTCATCATTGCCACTCTCATCGAACCTACAAGAAACATGCTGTTGTTTTGTTACAGAATAGTTTCTTTTGTTTCTAACATAAGTATAATTTCTATCAGTGTCCCTGTATGCCACCACTGAAAGAACCTTTGTTTAGGTTTTGTACTTTCAGTTCTAAGATCTACAAGGAACATGCTCACACTGTGTGTTTATTGCATGGGCCTGTCCCACAATGTGTGGGCTGGCAAGATCTGCCAGGGATTTAACCATACCACAAGGAGATGCTGAAAGAAGGCTTTGGAGACTTTCATTAACCTAAAAGCAGTGGAGGCTCAGTCGAAGACCATAGGATCCAAGTTGGCTTCGCCCTGTCGACCACCCTCTTTAGGTAAGTAAACATCTTGGCGATCGTTGACTTCACTGCTGCTGAGGTTGGTGAGGACAACAGAGAATTCAAAAGAGATGGATAAGTCATCGTTGAGACTGTACTTTTCCTCCACCCACCTTAGGCATAAGGAGAAGCATGCCTCACTGGTGAGGTTGAGGTCTCCATTGAAGAAGGGTAAGTTCTCATTGGCATCCACTCTGGCTGTGTTGACAACAGCCCCTCCGATCATCATTGAGAACCAAGGTTATGACCTGGCTCTGTTGTTTCAAACAACATGAAGTCTTACTATATTATAGACATTAGCAGTTTGATCCAGCTCTAGAACTGCCCCGGAGTGAAATGGTTAAAACCATTCCAAAATAGAATTTTGGCACGAGAGCAGCTCTATCTGTGTCGTTTCAAACTTGAACTGTCAGATTCTTTACTCCTCCAGTGAACAGTCGCTCCGAGAATTTCTCCTTCTGCTCGGTTCATTTCTCGGTTTAAAGTGTTTTCTGTTGGATTTAACCGAGAATAGTTTTATTTTAACCACGAAACCGCTCAGTTCAAGCTCTATCTGTGGTAACCGTAAGTAAATGAAGGTTTTGTCTGTGTGGAACTTGTGTTATCGGTTCGGTTTGAACCGATCAGTGGGTTTAAAACTCATTTAAAACTAAAAGTTACTATTTTAGAGTGCGGTTCCCAGTTCTTGTGGTTCTAAAAAAAAGCAGTTTATTCGTTTTTTCCAATACCGATGTGCGGTTAGGAACCGATAAAGATTGTCTTGCCTAGCACTGCGTAAAAGGCAAGTTTTTGGTTAGGCTGGCATTATGTCTGAGAAACCCAAAAGAAAAATCGGCTCCACTGGGTTTCAACACTGTGATGTTTGTGGGGAAGTCTTGCCAAGGCTGACCCACACACCACATGTGTTTATTGTCTGGGGTTTGACCACCTCCAGTCAGACTGCCAGGTATGTAAGAATTTCCTGCAGCCACCCTGGAAAAAGATTGGGCAGACTCAGGGAACGAGAGGCCAAAAAGTCCGCTGACCCAGATGGCCAGCCCGGTTCGGTGCCAACTGAACCAGAGGGAGTGCCCTCTGACCAGGGCCAGACTTCCTCGGCCAAAAGAAAAGCTGGTTCTGAGGAACCAATTCCAGTAAAGAAAACAAGAAAATCAGCAGGTCTGGAGTCCAAAATTCTTTCTCCAACTGCTGCAAAGATAGCAAAAGCCATACAAATTGTTCAGTCACTGTCTCAGGGTCCGTCCGAACCACCACTATCTGGTAAAAGGTCGATTCGTCCGGTCCCAGTGGTTCAGGATTATGATATTGAGGAATTTTATGAACCAGAGGAGAGGGAGGAGGATTATGAACAGTATGAATGTGGCTGGGAAGGTCTGGGTGTGCCCATTGAACTGGACATCTCCCCAGACAGACCTTTAGAATCTCCCCCATGTTGTCTGAGTCCCCATCTCATTTTATGTTTTATAAAAACGTTGCTGAAACCCTCTAGCTTCCTTTAGAAGAGGCTGTGGATGAGCAAGAGGAGCCTGATTTTGTAGAAATGATGGATATTCCAGAGTCTAGGAGATTGTCTATTCCTTTACATAAGTCTTTTAGAAACAAACAATAAAAAATTTTAAAAGCTCCTAATTCTGTGCCTCCTGTAGATAAAAAGATGGACAGAAGGTATACATTGTCAGGCCCTGATACAGAATTCCTTTCTCAGCAATGCAGTCAATGTTAGTAGTTCAGGCTGCTGCCTGTGATAAAGCTAATATTCCTTGGCTTCACATCCTCCTGACAAGGATTCCAGGAAGATTGATGCCATGGCAAAAACAGTATATGGCAGCCTCTCTGGGACTCAGGCAAGCAAATTATATGGCTTATGTAGCTAGGTATCAGAAATCTAGATGGGATACTGTTATGCAATTGGCCAAGCAGGCCATGGCCAGCTGGCTAGTGAACTAGAACAGGTGGCTGCTGATGGCATTGAAGCCTCTAACGTTCAGTTTCATGCTGCTGTGGATGTTAATGATGTTTCCTCTAGGGTCATGGCCACATCTGTAGCTTGTAGGTTGGCCTGGCTTAGGTGTACTAGTTTGTCACAGGATACCCAGACTAAGGCTATGGATTTTCTGTGGTGGGAAATTCTCTGTTTGGAGAGCTGACAGAGAATTACATGAAGAAGATGGATGAATATAGGACTACTTACAAGAGTGCCCAGGCTAAGGAGCGGCAAGCCACTCCTCAAAGGCATGCCCCAGGGGTAGGGGTAGGCCTTTTCACAGGCCTTTCTACCAGACTCAGGCCTCCTCTGCCTATGCTCAGAGGGGCTTCAGAGGCAGGGCAGACTAGGGTGGGCAGATCTGCTCCCACCCCAGCCTAAAGCTCTCATGAACAGGCACCTGATGGGGTGCCCAGGGCCGATTCTCCCGTACTCAGTGGGGGCAGGCTGGCTTACTTCAGTCAGAATTGGGCTTCTTTAACCTCAGACAAGTGGGTTCTGGAAGTAGTAAGCCAGGGTCTGGTTCTCAGCTTCAAAAGTTTCCCAAGTTGAGAAGCAGACTTTTCTACCTGCAAGTGCTTCAGAGACCCTCGCTCTGGAAACAGAGGTCTCATCCCTGTTAGCTCTCAGAGCAGTAGAAGGGTTCCTCCCTGCATCAGGGCAGGGGTCTGTATTCAGATACTTCCTTACCCCAAAAAGACAGGAGAATGGCGGCCCGTCTTAGATCTCAGATATCTGAACAAGCATCTTTTGAAACCAAAGTTCAAAATGGTAACTCTGGCAATGATTTTACTTCCGTAAGGCCAGGGACTGGCTAGCCTCCCTGGACCTCAAGGATGCCTATTTCCATGTCCTAATCAGAAGATCCCATCAAGTACCTCAGATTCAACTGCCCTCAGGTCATTACCAGTTCAGAGCAATGCCCTTCGCCTTACCTCTGCTCCAAGGGTATTCACAAAGTGTCTAGCAGTGGCCCACTTAAGGAGGCAGAGGATTGCTGTTTTTCCCTATCTAGACGACTGGCTCATTGTAGGCCAGTCCCCAGAACAGGTAAAATCTCACTTGCAGGTCACCCAGCAGCTTCTCACCTCCCTGGGTTTTCTGCTAAACCTACCAAAGTCGGTTCTGGAACCAGTCCAGGTACTCACCTTTATAGGGGCAGAATTGGACACAAAGCTAGCCAGAGCCTTTCTTCCCCAGAAAGGTAAGGAATTTAGTGGCTCTGGCCTCTTCCTTCACTCTGCAGGTCTCGACCAGCAAGACACTTTCTGCAGCTCCCGGGGCACATGGCTGCATCCACAGCTGTTGTGCAGGGAGCCAGATTTCAGATGAGACATTCAGTTTCACTTGAGAACCTTTTGGTCTCAGAGAAGAGACCCCCTTTCCAAGTTGGTCCCAGTGACTCGAAACTTGATCCTAGCTCTCCAGTGGTGGCAGGATCAGAGCAATTTAAGAGCGGGGGCCCTTCATTTCCCCTTCTCACGACTTGACTCTCACTACAGATGCTTCCCTTCTGGGTTGGGGAGCCCACATGGGCAACCTTTCCATTCAGGGAGTTTGGTCCCCCCAGGAAACTCTGCTCCACTTCAATTTGCTGGAACTCAGAGCTGTCTTTTTAGCTCTTCAAGCTTTTTCTGCATCTGTCCACGACAAGGTGATACAAGTCAGAACAGACAACACCACAACAATGTGGTACATCAACAAACAGGGGCACTCGGTCTTGACCTTGTGCACCGAGGCAATGAAGTTGTGGTCTCTGGCCTATTCCTGAACACTTCCCTCATAGCAGTTCATCTTCCAGGGAAGGACAATGTCCTAGCGGATGCCCTCAGCAGGATTTCCCAGGGCCATCACGAATGGTCCCTGGATCCTCAAGTGCTGGGGATAGTTTTTGCCAGGTGGGGCATCCCTCAGATAGATCTTTTTGCAGCCCCAGACAATCACAAACTTCCTCTGTTCTGTTTGCAGGCCTCCAGTGCTGGGCTCAGTTCCCCTGGATGCCCTTCTTCTGGATTGGGAGGGGAAGTTCCTCTATGCTTCCCCCTTTCCTCTCCTATTCAAAGTACTAGTCAAAATCAGATCTCAGCCTTGCAGGGTGATTCTGATTGCCCGGATTGAGCCAGGCAGCCTGGTACCCACTCCTTCTGTCTCTGACAGTCCATCTTCCCTGTGCCTCCCCAGGAATCACAATCTGTTGACTTGTGCCCAGGGAAGAGTTTGGTATCCGGACCTCAAATCCCTCAACCTCAAGGCCTGGCTCTTGAGGGAGTTAGAGTTTGCTGATTTACACCTCTCTCAGGGTGTTCTTGAGATCTAAAGGCTTCCAGAAAGCCTTCCACTAGGGCTACTTATAGTTCTAAATGGAAAAGGTTTTCCATTTGGTGTGCTGGGAAAATATTTCCCAGAATCTGCTGAATTGCCCATTTTGTTAGATTACATGGTACATCTTAATTCCTTGGTCTCAGACCAGCTACCCTGAGAGTTCATTTGGCAGCTGTGTCTGCTTTTGTGTCAGCAGGAAAGTCATCCCCTCTTTCCTCTCATCCTGTGTTTTCCAAGTTTTTTAAGGGACTACTCCATACTAATCCTCCCTTTCAGGAACCAGCCCCTGCTTGGGACCTTAATGTTTGCATTGCCCAGTTAATGCAACCCCCTTTTGAACCTCTGTCTTCTGCAGATCTTAAGTACCTAACTTGGAAAACTGTTTTTCTAGTGGCTATCACTTCTGCCAGACGCATAAGTGAATTGCAAGCCTTGTCAGTGGAGACTGACTTTATTTCTTTCCACAGGGATAAGGTAGTCCTTAGGACTAATAGGAAGTTTTTGCCTAAGGTGGTTTCAGATTTCCATCTTAATCAATCTATTTCCCTTCCAATATTTTTCACTGATCACTCCTCTTCGGGTGAGAGGAGGTTGCACAACCTGGATGTTAAGAGCTCTTAGTTGTTATATAGAGTGTACCAAAGGTCACAGGTTCGAATCCTCAACTTTTCCTTACCTATGGTGAAGTTGGGAAAGGCAAACCTGCCACTAAAGAGATCAATAGCCAATTGGATTGTCTCTTGTATCCAATTTATCAGAAAGTGGGCAGAGGCCCAGTTTGAGGCTCATTCTACCAGGGTACAGCTGCGTCTCTAGCTGCGCAGAGATATCCCTTTATTGAGATTTGCCAGGCTGCTACTTGGAAAGCGGTACACACTTTTACCAAGCATTACTCCCTGGATGTCCAGGCCAGGAGAGATGCTCGGTTTGGCACAGCTGTTCTTCAGAGCCTATTCCTAAGTAGGTTCTGCCCTCCTCCATGGAGGTACTGCTGTGTATTCTGCTAATGTCTATAATATAGCAAGACTTCATGTTGTTTGAAGAAAAATTACTCACCTTAGTAATGTTGTTTCTTCTAATGGAGTCTTGCTATATTATAGACCTCCAACCTGCCCCTCTCAGAACCTCTACTTGGTGGGTGCGGGCAACTTAGTGTGGGCACTACTTATGTTCTTTTAGCATTTTGTCCCCTTTGGGACTTTGGGGGTGTGTATGAGTACACGTGTGTGTGTTTTATTATACTTATGTTCCATTTTCATAGTATTAGAATGGTGTTAGTATTTCTGGTCCCCTGACTTGAGTCTTGGGTGTTGGGACCATCAGTGGTTATTATTTAGGTAGCCATTTGGCTAGTGTAGGTTACAGCTTCCACACAGACCTTAGTGAGTTTGGCTCGTAAAGATCTGACAGTTCAAGTTTGAAATGACACAGATAGAGCTGTTCTCGTGCCAAAATTCTATTTTGGAATGGTTTTAACCATTTCACTCCGGGACAGTTCTAGAGCTGGATCAAACTGCTAATGTCTATAATATAGCAAGACTCCATTAGAAGAAACAACATTATTAAGGTGAGTAATTTTTTCTTCTGTATCTACTACAAACGGTATACAGCCATCATTGATGTGTTCTGTCCTGTCGACATCAGAAGTCTTGACCCCTCAACTGGGTGACGTAGACTGTCTGGATATGCTGGCTTTGTTTTCAGAGATGTTTATGCACCTTTTTCCATTGCTGCAAGTGGCAGTGGCCATTCCATCAGCAGGGCCTCCCCCGTTGGCACAGTCATACAGCCGCTGCCTTAGTTGCTGTCCCTGCAATTGTCCCCGTCGTCATAAGAGATGAGGAGGAGGTGGAATAAATTTTTTTTTATTATTATTATTAACACATTATTTCTGCACCCTGAGCCCGGGCATCCTTCAGGAGTATCTACGCGGTGGTGCCTCTCACTCCCAGTCTGAACCCTCGCTTCCTCCAGGCTGTCCCCCCGAATGGCTTGGCAGGTCGAGCCCCCCCCCCAGATCACCCTCTGGGAGAGGGCCCACCCACCTTTGGCGGCACTATCTGGAATTAGAGGAACCTATTGTGCCATCGGGGAGCCCGTAGAGAGTCCTGGATGTGCTGGGCCGACATCGGGATGTGGGCAAGCCTCTGGGATCTCCGTCTTCCCACCAGTGCTGCAGGGGGATTTTATTGTGTTAAGGTTCCCCCGAGGAGCTTAGCTGTGCAATGGCCAACATGGCACTGATGCCGTCATGCAAGCTCCTCCCCCCACGTCGTGGCACCGCCAAATCTGAGCTGCACCCGACCTACTGCCAGGTGCTGCTGCAGGTGTGCATCAAGCCTCCCCAGGGAAGGGAGAGCTGTCCTCCGACGCCATTCCTTCCCTCTCCTGCTGACCCCTGGTGGCCCGTGCTCGGTCCCGAATCAGGGTCGCCGGCGTGGCGTGAGGTATAGCGTCCAGCGCCACAACCTCCAGTGCCACTGAGCCAGCTAAGGAGGTGGAATGCAATCCTGGCTTCCTAGAAATGGATGATGATTTAGAGGATGAAGGTGGGGATAAAGAACTGTGTGAAGGAGGTTTCCCTTCCCGCTCAGTCTTGTCGTCAGGCAGTGAAGACTCTATGGTATATAACTAAGCAAATGCAACTGCCCAGACTAAATTCCCTCATCTTTCTCCTTTCCTCCCCTCACCCCTCTACCCACCACCTAGCCACTCTTTCTCCACTCCCCCCACCTCTTCTATCACTCTGTACCGCTGTTACACTGCTCGCCCCCCTCTATGCATGCTCACCCCACTTCTGTGCCCCCTCAGTCCTCTCTCTGCTCGCCCTTCTGGGATGGGCTCCTACACCCCTGTCTCTTACCCCTTACCCCTCTCTCTTCCTCTTCTATCTGCCCTCTCTCTCCCTTCCCCACCTCCACTTATACAACTTCCTCCCTCCCCTCTCTGCTACCTCTTGACGAACGCCCACTCCTGGCTGCATACGATGTTCATAAGAATAAAAATAAATGTTACATCTTACTTCGAGAAACAGCTCTTGCAGCAGGTTACACCATTAGGACTGAAGCTGGCACGTGCCAGGACCCCACGGAAAGTTTCTATCTAGCGGTATTCAGCAGGGACCGCCTCCGACGTCGGTCCTGCCCACAACGTCAGGCATAGCATATAAGGAGGCGGTCCCCCAGAATCCTCAGTTCTTTTCATGACTCGCCAGCATCGGCCTCTCTGTCTCTACCTAGCGCACGATGACTTAGAACTTAAAGAGTTTCTCAAAACTAATGTCCTGTCCAACTCCTTCACTTGAGGGACACCTTTCCAAGTGTGCCTGCAGAAAACAGATCCCTTTTAAGGATCCTCATTCCTCCTGTGTGCGGTGCTTAGACCCGGACCACGACACCAAGGCCTGCACCTTCTGCCAAGTGTTCAACAGCTGCACCAGGATCTGCCGTCAGAAGGCACTTCAGGCTTACCTGCTGGAAGAGAACGACTTAGTAGGATGGACCAAGAACCTTCCTCCAGGGGCGATTCTTTTTCCAAGGCCCATAAACAGCGGGACAAACACCGGGAGAAAGTAAGGTCCAGATCCCCGAACCGGGCCTCAGACTCCCGTAGCTCAGGCTCCAGCAGGTCAGGCCACTGTCCCTCCAGGGCTCGTTCTCAGCCCCCTCCGGTCAAAGTCCGAGCCTCAGGCGGCTCTTTGACTCTCCAGCCTATCAAGACTTCAAGGGCCTCGGCTTCCTCCACTCCCTCTTGGGTCTCTTCCAAGTCTTCTGAACGCCATAAGTCTTCCTCATTGACCCGACGTTGGGACCCCGACTCCAGGTTGGTCTCCCAGCCTCCTAAAGGTCTGGATCCACCACCCAGGAAGACTAAAGACCTGATGTCCCTAAAGCGGACGTGAGACCCGACGTCGGCCAAGCATAGAAAGTCGGGCAGGCGTTGGCTGGGCCAGACACCAGCCAGGCACCAGATGCCAGCGGGCGTTCGCCAGACCGAAGGCGTCGTGGCGACCAATGTCTCTCGCATTCACGGGCGAGAGCGCCCTCTAGTCACGGTGGACACCGGTAAGGTGTATTCTACAGAGGAGGATACAACACTGCCCAAGACCAGGCTGGGCGACACTGAGGATGCCGGGCTCCTGAGGGAACCTTCGCCCACCCCGGAGACACCCGCAGACCCGACCCCGGCGCCAGACCCGCCGTCTGGCATGAACCTGCAAGAAGTAAAGGGCCTCTTTACTTTTTGGTGGGACACCATCCGAAAGGATGTGGTCCCTGTAAAACGTCCTCCACCGCCTCCTACTCCTTCACCTCCTCCTCCACCACAGGGGCCAGCAGGATGACCACCAACCCCTAAAGAGCAGACTCCACCTCCCAGGGTTGATCCAAGGATCGGAGAAGGCCTCCCTCAAGATCTTCATCAGGGTCTCCCAGCCCCAAGCGACCCAGACGTTGTTGGTATACTCTGTCAGGGGAGGACTCCAGATCGGATACCTCGGATTACTCCAGATCTCCTTCTCCACTCAGCATTCCATCACCTGACCCACATGACCTGCCCAGGTCTCTTCCGGATGATCCCTCTTTCTCTGAGATCATGAGGCACATCCAGGACAACATGGGATGGGATGCTGAAGACCTCAATCTCGAAAGACAGCACCTTGCCCGTTATCTTGGGTAGAAGGACCCAAAGCCTGTGGTAGTGCCACCTTTGGTGGACACCTTCGCGGACATCACCAAGGCTGCGTGCAAGTGTCCGCACTCCACTCCTGCGGTGCCGAAGAAAGCTGACCACCTGTACAAGGCCCTGAGAGAGGATCAGTACTTGGCTCAACAACCTCTGGCAGACTCCCTGGTCATTATGGCCTCATATGACCGGTCCCAAAGACCGCAACACATGAACACACAGCCACCGGACCAGGAATCCAAACAGTTGGATGCCCTGGGGAGATGCATGTATGCGGCTGCTACATGCTCCATCAGGTCCCTGAACTACCTAACCCACATGGTACAGTTTCAGAACACCCTATGGGAACAGGGCCAGGACCTGGTAGATAAACTTCTGGATGGCGATCAGAAGGCAGAGCTCCTAAACCTTCTCCGCATGGGGTGTGATGTGGGTACCCAAGTACTACGAGTTGCATACGATTCTGCGGACTCATCCGCCAGAGCTGCAGCTTCAGGCGTCTGTCTCCGGCGACACTCTTGGCTCCGTGTCTCTGACTTCACCCCGGACGTACAGAAGAACATTCTTGACGTCCCCTACAACGGTGAAGTACTCTTTGGTGAACCGTCGGAGAAGGTTATCACCAAACTCCAGGATGCTGGGAAGGCAGTCAGGTCTGTACAGGCCATGTACAGATCCAGGCCTGGTTCCTTTCGTAGGAACCAGAGCCATTTTCGCAGTCTGCAACAAAGGCAGCAGCCACATTCCTGCCAACAACAAAGGGGCACTTTTCAGCAGAAAGCCCAGGCTAAGTTGTCCCTAGGCAGAGCCCAATGCTACACTAAACTGGCCCAGCCTGCAGGGTCCAGTGCTGCCACAGCATGACTCCTTCCCGGCCCCGGCCCCTCCTCTGGATCAATGGGCACAAAAGGTCGAGGGTCGCATCGCTCGCCACTTTTTAGGGTGGCAGTCGATTACCACCGGGTTCTCCAATTAGTCAAGAAAGGTCACTTCATAGAATTTCTCGACCACCCACTGGCAAGACCTCCCCTGCTTTCCCGTTACTCGGGTCAGCACGCCTTGCTCATACAGCAGGAGGTGCTCGCGCTTCCGGGAAAAGAAGCGATAGAGCACGTACCATGGAACCAGAGGAGTGCAGGGTATTATTCTCACTTCTTTCTGGTTCCCAAGAAAACAGGGGACCTCTGTCCGATACTGGACCTCAACGAGTCAGTCCTGTACAAACGCTTCCGCATGGTGACCCTCCCAGGTCTGATCCCTATGCTCAAGCAGGGTGCCTTTCTAGCGTCCTTGGACATGCAGGATGCTTACCTGCATATACCCATTGCTCAAGTGCACAGGAAGTTTCTGCGCTTCGAGTTCCAGGGCCACCATTATCAGTTCCGAGCCCTCCCCTTCGGACTGCCATCAGCACCTCGGGTATTCACGAAGTGTATGGCAGTCGTAGCGGCGACTCTGAGGAGATAAGGCCACTACGTGTTCCCGTACCTGGGGTTGATGTCCGCCATTCATTATACTCAGTCTCTTCGAGACGTTGGGCATCATGATCGATCAAGAGAAGTCACGCCTGGTTCCGTCACAGACTCTGCAGTTCATAGGCGCAGTTCTGGACACTGTCCAGGGGAAAGCTTTTCTTCCCCAGGACAGAGCGGAACGCATCAGATCCCTCATCAGGGACATTTTGGCGAAGAAGACCGTTCCTGCCAGATTGGTCCTTTGCCTGCTTGGACACATGGCTGCGGCTATTGCAACAGTCCCGCTTGCTCGTCTCCACATGCGGGTCACCCAGTGGATGTTATGGGTCCAATGGGATCAAAAGCAAGACCATCTGCAGCTCCCAATCCGGATCACAAAGGCCGTAATCTGGGATTGGCAATGGTGGCTAGATCTGAAGAATCTATCGGTGGGAGTCCCCTTCATTGCGCCATCTCCGATTGTGACACTCTCCACAGACGCCTCAGGGCTTGGATGGGGTGCACACCTCGACGGTGTCCGGTCTCGGGGCCTGTGGACAGCCCAAGAGACTCCTCTCCACTTAAATATCCTGGAAATGAGAGCAGTTCTTTACGCCCTGCAGGCCTTCCAGTCGGAGATTCCACCTGGTACTCTTCTGTTACAAACAGACAATTCCACAGTGATGTATAACCTCAACAATCAAGGAGGCACCCATTCCTACCCGCTTTACAGGGAGGCCATGAGGGTGTGGGAATGGGTTTTGCAACACAGCGCAAACCTCAATGCTGTTCATGTCCCAGGAGTGGACAACGTTATTGCAGACGGCCTGAGCCACTCTCAGGCCAAAGTCCAAGAGTGGGAATTACTCCAGGAGGTAGTAGAGGATATGTTTCGCAGATGGGGTACACCATAGTTAGACCTTTTTGCGTCCCCATCCAACACAAAACTGATGATTTTTGCTCGCTAGATCCAGGGCCTGGTGTTTTCCGGTGAGACGCGTTGTCCCTCTCCTGGGCAGGCAGATTCCTCTATGCCTTCCCCCCCCTTTTCATTGATCCAGAGGGTCCTTCTGAAACTTCACAGAGAGCAAGTGACGCTGATACTTATCGCGCCGTTCTGGCCCAGGCAGATCTGGTTCCCCTCTACTGCATCAGCTATCCCGGGAACCTCTGGTGCCTCTGCCAGTCAGCTCTCTCTCACTTGTTGTCTCAGGAGGCACGCTCCTTGGTCCATCCGGACCTTCGTTCGCTGAGCCTGCATGCTTAGCTCCTAGAGACAGACATTTTGCGACATGGGGTCTCGCAAGAGGTAGCTGACGTTCTGGTGGCCGCAAGAAAACCGGCCACTCATGCTACTTACGCCATTTTTGCCTATGGGCTCAAGTGCGGGGGTTTTTGCCTCTAGACTGTCCAGAAAAGTCGGTCTTGGACTACCTTCTGTCTCATTTTCAGACAGGCTTGGCCTACTCCTCGATCAAAGTACACCTTTGTGCCATCTCGGCCTATCACACTCCTATAGGCCAATGTCCCATAACTCCGGTGGACACGGCACATGCCTTCCTGAGAGGTGTCCTCCACCTTAGACCTCCGATTAAGGATCCTTTTCCTCCATGGGATTTACCCTTTGTCCTGGAGCAGCTTACGCTGCCACCTTTTGAACTAGCTGCGGATTGCGAGCTACGTTTCCTTACATGGAAGATGTTGTTTTTAGTCGCTGTTACTTCGGCCAGAAGAATTTCGGAGCTTCATGCACTGATGTGCAAAGAACCTCATTTGGTTTTCCACCAGGACAGGGTATCCTTACGGACCAATCCGAAGTTTCTGCCTAAGGTGGTCTCAGCTTTCACTCTTAATCAGGACATCGATCTACCAGTGTACTTCCCTAAATATTCGAATCGAGGAAAGGCCCTGTTGTATACTTTAGATGTGCATAGGTGTCTTTGATACTACCTGAACAGGACCAAACACCACCGAAAATCTGATCAGCTTTTTGTCTCCTTCGCCACAGGATGCTGGGAGTTCCCGTTTCCAAACAGTCGCTGTCCAGGTGGCTTATACATTGTATCATGTTCTGTTACCAGAAGCGCAACAAACCCTTACCGGGCACAGTTAAGGGTCATTCTACAAGGGGGGGTGGCTACCTCCTTTGCGGCGTTAAAGAACGTGTCCACCTCGGCCATTTGAGCAGCAGCTACTTGGAGCACTGTGCACACCTTTATCAGGCATTATAACCTGGATGTTACATCGAGGCGAAGAGCAGGTTTTGGTCTAACAGTCCTTCAAGGACTTCTGTCCTAGGCTTAGGTTTCTGTAAAGGATTTCTACCTTCCATCCTCCCGATGGTGTGGGATTTCCACTATTGCTTGGGAAGCAGTCCTAATGGTGTAACCTGCTGCAAGACCTGTTTCTGGAGAAGATAGTACAGTTACGTGAAGAACTTACTTTAACAGTAGATCTTCGAGAACAGCTCTTGCAGCAGGTACTTTCCTTCCCACCATCCCCGCTGGAGGTAGATTTTTTGGTTCCAATATCTTTCTTCTAGGATCAGGTGTTTTCAGTTCTAATCTGATTGCCATTAGATGGCGGATCCTCAGTCTCCTCTTCTGATGTCATCCAGAGGCCGGGGAGTCTCCGGCGGGAGAACTGGAGATTCTGGGGGACCACCTCCTTATGTACTATGCCTGACGGGGGCGGGACCGACGTCGGAGGCAGTCCCCGCTGAATACTGCTAGCTAGAAAATGTCCGTGGGGTCCTGGTGCCTGCCGGCTTCAGTCCTAATAGTGTAACCTGCTGCAAGAGCTGTTCTCGAAGATCTACTATTGCGGTAAGTTCTTACGTAACTGTACTTTAATTCTTACCTGCCAGATTATATAAATCTTGCCACCTTGTATAATGCTCTGTAAATAACGTGCATTTCCTCATGTGTATCACTTATGTTTTCTTCCATTTGTTAATAATTGTGTCGTTTTTCTGTTCATTCCACTTTGTTCTGACGTAGAACCTTTGTAAATGGACTCCATGCTCAACAGTTGTATCCAAGATGATAAATAAATAAAATAAATAAACCCCAGGAATCCAGAGGATCCCTCCTTCCTTCCAGGCTTTGTTTAAACAAGTACAGGTTGTGATGGGATTTGAAGGTGAAGAGGAGGCCGCCAGTAAAAGAAACTTGGAGTTCTTAGAGGTATCAACAGGTTTAACAGGGAGGGCACTAGGGAAATTAGTGGTAGCCCTGAATGGATGACATCTCCACTTCTACCACATTCACTAAGGGTCCATCAGGCTTGCCTAGGTAAGCTGCAGGTTACTTTTTTGAGTGGAGTAAGGCGATGCAGCAGAGGCTGGCTGTCATGGCAGAATGTCAGTGGCTGCTCTTTGAGTGCGAAAAGGGCTTGGGGAATATGGAAGGACGTTCTGGGTGTTGCCCTAGGAGAGAAAATCACAGAAAATAGAAAGTATTTGAAAAAGTATTTTTTTATATTATGTTTTCAATAAATGTTAGAAATAACAAAGGCAAACAAAGGCACTGTTTTAAAACAAATTACTGTCAACGTAGACAGTACAGTATGTTTTTGTACTCTCTTCATGGCAGTCAGTATGTGTGTATTCTGTAACGAAGCTATTTTTGCAGTTTAGTGCACTGATTCAAAGTGAGGTATTTTCTCCTATTGTAATTTGATGTATTTTTGTTTTTTGAAAATCAGTAGCATTGTCTGTACAAAAAGGGTATAAGGTATGCAAGAAAAAGTTCTGAAACTGCCAAAAGGCACAGAGGAAGAGAGTGTAGGGAACTTTTTTTTAAAGGAAGATTATGCAAGACAACAAGCCTTGTCCCACTAATAGCTAACCCCTCGTTAGCACTTTAAGCCCATTCAGTCATTTCCGAAAGTACCTTCAAGTACTGTTTTGTGTCTTTTTAATAGTGCACTGAAACTTTGTTGACTAATACAGCCCACCTCCATCTTGCAGACAACTGCACACTTTCCTTGCTGTGTTTATATGCCTTTTTTTTTTTTTCAAACTGTGGGGTTGGGGATGGGAGCTAAGTCACTCACAGTGCCACCTCCGTTTCATTATGTGGATACACTGGCAGGGGCTGTAGGGATGCAGTCCACGCTTGGGAGCAGTACCACTGCTGCACTGCAGTGATCTTGTAAACACACCTACAGTCTCTGCTAATGTCTGGCTATGGCTGAATCCATGTTTGAAGAAAAGGTAGTTTCTTCTAACACTCTCTTTAAGTGGCATTTATCTGTAGTCTCACAAATCCCTCTCCCTTCCTCCCCAAATAATGCTTTTTTGAGGGGTTGGGTAGTGGATGGTTAATTCCTTGGTATGTTCCCTTCAGCAAGAAAGCTCTGCTGTCTGGAGGGAGCCATGTTTGAGGCATGGAGCGCGAGGCATGGAGAGCCATGTTTGAGGCATGGAGAGCCATGTTTGAGGCATGGAGAGCCATGTTTGAGGCATGGAGAGCCATGTTTGAGGCATGGCTCTCCATGCCTCGCTCGCCATGCCTCAAACATGGCTCTCCACGCCTCAAACATGACTTGCCACGCCTCAAACATGACTTGCCACGCCTCAAACATGGCTCGCCATGCCCCAAACATGACTCGTCATGCCTCAAACATGACTCGCCATGCCTCGCTCTACATGCCTCAAACATGGCTCTCCATGCCTCGCTCGCCATGCCTCAAACATGGCTCTCCATGCCTCAAACATGACTCATCATGCCTCAAACATGTGCTCTCCATGCCTCAAACATGGCTCTCCATGCATCTCAGCCATGCTTTGAGGCCGTGAGCCATGTTGAGAGGCATGATGAGTCATGTTTGAGGCATGGAGAGCCATGTTTGCAGCATGGAGAGCCATGTTTGCAGCATGGAGAGCCATGTTTGAGGCATGACGAGTCATGTTTGAGGCATGGAGCGCGAGGCATGGAGAGCCATGTTTGAGGCATGGAGAGCCATGTTTGAGGCATGATGAGTCATGTTTGAGGCATGGAGAGCCATGTTTGAGGCAGGAGAGCCATGTTTGCAGCATGGGGAGCCATGTTTGAGGCATGACGAGTCATGTTTGAGGCATGGAGCGCGAGGTATGGAGAGCCATGTTTGAGGCATGGAGCGCGAGGCATGTTTGAGGCATGACGAGTCATGTTTGAGGCATGACGAGTCATGTTTGAGGCATGGAGAGCCATGTTTGAGGCATGGCGAGCCATGTTTGAGGCATGGCGAGTCATGTTTGAGGCGTGGAGGGTCATGTTTGAGGCATGGAGAGCCATGTTTGAAGCATGGAGAGTCATGTTTGAGGCATGGAGCGCGAGGCATGGAGAGCCATGTTTGAGGCATGGAGCGCGAGGCATGGAGCGCCATGTTTGAGGCATGGAGAGCCAAGTTTGAGGCATGGCGAGTCATGTTTGAGGTATGTGGAATGGCTCACGTGTATGATGGGGTTGAAATTTATTGGACGGTTTGGGTGCCGACTTTGGATATTGTGCTGTGTGGCTAAGGACGAATCCCACTAGAAGACACAATGATGCAAGAAAGTAACTTATTCTTATTTAGCTTGTATGGGCTTCTTGACACAAACGTAAAATATGCTGTCTTACTCTGAAGCTTGTTGCACTTCACAGTACGCTAGCATGCAGTGATTTAATGAGTATATCCTAGTGCTCCTCCCTCCTATAATAATTACTGCAAATAACTATTTTTTTAATATATTCAGGATAGCCCTTGGGTCCTGCTCTTTACTCAGAGATACACAGCTGGGTGGACCAAAGCATATGGAGACCAAGTGACTTTCACGCAGTCTCCTGTTTCTCAGTTCAGCACTTGACCACCAGACCACACTGCCTTCCTTACTAATTCTTAACTGCCCCTTTAGTGGTCATGCCTAAATGGTGGACAGAATGCATTTTGCTCTCCTGACTTGTGCCGTTTTACATTATAATTAAAATATTTTCTGTCATTTTCTGGTTTACCAAACTGTTCTTGACTAAAAGTTATTAGTAGTTGGGAATGAGGATTTTTGTAAGAGTAATATGACTTGCTGTTTCTTATTGTGAATTCTTACAATTTAAAGGGGTTCCATCGACCACATGATGAAAGGCCTTTCCAATCCCACTTCCTGCAGGCTACAGTGGCTTCTAAGTTAAAGCAGAACCAACCGTATTCTAAGGAAAGCAGTGTACCTTGGGTGCCTCCCAATCCCACCTCCCCACCAGCATCCCCCAAACGGTATGTCACAGTTTAAGATGTAGGACTTCTCTTTATGGTCACAGCCAGTATTTTATAGGTGTTTTCAAGTAAAACAGTTCCATACATTAGGTGCAAATGTGGAAGGTACTGCAAGCTTTTTTTTGCTTTTTGTTTTTTCATAGTACAGTGGCATTGTAATTTCTACATTTTAATGTTGAAAATGGAAGAACAACAGTTCAACCAGATTGTTTTGGGATTTGTTTTGAAACTGCTTGTATGTAAAATATTTTCTGAATCACGTTATCCGAAGCCCTGCCACGACTGACTGAGCAGTGAATTCCTGTCGGTTTGAATTGCTAACACCTGCATGATTGCAAGCACATTGAATTGGGCATTTCTTCAGTGAGATGCCAGTGTTGGCTGTCCAAACTGAAGATATGCCTTGCATAGACATCTAGATAGATTGTTGTGGATCCCAGCGTTTTAAAGTGCCCCCAACATTTGGGAAAAATTTGTAAATGTAATATTTAGACATAATTAAGCTTAGATTTAATATTGTTTCTTAAATTATTTCTGTTACGTCTGTTCCCTGTTCTTGGGCTGACTTACCTTTAGCCCTTACTGGGAATCAAGAACCGCAGGCAGAGTGCAGAATGCCGAACACCTGTTGAACAAAAATGATAGCTCCACTGTTCAGTGACCTCAGCCAAACTCTGGACAGCTTTGCTGCATAAACAACTTATTAAATGTAAAAGGCACGCATACTATTCAGGTTCAGAAGACTGCCTGACACTCTGGCAACTTACCTCACAGTGAAGCTTCATCAGGGGGTGGAGTCAGGGTAACAGCATATACAACTTAAATGGTCACTTTAAAGGTGTAATGCAAAATTTAAAATACTGGGTAAAATAAATGTAAGAAACGTTATTATTGTGAAAGTGCAGTGTTGTGCTGGTATTGTGCTCATGGTGGCCACTACATATAACATATTAAAACATGAAAAACTCATGCAAATTTAGTACAAGAATGTATAGTGCTAAAAATATTTTTCAACTGAAAAAAGGGACAATTTAAAAATAATGGCACTGTTCATCCTAATTGCAGAACTTCCTACGGTGAAATACAACCAGCCAGTTAGCTAAATAATAAACTGCACAAAGGGTAAAGAAAAGCAAGTGGTGGAGGAGGCAAATGAAGGGAAGGATGGAAGAAGGCAGAAACGAAAATTGGTAGGTGGAGGTGGGAGGCATCTGTGCAAAAAACAGAAATAAGATCACTCCCCTCACCCATTATTCTATCTCAGGGCTGTGTCTGTCATGGAGATGCAGAGACTCCTCTCTGGTCTCTCTCTACACTCCAGCGCTGGCCATGATAACGTGGAGCCCAAGCTTCTGAACCTAGGTGCCCCCTATATTGCCATCCCACTGGCACATATCTTCATCCTGTCCCTTGCCACTGGTGTTATCCCCGACATTTGGAAAGTAGTGAGGATTGTCCCAGTTCCGAAACAAGGGAACCCCAAAGTCCTGGACAACTATCATCCAATTGCCATCCTATCGGCCATTAGTAAACTCTTAGAGAAAGCCGTGGCTGAGCAGCTCACAGAGCGCATCCAAGCTCATAAGTTGCTGTCCCCTGCGCAGCATGGCTATCAAAAAGGGCATGGCACAGCCACGGCCCTGGTCTCTGTCTCTACTAGCATCAGGGTGGCCATGGACCAGGGCAAACTCTCTGGGGCTATATTCATAGACTTATCTAAGGCCTTTGACCTTGTGGACCATGCATTACTTTGCTCACTGATGCAGTCCCTTGGCCTGTCCCCTCCTGCCTTGAATTGGCTTAGAAACTACCTCCAGAGCAGAATACAGCAGACTAAATTCAACAAGGTCCTTTCTGACCCCACTCTGGTGACCTCTGGTGTCCCACAGGGATTAGTTTTGGGGCCTCTTCTTTTTTCTGCATTTGTTAACAACCTCCCTACTGCTGCTTCCAACTGTAGTGCCACCCTTTATGCCGATCTTGTCATCCTTTCACACTCCCGGGACATTGGGGTTCTCAACCTTCATCTGAGTGAGGCCTTTAAGAATATTCAATCCTGGGTGATGACTCACAAGCTGGTCCTCAACCTAAAGAAAACTCAGGCCACGCTTTTTGGGTCAGTCACCAAGATCAAGACCTCCCCTGTCCCTTTATGTGTCACAGGTGCTGACGACTCTCCCCTCTTAACCACTGTTTCAATAAAATACCTTGGAGTAACACCTGACCCCCAACTTGACATGGGGTGTCACATCCTAAATGTTTTCAGAACCATAAACTGCAAACTGAGTCTTGCCTACAGGACAAAGAAAAATTTGACGTCTGCAGCTTGCTTGGCATTGGCCAGAGGTGTGCTGCTCCCTTCACTTAGCTATGGCCTTCTCCTGTTCGCTAGCACCCTCCAAGGTCCACCTTGCTGGATGGAACATGACCTACAACATCATCTGTCGCTTTGCTCTGGCAGCCCCACGTCTCACCCATCATTGTAAATGATATGACAAACTGGGCTGGCTTTCCCCGGCCAATCACTTGAAATATGGGTTGGGCTGCTTCGTAGGAAAGGTGTTCAGAACCGGAACCCCTCCAGGGCTTGCGCGGCTTCTCAAGCCTGCTGAATCCTCCTCCTCCTCCCTCAGGCCCCAATGTCCTGGGGTGCTCAAAGTTTCTTATACTCGATTCCTAATGGGGGAAGGGACTTTGCTACGAGCGCTCCGAAGCTATGGAACTCCCTTCCAGACCACGTTCGCACCTCCTCCTCTCACCGGAGCCTCCAGAATTCCCTGTGGGGGGGGCACTTGATACTGTCCTCTATGTGTGGGTGTCCTAAATCACCTTAATTGGGTCTCCAAACTGGTCTCATCCAATCCACTGTCTGCTGTCCTTTAACTCTGGAAGCATGTGTTTGCTTGCTATCTGCTTATGTATTATGTGGCCCTGGTAAGAGGGTCACTCATACAATGTAATTGCCATTGAATGTCTTGTCTATTTATTCTGTGTATACTGTATATATGTATATTATATGTATATTTTACCTATTTACTGATCACTGTAGACTATCTGTTCATCTCGCTCTCCTGTAACTATGTACATTGCCCTGTTGTCGTTGTGTACCTTGTTTGAACCTGTATTTTTCACTGTACTCTCCCGGGTCGTACCTGAAAATAGGCATATAGCTTGTCTAGTGTACCTACCTGGTCAACAAAAGCTAAATAAATAAGTATGTAATGGGTGTTAACACACTACACATACCCATTGGGAAAACAAGGAAAAGACAGATTGAAAAACTAAATTGTAAACCAAAAATTTGAGCCAAAAATAGCATGGCCTGAGTGCCTGACTGGGAATCAAAGCTGGGACCTGAGTCCTAAAGGCAGCAGCCCTCACCATTTGCAGTAGCTAAAAGGAAATTCCTCCTAACTTGGAGGTTAGAGAGCTTCTTTGACTTTCGTGTGCATTCCATGAATCGCCACTAGAGCTCAAGAGTTATTACGGTTGTTCACTAGTGCTTTGACTGTTATTCATCAATTTCACTACTAGGTGGCACTGATTTGCACAGATTACCTCTCCTTGTACACAGTTTTCCCCTTGCTCTTTATTATTTCAAACATTCACTAGCAATCAGGATCTTTGCCCTTCAAAGCAGCAGTATTAGATGGCAAAAAATTTCACTGTAATTTTTTTTTTTTTTTTTTTTTTAGCAGAAATGTATTTTTGATATCCTTAGATTCATCCTTGGTGTATATTTAGCTTTCTCAGCTATTTTGAAACCAGTTTTTATAACTACTTTTGTAGTTAATAACACGCATCGTTAAAGATGGCTGCCACGCCTAAATTTTAAAAATCTCTTCCACTGAGGTTACCTGTTCAGTATACATGCAAATTTCGTAATGTGGATGTATTAGGATGGTGCTGCCACATGTTTCTGATGGTAAACAGTGCAACATTGTACCAAGATATTCCATTTTTTTCACGGTTTGCATGACAAGGATGTAGGACTTAAAAAACTTCAAAATCCTGTATCTTGGTTCAAGAATAAGGGAAAACAAAAATAGGTATCTTGATATTTATGCCAGAAAAATATTATTGCTGAAAAAAATGATACAGTGACCAAAAAATATTGCTGTTTTTAAATGTCATCTGTGCTTGCATCTTGTCTGTACCTGGCAATATAATCCTCTGCTTGTGACATCATAATAATCTGATTTGATGTTGAGTTGATTTATTTAAAGAAGTGCTGATGCCTCAAGGAACATTTTTCAAGTCATATTCCTGTGTTGTGACATCACAGTCTGTTGCCATGGATGCAACACTGTGATGTCACAAGTAGCACATTATGACCTCAGGTAGGGAATAAGCAGCAGGAACAGAGAAACTCTTCAGGAGCAAAGATCCTCTTTTCATGCAAATGATCTCAGTAATAAATAATGGGGAGGGCAATTACAGAACTAATGTGACATATCAGCTGAATTGTGTATAAATATTGTGTTTTGTTTTTAAGTTATCCTGAAGGCTTCGGCTGCTCTTTAAAATCTGGTAAATCCATGAGCTACCAAGTCCATTTACATTGGTGACCAGGTGGAAATAAATTTTGAAGACAACAATCTGTGATTTTATAAACTGGATATTATAGCTTCACACAGAGAAACATAGACTTTGACGGCAGATAAGGACCGCTTGGCCCACCTAGTCTGCCCATTTCCCTACCTACAGGATAAGTCGCAGATCCTAGTTAACCAACAGCCTATTTCTTCCTACCCCCCCCACAAGAATTGCTTTATGTCTGTCCTATGCATTCTTGAATTCTCCCACAGTTTTAGACCCCACAACCTCCTCAGGAAGGCTGTTCCATGCATCCACTACCCTCTCTGTGAAAAAATACTTCCTCACATTGCCCCTGAACTCCCCTCTATCTTTAAATTGTATCCTCTTGTTCTTGCACATCTCTTTTTCTGAAAGATGCTACCCTCTTGGACTTTGTTGATTCCACTGAGGTACTTAAAAGTTTCTGTCATGTCCCCCCTCTCCTTTCTTTCTTCAAGGGTGTACATATTAAACTCCTTTAGTCTCTCCTCATATGGCTTCTCTTGCAGACCCTGCACCATTTTAGTTGCCCTCCTCTGAGCTGCCTCTATCCTGTCTATGTCCTTGCGGAGATAGGGTCTCCAGAACTGGACGCAGTACTCCAGATGGGGTCTCACCAACTGTCTGTATAGAGGGATAACAACTTCCTGTTTTCTGCTAGTGATGCCTCTCCCTATGCATCCCAGTATACCCCCAGCCCTCCATACTGCCTTCTCACATTGCTTGCTAACCTTAAGGTCATCTGATATGATTACCCCCAGGTCCCTTTCCTTTTTTGTTGTTGTTACTACCTCCCCCTCCATTGTGTAATCTTCCCCTGGGTTTTTGTTTCCCAGGTGCATTATTTTGCACTTCTTTGCATTGAATCCTAGCTGCCATACTTCCAACCATTTTTCCAACCTTTCCAAGTCCCTTCTCATCCTTTCCACACTTCCTTGTGTATCAACCCTGTTGCAAATCTTTGTGTCATCTGCAAAGAGGCATACTTTTCCTTCCAGTCCCTCTGCAATGTCACTTGTAAAGACATTAAAAAGGACTGGACCCAGTACTGAACCCTGCGGTACCCTTCTTTCTTCAGAGTGGACTCCATTCACAGTTACCTTCTGTGTCCTGTTGTCCAGCCAATGTTTTACCCAGGCTACCACCCTGGGTAAAACCACCCATAAGACAAGCTGTTAAGACCAAAGTCCACAGGGCAAACATCCTATTTTTATGTAATTGTCTTTAGAAACAAAGTATTGCAGAAATAAAATGAAATGTTAACTGAATTGTCTCTAAATATTACTCTTTTAAAAGTTTTCCCAGTAGAGTCAGGTGCTCTTCCGCGTCCTGTAGAAGCAGTGTAACACACATTGTAATATAGTCCTTTGTAAGCAGGGGCTGAAAGTAGCTGATTCTAAGAACTAATAAGAAAGCTCACAACTTATGTTAGTTTTTTCCACAAGATTCCTTGATACGTTTTGTTAACTTTAAAGGAGAACTGCCCTGAAGCTATAGGTCATTTTCCCAATAGAAGCTGTTAAGTATTGGTTAAAATTCTGTTATTGTTCCAGCTATACAGGCCTTTCAGTAACCTCAGTTGGTGCTTCTGATGTACACCGCAGTGTTACGTGCCATTTTAGAACTGTATGAAGTAGTTTATGTCCCTCTGAGCCACAGAGTTCTATAGTAGAACACAGATGCACTGTGCCAACAATAGAAGAGTAGAACAGGGACATAAACTAAATCATACCTTTCTAAAATTGGTTCTTACCAGCAGCGTGTAAATCAGAAACACTCAATGTGGTAACTCAAAAGCCTGGATAGCTACAGCAGTAACATAATTTGAACCAGTATTTAAAAAAAAAAAAAAAAAGAGCTTCTCCTGGGGAAAAATGACTTATAGCTTCAGTGCAGTTCTCCTTTAAAGGGAATCTGGCTTTCTTAAATAAGGATTTTTTTCTTTATTTACAGAGCTTCTCAGCAGAAGGAGAAAGTTACTCTGAAGAGCTCCTTGTCAGCATCAACTGAGGGCCGAGATCACACAACATTGCTGAAAGAAATTGTTGAGAAAGAGAGACGAGCAGCTGCTGAAAAAGAGGCTGTGAGGTAGGGATTGATCAGATTCAGGGATTAAGAGTTGTGCATGTTGCAGTGACATTTTTTGACTTATACATTTTTATTCCATTTTAGACAGCCCCTTATCCCCAGTCTTGTGAGACAACTCCCTGTTTTGAGTTTACTTTAGCTCTTTTTTTTTTTTTTTACAGTGGAAGTAGTAAAAGGAGCGCACCTTTTAATATTAGTTTCCATTATTATTCTGAGCTGTGTTTTAGCACTTAGTGTCCTGTAAAGTCAGGAAGCCGTGTCTGCGACATACTAGTTCATGAATAATCGCCTGATAATAACTGGTGAGCATTTGTTCCCTAAGGAAACCCGGTTTGTAATTGCGTTATAAAGGAGTGTTTATAATGGCAAGCATGCACCAGGTTTCCCTTGCTCTGCGTGTGTGCCAGCCATCCATTTTCCCATGGTCGCGCTTTACACCGCCATAATTTTGTTTTTGTAAATCTTAAAAAAAAAAAAAAAAAAAAAAATCAGACCCAACTGTTAGAATGGAAACTTTTTGAACCCTGTCTATTATTGAGAACCGCTTAGTTGAATTTTTTTAAATGAAAAACAAAATGAAAACAAAAAAATTAAAGGTTTCAACAGCCGCAGACTGCTCTTAAACCACTCCTGACCACGGCTGAACAGGAATGTTTCTGTTTTATATAATTGCTGTGGTGAAAAAACACTCCCCAGCAACTATATAAAATAATAGATAGGGTGGTGTGTAAAACTCTAATTTTACACACACCCTCGGTGTTGGATGCTTAGATAAACCCCTCAAACTGCACTCTTGGGGTTTATGGAGCATCCAACGCCTCAGGTGTGTGTGAAATTCCTGTTACACGCACCACCCCATGTATTATTCTGTATATAAAGTAATTCACTGCCCTTAGTACAAATTCTTCCCTTCATTTTTTTTGAGTCACCGTTTAGCTCATTGACTTGCTACAGTTGAATAGATAGATACATGTATACGCAGAGTCTCCGGGCAGGCACTTGATGTCAGGCGTGCTCACATAGAACCCGATTAGCACCCATCATTAGCTGCAAGCATATAGCACTGTAAGTTAATAGGTTCTCTGTGGGATGTCAGTTATGGTATAAGAGACTGTTGGTGTGAGGTTTGAGCAAGAGGATGCAAAGCAAAGCTGAGTGGTTCTGGCTCCCCAGACCTTATGAGAGAAGTCTCTTATACCATATGAGATAACCTGTTGCCATAATTATAAACTATTTAAGTTAGTTAATGTGATTGATATGTTTTTTTTCCCTCAAAAGTTAAATGAAGCTGCCCTTCCCCCTGGCTCTGAAGTGGAACACTCCAATCCTCATGTTTCCCCCCACCCCCTTTTCGTTGTTGTTAAACTTACTCTACTTTCTTCCCTGCCCCAGGATCTGCCCTCATCGGCCAACCTTGGAATCAGCCCCATCATCCACTTTCTCTGGGATTTACTATTCTCCTGCATGTTCTGTCCTGGCTCCCCCCAGGTGGGTCTGATGGAGGGTGTACCCTGTTCCCTTGGCGGAACTCAAGCTTCAGTTGTCAGGAGAGTGCCACGGTTGGCGGTATGGGGCCTCCGGTGTGAAGCAGACATAATTCTGACTGGGTCCTGGTTGTTTCTTCCGTCCCCCTTCCCTGCGATGTCTTGTGGGCAGCAGGGCTCATCACTGTGCACACTGCAGCGTCAATGTCACCCCACTGATCTGGCCTCCCAGTGGCAGTACTTCCTGTGGTCACCCAGGGGCACAGCACCAGAGACATTACCCTGCCCCCCGAGGTGGAGAGCGACCCCAGGAAATGCTTAATCCACATCCCACGGTCAGCACTCCAACATCTCTGGTCTGTTCCCCAAACAGAGGATGCCAGTGTTGCGAACAGTAGTGCTACAGCTGTGCTGGCAGGCTGGCCCATTCCTGATGTTCCCACACGAGAGACCACTGTATGCAGGATAGTAGGTACAGTGATCTGTGTGCTGATTGGCTGAACTCATGTAAGTGATTGTATAATTAATTATATTGCATGTGTAGGTCTGCACCTTTCTACTAAGTATTTTAGTCTGTGCTTCCGCACTGCCCAGGAGCCTCTGAGTGCCACACTGGACCTATTCAAGAACCAGAAAGAGTTCTCTTATTACGTTTACCATTGATTTTAGGGAATTATTGCAATATCTAGCATCCTTTGTTGCTACTTATTTTTTTTCCTTTAGTAGTTGGAATTTGAAAACTACATTTGCAAATATGTAATTTATTTGTGTTCTTTTTTCTGTCCTTTATCATCTTGTATTTGTTTATTGATAATAGAGTAAGAATACTGTTCTGAATGTGGTTACATCATTCCTATGTGGTTACTGATGGTAAAGCAGCGTTGCCACTGGGGCTGTGTGCATGCAAATACTAGAGGGTATGTGCTGACAAGGAAGAGGTTTGACTTACAAATGTTGTGCTGCTCCAAAGTCTGATTGGACTCATGGTAACTGTTTATGGTGATTGATGACTTTTCATAATTTGGAGCTTTTGACTCCTGAAGAGAGAGATAGATTCAGAAGTGAGTCTTCTACTAAAGTGTGTGTGTACATGCATGTGTGTGTGTGTGTGTGTGTGTGTGTGTGTGTGTATATATATATATATACATATGTATATGTGTGTGTGTGTGTGTGTGTATGTATATAAAATGTATGTGATTGCAAAAAACTTTGTTAATGCACCATTAGAGTTGAGGTTTCAAAAGTAGGGAAATACGACCTTAGGGTTCCCAAGCCTAAGACACCACTCCTTTATGCATGCAGGAACAGGTATGAGGGGAACTTAGGGTTCCCAACCCCAAACCCACCCCACCCTCGGCTTCCAACCCTAAGACCCCACCCCCATCCTGAATGCAGGAACAGGTGTGACAGGTGTGCCTTGGCATTTCGAACGCTAATGTTCACCCCATTCTCTTATTCTGTACCCATCTTAGCTTACTTAGTCTTGGAATGGGGTGAGCATTAGGGCTCGAAACATCAAGGCACACCTGTTCTTGCATACACAGTGGGAGTGGGGTCCTAGGCTTGGGAACCCTGAGGGCCTATTTCTCTACTTTTGACGCTTCAACCCTAATGGTGCATTAACAACATTTTTTGCAATGAATTTCCTTACTTTTTCAGATAGTTTATTTGTATCATTATTTGCTTGTGGGAGCACATGGCCCTTTGAGCTCTGCACTCGTTCCCTCCATGACTGTCCTTATGTCACAGTAGGAACGGCCCTGCGCTCCCATGCTGCATCATGTTCCTTACTTTAGTGTGGTAGCACAGCGTCCTTTGGAGCCTGCGCACCCATCCCTCCGTAGATGCATGACCAAATTATCAGCATAGCCATCTGATTAACCCAGCACATGTAGCCGGTAGAGAACATTTCCAGATCCTCGCCAAAACGTAATTCTGTGTAAGCAGAATGCCATTCTGTGCCACAGGTGCAAACACATTTTGGAAAGGATTTGAAAAATGACAGCTGTGGCATACATAAGCTTGGATAATAAGAAGGCTATGTTGAAAATCTGCGGTCAGAATATTTAACATTTCCACATTTACGAGCACGCATACCGAAATTGGAACGAATGGGCATGACTTTTCATATTTTGACCCCGAATTTTGAACATGGTCTTCTTATCACCCCAACTCATGAACCCCATAGGTGAAAATTTTCAAATCTGTTGCAAAGCGCCATTCCGCGCCATAGGTGTGAAAACACGTTTTGGGTAGGATGTGAAAAATAACAACTGTACTGTTCATGAGGTGGTGTGAAAAAATGACTGTGTTGAAAATTTAGAGTGAAAATATGGAAAATTACCAAAGTTGCACACGTGTGTAGAAAATTTTCAATGGCCACGTGTAACTCAGCCATTTTTAGGAGTTTTTTCATCAGATTTTAAACATGGCCTTTTAAGGACCCCACCTCATGAACACTGGCATTGTCATTTTATTAATTGGTCCCGAAAGGTGATTTTGCACAGCAACCATGAAATCACCTTCTGGTCCCAAGTAACAAAACAGTCCTAGTGTTCATGAGGTGGGGTCCCAAAAAGCCCATGTTGAAAATTTGGTGAAAAAATACCTTAAAATGGCCGAGATATCAACATAAGTTCAAAAAACCATTGACAGCCATTATACAGCACTTACCTTGATTCTTCAGTTCGTGGTTCGGCTTCAAAGAGTGCAGAGGTGTCTTAATCCACAGAAGATGACAGCCGACAACCTCCAGTGGTAAGTATAGGGCAAGGGGGGGTGGTGTGGTGTGGTGGGTGCCCAGTGGGAGGGTCAGGATGGGGAAGGGTTATGGCAAGGATGACAAGGGACCGTTTACTTTTTTCTGGACAAACAAAAACGTCGGGGGACTCTCTTCTTTTTTGCAGGTTTAAGAAAACTGATTTCAGGACACTGGGAGTGGGCTTCCCAATGTCCCATACTAGAAGGGGGCAGGACACTAATTGATCTCTTGGGACACTGGGAGTGGGCTCACCAGTGTCCCACACTGCTGGGTAGGGGGAAGGTGACTTGGGACACTGGGAGTGGGCTCTCCACTGTCCCACACTGCTGGGAGGTGGGTTAAATATGTCTAGGGACACTGGAAGTGAGCTCCCCAGTGTCCCACACTGCGGGGGGGGGCTCCCCAGTGCCCGACGCTTTCAAGGGGGGTTACATATGTATGAGGACACTGGGAGGGGTTCTTAGTGTCCCATGCTGCGGGGCAGGGGGAATGCATGATTGGTGTCTGTTGCTAGGGAGAAAAGAAGATGGCGGGCAAAACACTGCTGTGTGAAAATACAGCAGGTTCACTGTGACAATATGTGACCCTGTCTGTGAAAACAAGATGCCTCTCTGCGAAGACGAGCTTGTTTTCATGTGGGACACTTAACTTTTCCCATAGGAAATAATGGGAAAATAATGTTATAACATTTGGACGGATTAATATTTTTTTTACCTAACCTTCAAAAGGCACTTCTGTGACCCAAAGGCTTTCTACCCTGAAAATTTCAGACCACTAAGTAAAGTTGTTTTTGAGATATGCGTTGCAAAAAACTGATACATTTAGGATTTTTTGATGCTCCCTATCTCAAATATGACAAAACAGAGTCACACAAAATTTGGCATGTTAAGAGACCTACCCCTAGAGCTTATGCATGCCAAATTTTGTGCAAATCCATTGAATGGTTCCAAAGTTATGGTTCAAAAATTCGGATTTAACAGAGAAGTTTGCACTCAACCCTGATATACTGGCACAACCACGCCAGTATAATTTCTTTTTTATTTATTTAATATTTGGTAACCGGGAAAAGCACACTGAGTCAAGGCTCGTTTCCAGGTGTGACCTGGGGACAGAGGTAACAATTACATAGAGATGCTATACAAATATTCATATACAAGTGCCTATGGTGGTTTATGCAGTGCAGGGTTGTAAGGTATCTGCATTGAGTAATTAGATTGCAGAGTCATACTTATCATACAGAATATAAACATAGACACCATGTCCAGCTTAGGCAGTGCAGGACTGCAAGTTATTTGCATTAATTATCAGATCGCTGAGTCATGTATAACACATAGAAAATAGACATAAAGGAGTACAGATTAGGTTGGCTGGATCAGCTTATAGAATAGAATCAACTGTGCATTCAGTTTTACTGTATAGAGGAGAAGTAAGGGGGTCTAGGGGTTAGGAATGGCAGGAGCATATGGGGTGGGGAAGGAGATGAATTTGCTCTTTGACAGAGGAATGCGAGGGGGCATTCCTTAGTTGGGGAGCTTGTTGATTCCATATATTGGAGAGTTTGTAGGAGAATGCAGATTTGCCAGCAGATCTGGATGGTAAGGGAAGAGAGAAGGAGCGGGGGTCCCTGCTGCGAAGGGTATGGGGGATAAGCTAGCTGGGCATAGCACATTGGAGAGGTATGAGGGTAGCAGGCCGAACCAGAATTTTATGAGATAATGAGTGTATGTGGCGGTGGTGGGATAGGGGCGGGATTCCAAGGGAAGGGTAAAGAGAACAGTGGTGTCTTTTGGGGGGTTGTGGCAAATTGGCAGAAGGCATTTAGGAGGATGTCAAGTCTGGCTAGAGAAGAGGCAGGGGCAGTGCTGTATACTACATCTGCATAGTCCAAGATAGGTGTGATCATTTTGGTAACAATTTCATGTCTGACTGGGAGAGGGAGGGACTCTCTGTTATGGTACAGCATGCCTAGCTTGGGGCAGAGCTTTTAGTTGATGTCATCAATGTGGGTGAAGGAATTTAGGTGTGGGTCTAGCCACACGCCTAGGTTTTTGTAGGGCAAGACTTTTTAAAATGGAGTCCCAGTTAAAGAAGTGATAGCTGGAGGTGGGGGTGTTGTGGCCAGGTTTTGTGCCGACACGAAGATCACTGATACTGTTTTGGTAGTGCTGATTTTCAGTTGGTTTATAAGGAACCAGGACTCCATGCTGTGGAAGTCTCATTGTAGATGGGTGTGGACATCAGTTAGGACTGGGCCAGATGCAAAAATGATGGTGTCATCCACATACATGAGTTGGAGGAGGCAAAGGGGAGGTTGTTAATGAAAATTATACAGTGGCAAGAAAGAATGCTGGACTGTGATTGGTTCGTCTGGGACTGGTTCCGAGTCGTTATCCCTGCATAACATGCCAGCTGTAGTCCCAGCACACTTTTGATCACATTAAATTTTAAAATACAAACAAAATCGATCTGCAGCCATCGCTGTGACCAGCTTCAGTGCTCCCCAATCAACTCCGCATTGGCACTCCCCACCCCCTAAACACACTGACTGAGCATGTGTGTTCAAAGGCATGTTCGAAGACTGTTTTTTTAGCTGGGAAAAGAACAAATAATTGGCACACCAACAAGTCAAACCTGGGACCCTAAGAGATTCCCCCAAACCGCCAAACTGTATTTTTCTCATTTAGGAAAGAAAAAAATCAAGAGAAGTGAAAGTCGTATTTCAATCAGCACACAAGTGCCACTTACTGAACGATTCCCTGCCTTTCTCCAGTGCCACACTGCTGGAATTTATGGGCTATATCCAGCAGGCCATGGACCAGGGGCGACTCATCGGCGCCACCTTCATTGATCTCTCTAAGGTGTTTGACACAATGACCCCCTACTGCTGGAAAGCTTAGCAGATCTAGGACTGTCTTCTAACACCACTGGATGGTTTCGCAGCTCTCTCCCCAACTAAACACAGCAAGTGAGAATAGGGGATGCCCTGTCTACCAAATTGCCAGTCCGATCCGGCGTACCACAAGGGTCAATCCTGGAACCATTGCTCTTCAGTATTTTCCTCAACAAACTCCCAGACTATTGCCCCGTACAAGTTCTGCTTTATGCAGACGATGTGGTAATCTTCACAAAGAAGTCCGACTACTCTCAGTTATTAGGGCAACTACAGGATAGTTTCACAAAAGTTGAAGAATGGTTCCTTGAGAAGAAACTTGTGCTTTAATTACAAAAAAAACAAAAATAAATCAATGCTGTTCCACAGCACCCACAGCAAGCATCGTACAGAACCGCTGACAGTCAGGAATTGCTCAGGCACTGCTCTGGAACAGACCCGTTCCTTCAAGTATCTTGGTGTTACTCTGGACCCTACCCTGTCCTTCAGTAATCACATAGACCTTGTCGGCAGATCAGTGAATATCCGCTTTTGATCTCCTCTACAGGCAAAAACACTGCGTCACCGATCAAGCCCTGAAGATAGCCATCCAAAGCTCCATAGTTTCATTAATAGATTATGGGCTGCTGATCTGTGGTGCAGCAACTGACACTGCACTAAGGAGACTATCCATAGCCTTAAATAAGGCCTGCCGACTGCTTGTAGGGGCTGCACCTCGGACACACACTTGTGACCTCGATGAACAGGCAGAATGGCTGCAACTGGATGTCCGTATTCTGTACCATACCAGTCTTACAGTAAAGAAGGCCTCCATTGGATTTCTGCCCCCTGGAGTGCAGAATCTTCTTATCCCCTCACATAATATACGCCACACCAGAAGCTTGGACAACTCCTCCTTTCGAGTCGTCCGGTGTCGTACATCACAAGGACAGCGGTTGTTTGCTTTCAGGGCTCCAAAATGTTTTAATTCCCTGTCCAGGGAAGTTACTGACATGGCCACTCTTGCCTCTCTTAAACAAAAGCTCCATGGCTACCTTGTTACCAGAGCCTCCTGTGACTATTATGCCTAATCCAAGGTCCTTTCTCTTTGACAACCCCCCCCCCACTCCCAGGCCCTCACCAACCCGCTTTACTGTGACTACCATGCTAACCAGTGTCTGTTATGCCAGCTCCTTTGTTCATCCCTTCACTATCCTCCCTGCTTCTCTCCTGCCGCTTACCATCCCTCCCACACATACCCAGCACGCCTCCCCTTCTCCATCCTCCTTCCATATCCCATATCAATCTTTACCTGCCACCACGATTCACTTGCATACTCCACTTCCCCCAGCTCCTTCCCCTGCCCTTCCCCTATCCAGTACGCCTCTCTTTCCCCACCCCCCACGATCCTCCCCCAAAACCCTTCTACCCAGCCACGACTATAAACCTGCATATGTACCTCCCTTTTGCTCTCTGCTCTTACTTAACCTTACCAACCCTCTTACTCTACCACCCTCCCCTCTCTCTCAATCAACCCTCCTGGTGGTGATCTCCTTCCTGTCTTTCCTTCCTGCTACCACTGTGAACCTGGGCATTAGTCTCTTGCCCCCAGACATAGCATCCTGCTTGGCAATGCCTCTGACTGCACCTATGGGTATAATCTTGTGCAACTCGCAGCTTTCAAAAAACATTACTTGTACATGTTGGATACTGTCATGCTTCTTGTATATACAATTTGTTTGACTATATTATATTGCTACTCTGTATGTTTATTTAATCCCTACCTATCTGTTTTTTTGTACCGTGTATCCCCCTTATTTGTTCTTGACATGGAACTATGTAAAAGAGCCTTTGGCTCAAAGGTGTTATTCTGAAACAGATAAATAAAATAAAAAAGGCACTGAGCATTGTCCTTTAAAAAAATACAGACTGATCATAACTCTTTGTAGACCTGTGGAGAGTTTTGCTCTGAAATATTTTATTTTTTACAATTCAAAAACACTTCTGCAACGGGAATGGACTTGGCGTGTGGCACTAATTGCCGGTGCACAGGTCTTCCTATCCCACCTGTACCTGCCAGTCCCAGTTTGAATCGCAACTGTTGCTATTAAAAAGAAGAAAAAAAAAAAAGTTCATTGAAAGTATTTCCCCTCCGGTATTTACGAACAGGAATCAAACACAAAACAAGGCTGCACACACGGGGGTGGCGGGTGGGGGAGCAAGTGAGTCACCATACAGTTGTAAACAGTTTGCTTTACCAAACAGCACCACCTCCTGGAAACAATACAAAGTATGGACTTTTTTTCCCAATAAGTATACCTCCACATACAAAAAATGAATTAAAAATGTAAACCAAAAAAATATTTTTTCTAACTTTCCTTTTGGTTTTCACAAATGATCCATTGTATAATGTGAATAATGCACTCCAGGGTGGATGTTATGCTAGGATAACATCCCTTCTTGGGTATTGGATGTCCTTGACCTACGGCCTCGGGCCCAACTACTCGATGCAGGATGTTATCCCAGCATAACACCCACCCTGTCATGCATTATTCTTTTATTGAGAACAAGATAGGGCCGAGGATAGACCCTTGCGGCACACCAGCGAATGGGGGGGGCTGGCCACTCGGAAAAATTGCAGTCTGTTGTTTAGGTAAGATTTGAACCACCTATATGTCATCGTTGCAAAAAAAAAAAAAATTTAGTAAAACCTGTGTGTGTGTGTATATGTGTGTGTGTGTGTATATATATATATGTATGTGTGTGTGTGTGTGTGTGATATATATATATATATATATATATATATATATACAACACATATATATTCATATATATATATATATATATATATATATATATATATTTCCCTTTATATGGCTTGCTCATTTCAAAGTTGGTTTTGAAATACAGATCTTCCTGGACATAAAGTCTCCACCACTCATTCACTCTAATGGGCTCTACGCCGGAGGCGCTAGGACCCAGCGGGAGCAAACTTTTCGAGAGGGTTGGCGCCAGAGATGGAGCCCCGAGGATGTGGCTCATGCAGTAAAGACTACCTCAGTGTCGACCCTCCAACCGCCTCAGTTCCTTTTTTCCTGCCGTCAAGTGCGCTTCAGTGACGATGTCGCTAGCCCACCGGGAGTCAAACTTCAAACTAGCAGCATAGTTTTCAGTTTATTGTTTTGTAAATTTATCTTTGAAAGTACCAAGTAGATTTTATTTTAAATTTATTGATTAATAAAGAAGTCTGCAGCCCTCCATTGACTGAGTCGACCATGAGCGGGTCAGGTGACGGTAGGGAGACTTCGTATGAAAGCTGTTCAGTCAGCCAGGCTGGGTCCAGTCCGTTGCCCTCACCGGAGGGTGGGTCTGACAAGGGACAGTCCAGTGCTCAGGGAGATGGGTGGTCCCCCCAAAAGAATAAAAAAAAATGGTCCCATTCGCAGCACCGTTTGGCCTTGAGTTCTTCTTCGCTGCACAAGTTGAGAAAGAGAAGGTATCACTCGAGATTGCCTTCTGGTATGTCTGTGCGTCGACAGTTGGTCATTGGGGCTAGGCAACGGTCTCCTCCCCTCTCGGAGTCGCTGGTTTCTGGTGCCCAACCTCTTTGACATTGGAGCCCGTCTGTTGGACGGGCCTCTGAAAAGCAGTTTAACCAATGGGCTGCTCTTATGGAGCAGTGGGCTCGGAGGTTGGACTAGCTGCCTGGCCCGGTCACTCTGCGGCCTTCGGGCTGCTCGAGGGACCGGGTAGGGCGGTTGGACCTTCCTAGTCACGCAGCGCCTTCTTCGATGCCATCGACTCCATGCTCAGGTGTTTTCCCCCCTCACATGGCTGCGGCACAGGGGTCCACACCGATGCCTCTATCTCCTGTTAATTTTCCTTCTTTTTCTTCAAATCACAGTTTTTGGTACCTTGGGACACTCTTGGAGCCATCCACAGTGCCAAGGGCTCTGTCGGCACTGTCTGCAGTGCCAGGGGCTCTGTCTGCGGCTCTGGGGGCACCGTCTGCATCGCCGAGGGCTCTGTCGATGCCGTCCGCGGCGCTGGGGGCTCTGTCAGTGCCATGTGCTGGGCTGTTTACAATGGTGCCAACTTCTTTGGATTCGGTGCCGTGTTCTTCATCGGCACTGATGCTTGGTGCGGTGTCGTCCAGCCTCCAGGGCTTTTCGACGCAGATTCTTTCCTCTTTTAATTTCCATTCTGATTTTCACTCCTTTCAAACAACATGAAGTCTTGCTGTATTCTGACTATATGCAGTTAGCCCCAGCACTTGAACTGCTCCAGAGAGTAAAGGGTTAACTCTGTGCAAAGTCATAGAATGTTGAGCTCAAGTTCAGTTTTTAAACCTCTGTCTGTGGTACTCTGACGTGTAACTGTCAGATTCTTTAATCTGCCTTACTGTGAAGTCGCTCCGGAGATTTCTTCTTCGCTTCGGTTCAGTCTAGTTCGGATCGGTAGGTTTTTTCTAACCGTGGTTCCAGTAAAATTTGGTATTCTTGCCTCTATCTTGGTACCAGTGGTAGTGTAGGTAGTGGTTGTGTTTCTGTAAGAAATTGTTTTCAGTTCTTTGCCGGTCAGTCCGGTTCGGAACCGAAGCCCATCTTCTTTTATTTGCTTACTGTAGTGTATTTGTGTTTTTTCCGGTATTGATCGGTTTCTAAATAAATCTGATATTTTAGGATTTTTTAACCGACCCATGACACGGTTGGAACTGTTGAACTTGTAATTGCCTGGCTTATCTGCTGTGTAAGGTGATTTTTTTGTTTAAGTCATGTCTGAGAAACCCAAGAAGAAAATCAGACCCACTGGATTTCAGCACTGTACCGAGTGTAAGGAGGCCTTTGCTAAGGCCGACCCTCACCTTGTCTGTGTGTATTGTCTGGGGTTTGACCACCTCAAGGAAGACTGCCAAATGTGTAAGAACTTTCCCAAAGCCACTCTGGATAAACGTTTGAGTAAGTTAGGGGAGAGGGAGGCCAAGAAGTCCGCTGACCCGGATGACCAGCACGGTTCGGTTGCGGCCGAACCTGAGGAGGTGCCCACTGACCTGGGCGATACTTCTTCGGGCAAATGGAGAGCCGATTGTGCGGAATTGGTTCTGAGTAAAAGAAAAAGGAAAGCGGCAGGTTCGGATCCGGCCCCCCATGGTCTGACTGCTGATGAAATAGCGAAAGCGATTTCAGTTGTTCAATCGCGTTGCCCGGTTCCAACTGAACCAGTCTCGATTCGGTCGGAAGTACCAGCTTCAGAAATAGATCCTAAGGCATACTATGAGGGCAATTGGGAGGAGGAGGATGAAGATTATGAAGAGGAACAATGTGAGGGATTAGATGAGCCAGTAGAGCCTGACATCTCCCCAGACAGGCCTTCTCAGGCTTCTCCTCCCAGGCTTTCTGAGTCCCCTTCCCATTTCTTGTTTTACAAGAAAGTGGCTGAGACTCTTCAGCTTCCTATGGAAGAGGCTGAACAGGATCAGGAAGAACCTGACTATCTGGAAATGGTGAATGGCTCGGAGTCAAAGAGGGAATCTGTCCCTTTATACAAATCCTTGGGGAAACAGACACAAAAAATTCTACAGTTTCCTATATCCATTCCTCCTGTGGAAAAAAGAATGGACAGGAGGTATGCTTTTGTCAATTCCTGGGACGGAATTCCTTTCAACTCATAGCAGCCATGTTGGGGTAGTACAAGCTGCAGCCTGTGACAAGGCTAATATTCCTTTGGCATCTCACCACCCAGATAGGGATTCCAGGAAAGTTGATGCCATGGCAAAAAAGCAGTACTTGGGATCCCCTTTGGGACTCCGACAATTGAATTATATGGCATATACAGCCAGGTAGCAGAAATCTATGTGTGATACAGTTCTGGAACTGGCTAGGGATGCCCTTCCCCAGCTAGCCAAGGAGCTGGAGCAGGTGGCTGCAAATGGTATAGAGGCATCTAAGGTGCAATTCCACACTACTGTTGATTCCAGTGATATTCATTCCAGGGTCATGGCTACATCTCTCTCCATGAGGAGATTTGCTTGGCTTAGGTGTACCAACCTCTCTCAGGATACCCAGGCTAAGGCCATGAATTTTCCTGTAACTGGTAATTCTCTCTTTGGGGACCAAACGGAGAACTACATGAAAAAAATGGACGAGTACAGGACCACCTGTAGGAGTGCTGCAGCCAAAGAGAAGCAGGCCATTCCTCAGAGGCAGCAGCTTAGCGGCAGGGGCAGGACTTTTTACCAAGCTCAGGCCTCCTCCTCTTATTTCCAGCAGAGGGGTTCTTTAGGGGAAGAGGTAGACATGGGGTAACCAGGACCCCATCAGCTACTCAGTCCAAGCCCCCTACCAAGCAGATACCCTGAGGTGTCAGTCAGGGTCACCTCCTCAATCCCAGTAGGGGGCAGGCTGGCTCGCTACTCCCTGGCCTGGGAGTCTGGTACTTCAGACAAATGGGTCCTGGAAGTAGTGAGCCAGGGACTTGCTCTCAGTTTCAAAAGGTTCCCAAAAATGAGAGCAAAGTCTTTCAGTCCTCCCTCTCCCTTGGAGACAAAGGCCCTAGAGGCAGAAGTCTCCTCTCTCCTGCTTCTGCAAGCAGTAGAGAAGGTACCCCTTTGTCACAGGGGAAAAGGACTGTATTCAAGATACTTCCTTACCCCCAAAAAGACAGGGGAGTGGTGACCCATATTGGATTTAAGGTACCTGAACAAACATTTGACAAACCCAAAGTTCAAAATAGTGACTCTGGGAGTAATTCTTCCCTCTCTGAGACCACGAGACTGGCTAGTCTCCCTTGATCTCAAGGATGCCTACTTCCACAAACCTATCAGACATTCCCACAGAAAGTACCTCAGGTTCGAGTTGCCCTCAGGCCATTACTAATTCAGGGCCATGTCCTTCAGCCTAACATCTGTTCCAAGGGTGTTCACCAGGTGTCTTGCAGTGGTGGTGGCATTCCTCAGGAGGCAGGGCATCCTTCTGTTCCCATATCTGTATGACTGGCTTCTAGTGGGCCAGTCCTCAGACCAAGTCAAGTCAGCTTTAGAGGTCACCCAAAGACTTCTAGAATCCTTGGGCTTTATTCTTAATTTAGAGAAGTCTGTTCTAGAGCCAGCCCAGCTTCTCACCTTCATTGGGGTGGAAATAGATACGGTTCAAGCAAGAGCATTTCTTCCTCTCTCAAGGGTTCAGTCTTTGGTCACTCTGGCCTCCTCTTTTCGTCCTCTAGTGTTTCGTCCAGCCAGGCACTTTCTACTGCTGCTGGGACACATGGCAGCTTCCACAGTAGTAGTTCAGGGAGCAAGATTTCAAATGGAGATATTCAGTTTCATCTCAGATCCTTCTGGTCTCAGAAAAAGGACCCTCTCTCCAAACTGGTTCCAGTCTCCAAAACCTTGGTCCAGGCCCTTCAGTGGTGGTTGGACGAGGACAGTCTGTGACAGGGGGTCCCCTTTATCAGTCAGGTCCCTTCTGTGATTCTCACCACAGATACCTCTCTCTTGGGGTGGGAGGCCCACCTAGATCATCTCACAGCTCAGGGAATTTGGTCGCACCAGGAGTCCCTTCTGCACATAAATCTTCTCAAATTAAGAGCTGTCTTTCTGGCATTTCAGACATTTTCAGCAGTTGTCCAAGGGAAAGTGGTGCAGATCAGAACAGACAACACCACAACCATGTAGTATATCAACAAACAGGGAGGCACTCTGTCCTCGGCCTTGTGCACAGAGGCCATGAAAATTTGGTCTCTAGCTTATTCCCTTCAGGTTTCCCTGGTGACTGTGCACCTCCCAGGGAAGGATAACATTCTAGCAGATGCATTTCAGCAGGATTTTTCAGGATCACCACGAATGGACCCTGAATCCTGTCATTCTTCAAGTCATTTTCAGGAGATGGGGCACCCCAGAGATGGATCTCTTTGCAGCCCCAGACAGTCATCAACTCTCTGTATTGTTGCAGATCACCCCTTCTGGGTTCAGTTCCCCAGGATGCTCTCCTACTAAATTGGACAAACAGGTTTCTGTATGCATTTCCTCCTTTTCCTCTGATATTCAGGGTCCTGATAAAAATCAGGTCCCAGCCTTGCAAGGTGATTCTGGTGGTTCCAGACTGGGCCACAAAGCCTTGGTATCCTCTTCTGTTGTCACTGTCAGTAACACTGCCCTTGTGTCTTCCCAGGCAGTACAGTCTCCTCACTTCCTCTCAGGGAAGGATTCTGTACCCCAGCCTTCAGACTCTCAGGCTCAAAGCCTGGCTCTTGAAGAGCTAGAATATGCAAGTTTCCATCTGTCCCAATCAGTCTTGGATATTTTAAAAGTTAGCAGGAAGCCTGCCACTAGGAAGACTTACAACTCCAAATGGAAAAGGTTTGGTTTTTGGTGTTCCTTTAGACATGTTAAGCCAGAGCTGGCTGACATTGCCACTGTTTTGGACTATTTGGTACATCTTAACAGTTTAGGCCTCCGGTACATTTGGCAGCTGTATCTGCTTTTCTTTCGGCTGGTAAGGTCTCTTCCCTAGCTTCTCATCCAGTTTTCAAGAAATTCTTCAAAGGCTTAGTCCATGTCAATTCTCAGTTTCGGGAGCCTAATCCTTCATGGGATCTGAACGTCTGTATTGCACAGCTTATGCAGCCCCCTTTTGAACCTTTATCTTCAGCTGAGCTGAAATACTTGACTTTGAAAACTGTATTTCTGGTAGCCATTACCTCAGCTAGGAGGATCAGGGAACTACAGGCCTTATCAGTGGAGCCTGATTTTGTTTCCTTTCGTAGGAATAAGGTGGTCCTTCCTCCCAAAAGAAAGTTCCTTCCCAAGGTGGTATCAGACTTTCTTCTGAACCAGTCTGTCTCTGCCTGTCTTTTTCACTGATCATTCTTACTCTGGAGAGAGGAGGTTACACAATCTAGATGTGAAAAGGGCTCTCAGTTACTATATTGAGCATACTAAGGCCCATAGAAAGGATTGTTCTGAATTGTTTCTCACTTATGGTGAGGTGGGAAAGGGCAAGCCTGCTACCAAGAGGTCTGTTGCCAGGTGGATTGTCTCTTGTATTCATTTCTGCTACTCTAAACTTGGGAAGGAGCCTCACTCAGGCCTGAGGGCTCACTCTACCAGAGGTACAGCTGCTTCGATTACAGCAGCTAGAGATATGCCTTTATTGTATATATGTAAAGCAGCTACCTGGAAATCTGTTCACACCTTTGTCACACCAAGCATTACTCTTTGGACATTCTGTCACGAAGTAATGCTAGGTTTGCTACAGCTGTGCTGCAGAGCCTGTTCCCAAAATAGGTTCTCTTAACTCCCTCCTCCAAGGGGGTACTGCTTGGTAGTCTGCATATAGTCAGAATACAGCAAGACGTCATGTTGTTTGAAGAACAAATTACTCACCATAGTAATGTTGTTTTTTCTAATGGAGTCCTGCTGTATTCTGACCTCTCTCCCTGCCTCCCCTCCTGGAACCTAGTAGTTTTGGAATGTGGTGGAGCAGGCACAGTGCTGCGCTCCAGAGGTGTTCTGCACATGCCTCCATCTCTTAGGGTTTTTTTTCTTTAGTTTGGTGAATCACTACCTGTTGTTTTCTTTTTGGGTTTCCTCTACTTGAGTCTTTGACCCTAAAACCTTGTTTTGCCATTTGGCACAAAAATTTTGGAACAATTTCTTTCTTTGAGTTTGTTAGTTTAGCGCTCGTAAGAATCTGACAGTTACACTTCAGAGTACCGCAGACAGAGGTTTGAAAACCGTGCTTGAGCTCAACGTTCTATGCCTTTGCATAGAGTTAACCCTTTTCTCTCCGGAGCAGTTCAAGTGCTGGGGCTAACTGCATATAGTCAGAATACGGCAAGACTCCAGTAGAAGAAACAACATTACTATGGTGAGTAATTTTTTCTTCCTGTCCATACAGTTCCCCGGACTGTCAGGAGATGATTTTGAGCCTGACCCAGATCTTCGTCTGGGTAATGATGTTGAAGGAGCAGGGATTAATCCTGCTGCAGAGCCTGTGGCCAAAGACCTTTCCTTTAAGTCTCTGTTGAAAAATTTTAATTCCACTCTTTCTCTCCAGACTACAGAAATCGATCCTGGGAAGCTTTTAAGACTCCAATACCTACATGTCCTGGAGATCCCTATGGATTTAACTCCTCCGGTACAACCATCTTTTAAGACCCTTTCTCAGATGGTATGGAACAAGCCTGCTCTCATCCCTTCTGTGGCTAAGTCCATAGATAGGAAGTACGCTGCTGCCAAGGATTGACTCATATTGGCCTCACAAGCTTTTGCTGACCCCATTGTAGTCTTAGCAGAGAATGACAAGGCCATCATCCCTCAGGCATCCTCAGCCTGACCTATCAATAAAGAATTTCGTAAGGTAGACACCTTAGGTAAGAGAGTCTTTGCTGCCTCTACCCTGAGTATGCATATTGCCAGCTACCAGGGCTATTTTTCTCAATATGAGTATGTCCTTTGGCATTCACGCAAGCAAATGGTAGAAGCTCTGCCTGAGTCAGAAACTAATTCAGAGCTACTTCACACCACAACCAAGGGCATCGAGTCCAATAACCAACAGGTTAAAGCTGCAATGGACGCTTTCGATACTGCTTCTAGCAGCGTCATTGGGCATTCGTACCCATTGCCACTCTTGGCTATATACTTCGGGCTTCACGAATGATGCCCAGCAGCAGGTCATGGCCTTACCCTTCGATGGTATGTATGTGTTTGGACCACAGGTGGAACAAACTCTGGAAGCCACACAGAAGACTAGGTCAGCCATTAAGATAGTTCGACCCACACCGGCCCCCTCTTGGGGGGTGCCAATAAGCGTCAATTTCACAACCGTCAGTCCTTTTGGGGCAAAAGCCACACCCCACAACCACAAAAGAAAACACAGCAGAAGGCACAATACCCCAAAGCGCCCAGTGCCACGTACCACCTTCTGAGTTCTCGGTCCAGGTCCCACCTCAACTGCCTGAGTGGGACTCTTCCTCAGCAGTGGGAGGACGTCTGACTCAGTTGTGCAACCGGTGGAAGTCTATAACATCAGACAAATGGGTCCTCCGGATAATCCGTGAGGGGTTTTCACTCAATCTTTCAGAAACTCCCCCAGATCATCCCCCCAAACGACAGCCCAGGCTGTCGGCAGTACAGTCAGACCTTCCTGCTTCCGAGGTGCAAGGCCTTCTGAATAACAGGGCAGTAGAAGTAGTTCCGCTGGACCAACAAAACACAGGTTTCTACTCCCATTACTTTCTAGTTCCAAAGAAAACTGGAGGCATGCACCCCATTCTGGATCTCAGAAAGTTAAGCAAATTCCTTCACAAGGAAAAGTTCAAGATGATATCTCTAGGTACCTTTCTACCTTTGATTCATCAACATGATTGGCTAGCCTCCCTGGACATGCAGGATGCCTACCAACACATTTTTATACATCCAAAGCACCACAAATACGTGAGGTTTGTGGCGTTGGGTCAACATTATCAGTTCAGAGTCCTTTCTTTGGGCTATCCTGGGCACCGCAAGTTTTTATAAAGTGTTGTGCCATTCTCACAGAGCATCTCAGGAAAATCAGAATTCAAGTGTTCCCATATCTGGATGACTGGCTTCTAGCAAGCCCTTCCAGGCTGAGGATGAGCTATGAGAGTGTGGCCCGATATATCAGAAAAAACAGCTCGGTTCAAGCTATCTCGATGCAGTGTCTCATGGCATCCTCGGTGTCCACTGTACCTCTAGCACGTCTCCACATGAGAACCTCTCAGTGGATGCTCGGTACTCAGTGGTCTCCAACCACTCACCATCAGTCCTTTCCCATCAAGGTGACAGAACCTCTAAAGAGGTCACTCACCTGGTGGTCGCAGGGGAACAACCTTCTGGAAGGGTATCCCTTTGCTCCTCTAGATCATCAGATCTCCATTACCACCGACGCATCCCTGATGGGGTGGGGAGCTCACTGCCAGAATCTCCACACCCAAGGTACGTGGACTCAGGACGTGAGTCGCAGCTTCACATAAACGTCCTGGAAATGAGAGCCGTCCTCTATGCAGTCTGGGCCTTGAAGGACATACTCTGTCACAAGAACATTCTCCGTCAAACGGACAACAAAGCAGTGATGTATTACATCGACAAACAGGGCGGTTCACACTCTTACCCATTATGCAGGGAAGCTAGGAGAGTGTGGGAATGGTGCCTGGAGCACAAGGCTTTAATCCACGTGGTTTACCTACCAGGCGTGCAGAACGAACTGGCAGACCGTCTCAGCAGAACAGAGACAGATCCTCATGAGTGGTCTCTCGACTCAACGGTCGCTCAGCCACTCTTCAAAGAGTGGGGAACTCCAGACCTGGACCTTTTTGCATCCCCACTCAACACAAAACTGCCTCTCTTCTGCTCCAGAAATCCAGGATCTGGCATTTTCTGTCAGGATGCGTTCAGGCTGCAGTGGACAAAATGCTTTTTATACGCTTTTCCTCCTCTTCCTCTAATTCAGACGGTGCTTCTCAAATTCGAGTCTCAGGGAGACGGAATGATTCTCATTGCTCCCTTCTGGCCTCTACAGATATGGTTTCCGCTGCTTAACAGTTTGTCGGCAACCCTCCCTAAGGCACTTCCCCTTCAGACGAACCTTCTGACCCAGGGGCCCATGGTCCATCCCAATCTGAAGGCGCTTCACCTTCACGCTTGGCTCCTGAAGAGATAGAGGTGAATAGGTTCAGTGTTTCCCATAGGGTTTCAGATATTCTCTTGGCTGCACGTAAACCAGCCAGTAGAAAGACCTACACAGCCAAATGGAAGCGTTTCTCTCTCTCTCTCTCTCTCTCTGGTGTGCAAAATCCTCTTCGAACCCTTTTTCCTGCCCACCAAATAAAGTCTTGGAGTACCTTTTAGACTGCTCAAATTCAGGTCTGCAGTACTCTACTGTCCAAGTTCATCTCTGTGCCATTTCAGCTTATCATGAGCCGGTACATTCCTTGTCTCTGGCTCAGTTACCTGTAGTTAAGAGGTTTCTTAAGGATATTCTGCATACCAGACCTCCTATCAGACGTCCAGTTGCAGCCTGGGACATTAACCTTGTGCTAGACATCCTCACTTGGAAACCTTTCGAGCCTCTAGCTGCCTGTGAGTTGAAGTTCCTCACTTGGAAAACGACCTTCCTGGTGGCCATCGCTTCGGCCCGTAGAGTTTCTTAAATACATGCTCTGGTCACATACCCCCCCATACACTGTATTTCACAAGGACAAAGTAGTTCTTAGGACTCACCCTAGGTTTCTTCCTAAGGTTGTCTCAGAACTTCATCTAAACCAACCTTTAGTCCTACCCACCACTTTGCTAATTTTCAGAATGAAGGGGACCATACCCTTAATTCTTTGGATGTTAAGAGAGCACTGCAATTCTATCTGGATAGACAAAAGAAATTTGCAAGGCTCAACAACTGTTTGTTTCCTTCAGCGAGACCCGGCTGGGTCAACCTGTCGCTGTTAGGTGCATTTCAGCGTGGCTGGTAGCATGCCTCCACCACTGCTATTCTATGGCACAGGTTAAGCTAGAAGGCAGAGTGTACACTCACTCTACTAGAGCAGTCATGGCATCTCTGGCAGAAATCCGCAGTGTACCCATTGTAGACATTTGCAGTGCGGCTACATGGAGCTCAGTGCATACTTTCATTAAGCACTATGCTTTAGATGTCCATGGCAGACGACATCTGTCATTTGATAGGACTATTCTTAATGGACTTCTGTCCTAAGTATGTGAGCTCTTAGTTTCTCCTGCCGCCCGTCTCGGGGGTTTATTAGCTTGGTACTCTCCCATTAGTGTGAATGAGTGGTGGAGACTTTATGTCCAAGAAGATATGGAAATTACATACCTACTGTAATTCTTGATCTTCTTGGACGAAATCTCACCACTCAATCCTACGCTCCCTCCCATTCCGAGCTCATCTTGTTTTTGGTCTTCACTCCTCAATGGATGGGCTGTGAAGACTATTGTTGACCCTTCTTACACAGGTCATTCAGACTATCTTATGTTCGATTTTGTTAGGTTAGACCTCTAGGTTAGTTAAGCTGCACCTCCTCAGGGGGAAAGGTACTGAGGCGGTTGGAAATTGATGCGAGGTAGTCTTTACTGCATGTGCCCGCGAATTGTGATTAATGGCTTCCTCCCTCGGCTCCATTTCTGTCGCCGACCCTCTCGAAAAGTTTGTTTCTGCTGGGTCCTAGCGCCTCCAGCGTAGATCCCATTAGTGTGAATGAGTGGTGGAGACTTCGTCCAAGAAGATCAAGAATTACGGTAGGTATGTAATTTCCATTTCCTGCACTTAGCCAGGTAACAGCAAAGTCTTCCTTCTAAAAAACATATGAAGCAAAAATCAACAAACTCGGCTTTACAACTTTATAACAAAAATCACAAGAGTCGCTGGAAGGTTTGATAACCTTTTGTTGGACCAACATATGTCTTGTACAAAGATGGTATAGTACACAAGCTTTAGGGGCCTCACATGTCCCTTTTTCAGGTGAATATCCCGAAGAAGGGACCTGTGAGGCTCCGAAAGCTTATGGTACTAAACCATCTATCTTTGTACAAGACATGTGTTGGTCCACTAAAAGGTATCAAACCTTTCAGCGACTCCTGTTTTCCAAGGACCAGTATGGCTAAAATCTCATTACAAGAGTCACAACTAACACTTTGCATTCTATAGGAAACCAATAATCCCACCTTTCTGTCTGCAAGCTTTGAGAACACAAACCAAGCAGTAAGTCGAACCAAGCAGGCATTCATAAATCAGGGCTGAGTTTACAGCATGGGGTGTAGAGGAGGTCAGTGCCAAGGAGCTCTACGGCACTGAAAAAGTGTCAAAAATAACAGAATTGTTTGCATAGACAGAACTGAGTGAATAACAGGTCCACATAATGGTAACAGCGACAGAACCGAGCGACCACCTGATTCTTGTGAGCAAATGCTTGAATACCTACTGGATTTGTTGGAATCTTGTCTCCTGTTTTCATGGTTGAACATTAATCTGTTGGACTTTTCTGTTTGCCAAGAGATGGTCTGTACAATGCATCACTCAGTTTTGTTCCTTTATAACATTCCACCCCCTCAGGCTTGCCACACCTTCCAACTTCCAGTTGGCTAAGATCTTGATCAAAGCGCACCACAAAACCCTTCTGTCCTGCCATAACTGCCTATAGGCATACCAATGGCCACACCCTTCTCCGATAGTATGACTTAGAAGCCCTGAAAAAGCTAGCTCACCTTTGTCTAAAGTAACACAGCTGTGAACGTACCAGTTTATAAAATACTTGCTCTCTACCTCATTCAGCCACTTGACATGAATGCGGTGTATTGTTTAAGCTTATCTGAACTAAGCTCCTATACATTTTTCCCTTGCTGTCAAATGGAGAATGCAATCTAAGTGTATTTTATATTGTACTAATTAGATTTGTTTTTCCTCTGATTTCCTGTACCCTGTCACAACAGGAAATGTGCCCACTTGGGCACTGTTTGCTCTCCTGGTTAAATATGCTTCAAATACAAAAAAAAAAAAAAAAAAAAAAAACATTTCTAAGAGGACATTTCCATGTCTGACTTGTTACAAACACAGTGGCAAACTTGGCTCTTAACTTGGGTTTTAGTAGGCTTTCGGGTCTCCCTGTTCAAACGGGCAGACACCTATGAACTAAAGCCCTTCACAGGGAAAACACTTTACTTGATGGCTGTCATCAGCTCAGCCTGATGGATGTCAGAATTGCGGAGTTAGATGCCAACTCCCCTTCTACAGTGTTCCAGGGTGTGGGAGTTCAGTACTTCTTTGATTTGGTGTTATAAAATGGGTTGGAAATTTCCTGCTTCCTGATTGAGTAAATAAGTTTCAAGACCCATATGTTTAATTCACCAGAAAAGCACAGGTTGAAAAAGGTTAGGCAATAGGATTTGAAGTTTGGTCCGGTCACATACAGAATTCATGAGCCACTTCACTTAATCTTTGACTGCCATTACAATCGTGGCTACCATGGTTACTCATTAAAAAACCTTCATCAAGGCCCTAAAAAGTAAACCTCCCTTAATATTTTTTTGTTCTGTTTCTGCCCCTTAATAGGTGGCCCCCATCTGCCTGGACACATCAGCTCGGTCTCCCCAGTGTCCACTGAGACCTTCCCAGCCAGTCTTCCCCTAGGGTGTGCCCCCCAACAGGGTCCCCCCTCCCAAATCCTAGTCGAGAACAGATCTAGTTAATGTCTGGCGAGCCCAGCTGGTCAGATTTGGGGCCTGTGGGTGTCCTGATGCCATCCTGCCATCTGGAGCCTTTTCATCCCTTTTTCTGGTTCCCTGAATGGCGTGGCATGCAGTGATGCCCTGACGTATGCCACGCATTTCTACACACTGCATATTGGTGTCTGCCACACCTTCTTGCAATCAAAGCAGTCCCAAGTGTTTTTCCCCAGTTTCTGCTAGAGGCCAGGCAATCATTGGGCTCTGCAAGCTCTCCCCCCTGGAGGAGGAGAACAGTCCTCCAGGCACTCAGTCCTCTTCCTCCTCCCCTTCCCTGGCCAGCCCACTGATGCCCTGAGTTTGCTTCCGAACCTGGGTCATCAGCGCTGCAAGGGGAAGGGCTACCTCTGTGCTGGTGGGCTGGCTCAAACGCACTTAAATTTTAAAAAATAAATGCCAATAAATAGTCTTTCTTCTCATTATACCCTCCTTACACACCTAAATAAAATTAAAAATTAAGTACCACTCACGGTTTTAATTCCTAGTGTTTTTTTGGTGACCACTAGAAATCCCGCTTGTATCCTTCCCAGCTTGCCAGGGCCATCTCTGCTGTTTACACTGCTTCAGAAACAGTTGAGACCTTGGCTCCCCATATAAGGCCGTCTGTTGTTTCTGAGGGATGAACATTCTGCCAAAGGCATTCTGCAGCAGTTTGAATTCCTGTGCTCCTTAATAAACAAACATTCCATCTATTGACTGTGTGGAAAAACAAATGATTGACAAGTAGGGAGGAGCTACTTTTTACTAGTTACTTTTAACGAGAAAAAAACTATTTAAAAAACTGAATTTTTTTTTCTAACTTGTTTCTTAGTTTAACCATTTTATAAGCACAGCAAGACACTCCGGGTCGTTGGTTGTTTTGAGTTAAGGCATTTTGAAGTGCTAAAGGCACTCGGCACAAACGCCTCATGACGTACCTGGACGTGCATTACCCCCTTACAACCAGTGACCTGGACTGCATTATTGCTTACGTAATCAGGAACCCTGTGGAGGTCATACGTCTTTTAGTCACTGTAAGAAATATAACCCCTTGTTTCTACACCAAGGAAATCAAAGGAACGTAAGCAGTCGGCTCAGGTGTTTTTATCCTTTGATCCTAATGGTACAGGGAGACCTGTCTCCAAACGATGTCTGGCCAACTGGCTTGCTAGCTGCATTCACCAGTTATATTTGCTTGCAGGAAAGCATCAAAAAAGGCTGAGTTTAGAGTCCATTCCATGTGAGCAGTAGTTCCAGCTGTGACCCCACTAGTGTGGCTCCCAGTGCAGATGTTTTCAGAGTCACGGCATAGAATGGCTTCCCTATCCTTTGGGTTTCAGTCCAGGTCACTTGCATGTTCTGGGTTGGTGATACTACAGTATCTACTCTCCTTGTGAGTCCTGTTGTGTTACCGACCACCCTTATCAGGGTCATTTTTTTCGTTTTTTTTTTTTTCTTACTGCTGGCCACTCTAGCAAAGAGCGGGACTGTATGGAGAAGAATGACTGTTAGAAAAGTTCCTTACCTATAGCTGTTGGTTTTCTAGAGTAGCTTCTGCATAGTCACACTCACCTGCCCACCGTCCCCTGTACTCACAGGCATTTGCTGTAAGTGTATTATCTGTTTTCCCCATTTTTGTTTATCACACGATATAGGCTGTTCGAGGCCCTAAAAGGGGCAATTATTTATTTCTTTATTTATTTAAGAGTTTAACCAGGCAGGCATACTGAGTGGAGAACCACTCGTTTCCAGATGCGACCTGGGGAAATCGGGGGAGGGGGCATAAGTGAAAGGAAGCATACATATATGAGCACGTGGTACATAGTAGTTCATGATAGACTATCTTATGCTTTAGTATTTTGTGCTTAGGGCATTAACATTTTTTGCATTTAACATTTTAAGTAGTTTATCGCTTGGTAGTTTTTCTTTCCCTGTTCCCTGGTTTAAAAAAAAAAAAAGTCTTGAAGCCTGTGTGACTGTCATATACGATCGATGCACGCGGCAACATAGGTCTGTGCTGTGTACATGGTTTGTGCCATGCCCAAAGTTCTGCTTCGTGCAGGGTGCTGGTGCATCCAGTCTGAGACCAAAATATGAGGCTCTATCGAGGATATACTGTAGAAAGTCAGAGTTACTGATCAATAACGCTCTGTTACTGCCTGTGGCTCGGGTTCTGGACTGTATATGGGCTTTGCCTGCATAAGAGCAAAGGGAAGAAAGCCTCCATTGGGGTGAGTCACTGAAAAAAAAGAATTGTTCATTTTATATACTCTTTCAGATTAGCTTGGCTTGATGCAGAAACTGCAAGACGGATGCGGGAGCTGAATGAACTCTGCAAAGAAGAGATAGAAAGAATCCAAAGAATGAGGTAAAATAGTCATGTGGACAAGGAGGGAGGCACTGGTATTTTTTCTTAATTAGCCTCTACGTCCATCTGCTAATGCTTGGGGATTAGAGTCTTGCAAAAGCTGTCCCTTTCCAGCAGGTGCACAAACAGGGCTGTAATGAATTCATACTTGGAGCTATCAGTTTCTGCAGTTTTTAGTTATCCTGGTTGGGTTAAATTTCTAAAATGACCATTTTAAGCACTGCACAAGATTTCAGTGATAGAGGGGGAATAGAAAGGAGTAAAGGGTGCCTGTAGTCAAGGCCCTTGGTATTCTGCGATTCCATGGCTGCAGAATCTTCTGCAGAACTTGCATCATGCCACAGAATATATGTAGTGCCATGGAAGTTAATTGCGGTTGGTGAATTTCTAATTAAGTATACCATTTTTTTCGTTGTCTCTGGCTCCCTTCTTCCCCTTGTTTATCCTGAAGCCCCTCTGCTATGCTTGGCATGTGATGTCATCAATGACATCACATCATAGTTTAGTCAATGGCAGGACTGCATTCTGCCACAGAAATGAATAAATAATGCCCCATAAATTTAAAAAAAATGCTGCTGCAGAAGCCTAGGAGCCCTGCTGTAGAAATCAGGATGAAAGTGCTAGGGGGCCCTGCCTATAATACCCTTGACGAAAGCTGTTTGATTTGGCTTAAGTGCTGGAGCTATTCCTGACCTCCAGGCTGTCTGTACCTGTTTGCAATAAATGCTTTTTTGCTACCAATAGCTACTAGCCACTGAGCTTGTGTTCTTTGGAGTGCCGACTTTTCTGCATTTTGGATCTGCTTTTTCAGGGCTGGCTGGCTGTTTTCTGGCACCCCGGTATCTTCTGAAATGCGCTGATTACCTGCTGCTTTAAAGACCTAGTAGAGTCAAAATAGGCAAACAGAAAAATAATACACATTTTAAGTAGTAGTCAGTTGTAACTTTTTTTCTGAAGTATTTTTCTTTTTCCTTTTACTCATCAGAAAGTATTCTATGTGATAATATTGTGCTGGATGTGTGAAACAGCTCTTAGCCTGGCAGCTGACATATCTAACTGCACTGCCCTCACACTACATCATCAGCACTGTGATCACACTGGCAGTGACATCACAGGTGAATGACCTGCCAGTCACTCACTTGCTGTTCCTAAGTAGCAGTGATGTCACGGTCAAGTGAGGTCACAATGCTGATGGTGCAGTGTGGGAAAGTAGAGTAAGATATGTCAGCTGTCAGGCTAAGAGCTGTTCCACACATCACATCCACTAACATCAGGTTAACAATCTTCTAATTAAACAAAGGGACAAGAAAAAGTTCCTCCGATATAAAAGGTAATGGCTGGCTGCTTTTAAATTCTAGTATTATTTTTAGACAGTCCACTTTCTCTTTAACTATAATAATTCAGAGCATTGCTTACCATTTGTAAGCTTCAGCATACTTGATTTTACATTTATAAGAAATTCTTAAAATATAGTAGCCACATTTATGTTAGAAATATTGGATTTTAAAGATCCTTGGATGTCCCCGGGCAAACTTTATGCACGATGTGGCTATTGTATATTTTTTCTATATTTAATGTCATCCTCATGCTATAATTCTGCAATTTAACTTGAAAACAGGATTACTGTACTCTACTTGCCTGTACTTGACATCACAATCGGTCAGTCATCTGCTTGTGACATTATGATGCTTTTCACAACAACAGACTGTGATGTCCTCAATAGAGGGTTGCTGTGCCACTCTGTAGCTCAACAATACTGCTTTGCACTACCATGAAGGTGATCCGGTTTGGTAGCAAGTCCAGGAGCCTGTGGTGTGGGGGTGGACCAGATCATTAAGTGTCACAGGTGGTAGCACTTGCCTGACCTGGGAGGTTGAGAGCTGCACTTGTAGCACCAGCTAACCCTGTGGTGGTTGGCAGGGGGTCACCTCTACCACAGGGAACACTGTATGCGAGTGTGGCCATAGTGTGGCACTGCCCAGCCACATGGGGAGGAAGGGAGGGCAATGGAGAAAATTGGATGGTCTCGTACAAGTACTTTTCTGTCCTGTGCCTTTGACAGTGACTCGACTAGGAGATGGCCTTAGAGTGGAGGGGACCTGATCCAGCCTTTGTGCGAAAGCAGAGAAAGTGGCTCCAGGCAGGGGGAGGAAAAGCTTAGTAAAGAAACAAAAATTGTGAGATATAGACAAGGTGCCAGAAAAGACTGAATCTATAGGATAGAAATCCTGGTTAATGTGCGGGGTTATAAAAAGGCTAAGTTATATACAGAAGCATACACTGAAAGGTGTCTAAAGGTTTATGTTTTTCCAAAGATTCACCTGGGATATCTGTGGCTGTTTAATAACACTCTTGCTTCCTATTTTTGTATATATATATTCAAATTTCATATTTCATATTTCACTAAAATACCACCAGCAGCTTAATCTGGTTTAATATCAGTTGGTTTCCATCTGTATCTCCCCACCCTCCCCAGGATGAGGCAAAAAGAGGCAGAATTGCCTCGTCCTCCATTCCCGGTCAAAAAAACTAAAATAAAAGCAAGCCATGATAGCTTTGCCTCACACTTGTGCCACTGTAAGAAGCTACTAAAAGATGTATTAAAGCTTTTCAAGTAAGTTGATAGTATGGAAGGTTACAGAAAACAATGGCTAATTACTTTTAACCTAACTGTTGGTCATAAAAACATAAACCTTCAGAAAAACTTTTTATTCTCAGGATCTAACATAAAAAATCTACACGGAAGATATTTTAATTTGGTAAAATGTGCTCTTTTTGAGTGATTGTTAGATATTTGGCGATGTCCTTGTATATATTTTTCCTTTTTTTTTTCATGTAGGCTTGAAGTTGGTTCCCCTAACATGTGGGCTGAACAAGCTGAGAATGCAGTAAGAGAGCGTCTCCAACCCCTGTTGGATAGAGCACAGGTACACACTTCTGATACTTCACGAACGCCTTTTACATGGTAACCCAAGGGAGGCTGATACACCAAATCAGTAAGCTGGAGGTGGGGAGGGAGGGAGAGCTTTCAGGGATTAGAAATTGGTTAAGTAACAGGAGATCATTGTCGAAAATATCTCCCCCATTGGGCCACACCTTTGCAACTGTAAGCCATTGGCGTCAGGACCACTCGGAAACGTTTGCTAACCGGGGGCTGCCCACAGTGACGGGCAGCATCAGCGCCTGTATAATCTTGGCCAGCTCTATTGCTCCTCAGTTCTTTCTACCGCTGTAGACTGCTCATTGGACCTGTGGAGAAACAATGCCATTGTTTCTTTGACTTTATTATTTTTTACTACATTACTCTAACTTATCAGTGTTATCCTTTTATGCTGCTGTTGAAAGGACCTTTATTTAGGTTTTGTATCTGTGGCTACAGTATCTACAAGGATGACAATCACACAGTTTGTGTTTGCTGTTTTGGCTTGACCCACATTGTCAAGGTCTACATGATGTGCCAGGGATTGTACCTGGCCACAAGGTGATGCCCCAAAATGCTCTAGAAACCTTCATTGCTATTTGGAGAGGCAACACCTGAAAAAGATACAGGAATTTAGGTACAATTGCCATCTTGAGTACATTTGATCTGCCCAGGAGAGACAAAGGTAGGCTTTGCCATTTTATGCATAGTTCCCTAATTTTGTTCAGTACTGGTGGATAGTTAGTCCCTTAGATATCCTTAATTTGCCTTCTAATCTGTACCCCTGGGTACTTAAAACCTGATCCAGTGGAAGGACAGTCTGCTTTTCATTTTTGTTTGGTCACAGTTGCAGAGCGGTAATTCACCTAGGTTGATCTTATATCCTGAAATGGCTCCAAAGGTGTGGAGTATCTCGACCAAACATGCCAATGATATCTCCAGCTTTGTAACACCTGCCTGGAGATCATCCACGTACAGTGGTACTTTGATTGTGGTGCCTCCCAGGTGCACCCCTTCTAGATTTTCATGCTTCCTAAGAGCCTTGACCAGTAGCTCCAATACCAGATCAAATAAAAGGGGGGATGGGGCACCCCTTTCTAGTTCCTCTGTGTAGGGGAAATTGGTCTGAGAGCCATGCGTTGGTCTACACCACCGCTGATGGATTTTTGTATATCGCCTCTACCCAGCCTAGGTATTTCTCTCCACAGCCCATTTTCCTCATTGTGCACCAGAGGTGGTCCCACTCAATCCTATCAAAAGCTTTCTCTGCATCTAGTGAAACCACCACTGGGCAGTCACTTGAGATTTTTTGTCCTCCGGCCAGGACCTGTAGCAGGGTTCTAAGATTTGATGGTGCACCTCACCCCTTCACAAACCTGCTTGGTCTTCGTGTATTGTCTTTGGTAGGATCTTTTCCAGTCTCCCTGCTAAAATGTTAGCATATATTTTAAAGCCAGAATTTAACAGGGATATGGGCATATATGATATAGCCAGTTCCCTCGGCTTCCCTGGTTTAGGGAGAACTGTTACTCTGGTCTGACAGAAGGAGGGAGCGGCCCCTCTTTTAATGCATATGTTAGGGTCTCATGCAGGGGATCCAGAATTGGCAGCACCAGCCATTTATATAGGTCACTTTGGAGCCCATCAGGGCCAGGTGCTTTTTCACCTGTTATTTGGCCCAGTGCTCTCAGCACCTCCTGCTTTGGTACGTCCTCTTCCTGTTCTGTCCTGTCCTTCTCTGCTAGTTGCTTCAGACCTTCATAAAACACATCCCTGTCATCTGTTTCATTTGCCTCTGGGTTGCTTTCTCCCTTGGTGTATAATGTAGAATAATACTCCATAGATTGCTATGTCTTCTTTGCTTGCGATCATCTTTTCTGGCTCTGGAGAGATGTCCTCTATAAATCTTTGAGCTTTTCTTGTTCGATTTGATAAGCCAGTATTTTCCCACACTTACTCCTGCTATCATAACATTTAGCATTCTGATAAGTTGTTACCCTTTCCATTGCTCTAGTGTGTGTCTCATTGTGCTCTTGTTCTCTGAGCCGCACTAGGGCACTGTATGTCTCTGGGTCCCTAGATACCTTATGCTTCTTGTCCAGCTCTACTATTTTTGTATGTAGGTCCTCCACTTGCTTCCTTTTTTAAGTTTGCTGGTGTAGACTACAGCCTTCCCCCTTATAAAAACATTTAAGAAGTCCCGTATCACCCCCACATCTTTGATAGTGCCTTTGTTAAGGGCCCAGAATTCCTTAATTTCTGTGCTTAATTTCTCAAGGAACTCTTTGTTGTGAAGTAAAATGGGGTGCAATCTCCACACCCTTGTATTGTGAATGTCCAGCATATTTGGGTGCATATCACCTTTAAGGGGGCATGGTCCGAAATTACTACTGGCAAGTAATCACAAGAGAGTATATCTTATTCACTGAGACCAACATCATATCTATACAGGTGTGTGACTGATGCGCATGAGAACAGTAAGAATAATGTCTTAAACTGGAATGTTCTGCCCTCCACTCTTCCCAGGTTTTTATGATGACTAGTGAGCAATTTGGAGGCTTTTTGAAGTTAATATGGGCGGGAGGAGGAACTGTCCAGAACTGCGTCCAAGACAGAATTAACATCTCTGCCCCAAATAACCTCTCCTTGCAACTGCCCAAGGTGTGCATTTTGAGAAACAGTTGAGTGCCCTTGGGGATCCTCAGGTTCCAGTTGTCCTAGTAACACAGCTGGTTAGTGTAGCGGAATGGTACTCCGAGCAGACCTGGGTTCATATCTCAGCTGGGGCACTTATTTCTTTCTCACTTCTAAAAACTTTGTTTCAAACATATATGCACACCACACTCCTTGATAGTAAAGAAGTAACAACGAGAGGTGTCCTGTCCGTTTTTTGAAGGATTTTGTGCACATGCATCCCCTGATTCATAAACCAGTTCCACCTTGGAACCTGAATTTTATACTGAGAAATTGACTCTGGCTCTGTTTGAGCCTGCTGTGACCTGTGGGATGTGTTTCCTTTAATGGAAAACACTATTTTCAAACACCATGAAGTCTTGCTATATTATAACATTAGCAGTCAGCCACTGCAGCTGAACTGCCCCGGAGAGGAAGGAGTTAACTCCAGAGGATCTGGAGTTCTACAGCGCAAGGGCGCTGTGCCCAAAGCTCTATCTGGCAGTTTCAAATGAAACTGTCAGATTCTTTACTCCGCTTCACTGAACAGTCGCTCCGGAGATCAGCTCCTTCAGCTCAGTTCATTCTCGGTTCAAGCGAGTATTTTTCGGTTCATTTGAACCGGCAAAAGTCATTATTTTTACCGCATTTCGGTTTTAAAGCTCTATCTGGTAACGTAAGTACTAAATTTTAAGTCTGTGTGGAAAATTAATTATCGGTTCGGTTTTGAACCGATCGCTTTGTTATTTCTACATTTTAAAAGTGTACAGTGGGTTTTAGAGTGCGGTTCCAGTTCTTATCGGTTCTAAAAAACCAAATTATAACGGTTTTTCAAATACCCGTGACACGGTTAGGAACCGATATAAGGTGTCTTGTCTGGCACTGCCATCAAAAGGGCAAGTTTTGGTTAGGCTGGCATTATGTCTGAGAAACCCAAAAGAAAAACCGGCCCACTGGGTTTCAAACACTGTGATGTCTGTGGGGAGGCCTTTGCCAAGGCTGGCCACACACCACTTGTGTTTATTGTCTGGGCTGACCACCTCCTGTCAGACTGCCAGGTGTGTAAAATTTCCTGCAGCCACCCTGGAAAGAGATTGGGCAGGCTCAGGGCGAGAGGCCAAAAGTCCGCTGACCCGGATGGCCAGCCCGGTCCAGTACCCACTGGACCAGAGGGAGTGCCCTCTGACCAGAGGCGAGACTTCCTCGGGCAAAGGAAGGCTGGTTCAGAGGAACCAGTCCCGAGTAAAAGACAAGAAATCAGTAGGTTTGGGGTCCAAAATTGTGTCTCCAACTGCTGCAGAGATAGCTAAAGCCATTCAGATTGTCCAGTCACTGTCTCAGGGATCTGTAGAACCACCAACAGTTGGTAAAGGTTGGTTCGTTCAGTCCCAGTGGTTCAGGATTTTGAAGTTGAGGATTTTTATGAACCACAGGAGGGAGGAGGAATTTGATCAATATATGTGTGGCTGGGGGGTCTGGACGTGCCCATTGAACGGACATTTCTCCAGACAGACCTTTAGAATCTCCTCCTATTCTGTCTGGAGTCCCCTTCTTTCTTTTATTTTTACAAAGGTTGCAGAAACCCTCCAGCTTCCTTTAGAGGAGGCTGTGGATGAACAAGAGGAGCCTGATTATGTGGAAATGATGGATATTCCAGAGTCTAGGAGGTTGTCTATTCCTTTGCATAAGTCATTTAGGAAGCAAACAACAAAGATTTTGAAAAATCCTCATTCTGTCCCTCCTGTAGATAAAAAAATGGACAGAAGGTATACTTTGTCAGGCTCGGATACAGACTTCCTTACTGAACAGTGTAGTCATGTAGGTGTGGTACAAGCTGCAGCCTGTGACAAGGCTAATATTCCTCTGGCCTCACATCCTCCTGATAAGGATTCCAGGAAGATTGATGCCATGGCGAAGAAACAGTATATGGCAGCTTCTTTGGGACTCAGGCAGGCAAATTATATGGCTTATGTGGCTAGATATCAGAAATCTAGGTGGGACACAGTATTGCAGTTAGCCAAGCAGGCCCATGGCCAGCTGGCTAGTGAGTTGGAACAGGTGGCTGCTGATGGCATTGAAGACTCTAAGTTCAATTTCATACTGCTGTTGATGTTAATGATGTTTCCTCTAGGGTCATGGCCACTTCTGTAGCTTTCTTAGGTTGGCATGGCTCAGATGCACTAATCTGTCCCAAGATACCCAGTCAAAGGCTATGGATTTTCCTGTAGGAGAAATTCTCTGTTTGGGAGCAAACAGAAAACTATATGAAAAAGATGGATGAATACAGAACTACCTACAAAAGTGCCCAGGCTAAGGAGAAGCATGCCGTGCCACAAGGCATGCTCCCAGAGGTAGGGGCAGGCCTTTTTCCAGGCCTTTTGACCAATTTCAAGCCTCCTCTGCTGTCTCGCAGAGGGGTTTCTTCAGAGGCAGGGGTAGACGAGGCACAAGCAGACCGTCCCCCTCACCTCAGCCTAAGGCTGCTGCTAAGCAGGCACCCTGATGGGGTGCCCAGGGCCGATTCTCCTGTACCAGTGGGGGGCAGGTTGGCCTATTTCAGCCGGAACTGGCTGTCCCTAACTCTGGACAGATGGGTTCTGGAGGTAATAGGCCAGGGTCTAGTTCTCAGCTTCAACACTTTCCAAAGATGAGAGTCAGACATTTTCCACCTGCAAATCCTTCAGAGCCCTTGCTTTGGAAGCAGAGGTTTCTTCTCTTCTGGACTGCAAAGCAGTGGAAAGGGTTCCTCCTTACCATCAGGGCAAGGGGCTTTATTCAAGATACTTTCTTACCCCAAAAAAGACAGGAGAATGGAGGCCCATTCTAGATTTAAGTACCTGAACAAGCATCTTTTGAAACCAAAGTTCAAAATGTTGACTCTGGCAATGATATTGCCTTCCCTAAGGCCAGGGGACTGGCTAGCTTCCCTGGACCTCAAGGATGCCTATTTTCATGTTCTGATCAGGCCTTCTCTCACGAAAGTACCTCAGGTTCGAACTGCCCTCAGGCCACTACCAGTTCAGGGCAATGCCCTTCGGCCTGACCTCTGCACAAGGTATTCACAAAATGTCTCGCTGTAGTAGTGGCTCACTTAAGAAGGCAAGGGGTTGCTGTGTTTCCCTACCTGGACGACTGGCTCATTGTGGGTCAGTTTCAGGTCAGGTGAAACCATTTGCAAGTCACCCAGCAGCTTCTCACTTCCTGGGATTCCTGCTAAACTTACCAAAGTCAGTTCTGGAACGGTTCAGGTCCTAACTTTCATAGGCAGAATTGAACACAAGGTTAGCCAGGGCTTTTCTTCCCTCGGAAAGGGTGGACAGACTCATCGCCTGGCATCCTCCTTTACCCTGCGGGTCTCTCGAGCCAGCAAGGCATTTTCTGAAACTCCTTGGGCACATGGCTGCTTCCACAGCTGTCGTGCAGGGAGCAAGATTCCAGATGAGGGACATTCAGTTCCATTTGAGGGCCTATTGGTCTCAAAGGAAGGACCCCTACCAAGTTGGTTCCAGTTACTCAAACTCTGATCCTAGCCCTCCACTGGTGGCAGGTCCAGAGCAATTCAAGACAGGGGTTCCCTTCATTCCCATTTCTCACTCCCTCACCCTCACCACGGATGCCTCCCTGTTAGGGTGGGGGCTCACCTAGCGATCTTGCCACCCAGGGGTGTGGTCTCCTCAGGAATCTCTGCTCCACATCAATCTGTTGGAACTCAGAGCTGTCTTTTTAGCTCTTGGTGTTTTCAGATTCTGTCCAGAACAAAGTGGTTCAAGTCAGGACAGACAATACCACCACAATGTGGTACATCAACAAGCAAGGGGCACTCGGTCTTCAGCCTTGTGCACGAAGCAATGAAGTTGTGGTCTCTGGCCTACTCCCTGAACACCTCCCTGATAGCGGTTCACCTCCCAGGGAAGGACAATGTCCTGGCGGACGCCCTCAGCAGAATTTCTCAGGGCCATCACGAATGGGCTCTGAATCCACAAGTGCTGGGGTCCGTCTTTGCCAGATGGGGCACTCCTCAGATAGATCTTTTCGCAGCCCCAGACAACCATCAACTTCCTCTTTTCTGTTGCAGGCCTCCAGTACTGGGCTCAGTCCCTCTGGACGCCTTTCTGTTGGACTGGAAAGGGAAGTTCCTGTATGCCTTTCCTCCCTTTCCTCTTCTTTTCAGGGTACTAGTAAAAATCAGATCTCAACCTTGCAGAGTGATTCTGATTGCCCCAGATTGGGCCAGACAGCCCTGGTACCCTCTGCTTCTGTCTTTGGCAGTCCACCCTGCCCTGAGCCTACCCAGAGTCCACGACTTACTGGCCTGTGCACAGGGAGAGTGTGGTATCCGGACCTCAAATCCCTCCACCTCAAGGCTTGGCTCTTGAGGAGCTAGAATTGCTGACTTACACCTTTCTCAAGGTGTCATGGATATTTAAAGGCTTCTAGGAAGCCTTCCACTAGGCCACTTATAATTCTAAGTGGAAGAGGTTTTCCATCTGGTGCTCTGAGAGGCAGATTACCCCAGAATCTGCTGATCTTCCCATTCTACTGGACTATTTGGTCCATCTGAATTCCCTAGGCCTTAGACCAGCTACCCTGAAGGTTCATCTGGCAGCTGTCTCTGCTTTTGTGTCAGCAGGGAAGCCTGCCTCCCTTTCTTCTCACCCTGTGTTCTCCGAGTTTTTTAAAGGGTTACTTCATACTAACCCTCCTTTTCGGGAACCAGCTCCCGCCTGGGACCTGAATATTTGCATTGCTCAGTTAATGCAACCCCTTGAGCCTCTGTCTTCAGCAGAGCTCAAGTATTTAACTGGAAAACCGTTTTCCTAGTAGCTATCACCTCTGCCAGACGCATAAGTGAGTTACAGGCCCTGTCAGTGGAAGAAGATTTTATCTCTTTCCACAGAGATAAGAGTAGTCCTTAGGACTAATAGAAAGTTTTGCCTAAGGTGGTTTCTGATTTCCACCTGAATCAATCTATCTCTCTCCCAGTATTTTTCACTGAGCATTCTTCCTCAGGTGAGAGGAGACTGCACAGCTTGGATGTCAAAAGAGCCTTAAGCTACTATTTAGGCGCACCAGAGGTCATAGGTTGAATCCCTCCAACTATTTCTTACCTATGGCGAGGTTGGCAAGGAAAACCTGCCACTAAAGAGAACAATTGCAAGGTGGATTGTTTCTTGTATCCAATTCTGCTATCAGAAACTAGGTAGAGTACCCCCTCAGGATTGAGGCCCACTCCACCAGGGGTACAGCTGCGTCTCTAGCGGCTGCTAGGGACATTCCCATTCTGGAGATTTGTCAAGCTGCTACCTGGAAGACAGTTCACACCTTTACCAAGCATTATTCCCTGGATGTCCAGTCCAGGAGAGATGCTCAGTTTGGCACAGCTGTGCTTCAGAGCCTATTTCCTAAGTAGGTTCTGACCCTCCTCCATGGAGGTACTGCTGTGTAATCTGCTAATGTTATAATATAGCAAGACTTCATGGTGTTTGAAGAAAAATTACTCACCTTAGTAATTGCTTTTCTTCTCATGGAGTCTTGCTATATTATAACCACCCTCCCTCCTGCCCCTCTCAGAACCTCTACTTGGGTAGGGGTGGTGAATTGGTGCAAGCACTGTGTCATGCCATTGTAGTTATCCCTTTACCCTCTTTCCTTTGGGTTAGGGATCTGGTTGCTTTCATTTAGGTTATTTATATTGCCCCCTTCCTGGACTTGAGTCTTGGGGGGAAGGGGGGGTTCATAATGTGCTTGTCAAGGGTGGTAAAACGAACCATAATACCATCAATTTTTGTTATTATGGTTCTGGGTGTTTCTTTGTTGTTTATATTGTTGTTACTACTACTAGTAGGTAGCCATGGGCTAGTGTAGTTTTTTCCACACAGACTTTCTGTTCTTTGATGTTAGCTTCGTAAAAATCTGACAGTTTCATTTGAAACTGCCAGATAGAGCTTTGGGCACAGCGCCCTCGCGCTGTAGAACTCCAGATCCTCTGGAGTTAACTCCTTCCTCTCCGGGGCAGTTCAGCTGCAGTGGCTGACTGCTAATGTTATAGTATAGCAAGACTCCATGAGAAGAAAAGCAATTACTAAGGTGAGTAATTTTTTCTTTGGTTGCCATGACTTTTGCTCATAGGAATTTCAAGCTTCAGGTTCTGATGCATGGCACGGGATCATATTGCCACAAACATAAACAGCGCAACAATAAATGCTGCAAGCAAAATGCCGTCCACCAAAATAAGGTTGGGAAAAACATTGCGCACCATAGGGAACAATGGGACTTTTTTTCTTTTGTGGGGGGCACCCCCCCGACGTGAGTGGTTATAAACCCCCAGACTTCAAATAATCAGCTCTGAGGGGTGTGGACTTCGGGGATGGGGAGAAACTCAGAAGGGGGAACAGTTTCTTTTTTTTTTTTTTTTTAACAAAATAAAAAAATGTTGCAACACCAGGAGACCTGGGGGAACCGAATCGTGGTCCCAGGTCTTCAACCTGCCTAGTGCTGGTGCCTTAGCCACTCCGCCACTGGAGGGGCTCGACCAGGCACCACACCCACGGCAACTTGATTCCTACCTAGCTTCATCACACAGCGACAGGGGTAGTGGTAATTTACTACCGCTATTGTACCCCTGTCACTCTAAATGCGTTTGCGCTTTACACAGCGTGGTTCTTGCCGTGCTATTCTTGAAGTGGCGTATTGACCTGGTACCCTGATGCATAAGCCTCCTTATTTGATTTTCCACAAGGTCAGGATGTGTTTGTGGACCAGTCCTCATTTTCTACCTAATGTGGTGTCTGATTTTACATTAAATCAGACTATACACTAGGGGTGCGGAGAGGATGAATAGTATTTCCTGAATGCCACGAATAATGCACTATTCGTTATTCGGTTAAACCTGCACAACCCCACCCCCCCTTCACATCCCATAATGGGCAACTGGCACAACCCTCCCACCTCCACAACCAGTCGGCATCTCATTTAGTACTAATGATTTTTTATAATTGGGTCCTCTTTCAAAGTAAGTAATAAATAATCCCCCACCCCACCGCCTCTTATTTAGCCCCTCCCCGGATATGGGAGGTGACCGACAACCTACCCTCCACTACTGCCGTCTGCCTTCTTGTGAATGAAAGTGCTCCCCTGCTTGCTTGCATAGTAACACAGCTGATCCACGTGATCCTCTGTTTCACTATGTGAGCAAGGGAGCACTTTCGTTCACAAGAAGGTGGCTAGCTATGGTGGAGCAAAGGTTGTGTTGGTCACCTTCCTGCACTGGGGGTGCTTTGCTAAAGAAATGTGGTTGCTTGGGGGAGGATGGAGCTGGGTGGTGCTGCTGGGGGTGATATTATTATTACTATGGAAGAGAATGTAATTATTTAAAGTAATTTAGTGCTACAAGAGATTTATTTATTTACATTTTGGTAACCGGGTAGGCCCACTGGGCCCTTTGACGGGTCCCTTTTTCAGGGGCAGCGGCTGTGGAGGTGGCAGGTTGTACCACTTGCCCATCATGTGATTGGCTTGTAAACATAAATTTGGGGTGTTGGGAAGGTGGGGGGGGGGGACAGGAGGTTGTATATGTTTAAACAATTGCACTGAGGAGGAGGGTGGGGGCTGTTTTTACTTTTTCTCCACAGGAACACAAATAATGACTATGAACACCGCATTCCAAATATTCGAAACAAGGTATTCACCCCTCCACCATTCAGCAGGGCATTCCCCCAATGTGCCACATAGGGGCCAACAGTGATTGCCCTCAGCGTTCGGAGAGCACTCTGCCTAGTTGGGGGGAGTTTAAACCAGCGGAGGTGGCTGAGGTCATTGAGGTTGCCCTCGGGCTAAAGCACACATATTGTGAACTGGACCCAGTGCCGATGCATTTTCTTATGAGATGTGTCAACTCTGTTGGTCCGGTGTTTGCCTTGATTTTCCAGTGCTCTATCTCAGAGGGGGTCTTTCCAGATGCCTTGAATGAGGTACTGGTTAGGCCACTTCTGAAGAAACCATCATTAGACCCTGAAGTCAAAGCGAACTACCGTCCAATCTCCAACCTCCCATTTTTAGGGAAGATTGTTGAGAAAGTTGTGGCGCAGCAGCTAGAGGAGCACCCCATGACCTTCAGCCTTTATGATCCCCCTCCAATTAGGGTTTTGGGTGAGGCATAGCACAGAAACCGCATTAGTTCGGGTGCACTACGACCTCCTCAGGGCTCAAGATAAAGGAGAGGGGACAATTCTCATTCTCCTCGACCTCTTCAGCATTTGACATGGTAGACCATTGTGTGTTGCTTGACCACCTGAGGGAATTTTGTGGACTCGCCAGCACTGTCATCTGCTGGTCTGAGTCCTAGTTCACGAGCAGGAGGCAACAGGTAGTGATGGAGAATTTCTCCTCCTCCCCTAACCTCCTGTTGTGTGGAGTACCTCAGGGTTCAATCTTGTCACCATTGTTGTTTGCCGTGTACATGCTGCCGCTGGCAGAGCTCATTAGGAAATACAGTTTGGGTTTTCATTGCTATGCTGATGATACCCAACTGTATATTTCCTTTGCCCCGGGACATCCAATGCGATGGAAGTGCTGAACAGATGCCTTGCTGAGATCAATAACTGGATGGCCTCCAGCTGGTTGCGACTGAACACCAATAAGATGGAGGTACTGGTGGTGGAGTCGAACAGAGGGCGTGCTAGGAGGGCCTGTGGCACAGCTACTGGGCTATTCCTGGGATCTGTGCCATTAAAGTCCTCCTCTAGGGTGCGTGATCTTGGTGCAACCCTCAACAGTGGACTGACATTTGAAGCACATGTGTCATTCATTGTCCGGACCAGCTTTTACTATCTTAGGAACATCGCCAGGATCAAGCCCCTAGTTCTGCCTATGGACCTCCCCACCTTGGTACATGCCTTCATAATGTCTAGGCTTGATTACTGTATTGCGCTCTACTCCGGGGTCTTAGGAGGTACCCTCCGCAGGCTGCAGCTAGTGCAGAACGCAGCTACCAGGTTGTTGATGGGGCAGCCCAAATACTGCCACCTCACCCTGGTGCTGCGTGAACTGCACTGGCTGCCGGTCAGGTGGGGGATCCTCTTTGAGGTGGGCTTGCTCATCTTTAAGGCCCAACGTGGGCTGGGTCCTGGATACTTGTCTGACCTTCTGACACCTGCTGCCTTGGTCCGCTCCCTCCATTCTTCCTCTAGGGGCCTCCTTACGATTCCCAGGACAAGGTTAAAGACCACCAACGACAGAGCGTTTAGTGTCGCCGGCCCCATCCTGTGGAATTCGCTGCTTCCATCTGTAAGGGAGGCCCCTTCAGTTGAAATGTTCAAGACCTGCCTCAAGACTCTCCTGTTTAGTCAAGCCTTCCCAGACAGTCAACTAGTATTTATCTTTGGGACTGCCTCTTTAACGACTACTGTTATTTGTAACTGTTTTGTATTTTCTGGATTATCTGTTAGTGTTTTATTTATGTATGTGTTGTATTTTTATGAATAGTTTGTATTTATTTGTACGGTGGCCAGAGCCTCTGGAACTGGGCGCCTCGAAAAATAAAATTTGCCTTGCCTTGCTACCTACCCTACCATACACCTGCCTGTGTATTATCCGGAGCATGCTAACAAGAGTGAAGTATTGTGCCATACACTTGGTGTTCATAGAAGACTGCATTTCTGTTGTGATCACACTAAGGATTGCAGAAAGTCCTCTTAGCATGTTTTGTTGAGGGCGCACCTGTGTTTAAAAAAAAAAAAAAAAAAAAGTGGCTGTCCTAACGGCTGGCTAACTATGTTGAATTTTTTTTATGGGAAGTATGACAAAGAACTTCCTGGTGCGGTGTGTGGCCATTCTGCACATGGTATGGCCACTTGTGTTGCTTGCTTTCAGAATGTTTCTGCAACTGACATGCGCTGCTGCCACACTGAACACTGTGCGTACTTTCACTAAGAGCTATAATCTAGACATTGTCTCTTGTAGACATGCTGGTTTTGGTCTTGCGGTGTTGCAAGGCCTTCTGTCATGATTGCATATCAGACTTTGCCATCCTCACTGGGTATCTTGTGTACTGCTTGGGAATCATTTCAAAGGTGTGGTCCAATGGAGGAGACATTTGCGATGAAGATAACACAGTTACTCACTGTAACAGTAGATCTTCGAGACAATCTCCTCCATTGGGCCACAGCACACCCACCCTCCTTCCCCTTTCTGAGGTATCAGCTGGCAGGTTTGTCCATTGTCTTGTTTGAAGGTGTCCCTAAGTGCCTTATGTATTCTATGTTTGCATTCCCATGCCTCTCCTTATGTGCCTGCTACTGGTCTGGTCTTCTGGTTCCTCATTGTAAGAGGCCCTCCAAGCTTATCTCCAGTGGGGAGCTGAGGAATAATGGGGCTGCCCACAATTATTTAGGTGCCAGCGTTGCATGTCATCATGGGTGTCCCCCAGCTAGCAAACGTTTGAGTGGTCCTGAGGCTGACTGCTTACAGTTCCAAAGGTGTGGCCCAGTGGAAGAGAGTCTATGGAAGATCTACTGTTACGGTGAGTAAATGTTCTGTAGTGGGTGGTGACAGGGACAAGTGTCAGACTTTAAGGTAGTGACTTCAGTGGATTCCACAGGGGTAAGTTCTGGGTTTGCTTTTGTTTGGCTTGTATACTCGTGATCTTGAACTGGTAGCCATTTTTGAAGTTTACAGATGATACAAAGCAGCAAGAGTGGTTTAAGTAGGACTATGAAAAATAACAGCAGGATTTGGATAATCTCGGTTGTTGGTTGGACAGATGGGCATTGCAGTTCAGTATGGGAAAGTGCAAGTTAATGCACCTAAGGGTAGAAACAGAAAATGGTTTTATGAGCTAAATGGTACAGTATTAGATGCAACAAATCAGGAGCAGGACATGGGAGTTACTATGGACTCATGTTTTAAACTATGTAGAAAAGTACTCAGTGGTCATCAACAGAGCAAATAGAATGTTAGGTTCTATTCAAAGGGGGAAAATGTTAGAGAAAAGGAGGTTATAATGCTACTACACAAGGAAGTGCTAGACCTGTCTGGAGTATTCTCTGTAGTTCTGTACAGCTCATTGCAAAAAGAATTAAAGAAGCAGGAATAAGTTCAGCGCAGAGCCACAAAGATGATTATGGGGCTCTAGAACATGACATACAAGGAGAGGCTGGGCATGTAGGAGTTGTCCCTAGAAAAATGGAAATTAAGGAGGATATGATTGAGGTATTCTAAATCATGGAAGGTTATACAAAAATAGATCAGGGAATACTGCCTAGCAGAATCCAAGGGCCATAAGTATAAGGTGAGGAGGACTCGGGGGTATGGAGTCAGGAGGGCTGTTTTCACCCAGATAGTAAAAAGGTTGTGGGACAGATTACCAGAGGTGATAATGCAGGGAGTGCTCAGAGTTTGTGAACTAGGTTTGATAGATACTTGCAAAGGAGAATTATTTTAAGTTATTGATGTTAGACTAGAGAGGCAGACTAGATGGGCTGCATGGTTTTACGTTATCATACTACACTTTAAATAGATGTGCTGTATGTACATGTGGAGGGAAGAAAAATAAGTAGAAACCATTAGTGGTACTCGGACCGATGATGCCGGTATACCTTCTTGTCTGGTAAGCTCTGACCAGCTCCAGCCAGAGGAGTGTGTCTGTGACAGTGTAGTCAGGCTGTGGGAATCTGGGGGCCAGTGGTAACCACTTCAGTAGAAGTTTGATCCAGGGTTTGTGTGCAGGGAGAAGAAAAACCTGGCCCACTGGGTTAAGAGAGAACAACAGAAGGGTAAAGAAAAATGTATTTCCATTAGTAGAAACTTTAGCAAATGTTACCAATACAATATGGGGCCTGATACACTGTCCTAGTTGGTAGACACTCAATTTTGAGGTGCACCATACTCCCTGTTGTGCCACCTCCTAAAACTGCTAAACATAAAATGGAAAACTTAGTTGCTGGGAAGTAGGAGGGATTCTACTTGACTATTCCACAGTGCAGAAGATAGTCACCCGGTGTCCATGGCCCTGACCAGGTTTCTGATGACTAACACTTGAAATGCGAAAATTGCGGAGGACTGTGCATGAAATTGCACCAGTTCCATGGTGCTATGCCATGTACAGAAACTTGGGTACACGGCTCTACCACTGTAATAGTCCACCCCTTAACTTTTACTTGTGGACCCACTTCTGGACCATTGCAAATTCAGATTTTTCCAGGCTTCTCCATTCATCCCTGGGAATCATGTGACCCCTTTTTCTTAACCACACCTATTAGTAGTCCCTGGCATCCAGCTGATCTCTCCTTAGCCGTGTTCCATCGCAGTGTCATTTTACTATTGGGGTCCATGGCCAGTCTCCATCCCCCAGTATCTCTTATCCCCGGTCTCTCAGGCCTGCATGCACCCTCCCCCCTTGTAGAGCATTTTAATAGCGTGGGTGTTGCTACGGCATGTTACCATTTGCACGGGGCTTCATTTACTTTCCTGTCCTACCCTTTCTGTGGTCACAGTACTCTGCGACTGTGCAGGGAAAAGCTTTCAACACCATTGTGCATAACAAAAGTCGTAAAGTTTAACTGTGGCATAAAGTAGTCATTCTGACCACACTGCTTTACAAAATTGCAACTGTGTATGGTGCCGCTGGTTCCTTGCATCTCAATACCACAGGCCAGTTTGGCTTGATTATTGCATTGTCAGACCTTTTATAAATGTCGTCCACTTCTTTAAAGTGGGTCATTACTGATTATTTCTGTGGATATTTTGGCAGGCCATAATCTGGATTTTATATACAGAAAACGTACAGTATTACTAGTTTCGCTTTGAAGTACTTAGTTTCTAAAATGCACTGATCTTAGTGCAACCATCGGCAAGAACAATAGTATTGCCAGTTTTGATATTTCTGTGAAAAGCTAGTAATTAAAAAATCAGAGATATTCTCATTTTACAGTGATTAAAAATCTGTGCACTTACACTAATTGGGGTGGTGGTGAACACCGTGATCCTTTATTGCAGTAAGAAACATTACTTAAACAGTAACTGATACGATCCTGGCTGGCAACCCATATAATGGAGTTGCCTGCTGTAGGAGCTACTGTAGCCATATATTTCACCTTTCTTTTTTTTTTTTCACTTGGAGAAAAGCTTCCGTGTATGAGCTGAGTGGCCACCGAGCACTGTAGCCCTGCCCCTAAAACCAGCATAATTATGACGTGAAGTAGGGAACAGGGTTGCAGGTGCTCTGTTGAGAATGTTATAGTATCGGGGGGGCTCCTAAATGTACTGATTATCTTTTCTGGCAGGTGTACATGTATGAGGCTATAATATAGTATATGCTATATATTAGCCCCATACATGTATACCTGCCAGAAAAGATAATCTAAGTACATTTATGTGCCCCCCCCATTTCTGTAATATTCTGTATAGAGTGCCTGCAACCCTGTTCCGTACTTCATGTCATAATTATGGTGGTTTTAGGGGTGGGACTGCAGCGCTCAGCAGCTGCTCAGTGTCGGCGAGGCACAGGTCAGGAAGCATAGGAAAACCAGGAGCAGTTGTAAGAATTTGAGCAAGTGATTTATTATTAACAGTAAAATAAAAAATAAAAATGTGTTCAGTATAACTATTTACAAAGGCAGTATAAACAGAGAAAGTCCATCTGGGTTTCTTCTCAATTTCCAATCTCAGTCCCTCTTTTTCTCTCCTGCAAGAAATTACAGCTCTGTTTTTATAAGTCTTTGCAACCCCCGCTCGTTAAGAAAACTGCATGCTTCTCACAGTGTTCTTTTAAGTTTCAACAAGTGCAGCAAAAAGAACATTGTGACCCAAAACTGATCTCTTACTTACAGCTTCTCAGAGAGTTTGCAAACTAGCTTCCCAGGTTAACCCCTTGAGTTCCAAACATCTTTTTGCAATTATTTTAGAAGTATAACTATATACATTTCAACAGTAAAACTATATACATTTCTAAACAAAGGGATCCCAGTATTAGTTACATTTCCACCTAATGATTCACATATATTTTTATGCCAGCAGATATGCAAGGGGGGAGAAAAGACAGAATAGCAAGAGAAAGTAGAGAGATAACGAGAGTCAGAGAACTGCAAGACCGTTGGGGTGATCAAGTCCTAGGTCTCATGAGAAAATTTGGTTGTACAACCAGAAGAGAAGAGACAGAAAATCAGAGAATATAACAGATCCTTGCATTTAAACTCTTTCTGCAGAACAACTGGGACAGGGCCCTATTCAACCCTGTCACACTCAGCTCGTACACGGAAGTACGAGCCAGGCTTTATAGGGGCTATAACATTTTCTCTAAGTGATTAAAAAAAAAAAAAAAAAAAAAAGGTGAACTATGGCTAGAATAGCTCCCACGGCAGGCAGTTCCATTGTATGGGTTGCCTGCCTAGTCCTAAACTTCATGTCAGTTGCTCTTTAGGCAATAATGACTGACGAGACAGTAATTTCCATGGGATTAGTGACCGACTAGGTGGTACCAGTCATTAATTCACCAGCAAGTGACCGGCTCTAAGGTTGTTACTGTGATTTATAAGTCTAATTACTTACAGTTTTTTTTGTGTGGGTGTTTTAGTTTTATGTTTGTTCGTGCACTGGCACTGCCATTCTCTGAGCCATACCAGTGATTTCCAGGGATTAATGACCAGCACAGAAGCTAATCAGAGCACGCCTTTGCTGATGAATATTTATTGAGACTTGTAATAAGTGGTAACTCTTTTCTAGTGACTTCTTAATAAATTCTGAAGTAACTCTTCTGGCTCACATGATGTTCTTACTAGTGTGTGTACAAAAAATAAAACCGTTCCATCCACAGTCAGGAGGCCAACTGAACATTTTTAATTTCGACAGGAAATTGATGATTCCTGGGAAAGAAAGACTAGACTACAGGATTCTTCACTGAGACACAGGCTGTCATTACAGGCAACTGAAAAAGTAAGTGAAGCAACTGCATGCTACATTTACAGTAGGACAGTGAGGATGTGCATTGAGTCGCCCCAACCATTTACACTGGATAGGATTGCAGCATTCTCAATATCAATACTTGTTTAACAGTAAGCCCCGATTTGTAGGTATTCATTTTGTATTTATGGGCCCAGATATTCAAAAGGGTTGCGCCATGCGCAATAGGGTTGCACCTGCGCAAGTCCGAACTTGCTCCATTCTGCGATATTCAGCGGGAGGCAGTTGCGCCACAGAAAACATGCTGAGCAACAGCGCAATGCAAATGAATGCATGCATAAACTGCACAGCCCGATATTCAGCCGGGCTGTGCAGAGCTGTGCAGGCGCAACCCCCAACCTGCGCCTGCACAACTTTGAGCCAAAAAAAAAGGCTTAAGTCAAGGGCCACCCACAGGTGAGCTGCTGCATTGCAGGGTACAACACAGTAGCTGCCCCCAACCCACTCCCTGTGCCCCCCCCGCAGCCTGATCGCCGGCAGACTGTAAATCCCCACCACCACCCCCATTGTGGCCGATCGCGGGCATAGTTTAATCCCCAACAGCCCGATCGCGGGCAGCAATGTGAGCCCCAACGTATCCCTGGTGGTCAGTGGACCGTAAATCCGATCGCGGACAGTAGTGGTTTAAAACAACCCCCTCCCGAACACATCCCTGGTGGTCCAGTGGACCGAAAAGCCCGATCGAGGCAGTAGTGGTTTACCCCGAATTCATCCCTGGTGGTCAGTGGCAAATCCCGATCGCGGGATGTAAAGTTGAACACCCCGAACATAGCCCTGGTGGCTAGTGTCCCCACCCACCCACGAAGCCCCACCACCCGCTCCCCGGCGGCGGCGGGCGGCAGTATCCCACCCGCCTGCCGCCCGCCCGACTGACTGCCAGGAGGGCTGCATACCATTGGTGCAGAGCAAGAGCCAATGGGCGTACAGCCCTACCGTCAAGACAGTCCAGTTTTGTGAATGAATGAATGTATTCATTCACAGATCTACCTATCATGTATGTATGGGCTGCATGTAACTTGCTCTGCACCAATAGTGCAGCCACCGGCAGTCAGTCGGCGGTGGCGGGCAGCAGGCGGGTGGGATGCTGCTGCCCGCCGCCCGGGGAGCGTGGTGGGGCCGCGGGTGGGTGGGTGGGGGACACTAGCCACCAGGGCTATGTTCGGGGTTTGTTCATCTTTACATCCCGCGATCGGGATTTGCCACTGGACCACCAGGGATGAATTCGGAGGAGGGGGTTTATTAAACCACTACTGCCCGTGATCGGGCTTTTGTCCACTGGACCACCAGGGATGTGTTTGGGAGATGGGGGGTTGTTTTAAACCACTACTGCCCGTGATCGGGATTTACGGTCCACTGGACCACCAGGGATACATTCTGGGACATTGCTGCCCGCGATCGGGCTGATGGGAGGGGATTAAACTATGCCTGCAATCGGGCCAGTGGGGGGTGGTGGTGGGGATTCTACACTGTTTTGCCCTTGATCGGGCTGCAGGGGGCGTCGGTCCCCGACAGCTGCTGCCTGGCAGGGCGCCAGACGCAAGTCCTTGGGGATCGGCGCACCTACATGCTAATGGCATGCAAATGGGGCCATAATCAGATGCAAATGGCCCTCCCTGTGCCTTGCATGAATTATGGCCCCATTTGCATGTCACCTTTTGAAAATGGAGATTTTGCGCATGGCGCAATGGTACTTGCGCCACCGCAAGTTGAATGCTCCACTCTGACAACTTGCGGTGGCGCAAGTTCCACTGCGCCATGCACCGTGGCTGTGGCCGGGGGGGGGTGATATTCAAAGGAGTTGCTCAAGGGCGCAACTCCTTTGAATATTGCTCTGGACACACCCCTGCGCAACTGTTTTGTGCAGCACAAGGCCTTGCGCCACAATATAGCGCAGTTTGAATATCCGGCCCATTATGTCTAACCAAGAAAGTCGTACTAAGCTGTGACTGTACATTTCCAGGTGCATCGGGTTGGGGTACATGGATCTGTTTTTATTGACATTGGCAGTATTGGCCAGGACACAAGAAAATCCACTGCTGTATTGCTGGCTCACCGGCAAGATGTCTGCTTGCGGTGCTGACATCCCAGGTTCAGGAACGGACTTGGGAGTCAAAGGGCCGGCTGGGGAGAGAATGATTGAGTGTCCCAGGGACTGCTGTCCTCCGGGGGGGGGAGGGGGAAGAGTGTCCTGCGCTATGTGGACATCTGGCAGAGGCTGGGGGTACCATCGTGGCTGCTGCCACACAGGGTAGACACTGGTGTCATTACATGTCCCCGCCCCCCAGGAAAACTCTCCAAAAGGAAAAAAAGACAGCCCGCTAATGATGGCCCCTGTCTCTGCTGCCACTCCCGCTGCAGACTAAGGTCCGTTGGGGGGGGTCCTGCTCCCGTGGACCCACCCTGGGGGGCAAGTCAGGGCTAGACGACCAAGTACCTTGGGGAGGGGCCACCCACCAGGTGGCCCCAACCGGGGGATTGGTAAGCCTGGGGATGGGGGGGTGGCAAGTGGTACGGGGAGTCCGGAACCTCTGGTACTGGGGGGAAGGAGCTAGGCAAAAGAGAAAAAACACTGCAGTTAGGATAAGGGCAATGGGATCTTTAACTTTTACCTGGACAGTCACCAAAGATGAGCAGAATTGACCTTGCTGGGGGGTTACATGAACGTGCCTTATTGACATGGGGAGTATTAGCCAGGACACTGGTTGAAATCCACTACTCTTACTAAAAGTGCTATGGGTTCTTTAACTTCCACCTGAACCACCACCAGATATGGGCGGAAGGGACCTCACTTTCATGTCTTGCCCAAAGAACAGCGTCTCAACAGCGTAGTACCGCCATTCCTGTATGCTGCACTACAGTGTCAGCATTATTAGCCAAATTTGTGGGTGTGGAACTAGAATTCATGACCTTCTGATCATCCAGCCCCAGAGGTGAGTTTGCAGTCTACTGAGCCACTGACACTGTATTAAACTGATGTAGTTCTCACGGGACAGAATGCATTCGGGGTCAGTGGCATCTCAGTGGAATGGCCCTCTAGAAAACAGGCCATCATTAGGTAAGACAAACAACATACAACTAATTCCAGATGACACAAAAGACAGCCATCATCTGGGTCCAGCACTTCTGCATCCACAGATACACATTTCAAGACCGACACATCCACTTCAACTGCTGATGGAAATCCACAGTACTTAAATCACAACACTGCTTCTGTTTCCAGAAGTGCAGTCCCCTGTGAGACCAGAGCTTCTGCAGCCACAGATACACATGCACAGTGCAGGACATACACACCCACTTCCAGCTGATGAAATGCTGGCCCCATAGGCCTGCGCTTCTGCAGCTGCAGATACAAATACAGGATACCCAAATTACAGTACCGCTTCTGTCTGCAGAAGCTTAGGCCTCTGCTGGGCCAGTGCTTTTGCATCCACAGATCAGCAAGCACAGTGTAAGACATAGCCACCAACTTCTGGCTGCAGAAGCGCATGCCCTTGTGGGATCTGTACTTTTGCAGCCACAGATGCAAAGCCTCAATACCCAAATTACAGCACTACTTCTGTCTGTAGGAGCTCAGGCCCCTGCTCTGCCAGTGCTTCTGCAGCCTCAGATACACAATGCACACTGCAAAACATTCACCTCCACTCTGCTTCCGAAGTCACACTGCTGTGTTTCTAAATAGCACTGATAGAGTGTTTTTTTTAAAGTGCAGTGTGCTGTATGCATATTTTCAAAGGTACCATATTACTACTACTGCATTTGTATCACCTGGAGACAGTTTTATGTTGTCTGTCTTACTTGATGAAGACTCTCTGTGATTGCTCGTTTGGTCTTGTCCTTTTCCTGTGTTGGAAGGTGGGGAGCTGGGGTTGGAAACTCTTAACACCACATTTCCCTCCTTTTGTGGCGTTGATCCCTTACTGGTGCAGTAACATAGATTTTTGCAACACATTTCCTTTCCTTTTGAGAAAGTTGATAAACTCAAATTACAACAGTACTTCAGTCACAGTCACACAAACGCACTGCAGTGACATACACACAACCACTTCTGGCTGCATGAGGTGAGGCTCCTGTAGAGACCTATGCTTATGGAACACAGTAAAACCCACAATAACAAAAGCACAGCCAGTTTCTGGGTGGAAGCATAGCCCCTCTCAAGCAGTACGTGGGTGTGTGATTTAAATAGGGCCTCCTACGGCGACACCGTATAAAGTACAGTTACGTAAGAACTTACCATAACAGTAGGTCTTTGAGAAAAGCTCTTGCAGCAGGTTACACCATTAGGACTGAAGTCGCCAGGTAGCAGGACCCCACGGAAAACTTCTAGCTAGCTATATACAGCGGTGGACTGCCTCCCAACGTCAGACCCACTCCGACATCCCTTACATCATAAAAGGGGCATTCCTCCAGCATCCCTCAGTTCTCCCACCGGAGACTCTGGCATAGTGATATAGATCCTGAAGGGAGACCGAGGATTCGTTTCCAAAGGAAGACCAATAAAATGTTGCCAATGCAGATGATCTCCTAAGGGGAAGGTGGGTGGGAGAGTACCTGCTGCAAGAGCTGTTCTCGAAGATCTACTGATCTCACTTCGAGGGGAGCTCTTGCAGCAGGTAATACCAATAGCACTAAGCCGCCAGGTGTTAGGACCCCACGGAAAATTTCAAACTAGCAGTCTATGACGGAGGACCACCCCCAACATTGGCTCCTCCCTGATGTCAGCACTGGTATAAAGGTTGCAGTCCCCCAGCACCGCCTCAGTTCTTTTCCTGCCATCAGCCCGCTTACAACGGCTCCACAGATGCCATCTTCGTAGTCGACCGCCATTTTCGCCTTGCGCAGTTACCATTCATTTCCTTCCTTTCTCATAGTTTTTCTCCATCTCCAGTGCATGTCTTCTTCATCTTCTCAGTGGTGGAAGTCAGAGTGTACGTGTGGCAAGCAGATCTCAGTGAGAGACGGCCACTCTATCTACCTGATCTGCCTAGGCCCTGACCACCTGCCAGACGACTGCCCGCACTGCCAGAAATTCAGCAACAAGACACGCATATGCCGCCTCAAGACACTCAAGGCCTATCTGCTTGACCAACAAGTGGCCGCCATGCAGAGGACCCATTCGGGACAGAGTTCTTCTTCCTCAGCTAGGGATCCCCCCACAAGGAGAAAGGATTGGACAGGAAACGTCACCACAGGGAGAAAGAGAGAGCCAGGTCTGAATCTCGCCCTAGGTCCCCTCACAGGCTTTCCACTTCTTCCATCTCTGGCAGGCGGGAGACATCACCACAGGAAGAAAGAGAGAGCCAGGTCTGAATCCTGTCCTAGGTCCCCCCCACAGGCCTTCTGCTTCTTCCACCTCTGGCGGGAGGTTGGAATCCGTCCCCCCAGGTACAACGGCTGTTGCTGGGGCTTCCTCAAAGAAGACTACCGCCTCCTCCCACTCTAAAGGTAAGGAGTCTTCTTCCCGCGGGTGTTCTTCTGCCCAAGTACCCTTGGTGCATAGGCCCCACAAGCATACCTATCGGTTGGTGCCAGAGGGACAGGCGTCCCTTTTGGGCATGAAATCGGAGGCCACCACCCAAAAGTCTTCAGGGTCGTTCAACAAGCACAAGAGATTGGACGACTCCTCCAGATGCCAGGAGGTCATCAGGTACCAGACGCCTCCCCCACCCGAAGAAAGGGTGATGGTTTTAGAAGGTGACCAGACCAAGGGCCACTCCGACTCTGTGTCGCAAATGGACCAGGCGCTGCCAGTGAAAGAGTGGCTGTCTGCTCCAAAGGACTGGGTGTCAGCCCCGAAGGACAAGGCACCCGGGCATGTGGATAACTGTCCACCCCCTCCGCCTCCCCCTAAGGAACCGGACAGACCCCAAGGAGGTTTGGCACCACCGGATAAGGCCCCATTGGACCTGATGCCTGAGGCACTTGTAGACAAGGAGCCTTAGGACCAGACTGTACCCAAGGCACCACAGGGTCAGATGCCAGGCCCCTCAAACATCCCTACTCCACTGCCTTCACCACCAGTTGTCCTGTTGGCGGATGTAGGGGCTCTCTTTAATGCGTGGTGGAACACTATTAAAGGGGACTTGCTGCCAAAGCCCAGAGAGCCATTCCCCATTTGGGTGCCACCCAGGGAACCATCGCCTCAGAGACCCAGGCGACCTCCCCCGGCGTCAGAGCGTCCGCCGCCTGAGGATGATGACCGGCGGTCCCCAGCCCCAAGTGACTAGACGAGGCACCCTTCATCCGTTCCTTCGTCCATGGGACGTCCGCCCTCTACCTCAGGGGAAGATGCAGGGGACTCCTCCTCATACTATTCTTCAGAGGATGTACTACCCCTACTGAGATGGGACTCCCCATGGTCACCCCCGTATGATCCGTCCTTCCTGGACATAATGAGACACATCCAAGCCTTCAATCAGTGGGACACTGAGGAACTTGATCTGTAGTGCTGACACCTGGCTACATTCCTGGGGGCCAACATCCCAAAACCTCTGGTCATCCCCCCCCCCCCGGGTCGAACCCTTCCAGGACATTATGAAATTGACCTGGGAGCACCCGGCTATTACTGTAGCAGTGCCAAGAAAAGCAGACCGGCTCTATAAAATGCCCAGAGGAAAGCCTCACTTAAGTGAACAGTTGAAGGCTGACTCATTGGTGCCCATGGCAGAGTGCAGCAGCCAAGACACATGAGCACTCAGCCCCCAGATCCAGAGTTGAAGAAGCTGGACCAAATGGGCCGAAAGGTCTATTCTTCAGCTGCCTGCACGGTCTGGTCGCTGAATTTCTTAGCTCATATGGTCACGTACCATAAATCACTTTTGGCTAAGGCTGTGGATCTGGTCAAAGCACAACTGGACTCGGACGGCAAGTCGGAGCTTCTAGCCATCATCCAGTTGGGCATGGACGTGGACAAGCTTGTGCTGAGAAATTCCTATAACTCCACAGACACAGCAGCCAGGGCGGCAGCAACCGGAATATGTATGAGGATACATGCCTGGTTGAGGGTCTCTGGATTCCACCAGGATTTGCAGGATGCCATATTGGATGCACCGTTTTAAGGGTCCGTCCTCTTTGGCGTCGAAACAGAAAAACTCATCACAGGGCTGCAGGATTCCGGCAAGGCAGTGTCTGATATTCATCGTATGTACAAATCAAAAGCACCGACAGCTCAACGCCGTCCCTTTTGGAAGAATCAAGGACAGCAGGGCAGACGCCAACCGCAGCATAAAGGAGGATTCAAGAGACGAGGTCCTCCCCTTGCTTCAGGTGCACAGGGCTCAGAAAGTGCAAAGGTGGCTAGACCCCCTTTGCAAACCCCTTCTGCCATAGCATGACTCCCTGCCAACCCCTCCCCACGAAGGAGAAGGTGTATGGGGAGGCAGTAGGAGGGAGATTCTCCCTGTACCTGTCAGGATGGTCCAGCATCACCACAGACCAATGTGCCCTCCAGATAGTGGAAAGGGGGTACTCTCTGGAGTTCATCCAGATTCCACCGGACAGCCCACCAGTTCTCTCCCACTGCTCCCCCTCCCACGTGACTCTCCTGTATGCAGAGATACAGGCTTTGTTCGAGAAAAGAGAGATTAAGGAGGTACCCCAGGTTCAAAGAGGCAAATGGTATTACTTCCACGTCTTCCTAGTCCTGAAGAAGACAGGGGACCTCCGTCCCATTGGGATTGACCAAGATGACGGCCACGCTGGGCTACTGCTTGCAGAGGAGTTATTAAGCTGAGCGTTTTTTAGCATTTTGAGCATTTTCTCGTATAATGCTCTTTTACTTTATTTTATTTTAGTAGTGTTAGTTATATGGAGGAATCCTTCAAATAGCCCTTGGAAGAATTGACATTATACTGTGGCTTACCGTTGTTGTGTTCGAGGAATCTAGAACTTTGGAGTGCAATTGGGGAGCGTGGAGAGGATCGGAATTGGTGTGGAGGAACGACAGTTGGAGTGGTGGATTTCGGCTGAGGTGAGAGCCCAGTCGGACCGATCTGCAGGAAGCGGTCGGTTCATTGTGTGTTTGGACCATCGGAAATAATAGCGAGCAGGACGAAACTGAATTGGACTATGTTGGAGATCGCCTCATGGGCTTAAGGGATCTACGGTGCTGGACAGTGGTTGAGCGGTGTGGGTAACCAGTGAGTAGGAGGAGGGGGCTCCTCTGCATTTTGGGAGAACCTAACCTGTCTTCTGCTGTGGAGGGCATTAGAACTGTGTGGTGGATCCTGGGCTGGAGAAGGCAGCTCTCTTACGCTGGTCGAGTGAGTTCCTATGATAGAATTGTTCTGATGGACTATCGCTATGAAGACTGAAGCTGAAATTGTGAGTCTTTGACACCATTCTGTGATTCCTAGCTGCATTGGTTTCTTTTTGCTCCCCGAGAACTGGTGAGACTGAGACTGTTGCATTCTGAATTTTGAATTTTGGACAATAGCGTTTTGGAAGAGATCATCATCAGTCGGTGTTGGGACGAAATTGACTGTTGGCCCTGCTGAATTTTATGACTGGTATTGGGCGAAATCCTCCTGGGTTTAATTAAATTAAATAGTTGTATTCTGTATTAGGTTTGGATTTTTTATGTTTTATGTAGAGGGTGGGGAGGTTGTTTTTGTGCTTTAGGGAGTTTTTTTTTCTGGTTATGACGAATGAGTAAAAAGGGGGTGATTTCTTTTTTTTTCTGTGTTGGACAGATAAATATGTGTCGAGGGGTGTGTAAAGTTGGGCAGGTTAGAATTGTGTATGGGGTGTCCCAGCTTCAGGAGCTGTGGCCCTTTATTACTCTCCCCCCGGTATCTGGTACAACAGCTCGCCGATGCTGGGAGGTGGGAATGGGAAGGAGACATGGGGGTAGTAACTGGCAGGGAGCCCCGTTCACGGGTGAGGGGGAATAGGATTGAGGTAGGTGCAGAAGGCAGCCTGGGATGAGATGGGATTTTGAGAGATGCCGGACGGAATTAATCCCTATCCCCAGGGTTCCCATGGGACCTAGTGGGCAGGTAGCTAGAAGGGCTGCACTGTCCACCAATCCCCTGCGGGTGGTGCTATGCAATGCCAGGTCGATCAATAATAAGACTGCAATTATTGCAGATCTGATTTCATCGGTCAACCTGGCTTGCATTACGGAAACCTGGTTGAGAGATGTTGCTGGGCTAGTGCTAGAGGCCGCTGTCCCCCCAGACTATTCTGTAGTGCACTGCACCAGAGTGGAACACAGGGGCGGAGGCGTGGCTATCTGTTTTAGAGCTGAGCTAGGCTTCACCGTGCACCCAGTGAGAACACTGGGCTCATTTGAATGTGTGGCCATCCGTGGGGGTCCAGGCACAGGCTGCAGAATTCTCTTGATATACCGTCCTCCTGGGGCAGTGGGAGAATTCTTGCAGAAGTGGGTGACTTTGTGGTCGGTGAGACATTGGAGTCCTCCAGATGTTTAGTTCTGGGGGACTTCAGTGTCTGGGTCGACGACGAGTCATCCAGGTTGAGTTATCACTTCCTTCAGTTGATGACATCACTGGGCCTGTTGCAAGCAATTACTTCTGTAACTCACCAGGTGGACACATGTTGGACCTGGTCTTCTCGCTGGGGCTTGAGATTGAGAATCTCAGGACTGATCGGGTCATTTGGTCCGATCATTGAACGGTGGAGTTCTTGCTCGGGGCACCCTCCGAGATCCCTCCCCTGCAGAGATGGTGAGCTACCACCAATTGAGGAGTTTGACCCCGAAGGGTTTTTTGGCAGTGGCAAACCTATCTAGTGTGGACAGTGCATGCAGGGGAGGTGTGGATGAGGCAGTTGATGCCTATAATAGGGCAGTGACTGATGCACTCGATTCCCTTGCACCAGTCCGTGTACGACCCAGATCTTCTCACTTGAGATCCCCATGGTTTGATGGGGAGCTCAAGGCTTTGAAGATCAAGGGTCGGAGGTTGGAGCGCTGCTGGCGGGGGTCCGGCTTGGAGGCAGACAAACTGGCCCTGTGTGCGCACTGTGGTGTGTACCAGGGGGCAATCAACCATAAGAAGGCAATGTTCCTGTCCAGGGTGATTGCTGCTGGGAGAAACCGACCAGCAATGCTTTTTCGAACTGTGGACAGGTTATTACAGCCTTCCTGTCTTCAGCCGAAAATAGCAGTTCTAGGGACATGGATATGTTGTTCATCCACACTTATTGGCAGGTTCCTTGCCGCTTTAAATCTTGCCCGAAGGTCTTCAAGCTGGCTCCTTCCACCCACCCAGGTGGTAAAACTCTCGGCCTCGCCCCATGACGCCAGATCTTCCTTACCGCTTGGAAGCTCAGGTTCCCTCCTTAACGCTCTGCGATTAAGACTGGTTCCTAACTCTTCAAACTTCAAAAAAGTTCGTCTAGATTTCTAAAAAGACTTTGGTCTTCTTCTCCTCGTGGCTGCGATGGATAAATCGACTCCCGGGTTTCGGAGATGCCCCTGCGGGCAGAAAATGTCCCGAACGGACCCGCACTCCACGTGCGTCTACTGTTTAGGCCTTGAGCACGACCCGCAGGCTTGCGATCTATGCTCTTCCTTTTCGGCCTATGTCCTCGAAGATCGTGCTGCCCGTTTGCAGCTGGGGCGTCCCGAGAAAAGATTTCCACTGGTCAAGTCGAAGGAGGCCCGATTGGCGGTGTCCGCGGCTGCGGGCTCTGCGGAACAGCTCGAGCAGATGATCGCCCTCGAAGAGGAGGCGGCACAGGCCGCTCCATCTTCGGCCGCGGCATTCGTCCCGCTCTCTCTCGGCGCCTCTTGCTCGGCTTCTTTCAAGGAGCTCTGTCTGACCCTCTCGACTAGAGGCTAGGTCCAACCTCTTCTGAACCGCTTTCTCGGTCAAAAAAGAGCAAGGGTAAGTCCCATCGCCGACGCCTTGGGAGCGTGAAAGATCTCCCTCCCTGGTCGACAGTCGACTTCTGTCGAACCCCCAGCTTCGGCCACTGGCTTCACGGTATCCCCGTCAGGCCAGTTGACCGAGACACACGCGCGGTCGAGATTTTTCTCGACCCGTTAGATGGGTTGTCGGCTGGTGAAGCTGATATTCCCCTCTCCCCGGTTCCCCCGGCGAGAGTTGAGGATCCCGTCGGCTCGACTGTGCCTCCGGTTCCGGAGCCGTCGGTGGAATCTTCCGAGCCGAAGGGAGTGCCGATCCTCGGCACCCCACCTCACCGACCTCGGCCTAGCCGAGATTTTCGGTCTCGGTCTCGGACCTCCTCACGGTCCAGCCGATCCCGCCCGCCTTAAGCGGTCTCGTCTCTGCACCACGGTAAGCGGCGCGCTCTCTTCTTCTTCTTCCTCCTCCTCGGATGAGGGGAGGCTTCGGTGCAAGCTGCGCCGTAAATACGAGGAGCTTATGTGGCAACAGCTGCTTTTGGCCGGGAATAAGCCGACCCAGTCGTCTTCACCGGCCATTAAGTGGCTGTCACCGGAGCGGCCGAAACAACCCCTCGCGGTGGTCGAGGAGCCTGTTCCCAGGCCGGTTGTTCGGCCTATTCCAGCTGCCCCACCGATTTTGGTGGAACCGCCGCCTCCTCAGCCGTTAGTTGGGGCTCTGACCAAAGATTCTCGGTCGGCTCAGGGACTGCCCCATCGGCTGTCGGTCACTCTCACTCCCGATAAACCTCGGCAGGTGAAGGGTGTCTCAGGCTCGAGGCAGCTCTTCGAAGACTCTTCCGAGTCCAAAGATGACTCCTCCCTGTTCTCCAAGCGCATGGACCTGGAGTCCTCAGGAGGGCAGTCAGTGGATGATAGCCCTTCGTCCTTTCTAGGGCTACTTCGGCTCATCTCGGAGTCCACTGGGATGAAGCTCGAACCCGTTTCTAAATGGGCCAGATATCCCCTCACGGAGATTCTGGACCGAGGGAATTCTCCTACGGAGGCTTTTCCGTGGTCGAAGCCATTGTTGGTCCGCCTTGAACTATGGTAGCGCCCTGCTTCCTGCCCTGCGCCTTGGCCAGGATGGCCAGGAAGTATGCGGTCCCTACCGGTTCCCTGTCCGGTTTTTTGGAACACCCCTCTGCGGAGGGCTGGTTACCACAGCGTTTTCCAGCCGAACGCCAGGGATGTTGACAAACCTCCCGACAAGGAATCCAAGAAATTGATTATGCCGAGCTGGAAAGTCTACGCTAGGCCCTTCTCTCGGCCTCCTCTGGCTAGGCCAGTTCGGCCATCCTTATGGCACATTTTTCTCATGCCCTGTTGGGCTCCCTGGATGAGGTTGTTCCCCATCTCCCCGCGGACCTGCAGACTACGGTCAGGCAGGTGCGGGACCAGGGCAGTAGCGAAGCAGCAGCTCCAGACTGCTCTTGACATTGGAGACTCGTGCCAGATCAGTGGCGACCGCAGTGGCCATGCATCAGCGGGCTTGGCTGAGGATATCCACCTTCGCCTCAGATACCCAGCACAAGTTGGCGGATGTTCCCTTTTTGGGGACTGACCTCTTCGGCTGTGGGGTGGAAGGTCACCTGCAGAGGATCGAAAAGTCCAATGCTACTTTGGACTCGGTCTCTTCCGCGCAGAAGGACAAAGGCCGAAGCCTCAGCCTAAACCTTTTCATCCTTCTGTGCTCAGGCGTGCCTGGCCCAGCAACGCGTGAGGCTAGCAGGCTCGGCCTTGGTACCCAAACCTGTGCCGGCTTCCTCCAACAGGAAGCAGGGAAGAAAGGCCCAGGAGGTCCCTCGGCCGGTCCCTCCTCTAAGCCTGCTCAGTAACGGGCTGGGGTGTCGCCCATTCCCGTCCACTTCAATCCTGGTTCCCCTGGGGACGGCCCGCACTTCCTTTCCGCCTGGTCCGCTGTCACCACGGACAGGTGGGTACTGAGGTGGTGGGAAGAGGCCTGCCTCTAGAGTTCGAGCAGGCCCCGCCTGCAGAGCCGCCGCCTCGGGGGCATTCGGGTCCCAGCCTCACTGACGGCTGTCGAGCTGACATCGCCTCCTCCTCCAGAAGGAGGTGATGAGAGGTGAGGACCCTCCTCAGAACTGGGGTTCGTGTCCAGGTATTTCCTGGTCCCCGAACGGACGGGGCTGGCGCCCATTCTCGACCTACACGACTCTAAACAAGTTCCTAAGGTCTCGAACCTTCAGAATGGTCACTCTGGCTCAGATAATACCATCTCTGGAACACGGCGTGTGGTTCTGCTCTCTGGACTTTCAGGACGCGTTCTTTCACGTCCCTATCCGTCCGTCGCAGCGGAGATTCTTCCGCTTCCGAGCGGAGGGATCCCTCTTCGAGTTCCAAGCCATGCCCTTCGGCTTATCTCTAGCTCCCAGGTTCTTCACCAAATGCATGGCAGTGGTGACAGCTTTCCTGCGGTGCCGAGGGGTCTAGGTGTACCCTTACCTGGACGATTGGCTGATAGCAGCCCCCTCCAGATGGGAGGTGGAGTGGTCCAGAGATCTGGCCTCCAGGTTTGCTTCAGGTCGGCCTCCTTATCAACGAGGCCAAATCGAACTCTCGAGCCAAGCAGGTGATCCTGTTCATCGGGCAGAGGCTCACTCTCTCGCAGCCAGAGCATGGCTCCTGCATGACAGGGCTGAGGTTCTTACCTCCTTTGCCCAATCATTTCTGGTTGGGCAATCCGCCTGACCGGACTTCCCTGCGCCTCCTGGGTCTCATGGAGGCCTGTACCAGCGTGGTCCGTTGGGCACGTTGGCACATGCGCCCCTTCAGTGGGGGCTGGCCAGCCAGTGGTCACAACGCTGCGATCCCTTGGACCAGCTAGTGATGATGACTCAGGAGATGTGGAACACTCTCCAGTGGTGGACCGTTCCATACCATCTGCAGGAGGGCATCCCGCTTGTCCGCCCCGAGCCGTCGGTCTCTCTTTCGACCGATGCCTCTCTGATGGGTTGGGGTGCCCATCTGGGGGAACACTGAGTACACGGCCTCTGGTCCCCACGGGAGTCCCGATGCCACATCAACCTGCTGGAGCTCCGAGCGGTCCGCCTAGCTCTCACCGCCTTTGCTCCGTTTCTCCAGGGTCAAGTGGTCCGAGTCCAGACGGACAATACCACGACCATGTACTACCTAAACCGCCAGGGCGGGACGCGCCCCTGCTTCTATGCAAGGAAGCTCTCCGCATTTGGTCACTCGTGCGCAGCCTGGAGGCGGATCTCCTAGCCATTCATGTGGCAGGAGCCTCCAACACCCCGGGCCGGCTGCCCTGAGCCGGATAGGGGCTGCATCTCACGAGTGGTCTCTCCTGCCGGAGGTAGTACAAGATCTGTTCTCCCTCTGGGGCACACCTCAGGTGGACCTGTTTGCCTCCGGAGAGAACGCGGGTTGAGGCTGTTTCATGCCCGCCTCAGCAGGGCTCGCTGCAGGGGATGCCTTCGAGGCTGTGGACCCCGGCCTCTTCACGCCTTTCCCCATTTCCCTTGATTCACAAGGTGCTTCTCAAGGCGAGGAGGGACAAGGCGCAGGTGATTCTGATAGCCCCAGACTGGCCCTCCAGTTCTGGTACCCAGATCTCCTCAGCCTCAGCTCCAGGCTCCCGAGGCAGCTTCCAGCTCCTGGATCTGCTCTCAGTCAATCAGGGAAGGTGTTCCATCCGGACCTTCAATCCCTGCACCTGATGGCCTGGTTCCTGAGCTGACTAGAGTTCCAGGCCTGGGTCTTTCCAGCGAGGTCCTCAACGCTGGGCGTCCCGTAAGGAGTCGACCAGAAAATGCTACGCCTTCAAATGGAAAAGATTTTCATTTGGTGTCGAGGCAAGGGTTTGGACCCTTCCTCCTGTTCTGTGGCCAGCATTTTGGAGTATCTATGGTCCCTATCTAGTCAAGGGCTTAGGTCGATGACCCTAAAGGTGCACCTGGCAGCCATCTCTGCTTACCGGGCGCGGGCCGGGGAGCAGTCGGTGGCACAGGAGAAGGTGGTCGGGCGCTTTTTCAAAGGCCTTGATCACATTTCCCCTCCAGTGCGGGAACCCCCACCTCTGTGGGATTTACTGCTGGTACTGGCAAAGCTCATGGGCAAGCCATTCGAACCAATGCACAGGTGTGATCTCCCACCTGTCGTGGAAGACCGCCTTCTTGGTGGCTATCATGTCAGCCAGAAGGATGGGAGAACTCCAGGCGCTTAGCATTGAGTCTCCTTACCTGGTCTTCCACAGGGAAAAGGTTGTCCTGCGCCCCCACCCGAAATTCCTTCCGAAGGTGGTGTCGGAGTTTCACCTTAACCAGGTGTTGACTCTGCCGGTGTTCTACCCCAATCACACCTCGGAGGCCGAATATAGGCTCCATACTTTGGACCCTAGAAGGGCGCTCTCTTATTATAAGGAGCGACGGCTGAAATTCGGGGAGAGATTCTCCAGCTGTTTGTCACCTATGCTGAAGCCGCACCTGGCAGACCTGCAGCCAAGCGGACGATAAGCAGATGGGTCACCTCTGCATAGATCTCTGCATAAGTTGGCGGGCATGGAGCCTCCCAGAGGGATAAGAGCTCATTCTACCCACCATACTGCTGCATCGGTGGCTGCTTCCAGGGACGCCCCTATCCAGGAAATCTGCAGGGCTGCTACCTGGAAGTCAGCACACACCTTATTACCCATTACCACATCGACCTTGAGTCACGCCTGGGATGCTGGTTTTGGGGCCTCGGTTCTCCAGTCCTTATTTCCCAAGTAAGTATTGGGGTGTGCGCCTTGCCTCCCTCCTCCCGGAGAACTGCTAGGAGTCTGCCAATAAGTGTGGATGAACAACATATCCATGTCCCTAGAAATACAGGTTACTCACCTGTAACAGGAGTTCTAGGAATGGTATATGTTGTTCATCCACACGACCCACCCGACCTCCCCGGCTTCGACGCACAACCTGAGCTTCCAGCGGGCCAGCTCTGGCGTCATGGGGCGGAGCCGAGAGTTTTACCACCCGGGTGGGTGGGAGGAGCCAGCTTGAAGACCTTGCGGCAAGATTTAAAGCGGCAAGGAACCTGCCAATAAGTGTGGATGAACAACATATACCATTCCTAGAACTCCTGTTACAGGTGAGTAACCTGTATTTTCTGAGGCCTTGTGCAATGAGTTTGCTTGTTTTTTCTCAGACAGGGTGTTCCGCCAGTGGCCCATACTATGGCCAACAGTGGTTGCCGAGATGGTTGACAAAGCATGCCGGCCAGCTGGGGGTTAAACCAGTGGAGGTGGCTGATGTCGTTGACGTGATCTCAAAACTGAAGCACACATATTGTGAACTGGACCCGGCACCGATGCGTTTTTTAGTGGGATGCATCAACGCTGTTGGGCCAGTGTTCGCCTTGATTGTCGGGTGTTCCCTGCTGGAGGGGGTTGTCCCAGATGCTTTGAAAGAGGTGCTGGTGAGAGCCCTCCTGAAGAAGTCATCATTGGACCCTGACATCAAGGCGAATTATCGTCCAGTCTCCAACCTTCCATTTTTAGGAAAGGTGGTGGAGAAGACTGTGACGTGTCAGTTGGGTGATCACCTCCTGGCATTTGATATCTATGAGCCGCTTCAATCAGGCTTTCGTGCAGGACATTCTACAGAAACCGCATTAGTTTGGGTGCAAAATGATCTCCTCAGGGCGAGAGATCGAGGAGAGGGGACAATTCTCATTCTACTCGATCTCTCCTCAGCTTTTGACATGGTGGACCATCGGGTGCTGCTGGACCATCTGAGGGACTTCTGTGGACTCACCGGCACTGTTATTCGCTGGTTCGAGTCCTTTTCAACAAACAGAAGACAGAGGGTGGTGAGGGGGAATTTTTCTTCATCTTTTAGCCTTCTGTCTTGTGGGGTACCTCAGGGTTCGGTGTTGTCACCGATGTTGTTCGCCATGTATATGCTACCCCTGGGAGAGATCATTAGGAAGTACAGCTTGGGATTTCATTGCTATGCCGATGATACCAAGCTGCACTTATCCTTGGCCCCTGGAACATCAAATGCAGTGGAAGTATTAAACAACTGTCTGACAGAGATCAATGACTGGATGGCCTCCAGCTGGTTGCGACTGAACCCCGATAAGACAGAGGTACTGGTGGTGGAGTCGAACAGGAGGCGGGTGGGGTTGCTCCCTGGGGCAGACTCTGGACTTGTTCTAGGGTCAGTTCCATTGAAGGCTTCCTCTAAGGTGCGTAATCGTGGCGTGATATTTGACAGCGGCATGACGGTGGAATATCAGGTGTCTGCTGTTGTTACAGGAAGCTTTTTTCATCTGAGAAATATTGCCAGGATTAGGCACCTGATTCCGCCCCTGAACCTCCCCACCTTGGTACATGCATTTATCACATCCAGGTTAGACTACTGTAATATGCTCTACCTCGGGGTCTTTGGAGGCACCCTCCGTCGACTGCAGCTAGTGCAGAATGCAGCTGCTAGGTTGTTGACAGACCAGTCGAAATACTGCCATGTCACCCCGGTGCTGCAAGAACTGCACTGGCTGCCAGTTTGATGGAGAGTGCTCTTCATGGTGGGCTTGCTCACCTATAAGGCCCTGCACGGACTGGGCCCTTGTTACCTGGCTGACCTTCTTACACCTGCTGCCTCAGTTCGGCCCCTCCGCTCCTCCACGAGGGGCTTCCTGAAGATTCCTAGGACAAGATTAAAAATGGCTGGCTGTCGAGCTTTCAGTGTCGCCGGTCCTGTCTTATGGAATTTGTTCCTGTTTTTGGTGAGGGAGGCCCCATCAGTAGAGGTCTTTAAGACCCGCCTGAAGTTTTATTTGTTTAATCAGGTCTTCTTAGACTCTAGGGGTTACTCGTCCTTTTTAAAATTTAGAGGGTTTTATATATTTATGGGATTTGTATAAGGATATAGTTTTGTATGTGTAAATTGAGCCTGTGTTTTTTTGTATGTCACCCAGAGCCTCCGGGATTGGGCGCCAGAAAAATAAAATTTGCCTTGCCTTGCTTTGGATCTGAGTCAGCTGAACACCCTCATCGAATACAAAAGGTTCAAAATGGTAACATTATTGAGCCTGCTGCCCACGCTCCATCAAGGAGACTGGCTCTGCTCCCTGGCCATGCAGAATGCTTACATGCACATAAAGATCCTGCCATCCCACAGGAAATACCTTCACTTCACCTTCCAAGGAGAGCAGTACCAGTTCAGAGAGCTTCCATTCGGCCTTTCATCAGCACCATGGGTTTTTGCTAAGTGCCTGGCAGTAGTGGCGGCAGCCCTCAGGAGAAAGGGTCATTATGTCTACCCCTACCTGGACGATTGTCTTCTCACAGCTTTGTCAGAAGACCAATTACGTCAAACTCTGGAGGAGACTTTCAGTCTATTCCAAACCTTGGGCATCACACTCAACCTATCCAAGTCATGCCGGTGGCCTGCTCAAAGGCTACAATACATCAGAGCAGTCCTGGACACCATTCAAGGAAAAGCCTTTCTTTCCGAAGACTGAGCAGTCAGGCTAAGGGAGGTTGCTCATAGGATGATGACCTCGGACCAGGTCCCGGCAAGGGAGGTTCAGCAGCTCCTGGGCCACATGGGTGCAGCCATAGCCACAGTTCCCCTCACTCATTTGAACATGAGGGTCCTGCAGTGGAACCTCAGAATTCAGTGGGATCACGGCATGGATGATCTCGATCAACTGGCCAGAATATCCGACGCGGTCCATCAGAAAGACTAGGTTTGCTGGCAAAGGCACCTAGCTTCACCTGGGCTCTTTTCTTCTAGGTTGCTTGTAAGGACAGAGCAAGGAACCTTATCAGAGCAAGAAAAAGATTAAGGCTTCTTTTGACTAGGCAGATTTACTGTGTGTTATTTTCTTTTGTACTCACAGGGGTTGTTACTGTTTGTTGCTAACATTTTACTGCTTTATTTTTCTCTGATTCAAATTGTTGTTGCAGGGTATACTTTCTGCTGCATTATTACTGGGTGTGCCTACAGTTTTTTTGCTTATAGATTACTGCTGTTATCTTCTCTGATTCAAACTGTTTTTTGTAAGGTATATCTTGCTACTGCTTTATTTTTCTCTGTAGCAAAGGTTTTTTTTACAGGGTATATCTTCTGTGACATTAGTACATTTGGTACTTACATTTTTGTGACTTTTTGTCATTAGGCTAAGCAAAATTACTGTTTGCTACTATTTTATTTTATTTTTTTGCTGAAAGGTTTTTGTTTTGGTCTCAGAGGTGTTGCAGTCTCCTTCTCACATTGAAGGAGCTAATTGCTTTCCTCCCACAACTCTTCCAGGGGATAAGGTGTGTAACTGGGACGTGGAGCTGACAAACTGTTAGTAACTTCCAACAGAAGGAAGGGTTAAAAGCTCAGGTAAGTTGATATCTTGGAGGTGGAATACTAGGTTTGCTGGAAAAGGCACCTAGCTTCACCTGAGCTCTTTTCTTCTAGGTTGCTTGTAAGGACAGAGCAAGGAGCCTTAACAGAGCAAGGGAAAATATTAAGGCTTCTTTTGGCTAGGCAGATTTACTGTGTATTATTTTCTTTTGTACTCACAGGGGTTGTTACTGTTTGTTGCTAACATTTTACTGCTTTATTTTTCTCTGATTCAAATTGTTGTTGCAGGGTATATTTTCTTCTGCATTATTACAGGGTATGCCTACAGGTTTGTGCTTACAGATTACTGTTATCTTCTCTGATTCAAATTGTTTTTTTGTAAGGTATATCTTTTGTTACTGCTTTATTTTTCTCTGTAGCAAAAGGTTTTTTACATGGTATATCTTCTGAGAAATTATTACAGGTGGTGCTCTACAGGTTTTACAGTTTTATCTATCATTAGGCTAAGTTTTTAGGGCTACTGCTTTTGTTGTTGATTGATTGTTTCTGCTCTTACCTCTTTGTTACTTTCGACCATGTTTGTTTTTCGGCAGGGGAAGGGCCCAGCCACCCACCCCCATCCTCAACCACCCCACACTACACTCCTTTTATAGGGTAGCACAGTCATGACATTTCCTGTAGCAAAGCAGGAAGGGGAGGATCAGAGGGATATCCACACAGTGACCTAATTTACAGGGGCACAAGTAATTTAACTTGATATAACAAGTTATACAAAAACAAACAAACACAAAAGCAAACTTTTGCTTTCATTTTCCTCCTCCTGATTACCCTGACTAGGTTATAAACCCAGGAACTCATCTGTAATGGATATTATAAACTGAAGGTACTGTGGGACACTTTTCAAAAGTGCAGTTATACAGGATTTAGGACACTGTGCTACACGTTAGACCATTGGAGATCTAAGGGCTCAGTTCCAAGCAGCATGGGCAGAGATTGCACACCTCAAATTGCATAGTCAGGAGGAAATATATTATAAGAACTGCCCACCATTTCCCCAACATCCAACAGAAGCACCTCGACCGCAGAGGGTAGTTGGTCCGGGAAGTTGGCAGGTGGTTAGGATGGGCAAATCGAGTGCCTCATCACTCCGTGGTCTCCAATGTATCACCTCCGCAAACCATATAAAAACTACAAACAGGTGTCTGCCTCTATCTCTGAAATCAAACAAAGGGGCAGAGGACACTGTAGAGCTGGACACTGCAGCACAGGTGCTAGCACAACAAAACTCACCCAAAACAGGGACCATACCTCTCAATCTCCCTCATCACATATCAGGGACAAGGCCTAAAATGATCAGGGACAAATGACCAAAATGAGGGACATATCTGAAAACATAGTAATATTAGTTCCAGAAGCTGTGTACAACATGTGGCTTAGTATGAGTAGCATTTTCTTAATGAGAACTAGACTCTAACACCAATGGCTGGCATTATTTTGTGATTCAAGTCCCTACTCTTCAGTGTCAGAAATGCCAAATTTAAGAGGGATGAAAGAAATTTCTGAGGCAAAATCAGGGACATCCCTGAAAATCAGGGACAGTTGAGAGGTATGACAGGGACCAAAACAAAAACAGCAAAAAGGAAATCCAGAACACTTCTGATCATAGGAGACTCCATGATTCAGGGAATTGATACCTACCTCCAGCCAGGGGTAATGGTCAGATGTCTCCCAGGTACATCAGCATGGAGAGACACTGACCGCATTGCTAAAATCATGCAGGAAGCAGGAGAAAACATCGACGACCTGGTACACATAGGGACTAACGATCTCACCAGCCAGTCAGTTGTGGAGACCAAGGAACACCTGCCTAGGCTGGGTGACAAACTGTCATCCATTTTGTCCGGCATCTCCTTCTCTGAGATCCTGCCAGTCTGGGAGAGGGGGCAGATGGATGGAATGTCAGAGAAGGGGAGATGGGGGAACTAAACATGTGGCTCAAGGGCTGGTGCCAGGAAAAAGGACACAAATTTGTAGGTAACTGGCAACAGTTTTGGGAGCGAAAGTTCTTTAAATTCGATGGGCTGCATCTGACTAAGGAGGGATTCGGTGCATTGGGGCAGAAGTTTGACATCTTTGCAGAATATTTAAACTAGCAAATAGGGAGAGGAGTGTAGCACCCAGTAAGTCAAATGGGAAGAACACCCCTCCCCTTTCAGCTAGTGATCAAATAGGAGTTCAGTATGTTTGTTGTTCATTTGCATCACCAGGTAAGGAAAAAGGTCCGGCTTCCCATACAACAGACAGGGGGAAACACCAGACCTCGCCCAACAACTAACGCATCGAAATCTGGCCAATGGAAAATCATGTACACAAATGCTCGCGGTCTGGGAAACAAGATCCCAGACCTGCAGGCAACAATGACAGAGGCTAAACTGGACATAGTAGCCATTAGCGAGACATGGTTTACCAGTAACCACAGCTGGGAGTCTTCAGTACCCGGCTATGTACTGTTCAGAAGAGTCCGAGGTGCAAAAAGGGGGGGAGTGGTGGAGTGGCCCTTTATGTCAATGAAAATATCAAAGCTACAGAAATTCAGAATATACGTAAGGAGCAGAAGAACTGTGGGTCACCCTGGAAACTGGAAATGGGACAGCCATACGAACTGGGGTTGTCTACAGGCCTCCAGACCAGGGGGAGGACATAGACACATTACTGTTGGAAGATATACAAAACATAACAGCTAAAGGAGAGGTTCTGATAATGGGAGACTTCAACATGCCAGATACAGATTGGTCAATACCAGCAGGAACATTTGCCAGAACTTGACATATAGTGGATTCCCTATAGGGCGAAGGCCTCAAACAACTGGTACAACAACCCACAAGAGACAGGGCTATCCAAGATCTGGTATGGACTAATGGGGAAAGGATTACAGATCTCCAGGTAGAAGGTCACCTGGGGGCCAGTGAACATCGCATGGTATGGTTCAGTTTAGCCACTAGAACTAAATCATCCCATTCCAAGGCAAAAATATGGGACTTCAGAGGAGCTGACTTTGATTAAATGGCCAACAGAGTTAAGCTAGCCCTGGCAAGAAGAAATACAGGTGTGGGGGTACAGGCAAAGTGGGCAAGCATTAAGGATGCAATACTTGCAGCAACATCCCACTGTGTTAGACAGAAAAGCAAGAGCAAAAGAAGAAGGAAACCACTTTGGTTCTCAAAAACAGTAGCAGAAGAAGTCTGAGCCAAAAGGCTGGCCTTCAGGAAATATAAGGGAATGCAGCGGGATGAAGATAGGGAGGCATACCAAACTTCCCTAAGGGAAGCAGGGAAGGTGGTAAGGCAGGCTAAGGCGCAAACCAAGGAAACACTAGCACGAACAGTAAAAGAAGGTGACAAGACTTTCTATAGATACATTAGTGAAAGGAGAAAGTCCAGAGAGGGTATTGCTAAGATCAAAGGGGATAAGGGGGAGTGTGAGGAGGACCAAGGAAAAGCATCTATCCTAATTTGATACTTCTGCTCAGTATTTACTGATGAGAAGGTAGGGCAGGGCCCACAGCACAGCACCATGGACACGGGGAAGGGAGGTGTGCACGAGTCCCTTCACGAAAGAAAGGGTCCTACAAGAGTTCACCAAGCTCAGGGTGGACAAGGCAATGAGACCTGATGGCATACATCCCAGGGTACTTAAGGAGCTAAGGGTGGAACTAGCAGAGCCATTATCAGAACTGTTTAGTGAGTCTCTGAGCACAGGAGTGGTCCCAGAAGACTGGAGAAGGGCTCATGTGATCCTGCTGCACAAGACTGGTAGCAGGGAGGAGGCAGGGAACTACAGACCAGTCAGTCTTACCTCAGTACTGGGCAAGATTATGGAGGCACTCCTTAAGGAAAGGATAGAAACATAGAAGTTGATGGCAGGTAAGGACCGCAAGACCCATCCAGTCTGCCCATTTCTTTTTCTACCTTATAAATGTGCCATCGGCCTTTGCTCTGTCAATGGCCTGTCTATTCATACACATCTGTATTGCTTCCTTATGCCTATCCCATGCCTGTTTGAAGCCCTGCACTGTATTCATATCCACCACTTCCTGAGGTAGGCCATTCCATGCATCCACCACCCTTTCTGTGAAAAAGAACTTCCTCACATTACCCCTTAATTTGCCTCCCTCTAATCTCATGCTGTGTCCTTTTGTCCTGCTATTTTTCTTATATTGAAGCATGTTAGACTCTTGCACCTTGTTAATGCCCTTAAGATGTTTGAATGTTTCGATCATATCACCTGTCTCCCTCCTTTGCTCTAGGGTATACATATTGAGCTCTGTTAATCTGTCCTCATATGTTTTCGGATGCAGTCCCTGCACCATTTTGGTTCCCCTTCTCCGGACTGCCTCAATTTGGTTAATGTCCTTGTGAGGGTGTGGCCTCCAGTACTGCACGCTGTACTCCAGATGGGGCCTAACCAGTGTCTTGTAAAGAAGGATTATTACCTCCCTCTTCCGACTTGTGATACCTCTACTGATATATCCCAACATCCCCCTAGCCTTACCTACTGCTTTAGTGGTCTATTTGGATGATTTCAGGTCATCAGTGATGATGATGCCCAAGTCTCTTTCTTACCTTGTGACTGCCAGCAACTCCCCTCCCAGCCTATAGGTAACTTCAGGGTTTCTCTTCCCTATGTACGTGATCTTGCACTTCTTTGCTTTAAACCCCAGTTGCCACTCTTCCTACCATTTTGCTAGTTTATCCAGATCTCTTCTCATTCTGCCCACCCCATCTGGATCAGCTACTCTGTTGCAGATCTTGATGTCATCTGCAAACAGACAAACCTTACCCTCCAGTCCATCTGCAGTGTCACTGATGAAGATATTGAAGAGGACTGGCCCCAGGACTAATCCCTGAGGTACCCCACTTGTGACTTGCATCTCTTCTGACTGTATACCGTTTACCACCACTCTCTGTTTTCTTCCTGTCAACCAGTTTGCCACCCAGTTGACCAACTTCTGCCCCACCCTGAGGCTACCCAGCTTATTAATCAGTCTTCTATGTGGAACAGTGTCAAAAGCTTTGCTGAAGTCAAGGTAGGCGACATCAACTGTTCCGCCTTGGTCCACCGCTCTGGTTACCCAGTCAAGGAAATCTGAGATTAGTTTGACGGGACCTTCCTTTTGTAAACCCATGCTGTCTTGGATCCTGTGCTCCTATGGATTCCAGGTGTTGCACTATCCTTTCCTTAAGGAGTGCCTCCATAATCTTGCCCACTACTGAGGTAAGACTGACTGGTCTGTGGAGCGGGATCACGTGAGCCCTTCTTCAGTCTTCTGGGACCTCTCCTGTGCTCAGAGACTCACTAAACAGTTCTGATAATCGCTCTTCTAGTTCCACCCTTAGCTCCTTTAGTACCCTGGGATGTATGCCATCCCGTAACCGTTTGATGGGACCTTCCTTTTGTAAATCCATGCTGTCTTGGATCCTGTGCTCCTATGGATTCCAGGTGTTGCACTATCCTTTCCTTAAGGAGTGCCTCCATAATCTTGCACACTACTGAGGTAAGAGTGACTGGTCTGTAGTTCCCTGCCTCCTCCCTGCTACCACTCTTGTGGAGCGGGATCACATGAGCCCTTCTCCAGTCTTCTGGGACCTCTCCTGTGCTCAGAGACTCACTAAACAGTTCTGATAATGGCTCTGCTAGTTCCACCCCTAGCTCCTTTAGTACCCTGGGATGTATGCCATCCCATATCCACTGGGGAACTGATTAGTCTATTTTAGCATTAAATTGCTTTACATTTTGTGTCTTAGTTTGTTAAAGCTCTGTTTTTGTTACTGGGTTACTCTAATTTATTTGTTAAATCGCGTTTTTTTCTCAGTTGTGGAACCGACCGTGAATGATTCTTGTACAGTATCTCACCGGTGGTTAACTTTGTTTAGAAACCAATCTTTTATTCATTTTTGGTGTTGTGCTTTACAGTGCTAATGTCCAAAAAGCCTAAAAGGAAAACTGGGCTGACTGGGTTTAAAAACTGTCTTAAGTGTCAGGAAGTTTTCGCAAAAGCGGATAAACATGACTTGTGTTTTTTTTTTTTGCCTCGGGGATGAACACTTTGAGTCTGATTGCAAAATTTGTAAGTCTTTTCCTGAAAAGACTGTCAAAAAATGCATCAAATGTTTTAAAGAAAAAATGTCCACCACCTCTGTTCCAGATCCAAAGGATCCGACCACTGAACCGAAAGATAAGCCAAGGGATGCTGATGTAAACGCCCCCGAAAAAGGCACGACATCCAGACTGAAAAGACTGGGTGAACCGGTAAAGGATTCAGTTCCTCTAAAAAAGTTGGACAAAAAGAATATTGGTACTTTGGCTGGAAAAGCAGTGGCGCCCCAGTATCACAAACAAATTTGCCAATGGCTGACAAAGTTGCACAAGCTCTACAGATTTTAAAAGCCTTGCAGACATGGTTAGCACCAATTCCACAGTAACTGACTGCAACCCGTCCTTCGGTTTCAGGATTGGGTTCCTCTTCTCAAAGTACATTGTTTGATCCCTCTCTGGAGGAGTATGGGGAGGGTGATGATCGACGAAGAGGTGATTGAGCTGAAGACTTCACCGGACCATGGGTTTGAATCCCCATCTAGGGCTCCTGAGGATTACTCCTCAGAATTTTTCTATATATAATTTTATATCTCCTCTGGAACTGGGGGTTGTTAACTATGGTTCCCCCCAGTCCGACTTGACCTCACGCTCAACCCCACACTCCAAGCTCTACCCCTTCCTCTGGTCCTGCACAGCAGCTCCCTCGCGACGGGTATGCAGCCACCACCGCAGAAGCCGGGGCAGGATCCAGGAGGAGTATCCAGAGTTAGAGCCAGGCAGCACCGGGCTTACACCGCCATCAAGTAGCTACCGGTGGTGGTTTTTTTTCTCCGTGAAGTGCTCCCCCATGGGCATGCAATGGCCAGTTGACGCTTATAGTGCGGTTCCTATGCACCATGTTAGACGCTGCCCATGTCGCCCTTATGCTGAGCAGCCCCATTGCTGCAATCCCCAGCCACCGCTAGAGCTGGCAGAGCCTTGGATCCCCGTCCCACCCTCCCTGGAGAAGGATAGCAGTCACTAGGATGTTCAGTCCTTCTCCCTCCTGGATGTCCCCCAGCGACTCGGGCTCATTCCCGAACCTGGGTCGCTGGTGTGGCGTCCAGCACCTCAACCCTCGGCGCCACTGGGCCGGCTACTCCTCACATGTTACTTTTGTGAGGCAAATGGTGGAAGCACTGGAGCTTACACCATATGAGCCTGAACAAGATGAGGAGAAATTACAATACCTAGAAATGATGGGGTTAACACCTACAAAAAAAAATCTTGTTACTCATTAACAAATTCTTTAAGAAGCAGGTGGTAAAGGTGCTGGAGACTCCAAACTCCTTACCACCTGTAGATAAAAAAGCTGACAAAAAGTATCAGCTAGATTCTATGGGCTCTGAGTTTTTACTGTCCCACCCAGATCCAGAAGGGGTGGTTCAGACAGCAGCTTGTGATAAGGCCAAGGTACCTCTGGCCACCCATCCTCCTGAGAAGGATTCTAGGAAGTTGGATGGGATGGCTAAGAAATGATATCTGGCTGCTTCTTTGGGCATTAGGGAAGCTAATGATATGGGCTGTGCTGCACAGTATAAGAAAAGCCTGCGGACTGCAGTTATGGCCGTGACTGATAAGGCTCCACCAGGGCTTGCCGCTGACCTTGTGAAAATGGCTAGGTGCGGCTTAGAGGCCACAAAATATCAGTTCCACATGGCTGTGGATGCAAATGATAAAGCAACTAGATGGATGGCCCTGTCCATAGCCTTGAGGAGGTTTGCCTGGCTCAGGACAACCAACGTCACCCAGGATACCCCGAGTAAGGCCATGGATTTCCCTGTGGAAAACCATTCCCTTTTTGGCAGTAAAATAGAAGAATATATGAAAAAAATGGATGAGTACAAGGCCACTTACAAGAGTAATTCTACAAGAGACAAGGCCTCGACTTCCTTCAGGCCATATGGAAGGGGAGGTAGAGGTAGGAGTTATAATAGACCCTTCTGTCAGGCGCAAGCTACTCCTAGCTATCCACAAAGGGTTTACCACAGGGGTAGAGGCCACAGGGGCTTCAAAAGAGGGGACCACTCCCCACAAACTGGCACACAAGGAAAACAGAACCCCTGATATGACAGTCTGGGTTGCCTCCTCCATCCCAGTTGGGGGCAGACTGACCCACAACTTCCAAAACTGGAAAACCATCACCACAGACAAGTGGGTGTTGGAGGTAGTGGGTCAGGGACTAGCCCTCAGCTTCAAAACCTTCCTCAAGCTGAGGCCAAGGCATTTCAGCTTTCCAAACCCAGACGAGAGGACACTACTAGAAGAGTGTCCACCCCGCTGGCATCAAAAGCAGTAGAACCAGTCCCTTCCTCTCAAAGAGGAAGAGGTTTCTACTCCAGATACTTCCTAACCCCATCTTAGATCTGAGAGCTCTAAACAAGCACCTCATAAAGCTAAAGTTTCGGATGGTAAACTTGGCAGTGATTCTTCTAATACTACAACAAGGAGACTGGCTGGCATCACTAGATTTAAAGGATGCCTATTTCCACATTCTCATAAGAGAATCTCACAGAAAGTACCTGAGGGTTCAGACTACCTTCAGGTCACTACCATTTCACAGCTCTGCCCTTCAGCCTAACGTCTGCCCCCAGGGCATTCACAAAGTGCTTGGCAGTAGTTGTGGCCCACCTAAGAATGCAGGGCATATTGGTGTTTCCATACCTGGACGACTGGCTAGTCGTCGGGCAATCCCCTCAACAGGTAAGAGAATCTTTGAGGATCACACAGGAGACACTGGAGTCTCTGGGATTCCTCATAAACGTACACAAATCTTTGTTACAGCCTGTCCAGGTTCTGTACTTTATAGAAGCAGAATTGGATACCCTGCATGGAAGAGCTTTTCTCCCTCAGGACAGGGTAGACAACATCTTCCACATTGCAGGATCTTTCACCCGAAACAATCCAAGGACAGCAAAACATTTTCTGCAGTTGCTGGGACACATGGCTGCAGCCACAGGTACAGTGCAGGGCTGCAGATTCCAGATGGGGGACATTCAGTTTCACCTTAGGGCACATTGGTGCCATAGAAAGGACTCCCTTTCAAAGATGGTGCCGGTATCAAAGACACTGTTACAGGGACAACCTAAGGGAAGGAGTTCCATTCAGAAAGGAGTCTCCTACCAAGGTGTTCACAACAGATGCCTCTCTACTGGGGTGGTGGGCACATTTGGAGGAACACACAGTTCATGGCACTTGGTCCCCCACAGTATCACTACTGCATATAAATCTGCTGGAGTTCAGGGCAGTGCTTCTAACACTGCAATCCTTCGCATCCATGATAAGAGACAAAGTGGTACAAGTCAGGACAGACAGTACCACCACAATGTATGATATCAACAAGCAGGGAGAGACAAGGTCCGACCTGCTGTGTACAGAAGCAATGAAAATTTGGAGTCTGGCATACTCATTGCAGGTTTCCCTGGTGGCTGTCCACCTCCCTGGAAAGGACAACACCCTGGCAGATGTACTCAGCAGAATAAACCAAAATCACCACGAGTGGTGCCACAACAGACAGGTACTGGAAGTGGTGTTTCAGAGGTGGGGCACACCAGAGATGGACCTCTTCACCTCAGAAGAAAATCACCAGTTGCCCAAGTTCTGCTGCAGGCCTCCAGCCAGAGGGTCTGTGCCAGTGGATGCCATGGTGTTAGACTGGACAGGGAAAATTATGCATGCTTTTCCCCCCATTTGCCTTGTTACTCAGGGTCTTGATCAAGCTGAGGTCCCAGTCAGCTCCAGATTTGGCCAGGCAGCCATGGTGCTCACTGCTGCTCTCTCTGTCAGTGGCTCAGCCAACACCTTCCACACAGACACAATCTTCTGACATCCTGCTGGGGAGGATTCTGCATCCGAACCTCAGGTCAATCAGACTCAAAGCATGGCTTTTGAGAACCTAGAGTATGCTGACTTACACCTCTCAGAGGGTGTGCTAAGGGTCTTGAGGGGTTCTAGGAAACCCTCTACAAAAAAGACCTATACCTCAAAATGGAAGAGGTTTTCCATATGATATGTTACCATCCGAGGCAGGGATATCAGTCTCACTAGACTAGCTAACTCACCTGAATTCAATATGACTGCAGCCCACTACCTTTAAGGTGCATTTGGCATCTGTCTCTGCTTACCTCTCGTCGAGTAAGGGGGTCTCTTTGGCGGCTAATCCTATTTTTTAAAAGTATTTTAAAGGATTGGCCCATCTGCACCCCCCCACAGGGAACTGGTGCCTTCTTGGAATCTAAATGTCTGTATCACCAAGCTCATGGAACCCCCATTCAAGCCCTTGGCCACAGCTCACTTAAAATTTGTCACTTGGAAGGCTATCTTCTTAGTAGCCATTACATCAGCAAGACGGATACGTGAGTTACAGGCCCTGTCTGTGGAACAGGATTACATTTCCTTCCACAGGGACAAGTTGGTGCTCAGAACTAATGGGAAATTCCTTCCAAAAGTAGTCTCAGAGTAACACCTTAATCAGTTAATTACTTTTCCAGTCTTCTTCACTGATCATTCTAGTTCAGGGGAATGTAGATTGCATAACCTTGAGAGAGCTCTCAAATATTATATTGAGCATACTAAGACACATAGGCAGGACAAACAGCAGTTGTTCCTTATCTATGGTGATATGGGAAAAGGAAAGCCAGCTTCAAAAAAGGACAGTTGCATGCTGGATAATAGCACGCATCCAATTCTGTTATAGTAAAGCTGGCAAGGAGCCCCCAGTAGGCATGAGAGCACACTCCACAAGGGGTACAGCTGCTACAATAGCAGCAGCCAGGGATATCTACCTGTTGAAATCTGCAAAGCAGCTACGTGGAGAACATTATACACTTTTACAAAGCACTACAGTCTGGACACTCAGTCCAGGTGTGATGCCAGATTTGGCATAGCAGTGCTGCAGAGTCTGTTCCCTAAATAGGGTTCTGGGCCCACCTCCAAAGGTACTGCTTCATTGTCTGCTAGAGTTAATGATAGTGAAGAATCTCTGGGATATGAAGAAAAAATTACCATAGTAATCTTGTTTCTTCCAAGGTATTCTTCAATATCATTAACTCTCCCACTCTGCCTCCCCCTTCCAGAACCAGTTAGCCTCTGCAGTACAGCTGGTACCCTTTCTAATCTATTGACCTTACACTGGTGCAGTTAAGTTTAAACCAGATGGTCCTGTTGTTAGCCTTTTTTGGGCATTGGCATGGGGTAAAAAAGGGAGGGTATAATAGAATCTGTTGTTTTTAACATTGTTCTCAACTATTAGGCTAGTATAGTCAGAGGGTCTAATTACAGGCTTATATGACATGTGAGCATCTTGGAACGGAGCAGTTAGGAGGGCAGCAGGTTTGAATGGTGGCACATGCCAATAGGTTCCACTGTTCTCATAAAGTGCCATTCATCTCTGGGGCAGTGCAGTCCAGGAGGCTGACTGCTAGAGTTAATGATACTGAAGAATACCTTGGAAGAAACAAGATTACTACGGTAATTTTTTCTTTCCTGAAGGGCTTGCTCCCCTGGTGACTCTTGTTCTCTCCCCCTTTCCAGTGTACTGATTACAGTCTCTGCAAGTGTGAGGCTATGGATGAATCAACATTGCTAAAGGAAAGGGTTACTTTCTGTACTTGTTTCATCAAGTGGTAACTATCCATAGCCACACACCACCTGAATACCACTAGAGGAAATACAGATATGACTTCAGGGGAATCTCTTGCTGTAGACCACACTTATGGAACTACCGCCCTCAGGCACTAGGATCACCTAGAAACTTTTCTAGCTAGGAGTCTATCTGGGGCCACCCACTCCATCACCCTCTGACGTCGGCCAGCCCTATAAGAGTGGGCAGCTTCCGCTTCCTCCTCAGTTCTTTTCCTGCCATCGATCAATGCACATCGGACCTCCAGAGGCCACCCCAATCTTCAGTTGACCACCATTTTCCTCCGAATTTTCTCACCCTAGTTTTTCAGTTTTCTTCGATTCTTTTTGTATGTAAGAGCCATCTTCCTCTTCCAGTCAGGCCTTCAAGATGAAGTGTGCTTGTGGGAATTAGCTCCAGGAGAAGGACAGCCACTCTGCCTGCATCCGCTCGCTGCCTCAGGCCTACTCACAACACTCAAACCTGTGACATCTGCAGAGGCTTCAACCAGGCCACTCAACGCCATCACCAGCAAACCCTAGAAGAATTCATCCTGCAGCAGAAGATTGCCAACATGAAAAAGGAGCTGCAGACCAGAAGCTCTTACTCTTTTTCGGCCCTGTCTTTGGAGTTCCAACCCTCCTCGGGGGGTGGGGGCAAAATCTGGTGGCAAGCACAAGCACTGGGACAAGGACCATGAAAAAAACTGTTCTTTTTCCCGCTCACGGTCCCCGCATAAGTCGAAGATCGTGAAGAGGTCAGCCTGCTCCTCGGGTGCAGCCTCTTCTACCTTGCATGCCCTATCCTTGAAAGGGCTACCCTTGGCAGCACCGCCCGCCAGCCTTTTCTTATCGGGCGGTGGATCTTCGAGGGTGGGTTCCTCCCAGTCCCCGCAGCCCCTGCTGTTCAGGCCCCTTCTAGTGGCAGGGCTGCAGTCGGGAGCCTTTACCGTTTTTGCCCAGTCTGGTGTGGGTTTGGTGAGCTCAGTGTCGTCTCCTGCAACACATTCGCCACCCTTTTCCATGCAGGTGACCTCCTCCATGGCCGCAGACCCTACACCTTCCCCAGCATCCCCTCCTGCAGTCCCTCTATTGCCTTCACCCACTCCTGAGGTACCTACCACCAACGTCTCCATCTGGGGGAAGCCGATCTCTCTTCACCTGACACCAGAGCCAGTCAGGCCTCTCCCTTCTCTGATGCCTGTTTGGCCTCAGCTAGCACCTTCGCTTGCTCCACAACCCCACAGACGCTGGTGCCTGTACATCCCCACCGGCACCGGGCTACCCAACATCAATGACTGGGCTTTCCATCTGTGCTGACGTCCCTTTGGGATTTCTTGCAGGCACGCCTTCTCCCTCCACAGGACCTGATGTTCCCAGGGACCCGCTCCCCACCCCACGTCGACCAGGGCCCTGTGTGCCGCCCATTCACTCAGGAGATGATGGAGAATATCATCCAGACCTCCAACCCCCTGATGAGTCCGAGGAGTCCAGTGAGTATGGGAATGCGGGGCCTTCCCCTTCCCCCTCTACAGTTTCTTCTGACAGGGAAGAGACCCCTAAATACATACCCCAGTCTCTACCAGATAACCCATCTTTCTGTGGGGTCATTCATCAGATTCAGTTGGCCATGGGGTTTGAAACTGAGGAGTTGGCCCCTTCTGTAACCAGCTGTCCACCTACCTCAAGCTGCCGGACTTTTCCCCTTTGGTGGTCCCCCCGTTGATTGACACATTTGAGGATGCCACCATGGCCGCCTGGCATCGCCCAAATCTCATACTGGCTATGCCTAGGCAGGTGGATAAATTATACAAGGCACCGGTGGCAAGCCTTTCTTTGAGGAACAGTCGCAGGTGGACTTGGTAGTGGTTAATGTGGCGCATGACCGCACGAAATGGCTGAAACACCTGAGTTTCCTTCCATCTGACAGGGAATTCTGGAGACTGGACCTGTTTGGCAAACGGGCTTTCACCTCTGCCACCTTGGTAATCAGTCAGCACCTCCTGCGCTCAGCCTACAATGCGGTAGATGCTTCGGCCCAGGCAGCAGCAGTGGGCATATGCCATTTGCCAGCACTCCTGGCTGAGGGTATCAGGGTTTGCTCTGAATGTTCAGATATCCATCCTGAGTGCTCCCTTCAGGGGGTATAAATTGTTTAGGGCTGATGTCCAGGATATTGTATCCAACTTGCAAGCCTCCACACACCCTAAGGTCGGTACATTCACTGTACCATACTTAACAAAAGAGTGCCCACTGGGTGCCTTTTTGTTGGGCGCTCCACAGACCCCGGCCTGCCTCCAAGCCAACCAAATGGAAGGCTGCCTCAGCCCTGCCCACCCCTTCCTCCAGCAAGGGTTCTAGAGGAGGAGGAGGGGGTAGCATCAGCTCCTGCCCCTACTTCAGTCTAACTCCTTGCCTGACCATCCCCCCCAGTGGACCTGGAGGAGGCGGTATGGAGTCGGTTCTCCCTGCACTGAGACAGGTCACCAGAGATTACAGTTGACAGCTGGGTGCTACAGCTCATAAGCCATGGCCACACTCTGGAACTCATAGAGTGTCCCCCAGAGAGATCCTAGTCTCTTCTTATCCCCCTGCTCACATCCCCATTCTTTGGGCGGAGATCCAGTCCCTGCTCAGGAAAAGGATGATAGCACCCATGCTTGAAGTCCAGCAGGGCAGAGAGTTCTACTCACATTTCTTCCTGGTTCCAAAATGCACAGGCGACTTCCAGCCCATTCTGGACCTCAGAGAGTTAAATCTCCTCATCCAGTACAAAAAATTCTGGATGGTAACCCTTCAGGGGCTATTGCCCCTCCTGAACAAAGAGGACTGGATATGTTCCCTCGATATAAAGGACAGATGTCTTCTTATCAAGATATATTCCCCACATAGACAGTACCTCAGATTTCAGTTTTGGGGGGCATACTTCCAGTTCCGAGCCTAGCCCTTTGGCTTGTTCTTGGCTCCTCAGGTGTTTACTAAGTGCCTTCAGGAGACAGGGATTCTATGGCTTCCCCTATCTGGATGACTGGCTGCTCAAAACTTCATCCAGGGACAGCCTCATCTGAATCCTGGAACACAGGCATCCGTCTATTCCTGGACCTAATCATTACAGTCAACTTGCCCAAGTCCATCTTAACATTCGGCCAGTGACTCCAGTACATTGGAACAGTCCTGGACATGGCACAGGACATGACCTCCCTTCTCCAGGACAGGGCAAATTGTCTTATAGCCCAAGCCAGACTGCTGTTTCACAGCTGCTGTGTCTCCACCAGAGTAATTCTGCTGCTCCTGGGCATGATGGTAGCAGCCATAGTCATGGTGCCTCTGACCAGATTGCATATAAGGATCCACCAATGGACGTTGAGAGCCCAGTGGGACCAGCGTATGGACCACCTGGAGCAGGAGGTCCTGGTCTCTTCCACCAATCTTCTCAGGGGTCCCCTTTGCTGTTCCCTCCCCATAGCAGATTCTGACCACAGATGCTTTGGGGATGGGCTGGTGAGCTCATCTGGGCCCACACCAAACTCAAGGGACGTGGTCCCTGCTGGAGCCCCCCTCTCCATATCAGTTTTTTGGATATGAGAGCGGTCCTTTATGCCCTGCAGGCCTTTCAGACTCTGTTGGTGCAGACAACATCAACAAATGGGGGGTGGGGGGTACTGTCTCATATTCCCTCTGCAGGGAAGTGATGAGAGTCTGGTATTGGGCTCTGAATGACAGCCTAGAACTGTCAGCCGTCCATGTTCCAAGGGTCCACAATGTTCTGACGGACAAGCTAAGCTGGTGAAAGTCAAAGACGCACAAGTGGGAGCTTGTGATCTTGGTTGTCGAAGACCTCCTTGACAGATCGGGTTGTCCAGAGCTGGACCTTTTTGCATCCCCACTCAACGCAAAACTGCCACGTTTTTGCTCACTAGATCCAGGTCCTGGAGTTTTCTGGTGAGATGAGTTGTCCCTCTCCTGGAAAGGACGGTTCTGTACGCCTTCCCTCCCTTTTTGCTGCTTCAGAGAGTGCCAATCAAGATACAGATGGAAGGGGCTACGATGATTCTCATCACCCCCTTTTAGCCTTGTGAGATCTGGCTCCCCTTTCTCCAGCAGCAAGCAGTGGAACCTCCAGTACCTCTTCCTCTGTGCACTGGCTTGCATTCTCAGAACCGTGGCACCTTGGTCCATCTGGACCTCAAGTCCTTGCACCTTCATGCCTGGCTTCTGAGGACATAGCTATGGCCCAGTTTAGGGTGTCACCTAAAGTGACCAATGTTCAGGTGGTGGCTAGAAAGCCTTACACTAGAGCCGCTTATTTTACGAAGTGGAATCGATTTACGCTATGGGCTGCATCACTCCAGCTGGACCATTTCACATGTCCTGTGAATCAACATAGAAACATAGACTTTGACGGCAGATAAGGACCGCTTGGACCACCTAGTCTGCCCATTTCCCTACCTACAGGATAAGCCACAGATCCTAGTTAACCAACAGCCTATTTCTTCCTACCCCCACAAGAATTGCCTTATGTTTGTCCCATGCATTCTTGAATTCTCCCAGTTTTAGACCCCACAACCTCCTCAGGAAGGCTGTTCCATACATCCACTACCCTCTCTGTGAAAAAATACTTCCTCACATTGCCCCTGAACTGCCTCTCCTCTACCTTTAAATTGTGTCCCCTTGTTCTTGCATGTCTCTTTTTTTTCTGTTTCTGAAAGATGCTACCCTCTTGGACTTTGTTGATTCCACTGAGGTACTTAAAAGTTTCTATCATGTCCCCCCTCTCTCTCCTTTCCTCAAGGGTATACATATTAAGCTCCTTTAGTCTCTCCTCGTATGGCTTCTCTTGCAGACCCTGCACCATTTTAGTTGCCCTCCTCTGGACTGCCTCTATCCTGTCTATGTCCTTGCGGAGATGGGGTCTCCAGAACTGGACGCAGTACTCCAGATGGGGTCTCACCAACTGTCTGTACAGAGGGGTAACTACTTCCTGTTTTCTGCTGGAGATGCCTCTCCCTATGCATCCCAGTATACCCCCAGCCCTCCCTACTGCCTTCTCGTGCTGCTTGCTAACCTTAAGGTCATCTGATATGATTACCCCCAGGTCCCTTTCCTTTTTTGTTGTTGTTACCCCTTCCCCCCAAAACATTGTGTAATCTTCCCTGGGTTTTGTTTCCCAGGTGCATTATTTTGCACTTCTTTGCATTGAATCCTAGCTGCCATACTTCCGACCATTCTTCCAACCTTGCCAAGTCCCTTCTCATCCTTTCCACGCCTCCTTGTGTATCAACCGTGTTGCAGATCTTTGTGTCATCTGCAAAGAGACATACTTTTCCTTGCAGTCCCTCTGCAATGTCACTTATAAAGACATTAAAAAGGACTGGACCCAGTACTGAACCCTGTGGTACCCCACTAGTAACCCCTCTTCTTCAGAGTGGACTCATTTACAATTACCTTCTGTGTCCTGTTGTCCAGCCAATGTTTTATCAGGCTACCACCCTGGGACCCACTTCCAGGCTGGTTAATTTGACTATTAGTCTTTGTGTGGGACTGTGTCAAATGCCTTGCTAAAGTCTAGGTAGACCATGTCCACAGCCCTCCCTGGTCTACTACTTTGGTCACCCAGTCAAAGAAATCTATTAGATTTGTCTGACATGACCTTCCCGCTGTGAACCCATGCTGCTTGGGTCCTATGCCCCACTGGCCTCTAGGTACTCAACATTTCTTTCCTTCAGAAGTGACTCCATCACTTTCCCCACCACAGAGGTCAAACTGACAGGTCTGTAGTTTCTGCCTCTGTCTTGGTCCCACTTTTGTGAAGGGAATCACATCCGCCTTCCTCCAGTCCTCGGGTACCACACCATCCTCCCATGATTTGTTAAAAAGGGTAGTCAGTGGTTTCACTAGTTCTCCCCTTAATTCTTTTAGAATTCTGGGGTGAATTCCATCAGCCCCCATTGCTTTGTCCACTTTCAGTTTTAGGAGTTCTTTCAGAACCCTTTCTTCTGTGAAAGGACTGGGTCGACCCCCCTATCAAGAGTGCTTCTGTTGACTGGATCAGGTATCTCCCCCTGCTTTTCCATTGTGAATACTGAGCAGAAGTATTCGTTCAATATCCCTGCTTTTTCACTGTCCCCCTCTACCCACCCACTGTTTATTCTATTCAGCCTCACTATCCCTCCCTTTGTCTTTTTACGCTCTCTGATGTACCTATAAAAGGTTTTATCCCTCTCCTTAAATGAGTTGGCTATCTTTTCCTCAGTTTGGGCCTTTGCTATTCTGACTTCCCTCCCTGCTTCCTTCTGTCTTAACTGGTACAACTCTCTGTCCTGCTCCTTCTGTGTTTCCTTATACTTCCTGAATCCGATCTTGGAGTACCTGTTGTCCCATTCAGATTCGGATCTAGTGTACTCCTCTCTTAAAGTGCACGTCTGCTTTCCATGTGTCCATTGATGGCCGTATGGTGGCACAATTGGAAATGTCGCATACTTTTTTGGGAGGCATTCTTCACCTGAAGCCTCCTGTCTGCAATCCCATCTCTCCATGGGACTTGAATTTTGTGTTGGAAAAGCTTACTTTGGCTCCTTTTGAGCCTGCCACAACTTGCGAGCTATGCTTTCTGTCATGGAAAGCGTTTTTAGTTGCCATTACTTCTGCTCGAAGGATTTCCGAGCTACAGGCGCTCATGTGTGAGCAATCTTATTTGGTTTTCCACAAAGACTATGTGTCTTTGTATATTAACCCTAAGTGTTTTCCTAAGATGGTGTTGGAGTTTACCCAAAATCAGTTCATCCACCTTTATTTTCCAGAGCATGCCAATCCAAGGGAAGCATTGCTTCTCATATTAGATGTGCACAGAATTTTGCATTACTGTACACATCAAACCAAGTACTGCAGGAAGTCCAAACAGTTGTTTGTTTCTTTCACCCCTGGGAAAGAAGGCACCTCTGTCTCTAGGCAGTGTTTGTCCAAATGGTTGGCCAACTGCATCACGTTCTGTTACAGAAAGTACGGCAAGGAACTTCCTGGAGATGTTAAGGGCCTTTCCACCAGGGGTATGGCTGCTTCAGCTGCCTGTTTCAGGAATGTCTCAGTTGCAGAGATTTGTGCAGTGGCTACTTGGGGTTCTGTCCACACCTTTACCAAGCACTACAGTCTGGACGTTGCCTCTAGGTGCAGGGCCAATTTTGGCCTAGTCGTTCTACAGGACCTACTTTCTTAGGCTTTTGGTTCCTACCACCCAAACTGGCTGTTCTGATGTCAGAACTGCTTTGGACTCATTCCATAGGTGTGGCCTCCTGCAAGAGATATCCCAAAAATCATATAGCACAGTTACGTAAGAACTTACTGTATCAGTAGATCTGCGAGGGGATCTCTTGTAGCAGGCCATGCTGTCCCTCCCTCTCTCACTCCTAGCTACTGGACCTGGTAGACCTTTCTGTAGCCTTTGGTTTCTCTTATGCTTCCATGCTGGCGGGAACCTTCGGTACGTCTTCGGTTCCCCAGCAAGGGACATTTCAATCTGGTCACTGGTGGAAGAACTGAGGAGGGAGTGGGTTTGCCCACTCTTATAAGGTTGGCCGACGTCAGCGGGTGATGTCGGAGTGGGCGGCCCCCAGATAGACTGCTAGCTAGAAAAGTTTCCAGGTGGTCCTAGTGCCTGATGGCGGTAGTTCCATAGGTGTGGCCTGCTGCAAGGGATCCCCTTACAGATCTATTGTTATGGTAAGTTCTTACATAACTGTACTTTATAAATCATATTTTCTTATGCAACATTCTATGATGTCAGTTTACACTGTTCTACGATGTTAACTAATCAGTATACTGATCAGTAGGAAAGTCATGATGTCAAGTTTTGATTATCACAATATTTGTGCAAGAAATACTGCGGTGTGGTAATTAATTTTCATGCTAATTTGTAGCATTTATTATTTTAGGAAAATTAGTAAAAATCTGTTTTGGTATAAGGTGGGAAATTGGGAATCCCAGTAACATGAACACCGTCACCTATTGCCTGGAGAGGGACACACTGCCAACGGTATATTGTGTTGTACAATAATCACAATGGCCCCTATGCACAAAGGGGTTTTGTGCCTACGTTCCTTGAATCCGCGGCATGTAGGTATCCCTAATTCACTGAGCAGCACATCGGAGGTCCAGTGAACCCTTGATGACATGCACAGAAGGGACGCGTGTCCCTTCTGCACTGGAGCCCCCGGCTGGTCGCCAACAAAATGATTTTAATGGCTTACTATTTCTGAATTGTCTTAGCGTGTCAAATCTAATTAATATTAGCTCTGCAGAACACTTCAGATTATTGCAATGATGTCTTTCAAACAGTTTTATGGATGTATGTATGTTATATGCTACGTGTATTTTGAAAACAGTGTTTTTTTACTCTGCCAGCATACCCAACATGTGTACTGTATGTACAATGCCTGTGTCTCTGTTTAGGACTGGGTCTGCACTGGTCTACATAATCTCATGAAGTAGAAAAACTTAAGAAGTGGGTATGTCATTTGTATTTTGTCCACAGACTGCAGTCAGTGCAGATGTGCTGAGTGAGAAGTTACTGGATGAGATATTAGAGGACACTGCAAAGGAGCTCTGGAATATAGAACATAACCAAAATATTCACACCCAGGCTATATCCATGCAAGACAGCCCGACATTGGAGACTATGCTGCAGAGAATGGAGGAGATGGAGGTGAGAACTGTATGCTATTTTTACTTGGTTCTGGTTTTAGCTGGGAAAATGAACATGCTTATTTTTGTTCCATAATGTGTGTAAATTCCTAAACATAATTAGGCTGATTCTTTTTTAGGCAAATATTTATTTACCATCGTTAAGTATTCTGTATGAAGGGAGTTACTTATTAACCAGAAACGCCACTTAATTGAGTACAATAAATACACTTACTTGTATGCCTTCAAATAATTTGAAAATAATAAGTACATTTTGTTTTATTTTCACTTTGTTGTGCTTCCACAGACCCCTGGTATCTCTCTTCTATGCTCACTTCACTCTAATGGCTTCTAGAGTCATCAGCCTGGCACCCTAGGGTCTCTATCAGCTGAGGTCTGATCTATCCCTAACAGGTTGTTCCCGAGCTACCATAAGGGAGGTGCCTTTAGACCACTGTCAGATATTGGGAGGGGGGCTCTGAACTTTTGAGAGTAGGGTGTTGTGAAGGCCATCATCTGATGCATCAGGCTGGGCGCTTTTATGTTTTTTTCTCTCCCCCCTCCCAACCCATCTCCCTGTTGCTGTGAGTTTATAGGTGATGTGAAAAATGTCTCTTATTGTGAAAGTGTCCTATTTTGCAGTTTTGGCAAGGGACCACAAAATAAAGCTGGGCAATTCTGCCTGCCCAAACCATACTAGACCATTCACAGTGTCCTCAGTGGCAAGTCGCTGTAATGCTTAGTATCACTTTTAAATTATTTAAATGTTCACCGTCGCCTGCAGGGTTGTTAGAGTGAGCAGGACATGTGCGCAAACTGTGCTGCACATCAGTGTGCCACCACAAGCCATTTACCCTGCAGACTCTGGTAGTCAGCTGGCAATTTACAAGACAGGCAAGTGCAAAGTGATGACTTTGACAATTTTCAGTGGTTCTCACTCAAGATACTGATTGACATGACTAAATATTGGGGAACTTGACACTGCTCCCCGCTATATGGTCTTACACCACCAATAAACTTATAAGTCACTTGATCACTGGGCCCGATTTTCAAACTAAATGGAATGATGCAAGGGACTTGTGTCAAACGCAGTTTTCCAAAGCAGCCTGCATCCCATCCAGACACTGTTATGCCAAAGCCCCCTTGCAAGGGGGCATGTGCCATGGTGGGGCTTCAACATCCCCTTTTTGGGGTTTTACAAGCCCCACCGTGGACGCAGGAGGGGTGACCACATAGACCAGCCTTGAGGTAGTCCTAAGTGGGTTGTGCCATTGGGGTGCAGTGGTGCAAGAGCCAGTAGGGGTGCACTAGGGTTATGGGAGGTGGCAGTGGGGGTACAGCTGGGCATCGAGCGCGTGCTGTGGCACCCGATGTGTACAGCTACAGTGTTCCTATCAAAAGTTATTTTATAAACTGCCTTCTATGGCAGACATGCCTGGTCTAGCCCCATCGATGTGGCCATCTTCCCATCCCTGGTGGTGTATTGGACCCCCACAGAACCCGGCTCTCCCTCATGTAACATGTATAAAGTGCCCTGGTCCAACAGCACCCCACGATCCCTGCTCGCACCCAAATACATAAAGAAAAATTACCTGGTGATCTAGTGGACCCCACCCTCTCCACCCTGTCCTGCATTGCCTAACCACCCCTCTCCCCGGCATGATCCTGTGACCAGCAAAGCCCTCTGCACACCACCACAGCCAGCCACAGAATGTGTTATGTGTGTACTGTAGTGTGTGTGTGTGTGTGTGTGTGTGTATATATACTGTATCTATGTAGCATACAGTATGCACATAACACATTCTGCATGTGGCCATGGTGGTGTGCGGAGGGCTTTGCCAGCCCAGGGTCATGCCAGGGATGGGGGAGAGGGAGTGGTGATTGGGCAGTGCAGGACAGAGTGGAGAGTGTGGGGGGTCCACTAGATCACTAGGTAGTGCTATTGTTATGTACTTGGGTGCAGGCAGGGATCGTGGGGCTTGTTGGACCAAAACACTTCATACATGTTACATGAGGGAGAGCGGGGTTCTGTGGGGGGGGGGTCCAATACACCACCAGGGATGGGAAGATGGCCACATCGGGGATGGGGGGCTAGACTACCAGGGCATGTCTGCTTACAGTAGGGGCAGCAATTTATAAAATAACTTTAACCGCGGAACATTGCAACTACACATGCTGGGTGCCACAGCACTGCCATTAATGTATTGCTGTGCCACTACACCCCACCAGCCATGTCCCATGCCCCAGGGCCCCTCCTAGCAATGAGTTCACGCTACCCCCAACATCCTGAGCCCTCTAGTGTTGCGCCGGGTGGGGCTGCTACCTGCGTCATGTTGACAGACATGCTGTTTGGCACACTTCCTCACTTACGGTAAACCCAGGGAGTTTGGCGCAGCGACCCTGCTTTTTGTAAAATTGGGCGCAGGGTCCCTGGCACACTCGAGGTTTGCTGCAACCCTTAGAGCGACACAACTTGCGTCACGCTAAGGGGTCTTTGAAAATCGGGACCACTATAATTACACTCCCTAACCCTTCCCCCCCTTCCAGAATCTGAAAATAGGTGCCTAACAGTGAAGTCGCTCTGGAGATTTCCTCTGCTCGGTTCGGTAAAAGTAAAGCGTTCAGTTTAAACCGTATAATGTTTTGTTATTTTCGGATTTCCAGCCTCTGTCTACGGTACAGGTAGTGTGTAGATAGGTAGTGACTGTGTTTTATTCTGTGAAAAAGCTGGAAATTGTTCTTTTCTTCGGTTTCTTTCCGGTCGGTCCGGTTTGGAACCGACCCATTCTGTTTAAATTTATTTCTGGGATTAGAGTGGTGTTCCGGTACCGATTGGTTTCAAAAGAACCGGGTTTTTTTTTTGCCGGTTCTTTTAAAAAGCCCGTCACACGGTTTGTAACCGATCGGTTATTGTATTACCTGGCTTGAAAGCTGCAATAGGGTAATTTGTTAGGTTGGCCATGTATGAGGGAACCCAAGAAGAAAACCGGTCCCACTGGGTTTCAACACTGTACTGAGTGTGGGGAGGCCTTTGCTAAGGCTGACCCCCACCTCATCTGTGTTTATTGTCTGGGGTTTGACCACCTCAAGTCAGACTCCCAAATCTGTAAAAACTTTCCTAAATCCACTCTAGACAAAAGACTGAGTAGGCTAAAGAAAAGGGAGGGCTGAGAAGTACGTAGATTCAGATGGCCAGCCCGGTTCGGTTGCAGCCAAACCTGAGGAGGTGCCTACTGACCTAGGCGATACCTCCTCGGGCAAAAGGAGAGCCAACTCCGAGGGGTCGGTTCCATCAAAAAAGAAGCGTAAGTCTGCTGGTTCGGATCTGGTATCGCACTCTCCAACGGTGGACGAAATAGCCAAAGCGATTAGCATTGTTCAGTCACTTAGACCGGTTCTGTCCAAACTGGTACCACTGGTTAAGTGGTCGGTTCGGTCAGATCCGTCTCCTCCGGATTATGATCCAGACGCTTATTATGAGGAGTGGGAGGGAGACGAAGACTATCCCAAGGATGATGATGATGACGATGACCGGGGGGTCTGGATGTGCCCATTGAACCGGGACATCTCCCCAGACAGGCCCTCAGGTGTCTCTCCTCCCAGGCTCTCTTAGTCCCCTTCACATTTTTTGTTCTAAAAAAAGGTAGCAGAAACCCTGCAGCTTCCCTTGGTTGAAGCTGCAGAGGAGGAGGATGAAGAGCCTGATTCTGTGGAAATGACTGATATCCCAGAGTCCAAAAGACTGTCTATCCCTCTTCATAAATCCTTGGGGAAACAGACACACAACATTTTACAAACCTCTAATTTAATACCTCCTGTGGATAAGAGAAGGGACAGGAGGTATTTGTTATCAGGCTCAGCTGCGGAGTTCCTTTATAGTTATTGCAGCCATGTTGGGGTGGGTAGTACAGGCTGCAGCCAGTGACAGGGCTAACATTCCTTTGCTTCACCCCGAATAAGGTCTCTAGGAAAGTGGATGCCATGGTCAAAAAACAGTATTTGGCATCCTCTTTGGGACTCAGGCAGGCTACTTACTGTATATGGTCTACACAGCCAGGTACCAGAAATCCAGATGGGATACGGTTCTGGAACTGGCTAAACAGGCCTCTCCCCAGCTAGCCAAGGAGCTGGAGAAGGTGGCTGCTGATGGAATTGAGGCATCCAAAATGCAATTTCATGCTGCTGTGGACTCCAATGATGTGGCATCTAGAGTCATGGCTACATCTGTGTCTCTCAGAAGACATGCTTGGCTCAGATGTACTAGCCTTTCACAGGATGCCCAGACTAAGGCTATGGATTTTCCTGTAGTAGGTAACTGTTTGGGGAGCAGACAGAGGCTTACATGAAGAAAATGGATGAACACAGGACCACATACAGGAGTGCACAGGCCAAAGAAAGGCAAGCCACTCCGCACAAGCAGCAGTCTGGGGCAGGGGCAGGGGCAGGCCCTTTCAAAGGCCATTTTACCAAGCCCTGGCCTCCTGTCACTTCCCACCGAGGGGGTTCTTCAGAGGGAGGGGCAGGAGGGGGATGAGCAGAGCTGCTCCCTCCTCCTCTCAGTCTAAGGCTCCTGCCAAGCAGACACCCTGATGTGTCAGCCTGGGTCGACTCCCCATTTCCAGTAGAAGGCAGGCTGACACTACTTCCAGGCCTGAAGTCTGTGATCTCAGACAAGTGGGTCCTGGAAGTAGTAAAGCCAGGGACTGGCCCTCAGCTTCAAACAATTTCCAAAAAAGAGGGCCAAGTCTTTTCCACCTGCATCACTCTCAGAAACCATTGCCCTAGAGGCAGAGGTTTCCTCTCTTCTAGCTCTCAGAGCTATAGAGAAGGTTTCTACTCAGCACAGGGGAAAAGGACTGTGGTCCTGGTACTTCCTAACCCCAAAGAAGACAAGGGAGTGGTGACCCATCCTAGACCTAAGGTATTTGAACAAACACATTTCAAAGCCCAAATTCAAAATGGTAACTCTGGGAATAATCCTTCCCTCTGTAAGGCCAGGGGATTGACTAGCATCTCTGGACCTCAAGGATGCCTACTTCCATATTTCTATCAGGTGCTCTCACAAAAAATACCTCAGGTTCGAGTTGCCTTCAGGCCATTACTAATTCAGAGCTATGCCATTCTGCCTATCATCAGCTCCAAGGGTGTTCACAAAGTGCCTTGCAGTAGTGGTGGCTTACCTCAGAAGACAGGGTATCACCATCTTCCTATATCTGGATGACTGGCTCTTAGTGGGTCAGTCACCTTTACAGGTCAAGTCAGCTCTTCAAACTACCCAGGACCTACTCAGCTCCTTGGGGTTTCTTCTCAGTCTTTCAAAGTCTGTCCTTAAACCAGTTCAACTTCTCACCTTTATAGGCATAGAGTTGGACACTGTACAATCAAAAGCCTTCCTTCACCTGGCAAGGGTGAAGGCCCTAGTGGATCTCGCTTCCTCCTTTCGACTTCAGGTCTCCCACCCAGCAAGACAGTTCCTCCAGCTCCTGAGCCACATGGCAGCTTCCACGGCAGTGGTGCATGGAGCAAGGTTCCAGATGAGGGACATTCATTTTCATCTAAGGTCTTTTTGGTCTCAAAAAGAAGGATTCACTTACCAAACTGATCCCAGTGACTGAGACTCTGGTCCAAGCTCTCCAGTGGTGGTTGGACCAGGACAACCTCAGACAAGGGGTTCCATTTCTCCCTCAAATCCCATCAGTAGTTCTAACTACAGATGCTTCTCTCCTATGGTGGGGAGCCCACCTGGGAGCCCTGACAGCTCAAGGGGTCTGGTCTCCACAAGAGTCTCTCATTCATATCAATCTCCTGGAACTCAGGGCAGTTTTCCTAGCTCTGCAGAGCTTCTCGGATTCAGTCAAGGGCAAGTTGGTCCAAGTCAGGACAGACAACACCACCACAATGTGATACATCAACAAACAGGGAGGCACTTGGTCCTCGGCCTTGTGCACAGAGGCCATGAAGCTGTGGTCTCTGGCCTGTTCTCTTCAGACTTCTCTGGTAGCAGTTCACCTTCCAGGGAAGGACAACGTACTAGCAGATGCTCTTAGCAGAATTTCACAGGGCATCACGAATGGTCCCTGGATCCTCACATCCTGAAGGTCATCTTCTCCAGGTGGGGCACTCCAGAGATAGATCTCTTTGCAGCACTGGACAATCATCAACTTCCTCTGTTTTGTTGCAGACCTCCAGTTCTGGGGACGGTTCCCCAGGATGCTGTCATTTTGGACTGGAAGGGTAAGTTTCTCTATGCCTTTCCTCCTTTCCCTCTGCTGTTCAGAGTTCTGATCAAGATCAGGACTCAACCCTGCACAGTGATACTGGTGGCTCCAGATTGGGCCAGACAGCCTTGGTATCCTCTACTGCTGTCTTTGGCAGTGTCACGTCCCTTGTCTCTTCCCAGGAGATACAATCTCCTGTCCTCCTCCCAGTAGAGGATCTGGTACCCCAATCTTCAGTCTCTCAACCTCAAGCTGTGGCTCTTGAAGAGTTAGACTATGCAGGCCTGCACGTTTCTCAGGGAGTTCTGGATATTTTGAAGGTCTCCAGGAAACCTTCCACTAGAAAAACTTATCATTCCACTTGGGAGAAGTTTAGCATTTGGTGATCTCAGAAAGGCATTGTGCCTGATTCTGCAGACATCTCCACAGCCTTAGATTATCTGGTTCATCTTAATGGGCTAGGCCTCAGGCCTGCAATTCTGAAGATTCACATAGCAGTTGTCTCTACATTCCTTTCAGCAGGGAAGGGCTCTTCCCTGGCATCTCATCCTGTTTGGTTCATATTAACCCTCCGTTTAGAGAGCCTGCTTCGGCCTGGGATCTTAATGTCTGCATTGCTCAGCTTATGCAGCCACGCTTTGAACCTCTGGCTTCGGCCAAGCTGAAGTACTTGAAGTGGAAAACTGTGTTCTGGTAGCTATTACTTCTGCCAGGCGGATTAGTGAATTTCAGGCCCTGTCAGTCGAACCTGACTTCATCTCCTTCCATAGTGATAAAGTGGTCCTAAGAACCAATAGGAGATTCTTGCCTAAAGTGGTATCAGACTTTCATCTGAACCAGTCTATGTTTCTCCTTGTGTTTTTCACTGACCATTCTTCTTCAGGAGAAAGAAGATTACACAGTTTCAATGTTAAAAGGGCTCTTAGCTACAACATAGAGCATACTAAGGTACACAGAAATGACTGTCTTCAATTGTTTTTCACTTATGGTGAAGTGGGAAAAGGTAAGCCTGCAACCAAAAGGACTATTGCCAGGTGGATTGTCTCTTGTATACAATTCCGCTATGACAAATTGGGCAAAACACTCCCTCCAGGCCTGAGGGCTCACTCAACTAGGGGTACAGCTGCTACTCTGCTACTGCTGCTGCCAGAGATATACCCTTGCTAGAAATCTGTAAAGCAGCCACCTGGAAAATAGTCCATACATTCACCAAGCATTACTCTCTGGACATCCATGGCAAAGCTGGTGAGATGGGTAGGAAACTGGCTGCAGGGAAGGCAACAGAGGGTGGTGGTGGGTGGGGAGCTCTCACACCCAAGGGCATTGACGAGCGGTGTTCCACAGGGCTCGGTGTTGGGACCAGTGTTGTTTGGGATATTCATTGCAGACATATCATGGGACATCAAGAGCAAGATCAGTCTGTTTGCTGATGATACCAAGGTAGGTGCGGTGGTGGATGACCTGGGGATGGCAGGGGTTGCAGGATGATCTGGCAAAGCTTGAAACCTGGTCAGACACCTGGCAACTGGGCTTAATGCCAAAAAGTGCAAGGTGCTGCATTTTGGGATGAAGAACCCAAGGAGGAGTTACTTGCTAGGGGGAGTGCAGCTAGCCCAGACAGAGGAGGAGAAGGATCTGGGTGTGCTTATTACAGGGTCAATGAACAGCTCGGTACAATGTAGGAAGGCAGCTGCAAAGGCCAACAAAATGCTGGGTTGTATTGCAAGGGGTATATCCTCGAGGAGGGAGGAGGTGATTCTGCCACTGTATAGGTCATTAGTTAGACCACACCTGGAGTACTGCGTGCAGTACTGGCTTCCGTATCTGAAGAGGGACATTAAGTTGCTGGAGGGGGTGCAGCGCAGAGCGACAAAGATGATCAAGGGGCTGGGGGACTTATCATATGAGAGGAGGTTGAAGGAGTTGAACATGTACTCACTGGAGGAGAGGAGAGACAGGGGTGACATGATTGACATCTTTAAATACATAAAAGGAATAAACAAGACAGGTACAGAGGGGCTGTTCAAAGTAAGGGAAGGGGCCATGATATGAGACTGGAGCGAGGAAGGTTCAGGAGGGAGATGAGGAGACACTTTTTTACAGAGAGGGTGGTGGCTGGGTGGAATGCGTTACCTGCTAAAGTGCTATGCAGTAGAACAGTGGACTGCTTCAAACGAGGATGGGACAGGACAAGGGGGAGGGTTAATGAAGGGGAAGGTTGGAAGGGAGGGGCAGCTGCAGAATAAGGGGTGCTAGCTGCACATTCGAGCAGACTTGATAGACCTCTAGGCCTTTATCTGCTGGCAAATTTTGTATGTTTGTATGTTCGTAGGCTAGGAGTGATGCTAGATTTGGCACAGCAGTACTGCAGATCCTGTTCCCAAAGTAGGTTCTGCATTCCCTCTTCCAGGGGGAACTGCTTGGTAGTCTGCATACTGTCAGAATACAGCAAGACTTCATGTTGTTTGAAGAAAAATTACTCACCTTAGCAACTGTGTTTCTTCTAATGGAATCTTGCTGTATTCTGACCTCCCTCCCTGCCTCCCCTCTCAGAACCTAGTTTTTGGGAAGTGGGCTGGCAGGTACAGTGTTGCACCTCAGGGGTGTACCTTATACCCCCCCCCCAAGGGTGGGTTGGTTGTGTTATTATTATTATTGTTACTGTTTTAATATATACATATATATAGTATGCGCCACTTAATATGTCCTCGGTTAATTCGGACCGCCGGATAATTCGCCTGAAATGCATTTGCCAAATGCCTTTTCCTATTGCCTGCGTACTAAACTGTAGCATTAATCCGTACTTTGGCTGCCGTTTATACCGCCCTTTATAGTCTCCTTCCAACACCTTCTGGCTCCACTCAACAAGGTGTGAAACGAGAATCAGCCAGCCATATCTTCCACTATAAATGATTTTTGCCTATCAAAATAGGTAGACAAGTAACATTCCAGGACTTCAGATCAGATTTAGCCTAATGATACCCATAGATGGCAGTATTTAACAGCTAATATAAAATTTCGTTAGTCTGCATCCTTCAGAATTGCCTATTAACTGTTTCTTAAGCACCATTAATTTTACTACCCAGCAAAGCACGAGAGCCTGACATTATCTCAAAGAATTAAGCTTGATCAAATATGCTGTGCTACACCTTACCGGGGGATGAGGGTGAAGGGGGAGAAAGGCCAGTGCTGAAATGGGAGGAGACAACGTACACACGCATGGAAGCACCAGGAGACCTAGCAGAAAACCCTCCCACACCCCATGGGCAGCACCCTGTGGCACACCCCCGCATGCTGCACTACGCCACCCGAAGCGCCCCACAAGGCCAAATCATTAAACTGGCACTCACGGAGCTGACATTCAGGTGTCTGATGCCAAAGCCCATGTTAACTCCCTTGAGGACAGAGCCTATCATGCAGTTAGCGTTAGCCACAAGCTACGTCTGGAAGACTGCATTGAGGACCAAGAGGGGCATAGCAGATTAAAACATTTTTTTTTTTTCGATTAGCGATTATACGGACAATGCTTATAGCGACTGAAATGCCTTTGCTCATTTCAGTCCACTATAAGCGGCGTGCACTATATATACATGTATTGTCACTGCCCTTTTTCTTCTTGAGTTCTCGACTTGAGTCTTTTGGGACCCAAAAATTTTTGCCCTTTGGCTATTGAGTAAACAGTTTCCATAGTTAGTAGTTAGTGTGCTTGTAAGAATCTGACAGTTACACTGGTAAGTACCAGAGACAGAGGTTTGAAAACCGAGCCCGAGCTCAACGTTCTGTGCTCCTGCATAGGGTTAACTCTTTCCTCTCCAGGGGAACTTCAAATGCTGGGGCTAACTGCATAATGTCAGAATACAGCAAGACTCCATTAGAAGAAACACCATTACTAAGGTGAGTAATTTTTTCTTGGAGCCAACCGAGGAGTAGGTCTCTGTCTGGGGAAGTGGGCCTGGGGAGGTTGAGGTGGGCGTGCAGGCACTCTTCCAGGGCTGCTGGTGGCTCTGGAAGGAGCCGCAGTGCGGACCCTTCCCTTCTCTGCTCCCCGGACTAGGTAGGGTCTGCAGCAGGTGGGGATAGGGGCTGCCTACAAGGGACAGACCAGCTATGATCGCCCCATCATAAGGTTCAAACAACATGAAGTCTTGCTGTATTCTGACATATGCAGTTAGGTCCTGCCTTTCAACTGCCCCAGAGAACAAAGAGTTAAACTTTCCATGGCCAGCATGGAATGTTCACCATGAGCTCGGTTGAAGCCCCTGTCTGCTGTTGTTTAAACTGCAACCGTCAGATTCTTTACTCTGCCTCACTGAACAGTCGCTCCGGAGATTTCTCCTTTGCTCAGTTTAAAAAAGTTGGTTGAAGTGTCGTTTTTCTTGGTCGGTTTCTACCGAATTGCTGTTACCGCTCAGTCGGTTCAAGCCTCTGTCTGTGGTACCGTGAGCACTAGATAGGTTTTCTGTTTAGTTTCTGTGTGGATCTTATAAATTGTGGATCGGTTCGACTGAACCGATCACAGTTTGAGGTAAAAAAGTTTGTACTCATTTAGAGTGTGGTAACTGGTCCGTATTGGTTTTAAAAAAAACCCCCCCAAAAACGGATTTTATGACGTTTTTTTCTAAGACTGTGGACACGGCCAGGAACCGATAGGGGAGTCTTGCTCGCGGATTGCTGAAAAAAGGGTAAGTTTGGATAGGATTGGCCATGTCTGAGAAACCCAAGAAAAAAGCCGGGCCCACTGGGTTTCAACACTGCAGTGTGTGTGGGGAAGTCTTTGCCAAGGCTGATCCCCACACCACCTGTGTTTATTGTCTGGGGTTTGACCACCTCGATTCAGACTGCCACATTTGTAAGAATTTTCCCAAATCTACCCTGGAAAAGAGATTGAGTAGACTGAGGGAAGGGGAGGCCGAGAAGTCCGCTGACCCGGATGGCCAGCCCAGTTCGGTTCTGACATAACCAGAAGGAGTGCCCTCTGACCAGGGCGATACTTCTTCGGGCAAAAGGAGAGCCGATTCTGAGGAATCTGTTCCGTTGAAAAGGAAGAGAAAGATAAATCGCCTGGTCTGGACCCAGAAATTCATACTCCGACCGCCGATGAGATAGCCAAGGCGATAAGGATAGTGCAGTCGCTTACTTTGGTTCCAACCGAACCGGCACCATCTGGCAGGGGTTCGGTTCGATCAGTTCCCCTGGTTCCGGATTACACTTTGGAAGAATTTTATGAACCAGAGGAGGTGGAAGGAGAGTATGAGGATGATTATCGTGATTATGAAAGTCTGGATGTGCCTATTGACCCAGACATCTCCCCAGACAGACCTTCAGGTGTTTCTCCTCCTCCTAGGCTTTCTGAGTCCACTTCTCACTATATGTTTTACAAGAAAGTGTCTGAGACCCTCCAGCTTCCTGTGGATGAAGTAGTAGAGGATCAGGAGGAGCCTAATTTTGTTGAAATGATGGACATCCCAGAGTCCAGGAGACTGTCTGTTCCCCTCCACAAATCCTTTGGGAAACAGACACATAAAATTCTAAAGTCTCCTAATTCTATACCTCCTGTGGATAAACGAATGGACAAGAGGTACACTCTGTCAGGCTCAGACATGGAGTTCCTTTTCCAGCAATGCAGCCATGTTGGGATAGTGCAGGCTGCTGCCTGTGATAAGGCAAATATCCCCTTGGCATCACACCCCCCAGACAAGGACTCCAGGAAGATTGATGTCATGGCAAAGAAACAATACATGGCAGCATCTTTGGGACTCAGGCAGGCTAACTATATGACCTATACAGCTAGATACCAGAAGTCCAGGTGGGACACTGTGCTGGTTTCAATTAAACAGGCCCCTGACCAGCTTGCCAAGGAGCTGGAGCAGGTGGCTGCAGATGGATTGAGGCATCTAAAGTACAGTTTCATGCTGCTGTGGACTCCAATGATGTTTCATCAAGAGTCATGGCTACATCTGTGGCTCTTCGGAGGATGGCTTCGCTCAGATGTACTAGCCTCTCACAGGATACCCAGGCTAAGGCCATGGATTTTCCTGTAATTGGTAATTCTCTGTTTGGGGAGCAGACAGAGAACCACATGAAAAAGATGGATGAGTACAGGACCACTTACAAGAGTGCTCAGGCTAGAGAAATTCAAGCAACTCCTCAAAGGCAGCAGTCCAGGGGCAGGGGCAGGCCTTTCCAAAGGCCTTTTTACCAAGCTCAGGCCTCCTCTTCTTTCTCTCAGAGGGGGTTCTTTAGATGGAGAGGCAGACGGGGCATGAGCAGGCCTGCATCCACCCCTCAGCCTAAAGCCTCTGCCAAGCAGACACCCTGATGGGTCTGCCGGGCCGATTCTCCATTACCAGTAGGGGGCAGGCTGGCTTACTTTGTCCAGGACTGGAAGTCTCTAACATCAGACAAGTGGGTCCTGGAAGTAGTAAGCCAGGGGCTGGTTCTCAGCTTCAAAAAATTTCCTATGGTGAGAACCAGATCCTTTCCACCTGTGAATCTCTCAGAGACCCTTGCCCTAGAGGCAGAGGTTTCTTCTCTCCTAGCTCTCAGAGCTATAGAGAGGGTTCCCACCCTACACAAGAGCAAAGGATTGTACTCCAGGTACTTCCTAACCCCCAGAAAGACAGGAGAATGGCGGCCCACCCTGGACCTAAGATATCTGAACAAACATCTTTTAAAGCCAAAGTTCAAAATGGTGACTGTGGTAATTATCCTTCTCTGTCTAAGGCCAGGGACTGGCTAGCCTCCCTGGACCTCAAAGATGCCTACTTTCACATTCCCATCAGGTGTTCCCACAGAAAGTACCTCAGGTTCGAGTTGCCCTCAGGCCACTATCAATTCAGAGCAATGCCCTTTGGCCTAACATCAGCCCCAAGGGTTTTCACAAAGTGTCTGGCAGTAGTGGTTGCTTTCCTAAGGAGAAAAAAGATCTCCATCTTCCCATACTTGGATGGCTGGCTCATAGTAGGTCAGTTTCCAGACCAAGTCAAGTCACATTTGCAAGCGACCCAGCAAGTGCTCACTTCCTTAGGATTGCTTCTCAACCTTCCAAAGTCAGTTCTCGAACCAGTACAGCTCCTCACCTTCATAGGTGCAGAGCTGGATACAGTAAAGGCAAGAGCCCTCTTTCCCCTGGAAAGGGCAAGGACCCTCATAGAACTGGCCTCTTTATTTACCCTTCAGGTGTCTCGACCAGCAAGGCATTTTCTTCAGCTTCTGGGCCACATGGCAGCTTCTACAGCAGTGGTCCAAGGAGCAAGATTCCAGATGAGGGACATTCAGTTCCATTTAAGAGCCTTCTGGTCCCAAAGAAAGGATTCCCTTACCAAACTAGTCCCAGTGACTCAAACCCTGATCCAGGCCTTGCAATGGTGGCAGGATCAGGACAATTTGAGACAAGGGGTTCCTTTTGTCACTCAGTCTCATTCAGTGATACTCACCACAGATGCTTCCCTGCTGGGCTGGGGAGCCCATTTGGGGATCTTACCACCCAAGGACTGTGGTCACCTCAGGAATCTCTGCTTCACATCAATCTCTTGGAACTCAGAGCAGTGTTTCTGGCACTGCAAGCTTTTTCCAAATCTGTACAGAACAAGGTGGTCCAGGTCAGAACAGACAACACCACCACCATGTGGTACATCAACAAGCAAGGAGGCACTTGGTCTACGGCCTTGTGCACAGAAGCAATGAAGTTGTGGTCCCTGGCCTATTCCCTGCAAACCTCTCTGATAGCAGTTCACCTTCCAGGGAAGGACAATGTCCTAGCAGATGCTCTGAGCAGAATATCCCAGGGCCATCACGAATGGACCATAGATCCTTTAGTTTTGAAAGTGATTTTCTTGAGATGGGGCACTCCAGAGACAGATCTTTTTGCAGCCCCAGACAATCACCTACTTCCTCTGTTTTGTTGCAGACCCCCCAGTCTTGGGCTCAGTCCCCCTGGATGCTCTGATTCTGAACTGGGAAGGGACATTTCTGTATGCTTTTCCCCTTCCCTCTCCTGTTCAAAGTGTTAGTCAAGATAAGGTCACAACCATGCAAAGTGATTCTGATTGCTCCAGACTGGGCCAGACAGCCCTGGTATCCCCTGTTGCTGTCCCTAGCAGTCCATCTTCCCCTGTCTCTTCCCAGGAATTACAGCCTGTTGACATCCTCTCAGGGAGGATTTGGTACCCAAATCTTCGGTCTCTCAATCTCATGGCATGGCTCTTGAAGAGTTAGAGTTTGCAGATCTGCATCTTTCCCAAGGGGTTCTGGATATCCTTAAGGCTTCTCGAAAGCCTTCCACCAGAAACACTTACAACTCCAAATGGAAAAGATTTAGCATTTGGTGTTCTAAGAAGAATATTTCTCCAGACTCTGCTGAGTTGCCTACGGTTCTGGACTATATGGTCCATCTTAATGGCCTTGGCCTCAGAGCAGCTACCCTTAAAGTACACTTGGCAGCTGTTTCTGCTTTCTTGTCAGTAGGCAAGCCTTTCTCTCTATCATCCCATCCTGTGTTTTGTAAGTTTTACAAGGGATTGCTTCACACCAATCCCCCCTTTAGGGATCCTGCTTCTGCTTGGGACCTTAATGTTTGCATTGCTCAGCTTATGCAACCCCCCTTTGAGCCCTTGTCCTCTGCAGAACTTAAGTACTTGACTTGGAAAACTGTGTTTTTGGTAGCCATTACTTCTGCCAGGCGTATCAGTGAATTGCAAGCCCTGTCAGTGGAATCTGATTTCATCTCTTTCCATAGAGATAAAGTGGTCCTAAGAACTAACAGAAAATTTTTACCTAAAGCGGTTTCAGATTTCCACCTCAACCAGTCTATATCTCTCCCTGTTTTCTTCACTGACCATTCCTCCTCCTCTGGAAAGAGAAGGCTACACAGCTTGGATTTTAAAAGAGCCCTTAGCTACTACATAGAGCGTACCAAGGGTCACAGGTTTGAATCCCTCCAGTTGTTCCTTACGTATGGAGAAGTTGGTAAGGGCAAACCTGCCACTAAGAGATCTGTTGCCAGGTGGATTGTTTCCTATATACAATTCTGCTATGAAAAACTGGGTAGAACTCCACCCTCAAGCCAAAGGGCTCATTCCACTGGAGGTACAGCTGCTTCCCTGGCTGCTGCCAGGGATATTCCTCTCTTAGAAATTTGTCAAGCAGCCACCTGGAAAACAGTCCATACTTTCACCAAGCATTACTCTCTGGATATCCAGGCTAGGAGTGATGTTCGGTTTGGCACAGCAGTACTTCAGAGCCTGTTTCCAAAGTAGGTTCTGTCTCTCCTCCATGGAAGTACTGCTTGGTAGTCTCCATATGTCGGAATACAGCAAGACTTCATGTTGTTTGAAGAAAAAATTACTCACCTTAGTAATGTTGTTTCTTCTAATGGAGTCTTGCTGTATTCTCGATCTCCTCTGCCTCCCTCTCAGAACCTAGTTTTTGGGATGTGGGTGGGCAGGAGCAGTGTTGGCACCCTAGGGGTGTCCTTTTTTCACCCTCTTTTAGTTTGGGTGAGTAGTTGTGTTTTGGATGTGTTTTGTTTTTGGGTTTCCTGACTTGAGTCTTCCTTTTGAAACCAAAAACCCTTTAATATAGATATAGTTGCCAGTTGGCTAGTATGAGTTTTACAGTTTCCACACAGAACTTCTAGTGAGTAATCTAGAAGATTGATAAATAAGCTGGGTAGGCTCGGGGTTGGTCAACTGGGTGGCAAACTGGTTGACGGGCAGAAAACAGAGAGTGGTGGTAAATGGTATACAGTCAGAAGAGATGCAGGTCACAAGTGGGGTACCTCAGGGATCAGTCCTGGGGCCAGTCCTCTTCAACATCTTCATTAGTGACCTTGCAGATGGACTAGAGGGTAAGGCTTGTCTGTTTGCAGATGACACCAAGATCTGCAACAGAGTAGATGATCCAGATGGGTGGGCAGAATGAGAGGAGATCTGGATAAACTAGCAAAATGGTCAGAAGAGTGGCAACTGGGATTTAATGCAAAGAAATGCAAGATCATGCACATAGGGAAGAGAAACCTGAAGCCACCTGTAGGCTGGGAGGAGTTGCTAGCAGTCACAAAGGAAGAAAGAGACTTGGGCATCATCATCACTGATGACCTGAATCATCCAAGCAGACCTCTAAGCAGTAGGTAAGGCTAGGGGTGTTAGGGTGTATTAGTAGGGGTATCATGTCATAAGAGGAGGTAATAATCCTCTTTACAAGACACTGGTTAGCCCCATCTGGAGTACTGCGGCAGTACTGGAGGCCACACCTTCACAAAGACATTAATCAAATTGAGGCAGTCCAGAGAAGGGCAACTAAAAATGGTGCAGGGACTGCATCAGAAGACATATGAGGACAGATTAACAGAGCTCATATGTATACCCTTGAGCAAAGGAGGGAGAGAGGTGATATGATCAAGCATTCAAACACCTTAAGGGCATTAACAAGGTGAAAGAGTCTAACATGTTTAAATATAAGAAAAATAGCAGGACAAGAGGACACAGCATGAGATTAGAGGGGCCGATTAAGGGGAATGTGAGGAAATTCTTTTCACAGAAAGGGTGGTGGATGCATGGAATGGCTTACCTCAAGAAGTGGTGGCTATGAATACAGTGCAGGGCTTCAAACAGGCATGGGATAGGCATAAGGGAGCAATACAAATGAGTATGAATAGATAGGCCACTGACAGAGCAAAGGCCGATGGCACATTTATAAGGTAGAAAAAGAAATGGGCAGACTGGATGGGCCTTGCGGTCCTTATCTGCTGTCAACTTCTATGTTTCTAAGTATTGCTCGTAAAGATCTGACGGTTGGAGTTTAAACAACAACAGACAGGGGCTTCAACTGAGTTCATGGTGAACAGTCCATGCTGGCCATGGAAAGTTTAACTCTTTGTTCTCCGGGGCAGTTGAAAGGCAGGACCTAACTGCATATGTCAGAATACAGCAGGACTCCATTAGAAGAAACAACATTACTAAGGTGAGTAATTTTTTCTTCTTGCCCATGGGCACCACTTTAGCCACCCCTGTCTGCTTGGGCAACCTACAGTGGATAAGTTGTGCAGCCCCCCCTTCCCGGGAGGGGCCCCTGTACGTTCTTGTAGCCCTAGCAGAGGTACTGCACTGGCTCACCAGGCCTCTCCTCCGCCGTCGGATCCTCTGCGTCCTCCTCCTTCTCTTCCAGCCCTCTGGGGCCCTTCAGGGCAAACGACCTGGGAGCAGTTCAGGTTGTTGTCGGCTGCCTTCCCTTTGTACCCGATATCTCAGAGCCATGGACAAGATCCTTTTTAGACCTGAGCCTCCAGCCATCCCGACTCTGAGACGGGCTCCTCTGCCTCCTCGTCGTCCTCCCCTGAGGAAGAGGATCCCTCTGTCCTCGGATGTGGATAACACCAGCTATCAGCGATTCCTGTCGGGGATGCCTAGGGAGTTCCACATCTCCCAATTTGCAAGTCGCAATCCTGACCACACGACGCAAACTTTCTTTGGGGAGTTCAGCGCCAAAAACATTGTTGTCCCTCTATGGCCTGTCCCTTTCACGGAGGCATCGCATCGAGTCTGGCAGCATCCCTCTGCTCCATCTCCAGCGCCAAAGGACCATCAGTGCAGGTATTGTGAATCTCTGGAGTCTGCAGGCATTATGTGCCACCCCTCTTTGGGAGTGAAGCTCCTGGATACCCCTTCTGGGCATCTTCACCCAAGGCACGACCACCCCTCAGACTCTGACTCAGCTGAGTTTACCACTGGGGTAGAAGAGCTTTCTTGGCAGCGCACCTCCTTTTGTGAGTCTTGGCACACCAGGCTGCTTATGCTAGGCACCTGTAGATGGTGCTGGGACAACTCCTGGCAACCTTGGCTGACACTGAGGCAACCAGGCAAGCCATCAGCCTTTCTGGGTGCGGTCTGGATCTAACAAAACACCAGGCAAGGGCGTCTTATGATGCCAGTGAGGTAGTTTCCAGGCTGGCAGGAATTGCAGTCTGCATTAGGTGGACGACGTGGCTTCACCTTTCCAGGTAATCACCCCTGACCCGGCGTAGGGTGATTGCCTCTCCCTTTCAAGGGGCCCACTACTTCTCCCGTAGAGTGAGGTGTGAGTTGTCAGGGTACTTTCCTTCTCCTAGGCAGTGGGAGTCTTCGCCTCACCCTGACCAGTCTCAGGCCTGTATGTGGCCCCTTCCTTTCTGTGTTTTTTCCCCACGGAAGGCTGAAGAAGGATTCAGCCCTCGGGGGGTGGGGGGCAGCACTGCAGTTGTGGTGCTTGGTACTCACCCACCAGTGATGAACATGAAGATTGATAAAGGGAAGATATGAAAATTACGTACCTACCATAATTCTTGATCTTCTTGTATGTCTTCACCGTTCATCACTGCTTTCTGCCCACCGTCCCCTCTTGGGCCCCAGTCTCCTGGGCAGTGCCTCCTCCCTGCTAGCCTTCTTCCTAATTGAGATCAGTTGCAGATGTAATCCCGTTAGCACCTCCAGGATCCCTGCCACTTCACCTGAAGCACCAGGGAGCCACCTCTGGGGAGATGGCAAGCAGGGGCTCTTGCTCTCTTTGTACTAGGGACTCCTCTGGGCTCTTCATGACTTTAATGGGGATTCTGTCTGGAGGGCATATTAGCCATGGATGCCCTGATTTTTTGGAGGGGGGACTCTTGGCTCTTTTTTCCTATGCTGGAGGTTCAAGCTTGCCGTCATTCTTGGGTCCCCGTCTTAGTTGCTGGGGCTCCGGGGACCTCCTATCCACTTCTTGCAGCCCTAGTTTGCACCACTTTTCTTCTCTTCGGGTAACCCACTTGTGGGTTCCCATGGGGCAGGATCCCCTTGAGCCTTTTTGAGATCCCTGGCCACTTCTAGAGGCTTAAGGCCTCCGCCTTCACTTCTTTTAGCAGTTTTAGATGCAAGGGAATTAACATCCTTCTCAGGTTCTGGAACCTTCCTAATTAGGCAGTCTCCTTCTGAGGGATCCTGTCCCAACCTCTGTTTGCAGTGGGGAGAGGTAGTGAGAGATCCAATAGCCCCTTCTTTTTCTCTGATATACCTGGTGGGGTGATTCTTTGTGTACTTTGACGCTGGCATCCTGTGATGCTTCTCACACCTGTAAGGTTCGGTACCCAGCTATGCCTCAGCATCCTGTGGTTTCTTCTAGCCTTGAGCCTGGGGGGGCTTATCCTGTAGTCTCTCGTTCTCTATTTTTGGGGGTGGTACCCCAAGGCAGGAGGAGGGAGAGCAGATTGGTGTCCCCCTTTGGTATACCAGGAGACCACTTTGGGCCCTCCCTTTTTGGGGTGCAACTTCTCTCTCACACACACTGTCTCACTCTCATTCCCTCTCTTTTTCTCTCCAAACTTTCTTTGCTTTTCCCTTTTCCCTCCCATCTTCTCAACCCCTCCCGGTCCCCCCAGACCTCCTAGTATCCTACCCTCCTCTTGTGGCCGGTTTATTCCTTTTTCAGTTTATAGTCTTTCCTTTTGCTATCCCTTGGGCTCCCTTGCCCCACCCTCCTCTCTTTTTCTCTGTCTCTAGTTTCTCTCTCTGGCAAGCAGAACTGAGGTGATGAAGGGACCAGCTTGGTTACTGGCTAACCTGCGAGCACCACGTATTACGTCAGCCTCGAGTATGGTGCTGTCCCCGACATCGGCCCCTCCTCCTTAGGAAGCTAAAAAAGCTTAAAACTATAAGCTTCCTGCAGGGTCCTAGCACCTCTGGCTAGAACCCACCAGTGATGAATGGCGAAGATATACAGGAAGATGAAGAATTACAGTAGGTACGTAATTTTCATTTATGTGCTTACCGTAACAGTAGATCTTCAAGAGAATCTTCTCCATTAGTCCATGCTGTCCCTCCCTCCATCCCCCTTCTGCTTCAGTGAAGGTTGCATCCGATATTGTGCCTGAACCTAATATATACATTATATATATATATATATATATATATATATACACATTATATAGCCAGCCCTGTGCCTCTCCTTGTGTTCTTGGTGCTGGTATTATCTCCTGGTTCTCCACGGTTGGAGGTCCTCTGAGTCTTATCTTTGGCAGGGAACTGAGGAGTGAAGGGGCCGCTCACATTTATATAGATGCTGGTGCATGATGTCATCGTAGGTGGTCCTCGGCTAGAAAAAGTTTCCACGTGGTTCAAGTGCCTGGCAGCTAGAGTTCCAAAGGTGTAGACTAATGGAGAAGAGTCTCTCAAAAATCTACTGTTACAGTAAGTATGCAACTGCTCTGTATTGCTCTTGATGAATTAGATTAGTGGTTATGCATAATTGAGTACCTACGTACTCCTTTTCTAGTGAACATTTTTTAATGTAACCTTTCCTCAGTATCTCTACAGGAGGCATTCTTCAGGTAACTAGTCAGTGAACCCACTTGTGATGTACTACTGAACCTAGTACTCACTAACAGGGACAGTGTTGCAGATGTCAGGGTGGGAAGTCACTTGGGGATCTGTGATCACCGTATGGTATGGTTTAATATAAGAACGGCTGTGGAGTTAAATCACTCAATAGTGAGGGTCCTGGACTTCAGGAGGGCACATTTTATAAAGACGGCTGAATGCCTCATGGATGACCTGGCTGGGGGGATGGCTTGGATGGGGTGGAGGAACAGTGGGCGAAGATGAGAGGGAGCACAGTAAAGTTAACAAATCTCTGCCTTGAGCAAGGCAGCAAAAGCAAGAGGCAAAAGAGACCACTATGGTTCTCAAAAGAAGGGGCTGAAAAGGTAAATACAAAAAGGGTAGCGTTCAGAAGGTATATGGAAATGCAGAGGGAGGAGGGTAGGGAGGTGTGTCAGGGGAAGCAGGCAAAGCAATAAGAAGCGCAAAGGTACAGATTAAAGAGAGAGACTAGCCCAGGAGGTAACAAAAGGGGACAAGACATTTTTAGGTCTATAAGTGAAAAGAGGAAGACCAGGGTTGGGATTGTAAGATTAAAGGGAGGGGTGGGACTGTGCAGAGGGGACCAGGAAAAGGCAGACATCCTTAATAAATACTTTGGTTCAGTGTTCACAGAGGAAGGAGAAGGAGGGGCACAAAGTAACAGGCTTTAGGGAGCTGGTCATGAGTTCTTTTTTGCAGGTGAGAGTCCTGAAGGGACTTGCTAATCTTAAGGTGGACAAAGTAATAGGGCCAGATGGGGTGCATCCAAGGGCATTTAGGGAGCTCAGTGAAATACTGTCTGCACATCTGACAGTTCTATTTAACAGCTCACTGGAAATAGGAGTGTTTCCAGAGGACTGGAGGAGGGCGGATGTAATCCCGCTACACAAAAGTGGTATTGGGGAGGAAGCTGACAATTATAGGTCAGTCAGCCTGACACAGGTGATGGGAAAGTTAATGGAATCACTGCTGAATGAAAGGCCTGTGGAATATCTTGAATCCAATGGGTTACAAGACCCGAGTCAGTATGGTTTCACAGAAGGGAGGTCCTGTCAAACAAATCTGATAGATTTATTTGACTGGGTGACCAAGGAACTAGATCAGGGTGGAGCAGTGAATGTGATCTACCTAGATTTCAGTATGGCATTCCACAGCCTTCCACATAAGAGGCTAATAAGCAAGCTGGGTAGCTCAGGAGTGGGTCCAAAGATGGTAAAGTGAATAAGAAATTGGTTAGGGGATAGAGGACAGAGGGTAGGGGGAAACAGAGTTCACGTTGAGGAAGGAAGTCAGGGTGACCAGTGGGGTGCCTGAGGGATCAGTGCTGGGATTGGTCTTCTTTAATGTCTTTCTAAGTGACACTGCAGAGGAGCTGGAAGGGAGGGTCTGCCTCTTTGTAGGTGGCACCAAAATCTGCAGTAGGGTGGACACTCGGTGGGGGGGGGGGAAAGGATGAGCAGAGACCTGAGAAAACTAGAGGAGTGGTCAAGGGTATGACTTCTGTGTTTCAATGCAAAAAGTGCAAAATCATGCACTTAAGGCACAGAAACCTAGGAGCAGAGTACAAAATGGGCAGAGTGGTATTGACAACCACCAAGCAGAAAAGAGACCTGGGGTAATCATAGCAGATGACCCAAAGGTGACCAGGCAGTGTGGCAAGGCAAAAGGAAGGACTAGTGGGATGCTGGGGTGCATAGAGAGGGGTATCACTAGCATAAAGAGGGAGGTGGTGTTGCCTCTGTATAGATCACTGGTAAGACCTCACCTAGAGTACCGTGTCCAGTTCTGGAGACCACATCTCCGAAAGGGCGTAGACAGAGTGAAAGCAGTCCAGAGAGCGGGAACTAAAATGGTGCAGGGTTTGCATCAAAAACCCTATGAGAAGAGACTAAAGGACCTCATTATGTACAGCCTGGAAGGCCGGGGAATAGAAACTTTTAACTACGACATGGGGTACATAAGGAAGGTGCTCAAGAACAAGGGGGAGTGATAAGAAGCTGGAGGAGGGTAGAGTCAGGAGAGATGTGAGGAAGTACTTCTTCCCAGAAAGAGTGGTAAATTCCTGGAACAGCCTTCCATTGGAGGTGATGGGGCCAAAAACAGTGATGGGGTTCAAGAGTGCATTAGAGAAGCACAAGGGGAATCGTTGTGGAAAGGAAGTAGGGAAGAAAAAAAGAGCTGTACATCAGGCACGGTCTGCAGTAATAGTGTAGGTAGGGAGAAATGGACAGACTGGATGGGTCAAGTGGCGCTTATCTGCTGTCAAATTCTGTTTCATTGAGACTCTTTTCTTTTAGAAGTCATAACAACATTAACAAAGTCAGAATCCCAGGACCCCATCTAGTTGCCTTATGTTTCTTGTCAAAAGAGTGAAAAAGCAAGTACCGGCACTCCTCAGGAAACTCTTGAATGATCAATAGTTAGAATATTAAAATCGAAAAGGACGCCACAGAGGCAGCATCAAACTGTGTAGCCCTCTACCAGTTTCACACGTACATGTGCATCATCAGGAGGTGTCTTGTCAATAGAGCAGCGCCATAATTGCTTCAGCAGTAGCGTTCTTTGTAACATTTGCAAGAAAATAATGTTTGGAGATGGAATAATAAAATTTGACAAAAGATGTAACAAGGACCATCTTGTTTAGTGATACCTACCTAGGTCAAGGAAATGATGATAGCTTCAGTAGTAAATGCCAAAATGTTTAATAGGGATATTGCAAGCCTCATAGAAAATGGTAGGAGGCACATACAGGATGTGATATTCATGCAAATTATAGTTTTGGTAATAAAATGGGCTATAGTAAGACTAAAATTAGTTTAGCAATAAGAAGAGTTTCTCTAGGTACAATACTGTCAAATTTGTTAGCCATACAAACTGGCGATGGTTAATCACTTGTCCAATGTGCTGGATGTTTCTTACAAAAAAGTGATGCAACATGTTGATGGGAATTAAAAATGCTGCCCCCTTCCTTTGACGTATTCAGTAGGAAGTGGTGATGAATAATTGCCTAGGACTGCTACTACTGAAGCCAGTGAGACCCGAATAATAATTAGTCTGGATGGTCTTGAGGGATCACGATGCACAGAATGATGTTTGGTGATCTGTTTGTACAGTCAGTACTGATGTTTTTCCATTCTGTCGCTCAAGTTTCTTTCTCAGCTTTTTCATTTATCAAGTTGTCATGGTACCTGAGAGCACCAAGTAATTTTAAAGGCAGAGAACAATTTTTGAGACAAGTGTGGTAAGAGGATATCAAAATCCTGTTACGTCACTGAGTTCCACATTTTCTGTGTTCCTTGACTTTGTTGTGATCTAGTATTAATTTGTCCTGGGTTGTGCCTGAAAATGGTCAATCAGTTGCCTAGCAGACTTGCCAGGTTATCAAAACTTAAATAAATCTTGGAAAAACCAAGTTATCAGTTTTAACAGTGATCAACTGAAGCAGGATGATGAAAAACAAAAGATTCAATAATAGAAATTACGTAACTGTATAAACAAGAACACGTGTTGTTCCTTGTTGCAGCGTACACTAGCGTCTTTAGCCTGTTTCAGCACTGAAAAGGCTTTGCAGTGTCTTTAAGAACTACCCTATGATGCCACTTTTACAACCAGCTGAACCATGAATTCATAATTCTAAAATGTACCTCGTCGTTATTAATGGTGTTCCACGTTGTAATCCTTAGTGAGCACAGCATTGTTCTGAGGAGAGATGACCGAAAGGTCAACAGTGGCTGTTTCTGCAGAAGGGGCAGGCTGATTAGTCAGAAATACTTAAGCACCTGTTTGAGTTCTACTTAATGTTAGTGTCTTTGGAGCAGAGGCATGGAAAAAATTAAAAAACAAATTAAAAGTAGCATGTGAAAAATTGTTTCTCTTCATAGCCTTTGGACTCAAAAGTGGCATTTACAGGCAAGGTATGTAAGTCTGGTCCCTCAAATTCTGAAACCTGTGATCTATCAAATGAGATATTGGGCTTACCTCTTGGTTTGCATCAGTCCTGACATATAATTATTTAATCATCTGTAAATTAAATAAAGGGAGCAGCCATTTCATGGAATCTTTAGACAGAAAATGATGTAGCTGGGGGGGAAGCTGTACTGTGTGTTGTAACTCATTCCCTCCAGAGTACAGCTCTGAGTGTTCTGCCCTTGTGTCAGCAGCACATTGCGGGTGTTATCCTAAGCCTATAAAGCCAAAATGCAGCTCAATATACTATACTTCAAACAAATGCAAATATCTCACAAACCGTATTATACAATGGCAAAAATGAATCTTGGACTGTGATTGGTCAGTCTGTAGCTGGACCCATGGTGTTATCCCAGCATAACAGCACGGGTCTAGTCTCAGCCTCACTGTGACCCACTTGCTGATGATTGTTTGCTACTTGCTGATTGTTTCATCTTCTCTTAAGAAACAAAAATATTTTCCCACGCTGACAAAAACATTCTTTAAAATTATTTATTTATTCTGAATAAAACAACAAGCCATTGTATAATAAGAATAATGCACTCCTGGGTGTGTGTCGTGCTGAGATAACGCCACACCTGGGGCACTGGGCTTTTCGGCCTAGGTCTCCTAACCACCCCAGGTGTGGCGTTATCCCAGCACGACACACACCCTGTTGTGCATTATTCCTTTAATAGCTACACACAGTGTGAGACCAGCAAAGTTGTTCATGACAAAATTGTTTTTCTAATGACAGTAAATAAACCCATGCAGTCATTTCCCTTTTTTATGTTTGCTTGCACGCATGTGCAAGAAACAAAGTGCCATGATCCGAAAATGCAGTGCCGTACAGTTGAAAGGGAGAGCTACGCTTCAAGTGAGCAGCGATAAGATATCACATGCTCATGCGCTCCCCACACCCCCACACATAGTGTGCTCATGCACCCACGCACACACTATATAACGACAGGTGCCCAATCCTCTGTCATCTGTGCTATGCCCCAACAGAGTTCCAGGTGCCATGCTGAGCCCACCCCAACGTGCAGAAGAAGTCTGTATGGCCGACGGGGTGTCGAATCCCCCATCGGCCCACTGCCCCCCAAAGAGACTATTATCGGGTGCTACGCTGGGAGCCCACCTTAGCATGGCAACAGTTCCTGTGGCCGACGGGGTGCCTAACCCCAGTCGGTTCCACGCCCCAAACAGCCTTCCAGCTGCTATGCGCTGGGAGCCCACCCCACGTGGCACAAGTTCCGGGTGATCGTCCAAGTAAAAAACCTGAAAGAAAAACCTTCCTCGCTGACTGTCCTGACCCCTCCCACCCGCCCACCCTCTCTGTGCATCCACCTCCCCACACCCCCACCTCACCCCCATACTTACCTCCGGAGTCTGGCGCAACGATTTTCGGTGGACCGGGAACACGTCTGCACGTTTCAAAGCTGACCGCAAACTGAGGAAATGCCCGTAAGCTGTATAATGGAATAAATAGGTTTTTTTTCAACTTTATTGCATATCTCAAGCATTTTGGGGAATTTTTTCACCAAATTTTCAACATGGGTTTTTTGGGACACCACCTCATGAATTCTGTCACTGTCATGGCATTAATTGGCCCCGAAAGGTGATTTTGCGGTCACTGCGCGGAACCACCTTTTGGGACCGATTTATGAAACAACAGTGTCACAGTTCATGAGGAGCCCACAAAAACACTATGTTGAAAATTTGGTGAAAAAATTCCCAAAAATGACTGTTTTACGAGCATGCGCTGCGCTGTTCCTACACATGCTCGTAAGTTAGCGAATTTTCAATATTTTCACTCCAGATTTTCAACATTGCCATTTTACCACACCTCCTTATGAGCAGTACAGCTGTCATTTCTCACATCTTGCCCAAAATGCATTTCCGCGCATGTAGCTCACAATGGCGCAGTTGGTGTGCAAAATCAATGTTTGGGCCAGATTAAGAAAATCACAGTGACACCATTCATGAGCAGAGGTGTTAAAATGGCTATGTTAAAAATTTGGTGAAAAAATTCCCAAAAATGACTGTTTTTCGAGCATGCGTTGTGCTGTTCCTACGCACGCTCGTAAGTTCGGGAATTTTCAATATTTTCACTCCAGGTTTTCAACATTGCCATTTTACCACACCTCCTTATGAGCAATACAGCTGTCATGTTTCATATCTCACCCAAAACGTGTTTCTGCCCATGTAGTGCTCAGTGGCGCAGTCGGTGTGCGAAATCAGTGTTCGGGACAGATTATGAAAATCACAGTGACACAGTTCATGAGCAGAGGTGTTAAAATGGCTATGTTAAAAATTTGGTGAAAAAAGTCCATAAAATGACTGTGTTACGAGCGACCATTGCGCAGTTTCCACGCACCCTCATAACTTCATGGATTTCTAATATTTTCACTCCAGTTTTTCACCACTGGCATTTTCCACACTTCCTTATGAACAGTGCAGCTGTCATTTTTCACACCAAGGCCGAAATATGTTTTTGCACTTCCAGCGCAGAAATGCGTGGTCGCTGTGGGAAATCACTGTTCGGGACAGATTAAGAAAATCACAGTGACATCGTTCATGATGGAGGTTCCAACATCCCTGTGTTGACAATCTGCTGTAAAAAAAAAAAAAAAAAAAAAAAAATCCCCAAACTAATTGCATTACTGGTGTACGTTGCACATTTTCTACGCACGTTTGTGACTTTACCAGTTTGTTTTTTTTTATATTTTCACTGCAGAATTTCAACATTGCAGTTTTTTGTACCTCCCCATGAACAGTACAGCTGTCATTTTTCACATCCTGTTCGAAATGTGTTTTTGCACCTGTGGTGACAAATGGCGTAGTCGCTGTGTGAAATCAGCTTTCGGCTAACAAACTGATATTGCCACTGTTTATTAGGTGGGGGTCACAAAAAACCCATGTTGAAAATTTGGAGTGAAAATGCCAACGAACACCTGAGGCATTAGGGTTTCCGACCATAACGCCCCAGCCTGTAGAGATTGACAGGCATCAGGGGTGTGACTTGGGATTCTTGCCTGTAATGCTCATACCATTCCACACCCTGCAGCCAGTGAGGGGCATTGAGGTGTGCCTTGGACTCTTCGGCCCCAAAGTTCAATCCATTCTCCTATACAGGACCCATCTCACCATATTTCCTGATGGAATGGGGTGAGCATAAGGGCCAAAGACCCCAAGGTACACCATGACACTTGTCAGTGTCTGCAGGGTAGGGTGTGGTGAAATTGCGCGGCCGTTATGCCTAACGACCCAAAGGCACACCCCAATGCCTGTCAGTCTCTGCAGGGTGGTGGTGGGGTTAGCTTCAGTTCAATACTTCACTGCCATTCCTATTATGCAGCTCTCTGACTCCTACACTACCAATGCCAATGCCAGCAAGCAAACATTCGGCATTGACAAATGCTTGTTTATGTACCTTGTGAAATACAGAAAAGAAACCCTAATTTTTTTCAACAGAATCCACCAAAATAACACAGTAGCGTGTCAAATATAAGATATATCTAACCCAAACTACACGTACATATGTAATTTACAAATATTCAGTGTACTAACAAAAATAAATTTTGTATATGTGAACATTTATTTTTTATATATTTATTTCCACTTGCAGTTGTAACTTTGAAATTCGGTCCAAGGGCCCCCCCCCCCCCCAATACCTCAAACAAATGTAAATATCTGGAAAAACGTAACAGCTACACACAAAGTATGAGAGCAAAGTTGTTCAGCACAGAATTATCTTTCTAATGATGGTAGTAGGCAAGCCAAAGAAGTAATTTGTTTTTTTTTTTCCTATACCTTGGGAGAATACCGAAAAGTAGATTTTTTTTTTTTTTTAAGAGACTCTTCCACAGAAATATAATTTGTTTTATAAAATACAAGACATATCAAATCCAAATTGCACATGCATAGATATTTACATAGGCACTATGTATGCATGTGCAGTTTAGGTTACATATATCTTATATTTTAGAAAAAAATTGCATTGCTGTGGTGCATTTTGTTGAAAAAAAAAAAAAAATTTGGTATTTCCCAAGGTATAGAAAAAAATGAAATGATTGCATTAGCTTGCCTACCATCATTAAAAAGGTAATTTTGTGCTGAACAACTTTGCCACTCACACTTTGTGTGTAGCTACTATGGTTTGTGAGCAGTACATGCAAGACTTCCACAGACATTTGCAGGGCACAAATGAACTGTTCAGCTGCTACCTACTGGCATTACCGGACACAAAGGCTTATTTTTGTACCGCCACCTGGAGGAGCTAATTGTCAGAATGAGTTTTTAAGCACAGCTTCCCTTCAGTGACATCATTTTTCTGTCTCAAGAGTCAGTGAAATGGTGGCTTCCTCAATTTAATTTACAGATGATTTAACCAGTGCTTCACCTATGGGTAAACCCAATATCTCATTTGAAAGATCTTTTCATAGGCTTTCGGAATTTGAGGGCGCCAGCACACTTACCTTCCCCTTTAAGTGGTTCAGAGTATGACCAGGACATTATCAGAATTGCTGGTAGATTGCTTTTTCTGTGCTCTACTGTGAAGAGGGTAGTGGCAGGGTGAAATGCGTTATCATCAGAGGTTGTAGCTTGCGAAACAGTGGGCTGCTTCAAGAGGGAGAATCAAGGGTGGAGAGAGGTAGCTGCAGAATAGAGCTGCTAGCTGCAAAATTGAGCAGACTCGATAGATCAAAAGGCCTTTTTCTGCTGGCAATTTTCGTATGTTCGTACTAGAATTTCTTAATTCAGTTGTTAAGGGATATCTTCAACAATCTATAAATCTTCATGGCTGCTCTTTTTTGGCGAGTCTGCTCATGTTCAAGTCAGTTGTATGCTAAAGCTTGCATTGTGTTTTCACAGAAATGCGTTCAGCAAAGCTGATCTTCCTGGACATAAAGTCTCCATCACTCATTCACACTGATGGGATCTACGCCGGAGGCACTAGGACCCAACGGGAGCAAACTTTTTTGCAAGAGGACCGGCGCCAGAGATGGAGCCGTGAGGAGTGGCGCCGTGAGCCTCGGCTCATGTGGCAAAGACTGTCTCGGCATCGATCCTCCAACCGCCTCAGTTCCTTTTTCCCCCACCGTCGAGTGCATTTCAGTGACAACGTTGCTCGCCCGCCGGGAGTCAAACTTCAAACTAGCAGCTTAGTTTTTCGGTTTATTGTTTTGTAATATATCTCGAAATAAGTACCACTTACTTTTAACTATACTTATTAAAGAAAAGAAGTCTTCAGCCTACATTGATCTAAACCATAGCGGTCAGGTGGCCAGTGAGGAGACTTCATATGAAAGCTGTTCAGTCAGCCGGGCGGGTCTGGTCCGACAACAGACGGTCCGATGCTCGAGGGGATGGGCGGTCCCCCAGAAAGCATAAAAGAAAACTGTCGCATTCTTGGCACCGTTCGGCCTCGCGCTGTTCTTCGGCCAGGTGGTCAAAAAAGAGAAGGCATCACTCGAGGTCGTCTTCTGGTATGTCTGCACGTCGATGATCAGTTATTGGGGTCAGGTGTCTGTCTCCTCCTCCTCTGGAGTCACCAGTTTCTGTCGCCGGTGACCAACCTCTTCGATGTCGAAGCCCTTCCCCGCCTTTTGGAAGAGCTTTCGATAAGCAGTTTCATCAGTGGGCTGCTGTTATGGAGCAGTGGGCTCGGAGGTTGGTCCAGCTGCCTGCACGGTCTCTCCAAGGCCCTCGGGCTTCGAGGAATTAGGTAGGTGGTTGGTCCTCCGTAGTTCTTGTGGCGCCTTCTTGGTGCTGTCGCTCAGCTCAGGTGTTTTCCCCTCACATAGCTGTTGCGAAGGGGGCCACACCGATGCCTCTATCTCCTGGTATTCCTTCTACTTTTTCCTCAAATCACAGTTTTCGGAGCCCTGGATTGCTTTCTGCGCTGATGGGTGTCTCAGTGGCGTCTTTGGTGCCAATGCACCTGTTGGCGCCATCTTCGGCACTGATGCACCTGTCGGTGCCTTCCTCGGCGCCAGGCAGCCTTTCGGCATTGGCGCTGCGGCTTCTTCGGCGCCGTGGCCTCTGTTGGCACTGTGTGCTGGGCTGTTTCAGACGGTGCTGACTTCCTTGCCGTGTTGCTTTTCGGCACCGAGGCTTGGTGCGTCGTCGTCCAGCCTTCAGGGCTTCTCAATTCCGATTCCTTTCTCCTCTTCATTTCCTACTGACTTTCACTCCTTTCCTGTCCATACAGTCCCTCCTGGACTGTCAGGAGATGATATTGAGCCTGACCCAGACCTTCGACTGGGTGATGATATTGAAGGAACAGGAATTAATCCGGTTGCAGAGCCTGTGGTTGAAAACCTGTCATTCAAGTCTCTGCTGAAAAATTTAAATTCTACTCTTTCTCTCCAGACTAAAGATATTGATCCTGGGAAGCTCTTAAGACTCCAGTACCTTCATGTCCCGGAGATCCCTATGGATTTAACTGCCCCGGTACAACCATCCTTTGAGATGCTCTCTCAGATGGTATGGAATAATTCCGCTATCATTCCTTCTGTGGCTAAGTCCATAGACAGGAAGTATGCTGCTCCCAAGGATCAACCCATTTTGGCCTCCCAGGTCTTTGCTGACCCTGTTGTAGTCTTGGCAGAGAATGATAAGGCCAGTCTTCCTCAGGCATCTATAGCCCGGCCTATAAACAAAGAATCTTGTAAGATAGACACCTTAGGTAAGAGAGTCTTTGCTGCCTCCATCCTGGGTATGCGTATTGCCAGCTACCAGGGCTATTTCTCTCAATATGAGTATGTTCTTTGTATTCGCTCAAACAGATGGTGGAAGCTCTGCCCGAGTCGGACACTAGTTCAGAGCTACTTCAGACCGTAACCAGGGGTATTGAGTTCAACAACCAGCAGGTTAAAGCAGCTATGGACGCTTTCGATACTGCTTCCCGAGCGGCGGCGGCAGGCATTTGTACCCGTCACTCCTGGCTACGCACCTCGGGCTTCACGAATGATGCCCAACAACAGGTCATGGCATTACCCTTTGACGGTACGCATCTGTTCAGACCTCAAGTAGAGCAAGCTCTGGAGGCCACACAGAGGATTAGGTCAGCCATTAAAACGGCTTGACCCGCTCCCATCCCTTCTCAGGGGGTGTTAACAAATGTCAGTTTCACAGCCGTCAGTCCTTTTGGGGCAAGGGCGGGGAGGTTTTAACAAAAATTAAGCCACCCAGCCTCAAAAGAAAATGCAACAGAAGGCACAAGGGCCCAAAGCGCCCAGTGCCACCTTCTGAGTTTCTGACCCAGGTCCCACTTCAACTGCCCGAGGGGGACTCTTCTTCAGTGGTGGGAGGACGTCTGACTCAATTCTACAACCAGTGGAAGTCCATAACGTCAGACAAATAGGTCCTCCGGATAATCAGCGAAGGGTACTCCCTCAACCTTTCAGAAACCCCTCCAGATCGTCCCCCCAAATGACAGCCCAGGCTGTCAACAATACGGTCAGACCTTCTTGCCTCTGAGATTCAAGGCCTTCTGAACAACAGGGCAGTAGAAATAGTTCCACTGGATCAACGAAACACAGGTTTCTACTCCCATTACTTCCTGGTCCTGGAAAAGACTGGTGGCATGCGCTCCATTCTGGACCTCAGAAAGTTAAACAAGTTTCTTCTCAAGGAAAAGTTCAAGATGATATCGTTAGGGACCCTGTTACCCTTGCTTCATCAACGTGATTGGCTAGCTTCCCTAGACATGCAGGATGCTTACCAACATATTCCTACTCACCCAAAGCACCACAGATACCTAAGGTTTGTGGCACTGGGCCAGCATTATCAGTTCAGAGTCCTGCCCTTTGGGCTCTCCTCGGCGCCACGAGTTTTTACAAAATGTTGTGCAATTCTCGCAGCGCATCTCAGAAAAATCGGACTACAAGTGTTTCCATATCTGGATGACTGGGTTTTAGCAAGTCCTTCCAGGCAAGGAACTCTCGACGCCGTAGCCACGGCCTCAGACTTTCTCACGTCCATGGGAGTCCTGCTAAATCTCAACAAATCGCAGTTGCAGCCCTCCCAGAAGCTCCTTTTTATAGGAACTCTCTGGACACCTCCTGTGTGAAAGCGTTTCTTCCAGAAGACAGAAGGAGCGATATCCTACAAGATGGCCCGATACATCAGAGAGAACAGTTCAGTTCGAGCTATCTCGATGCAGCAGATGCTGGGTCTCATGGCATCCTCGGTGTTCACTGTACCCCTAGCACACCTCCACATGAGAACCTTTCAATGGATGCTCAGTACTCAGTGGTCCCCAACCACTCACCCTTAGTCCTTTCTCATCAAGGTGACAAAACCTCTGAAGAGGTCACACACTTGGTGGTCGCAAGAGGACAACCTGCTGGAAGGGTATCCCTTTGCTCCTCTGGATCATCAGATTTCCCTGATGGGATGGGCAGCTCACTGTCAGGGTCTCCACACCCAAGGTACGTGGACTCAGGTCGAGTCCCAGCTTCACATAAATGTCCTAGAAATGAGAGCCATCCTCTATGCAGTCCAGGCTTTGAAGGACATTCTCTGTCACAAGAACATTCTCCTTCAAATGGACAACAAAACAGTGATGTATTACATCAACAAGCAGGGCAGTGCACACTCTCACCCTTTATGCAGGGAAGCGATGAGAGTGTGGGAATGGTGCCTAGAGCACAAGGCTCTAATTCAGTCGTTCTACCTGCTGGGAGTGCAGAACGAACTGGCAGACCGTCTCAGCAGAACGGAGACAGATCCTCATGAGTGGTCTCTCAACTCAACTGTAGTTCAGTCACTCTTCGCAGAGTGGGGAACTCCAGACCTGGACCTTTTTGCATCCCCACTCAACACAAAACTGCCTCTCTTCTGCTCCAGAAAACCAAGGCCTGGCATTTTCTGTCAGGATGCGTTCAGGCTGCAGTGGACAAAATGCTTTCTATACGTCTTTCCTCCTCTTCCTCTAATTCAGAGGGTACTTCTCAAATTCGAGTCCCAGGAGGGCAAGATGATACTCATTGCTCCCTTCTAGCCTCGACAGATATGGTTTCCGTTACTCAACAGTTTGTCAGAAACCCCTCCGAAGGCACTTCCCCTTCAGACAAACCTTCTGACCCAGGGTCCTGTGGTCCATCCCAATCTGAGGTCGCTTCACCTTCACACCTGGCTTCTGAAGAAATAGAGGTGAATAGGTTCAATGTCTCTCAGAGAGGTTCAGATATTCTTTTGGCTGCGCGCATGCCAGCCACCAGAAAAACATACACAGCCAAATGGAAGCATTTTTCTCTCTGGTGTGCAAAATCCTCTTTGAATGCTTTTTCCTGCCCACCAAATAAAGTTCTAGAGTACCTCTTGGACCTCTCAAATTCAGGTCTACAATACTCTACAATCAAAGTTCACCTTTGTTCCATTTCAGCTTATCATGAGCCAGTACTTTCCTTGTCACTGGCTCAGTTACCTATAGTTAAGAGATTTCTTAAGGGTATTCTGCATACCAGACCTCCTATCAGACGTCCAGTCGCAGCCTGGGACATTAATCTTGTGCTAGACATCCTCACTCGAAAGCCTTTCGAGCCTCTAGCTACCTGTGAGCTGAAATTTCTCGCTTGGAAAACTGCCTTCCTGGTGGCCTTTACCTCGGCCCGCTGGGTTTCTGAAATACATGTTTTGGTCACAGACCCTCCGTACACTGTATTTCATAAGGACAAAGTAGTTCTTAGGACCCATCCTAAGTTTCTCCCTAAGGTTATTTCAGAATTCCATCTAAACCAACCTTTGATCCTACCTACTTACTTTGCGAACTTCCAAAATGAAGGAGAGCGTACCCTTCTTTCTTTAGATGTCAAATGAGCTCCGCGTTTCTATTTGGATAGAACAAAGGAACTTCGAAAAGCTCAACAACTGTTTGTCTCCTTCAGCGAGACCCGGCTGGATCAACCTGTCGCTATCAGATGCATTTTGGCATGGCTAGTGGCATGCCTTCTCCACTGTTATTCCATGGCGCAAGTTAAGCTGGAGGGCAGAGTGTACGCTCACTCTACTAGAGTAGTTGCGGCATCCCTGGCAGAAATCCGCAATGTGCCCATTGCAGACATTTGCAATGCGGCTACCTGGAGCTCAGTGCATACTTTCGTCAAGCACTATGCCCTGGATGTCCATGCCAGGAGACATCTTTCGTTTGGCAGGACTATCCTTAACGGACTTCTGTCCTAAATTCATGAGCTTTTGGTTTCTCCTGCTGCCCTGTTGGGGAATTATTAGTTTGGTACTCTCCCATCAGTGTGAATGAGTGGTGGAGACTTAATGCCCAGGAAGATATGGAAATTACGTACCTACCGTAATTCTTGATCTTCTTGGACGAAGTCTCCACCACTCATTCACACGCCCACCCACCATCCCCTGAGCTCACCTCTGTTGTTGGTCTTCACTCCCTCAATCTTTAGGCTGTGAAGACTTCTTTCTTGACCCTTTTTATATGAGTCTTCCGGATTATCTTATGTCCGGTTTTTGTTAGGCTATCCTTCTAGGTTAGTTACGCTGCACCTCCTCGGGGAAAAAAAGGGACTGAGGCGGTTGGAGGGTTGACACTGAGATAGTCATTGCCAAATGAGCAGAGGCTCACGGCATCACTCCTCACGGCTCCATCTCTGGCGCCGGCCCTCCTGCAAAAAGTTTTCTCCTGCTGGGTCCTAGCGCCTCCGGTGTAGATCCCAATAGTGTGAATGAGTGGTGGAGACTTCGTCCAAGAAGATCAAGAATTACGGTAGGTACGTAATTTCCATTTCATAAAGTTTCCAGGAAGCCAGCAACAAGGAAAACCTATGCTTCCAAGTGGAAAGGGTTTTCCCTGTGTTGTTCTAAGCTGTTTGGTTCCTTGCATGCAGATCTGCCCATAGTCTTGGACTACCAGCTCCACCTCCAGTCCCTGGGCCTCAGGCCCTCAACCCCTAAGGTGCATCTGGCAGCAGTGTCAGCTTTTGTTTCAGCAGGTAAAGAGAAAACACCGGCTTCACACTGCATTTTCAAAACGGTCTTTAAAGGACTTCTGTGATTATATCCCCCTGTCATGGATCTAGTCCCTGCCTGGGATTTGAACCTGTGCATTCCCAAGCTTGTGGAGCGCCCCTTCAAGGCCATGGCTATTGCTAACTTAAAGTGTGTCACTTGGAAAATGTTTTTTTCTGGTGGTCACAACCTCTGCCAAAAGGATCTGTGAGCTGCAAGCTCTCTGCACAGGCCCGAATGACATCATCTTCCACAGGGACAAGGTAGTCCTAAGGACATACAGGAAATTTCTTCCTAAAGTGGTGTCCGAATTTCACCTGAACTAGTCCATTACCTTTCCAGTGTTCTTTACAGCAAAATCCAGCTCTGGGGAACAGAGGCTTCAAAGTCTGGATGTCAGGGAGGGCACTCTGTTACTTCCCGGAATGCACTAAGGAAGTCAGGTCCTCCCATTTCCAGTTGTTTGTTACATATGGTGAAGTGGGCAATGGTAAGCCAGCATCCAAGAGATCAGTTGCTCGCTGAATAATCTCTTGCATTCAGTTCTGTTACAGCAAAGCTGGCAAGCTACCACCACATGGCCTCAGGGTACATTACACATGGTGAACTTCTGCCTCTGGGGCAGCTGCAAGGGATTTTCCCTTGCTGGAAATTTGTAAAGCAGCTACCTGGAAAACAGTACACACCTTCACAAAACACTGTTGTCTAGACGTACAGTCCAGAAGGGGATGCCAGATTTGGCACTGCTGTCTTGCAGAACCATTTCACCTAACAGGTTCTGTTCCCAGCCTATCAAGGTACTGCATTGTAGTCTGCAGTAGTTAAGCATAGTGAGGGATCCCTGGGGTTTGAAGAAAAAATTACTCACAGCAGTAATGTTGTTTCTTCCAAGGGATCCCTTTACTATGCTGAAGCACACCCACTGTACATCCAGAAATGTTGAGCCTTGGGGATAGCCAGAAGTCGATTTTAGGGGGTTCGATCTGGGCATGGTGTGAGAATGGAGAGGGGTGGATGGATAGAGGTCTTAGGGACTAGGAGACGCCCTGGGGCGAAAAGGGGTCAGGAAAGGGTTTTTCCCTGCCTGGTTCCCATACCCAAGGGCTCCACAAATTATGGGCAGGCCCCAGGATCTTCCTCGAAGGCCCATCCAACTCGGGCGGTGTTGTGCAGTGCCAGATCGATTAGGAACAAGACGGCCATTATAGCTGATCTTGTTGGAACATCTGATCTGGCTTGCATCACCGAGACCTGGCTGGATGAGAATGCAGGCCCTATTTTAGCGTCTGCTGTTTCAGCTGTGTTCTCGGTGATACACCGCCCGAGATTGGATCGTAGGGGCGGGGGTGTAGCCATTATGTTTAAAACGGAACTGGGCCTTGTGGATGTGCCAGTGGGTTGCACGCGATCCTTTGAGTGTTTCCTGGGTGCAGGTGTAGGGTTCAGGATACTCCTCATTTACCGTCCATCCGGTGATGGGGGAGAATTCCCGGAGGAGTTTGTGGACTTCATTGTCGCCATGGCCTTGGAGTCACCCAGATGGTTGATTCTGGGTGACTTTAATGCCTGGGTGGAAATAATCTCCTCCAGCTTATGACCATGCTGGGCCTTACACAGGTGGTTACCTCTGCTACCCATATAGGGGATCACTCTCTGGATCTTGTGTTCCTCCTGGGGATGGAGACCACGGATCTGGGGATGGAACCAGTTGCTTGGTCAGATCATCACACCATAAGGTTCAGTTTCAGAGCATCCCCAAATAGGTCTGCCCCTACGGAGATGATCCAGTACCGCCCATTAAGGGGAGTTACCCCAGAGGGCCTGTCGGTGGTGCAGGACCTATCGGGTTTATCGAGTGAATGCATGAGTCCAGGGGGTCTTGTATTGGCCTATAATAAGGTGGTGGGAGATGCCTTGGACTCAGTTGCTCCTGTTCGCCCACTCACTCTGCGTCCAAGTACTCCTTGGTTTGATGAGTCCTTGAAGAAGCTGAGAAGAGTGGGTTGAAGGCTAGAGAGAGCTTGGTGGAAATCTGGTCTTGATGCTGACAGGCTTAGATTGATGGAACATTACAAGGGCTATCAATCAGCAATTGCCTGTAAGAAGGCAGAATTCCTGTCCGGGGAGATTGCTGCTGCACGGAATCGACTGGCTCAACTCTTCCGGACTGTGGACAGACTGTGCAGTCCAGTCTGTCTTCATTCTGGAGGAGATTTTTCACAAATAAAGTGTGATGAGCTTGCTTAATTTTTTTTGCAGATAAGGTTGCTAACATTAGGTCAGGTATTGGCCCAGCTCTCTCTATGAGGGATTGCAGAGATCGGTGGGAGGTAGCGAGCACCCATTCTGCCTAGTCTGACTTTAGCGGGCCAGAATTCATGGACATTGTGAGGATTGTCCAGACTTTGCGACCAACCAGCTGTAGTTTGGATCCGGGCCCTACACCACTATTGGTGGGTTGTGTAGATGTTATCTGCCCGATCCTTGCTGAAATTGTCTGGAGTTCCTTGGAGAAGGGGGTATTCTAGGGACATGGATATGTTGTTCATCCACACTTATTGGCAGGTTCCTTGCCGCTTTAAATCTTGCTGGAAGGTCTTCAAGCAGGCTCCTCTCACCCACCCGGGTGGTAAAACTCTCGGCTCCGCCCCATGACACCAGATCTTCCTTACCGCTTGGAAGCTCAGGTTCCCTCCTTAACGCTCTGCGATTAAGACTGGTTCCTAATTCTTCGAAAGTTCGAAATCAAAAGGTTTTTTGCTAAAAAGACTTCGGTCTTCTTCTCCTCGTGGCTGCGATGGACAAATCGACTCCCGGTTTCCGGAGGTGCCCTTGTGGGCAGAAGATGTCTAGGACGGATCCGCACTCCACGTGCGTCTACTGCCTGGGCCTTGAGCACGACCCGTAGGCCTGCGACTTGTGCTCTTCTTTTTCGGCCTACGTCCTTGAAGACCATGCTGCCCGATTACAACTGGGGTGCCCCGAGAAGAGAATTCCACCGGTGAAATCTAAAGAGGCCCGGTTGGCGGTGTCCTCGGCGGTGGGCTCGGCGGATCAGCTCGAGCAGATGATCGCCCTCGAAGAGGAGGCGGCGTGGGCCGCTTCTACCTGGGCTATGCATTTGTCCCGCCTGTCTCGGTGCCTCGTGCTCTGCTTCTTTAAGGAGCTTTGTCTGACCCTCTCGACAAAGGTGAGGGTCCAATCTTCGGACCTTTTTCCAGGTCCAAAAGAGCAAAAGTAAGTCTCCATCGGACGCTCTTGGGAGCGGGAAAGATCCTCCCTTGTCGACAGCTCGACTTCGTCGACCCTCAGCTCGCCACTGGCTTCACGGTGTCCCGTCAGGTCAGTTGACGAGACTCCCGACAACGCGGTCAAGATTTTTCTCGACCCGTTAGACGGGTTGTCGGCTGGAGAAGCTGAGAATCCCCTCTCCCTGGTGAGAGTTGAGGATCCCGTCGGCTCGTCTGTGCCTCCGGCTCCGGAGCCTTCGGTGGGATCGTCCGAGCCGAGGGGAGTGCGGTTTCCGACACTTCTCCTCGCCTCCTCGGCCTAGTCGAGACTCCGGTCTCGGACATCCTCGCGGTCCGACCCGATCCCGCCGCCAAGGCGGTCTCGGTCTCGGCACCAGGGTAAGCGCGCCGCTCTTCCTCTTCCTCGGACGAGGGAGGCTTCGCGAGTTGCGCCGGAGGTACGAGAACTCATGTGGCAACAGCTCCTTTGACCGGGAATAAGCTGACTTCAGTCGCCTTTCCCGCCATTAAGTGGTTGTCACCGGAGCAGCCGAAACAACCCCTCTTTGTAGCCGAGGAGCCTGTTCCCAGGCCGGTTGTTCGGCCAATTCCAGCTGCCCCACCATTCCTGGTGGAACCTCTGCTCCACAGCCATTAGTTGGGGCTCCGACCAAAAATTCTCGGCCGGCCTTGGGTTTGCCCCATAGGCTGTCTGTCACCCTCACTCCCGATAAACCTCGGCAGGTGGAGGGTGGCTCAGGCCCAAGGCAGCTCTTTGAGGATTCTTCTGAGTCCGATGATGGTTCCTCCCTCTTCTCCAAGCGCATGGACTTGGAGTCCTCGGGAGGGCAGTCAGTGGACGATAGCCCTTCGTCCTTCTTAGGGTTGCTTCGACTCATCTCGGAGTCCACCGGGATGAAGCTCGAACCCGTTTCTAAATGGGCCAGGTATCCCCTCATGGAGATTCTGGACCGGGGATTTTCACGGAGGCCTTCCGGGCCGGGCCATAGTGGGTCCGCCTTGGAACTTTGGCAGCGCCCTGCTTCCTGCCCTGCGCCGCGCCAGGATGGCCACTGTACATGGGTCCCTACCGTTCCCTATCCGGTTTTTCGAACACCCTTGGCCGAGGGTTAGTAACGACATTTCCGGCATGCCGGAACGCCAGGATGTAGACAAACCTCCCGACAAGGAATCCAAGAAATTGGATTATGCCAGGCGAAAAGCTCACGCTATGCCTCTCTCGGCCTTCGCCAGGCCAGTTCGCCGCCCTCATGGCACATTTTCTCACGCCTGTTGGCTCCTGGATGAGGTTGTCCTCATCTTCCTGCGGATCTGCAGACTACGGTCAGGCAGGTGCGGGACCAGGGCAGGGCGGTGGCAAACAGCAGCTCCAGACTCGCGTTAGACATTGGGGACTCGTGCCAGGTCTGTGGCGGCCGCAGTGGCCATGCGTCATCGGGCTTGGCTGAGGATATCCACCTTTACCTCGGATACCCAGCACAAGTTGGCGGATATTCCCTTTTTGGGGACTGACCTCTTCGGCCCTGGGGTGGAAGGTCACCTGCAGAGGATCGAGAAGTCCAATGCTACCTTGGACTCGGTCTCTTCCGCTCAGAAGGACAAAGGCCGTAAGCCACAGCCTAAGCCCTTTCATCCTTCTGCGCCCGCGGCGTGCCCGGCCCAGCAACCTCGATCTTGGCATCCCAAACCCAAGCCGTCGGCTTCCTCTAACAGGAAGCAGGGAGGAAAAGGCCCAGGTGGTCCCTCGGCCGTTCCTTCCTCCAAGCCTGCCCAGTGACGGGCTGAGGGGTGTCGCCCCCATCCCTGTCACCTCACCCCTGGTTCCCCCCTTGGGGGGACGGCTCAGACACTTCCTTTCCACCTGGTCCGCTGTTACCACGGACAGGTGGGTACTGGAGGTGGTGGGAAAAGGCCTGCTTCTGGAATTCGAGCAGGTCCCGCCCTTCAGAGCCATCGCACCTCGGGGGGCCTCGGGGTCCGCAGCCTCACTGGCGGCTCGCCGAGCCGACATCGCTCTCCTCCTCCAAAAGGAGGTGATCACGGAGGTAGAGGACCCCCCTTCAGACCCGGGGTTCGTGTCCAGGTATTTCCTGGTTCCGAAACGGACGGGGGGCTGGCGCCCCATTCTCGACCTACACGACCTGAACAAGTTCCTAAGGTCTCGAACCTTCAGGATGGTCAGTCTGGCACAGATAATACCATCTCTGGAACACGGTGTGTGGTTCTGCTTTCTGGACCTACAGGACGCGTTCTTTCACGTCCCTATCCGTCCGTCACATCGGAGATTCCTCCGCTTTCGAGCGGAGGGATCCCTCTTCGAGTTCCGAGCCATGCCCTTCGGCTTATCTCCAGCTCCCAGGGTCTTCACCAAATGCATGGCAGTGGTGACAGCATTCCTGCGGCGCCGAGGGGTCCGGGTGTACCCTTACCTGGACGATTGGCTGATAGCAGCCCCTCCAGACGGGAGGTGGAGCAGTCCAGAGATCTGGCCCTCCAGGTGTGCTCTCAAGTTGGCCTTCTCATCAACGAGGCCAAGTCGGAACTCGAGCCGAAGCAGGTGATCCTGTTCATCGGGGCAGAGCTCGACTCTCTTCGAGCCAGAGCACGACTCCCGGCGGACAGGGCCGAGGTTCTCACCTCCTTTGCCCAATCATTTCTGGTTGGGCAATTGCGCCCTGGCCGGGACTTCCTGTGCCACCTGGGTCTCATGGCGGCCTGTACCAGCGTGGTCCATTGGGCTCGCTGGCACATGTGCCCCCTTCAGTGGGGACTGGCCAGCCAGTGGTCACAACGCTGCGATCCTTTGGACCAGCTAGTGATAGTGACCCAGGAGATGTGGAACGCTCTCCAGTGGTGGACCGTTCCATTCCATTTGCAGGAGGGCATCCCGTTTGTCCGCCCCGAGCCGACGGTCTCTCTATCGACCGATGCCTCTCTGATGGGTTGGGGTGCCCATCTGGGGGAACACCGAGTGCACGGCCTCTGGTCCCCGCGGGAGTCCCGATGCCACATCAACCTGCTGGAGCTCCGAGCGGTCCGCCTAGCTCTCACCGCCTTTGCTCTGTTTCTCCGGGGTCAAGTGGTCCGAGTCCAGACGGACAATACCACGACCATGTACTACCTAAACCGCCAGGGCGGGACGCGCCCCATGCTTCTATGCAAGGAAGCTCTCCGCATTTGGTCACTCGTGCGCAGCCTGGAGGCAGATCTCCTAGCCATTCATGTGGCAGGAGCCTCCAACACCCTGGCCGATGCCCTGAGCCGGATAGGGGCTGCATCTCACGAGTGGTCTCTCCTGCCGGAGGTAGTACAAGATCTGTTCTCCTCTGGGCACACCTCAGGTGGACCTGTTTGCCTCCAGGGAGAACTCGAAGCTGAGGCTGTTTCATGCCCGCCCTCAGCAGGGCTCGCTGCAGGGGGATGCCTTCTCGAGGCTGTGGACCCTGGCCTCTACGCCTTTCCCCCATTTCCCTTGATTCACAAGGTGCTTCTCAAGGCGAGGAGGGACAAGGCGCAGGTGATTCTGATAGCCCCAGACTGGCCCCGCCAGTTCTGGTACCCAGATCTCCTCAGCCTCAGCTCCAGGCTCCCGAGGCAGCTTCCAGCTCGCCTGGACCTGCTCTCAGTCAATCAGGAAGGTGTTCCATCTGGACCTTCAATCCCTGCACCTGACGGCCTGGTTCCTGAGTGGCTAGAGTTCCAGGCCTTGGGTCTTTCCGACAAGGTCCTCAATGTTGTTGAGGCGTCCCGTAAGGAGTCGACCAGAAAATGCTACGCCTTTAAATGGAAGAGATTCTCCATTTGGTGTCAGGGCAAGGGCTTGGACCCTTCCTCCTGTTCTGTGGCAAGCATTTTGGACTATTTATGGTCCCTTTCTAGTCAAGGGCTTAGGTCGACGACCCTAAAGGTGCACCTGGCAGCCATCTCTGCTTACGGGCGTGGGCGGGGGCAGTCAGTGGCGCAGGATAAGGTGGTCGGCGCTTTTGCAAAGGCCTTGATCACATTCTCCTCCGTAAGTAGAACCTCCACCTCTGTGGGATTTTGCTGGTACTGGCAAAGCTCATGGGCAAGCCATTCAACCAATGCACAGTGTGATCTCTCTCACCTGTCGTGGAAGACCGCCTTCTTGGTGGCTACCACATCAGCCAGAAGGATGGGAGAGCTCCAGGCGCTTTGCATCGAGTCTCCTTACCTGGTCTTCCACAGGGACAAGGTTGTCCTGCGCCTCCACCCGAAATTCCTTCCGAAGGTGGTGTCGGAGTTTCACCTTAACCAGGTGCTGACTCTGCCGGTGTTCTACCCCAATCACACCTCGGAGGCCGAATACAGGCTCCATACTTTGACCCTTAGAAGGCGCCGCTTATTATAAGGAGCGACGGTTGAAATTGGGAGGTTCGCCAGCTGTTTGTCACCACGCTGAAGCCGCACCTGGCAGACCCAGCCAAGCGGATGATAGGCAGGTGGGTCACCTCCTGCATAGATCTCTGCTATAAGTTGCAGCATGGAGCCTCTCAGAGGATAAGAGCTCATTCTACCCTCATACTGCTGCATCGGTGGCTGTTTCCAGGGACGCCCCTATCCAGGAAATCTGCAGGGCTGCTACCTGGAAGTCAGCACACACCTTTATTACCCATTACCACATCGACCTTGAGTCACGCTGGGATGCTGGTTTTGGGGCCTCGGTTCTCCAGTCTTTATTTCCTAAGTAGGGGGTGTGCGCCTTGCCTCCCTCCTCCCGGAGAACTGCTAGGAGTCTGCCAATAAGTGTGGATGAACAGCATATCCATGTCCCTAGAAATACCTCACCTGTAACAGGAGTTCTAGGAATAGTATATGTTGTTCATCCACACGACCCACCCGACCTCCCCGGCTTCGACGCACAACCTGAGCTTCCAGTGGGCCAGATCTGGCGTCATGGGGCGGAGCCGAGAGTTTTACCACCCGGGTGGGTGGGAGGAGCCAGCTTGAAGACCTTCCGGCGAGATTTAAAGTGGCAAGGAACCTGCCAATAAGTGTGGATGAACAACATATACCATTCCTAGAACTCCTGTTACAGGTGAGTAACCTGTATTTTCCTGATCCCCTCAAGGAGGCGGTCATTTAATCACTCCTTAAAAAATCCTCCTTGGATCCAGACTGCCTAGCAAACTACAGACCTGTCTCTAATCTACCCTTTGTGGGTATGGTTATTGAGAAGGTGGTTGCGTTGCAGATGGATGACCATCTTACAACCCACAATGTCTATGATGCTCTCCAATCTGGTTTAGGAAAAGACATAGCACCGAGACCACCCTTCTTTGGGTTTTAAATGACCTCCTAGTAGCGAGAGATTGAAAGGCTTGTACTATCTTAGTCCCTCTTGATCTCTCAGCGGCATTTGACACTGTAGACCATGGTGTGCTTTTGGAGTGCCTGCGGCGTCTCTGCAGATTGTCTGCAACAGTCCTTAGTCAGTTTTGATCTTTCCTGTCGGGCAGGTCTCAGTGGGTTGTCACTGGAATTAATTTCTTTGATGCACTCCCCCTGTCCTGTGGGGTACCACAGGGCTCCATATTGGCACCCATGTTGTTTGCAGTGTATATGCTGCCACTGGGAGACATAATTAGGCAATACAGTTTGGGTTTTCACTGCTATTCGGATGATACCCAACTGTATTTGTCCTATATTCCCGGACAGGATGATGTAATCTCCATGCTTCCAACTGTCTGGCCGAAATCAAGAATTGGATGAACACTAGCTGGCTGAGGTTAAATCTGGACAAGACTGAGGTGTTGGTTGTAGACCCGGGTCGTCTGAAGGCGGGTCTTGGGGCGGGGCACCCTTTGGGTTTATGGCTTGACAGCATCCAGCTCATGATCTCAGACTGGGTGCATAACCTGGGCGTTATTTTTGACAGTTGTTTGACCCTTAAATCACAGGTGTCTGCCATTGTCAAATCTTCCTTTTACCATCTAAGGAATATCGCCCAGGTGAAACACCTGGTTCCTCCGACTAACCTTCCTACATTGGTCCACGCCTTCATAATCACCCCCCGCCTTGATTACTGCAATGCCCTCTACCTAGGGCTTCCAGGGGTTGATATCCGTTGCTTGTAGCTAGTGCAGAATGTGGCGGCCAGGCTTTTGACTGATACATCTAGGTCTAGTTATATAACGCCTGTGCTGCACAAACTGCACTGGCTGCTGGTACAGTGGCGGATCACCTTTAAGGTCGGTTTACTGACCTATAAAGCCCTACACAAACACAGACCCCGTTACCTGCAAGAGCTCCTTACTGCCCCTCCCGCACACTCCAGTCCGCTGACAAGGGATTGCTAGAGGTTCCCAGGGTTTGGTTAAAAACATCTGGGGCATGTGCTTTTTCTCATGCTGCCCCTACCCTGTGGAATTCTCTGCCTCGTCGGTTGAGGGAATGCCAGACCGTCTCGAGTTTTAAATCAGAGCTTAAAACATATTTGTTTTATCAGGCCTTTTCTGATGGTTTTTAGATTTATTGCTATTATTTGTATATTGAATGTTTACCTTATTGTACAGTGCCGTGGTATTCGAAAGGCGCTTGAAAAATAAATGTTACTTACTTACTTACTTACTTACTTACAGAATCTGGAAAAAGATCTCCAAGAATCAGTTTTCTTTCTTTTCTTATGTTGCTTGAGCATTTTTGTGCATTGCCTACAATCAGTGTTTGATGATTTTGTGCAACATTTTTCGTCTGCCATGTTATGACCCTACAGGGTCTAAAAATTTGGGGGCTTTCTATTTTTGTAAAGGTTTAGCTAGTTCAGTGGTTACTACTCCCCTAGCTACAGCAATAAATCTGACAGAGGGCAGAGTGAAGCATGATGACCATGCAGAAGAGATCTGAAATTCATTCCAAGATTCTCTGATTTGCGTAAACTTCTACTCTCTGGGGCAGCTCAAACCAGCAGGCTGATCTGCAGTACTTAAGCATAGTGAGGGATCCCATGAAAGACACATTACTGTGGTAATTTTCTTTTTTTCTTGTGTAGAGATACCAGGAAGAAGTTCGCAGAAGGTTTAACAGAATTGTTTATGCTGATCCAGACTTCTGGGCAGAAGAAGAGAAACAAGGTTTGTATATTTTCACTTGAATTACTTTTTAAAGTGCACAATTTGGGTATTAGAGTAACACATACAGTATAGGATAAAGTATGGAGTGGTGTGTGTAACGAGAAGTTTACACACACCAGAGGGGTTAGATGCAACTCGAGGGGTTTGTGAAAAGCAAATAACCCCAAGGTGTGTGTGTAACTCAATTTACATTAATAAATTCGATATTTTATTTTATATAATTGCCGGTTTCCCTTTTCACCTCAGCAATTGTATAAAATAAAGACATTCCGTTGCGGCTTCGCGTGGTCTGCCTTATTTTTTTTTAACACGTCTCGTATTTTTTTTTGTTTGTTTTAGTTGGTAGCCGAAGGCTGGGTTTTTTTTTTGAAATAGATTTTTTCATTTTAAAGGAACTTACCACCGATTCCGAGTAGCAGTTTACTGTCAGGGATTACAAGAAGGCATCCAGCAGCAGCAGTCTGAAAGGAAGAGCTAAGGTGGGGCATATGCAGAACGAGGGAAACCGTGCGCATGTTTGTTATAATAAACACTCCTTTATTACGGCAAATTATGCCACGGTTTCCATATGGGGGAAAAGGGAAAGCTGTTGATTATATAGAGAATAATGTATGGGCAATCATACACAGCAAGGCTGTGTTTCAATCGAGGGGTTGAGATGACAGCATATGAACCTCGAGAGCAAATCTCGAAAGGCCCATGCTGTCATCTCAGCCCCCAGATGGAAACACGTGCCGAGTTGCATGGTTGCCCATATTTTATTTTATATAGTGTATGTTTTTTTTACACCAGATTGACAGACCACCACTGAAGTGGAAACCAAAAATCTTGCCATTTCTTTGTTCTGTTCTATGATCAAAATCAAACTTACAGACTTTTGAAAGGTAAAAGGTACAACTTTGGGCACTGGGTGGTTAGTAAGTAGCTAGGTGTGGAATAAATGAGAAATTTAAAATTATACGACCTTTGAACTGTGCAGAACACCCATTCAGAATTTGCACACCACCACTTTGGAATGTACACAACGGTTTAGAATGTGCATAAAAAGATTTTTGAGCCAGCTGATTTTTATACAGAACAAAGGCTAACCATATACTATTGTTTAACATGTAGAGTACAACACTTGTAAGTATACATGTTGAATTATAGAGGTTTAAATTCACTTTTAATATATAACATAATTAGTTGTAAACAGATATTTGTAGTATTGCACCGGTAAGAGTTAAAATGGATGCCCATGTTTGAAAAGTGGAACATCACATTTTTTTTTTCAAACCTTGTACATCAGGGGCCCGATTCGAAAAAAGTCACAAAGCATAGTGCAAAAGTGTGCATCGCGCCTTGCATTTGCCCAGGTGTCTAAGGTTGCTATTCTCAGTCGGATAGCGCACCTGCACTATCCGACTGAGAATAGGGCCAGGTCGAGTCAGCCCTAACCCCATTAGTGCTAGCAGTATCCCCTCTAGCACTGCCCCAAAATGGAGCCAGGAGCATGGCTCCACAATGAATAGCGCAGGAGCACTATTTTCAATTCACAAAAGCAGCCATGTAAATGAGTCCATTGGGCATGCAAGGTGCTGTGTGGCCATTTGCATGCCCATTTACATAGGCTGTGCCTGAGCTTAGCGTGTCCCTCCAGCCCCTGCCCCATACGCACCCTTGTTTCCCTAGTGTCTAGTGGTCCCTCCCTCTACCCAATCCCTTGCCCGATTTACATAACCATTCCCCTGGTGTCTAGTGGTCCCTCCCAATCCGTTGTTTGATGTATGATAATGAGTTCCCTGGTGTCTAGTGGTCTGTCCCCCCACCTGCACCCATGCCTGATGTGAAAGATCATTTTCCCTGGTGTCCACTGGTCCCTCTCCCCACTCGCACCCATGCCTGTTGTGAAAGATAGTTCTCCCTGGTTTTCAGCAGTTCCTTCCCCCCACCTGATGCCCGCCTGATGTATAAATAGATAATCTTATCTGTGTCAGTCTTCACCATTCATCACTAGTGGGTACAGCGCCGGAACTAGGACCCCATGGAGACTGTTTTTTTCATCATGGGCGGAGTCGATGCAGAGCCGGCGCCGCCCTCGAGGCCGACGTTCCACGTGGCGCTCCAGGGTTTGCCGTTAGCTGCTGTCGACTCCGCCCCAGCCCCAGTTCTTTCTCTCCCGCATTGAGTGTGGTACCTTGTGTGTGAGACTTCAAGTTTGTTGTGGCCTAGTCCGTCGATTCTTCGTTCCATTTACAATTGCCTCGGTTCTGCTCGCCTACTTGACGTCGCTTCAAGTACCGGTAAGATCTTTCCTTTTATTAAGCAGCGTTGAGTACTGTTTCTAGTTTATTTTTCCATTCTGTCATGTCACGTCCAGGGGGCAAGAAGACGTCAAAAGCGCATAGGCGCCGGAACGGTGGGGTGCCACTAGGGCCATGGCCCTACCACTTTCATAAGTGGCCCTATCAGTTTTTGCAATCATGTTAATGTATTTAATAGGGGAGAATTTACCTCTTACATCTTTGGCCCTACCACTTTTCAAACCGTTCCGGCACCAATGCTGAAGCGGGGTGGCCTCCTATGCGTCTGTGCCTCTGTGGCCACCTCTACCCTGTGATGGACCAGCATGACCGCTGCCTTTCCTGCCTTGGCCCTGAACACAGTATGGATAACTGTGACATTTGCTTCTCGATGGGCGGCCGTGTTGTTGAGAACTGCACATTGAAGGTCAGACGTACTCCGCCGACTTTCAGAGGTCGAATGCACAGTCTACGGGCCCAGGCGAGGATTCTCGGCCCTTCCTCCGGGTCCCCTCCTGGTCCTGTACTGCCCATGGAGGAGGGTACCCCCGCCTCTTTTAGCCTTGCCGCAGTCGGGGTTTCTTCCGTGGTGCAGGAGGCCCAAGCCGGCCCCCTTGGGGGTCAGTCGGGAGGTACTGCATCGGCAGTCGCCTCTTCGTGGTGAAGGCTCCCTCGGTGTTGTGTTCTGGACCCTTTGGGGCCAGGCCAGCACCGTCCTCGGCACTGCTCTTGGCCCTGGCGCTGTGGGTTTTGAGTGCTGTGTCACGGTCAGCATCGGGCCTTCTCTCGGCGCCGCTGTAGATTCTGATGCTGCTCGCAGTGTCTGACTTCTCGACAGCGCCGGGGGTGGTGATTTGGAAGTTTCTGGGCCTGGTTCTGGTCCCAGCGCCGTGTGCGGTACCGGGGATGGGGTCTGCGCCACAGTCTGGGCGGCCCTGCCACCGGTGTTGTCGGCGCAGCGTTCGGGGCGTGCCTGACCGGTGCCACTCGCTGATGCTGAAGTGGGTGTCAGAGTTGAGCCTGCGCGTTTGGTTTGGGCGGCTGGCAGTGCCGGACGGTAGTGGAGCCGCGCCTTGGGGTCGCACCTGACCTCTGATGCTGCTCGTGGCGCTCGGGTGGGTGTCGGCGCCAGGTGTGGGGCCGTGCTTCCTCTGGTGGCATTTAAGTGCACTGAATCTCAGGGTGCTCCACTTCGGGGTCCAGGAACTGGATGGGCTCGGGGAGTTGTCCGGCACCGGACCTCGGAGCGTGCTTCTTTGGAGGTGGACTCTGCGTCTGATCCAGACTGGCTCCCAGGTTCTTCAGAATCTTTGGACCTCTCTGTTTCCAGCACCTCAGTCTCCCTCTGGGGGCCGGTTGTCGCCAGTGGATCTTAGGGTTGGGGGGGGTCTGACCAGCCAGCGGTGGTCCCTGTGACTACTGCTGTGCAACCTGGGGTCGCTGGCACTGCTGTTCCTCCAGTTGGGGCACCCCCTCCAAGTTTGGGGCAGCCTGGAGCGCACCAGGAGGGGGATGGTATGGTTCCCTGGGTGGACTCCTCGGAGGCTGCCCAGAGTTGCCAACTACCCAGGCTGGTGGCTACGAGGACGAGGTCCCTCTCTGATTCCGAAGGGTTGAGAGGTAAAGGTGTGGCTAAACGTGCCTTCCCCAGAGCCCAGCCGGGTTCTGGGAGGAGCCGAAGCACAGGCCCTTGCCTTTCCCTGGAGGAGTCCCCGAGAGGGACTTTAACTTCTGAGGTCAGGGGCCATCCTTCTGGACTTGCACGGTCCCGGTTACCTCACGGGGGGATTTCTTCCTTTGGGCACAGCTCTGACCATTCTGACCCAGTTGAACGGCTGTTAGCTGTGGCGGCCTTCGGGTTCTCCTCCCTGCGAAGAGTTTCCTGTTTGCCCCCCTGCCCTGACAGAGACCATTCTCCTGTTGCCAGGAGCTTGTCCCCTGAGCCTCTGTCTTCATCCCTGATGGTTCCAGGTATTCCTGGTCCTTGCGGACCTTTTACCTGGGAACAGTTCAGAGGTTCTGCTGCACATTTTCCCACCTATCTTCATGCCTTGGACCAGCAGGTGTTTCACCACGCTCCTGTGCAGCCGGACCCTGAACCTGGGAGCTCGTCTTCATCCTTTTCTCTCTCTACGGCGGGAGAGGAACCTTCGGTCCATATCTCCCCAGCATCTGATCTGTCCTCCTATCAGCGCTTCCTTGCGAGGATGTTAGACGAGCTTCACCTTACCCCTGTCCCAGTCAGCAATCCCAAGCGTGTGACGCGCGCCTTCTTAGGCGAGTACAGTGTGGCCCACCTGGTGGCTCCCGCCTGGCCTGTTCCTTTCAGGAGGCGCTGTACTCCGCTCTGGCTTCGCCCCTTCTCAACCGTTCCAGCTCCAAGGGACCCACGCCAGCGGTGTTGTGCTCCTCCTGGGTCTCCAGGTTCTCTGCCTCATCCCCCTTCGGGCTTGACCTCTCTGGACACCCCTCTGGGCCTCGCGCCCCTTACTGTGAACACCCCCACCGGACTTGGACTCTGAGGATTTCGACTTCTGGGGGAGACGAGTGTTCTTTTTGGCACAGATCTCTCTGTCTATCACAGCACATCAGGCCCACTTTGCAGCCTACAACAGGTTCTTGTGGTCTAGGCTAGGTCAGCTCCTAGCCTCAATGCCTGACTCGGAGGAAACCAGGCAAGCCATTGCCCTCTCTGCGCAGGGCCTGGAGCTAACAAAGCACCAAGCAAGGGCATCTTATGATGCCAATGAGGTGGCATACAGAGTGGTAGGGACAGCGATCTGCCTTCGGCGGACGACATGGCTTCGCCTGTCCTGGTTATCACCCCTGGCCTAGCGTAGGGTGATTTACTCCGCATGCCGAAACCCATCTGATCTCCTGGCAGTGAGACGGAGGCTTTCGGGGCACCCTCCTTCCCCCACTGGGGGATCCCTGTCTCGCCCAGACCAGTCCCAGGCCAGTAAGGGTTCTCCCCTTCAGTGTCTCATCCACTGGAGGATAAGGGACCTAGTCCCTTAGAGTACTCCGGGGGGCTCGGTACTCACCCGCTAGTGATGAATGGTGAAGATTGACACAGATAAGATATGAAAATTACGTACCTACCGTAATTCTTGATCTTTCTGTGTAGCTTCATCATTCATCACTAAATCCCACCCTCCTTCCCCCTGTGGGCCTCAGTCTCTGGACTTCCTCCTCCCTACCCCCTGTGTGTCTTCTCTTTCTTCGCTCTCCTCTCCCTTGCGATTAGACGGGAGGGGTCTGTGGAGACACACTGAGATCAGCTTCTGGGTGAATATGACTGCATCTGCTTACTGCTCCCCTCCAAGTCTTCTATTTTGGCTTCCAGCTGAGCCATTTTCTGTCTGTTTGACACTAGCCAAAATAGAAGACTTGAAGGGGCGCAGTAGGCGCAACAATGTTGTGATCATAGGGTTGCCAGAAAAGGAAGAAGGTGCAGATGCAGTCATATTCACCCAGAAGCTGATCGCAAGGCTGGCAGGCCCTTCCCTGTATGGAACTACCTATTCTATTGAAAGGGCCCACCGATCCCTGCGCCCTATTCCATCAGCAAATGCTCCCCCACGACCACTAATTTTCCGATTTCTGAACTATTTCTAGAGGCAGCTTTTTCTGGCAAAGGTTCGGAGTTTAGATCAGATCAAATGGGGGGAAGCTCAGCTACGGGTTGCCCAAGACCTCCCAGTATCTGTTCGTCAGTGTAGAGCTCAATTTCACCCCATAATCAACAAACTGTTACCGGCAGGGATAAAATTTAAAATGCTATACCCTGCAAAATTCCAAGTGTTACTTGAAGGTACCTGGTCCAGCCTTGAAGACCCAAAGATTGCGGAGTCTACCTTGAGAGCTGCCATACCGGGCTTGTTTGAAGAGTGCTGAACGAGAAGAGGGCCTGACTCATGTATCCTCATGCAGTATTGTAGCCACTGATTAAGTGGTTAATGGGCTTCAGACTTTGCTAGTCTGCGTGCTTACTATTACTGTTCAGGCATTAAAGGAGCTGAGGGCCTGTTTTTACATTTATTTTAATGGTCCCATGTTGACGCCCCCATATACTTTCTCTTATTTTACAAGTTGCTTTGTGAACTGATGTGTGAATTAAATATGTCTTCAGCATCTGTCTATGACCGGATCTGCAGAGCTGTGATAGGAACAGCTTAGCTTTGCAAATAGCTTTTACATTCTTCTTCTTGTTTGGAGACTTGAATTCGCAGTTTAATTTCCAATCCAATGACTGTTAGGTTTTGTTTGTTACTTTGATTTTGGCCATAACAAGTAATACCCGCTAAACGTCACAACAGGGCACTCTAACCTTATTTACTGGTCTGCTATTAAGTTGGTCTCCCTATGGCTCAGCTTATAGAGGCATCTTGGTGTTTTAATAGTTTAATACAGATCATTCTATTAACTCGATAATTAATCAGCCTTATACAGGTCTATTTTATTTAGGCAATCACTGTGCTTGTTGCACAATTTCTTGTTTCTATTTTAATTGGGTACATTGAACATAGTTTAAAATAGCAATATAAGTATAAAGGGCTCGGGTGAGCAGGAAGGGAAGAGGTGGTGTTCGTTATTACTGTTGATCACGAACCTGGATGTACTTATGTTGGTTGGGGGGGGAGGGAATCATTCAAGGTATCAAACAAGGGAGTTTTGGGTTTTGTTTTGCATTGTTTAAAGGATTGTGGAATTTAAGGGTTGGGTGCGCGTAGGGAGGGTAACCTTGGCTGGCTGTTATTAAAATCAGTGGTACATCTTTTCACTCTAAGCTCCAATATTATTGTGAGAAGGAAATTAAATGGCGGATAGTATGAAAATGCTTACCTGGAACATCAGGGGTGCTAGGAAAAAAGTTAAACGTTACCAGATTCTAAAACATGTACAACATCTTAAAGGGGCTGTTTATATTCTTGCAAGAAACCCATTTACTGGTTTCTGAAGAGACGCTTTTCAGAAGACAGTTTGTGGGCCAGATCTTTAATGCTGGAGACAGCACTCAAAGCAGGGGAGTAGCTATATTATTTTCTCGAAACACTTCCTTCAGATGTGAACTCTGTATACGAGATCCAGGAGGTAGATACTTAATCTTGAAGGGTTTATTGGACCGTACAGAGTTGGTGTTATGTTGTATATATGGCCCTAACACTGACACTCCAGCTTTCTTTGCTAACCTACTAGTGGTCCTACTCCCTTATGTCTCTTGTCCTCTAATTATAGGTGGTGACTGGAACCTGTCTTTTACCCTGGACTTGGCTAGATCGGGGCAAGAAGATCTGGTCTCTCACCTGCACAGAGAGCCCTCAGGTACTTGGCAGACCAACTGGGATTGATGGACCCTTGGAGGGTCTTACACCCCTCATTGAGAGAATATACATTTCGCTCCAGTGTCCATGGCACTTCCACTAGAATTGACTATTTTTTAATTAGTCATTGCTTCTTACCAGGGATAGTGGACAGTGTCATTGAACCGGGAGTAATCTCGGATCATGCAGTGGTATGGTGTTCTCTCAATTTGACTCCCAAGATTCCTAAAGAAACCAGTTGGAAACTGAACAATCAATTATTGAGAGACGAGGAAGTTGTTAAAGGCATCTTGAAGGTAATTGTACAATATACCGAGTCTAACCTCGACTCGACAGGTAGAATTGATCTGGAATGGTGTGCCCTAAAGTGCGAATTGAGAGGGGAATTGATTAGAATCGCTTCATATAAGAAAAGGGTCAAACAACAAGAAGCCCTCACTCTACTTAGAGATATTCGACAACTAGAAAGAGAATTATCACCAGATACTCCGGAAAGTGAGAGAACTAGGTTAGTGGGCTTAAGGGCACAATATAGTTCCCTCCTGCTTAGTAAAGCTGAGTATGCGGTAATGAGAACCAGAGTTCGATATGTTGATCAAGGGGAAAAATCAGGAAGATTGTTGGCCCTTAGGTTGAAATCCCAAGAAGCTTCAAGAATCGTTAAGGGTATTAGATCCAGACATGACAACACCATATAAGTAAATCCCAAAAGAATAGTCCAGGAATTTGCTAGTTATTATCAAGACTTGTATGGCCATATGCCTGATCCTCCCGGGGAACAAAACATAGCTAATTATCTTGATACCATCCCTTTCCCACAGATATAAGAAGCCCAACAGTTGGCATTGCTGGCTCCCATAACTGATACAGAACTAGGTAATACCATAAATTCTCTATCCTCGGATAAAGCCTCCGACCCTGACGGGTTTTCCCCCAATTTTTACAAATCCTTTCAAAAGCATTTAATTCCTTGGTTAAATAAGTTATTTAAATGGTTCCTTGATGGGAATGTAATGGATGATAGTTTCCTGGAGGCCTTATTCATTGTGCTGCACAAATCAGGGAGGGATCCAGAACTGGTTACCAATTGCAGACCCATATCATTATTGAATTATGACATGAAAATAATAGCTAAATTACTAGCAAACAGGCTGGCAGTAGTCATGCCTTCCATAATTCACCCAGATCAGGTGGAATTCATGAAGGGGAGGTGCTCCTCGGATCATTTGAAGAAGCTGTCACACATTTTCTCCACGTACAGAGACTCAGAGGTAGCGGCTGGTCTGTTGTCCCTAGATGCGGAGAAGGCCTTTGACAGAGTGAATTGGGATTTTCTATTTACTACAGTGGGAAAATTCGGATTCCCCAAGGAATTTGCTGATTGGATCTCATCTTTTTATATGAACCCAAAAGCTCATATTTACTCCAACAGGGTTTTTCGAATAGGTTCTCTCTTTATTCCGGGACCCAACAAGGGTGTCCTTTATCTCCACCTTTTAACATTTATTTGGAGCCTCTGTTTCTAAACTTAGAAACTCACCTTGATCTCTGGTACCTCCCTGCATGGCCTGGATTTCAAACTGTCGGCATATGCAGACGATATTTTACTTCATTCGACTAAACCAGTAACTGCGTTTGAAGCGGCTTTACAGATTATCACATAATTTGGCAAATATTCAAATTATAAAATTAATCTGGATAAGAGTATGGTTTTTCCCTGAACTATAGACTGTTAGAGTGATATCTCACAGCTAGGGTTTCAATGGTCTCCTAAATGCTTGAAATACCTGGGTACTTATTTCACCAAATCTGATAACTTTATGCGAAAATTGAACCTTGATGACATCTTGCACATTATACAGCAAGATCTTAACAGGTGGTCATCCCTTCCTATTTCTTTATGGGGACGTATCAATATAGTCAAAATTAATATCCTGCCCAGGATCTCCTATCCATTGCACATGCTTAATGTCTGGCTACCCATTAAGTGGTTCAGGAAAGCCCATTCCATTATTTCTTCCTTTGTATGGGCTGCCAAGACCCCTAGAAGAGCTTACCAGAAACTGACAGCACCCAAGCCCAGAGGAGGCTTGAGATTACCACATATTGGGGGATATTACTGGGCCAGCCAGATTTCTAAATATATGAAATGGATGATTAGTGATGAGACACTATCCCAGATGACATATGTCCCGCCATGGTTATGTCTGAAGAGAAGAATGATAGCTGCAGCACATGTATCTACATCCACGATATTATATAGCACTTTTAAAACTTTACCAGCTAATCTCTCCCGCTCTCCTATAGGGGTTTCAGGAAGATCTCATGTTCAGTTATGCGCTTTCTTAAAATATAAACACACTCGAGATTGGAATCAGCTGTTGGTAGACAATTCAAATTTTAGAATGGGGTGTAAAAAGATTTCCAAAATTTGGGTTCCTCAGCTTCAAAATGTGAAAATCAGAGATTTTTTAGATCTGGATGGAAAGTGTATCCCAGTGTTCGCTATCACGAATAAGTTCTCCTTAGGTCTGGGACAGTTGTTTAAGATTTACCAGGTAACACATCTCCTCAATCGGTTAAAAAAACATCTTTGTACGGAGGACAAGTTCTCTGAATTTTTTACCTTCTTGGTGGGGGTAGTGCATCTTCCTCATGCAACAGCCCAGCTGTATAACTCGCTTTTAGATCTGGCTTCCACTAACCAGGAGGGTGGCCCCAATTATTGGGGTAAACAGTTCCCGGATAGCAACATTAATTGGAGAAAAATATGGGAGGAAACCTACATTTATTTATCTCAAGATAGGCTGAGGCTCACACAATTTCAGTTTCTACAGAATATGTACTGGATGCCTTCCAAAACTTTTCAAAATCAGTAGGGTCCCTACTCCAGCCTGCAATAGATGCGATTTGGAAGAGGGCACCCTCTGACATATTTTCTGGGATTGTCCCTCTGTTCAAAACCTCTGGACTGAAATTCGTGACAAAGCTGATCCGTTGTTAGGTCTTGATGATCTGTTTATACCAGAGAGATGTCTCCTTGGAGACTATTCCAAGGTCGAGGTTAGAGTGCATAGATATCATATAGCGATGATTGCATTGACACTTAAGAAACTGGTTTTAAGGCATTGGGTTGACGTTCAAAAGATATCTTACGTTGAATGGCTTCATGATCTATTGTTTAACCTGTGAGTGGAACAATTTAGGGTATCTTGGAGACATCCCTCCTCCAGATATAAAAAGATTTGGGCCGGAATGCTTGCAATTTATATGCTCCAGGCAGGAATTCGATTGGATCAATGATATTCAGGACACAATTTGACCCTATTGTGTCGGATGGATATTTCTCTCCCTTAGTGGCAACCCAGTGTCTTCCTTGTATGGTCCACGGCCCTTAGCAGAGTTTGGGGCTAAATATACACCCAAGCCGAGGTGGGGAGGAAGGGATGGGGGGAAGAGGGAGTTAGTTTGGGAAGTGTAGGGGTAAGTAGTTTGGGGTAGGGGTTGTTGGGGGGGTGGAATATGTCACTGTTTTTCTTGTTTCTGTGTACATGCTTGTACTTGAAATTTTACTGTTCATGTATCAGTGTCATGTCATTTTTGTGTATATTGAGAAAGCAATAAAATACAAATTAAAAAAAAAATATGTCGGAGTACCTTTCGCTCCTGGGGGTGTGCTACTCTTCCACCCCTCACCTCTCCTCTCCTCCCTTTCCTCCTCCTCCTTCTTCTCCTTCCAGAAATTGGGGGCCCTTCTCCCCAATTTCCTGTTTTAATCTCTCCTTCTGTCCTCTCAGTCATTTATTTCTCCTTTTAGTTTATTATTCCTTTCCTTTTATCTATCCCTTAGGCTCTTTTGCCTTATCCCACCCTCTATCCCTTCCTTACACTCTCCAGCGTGTCAGAACTGGGACTGGGGCGGAGTCCACAGCAGCTAATGACCAACCCTCAAGTGCCACGTGGAACGTCGGCCTCGAGGGTGGTGCCGGCTCTGCGTCGACTCCGCCCATGATGGAAAAAAAAAGTCTCCCACGGGGTCCTAGCTCCGGCGCTGTACCCACTAGTGATGAATGGTGAAGATACACAGAAAGATCAAGAATTATGGTAGGTACGTAATTTTCATTTTCCTGCTGTCCAGTGCTCCCTCCCCCACCCAATGCCTGCCCGATGTATAAAAAGATTTTTCCTGGTGTCTAGTAGTCCCTCCCACCACCCACATCCATGCCCAATCTTTAATATGCCCTGTTGTCAAGTGGTCCTCCCAACCCGATCTCCCATAATATCAAATAACACCATTCACTGGTGTTGAGTGTCCCCCCATCCCGATCCCCCTATACATACATGTGATATATCCAACTTGCTCAAGAGGGAGATTTGGGTCAAATTAGGAGGGACATTGGCCTGCTAGTAGGGAGATGCCATAACGTCGTGAGTTTGTCCTTAAATGGCATCAAAAAAAATAAGAAAAAAGTAATTACAAAAATTTAATATATTTCATTTTGTCAAGAAAAAGCACTAAAGAATAAAAACTAGTTATATAAAGTTATCAGATACATTGTTCATCACTGATTTAATTTTTATGTGTCTTTATCTTCCCAAAAACCATGGATATTTTCGACAGAATTTTACTTAAGCAGAGATTTTGTTTCCCAGGACGGAGGGAGGGGGTTCAGTCAAAAAAAACAGGAGTCTCCTGCGTAAAGAGGGAGATATCACATGTATGCCTATGCAATAAATTGATACCATTTCCCAGCCCACAGGCCTCCAACCACCCCCAGCTGAAGTGCTCCAAATTCTGCCCCCAGTTCCAACCCATAGCTGGTGACTGGGCACAGTGCAGTACACGCCATTGGCAGCTCAGTCAGCGGCTGGCCTTGGTGGAGAGTGGAGGGCTGTGCCAGTCGCCAGTCTGTGGTCAGGATGGGGAGGGAGTAGAGTGGTGGGGCACTACCAGCCATGGTGAGTGGGTAGGTGAGTGGTCCACTAGACACTAGGGAACAGTATCAATTTATTATATAGTGGATTGGGATGGGGGGAGAGACACTGGACACTAGGGAACTGTGTTCTTTGATATTACGGGGGATCGGGTTGGATGGGGGGACCAATGGACACCAGAGCATATTAAAGATCAGGCATGGGTGCAGGTAGGGGGAGGGACCACCAGACACCAGAAAATGTTAAGATTGGGCGGGTGGGTGGTGGGAGGGACCATTAGACACCAGGGAATATTAATTAAAGATTGGGCGGGGTTGGGGGGAGGGACCACTAGACACCAGGGAAAGTCTTTTTATATATCAGGCGGGCATCGGGTGGGGGAGGGACCACTTGTCTCCAGAAAACAGCATTTTATACATCGTGGAGGGTATCTGGTAGGGGGAGGAGTCACTGGACACCAGGGAAAACTATATATTACTTTGGGCATGGGGTCAGTTTGCCCGAGCGCAAACCCAGTTAGAGCGTGCAAACCGGGCTTCTGTGAATAACAACTTGGCGCAAAACCCGGTTTGCACCCGGCCAAAGATTTGTGAATCCTGGCCCAGGCCTCTTATGGTTCTAAAATGTCCTGTGCAGGGAAATCTTCAACACCATTTGGTTGAATCAGAGCTGATGATTTATCATTTTAAAACAACTCTTTTATTTGACAAGATTAACTAACACAGAGTCATGAAAAAGGAAAGAGATTATTTTTGAAGTTCCACTATATTCGTGAGAAATGTAAATTGGAGGGGGGGGGAATCAGTCTGAAAAGGGTAGGATTGGGTAGAGGAAGTGAAGAGTAAGGTGAATCTACATAGGTGATTATTCCTGTTTAGTATTCATGGTAGAAGACATGGGGCCTCTATTAGACTACAACACAGGGACTGATAAGGGGATCAGCAAGGGGCCCATTGCAGAGGAGTGTGCCGAAAGGACCTCGGGCACTGCTGGTAACAAAATCATTGGTTCCAGATGGGTTATATCTGAAGGTTTTGAGGGAAAAGGGGGCAAGCCCACGTCCACTAATAGATCTGTTCAGCTGCTCACTAGAGACAGGAAAGGTGCCAGAGTATTGGTGGACAGTCGATGTGGCCCCACTATATAAAAGTGGGAGTAGAGAGGAGCCAGACAACTATAGACCAGTCAGTCTGATGCTTATAATAGGGAAGATTTTATTTAATTTTATTTTAGTTATTTGTTTGTTTGTTTATTCATATATGTGTACTTTTTGACCAGGAAAGAAACACTAAGCAGTGACAGCTCATTTCCAGGTGCGTCCTGGGGATGGGTTACATGGGCCTGTTTTTATTACTGAAGGGGAAATGTTGGCCATGATACTGGGGAAACTCCTATTCTAGGAACGTGGATATGATGTTCTGTCCACACTTTCTGGCAGTGCCTTTCCCTTTAGGACTTCGTCAGAATGTCTTCAAGCTGACTCCTCCTGCCCACCCGGCTGGTAACTCCCTCGGCTTCGCCCCAAGATGCCAGATCTTGCTTTCTGCTAGAAGAAGCAGGTTCCCTCCTTATCGCTCTCGTACTGAGTAGGCCCTTTGCTACAAAATCTACAGATTTACTTCCAAACTTATTAAAACAATTAGTCTTCAGGCTCGATCTTTGATTGCAACCGTGATGGACGACGACAAGTCCACTCTGGGGTTCCATCGGTGCCTTTGCGGAAAGATGATGTCCCGAACAGATCTGCACACCATGTGCATCTACTGCCTGGGACACAAGCACGATCCTCAGGCCTGCGACATTTGTCGGACTTTCCACCTTTCTGTTTCCGAGGACTGTCAAGCCTGACTTACCCTAAGCCGTCCGAGTGAACGGAACCCTCTGGTCAAATCAAAAGATGCCCGTCGGGTGGTCTCCGTGGCTGCGGGGTCCACTGAACAGCTAGCAGCGTTTGAGGAGGTGGTGGCCCAGGCCACAGCTCACACCTCCTTGGCTTTGGCCTTCATTCCACTTTTGCTGTGCGCTTCTTTCATGGGGCCGTACAAGGAATTGTGCCAGGCCTTACCGACTCTCGGTCAGGTCCCTTCTTCATGGCAGAAGTTCAAATCAAAGAAAGAGACCAAAAAACGGTCTTGCCATCGATCGTGGGATCAGGAACGCTCTCAGTCGAGGGCTTCAGATTCTCACGCTTCTTCTGATCTGACTTTGGTCGAATCTTCGGCCCAGGCTGCTGGCTCCACGGTTACCCCATCGAGCCAGTTGGTCGAGACGCCGGTCAATCTTCCGGCCGAGATTTTTTTCGAGCCAGTCGACCAGTTGTCAACTGAGGAGGCCAACACTTCTCTTTCCAGGACTCCTGTCCTGACTCAGACCATTGGAGGGACAGATTAGTCTTCTGACCTGCCACATCTGATCATCGACCAATACCCGGGGGTGCCTCTGCTTTTGCCGACTCCCTCCGAGCCCCACCGCTGACCCCCCGCCCAGCAGTCACAGTCTTGGTCCTTCTCCTGGGGGTCGATTGGTTCCCGCTGACATTGGTGCTCCTGCTCTTGATGCTCTGGAAAGCAACGCTGCCACTATTCTTCATCCTCATCCTCCTCTGGTGAGGAGAGGCTTCAGCGCAAGTTACGTCAATGCTACGAGGATCTCACGTGGCAACAGCTGGTGTTCTCTGGTATAAAGTCAGTCCCAGCTCCTACACTGGCCATCATCTGGCTTTCTTCTCACCGACTGATGCCTTCTCCACCTCAGGAGCCGACCAAGATGGTCCCAGCTCAGCCAACCCTGGTGTCTCCACTGATTCCCCTGGAACCACCACCTAAACAGCTGAAATCCGGTGCTCTGACCAAGGAGTCTCGGCCATCTCGGGGCTTCCCCATCGGCTGTTGGTCACTGTCACTCCTGACCGTCCATATAGGGTCAGCGGGGATTCTGGCAGTTGACCCCTCTTTAATGACACCTCAGAGTTGGAGGGTTCCTCCTTGCACTCCCGTTCGGTCGACATGGAGTCGGTAGGGGGTCTCTCGACAGACGAAGGCCCTACTTCCTTTATGGGCCTTGTCCGCCTGATCTCTGAGTCCTAGGGGTGTGAAAATGGAGCCAGTCCAGAAGTGGGCTTGCTACCCCTTAACCGAGATCCTGGACTGGGGAGATACCCCTGGGAGGCCTTTCTGGTGGCAGAGGCCATTCTTGGCCCTGCCTCGGAGCTTTGGCAGTGCCCCACTCCTGCCTAGCACCGTCTGCCTGGATGGCCTGCAAATACGCGGTCCCTACAGATTCCCTGTTGGGATTCACAGAACGACCCTCGGCTGAGGGTTTGGTGGCCGATTCTGTGTTCAGGCGCTCTGGCAACACAGGGGACGTTGACAAGCCACCTGACAGAGTCCAAGAAGCTGGGCCATGCAGCTAAAAAAAAAGTCTACACTGCCTCTTCACGTGGCCTTTGCCAGTCAAGCTCGGCTCTTCTCATGGCTCACTTCTCCCATGCCCTATTGGGCACTTAGGATGAGGTACTTCCTCACCTATCTGCAGACCTCCAGACCACTGTCAAACAGGTCTAGGACCAGGGCTGGACTGTAGCAAAGCAACAGCTCCAGACAGCCATGGACATTGGGGACTCCTTTGCCCACTCCATAGTGGCTGCAGTGGCTGTGCACTGCAGGGCTTCGCTGTGGATCTGAACTTTCATGGCAGACACCCAGCATAAGCTGGCTGATACCCCTTTCCCGGGCACTGTCTTGTTCAGGCGTTGAGTTGAGGGCCACGTCACCTGCATTGAAAAGTCCAATGCCACCTTGGACTCAGTGACATCCACTCTTAGGAACCCAAAGTGCTCCCAGCAGCAGAAAAAGAAGCCCTTTCGGTCCACCTCCACTCCTGTGGCCAAACCAGCCCAGCCCCAGGCTGGGTGGCAGGTTCAGGCCTGGCAACCTCGGCCCAAGACGGTGGCCTCGGTCATCTGCAAGCCTGGAGGGAGAGGAGACCCCGGTGGCACCTCAGCCTGGTCCTCCTCCAAGCCTGCCAAGTGACAGGATGAGGGGTGCTTCCCTCATGCCCTTCATGCCTCCCCAGGGTCCTCCTGTGGGGGATCGGCTCCACCACTTCCTTTCCACCTGGTCCTCTGTCACCACGGACAAGTGGGTTCTCAAGGTGATTGGTCAGGGTCTGCCTCTGGAGTTCGTGTAGTACCCTCCTTGCCAAGCCCGCACCCCATGGGAGGACTTGGTATCCACAGACATTCTGTCAGCTCTTCGGGATGACATTGCCCAGCTCTTCCGCAAGAAGGTCGTGGTTCCTGTCACGGATCCTCCAGAACACCCAGGGTTTGTCTCCAGGTACTTCCTGGTGCCAAAATGAATGGGAGGATGATACCCCATTCTAGATCTGCATGACCTGAACAAGTTTCACAAGTTGCACACCTTCAGGATGGTAATTGTCACAGATCATACCATCTCTAGAGCAAAACATGTGGTTTTGCTCCCTGGATCTTCAGGACTTGTTTTTTCATGTCCTGATCCATTTGTCTCACAGAAGGTTCCTCCGCTTCCGAGCAGAGGGATCCCTTTACAAGTTCAAGGCCATGCCACTTGGCCTGTCCTTGGCCCCCAGGGTCTTCATCAAGTACATTGCAGTGGTGGCAGCTTACCTGAGGCGCCAAAGGGCCCGGGTTTACCCCTACCTGGATGACTGACTGATTGCAGGTCTCTCCAGGCAGGAAGTGGAGTGGTCCAGGTACCTGGTCCTCCAGACCTGCTTCTCCCTTGGCCTCTTAGTCAACAAGGCCAAGTCTGAACTCAAGCCTTCGCAGATGATCAGCTTCTTTGGGACTGAGCTCGACTCTTGCAGAGCCAGAGCCCGACTCCCGGCAGACAGGGTGGAGGCTGTCTCCTCCTTTGCCAGATCATTTGGGGTTGGGCAATTGCACCCTGCCTGGGACTTCCTGCGCCTGCTGGGCTGCATGGCAGCCTGCACCAGCGTGGTCTATTGGGCCCGCTGGAGAATGCACTGTCCGCAGTGGGAGCTGGCCAGCCAGTGGTCTCAGCCCAGTGGTCACTTCAACCAGCTGGTCACCGTGACCCAGAGGATGTGGGACACTCTCCATTGGTGGTTAGTCCCAGACCATCTGCAGAAAGGGATCCTGTTTGTCTGCCTAGAGCCGACAGTCATCCTGACGACCGATGCCGCTCTCACGGGCTTTGGTGCCCACCTGGAGAACACAGAGTCCACGGGCTCTGGACCCCTGAGGAGTCCCGATGCCACATCAACCTGCTGGTGCTCTGGGCAGTTTGGCTGGCACTAACTGCCTTTGCTCCTCACATTTGGAGTCAGGTGGTCCAGCTCCAGATGGACAACACCACAACCATGTACTACCTCAACAAACAGGGCGGGATGCACACCCTGCCATTGTGTAAGGAAGCTCTCTGCGTGTGGACCCTCGTACGCAGCCTGGGGGGCTGATCGCCTAGCCATCCATGTGGCAGGGGCTTCCAACCAGCTGGCGGACGCGCTGTCGTGTGGACAAGGCATCTCACAAGTGGTCTCTCCAACCAGAGGTAGTACACGGTCTGTTCTTCCAGTGGGGCACCCCTCAAGTGGACCTGTTCGCCTCCAGGGAGAATGCAAAGCTAAGGCTGTTTTGTGCCTGTCCCCCTCGGCAGGGAACACTGCAGGGGGGTGCCCTTCTCGAGGCCCTGGACCCCAGGCCTCTTCTATGCCTTCCCTCGATCCACAAGGTGCTTCTCAAGATCAGGAGGGACAAGGGCCAGGTGATACTGGTGCTTCCTGACTAGCCGTGCCAGTTTTGTTACTACGATCTCCTCAGCCTCAGCAGCAGGCTCCCGAGGCATTTTCCTCTCCATCCGGACCTGCTCTCCATCAATCAGGGGAAGGTACTCCATCTGGACCTTCAGTCCCTGCACCTGACAGCCTGGTTCTTGAGTGACTAGACTTCCAGGCTTTTGGGTCTCTCTGAAAATGTCTTCACTGTTGTGGAGGCATCTCGAAGGAGTCGACCAGGAAATGCTATGTCTTCAAATGGAAGAGGTTCTCCATTTGGTGTCAGGGCAAAGGTTTGGACCCCTTGTCCTGTCCAGTGGCTAGCATTCTTGATTACCTGTGGTCCCTCTCTCAGTCGGGTCTTCGGTTAATGACCCTCAGGGTGCACCTGGCAGCCAGGCTGGTTGGCAGTCAGTGGTGCAGGAGAAGGTGGTCTGTCACTTTTTCAAAGGCCTTGACCACATTTCCCTCCCCCATCTCTTTTTGGAATGCAGTTCCTCCAGGTGATGTCCTTGGGCAATACACAGGCAGGTGCCACTGGAATCCATCAGCCCATCCATGTCTTGGATCTGGTTTCTCATTGGGTCTTGATATTAGTCATGTCAGGGTTGAGCTGGTTGTTTGGTCAGATTATCATGCTTTGCAGTTTCTTTACAGGGCTCCTCGCTTGACCTCCCTGGTGGAGATGGTTAGTTTCCGCTGTTTCAGAAGTTTGGAGCCTCAGAATCTCGTGGTGGTACTAGACATCTCTGGCATGGATGAGGCTTGTGTGATGGGAGTGAAGGTGACCATGGAGGGTTACAGTGTAGCTGTTGCAGCTGCAGTTGACTCCCTAGCACCTCTTTGTGTCTGCCCCTTGATTTCCTGCTGCAGGTCACCTTGGATTGATGGTGATCTGAGGAGGTTGAAACAAAGGGGCAGAGGCTGTAGTATTGTTGGTGGAGATGCTGCTTGGAATAAGCTAAATTGGAGCTGAGGACTCATTATGATGAGTACCAGTGGGCAATCACTCTGAAAAAATCAGCATTCCTGTCACAGGTGTTTGCTGCTGAAAAGCATTGGCCAGGTCAGCTCCTCAGTACTGTGGGCAGGTTATTAAATCCAACATGTCTGTAGTTCTATGGAGCCTTTTCCACAGATAAGTGTTAGGAGTTTAAAGGGGCAGATGTCAGCTGATTATGCTTGAGTAATTCCAAACAGGTCTGTCGAAATGTGCACTCTAGAATGCCCCAGTAGTTTGTTTTTTTGTAATATTATTATCTCTTTGAGCATCTCCGTGTCGTACAATCGAGCTACACGGAGGTTGGCAACGCAGATTATGAGATTCTGAAGTGTGGTTTGTGCCGATTTGAATGTTATGTTCTGTCATTCATTTTTGAACTGCCCCGGTGCTAGTAATCCGACCGAAAGAGCTCAATAGTGCTTACAGTTTACAGTTTTAAACTACAGCCGAAATCCCGCACATGCGCAAGGGCAGAATACTCTTGCACATGCGCAAGATCTTTGCCGTGTTACTTTTGCGCATGCGCGGGATTTTGCCTGCGGTCTAAAACTGTAAACTGTAAGCCTCATGGTGCTTGGTTTGTGTTCATAAGCTCTGAGAGCAGTTCCTTTTAGTACAAATTACAAAGGCAATGTATTTTTAAAGTGGGCATGCTAAAAAACCGCACTTCAGGACTGCGCTTTGTTCATGATGTATGCTCCCAACCTTCATATGCTTCCGTGGCGGGTCATAAAGTCGGACGCTTGAAAAGGAATTTCATTAAATATTACAAAACAGGTAGGCTGCATACTCTTTGGTTCTATGGGGGCATTCTAAGGTGCACATTTAATTGTGTGTGCCAACGAGTACACTGTTTGGAATTACTCAAAAACACAAGTGAAAAGCTGACAGTGCCCCTTTAATGAGTTCATTCTGGACAAGGTGCCTGTTTAGGCCGTGATATCCTCAGGTGGTCTGTATTCAATCAATAGCGCCCAGTCTTTGATGGACAGAGGCACTCTGTCTTTATAGATGGAGTTTGAGCCGGTGATGGTGAATGATGTCCTCCGGGTTATCTCTAGATTGCATCCCACCTTCTGTATGTTGGACCCTGGGCTGACCCGGCTTCTTTTAGCTTTTTGCTGGGGTTCAGTCAGTCCGATCTTTGTTGAGATCATTGGACGTTTGCTTAGGGAGGGGATTTTTTCTGTCCACCTGGTGGTGAAGCCCCTTTTAAAAAAAAAAAAAAAAAAATTTTAGACCCTAACATTCTCTCAAACTACAGGCCTATCTTGAACCTCCCCTTTTTGGGGAAGTTGATTGTGAAGGTGGTGGCAGTGCAGCTGCAGCAACAACTGGAGAAATACAACATCTACAAGTCTTTCTGGTCTGGTTTCAGGCCTCGCCGTAATACTCAGATTTCTGATTCAGGGTGTATCATGATCTCCTGTGAGCGATGGATAGCAAGCTTTATTCCATCCTTGTCCTTCTTGAGCTTTCTGTGTCCTTTGATACACTGGATCAAGGGGTGCTGTTGGCTCATCTGAGGCATTATGTAGGACTCGCAGGGATGACGTTACGGTGGTATGAGTCCTACTTGTCCAGCAGAGTGCAGCAGGTGGAAATTGGCTCTTTCATCTCGAGCAGTGCTGTGCTCTGCTGAGGTGTGCTTCAGGGGTCAGTTCTTGCTGCCATGTTGTGAGCTGTGTACATGTTGTCATTAGGGGCGATCATCAGATGCTACGGCTTGGGTTTTCAGTGCTGTGCCAGTGATACCCAGCTGTATGTGTTCTGCGCCACAGATGATGTTGCGATTGTTTCAAAACTGAGCAAGTGCCTTAGGAAAATTTGGGACTGGATGGCAGCCTGCTGGCTTAGACTGAACCCATGAAGACAGAGGTGCTACTGGTGGAGTCAGGTCAGTATGGGTCAGCTACGATGAATATTAGCTCCATTCTACCCTTGTTGGATGGTATGACACTCAAAGCTACATATAGGGTGAGTAATCTGGGAGTCATTGTGGACTCCAAGCTGACATTAGAATATCAGGTGTCTGCTGTGGTCTGCAGTGGCTTTTAACATCTTTGAAACATCTCCTGGATCAAGGCCTTTCTTCAGCTGCCTGGCTTAGCAACACCAGTACATGCCTTATCACGTCAAGACTGGATTACTGTTAACGCTTTATACGTTAGGTTATACGCGAAGTTGTTGTATTATTTGCAGCTAGTACAGAATGCGGCAGCCTGGCTGGTTGCTGGGACCACTTAGTTTGAACATCTCTGCTGAGATCTTGTTTAAAATCTTTTGGAGATAGGGTGTTTGGAGGGGCTGCTCCAATCCTTTGAAATGTCCGTCCCCTGTAGGTGAGTGGTGCTTCTTCACAGACCACGTTCAAGTTCTGCTTGAAAACGTATTTATTTACATTGCACTTCAGGCCTGGTGCTGTTACGTATGCCAAGAATACTGTTTCATAACCTGCATTTACTAATTTTATTTTATTTATTTATTTGTTTAAGAGTTTTACCAGGAAGGCATACTGAGCGGAGTACCGCTCGATTCCAGATGTGTCCTGGGGACAGTACAATACAACAACGTGAGGCATATAGTGTAACAAGGTGGTACAGGAGGTACAGGCAATATAACAGTAAGGTATCAAACTAAACGGTATAATATGGTACAGAGTACAAGTGCATTTACAGTGAGAGTTATGATAGATGTGGGACAGAGCCAGGTAAGGTAAAGAGACAGGGTCAGGTGGTGCAGTCAGTACAGCCATGAAAGGGTGCAAACAGGGAAAGGAGGTAGGGGATCACTTAACTGAGTAAGGAGGGTTCAAAGTTGTCAGAGTAAAACCAGGATAGAGTCTGGTTACCTTGGGGGAGGCTGTCACAGCAATGTGAATGTGTTAGGCACAAGAGTAGTTGGAGGTAAAATATACAGATAGGAGACCATTTAGGTGCAAGGAGGGGGAGGAGTGCCGAATGTAAGGTGGAAGGGAGTTCCATAGCATGGGCATGCGATAGCTGAAAGCTGCCGGACGACGAGGACCTATGTTGAATATAGAGGAGTCTAGAGGCATTTGTCCTGAGCTTGTAGACTGGGGATGGGTGGGTGGTCAGGGCCGAGGAAAGGTAGGGAGGGAAAGCATGGGTCCAGTATTTTGCAGTGAAACGTACGCAGCGTGAAGATCTATGGGCCTGAAGGGAGGGTAGACCTAGTGTTTGGTAGAGTGAACAGTGGTGGGTATTTTCTTCATTAAATTTTGTAGTGTGTACTGTGAGGTGCCCAGTGCCCTTGGGATTGGGTGCCATATAAATAAAAGAGCCTTACCTTGCCTTACATTTCTGTACATAGGGGTCCAGAACCCGAATACAGAGCACAGGCTTGGGAGTCATAGACAGAAGAGTGGAGGAAGAAAGATCTGGGGATAATGATCATGGCCACTTTAAAGGCAGCATCACAATACAATAAAGTGGAGGGAAGGTGAAGAGGATGCTGGGATGCATAGGTGGGGACTCTTTAGCAGAAGGAGAGCGGTGATGTACAGGTTGCTGAACCGACCTCAGTGGAGTACTGGGTAGAGTTTTAGAACTTGCACCTTAAGAACAAGGACAGACTGAAGCGATGCAGTGGGGGGGTTACCAAGATGATCCAGAAACAGCAGGGGAGGTCTTGTGAGGAACTTCTGGAGGATCTGATCATGTGTACCCTGAAGGACAGGAGGGAATGAGGGGATGTGATCGACATATTTACATTCCTCCATATATAGTATCAATAGAGTGGACCCGAGAGACTTAAGTAGTAATACTTTCACCAGATGTGACTTCATGAAACTGTCAAGAGAGAGGGTTTTGGGAGGGGGTCAGGGGACTGACAGAGGCAGGCAAAGGCAGACACGATGGGCCACTGAGCCTTTCTCTGCTGACATTTACGGTTTCTATTAATTTGTCATAAACAGGAAATTGTGTAACTGTAGAGGTGCAGCTATGCCAGTGTAAGAAAACGCTACAAATAATAGAAACGAAAAAAAAAATTCCTTGAGAAATACCCATAAATAAGATTGCCCACATTACAAATAAGATACCTAAATTTTCTTTTTCCCAATCAGTAGTTTTCCCCCCTCTAGTCTGCTCGATGGCAACCCCCCAGCCCTGTCACCAACCTTCTCACAGACTTACCAGTTATCCACAACTTACTCGGAACCACGATGGGTGGGTGGCCCACCGTGTCAGTCATGCTAGAGCCTGCAGGGAGTGCTGGTTGTGGGCAGCCTAACATCGTTTTCCTCCATTTTCTTCCTGAGGTTGTAGTTAAGTATGAAATAGGTGAACACAGAGCAGCCAACAATGGCGTTGTTTGATAGTGAGGGTAAGAAAAAGGAATCAGGAAGGGGAATGTCAGGGGGGTCAGGAAAAAAAGGACAGGAGGTGGGAGGGGGGCCATGGGAGAGGACTGGTCTAGGGAGGCATGGCAGTGGAGGGGGGGGGGAAACGAGAGTGGGGGAGCAACTGGGATGATGGACAGGATACAGATCTATGTTTACAAGGGTGTGGGATGGTGGACAGGATACAGATCTTTGTTACATGCGGTAGGGAGATAGGCGGTGGGGCTGCAGTAGCACAGAGAGGGGTAGGGGGCACAGAGAAATAGAGGGCGGCCTTAGGCTATAGAGGCAACAGGGTGAGATTTCCCATGTTGACTGGACAAACACATCTGCTAAGTGCAGTAAGGTGTAGGCGGAGTTTACATTTGAAAGGGCCCAATTTGGGTACTGACAGGATGGTGACTGGTAGGTCATTTAGCCAGGAGGGCGCCTGGTAAACAAAAGAGCATTGAGCCTGCATAGTGCGGCAGAAAGGTACAAAATTTATCTTCAAGTGTGAGGGGTCAGGACCATAATTCACATATGAAGGAGCCACAAGTGGATTATGAAAATACTGCCCCTCACAAGTAATGATAAACTGTGTATTTTGAGTCAGACCATTGCATATTCAATTAATACATCAGTTTACTAGTTTAACTTTTTAAATCTGAGCGTCTGAAGATTTAACTGTTTCTTGTTGATTTCTACTGCTGGCACTAAGTATAGTATTGTGATGTCATCTGCACTGTGAAAGCTGCTCTCTGATTGGTTCACTATTCTGTTATCATGATAGGAAAATTACGTACCTACCGTAATTCTTGATCTTCTCTTTTATCTTCACCATTCATTACTTCCTGGGTGTAAGCGGAGGCGGCACCGGCCACGGGAGCTTTTTTTTTTTTTAAAAAAGTTGCCTAACGCCCCTGCCCGAGAGCTGCATCATGCGCCATGAGGGCGAGGGGCGCCGTTAGTAGCTTATCACTCTCCTCCAACTCAGTTCTGTGAGCCGGAGAGGCAAAAGTGAAAGCAGAAAATATAGATAGCGAGGCAAGATAGTCGAGGGATAGCAAAGCAAGGAAGAATGAACTGAAAAGGAATAAGCCGATGGAGGAAGGACAGAGGAGATAAGAAATATCCCTAGCCTAGGGAGTGCAGGGCCTCCTTACCTAGGGCGACTCTAGGAGGAGAGATGAGTAAGGAAATGAGAAAACAGAAGAAGAAGAAGAAAGAGAAGAGAGAGATGGGATGTTGAAGGGACCAGAAGGCCCAACGAGCATAGTTAGCTTGTAGCTGAAGGCTCGACTAAAGGGGAAGCAAGAATCCCCGGAGATAGAGCTGAAGAGAAGGTTCACCTAACCCGCTAAGACAGACCCAGGAGGGCATAGTCCTCATCTTCAACATGCCATTAGCCTTTGACACCCACCTTGCTCCTGGGTCATGGAGGGCCTTTAAGTGGAGGACAGCCGAGGTGGGAAGAATCAAACCCCAGCAGCATGAGAGCTGCTCAGGGGTTTAGAAATAGAAATGTAAGCCTTCAGGCTTTCAAGATAGAAATGGGACTCAGACTGACTGGCTAAGGCCGGGCAAGGCTTAGGCTGGCTAAAATTGGATATGGTCAGCAGAGCTGTACTGTGAAAATTGTCCAGGAGGAATTTAAAGGGAGAAACCACTAGCAAAACAGCCAGAGGGATAGCTACCTTCTCATTTGCTTTCTTGTTTGATTTCTCCATTTTTTTTTTTTTTTTAGTAGATGCATGACCCAGATACCAAGATGCCTACAGCAGTCGGAGAGAGTTCCCTCAGCATTTTTTTTTTTTTTTAAAAGAGAAAGGAACAGACGTACTCGTTCCTCTGCTCTGCAAGATAAGAATAGAGGGGGGAAACAGATTTCAGGGCAACTATCTGAACACGGGATTGCAGGATCAAAACTGAATAGCCTGAGCCAGGCTAAAACCCCAGAGGTATCGTGGCCATAAGAATAGCAAGAGATAGTTGTGCAGTCTGATCGCCAATGCAATCCACTTAGATGGCCTATGAATCTTAGAGTAAGTAATTTTTCTGGATTTTAGAACCCCACCCTCAAAAAAAGATTTATGTTTTTTTTTTTACTTTTGTTTTTTTTTTTGGAAAATTATGAAATTTTCCTATATTTCATATAAATGCAGAGAGAGGAAGGAGACGGAGGTGGAGAAGCCACAGGAAGAGGCACTGAGGGATGGTGAGGGAGGGATAATGAATGGTGAAGATACAAGAGAAGATCAAGAATTACGGTAGGCAATGTAATTTTCCTATCTTCCTTGTCAATCTTCACCATTCATTACTTCCTGGTGAGTATTAAGCCTCTTCTCCCTGGAGGGGAAGAGGCCATACCCTGAGGGAACAAGACCCCAGCCTTCTGCTGAGAAACAGAAGGAGAAGACCTGGCTTATTCAGAAAGCCTAAGAGGGAGAAGAGCTAGGAGGTGCCTCCTGAGGACGAGGAGACGGAGGGAGCCCCTGTAAAAGTCTCCTAGCTCTGAAGAGAAAAGACGGCCCCGGAAGGCGGAGCTAATCACCCCACGCCGGGCCAGGGGTGACAACCTGAAAGATCGGCCATGCCGCCCCTTCTGATGGAGATCGCTGTCCCTCAAGCCTGGAAGCACCTCACTACGCCGTAAGATGCCCCTTGCTTGCGTCTTGCCAGCTCCAGGCTACCGCGAGAGGGCAACGGCTTGTCTGGTTTGTCTGCGATCAGGCATAGATGCCAGCAGCTGGGACATCATCGACCACAGATGCCGGTTGTAGGCAGCGGTGAGCCTGATGATGCACATAGCACTCGCAGACCAGCAGAAGAGAACACTCTTCGCCTCCCCCAACGGCTCTAACTGGAGAGTCCCAACCGTGGGCGGTCGTACGCCAGGCAACGGCGTCCAGAAGGAGTATCCAGGCATACCAAACCTGAGGACGGGTTGGGAAGGAACCTAGAGACTCAGAGGGGCACAATACCTACGCTGGCAGTCCGCCGGGCTGGGAAGAAGCGGCAGGGACTGCCATGACCGGATAGACACCTCCTCGAAGGATAGGCCAGGAAGGTACCACCAGATGCTAGGCACTGAACTCACCAAGGAATTCACGCGCTCTCTCCCTGCTGTATTGTCTTCAACGAGGAAACTGGAGATCCTCACCATCCTCGAGAGGAACGCTGATATTCTGTGAAATCAGCATCGGAGGACAGATGAGCAGGGGGTTCCTCTCCCTGGAGGAGGGGAGACGAGGATGATGGGGAACTGAATGCCCAGAGGATTCCTGCGGCGTGGGGAGAGCCGAAAGACCTGCCATGCATGTACCCAACGCATGAGGGGAAGGCCGCCGAGAACTCCTTGAACTGCTCCCAGGATAACGGACCCGTAGGGCCGACATGGCCTGGGAGTGGGGGTGGTGAAGGCAGAGAGATGGGAGAGGGGCACCTCCGCGGAGGCAACTGCTCTCTGCGAGGGCTCTGGAATCCGGGGAAAGGAGCCCTGGAGAGGGGGATCCCGGAAATCAGACCAGGCCGCAGAACGGAACTCTGGGGAAGCGGAGCCTGGAAGAGCCCTGGGGGAGAACCTCCCCTGTGACGACGCCGGGACTGCATGGATCCAGAAGGGCAGTCCGCACAAACGCCGCCGAAGGACACCCTAGAACCCTGGAGGGAGGGGCAGGCTTGCACTGCCCTGGCCACCCCTGAGGTGGCAAGGAAGACCGAGCAGCAGACCCCTGCCCTCGACCCGGACTCAGAGAGGGCCCTCCTCCCCACAGCGCCCCCCGTCCCTTTAGAGAGAGTGACAGCACCTCAAGGTAGCTGTCATCTGCTCCGGAGAGGGGAGCTCTCCCCTGCGTCACCCCTCGCCTGCCCCCAGGGGCTCCTGCCACCCCCAGCCGGGAACCCTCAGGAGGCGCGACTGAAGGGGGACAGAGGGAGGGGCCCGGCTGCGCCACCTGGCACTCTAGCCACCGGGACCCAGACTGAAGAGTGGGGGTGCCAGGATGGGTCCATCGCCTGAATCATCGCCTCCCGAGGAGGACGAGACCAGCAGGACCTCAATGCTGGCCACCCCAGGGGTCCCTCGATACGGGCCGCAACGGCCCCGGCACTAGCGAGGCGCCGCCGCTTCCTCCACCGGTGCAGCTAGCCTCAGCCCACACCCCCAAACGGCGCCGCCTGGAGGAAGGACCAGGCCCACGGTGCCGGGCGTGTCGGAAGGCGAGGCGGTATCGCCGACGGCGCCGCCTCGTTCATCGACGCCGCCGAACGGCGCCAAGGCCCAAAGTTGCACCGCAACGGCGCTGATCACCGGCGCTAACGCGCTGGATCCGTGCTGGACGCTAACGGCGCCGCTTGATCGCCGCGCCGTGAACGGCGCTGATTTCAAACGGCAGTTGGAAACGGCGCTGTTTCGATCACCGGCACCGCGAACGGGCGCCAGGATCCAAACGGCGCCGAAGGCGGCGTTTAGGTCCACCCGGTAGGAGCCTAAAAGACGCAGGGCCTCGCCATCGGGGAGCCTGCACTTCCGAAGAGGTGACTGCCGAGGCGGTGTCGACGCGCCATGCCCCGAAGCGACTACGACCCCCGACACCGCAGAAGGGCCTCCTCCTCGCAAGAAAAGACGAGGAGACCCTCCTCCTGGAGATCAGATAGGCCCGGAGGGGACCCGGGAAGGGCCTAGAGACCTTACCTGAGAATCCCTTGAGCGACGCCGTCCCTCGAGGTCGGCGGGCTTTGCCGAGCTTGAATGCGCCGGACTCTAGGACACGGCGTCCATGGAGAAACAGGCGTCGCATCGAATCCATGTCATGGTTGGTCCCAGGCAACCAAGACAAACGCTGTGCCGTCCGAGACGGAGAAATGCCGCCACAGTAACACCGGACGCATAGGGCGCGCCCGTTTGCAAACACGCTTAGCTCGGACCCGACATAACGCAAATCAACAAGAAAAACAGTAGGAAAACACACCCGCGCCGCTTTAAAAGGAAAAAGAACGGTTCTTACCGATCGCGCCGAGTGTGTGGAAAGAGGAGTCGCTGACGAGTGGAGAATGGACGCCCGAAAGCAGGTGCTGCCTTCGACGGGCGGAGAAACAGAACTGAGTTGGAGGAGGAGTCGGTCGCTATTAACGGCCGCCGCTCGCGATGACGATGATGTCGCCTCGAGGCGGGCCATAGGGAACTTTAAAAAAAAAAAAAGAGCCTGCGTGACGGTGCGCCCGGCTTACACCCAGGAAGTAATGAATGGTGAAGATTGACAAGGGAAGATGCTAACCTTCAGGAGCTCCGTTGTCACAATAACAGCAGCATATTTTTGTACGGTCTCACTGACTGTTGCATGGCCATGGCAACGAACAAGCAACACCTGCAGCTTATGATGATCAGGCAGACTTTGTCTCTCAGTGCATGGCTGTGGCGGTTGTTCTTTGGAGGCACAGGCTTCTCCCGCTATACCCCATTGTTTTAGCTGTGCATGGTGGACATCCCTTTCGAATGGTCAACGCTGTTTGCCTTAAGCTGGTCTGGTAGTATAGCGGTGGCGCTACAGTTTGCTATGCTGATGACCCTGCGTTCAGGAGCAGACTTTGGTATTTTGTGAGCTAGCCTGGGGGGAGGGAGAAATGAGCATCCTAAGGTCTGCTCTACCTCCTTCCAGAAGGGAGGGTTGTGTTCTCCACAGCACTTCTAACATCTGGCTGTGAGTAGGTGTCAGCACAGTTGAGGACTCCATCTAGGGTGGGATGCCAACAGACACTGTGCGTCATTAGATAGAGAAACTCTGCACTCATTGAGTCAAACAGCATCAGGCAAAAATTAGGTTTAAAAGAGCATTTATTCTGGCACCTTGGAGTTCCAGACTAGTACCCTGATGCCCCAGCACTTCAGCCTACAGGGCCTTCGTCGGATGGGTGGGACTAAGGCCCTGTTGGGTTGAAGCACTGGTGCATCGAGTTACTAGTCCGCAGGTCCACGGTGCCAGAATAAATCCTCTTTTAAACCTATTTTTCGGCTGCTGCTGTTTGACTCGATGAGTGTGGAGTTTCTCTTTATGTTGTGTCTGTGTAGGCTGGCTGCCTTGCTCCGCACCACTTCCTCTTATTCACTGGAGTGCACCGCTGTCCTGTTGGATATTTACTGTGTGCATCACCACACATCAGGCATCCCAATGGCAGGAAATATGCAAGGAAAATCCCTTGATGAAGTCAGATGATGACGGACCCCCTGCTGGTCTTGCGCCATCTGCTTAGCATCCCCCCCCCGGTGCTGGATCCTGCTCCTATGGAGTTTACTTAGTCCTGTGGGCCCTGCATGATGGGCTACTCATGAGTGATGGTGAAGGTAAGCCACAGAGATGGTGAGTGACAAGTCTCGGGGAGAGATCAGAAGGGCCCAGCCAGGTGTTGGGAGGAACCTTTAATTGAGAAAAAAAAACGAAGTTTGGTTAACAGTTGGAGGAAATCCAGAAGGTCACTGAAGCCTCTGACAAGAAGATCTTCCTGGACATAAAGTCTCCAGCACTCATTCACACTAATGGGATCTATGCCAAAGGCGCTAGGACCCAGCAGGAGCAAACTTTTCAACAGGGTCAGCGCCAGAGATGGAGCCACAAGGAAGCAGCATCACGAGCCGTGGCTCATGCAGTAAAGACTACCTCAGCATCGGCCCTCCAACTGCCTCAGTTCCTTTTTTCCCCGCCGTCGAGTGCGCTTCAGTGATGGCATCGCTCACCCACCAGGAGTCAAACTTCAAACTAGCAGCATAGTTTTCAGTTTATTGTTTTGTAATTTATCTTGGAAAGTACCGAGTAAATTTAAATTTAAATTTATTGATTAATAAAAAAGTCTTCAGCCCTCCATTGATGGAGTCGACAATGAGCGACTCAGGTGACGGTAGGGAGACTTCGTATGAAAGCTGTTCAGTCATCCGGGCTGGGTCTGGTCCGCTGCCTTCCCCAGAGGGTGGGTCTGACAACGGACGGTCCAATACTCAGGGAGATGGGCAGTCCACCCGAAAGCATAAAAGGAAACGATATCCCATTTGCAGCACCGTTCAGCCTCGAGTTCTTCTTCGATGCACAAGTCGAGAAAGAGAAGGCATCACTTTCGAGGTGGCCTTCTGAAGGTATGTCTGCATCGACCCGGTTAGTCATTGGGGTATACGGTCTCCTTCCCTCTCGGAGTTGCCGGTATCTGGCTCCGGTGCCCGACCTCTTCGACGTCGGAGCCCGTCCCTGCCTATTGGACGGGCCTCCGATGAGCAGTTTCACCAGTGGGCTGCTCTTATGGAACAGTGGACTTGGAGGTTGGTTCAGCTGCCTGGCCCTGTCACTCCATGGCCTTGGGCCGCTCGAGACTAGGTAGAGTGGTTGGACCTTTGCAAGTCTGGCCGGCACCTTCTTGATCACGTCCATGCTCAGGTGTTTTCCCCCCTCACATGGCTGTGGTGCAGGGATCCACACCGATGCCTCTATCTGTTAATTTTCCTTCTTTTCCTTCAAATCGCAGTTTTCGGAACCTTGGGACACTCTCAGAGCCGTCCACGGCACTGAGGGCTCTGTCGGTGCTGTCTGTGGCGCCAGGGGTTCTGTCTGCACCGGGGGATCTGTCTGCACTGTCCGCGGTGCCAGGGCCTTTGTTGGCACCGTGTGCTGGATTGTTTCCAATAGCACCGACTTTCTTGGGTTCGGCGCTGTGTTCTTTATTGGCGCCGATGCTTGGTGCGGCGCCGTCCAGCCTCCAGGGCTTTTCAACTCCGATTCTTTCCTCTTCTAATTTCCACTCCTTTCCTGTCCATACAGTCCCCCCCTGGACTGTCAGGAGATGATTTTGAGCCTGACCCAGATCTTCGTCTGGGTGATGATTGTTCGTATGTTCAAGCTGTGGACCCTGCAATACGAGCAGACTTGATAGACCAAATGGCCTTCTTCTGCTGGCTTGTTCGTATGATGTTGAAGGAGCAGGGATTAATCCTGCTGTAGAGCCTGTGGTCGAAGACCTTTCCTTTAAGTCTCTGCTGAAAAATTTTATTTCCACTCTTTCTCTCCAGACTACAGAAATCGATCCTGGGAAACTTTTAAGACTCCAATACGTACATGTCCCGGAGATCCCTATGGAGTTAACTCCTCTGGACAACCATCTTTTGAGACCCTTTCTCAGATGGTATGGAACAATCCTGCTTTTATCGCTTCCATGGCTAAGTCCATAGATAGGAAGTACGCTGCTCCCAAGGATCGACCCATATTGGCCTCACAAGCTTTTGCTGATCCCATTGTAGTCTTAGCAGAGAATGACAAGGCCATCCTCCCTCAGGCATCCTCAGCCTTGCCTATCAATAAAGACTTTCATAAGATAGACAACTTTGGTAAGAGAGTCTTTGCTGCCTCCACCCTGGGTATGCGTATTGCCAGCTACCAGGGCTATTTTTCTCAATATGAGTATGTTCTTTGGCATTCACTCAAGCAAATGGCAGAAGCTCTGCCTGAATCGGAAACTAATTCGGAGCTACTTCACACCATAACCAGGGGCATCGAGAGTCCAATAACCAACAGGTTAAAGCTGCAGTGGACGCTTTCGATACTGCTTCTCGAGCAGCGGCGGCAGGCATTTGTACCTATCGCCACTCTTGGCTACGTACTTCGGGCTTCACAAATGATGCCCAGCAGCAGGTCATGGCTTTACCATGCGATGGTATGTATCTGTTCGGACCCAGGTGGAACAAGCTCTGGAAGCACACAGAAGACTAGGTCAGCCATTGAGATAGCTCGACCTGTACCTGCCGCCTCTCGAAGTGCTGCCAATAAGCGTCAATTTCACAACCGTCAGTCTTTTGAGGCAAGGCAGGGGCTTTAACAAAAGCCACACCGCCAAGCCACAAGAAAGCAGAGTAGAAGGCACAAGGCCCCAAAGCGCCCAGTGCCACCTTCTGAGTTCTCCCCAGGTCCCACCTCAACTGCCCAAGGGGGACTCTTTCTCAGCAGTGGGAGGACATCTGACTCAGTTCTACGACTAGTGGGAGTCTATAACATCAGACAAATGGGTCCTCCGGAAAATCCACGAGGGGTATTCGCTCAATCTTTCAGAACCCCCGATCATCCCCCAAAATGGCAGCCCAGGCTGTCGGCAGTACAGTCAAACCTTCTTGCTTCCGAGATGCAAGGTCTTCTGAACAACAGGGCAGTAGAAGTAGTCCCGCAGGACCAACAAAACACAGGTTTCTACTCCCATTACTTTCTAGTTCCGAAGAAAACTGGAGGCATGCGCCCCATTCTGGATCTCAGAAAGTTAAACAAATTCCTTCACAAGGAAAAGTTCAAGATGATATCTGTAGGTACCCTTCTACCTTTGATTCATCAGCATGATTGGCTAGCCTCCCTGGACATGCAGGATGCCTACCAACACATTCTTATACACCCAGAGCACCACAAATACCTGAGGTTTGTGGCGTTGGGTCAACATTATCAGTTCAGAGTCCTGCCCTTTGGGCTCTCCTTGGCGCCGCAAGTTTTTACAGAGTGTTGTGCAGTTCTCGGAGCGCATCTCAGGAAAATCAGAATGCAAGTGTTTCCATATATGGATGACTGGCTTCTAACAAGCCCTTCCAGGCAGGGAACTCTGGACGCCGTAGCCAAAGCTTCAGACTTCCTCACGTCCATGGGAGTCCTGCTAAATCGCAACAAATCACAGTTGCAGCCCTCCCAGAAACTTCTTTTCATAGGAACTCTTCTGGATACCTCCTGTGCAAAAGCTTTTCTCCCAGAGGACAGAAGGAGCAATATCCTACAGACGGCCCGATACATCAGAGAAAACAGCTCAGTTCGCACTATCTCGATGCAACGGATGCTGGGTCTCTTGGCATCCTCGGTGTTCACTGTACCTCTAGCATGTCTCCACATGAGAACCTCTCAGTGGATGCTCAGTACTCAGTGTTCCCCAACCACTAACCCTCAGTCCTTACCCATCAAACTGACAGAACTTCTAAAGAGGTCACTCATGTAGTGGTCGCAGGAGAACAACCTTCTGGAAGGGTATCCCTTTGCTCCTCTGGATCATCAGATCTCCATTACCACCGACGCGTCCCTGATGGGGTGAGGAGCTCATTGCCAGAATCTCCACACCCAAGGTACGTGGACTCAGGACAAGTCCCGGCTTCACATAAACGTCCTGGAAATGAGAGCCGTCCTTTATGCAGTCCAGGCCTTGAAGGACATACTCTATCACAAGAACATTCTCCTTCAAATGGACAACAAAGCAGTGATGTATTACATCAACAAACAGGGCAGTGCACACTCTTACTCATTATGCAGGGAAGCTATGAGAGTGTGGGAATGGTGCCTGGAGCACAAGGCTCTAATCCACACAGTTTACCTACCAGGTGTGCAGAACAAACTGGCAGACCATCTCAGCAGAACGGAGACAGAGCCTCACGAGTGCTCTCTTGACTCAACCGTTGCTCAGTCACTTTTCAAAGAGTGGGGAACTCCAGACCTGGACCTTTTTGCATCCCCACTCAATGCAAAACTGCCTCTCTTCTGCTCCAGAAATCCAGGACCTGGCATTTTCTGTCAGGATGCGTTTGGGCTGCAGTGGACAAAATGCTTTCTATTCACCTTTCCTCCTCTTCCTCTAATTCAGAGAGTGCTTCTCAAATTCGAGTCTCAGGGAGACAGAATGATTCTCATTGCTCCCTTCTGGCCTCGACAGATATGGTTCCCACTGTTCAACAGTCTGTCTGCAACCCTCCCGAAGGCACTTCCCCTTCAGATGAACCTTCTGACTCAGGGGCCCATGGTCCATCCCAATCTGAAGGTGCGTCACCTTCACGCTTGGCTCCTGAAGAGATAGAGGTGAATAGGTTCAATGTTTCCCATAGGGTTTCAGATATTCTCTTGGCTGCGCGTAAACCAGCCACTAGAAAGACCTACACAGCCAAATGGAAGCATTTCTCTCTCTGGTGTGCAAAATCCTCTTTGAACCCTTTTTCCTGCCCACCAAATTATGTCTTGGAGTACCTTTTAGACCTCTCAAATTCAGGTCTGCAGTACTCTACTGTCAAAGTTCATCTCTGTGCCATCTCAGCTTATCATGAGTCGGTACATTCCTTGTCTCTGACTCAGCTACCTCTAGTTAAGAGGTTTCTTAAGGGTATTCTGCATACCAGACCTGCTATCAGATGTCCAGTTGCAGCCTGGGACATTAACCTTGTGCTAAGACAGTCATGCTCACTCGGAAACCTTTCGAGCCTCTAGCGACCTGCGAGTTAAAATTCCTTACTTGGAAAATGGCCTTCCTGGTGGCCATCACTTCAGCCCGTAGAGTTTCTGAAATACATGCTGTGGTCACAGACCTCCCTGTACACTATATTTCACAAGGACAAAGTAGTTCTTAGGACTCACCCTAAGTTTCTTCCTAAGATTGTCTCAGAATTCCATCTACTATAAACCAGCCTTTAGTCCTACCTACCTACTTCGCTAACTTTCAGAACGAAGGGGAACGTATCCTTCATTCTTTGGATGTTAAGAGAGCACTGCGATTCTATCTGGATAGAACAGAAGAAATTCGCACGGCTCAACAACTGTTTGTTTCCTTCAGTGAGACCCGGCTGGGTCAGCCTGTCGCTGTTAGGTGCATTTCAGCGTGGCTGGTAGCATGCATCCACCACTGCTATTCTATGGCACAGGTTAAGCTAGAAGGCAGAGGGGTACGCTCACTCTGCTAGACCAGTCACGGCATCTCTGGCAGAAATCCGCAACGTGCCCATTGCAGATATTTGTAATGCAGCTACATGGAGCTCAGTACATACTTTTGTTAAGCACTACACGTTAGATGTCCATGCCAGACGACATCTGCTGTTTGGTTGGACTATTCATAACGGACTTCTGTCCTAAGTATGAGAGCTCTTAGTTTCTCCTGCCGCCCGTCTCAGGGGTTTATTAGCTCAGTACTTTCCCATTAGTGTGAATGAGTGGTGGAGACTATGTCCAGGAAGATATGGAAATTACGTACCTACCGTAATTCTTGATCTTCTTGGATGAAGTCTCCACCACTCATTCACACGCCGACCATCCCCCGAGCTTGCGTTTTTGTTTTTGGTCTTCACTCCTTCAGTGGCTGGGCTGTGAAGACTCTATTGTTGACCCTTCTTACACGGGTCATTCGAACTATCTTATGTGCGATTTTGTTAGGTTAGACCTCTAGGTTAGTTACTCTGCACCTCCTCGGAAAAAGAGGTACTGAGGCGGTTGGAGGGTTGATGCCCGAGGTAGTCTTTACTGCACGAGCCACGGTTCGCGGTGCCACTTCCTCACAGCTCCATCTCTGGCACCGACCCTCTTGAAAAGTTTGCTCCCACTGGGTCCTAGCGCCTCCGGCGTAGATCTCATTAGTGTGAATGAGTGGTGGAGACGTCGTCCAAGAAGATCAAGAATTACGGTAGGTACATAATTTCCATTTCTTCCTCTCTCTAACTGCCTCTGCCAGCACTAGGCATCTGAATTAGCAGGGCCAGCCAGCCTCCTCATCTTGCTTTCATAACAGAAATCAAGAAAGATGACAGAAACAAGCCATACAACAACAGCTACTGACAAGGCAAGAGTGGTAATTGTGATTGCTCCAGTGCAAAGACGCTGAGAAACCCAGTCCTTCTTGGAAGTCAGTTGTCACCTGGCAGATGTTCTGCCCTAGTGATAAGAGATAACCAGAGATTGTGGAGGCTCAGAAATCACAAGTCATGGTCTCTCCTTAGAGTTTGTGTCATAGCCAGGGCCCCTACTTTTCTGCGGCACAGTGGGACCAAGTTCTGCGGCAAGACAACCATTTGCCTCAGAACTTCTGCGGCGGTGGTTTGTGTAATTTCTCTGCGAAGTTCTCGCAACTAACAAACTACCACATCACGGTGTCAGCTTGTCATCCTGACTTCACTTTCATGGCAGTGGTTATTGCAATCAGGATGGTGGAAAGCACAGTAACACTAGTTCAAAAAATAACAGACTTATAAAAATAATTTTATGCCTAAAAAAGCAAAACAAATGTCTCTCCCTTAAGGTCCTAGCTTGTTGCACAAATGACATATGTAGAGGGGATCTTATGTGATAAACAAGGTATTTCTATATGCATGCTATCTATCCCACTAATGAGGTTTCCACTGTCTTATCACTTACATATTTGTATGTGCTTTCTACACCACTCATAAGGTTCCCACTGTGTATCACTTATGTATTTATATGCAATCTGTAACATACATGCAAATATGCGTGTGTGTGTGGTGAGAGAGAGAGACAGAGATACTGTATGTATATATGTGTGTGTGTGTGTGTGTGTGTGTGTGTGTATATGTGTGTATATATATATATATATTTTTTAATTTCCATGAACTTGCATCCTCATTCATACAGGTCCCATTGGAAGTGGAATATAGGAGTTATTCCAAAACTCATTTTTCATGTCAACCTGCTTTCCCTGACACACACTGCGTAACACCATCAGGCCATGACATGCAAGTGAACCAATTGTGAGATACAGCTCTCCGGCCCATCACAACGTGTCCACCATGTGACAGAACACTGCACCATACCTTCCCAGGCTGTGAGCAGTGATGTGTTCCACCAATCCTTGTGCTGCCCAGCCAGCTCCCAGAGCTAATCTCTGAACCTGAGTTGCTGGCATGGAAACACAGTATGCTACCCTCTGCCCAACAGCTGTCCATGCACACAACATTTCTCAATAACTTTTAGGTGATTCTATCAACCAATGACAATATGTAATCAATAACCCTGCCAAAAATGCGTACAGTGCAATTATTTATTTAACAGGTCTATTCTTTCAACAGGTCTATACATTATTATATTTCACTTTTCTGGGCATAATTACTTTATTTTTCTTAAAAGTTTAGACAATTAAATTAATTTTACCAGTTATTCATTTCAGATAGCGTCTCTATACCGTAAAGGCACAAATAGGTTTGTACAAAGTGAGGTATGGACTTAACAGGTCTGTGCTATTGACAAGGTTTTGTTTAAGTTGTTGCTAGTGCAACAGTGTAAGACTGAAAATTGTATTGGGCTGTAGTGCCCGTTGAACAAATATCACCATGCATGATGTGCTGTGCCACCGTCTCTGGCAGTGGGAGCTGTGGTAGATAAGTGACTGTTCATTTCCTTGTTGCAGAGTGCAGCCATTTCATTAGCTAATGTATGATACAGCAATGATAACATCACATTCTGAACATATGGGGGGTTGGATATAAAAAGAGGGAAGGGAACCAGATTCTATGTATAAACAGAAATATTAATAAAATCCCAAGAAGAGTGAATCTCGGCACCGCAGAAGTTCTATGTAGATTGCGAGTTCTGCGCAAAATTCTGCGGCCGCAGAATTCTAGGGGCCTTGGTCATAGCTGCCATGGCTGAGTTGACTTCTGAAAAAAGTGTATTTGCCTGATCACCTACCCCTTCTTCAGGAGTAAGTCTCCTCACTCCTTTGACTAAATGCAATCAACCAACTTCCGTTGGTCAACATTGATCTGGGAACTTTGTCCCCAATATGTTTTGGTCACAGAAGGATGGGCATAGAAACATAGACTTTGATGGCAGATAAGGACCACTTGGCCCACCTAGTCTGCCCATTTCCCTACCTACAGGATAAGCTGCAGATCCTAGTTAACCAACTGCCTATTTCTTCCTACCCCCCAAGAATTGCCTTAAGTCTGTTCCATGCATTCTTGAATTCTCCCACAGTTTTAGACCCTACAACCTCCTCAGGAAGGCTGTTCCATGTGTCCACCACCCCTCATATTGCCCCTGAGCCATCCCCTCTATCTTCAATTTGTGTCCCCTTGTTCTTGTACATCTTTTTTTCTGAAAGATGCTACCCTCTTGGACTTTGTTGATTCCACTGAGGTACTTAAAAGTTTCTATCATGTCCCCCCTCTCCCTCCTTTCCTCAAGGGCATACATGTTAAGCTCCTTTAGTCTCCCCCTTATGGCTTCTCTTGCAGACCCTGCACCATTTTAGTTGCCCTCCTCTGGACTGCCTCATCCTGTCTATGTCCTTGCGGATGGAGTCTCACCAACTGTCTGTACAGAGGGATAACAACTTCCTGTTTTCTGCTGGTGATGCCTCTCCCTATACATCCCAGTATCCCCCCAGCCCTCCCTACTGCCTTCTCACATTGCTTGCTAACCTTAAGGTCATCTGATATGATTACCCCCAGGTCCTTTTCCATTTTCATTGTTGTTACTACCTCCCCCCCATTATGTAATCTTTCCCTGGGTTGTTGTTTCCCCAGGTACATTATTTTGCACTTCTTTGCATTGAATCCAAGCTGCCATACTTCTGACCATTCCTCCAACCTCGCCAAGTCCTTTCTCATCCTTTCCACACCTCCTTGTGTATCAGCCCTGTTGCAGGTCTTTTTATCATCTGCAAAGAGGCATACTTTTCCTTCCAGTCCCTCTGCAATGTCACTTATAAAGACATTAAAAAGGACTGGACCAGTACCGAACCCTGCGGTACCCCACTAGTAACCCCTCTTTCTTCAAAGTGGACTCCATTTACAATTACCTTCTGTGTCCTGTTGTCCAGCCAATGTTTTACCCAGGCTACCACCCTGGGACCCACTCCCAGACTGGTTAATTTGATTATTAATATTTTGTGTGGGACTGTGTCAAATGCTTTGCTAAAGTCTAGGTAGGCCATGTCCACAGCTCCTCCCTGGTCTACTATTTTGGTCACCCAGCCAAAGAAATCAGTTAGATTCGTCTGACGTGACCTTCCCGCTGTGAACCCCTGCTGCCTTGGGCCCTGTGCCTCACTGGCCTGTAGGTACTCAGCAATTATTCTATCCATGCTATCCTTGACCTATGCAGTCTGAATCAGTTCATTAGGTGGCAGACTTTCAGGATGCTTACTGGGGTAATGTCATTCCCTTATTGGAATGGAGGGATTGGTTTTGCACCCTAGACCTGAAGGATATATATTTTCACATCCCTGTCAGGGGTTTCCATTGATGGTATTCCTTCTACAGTCACAGAACATGCCTAGTCTCCCCTAGCTACTAGCTCTCAGTTGGAGTATCTTTGGTCAGTCCTCACTTTTCCTGCAATTCAGTCATGAAAGCTCTTGAGGCAAGAAGGACGAGGGCAAGTGAAGAAGGGGATGAGCTGAAGTTCTAGCTAGTGGGCTTTCTAGGACTTCACACATAATCTGAAGACTGTGCAAGTGTGATTATAGAAAGAATGCCAGCAATGAAACAATAGCTCTTCCAAGAATCCATCTTCTTCATAGATTCCCACTAAAGGTCGAGCCAGAGGTGCTAGCACTCCTCAGGAGCCAGAACTTTTCTGAGTGCTGGTGATGTGAGCAGGCCTGCATGTGCATTACTGCATGTGCCCACTTGTATACAGCGGCATTGGCCCCCAGTTGCCTCAGTTCCTTTATTCCCACCTTCAAGTGTGCAGCAGCATCACTGCAGTCCTCATCAGGGCAAGAACTTCACCGCCTTTACCACAACAGCGTTCAGCTATCTTTTTTCAGATTACTGTATATACATAAGGGTTTATTATTTTTGTGTCAGTTTAGTTTAATACATAAAACTCTTCTGTTTTCGCTTATCCCTACCTTGTGCTAATGATCGACCATGGAAGAAGGTAGGGAACCTGAAAAAGCAAGTTACTTTAGCAGCAGGGCTGTGTCTGGCCACCACCTCTCTCTGAGTGGGTGCTTTGGCAATGGGCAGTCCGGTGCCCAGGAGGATGGAAATGGTCCAGATTTGAAGAAAAGGCATCAGTCGAGAGTCTCCTCTGGTTGTTCTGCTGTGAGACACTTGACTGCTGTGGACCCAGGTACCCCACCGTTGTTTCCGACAACAGTGGGAATGCCTGGTCCTTTGAAGTCAAGTTCTCCATCCTGGAGCCTCTCTCTGTCCAATATGGGGGACTTCAGTGAGCAATTTGGCCATTGGGCAGCTTTTATGGAGTGATGGGTGCAGCGTATAAGTGTTACAGTGCCATTGTTGGTGCCTTCTGAGAAACAGAGGGTTCTACTCCTACTTCGTGGGACCAAAGAAATCAGGGGGTGTTCACCCAATTCTTGATCTCAGAAAACTGAACAATTATTTGGTAGAAAAAAATTCAAAATTATTTCACTGGGATCCTTTCTAACTTACCTCAAATAGCAGGACTGGCAAGTATCTCTGAATATGCAGGATGCATGCCAACATGTTAGTGCACACCCAACCACCACAAGAATCTCTGGTTCTGCATGGAGGGGAAACATTACCAGTTCAGAGTCCTACCCTTTAAGCTTTCCTTGGTGCTGCAGGTCTTTAGTAAGTGCTTTACAGTACTTACAGAGCACCTCAGAAAGTTGGGACTACAAGTTTTCCCATGCCTGGATGATGGACAGAGAGCAAAGCAGACAGTGGCCGTTGCCTCTCAGTTGCTGGCATCCACAGGAGTCCTGCTAAACCCTGCCAAGTCTCAATTGGAGCCCTCCCAGGCACTGTTGTTCATAGGAGCTGTTCTGGATATGACCTGGTTTCAGGCCTTCCTTCCTGACAGAAGAATACGAGCAGTCTTGCAGATGGCATGCTTGATCATGTAACGCAAGACTGTACCAGCCCACTCCATGCAGTGCATGCTGGGACTGCTAGCTTCCTGTGTGTTCACAGAACCCCTAGCAAGGCTACACATGAGGTCAGTTCAGTGAATGCTCAGTACCCAGTGGTGTCAAGCATCACACCCTCAGAACTACCTCATTCAGATGACCAGACCTCTGATCAGGTCTCTGATGTGGTGGCCAGTGGAGGAAAGCCTCCTTCAGGCCTTCTCCCCACCAAAACCAGAGGTGACTCTCTCCACAGATGCCTCCTTACTGGGGTGGTGAGCCTACTGCCTGTGTCTCCAGACACAAGGGTCTGGGACTTGTCACAAACAAATCTCCTCATACATGTGCTGGAGATGCGTGCAGTCCTCTGCTGTCTGAAAGTCCTAGCTGACCTACTCAGCTGAAATACTGTCCTTCTCCAGAGGGAGAAGTCTGTCATGCGCTGTATCAACAAACAAGGAGGGGAGTACACGCTTACCTTTTCTGCTGGGAGGCAATGAGAGTGTGGTAATGGCGCTTGACGCAGGGGAACCTGCTCCAGGCAATCTGTCTGCCTGTAGTGTGAAACACCTTGGCAGGTAAGTTGTGAAATTACAGCAGATCCTTAGAAGTGGTCGCTAGCACCAAATGTAGTGAGATCACTTTTCAGTGAATGGGCACCCCAGGTGTAGACCTTCTACGTCCCCACTCGATGCCAAACTACTTTGATTCTGCTCCAGAAATCCAGGACATGTCATCTGTCAGGATGCATTCAGACTGTCACCCCTGAGGAATCTCTGAAGTAGTGGCAGCTGTGCCAAATAGCGGGTGCCTACAGGCTGCCACTACTTCAGAGATTCCTCAGGGGTATCTTGCACACAGTGCCCGCCATTAGTAAGCTGATGGCTGCCTGGGACCTCAGTCTAGCGTTGGATATGCTTACTCACAAGTCCTTCCAATGTATTGCGACATGTGATATGAAATATCTGACTTGGAATGCAGCATTTCTGGTGGCCATCTCCTCTGTGCACAGTATCTGAAATTCATGCTTTGGTCACAGATCCTCCATATACTGTTTTCCATAAAGATAAGGTAGTGCTCTGAACCCATCCTAAGTTTTTACCCGAGGTAATGTCGGAATTTCACTTGAATCAAGCCTCGATTCTTCCTATCTACTTTGCCGGCTTTCAGAATGAGTGAGCAAGGACTCTCCATTCACTGGATGTTAAGAGGGTCCTTAGGTTTTACCTGGACAAAGGACTGTAGTCAGTCAAAGCACCTCTATGTCTCATCTGATCCTGATTGAAAGAGACAGCCTGCCACAATCAAATACATTTTAGCTTGGATCGTGAGTTGCCTGCAGCACTGCTATGCATGCCCACGCCACCAGAGCGGTAGTCACTTCCCTGGTAGAAATATGCTCATTGCTGATTGGGAGATTTGCAGAGCTGCAACCTGAAGCACCGTGCATACTTTTAACAAGAACTGTGTCCTAGATGTCCATGCCAGGCAGCATGCCACGTTTGGCAGGACAATTCTAAATGGATTACTATTCTGAGTGAGCCATGAGCGCCAGCCTTCCTAGTCCAGGGCACTTGATCTTCCTGAATATCTTCTTCATAAATTACATGCCTGCCCACCATCCACCGGACTCACTCCAGTATTATTTGTCGGTCTTCTTCCATATCTACTTCGTTTGGGCTGGGAAGACACTGAGACACTGTGTTACAGGGACTGGTGGCCCTTCCTACACAGACTACCATGGGTTGTCTAATGACCTTAAGTTAAGTGCATAGGTTACGAGTTAGGTTCATGCTGCTCACCTCCTAGGTAAAAAAAGCACAGAGGCAGTTGGGGGCTGGTACCACTGTATACTGCTGGGTATGTGCAGTGACGTGCGTGCGGGGCCTACTTGAGTCACCAGCCCTTAGAAATGTTCTGGCTTCCGTATGGTCCTAGTGCCTCCTCTTCAGTTTCATTAGCGGTAATCTATGGAAAAGATATTCAGGAAGATCAACAGTTACAGTAAGTATTTAACTTTCATTTACAAGAGAGAAACTTTGTTTTTCTTACATTTCTAGGTAGAACAATGGCTTCAATGAACAGAAGACCAGAGTCCCCTCGTCCAATCAGAATCAGCAAGCTGGTTAGTCACAATGATCATGAGGTGGATATTATCCTACAGAGACCTTTGGAGGGAGAGTAAGTAGCAAAAGGAAATATTAGTATATTTATTTGTGGTGGTACAATGCAAAACTATTTTATTTTACAATTTCTAATATCCTAGATTCATCCAGAACTGACATACAGTTTCCTAGCTCAATGGACTAGTACATGAAACTGTCAGAGATACAGTATGAACCGCAGTCTGCCAGTGCAATAATTTAGAATCTGGAGAGAGTAGAGCCTTTTCCCTACCAGTGAAGAGTTCATTGGGAGTGGCCTCTAGAGGTGCCAGAACCCAGTGACCACAAGTGTGTGTGGTCACCAGTCCAGCTTACTTTGCCATCTCTGTGTTCCAGGTCTATGGGTTTTAAGGCGCCTCTTGGATGACCATTGAGCTTGTGCTTCAGTGCTGTTTGGGCCTCACGGGCTGGAGAATTTTAGATTTTTGTTTGGGCTGCTCCAGTTGAAATGATACTGAGGATCTGCTAAGGTCAGAAGTGTCATCTCCTGAAGGCCTTGAATATTTTAAGTTTTCTGAGGCACTTGTTCAGCATTCTTCATATTCCCTTTCAGTAGGTGTAATCAGAATGTGCTTATGAGTTCCAAGACATCCTTTCAATTCAGTTTATTGGGATAATGCCATTCAGCAGAAGATGCTCATTCACAGTGGTGTTCTGTCTCAGTAACTTACAAGTTACAAATAGTACATGAATACAAAGAATGCAAGAATGACAACATACTTTGTATGAAACAATGCAATAATAAATTGACAATAAAAAGGAATAAAATATTCAATTATGTTAGATTCTTGGACAAGATGATATAGTGGAAATTGATTCAAAAAACATTTTGTAAAGTGCTGCTTTGAGGGCAGTTTGGAGGAGCACAGTTGAAAAGTCTGTGGATGTTTGTTACAGTCTGTGGGACAGTGGTGTCTAAAGGCCAGGGGAGAATATAAGGACTTGACCTTGGAAACATTAAATACCAGATAATTCTTTGAGCGTAAATTACATTGTTGATGTCCTCTTTGCAGCTTAGAGCATAAATGGTGTAGGGTAGTGCCATGTACATGCAAAAATGAACACAAGTTAGCAAAAATGAATGCAGGTGCACAAGAATTGAAGTATATGTGCAAGAACTGGCGTAAATGTGCTAGAATTGACACATGGGCGCTGGAGCCATTTTCCATTTTATCTCCCAGCCCTCTAGGGTATCAGCATGCTAAGGGCACAGTGTAGGGGTACACACACCCAGCTAACATCCTCCCTCCCACTCTGCCTAATGCAGTACCGCCTGTGGTCACCCAGGTGGCAGCACTACAGGGAAGGTTGTGACCCTCTATTCCTGGAGGCAGCACTGCAGGGAAGGTAGCAACCCTCTCTTACTGAAGGAGGAAGCACGTCCTCTGGAACACTCGATCCTCCTTCCTCGGCAGCCCTTCACTTGTTTGTTCCCAAACCTAGTTTGCCGGCATCGCGAGCAGTAGCTGTACTACTGCGCTGACAAGCCGGACAGAGTAGTGCAATTTCCTAACCTCGTTAGTCCTCTAGGAGTCATTCCTACACATTCTGACTTGACAGTCATGCCAGAAATTTCTCAGATTTGTCTTTCTAGACCAACACTTTCAGTACCAGGATCTTCCCTTTAAGTTGGTCTCCACTCTGAGGACATTTCTCTCTTCAGCCCTTGATCGGGCCAGGACTCTGCCTCAGCCTGCTGTGGCAAAGATTCTTGTGCCAAACCATGGCTCCAGTGGTTCGGCCAAAAACTAGGAAGACTGCAATAGCCAACCCTGCCAAAGCAAGGTCTCCACTCTCTTCAGCCCTTTATCAGGCCAGGACTCTGCCTCTGCCTGCTGCAGCAGAGGTTCCTTTGCCGAACTGTGACTCCAGCGGATCGGCGGAAAGCTAGAAAGACCACAAGAGCCCGCCCTGCCACAGCATGGTTCCTACTCTCTTCGGCCCTTGATCGGACCAGGACTCCGCTTCTGCCAGCAGTGGCAAAGGTTCCTGTGCTGAACCGTGGCTCCAGCAGTTCGGCCAAAAAGTAGGAAGACCGCAAGAGCCCGTTCTACCAAAGCAAGGTCCCCACTCTCTTCAGCCCTTGATCGGGCCAGGACTCCACCTCTGCCTGCTGCAGGAAGTCCGCAAGAGCCCGCCCTGCCCAAACAAGGTCCCCACTCTCTTCAGCTCTTGATTAGGCCATGACTCCATCTCTGCCCGCTGTGGCAAAGGTTCCGGTGCCGAACCGCAGCTCCAGCGGTTCGCCTCAAAACTAGGAAGACCGCAAGAGCCCACCCTGCCAAAGCAAGGTTCCCCACTCTCTTCAGCCTTTGATCGGGCCAGGACTCCGCCTCTGCCCACTGCAGCAGAGGTTCATGTGCCGAACCGCGGCTCCAGCGATTTGGCCGAAAAACCAGGAAGACCGCGAGGATCACCCTGGCAAAGTAAGGTCCCCACTCTCTTCAGTCCTTAATCGGGCTAGGACTCCACCTCTGCCCGCTGCAGCAGAGGTTCCTGTGCCAAACTGCGGCTCCAGTGGTTCAGTCAAAAACTAGGAAGACTGCAAGAGCCCGCCCTGCCAAAGCAAGGTCCCCACTCACTTCAGTTCTTGATTAGACCAGAACTCCACCTCTGCCCACTGCGGGAAAGGTTCCTGTGCTGAACCGCGGCTCCAGCGGTTCGGCCAAAAACTAGGAAGATCGCAGGAGCCTGCCCTGCCAAAGCAAGGTATTGAATAAGAGGTCTGCTGCGCCACAAGATTTCAAACCTGTCAATTTTTTCTTAACCTGACTGTGCCTTGTTCAGCCTTGCCAGCCTTAATTACTACATCTAGGCTTACATTGTCTGCTTGTTTAGGTCTTACTAGACCCTGCCGATGCTTGCACTGGCTCCCCACCCACCCACCCACACTATCTGGGCTCTTAAGTAGTTTTAGTGGTCACATGACTAAAGGGTGAAATTAAGTGTCCAGTTTCTCATTGGCTCCTAATCAAGCTCGACCACAAAGAGCAGCAGAGCGTACCCTTTCTTAGCAAGTCATCTGAAGCAGCATTAAGCATCAGTACCAGGACGTCTCAACTGAAGTGGTACTGAGCAGATCCCCCAATATACTCCATATAGGAGAGATACAGCATTTTTTTTGTTTTGCTTGCTTTTTTTTCCTTCTGTGTCTCTCTCTCTCCCTCTTTTCTTATTTTTGTTTTCTTTGTTAGGCAAACAATCCCTCTGCACTCATAACACTCTGCATTCATACTTCTCCTTTAGCAGGACTTAGTATCCCGCCTCTAGAGGGCTCTGCAGCCTGCACTCTAGCTTCCACTATTATTACATAAATCACCATAGCCCACATATTTGAAATGGGGGCCTTCATACTTGCTGCTGTGTTTACTTACCCTCCTACCTTCTGGTCGACCATGAAAATGGGTGGTATGGCTCATGAACGTAACAGAATAAATAAATCTAATCAAATCTAACTGCTATCACTCAAGTTGGCCCTTTAGGTGCCTACTACTCCTCCCAGCCAATCTGTCCCACTTTCAATATTATTTCACTTATGGAACTCTATCTTGTGACCCCTTATCAGCTCGCACCAGCAAGTCTTTGTCAATCAGCACAATCCTGGCATCCTCACTATCACTGAAACCTGGCTTACGCCTGAAGTCCTTGACACAGCTATTACTCTGACCAGCTATACTGTCTACAGGTTAGACAGAATCACTAAAAAAGGGGGTGGCTGTGCCATCTACCTCAGAGACACCCTAAAGGGTTGTGCCCTGCCTTATCCCATTTCTGGGACCACCACTCAAATACTCACCATAAAAATACTGCTTGGTGCCCGTAATAAAGCTCTTACCATGGCATCAGTGTACATACCCCCAAAAGAGCACGAACTGGAGTTCAGTAATGTTATGGAATTTATCCGGAACCAGACATCTAGCTTGGAGACAATCTTGATGGGTGACTTCAATATTAATTGGCTCGCCTCTGAAAATGGGTGCTACAAGGATGCCGTCTCAGTTGCCAAACTCATCCAGATGGTAAACTCCCTGACAAGGGCTAACTACAAGTCAGGGACCAGCACCCTGTTGGACTGGGAACTCACCTCCCACTCAGACCACATTTCAAACATGATCATTCTTCCTGATTCACTCAGTGCTCATTCCCCTGTCATCTGCTGTTGGATAAATAAATTCTGCAAACCTCCACCTAAGATAATTACCAGCAGAATCCTTTCCAGGGGTCACCTGGAACCACTAAAATCAATCTTCAGAGAGCAAGACTGGACTCCAGTTGATGTGGCCAAAGATGTTGACTCAGCGCTAGATTATTTTATTAACTCATTCAATGCTGCTTGCGACATCCACTCTCCGCTAAAACAATGGAAAATAAAAGGCCGCTGTAACCTATGTCTCTCTGCTGACCTAATAGCCCATATGAAAACCAGAGACCATGTATGGCACCGTGTACAATCCACTGGAAAGCAAGTAGATATTCAAAACTACAAACGATCTCGTAATAACTGTACAAGATTGAGCCGTACTAAGAAAAATAATTACTACAGGGAAGTGCTTGCCAACTCCTGGGGAGATGGGAAACAGTTCTGGGGCAACATAAAGGATATAATTGGAAAGAACCCAAAACTAAGACCTGTCATTCTAGACATAGAAGGAACCACTACCTTGGACTCAATCACCTTTGCCAACACTTTCAATAATGCATTTATTGATCTCACTACTGTTCTTCCCCCTGACTTTTTTGACTTGGATGTCACCCCAAACAATTCTAAAAATAAACACCCGCCTAGTGGTCACCCATCTTTCTATTTCAAAGAGGTCTCACTGCCTGAGTCCAGAAAATATATCCTAAAGGCAATTGGCAAATCTAGGCATAGCGGGGACTCTCTTGATCTCAAATTGCTAGCCCTCACCCTTGAGGTAGTTATCATCCCACTAACCAGAATTTTTAATCTCTCGCTCAGATTGGCCCGTTTCCCACAAAAATGGAAATCTGCTATGGTTACAAAAGTGGTGATAGGATCCAATATGCGAATTATCAGCCTATATCCATGCTCCCCCCTCTCTCCAAGGTGCTAGAATGCATTGTTGCAGACCAGCTGGTTGAGTACATTGAGAAATATAAGATCTTCCCTTGTCAATCTTCACCAATCATTACTGCTGGGTGTAAATTGGAAGCACACACCCGCTATGGGAGGTTTTTTTTGGAGGGAGGAGTCAGCGCCGATAGCGCCACCCAGGAGAGCAACGCACTGCGGGGTGCACGAGGAGCAGCTATTAGGCACCACAGCCTCCTCCTCCATCCCAGTTCTGTTTCTCCCGCCATCGAGGCTGCACCTGCTGCGTAAGTACAGAGTGTTTTTCGAAGTACGCCAGTAATTTACTTCCGATTAGTTGTTTAAAGGCTTCGGGAGCTTTTGCTGTGTTTTAGTTTATTTTGCATCATGTCTGGTTCGGGAGACAGCGTGAAGTCAGCGGGTCAGCGCCTGATACATCGGGTGCTCCTGTGGCCAGCATTTTCCTGTGATGGACCGACATGATGTCTGCCTCCGGTGCCTGGGACCTAACCATAATATGGATAGATGCGATGCCTGTTTTTCCATGGATCACCGTGTTTTGGAAATCCACGCGTTCAAGGTTGGCAGGGCCCCGCTGACTTTTGGAGGACGGTGTCGCTCTCAGGCTTCCCAGGCTAGGTCTTTAGACCCTTCCTCCGGGTGCCCTCCATGTCTGTGTGGTCTGGTGAGGAGGAGGCCTCCTCATCTTCAAGCTTTGCTGAAGAGGAGTGAGGTGACCCTTCCTGGGGTTGTGCTGGTGCCTCAGCAGTCACCTCTCCTAAGGTGCAGGCTCCCCCAGTGTCATGGCCCAGGGTTGCTGGGTCTGGCACTGGCAGACCCTCGATGCTGGTTCGCGGCACCGTTTTTTGGCGGCACCGGTGGCCTGCGTGGCTCCATCGGCAGCGCTGTTTCAGGCAGCACTGGTGTCCCGGCTGGGGCTGTGGATGGGTTGACATTGGGTTCCAGAGGGCCGTGGGCTGTGTGGTGGAAACAACTGGCACCACTGGGGATACCAGCGCCATTCGTGGTGCCGTCCCTCAGGCTGGTCTCGGGGTGGCCAGTATTGAGGTCCTGCTGGTCGACTCCTCTTCAGAGGGTGTTGACTCAGATGTGGACCCGGATTGACTGCCCGATTCTTCGGAATCAGAGACCTCTGTGGGACACAGTGTCAGGTGGCCCAGCGCCCCCATACCTGAGTTTGCACAGCAGTCTGCCTCTGAGGATTCCCAGGCAGGGGGTAGCCTGGGGTCCACTAGGGAGGACAGCTTGGTACTTGGGAAGGGGATTGCCCCCTCTGTGGGGGCTGCAGCAGCTGTTAGCCTTAGTGCTGCTACACCCTCTCAGGGAGGATTGGAAGTCCTGGCTTTGGCGGCCTCCCTCGGGGGGCCTCTGGATCAGGGGACTCCTTTGCTGGGGTCGAGAAGGAGGGCGTCCTTGGAGTCTGAGGGGTTGAGGGGCCAGGGTGTGGGGTGCGGCACTCCTCTGCCACCCCACAGGTGCAGGGAGGAGCCTGGCGGTGAACCCGCCTTGTCTTCTCAGGCTCCAGGGTCCTCTTGGTCTGCACATCGGACTCGTGCATGCCGGTGCGTCTAGGGAGATTCCCCATCTTGGCTGTTCTGGAGTTCGCATTCCCAGGGTTCCACCATGCGACCCGGTTTGATCTCAGGGATCCCTCCAGCTCGGGCATCATTCCCTGGATTCCAGAGCCCTGGCAGAGGACAACCACCTCCATGCAGGTGCTCTTCTCCCATTCCTCTGCAGCCACCCCCCTCTCTCCCAGGCCATGTGGGTCCTACAGTGCCTTTATCCTGGGAGACGTTCAGAGGCACTGCGGCG